>CM023487.1:81500028-82991837 GCA_013339685.2 Hyalomma asiaticum | reverse complement strand
AATTTACATAGTTTTTTTTCCCTCTGTTTTACTTTTCTCCCGATTATTATTAATTTATTATTCTATTTTATTCGTCATGTTGTGGTATTTGCACAATATACCAGCTAAAAGTTAAGCACTCCAGGTCTTGGCCAATCCCCCGTAGTGGGTATGCGCCATATTTGAAGGATCATCATCATCATCATCATCATCTTTCGTGCGAGTCGGCGACTTCTTCATCCTAGGCTTCAACTGGCGCCTGGTACTTGGCTAACACTCCGTAGTTCGTTGAGCCACACCGCCGCGACCAATTCAACCAGCGAGTTTGGCTTCCACTGGGAGCTATGAGCGCCGCAGGTTCTCCGGTCTACCTCTTGACGTTCGGCGGCCTTCTCAAGATGGTGCAGATCAGCTGCTCCATTCCATCTCTGGTGCTGGTCACATCGCTCTCCTTCAACCACAACACCGGTGAGTTCGAGATGGAACACACGGACGTGAGCCTGACCATGACCATCTTCGCATTCGCCACGTCAGCTGCCATCATCACCGTCACCATACTGAATGGATCGGTCGACGTGCCGCACATGCAGATGTACCGCATGAATTACGCCATCGGAACCCTCGCCCTGGCTGTCAACACTGTGCTGTTCTACGTGCGATTCACGAACGCCAGCACCTCAGCGACCGCGCCCGGCGAAACGGAACACGAACCTGATTCGTCGCCTTCGTCTGATGTGCTAGTGACGAATGCGGAACCCGAAGACATGTCCATTCCCTTCTACCTGTGTCTAGCAAACACGGTCGCATATGGACTGAACTACCTATACGCTCTCATGATACGCGCGCCAGTGCCGATGGCGGACACTATGTCGTGATTTATGTTCCTACGAGCGCGAAGCCATCACATCGGCTCTTCTGTAGCGACAGTCTCTTGGCCGCTTTTTCAACTCTGATCTGCTCTACAAAAAATAATAGACTTCGAAACATTTTGCAAGCTTATTAAAAGAGCAATGCCCGATTCAGTGGAATTGATTTCTCTTCTCCCTAGCTTTATTTTGTTTCACGGGGAAGCATGAGCTAATTGTAAGAGACACTGCTCCTGAAAGAGGTGGTAAATTCTTTGCGTTATGGTCGTGAAGGAAGAAAGAGAGAGGACATGCGATAGGAACATGCCACTGCATGTTCATATCGTTATTGTGCGCGTCCTCGCACAAGCGAGGACGCCCATAATAATTCTAAACATCTCGTTAACGTACAGAAAGCAGGAAGGCCACCCTTTAGGGGCGAAGCTCCTCTTAGTCTAACCTTGTCACGCGTCAGTCGTCAGGGAGGCACGCGCTCGCCCTCGGCGCGTGCTTCCCGGCGTGTGCCTCTGCTGTCTTGTGAGAGAGAGAGAGAGAGAGAGACAGAGAGAGAGCGAAAGGCGCGCGTTGGCTATGGAAACGCTCTTTCTTAGAGGAACGCTACCAGCTCGCAAAGGAGAACGCGCCCTCACCCGCGAGAGACAACGTTGGCGCAGGCAGCGTCTCCGAGCGAGTTTCTTGATTGAGAAACACCGACTGCTCGCGTTGGAGAAGCGTTCACCGGTAACCCATATATATATATATATATATATATATATATATATATATATATATATATATATATATATATATATATATATAGGTACTAGATCTTCACTTGCAATGCAGTGCCGGTGGGAGATTTCACTTGTGCATAGTTGAACCATGAGGATTCGTAGCGTGCGCGTTAACTAAATTAATCCGGAACTCGGCACGATCTACGATGAACCTCCCGAGCTTCGCCCACTCATCATCATTCACTCCGTAGATATGCTGTAATTTTTTTTAAACACGAGTCGGGCTAATATTCGTAGTAATAGATATAGCTAAAGCAGTCGAAATATGCAATCCGTGATAGATAAGAAGTAGAGCATACCATTATCCTGGGATGTGGAATAAACGCCGACGGTATTTCTACTAAGAAAATGGAGGTAAGAACAATATTAGACCGTAGAGTGGAGAATGGACTTTCAAAGGGTTTAAAAAATCAAAACAAGAACTTCCCAGCTGTTCTTGCGGACAACATGGTACCAAACACGAAACAAGTTAAAGGCCAGTTTTGGCCGATTTGAAATGACTGTGCACTGGTTTTCTTAACAGATTAAGCCATCACCAGCAGCACCCGGTAGCGTTATGCTCAGCGCAGCGATTGGCAGAAAAGATTTTGCAAGAAGAGTTTAATAACGTAAGGAATTTGATTCGCCATAACCGCGACATGGTTACGAAGGCTCACGCATAGAGGGGGACTACGGAAGAATTTCGACTAGCTAAGATTATTAGACGGGAGGTTAAGTGTGTTCGTTGTTCTTGAACTTGATCGTAAGAGACCCCTTTGAAAATTCATAAGTGCGCCTCCCTACACAGCGCCTTCGCCCACGCAATAGATGTACCTGTCCCGTCGAATTGTCTGCAGTGCTGTAGCTGCATGTGCTATTACTCGTTTTTCGGGCAGGTTTCATCATGAGGGCTCAGTCTATGTTTTTCTTGTTGATACGCACGCAATACGCGCTTGTGCGCTCACTTTGGAGAATTGGCTAAGGCGCCATTAGTTCGGCATACTCTATGGTAAGATGGCTAGCTTCGCAATAATCAGAAGGCCATACCGAAATGCGACTGCTGTCGCTGGTAGGGAGCCTATGTAGGCAGGAAGCCGAGAGCATACCATACCTGATCACCGAAGTACCTTCATGCCATACCTGCTGGGCTACTATGGCGGACTCTCCTAAGAACGATTGTAAGATATTGTGGCGAATATGGGTTCTGGTCTTGTTGCTCAGTCTAAGAGCTTTATGAGATATGAGAGCACAAAAATAAGCTATTATGATACATATTCTGCCGCAGAATTTTCAGAATCTCTCGGAGAACCAAACTAGCGAATACTATCGGTCGTTGCCACTGAACGGACAACGTGTGCATAGAAGTGTGCACGGCGAAAATTACATCTCCCCTTAGGTTTGTTATGATGGTATTCTCTTGCAAGACTTGTGCAGTCTCTGCTAACGCCACCACGGTGCCTTCAAATTATTTCCTGATGTGACGCACGCTATCTGTTGCATCATAGTAGTACAAGTCACATGTAAAGTTAAAACGGAAAACTTTGCAATCGTACTGGTTAATTAGAAACCCCTAATACTGCTTGAAAGAGCACTATGCTGCACTTGTTTCCTGTTCGCTCGCAATGTAAGTGATATGTGTCGTGTTTTGAAATAAAAAGAAAAGTTAAATCTGCAGGTGCTGTTTTCTATGTATTCCTCAGTTTTAATTTACGTATGAAGGGCACTTTCAAGTGCCATGGCTTGACGTACACATATTAAGCATAAATTTAATAACTCCAAAACAAAGCTAAATGCGAGTGGTGTGGTTTATTTCTCATGTATGCTAAGGGGACGCGTGCTATAAAATCTATTTTATGAAATTACTATTTCTGTTAAGAACGTTCATTTTCTTGGTTATGTTTTCTTTTTGGTTTTCCCTCTCAATAACATATGCTTACTGTGTCTGTGCGAAGTTTGAGCTAAATATATTCTTTTGAGTATGAAACCAAGCCTGCTGGCTAATGAATTTCATGTCACCTGTAGCTCCGTGCACCGACCACAGGTGTCTCTATGTTGTGACATATCCCTCTGCGTATGATTTAGTAGCGCTCCTTACCGAATGCTATTATGGCATCAGAGCCCCAGCATCGGACATTTCATTTAGAAGGAAGTCGCAGGGGAGAATTGAAACGCTGCTATTCTACTCTGAGCTCATTGTAAAGGACCTCCCATTCCGAAGGCGCTGTTACTCTACTGCAAGTCCGTTGCATGGGCAGCAACATGCTTTTGAAAGCAGTTCTCGCCTGCGTGTATTTGGTATCGATATCCAGCACCTCAATTACGAGACAGCTGCCGCAGGCAGTTGACGATGAAATCCCGGATGCATTTGAGGTAAGCCACTCTGTTTGTGCGCACACGCTGTTAGCTTTCAAAGAACAAGCGATGTAATTTATAGCGCAGTGGACTTGAGATCATAAATGATAATCAGTATCAAACACGAAACTGAAGCTACGCCTCGTATGTAGCGCATGGAATACACTTGCGTTCGATTGCTCCATTTCCTATGCACGACTTTAAAAATATTGTGGTTGCTGAGAGTTGACTCCTGCTAGCATCTTAGTATTTACTGTCATATCCACCCAATCGCCATATATTGCAGGCAATAATCCAGTTGCATTCAAGTAACATGGTGTTTACTTTCCCTCAGTGCATGGAAAAGAGTCGCGTTGAAAGCTTTATCTGACACCATTCCTAGAAAGCCTCATTCCGCTTTCCAGGTTCCCACGAGCCGCACCAATCCCGCAGTTGTAGTGAGCATCAAAGTGAACAGAGCTTATAAGCTACTTTTTTCCAGACTGTAGTATTTGCTTCGTCGTTGCTAACACGTGATATAAAGCAGTAGAATGCCTGCGGCATATTAGCTGCATTAAACACTCATTTTGCAGTATGTATTACAAAATTCGAACATACAATAAACGTCTTTTTATTGCCGGAAATATTAACCAATGTATTTCAGGTTTTGTTCTAACATGCTTACTTATTTATTGAAAGCTATCATAGTTTTATTATCAACATATTTAGTAACACAGTAATACAGTAGTAATACAGTACTACTGTATTTTCAGTAATACAGTATTTATTAGATACATTAAGTATACGTTTGCAAACGGGCATATCCTCGGTCTAGTAGCAGGGGAGAATTTTTTGCGCCCTTGTACTCGAAAAAAAAATTTAACTTTTCGGATGGCAAAGCAGGAGCAGACTATTGAAAGTGGCCAATGACTACTAGACACTGGAATACATATGATAGTGTTTCTCGACCTACCAATCATGAGGATTTTATGCGCATATTCCTTCTTCTGGAAGACACAACAAGAGCATGCGTAGTCTCTGTCGACGTTGCCGTATCTTCTATATGAATAATTAGAACACCTACGTGAAATGTTAGCCGCGCTCTAATACATTTCTTTAAAAATCACTCGCAGAGCGATACAGAGCAATACGCCTTCTTGCCTAACAACAGATAGCTCCATCAACCTCATCTTCTCGTAGTGGTTGTCTTGTGCATGAAAGTTTGGAACATTTTCATTTAACGGGAAACGTAGAACTGATACCTAAACTATGGCAGTAAAAACACGTAGGGAGTACATTAGCGTACCAGACTACTAGAGCTTGGTGTACATGTAATAGAGTTGAGTGCACTTGTACAAACATGATAATGATTTATAAGGTTCGGAACGTGTGCAGGTGCCCTAAATATGTAGAAAGGGGCCGCCGCAATACGTCACACAAATCAATAGCAGCCACGAGAGAGAGACAAATGAAACCATGAAAAATTTTTGTAATGTATTCTGTGCCTAACATTTAGTCATGAGATGTGGTCTGTCTGAGAAACAAGTACAGCTTTCATGCAGGAAAGTCTTTGGCAGAAGTGCGCCCATTCATCGTTCATTGAATGCACAAAGTACAAAGAAAGAAACGTGATATTCAGTTGTCAACCACGCAGAGATAAGCGTTTCGCCAATCATGTCAGAAGCTGAATTATAAATTCAATAGAAATCCCTACGTGCGGCAATCGCATCCAAGTTTTTGGTTGTGAGACGATCGCTGTGCCAGGATAAAATTACCTCTTTCCAATGAACAGTACTTCCCTTTAGTGTCCTCATGACTAGACGTCAAGCCATCACGACAGTTGTCTTCCATAATTGATTTGAAGATCGCCCAGTCGATATGGTGAGAGCTGCTAGCAGGTTTGAAGTCCATGAGCCCTTCAATCCTAAGATAAGTGGGGGTATGGTCACTTCTCCCCGTTTGAATATCTGAGAACCACCTAAGTTTTCTCATGAAGGTGCGTGAAACAAAGGTGAGGTCCAAGCAGCGACTATAGGAAGTTCCGTGCAGAAAAGTGGGGCTGCCATCATTCAGCATAGTTCTTGTGCGGAACCAAATGTCACTAATCTTCGGCCCCGCAAATTTGTGTTAGAGCTTCCCCAGAGATGGTGGTGAGTATCAAAATCTCCGGTCATCAGCCAAGGCTGAGGAGTCGTTGTTAGGATTCGGCGTAACCGCTCGCAGTCTAGCCGGTTGGAGGGCGATATGTAGGCTCCAAGAACTGTGAAAGTAAGCTTGCGTCTCTTCACTGTTACACACATATTGGTTTCCATAGTCGGGTGGCACCGGATGATGAACATACGTAACGTCATGACGTATGAAAACGATGACCTTGCTGCATTCTCCATGCGTGGCGGACCCGAAACACTCATACCCTGACAGCCTGATATGAGTTCACAGGGGCTCGCAGGTGACTATAATGGGGAAGTGATTCACAAAAACAAATGCTCGAAAGTCCGACATACTCGACTGTGGCCTTCCATTAAAATATCGACGCGTTCTGGACATCGTCACAGAACAACGGCGCCTGGCGAGCCATGATTTCAACGAAGAGCTGCAAGTACTGAACTCAGAGTGTCCAGTACCTGTAGCGCGCTTTGCGCAGACGAAGATTTCATGTTGCTCAGAGAAATGCGAATGGCACTCATAAGAGATCGTAAAATATTGATGACCTGGACATCATCAGTCAAAGCCTCTTCATTAGTTGCCGATGTCTTCGAGGTTGGTGAGTTATGAGGTACCTCTGTAGCATGTTGTACCCTCAGTGGCTGAAGCCGTTTTTCCGGACGGGCCACTTGTTCCACTTTGCTCGTTGTCTCTGTATTTGTCTTGGCGGTGCTATGTGTTGATATGGCAACCTTCTTGACGAACAGTGTCGCTTCACTATTCTGCGGTTTTCTGGGAGCGTCTTCGGTGGCTACGCCGACGTCGCCGAAGAGTGGCAGCAGCCTCTCGATGTATTGAGTTGTCTCGCACCATTTATTTAAGAATGGCAGCTTCCTTGTGCATCTTCGGGCAATCCTTTTATGAGGTCTTGTGAGTACCACTGCAGTTAGAGCACTTGAAAACATCAGCGCTGCAGGCGTCTTCTGAGTGGCACTCTGAACACACCGGCCACACGATGTTGTTCACACAGACACCCTTCACATGGCCAATCTTGCAACACTTGAAGCACGGGAGGGGCTTGGGCACGAATGGTCGTACCGTATGGCGAACATATCCTACTTTGACGTGGGAAGACAGGCTGTCTCCTTCAAAGACAACTTTCACACAGCGTGAGCTTCCCAATCTAGTGACCTTCGTAATGAAGGTGCCTTCTGAAGTTGGTTTTTTTTTATTATTTATACAAGTACCTGCAGCGCCACGAGGGCATTATTGCAGGGGGGGTAACACGAGAAGAAAATCAACATACAGAAATCTGTGGTTACACAAATACAAAGATCATAAAATGAGCTAATAACAAAGCGGTATATGCAGTAAGGAAAAGTGGCAACACACAATTCAGGCACAATCTCTCCAAGAGAAGAAAAAGAAAAAACCGCAAAGGCAAGGGGCAGCTAGTTTATAGCTCACGGGGAATTTGAATGTAAAAACGATTGGAACTGGGATAATGTTTTACAATCAGCTATACCCTTAGGAAGTCTGTTCCAATGCATGGAGGTGTGCGGAAAGAATGAATATTGAAATACATTAGTGCGACATCGCGTTTCAAGTACCTTACAGTCATGATCACAGCGCGTAGAGATGAAGTGGGGGGGAAAAATATACAAGCTTTTGTTAATACCTGTGAGATCAGAGTAAATTCTGTAGAAAAGTTCCAATTTCGTTGCTAGGTGGCGTTGGGCTAGGGGTTTCCAGCCAAGGTTGTCTTTGACTAATGAAATGCTGCTTTTAAAGTTGTAATTACCAGAGACAAACCTGGCTGCGCGATTCTGGATACGTTCAAGTTTATTCACAAGACAGAAGGTGTCAGGATCCCACGCAGCGCAAGCGTACTCAAGTATTGGACGAACATTCGTATTGTAAAGTTGTTCTTTAACGCTCCTGGGGGCTTGGTGAAAATTGCGTCTAATGAGGTTTAGCATTCGGGAAGCTTTTAAGGTTACATGTTCAATGTGTCTAGTCCAGGACAGATTTTCTGAAAAATAAACCCCAAGGTATTTGTAATGCTGTACCCGTTCAAGTGATATATCGTCCAAATGATATTCCGATCTCACAGGCAAACGTTTGCGGGTAAAGGATATAAATTGACATTTAGCACCATTCAAAGACATGCACCATGTAGAACACCAAGTTTGAATTGTGTTTAAATCGATTTGGAGACTAATAATATCGTGTTCGTTTATTATGTTCCTATAAATGACGCAGTCATCTGCATATAATCTGACATTGCATTGAAGACCCTGCACAATATCATTGATATAAATCAAAAATAACAAAGGCCCCAAAACAGATCCTTGCGGCACGCCAGAAGTAACGGTTATTCCAGTTGACCTAATGCCATTAATCATAACATGCTGTGTTCTTTCGGAGAGGTAATTTTTAATCCAATCGACTATAGCAGGATGTATACAGAGAGATGATAATTTATACAGTAACAGATCATGAGGAACAGTATCGAAGGCCTTTCTGAAATCCAAAAAAATGCAATCTACTTGAAATCCAGAATCATAGGAGTAAAAAAGATCATGGCAAAATTCAACCAACTGCGTTGTGCAGGACAAGCCAGACCTGAATCCATGTTGAGCATGTGAAAAGAAAGCATTGTTTTGGAGGTGTTTCATCACAGCACTGTAAATGATATGTTCTAAAGTTTTACAACATACAGAAGTTAGCGAAATCGGTCTATAGTTCTGAATAGAATGCTTGGGACCACTTTTATGAATGGGAACAACACCTGCTGTTTTCCATTGTGTTGGTACAGAACTGCTGTGCAGAGATTTATTGAACAAGACGACTAAGAAATTAGCAATCTCATGAGGGCATGCTTTGATTACCTTGGTTGGTATGCCATCAGGACCCCCAGCTGAATTGTTTCTCAGATTACTAAGCAGCTTAAGAACACCATTGTACGTAACAGTAACCATGGGCATATTCTCGTAGGGTAAATCTGGCGTTACAGGAAGTTGATTAGCGCACGTGTTGGAAAACACGGATTTAAAATAGGAGTTAAAAGAGCTAGCCTTCTCGTAATCATCAAACACTGCTTCTCCGTTGACTAAAAGATTTGGTATCGCGTTCACCTCTTTATTGTTCACTTTAATAAATTTCCAGAATTCTTTAGGATTATTTTTGAAAGCTACATCGAGCGAAGAAATGTATTTCTCCTTTTTTACTTTAATGGAATGTTTTATTTCGTAGCTTATGTCACGCATTTCTTCAGACACACTCTGTTTGCGATTTTTTAAATAGGCTGCGTAGAGGCGGCGTTTCCTGCTAATTAAAGTTCGAATTTCCTTGTTTACCCATGGTTTATCATTGCGGCGTCGACTTGTTACGAGTTTAGAAGGGATGTATTCTTCAACTAAATTCATCAATTTATCACGGAAAACAGACCACAATTCATCAATGTTGAGTGACTCGGCGACTTCACAGAATTCAGGGTAGAAAAGACAAAGTTCTCGAGATAATGACGCATAGTCACCTCGCTCATAAAATAAACTTTTCGAGGTTGTTTGTGGGCTGATTTTAGTGATGTGTTACTGTAAGTGGCAACGACGCAGTCGTGGTCACTAATGCCTGGGATGACAACCACATCATGGAGCAACGACGCAGAGTTAGCAAAAATCAAATCCAGCATGCTGGCAGAAGAGTGACCTTGCCTCGTGCACTCGGATACGAATTGAGTCAGATCATTTGTCGTGATAAGCTCTGAGAAAGAAGAGGATAGTGAACTCGAGTCGGAGAACACAGGTTTACCATTATTCCAGGCAACCAGAGGCATATTAAAGTCTCCTCCAAGAATAAAGTCGCAGTTAATGGTATTTAAGAAACGTGATAACTCATCAAATGATTCTGGGTTAGTCGAGCTAGGAGATCGGTAGAAGGAACCAAGTGCAAAGCATTTACCATTGTTAAGTCGGACCTTGCACCAAACGGATTCTGAATGATGAAAAGTAGCGGACAGTTCACCACTCTGTAGAAGTTCATTAATGAGAATAAAAACACCGCCACCTTGTGTGTTCCTATCAGATCGGTATACATCGTAACCAGGAGGAAAGACTTCAAAATTAGCAATGGAATCATGTAACCAAGATTCACTTCCAATTACTATAGAGGGTTGCGTAGTAGACAACAAAGTAGCAAATTCATCCACTTTATTTTTGAGGCTGCGGCAGTTTACCAGCAGCAAAGTTAGAGATAGGTTGTGCGGAGGGACAGATTTAGAATTTGCGCTTGCGGCTTTTTGATTTGCAAATTGCTTGCCACGTAGCTATCTCTTGAGTTCCGTCACCCTATCTTCTGCACTGTCATAAACAAACGTTTTATTACCCATATGAAGCTTATCTAAGCGTAGCTTATAAGGGAGTTTCAGACCTTGAGCATATTCAGTCAACTTTGAGCGCGCACGCCTAGTAGCAGGAGAGAAATCCTCGCGAATTACATAGTCTTTATCCTTTAGCCTTGATCTGGAATACAAAATTTGTTCCTTAACTTTAAATCTAGAAAATGAGATGATAATCGGTCGGTTCCTTCCTTCACAGTACTTTCCTAATCTGTGGGCACGTTCAATATCTTGTGTTGTGACAGTCTGATCAAGCTCTTCCTTAAAAAACGCGAGTGTATTTTCCTCGGATTCGCGCCAGCTTTCATTTGCGTGGTCAGGCAGCCCAAACACTATCAGATTGTTCCTGCGAGACCTGTTGCCGCTATCCTCGAGAGACGTCCCGATTTTAACCAGTCTCTGTTGATTTTCAGATGAGCTTTCTTTCACTGCAAGAAAGTCGCCCTGGAGAGCAGCAACGGTACTCTGCAGTTCCTGAAAGGAAGCAGCAAAAGCAGACTGCTGTTTCTTTACTTCTAGCTCAGCGAAAAAACTCGTCTGACCCTGCTCTAGCCTGCGAACAATTTCATAAATGCCTTCCAGACTAGCACTTTCGCTTTTACTTCTTGTAGCCGAACCAGGGCCAGGGTTTAGTTCCACGTCTCCGGAGAGCAGTAAGAGCAATACATCAAAGACGCGAGAGGAAAACACACGCAAACACATGCACTTTTTCACACACTGAAATAGGCAGTCGGGGCACGACACCGCTATCAAACAACGATTTGAACATCGGTAACAAGATTCAGGGTTTCGGTAACTAACCTGCGCGAAAAGGCGAGGTAAGCTCATGTCGGCAGCGATGTCACGCCCCTGCAGCAGTCCGTCGAAGTGATGCTTTAGTAGAGCCACCGCCCCCGCTGTATCAGTTGACGAAAGTAGTTGCCAGGCCAGATGCTTGAAAGAATCCAACGTTGGCACTTGCCTGTCGTTTACCAGAGGAAACAACGTCACCATGGGATCACACGCATCTGACCGGAACGTAGAATATGAAGACGGTGGCAGGCCTCCGCTCACATTGAAGAAACCAGGCAACGGAATCAGCAGGGTTCCGATAAGAACCTGCGCGAAAAGGCGAGGTGCCTTCTGGAGTTGGTTTGATGAGTATTGGCATGTCGTCATTCGAGATGGCAACGTCGACGTCGTAGATGTCGCCCGCAGCACTATCACAGCCTAGAGGAATGTTTTATTGCTCCTTTATATTGTCGATCTCGGTTATATTGTCACGTGACACACAAGGGACTATGGCAGACAAGTCAGGTAGACAAGCACTGCTAGCTGATCAAGATGGCTCCGACTGGGGCGCGCGCTGAGCCAAAAGCAACTGCTTCCTTCCCTTTCTTTGTTGTCCGTGCTAGCTCACGCCCGCCGCACATACCCCGATGGCAATATTGCGTTGGTCTTCTACAGCGTTCCGGTGTAGCACGTCAACTGCGAGGACATTCTTCCGTGAATTTATTCTTACATCTTCAATCTCATCTGTTGCGATTTTCTCAAGCAACACAGAGAGGACTTGCCTGTTTAGGAGCCGCAGATTGGCCGTCGGATCAAGAGGTTTGAAAGGCACTGTTTGTGGCCAGCGCTGCGGAGCACTCTTCATGGTAGTAGCGCTCGCCGGCGAAGATGTCTGCAGTAGTTCTCTGCTTTACTCAACACGACTTGGAAGTAGGCGTCCGAGAAGTCGTAGCTCTGAGAACACATCTCCGTCGCATCGCTGTCGGTGTCACTTGACGTCCTTCCGCGCTTCCTGGACGTCACCCGGCTGGACGGTTGAGCTCCAGGAAGGACCTCAGGCAGCTCTTCGACCATTGCCGCAAGGGGGGAGTGGCAGCTCCCAGAAATGCAGGGAATAAAACCACAAAAACCAGAGTCAGAAACACTAGTGTTCTCTCGATGGAGGTACGGCAACATAAGACAAATGTACAAAGACAGCCAATGGGGCCGTGGGGATGGTTGCCCACTCCGCGTACGAGTCGTAGCACGTTGCTTCTCCTTGTCGTCAACTTAGGCAACTTTTGCATGTTTGAGCCGCATGGTTTGATTATCATTCCCATGACTCCGATGGCGTCGCCCATGCAGATCACAACATCACTGCGTACCAGGGACTGTGATTGCTGGAATCTGTCGGTGGTTTCTACCCATGGTCTTAGTGTTTCGGGAAATACTGTAGGAGCTTCCATATAGCACGCCTGAGGCCCGTGTGGTCGAGGTAGGACTTTGCAGTATGGACTGCCTCCAGCAGGGCGGATTGGATAAAGCCGCCCGACCCCGCAGAGCACCAGATGGTGAAGTCGTCCGCACATATCAAATGGTTGAGGCCATCTACCTCGAGAGAATTCGGAGAGCCCGATCACCACCAGATTGAATATTGCCTGTGAGAGGACGGACCCTGTGGGGAGCAATGCTCTCCGAGCTCGACCTCTTCCGATTTGCGGCAAGGTGCACGGCATTGCGCCGATCCTGGAAGGGGCACACGAAATTGTAGAACTGGCCCCCAAGCCCTGGTTCGGCGATCGCCTTAAAGGGCAACTCTGGCGATTTCGGATCGTCCACTTATCTCAGCGAAACTTTCACTATTTGTTCTCCTTTTTCTCCTTGGTACTCTCCTTGGCTCCCCCATCCTGCGATGTCCCCAATGATATGATTTCGTCCACAAGACATGCAATTGCAGCATCAGTGGAAAGACCACCCCTAAAGACAAACTGTCAAGGAGATTGTTAAGTGTACTAAAATATTTAGATAGCCATATTCATTCAGTTTTTCTAGTATTTTATTGAGGAAGAGAACAGAAATGGGTGTGTAATGCAGTGCCGGAAGGGAGTCGTTCGGAAGATGTTCCTGTCAAGGCATGCGTATGGCTTCGGCTTGCTGACGACAGTGGAGATGTGTATGACCATTGCGAGGTGGTTTCTGCCGGGACACTACGCGAGATTGGACAAGCGAGAGCCGGGTGTGCTCTCTACACAGCAGCTATCCGTGTTGGTGTATCTGGATGTGTTGACGCGGGTGGGGAATGCCTTGTTCGTCACAAGGGTGAGATCCAGGCCGTTCGCGCGCTGCCACAGCGCAATACCCTTGCGGTACGCGTAGCCCCAGGTGCGATATACAGCGTTACAGTTGCCAGCTATCACGAGCGGGTTTGAGCCTGCAAGACGCATGACGCTCTGGAATAGGCGTAGGAAACGTTGAGTTTTTTTTGCCTGGGGCTCTTGTACATGTTCAATATTTACCCACTTTGTAGGCTGTAAAGAATGAGACACACATATCGCGCCTTTGTTGCAGGCCGGCTGCTTTATTCTTCTCACTTCGTCTTCCTCTGCTTCTCTAGCCCCGCTTTGCAAGGACCGGTGTCCCAGCCCCAGTATACTTTTCCGCCATTATACGCGACGACAGCGAGTGTCGGTAACGGCCCGAAACCGTCTCTGGCGGGCGGAACTGCTATGGCGTTGTGGTCGATCTCGGCTGCGTAGCGAACGTGCTTTGCCGAGTCGTCAAACAATGTTCGGGTGGCCGGAATTGGCTACGTCGTTCCGGCTGGTGATGGTCGTGCTGCGAGTATGGGGACCTGACAGATATTTACGGTTGGTGGCACTGATTATGCCGCGCTGGTCTGTCCCTGTTGCGTCGCTCCTTCTCTGGTGGAGCCACCAAACACGTTTTTGGTGGGCCGCCTGGGTATTTCGGCGAGGTCGCAGGATCGGCTGTCGAGTTTCTTATCGCACGAGGATGAATAGGGCATGCCTCAAACATTTCTACGCCTTCCGTCGCACTAAGTGAGATTGGCAGCGCTGACGGTAAATAGTTACAGTTCCTTGCGATCCTGTTCTTGGAGTCGGCGACGACTGCTCGAAGATCATATTGGCCGGTGGAGTGACTTGAACTTGGGCAACGTTGTCACTGTCAGAGTAAACGAACGGCTGAGTTCAGTAGACCTCGACGATGAGCTGTGTGAAGCAGCGGTGCCCAAGTCACTGCGTTCGAGTTCAGCCTTCCAGCCATCGACGGACTTCGGCTGCGTTGGCCGGACCTTAAAGATAGCCTGATCCTGAGTCGAGACCTTGTCATCCTCTGGAGAGACATCGCAGCATAAATGGGGAAGAAGACAAGCGACACATCACTTGAGAGAATCTCCTTGATGACTTAGTATACGGCGGACATGCCGAGGTGGTGCGGGAGACAGGTCAGCTCTTCAGGGACCAACGCGGCGGCACCACATCCTTGTTTAGGGGCTCCTTGCGAAGTCCGGCGTAAAGCTAATGCAAGAAATTGGTTATGGTTTCCTTGCTTTAGGTTTATGCGTGGCTTGGCGTCGTGGCTTCGGAGTTATTGATGCAACCAGCTTTCCATTTAGTGAAACTACTGTAGTTCCCCTGCCAGATGTGGAACACTTTATTTGGCCTAGGAGTCTTGAAGCTTGTTTAGGGTCCGCATTGGCACTCAATGGTTGGAAAAAGGCACCGTGCGCGGGTAGGCGGGACATGGACAGTTGTAGCTTACCCACGGCAGTAACCGGGGCTAGAACGTCGTAGATATAATATTCGACTGTTTCCAGCCGACTACCGTGGGCCGAGAGGGTGGACTGTACGCGTGCCATGCTATCTCCGATAAAGTGGAACCTCCGTAATTGCCGTGAGCGTATGTTTAACCTCGTCTGATGCGTGTTTCATGTCTGGCTCGGCGCTAGCGATGGAGGGTTTCTTTGGCAGGCTCAAACTATCGGCGCTACAGGCGCTAACATCTTGCGGCGGTGGTGACGGGGCTGCTCCCTCGGTGGCGCTGTCGCCGACAGGCATGATTGCGAAACGTCCGTTCTAGTTCTGTAGTTAGGCGATGGCGACCCTACATGTGTGGATTGTTGCTTTCATAGCGCCATTTTCGCGTTTGAGTAACGGTATCTCGGATGTTGCAGTTCGTTTATCCTGCGTTGGGAGTGAGGCCATAGCAGTATACGCACACTGCCACATCCGGGAGAGTGATGTGGTGTCGGTACCTCTTCACGGGCGGCATCGTTCCAGGTGAGGGCGCTTCGCTTTTTTGTTGATCATTGATGTTCCGGAAAGCTTGGCGATCGTTGACGGGAGGTCAAAGGACGGGATCCCGAACGGGACCTAGGCCTGGAATGGTGCTGACATGCAAGGGCAGTGGTTGTCCCACTAGTCGCGCAGCGCGCCACACTACGATAGTTGACTAGCGGATGGCTCCGAGATCTCGATGCCCACCTGCAGCGGCTCTGTGATCGGCCCCTGGGTCTAGACCGGCATGTATATTGAGCGGTCCGCTTACCTCCGGGGAGGTACTGGTAGTTGTCGTTGATGGAAGCGATGGCGTACTTTGGCGTTACATCAGATCGTAGCCGCTGCGTGGTGAGGGAACCATCGCCGCCCTCCTACGGCGTTTGGTATGTGGGAACATTCCCTTTAGGCTTTCCCGGCGGTGACATGGTGGCCGCCGGATATCTCATTTTTTTGCACGGTGGTGCTCTCCAGTGGTGTTTGGGGCACTTCCAGCCTCTCCAGATAACGCCGCCATGTTTGAGGCGCGCGTCAGCACGGTGGGCGACCTGACCGTAGGCGCAACATATAATCGATCTGCCTGCGGTCAGCGCGCAGTGCATGAGCTCCGACGCGTAGCCGACGAAATTGGCCGCTCTATGGCCGTCCAATGCCAGTGTAGTGGAGAGCGCACTTAGAGGGCACTGGCAAAAGAAGGAGTGAACTGGATAGGCGCCCTCACTCATACAAGCTGGACGATGGTAGCCGTGGTGTCAGAACGGTCTCCTGTCAAGTAAATGTCAATTTGTTGCTTTGTTGTAGCATTCTGTTCCCACAAGTTGGCTACCTTGTACGCGTTCCTCATTGCAACTGGGCATATCTTGAAGTTCTTGACATCATGGACCCAGCCGTCGCAGAACAACCCCTAGAGGAAAATGGAACATCGTCAGTCACCGCGCTCAAACTTGTCGATTTCTGACCCTCGTACTCTGCACTCTGGTTCGTCCACATCTAGGCGCGGTTTCGCCGTCCCCGAGTCACATCTCAGGCGGACAAGTACGACAACGTCGTAAGTGCGCTCTACATCTCTCTCGATTCTCCGCCCTCTGACCAGTGCGACACCGTCAAGCGGGAGCTGCTACGGCGCACCACCGACTCTGAGTCACGACGCATCCAAAAGCTCCTTTCATCGGTGGAACTTGGTGACAGAAAGCCGACAGAGCTACTTCGACATATGGCAAAGCTCCTCGTAACGAGTACATCATCAACCGAGTCGAAGATCCTATGGGATCTCCTCCTCCAGCGTCTACCGCATCAGGTACGCATGATTTTGTGCTTCTCACCTACTACAACAGCTATTGGAAACTTAGCAACCACGGCAGACCAGATCACGAATACTTTGCATCCTGGAGTATCTGCCACCGACCGCCTTAGTGCACCCGTCTCGACTCAACCGCAGTTGCAGCGCTACTTCGAAGAATCCACTACTTCAAACTCGCAGCTTACTTCACGAATGAACAGTTAGCTACTGAATTGGATGCCTTAAGCTATCGCGCGGGTAGTTATCCTCAGAGTCATCACTCACATAGCCACAACGAGTCGCGCCTTACAACGTCCTTTATTTGTTGGTATCACGCCAGATATGGCCGTTGCGCACGTCAATGCCGTCTGCCTTGCAGCTTTACAGGAAGCGGTCGGGACAGTCACTGATGGCGACAAGTGCTACCGGCCCTACACCAAGCTGCCTATTGCACGTCACTGCCGGTGTAACTAAAGTGCGCTACGTTGTGGACACTGGCGAGAAAATTTGTGTCATTCCCCCTACTTTTCGAGAACGCAGAAGACAACGCCATAAGGAGTCTTTTTCTCACAGCCGTCAGTCTTGACCTTAGCCTGCGGCGTCCTTTACGATGGCTGTTCACCGTTGCCGACATGCTAGGGCCAGCCATAGGCAATGACTTTCTGTGGAAGTTTAAGCTTCTCGTATAGCTTCGTCAGTGCCATGTCATTGACAAACCTTTGTGTGCAAGGTATCACCACATCTGCACCACATTCGCGTCTCGTACAAGCACACGCTCGTGTATAAACACCGTGGTCAACCATCTTGTTGGAATATCCACAGCTGTTCCAACTACCCGCACCTGATCCGCCACTAGTGCACGTCACGCACCTCATTTGGACGAGAGGACCCCCAGTATACGCCAGACATTGCTGCTTAGCACCAGACCGCCTGAAAACCGCAAAGCAAGAATTCGAACACGATTCAGCTGGGCATTGTTGGTCCTTCAGCTAGCCCTTGCTCGTCTGCTTTACGCATGGTCCCCAAGAAGACGGATGACTGGCGATCGTGCGGAGATCAGCGAGCCTTATACAAAGTGACGATTCTCGACAGTTGTTCAATACCCAACATCCATGACTTCACAGCATCTCTTCAGGGTTGCTGCATATTCAGCAAGGCGTATTTCGTAAAAGCCTAACACCAGATCCCTGTCGAGCCTTCTGACATTGCCAAAACCACGATCATTACACCTTTTCGCACGTCTGAATACGTACGCATTCCACTTGGTCTCCGAAATGCAACTCAAACATTTCAGCGGTGCTTGGATCAAATGTTCCGTGGCCTGACTTGTTGCATCGTCAACGTAGACGACATTCTTTTTTTCAGCCGCTCTTCTACATAACACGATCTGACCTACGTGATGTGTTTAAACGCCTTCGTCAGTATGGCCTAGTATTAAACGCCTCAAACAGTGAGCTTGGAGTTCAATATGTAGATTTTCTGGGACATCGAGTAGACAAACAGGGCGTTCAACTCGTAGCATCTCGTGTCCGAGCCATTAAAGGTTTTACACGACTGTCAACCACAAAGAAATTGCGGGAATTTCTCGGCCTCATCGATTACTATCGCCTCGTCATTCCTCGCTGCGAGTGAATTTTGCGTCCGCTGCACAGCCTACTCTCTGGCAAACCACAAGCCCACATGCCTATATCATGGGCAGATGCTTTTGAGTCTGCATTTTAACGCTGCCAAGGACGGCCCTCGCTCCAACCATTCTCCTGGCGCATTCGAAACCAGATTCGACAATGTCCGTTATGGTAAATGCCTCCGACGTATGTGTTCGCGCCGTGCTTCAACTGCTCGTTGACAAAAAATGGCGGGCTACATCCTTTTGACGAAAGCTAACACAGCAAGAAACTCGCTACAGCACTTTCGGTCGCGAACTGCTAGCAATATACCTCGCAGTCCGTCACTACCTCAAAGGTCGTCAATTCACTATTCTCACTGACCACAAACCACCCACAAATTCATTCTATTACCTCCAACAGTTCTTCGCACACACCACGGGAAATATGCCAGCTTGCATACATTTCCGAGTTCACCACAGACATTCGGCATATGAGTAGCACCGATAACCCCGTTGCGGGCGCTCTGTCGCGGATCCCCACCAATGCAAGCCGAGTAATTCGTTCCGGCATTTACTTCGTACGCCTGGCTAGTCCACAATGCACAGACCGTGACCTTCAAACACTCCGAACTCCGGACGGCGGCGACAACACGAGAGAGGAACTCGATAGCTGCGGCGCGCGCTATCAATAGACGCCACGTCTGAGTATAGAGGCTCCGCTCTTTAGGGCTAGCAAGGTGGCGGCAAACCAACGGTGGAAAAGCCGCTGTACAAGAGAAAAATAAACACTCACTGTGTGCAGGGAAGTGTGCACAGAGTCCTTGCAACTTTACGAAGCCGCTGTGCATAAATAATCAGAAAAATTGAGAAGCACCGTCACGAAAACAATTGTAGAAACTTGAGGCGAAGCGAACGCGTCCCTGCATATTTCAAGGTACATAAGTGACATGCAGGGATGTACTCTACTATGTCTTTATTGTTATTACTTTTTGTATCTTATTTAATGACTTCTTGAGTGCTGTGTGCGAAAATATTAAAACGTACTATGTACACGCCAACAAAATGTACCTACCCCAGTCAGTCCTGGCATTTGCTGACAGTATTGATAAAATAAAATAAAAACAAATATGCCTGATCAAACCTTTACTGGGACTGAACTTCCCAGCACTTCGCACTTCGCATTCGCAGATGCGAACGAATAGTTAGGCTCACGGCTTCCTTGAAGTCAGCGCTTGAAACTAACTTGTTTGTGATTTACTTGCCTATCTGCACTTCAACCCTTTCATCCACTCACTTTATTGCAGGTTTTTGCAGGCTTCTCGCACATAGTGGCCATTTCGGACGTTAACAACGACACCATTTACGAATGTCTGACGGCGAAGCGGACCGAATATGATCGGGAAGCCAAAACGGCCACCTACATTGTGTTGTTCAAAGGCCACCATGGCGGACAAAAGTGAGCTACGTTATTTCTTGTAGCGTGCTAACGCGTACAGCAGCTCCTAACTTTTTACTTTTTTCATGATCACCTTATGACCTTGTTATGTCCGGCTTACCAGTGTTTTTCTTACCAGTAATAAACTCCTGTTATTCTGGCGCGCGATATGTGACCGAACCCACCAATTTTTGGCCGGCTAGTGTTCACAGGAAAAGGAGTACTCCAGTTTAACTGGGGACTGCGCAGTTAATTTTACCTATCTTTTCTAGCCTACAACTTACCGCGTATACACCATTATATGTCGACCTCATATTCCTAAAACTTGTTCTGGCTATACTCACAAGTGAAATAGATATGTATGGCCGCAGTAAGG
This sequence comes from Hyalomma asiaticum, assembly GCA_013339685.2. Lineage (NCBI taxonomy): Eukaryota > Metazoa > Arthropoda > Arachnida > Ixodida > Ixodidae > Hyalomma > Hyalomma asiaticum. The sequence goes on along the minus strand of CM023487.1, from coordinate 82,971,621 downwards.
ACCAGTCAGAAGAGAAATCGGAAATAGTACTGCGTGGTTACTAAAGTCTGCTTTCCCGGGCGGCCCTTTGCGTATGGTTGTTCGGCGTGGTTGCTCTTTTATTTGCATTTTTTGCCGCGCGCAATATTCTTGGCCTATAACCATCCTTGTCAACTATCTAGATTTTGGCGCGAGAGCGTTACATAGTTCGTTCCGTAGAAATTTCTCTGTCGGTGTGGGCGCCTATGGGGGGGGGGGGGGGGGGCGTCATTGGTTGTGAGCGAAAATCAGCGTTGTGCGCGAGCGAAAATTCGAAGTAGATGCGAATATAGAAATAACAAAACCATCGATGACCGGGGAATCCAACCTGGGACCACCTGCTCCTGAGCGCGGTGCGCTATGAGCTCGGCCGCACCGCCTTTTTTTCTTTGCTTATTGCATGGAACTATTTCCACTAAATGTTCGGCCACCCCGCATATATCCTCCTGCCTTCTTAATCTTGAGGTGAACGCAGCGCTACACGAAACACTGACAATGAAGAAGACGCGCAAGAAAGGTGCGTCTTCTTCTTTGTGCGTGTTTCGTGCAGCACTGCACGCATCTCAAGATGAACGATTGAAAACTAGCTCAAGTCTCAATTCTAACTACGGCTTCTTCATCGGCGAGTTTCGATGGCGCATCTATGTGAAATGGCGCAAGAAGACGAGGGAGGCCACGCAAGACAGGCAAAGAAGGCAGACACCAAAGCCGAGACGTGGCTAGGCAATTGAAGAGCACGGCAAGCGGAAGAGTGCACGATGACAATGGGGCCATGCGTCGCTATCGCGCTCAACACTTAAGGCGAAGCTTAATTTTCCCACAATTTTAAATTAGCCATATCCTTTAGGCTGGGTCGCATTATTATTAACAGTAAAGGTTACTAAAGCGCATAAGGTTACTAAAGCGCATAACTTACTTTTCGAAACTAAGTGTAACTGTAAAAGATTAACTTTTGGATTATTATGCGTCCACAAAATTTTTCAAATAAACACAATGTGTATCATAAATACGGCCAGACAATCACCCTGTCATCATCCAAATTATGCAGGATGGTTCTGAAGTACTCTAAAAACACGATTAATCTGCCCGATTGCTCGTGTATTACGAACTAATGTGATATAATAATCATCTCTTCAACATTATAGTTATAATAGGAAAGCTGCTAGTAAAAGCTGGTATTTGTGGAGGCACCGCAGGAAATCCCGCAACTGTGTTCATGTAGTGCAGATTGCACTGGCGGTTTCTGAAATGGCATTCGACAATAAAAAAGAAAACAAAATAGACGTAAACGAACAGCAAACTTTAGTCATCGACAAAGAAGGAACGTAACTAATGATCACGTAGTTCGCAAAGGTAGGTTAAATACCTAACATATGGAGTAGTTGAGGCAGTTCACGCAGTGTACACGGATGTGAGATGAATACCAGTTTTTCGCATATCTATTACAAAGCGATTCGTAAACAAATTGGGATAATTTGTCTTCTGAATAATCCGTGTCTGAGTAGCGCGATAAATCCCAATAAAAACAGCCCTAACCCAACCTCAAAGGAAAATGTCGAATATGGCACTAGTACGATTTAATAAACACCCACACGAACCACCATTTATTGAACTCCCACATTATTCCTGGAGGGCCGTGGACACCATCACCCGTCCCCACTGATATAAAGAGAAGGTAGGTGGGTGCTTCTAAGGCTGTCTTTAATCAGTTGCACTGAAGAGGTGTTTGAACGCTTGCATGTGGACATACCTGGCTATGATTCGGTGTGTTATGTGTGATCCTAATAAGGAGCGTGCGACACTGCACAAGCATACAATAATCCCTCTTTTAACACGAAAGTGTTTTATGCGAGGGTCCACCAAGAAATCAGTGACTTACTTCCAAAATGGAAGTGGTTCTCAATAAAGAACTTCCACCCGCTAGGACTAGAACGCACATTCAACTTGGTATGCGACGAGAAAAGTTGGAAGCTTTGCCAACATGCTACTGGAACATTGCTTATACATAAAACAGATGGGGCTTATATCTTCGCTACAGCGCTTTACAAGTTGCATCTAATTGTTGTTAAGTTAAAGGGACTGTCCACAGTCCTTCATCGCTCTCCTATTTTTTTTTTTTGGCTTAATAGAAAGCGTACCTTTCGAAGTGCCTGAGCGTGCAGTGATTTCTCCAGAAACTGAGTAGAAATTATTAAAAGGGACTTTTTCATCTACGAAATGGCTCCTTTCCTATGTGTACCGGCGCCCACAACATCGGCATTGGGCGCAACGCGTCGTCATCTCCTGGGCGACCCTTCCGGGCGCGGCTCTAGTCACTATAGGTAGAGTGTACTAGAATATTTTGAGTGGCGCGACCGGAGCGGGCGCGCCGTGCAAACCGGTGTCCCCTCTCGCATGGAAAGCAGCGGTGGCGCTGGCGTGCCTAACCATTGGGCAGCGGGCGCGCGGCGGGCACGGCCAGCGTGGCCCGAGCTGTGGTGCTCATTCTAATTCTTTTTTTTTTTCGCGTGTGCGTGCATGCTGTGCCATGCACATTGCAATAAATATTGTATAAACATAGGTACGGCAGCACAGTCACGCTGGCCGGCGTTTTCACAGATACATCTAATAAAATAAAATAAAGATCCGTTCGGTGCGCCTTGCAAGCATCTGATGCGCTCGCAGCTTCGTTGCACGAACCCCTCTCGCGGGGCGCGATGGAGGCGTTAATTTTATTGAAAATAAAGCAGTTTTTAATCAGAACTTCCTTATACATGATTGGCGTGCAGGAAAACGTCAGGCAGTGAATTACTTTGTGGGATATATTTAAAAAATCTGGCATAGGTGACGACGGCACATATTTTAGGATGGGGATAACATCGCAAAAACGCAGCCTGCACAAAATAAGAAGAATAAGAAAAATAAACAAGGAAAACGTCGTAAGAGTGGAGGCACGGATGTCCGTCATTCCCGATGTTATACATAAAGATGTGGAGAGTACGGGAAGAGAGCTCGAAATGAGCAACATTAGTTTCAATCTGCTCTAGCAGGCCAATGTCGAAAACGGCAAGACCTTCTAGGTCTGTTTTATGCTGAGTACAGGGTCCCGTTTGGCTAATACTGAACTGTTACAAGTTACTGCCCGGAATTACCAACTTCCTTATTCTCATCCTGTAAAATTATTGAATACGTCTCACAATTATTTAGCTAGTTCGTTACCGATAGTTATGTTCATATCGCAGCCATATCTTTCGTAAAGATTTCTTGAAAATGACCCAACTTAAATACCTCTGTAATTTGTGTTTTTGTATATTTTTGCTGCCGTAATTGCTCTCGTTATGTCAGGCGAAGTCGACGTCATTTTTTATATTTTAAGAGAGCAGTTTAACTGGTTCAGTGGCGCACCGACGGGGACGGGGGGGGGGGTTATGGGGGTTCTAACCCCCCATATGGTGCTAACTGTAACCCCCCTGAGACCGACCTAACCCCCTCCCACTCCGTAACTGCACCTGTGTCCTAGAAGAATGTGGCGCTAATGTCTCAGCAAAACGCCGAAAAAATAATAAAATAATCATCATCATTGATGTTATTATTTTTTGGCATTTCATTTTCTTTGTTTACACACGCAACAACTGTGTAATCGCATGCCTGGCCCTTCGTGAAAGATTGAACCCCCCCCCCCCCTGGCAGAGATCCTGGGTGCGCTACTGAACTGGTACATGTATAATACTAATTAATAGGGTCTCAACCCGTCTACCTACTTTCTACTTAATAGATGACCTTCTACGTATCTATAGATGCGTTCGCATTGACAGCATTACAGTGATTGTTCTCGTGAGCTACTCGTTACTTCTGAGTACTTTGGACTAGCGTTCGGAATCCGCTGTTATTTTTAATACATATTAACGACATATTGATGGAAGTTATAACTTATTAGGGCACCATTTGAGATCGAATTATTAGCAGACTATTACGTAAAGAAGCTAGAGAGGAAGTTAAGAACCGCGCAGCGGGCGATGGAACGGAAAATGATAGGCGTTACACTAAGGGATAGGAAGACAGCCGAGTGGGTCAGAGAACAAACGGGGGTCGCCGACATAATGAACGATATTAAGAAGAAAAAATGGACATGGGCAGGCCACGTGATGAGAAGGCTAGATAACCGATGGACAGTTAGAACGACGGAATGGATACCAAGAGAGGGTAAGCGCAGCCGTGGGCGGCAGAGAGTAAGATGGGTGGACGAAATCAAGAAATTCGTAGGCATCAAATGGAATCAGCTCGCGCAGGACAGGCAAGGATGGCGAGGGTGGGGAGAGGCCTTCGTCCTGCAGTGGACATGAAATTGGCTGATGATGATGATGATGATGATGATGATGATGATGATGATGATGTCCATCTTAACGAAATCAACAACTATGAGGAATGGACACATTTCTCCCTGGTGCTCTCATTACGGCATGTAGCTGAATGGAGATAAACCAGTGTTTATAAGGACTACAACAACAACAACAAAAAACAAAAGAACACGATACAAGCTCTTCTTTCCTTACGGTTTTGAATCGCAATCGCTCCCTGATATATTTGAATGCAAGTACTTCGTCGCATTACTCACTCTCTCATTTGGAAAGGTCACACTATTCTCACCAGAGCGTCATCAGTCCGTAACCTTGGTTCCATTAGGCAATAACTAAAAGAAACATTTGCAAAATTTAATTTGTCAGAATACATATCGTTTTTCAGACCAGGACCTGGACATGCATGCGCAGTTTGGACTCCTACATAAATCGTAGAACAAAGACCGGAGAAGATTCAAAGCGCAACGCCGTTCGCTACTTATATTCTAAGTAGCAGCGGAACTGACCTTTCAGACCTAATTAAAGAGCACAATGTATGAAGATCTTGAGTGTGCCCTAAAACCCAGACTAATTGAGATGTCTTTCCCTGAGCTGTATGCTTTACCACTGCGGTCGCAGCTGAGGAGACATCACCTTACTAAATCTTTAATCCCTTTTAGTACCAAAACAAGTTCTTCGGAATATCTATTTTTCCCTCGCATCATCTCTGAATGGAATAGTTTATCTCTCACGACTTCGCACAGCATGGACCTAATTTTCATAGAATACCTTAATTGATCCTTAAAGTTTCTTCACCACACTTGAACGTTAGTACCTAAACGTAACATTGTCACACTACACCCTTTTCATTCTAAGATTTCTGAGCTATATAGGAGTGAGTGTATGGTTTCTTCAGTTTACCTATATTTATGGGAAACGAAAGTAACAGTGTGAATAATTATGCTTGGTACAGCATGTTTATATCAGGTACGTCACACCGAAGGGGTGATGTTGACCCGCAGCAAAACAATATCTCACTTTTCACAAGTAGGCGATAGGTAGAACCTTCTTTGTGTTTGAGTAAAAATGCCCATACCAAAAATGAGCAACGATATATAGCGTGCAGTAGAACTGGCGGCTGATTTAAAACTATATTTGATGATTGCAACGCTCGCACGCTCGCCGTGTTCATAGGTAATAACATTGCGGTTTGAGCAGAAACCTTGAAAGTAAGCAGGCAAGCAATATTAAAAGACATCGATCGCCTAGTTAAAAGTTGATGAAGCTGCATGTGGCGCATCGCTGCTCAAGTGATCCATTCGCGCTTCGTTATAAAACCAAAATAAACCTATCTACACCTGCCAGGCGCTCTCCCGGCGCAAATTAATTGCCATCAGGGTGGTAATGCAGTTCAGGTGTGATGAAACGGTTCGTTTTTACGTTCCTTTCATATAAACTCGCGCCACTCTTGCGAACATTTTTGTGAGCGCGCCGGCAAGCAGACGCCCGCGAGGCGGGCCGGCCGTGCCGGCCGGCCGGAGCAACCAATGTCTGACGACTGCAGCGCCGCCGCTGCGTTCCATGCGGAGAGGGCCCCTCTCCGGCCGGCGGTCGCGCCACTCAAAATATTCTAGTACACTCTACTATAGGCACGGGAGGCTTCTCAGCAGGAGCCCATTCCAAGGACCAAATTGCAGAGATGACGAGGAGGAGGGGCGAGGGAAAGTCGGCGCACTGGGGGGCGCCTGGGCATGCAGCGTCGCATGCGTGACAAGCGCAGTACCACGCGCCTGTGCAGGCACACGAATTCGAAGGCAGCGCTACCAGCGCCACCCCGAAAGCAGTGAAAAAAAGAACGAATTGTTTTGCACGCTATAAAAAGGTGTCTCATAGGGTGAAGTACGCTTCTAAGACATAGATGACTGTTTTTCAGCAGAACATGTAAGCCTACGGGTGCTTGTTCTCGTACACTTCGAAATTGACAAGCACGCTGTTGGGTGTTGCTAGCGACGTTTTTTGCACCACTATCAGAGCAAAATTAAAAACATAAATATTCTTTTGTGGCCTGAAAGTGTGCCCGTTTCCGTAAATGTGACCCACGATCTGTCCATTTTTAGCACAATCTAAAAAAAATTTCCGAGCGGTAGACAGTCCCTTTAAAGTAAAGCTGTTTAGTACAGTGAACTATCGTGCTTAACAAGCAAAATTACTCTTATACTAACATCGCCTCCCTTATACTGCACTCTTGGTTCCGTTAGGTTCGCTGCGGTGGTACCGCCATCTAGGAACGATGATAGAGCGAAGCAGATTTTCGCGCTAGTTCGCGCCGACAGTCAGCGCTTCGGTATCTTTCGGGCCTCCATCGCTGCAGAAGTTAAGGGCGTGGTTGTGTCATGACAGTGCAATCCAAGGGGATAGTACGAACGTGACCGCTAAAAATTTTGTCTTGCGTGACCAGGTATATCAAGTTGCTACTCGCACTGCTACAGGAATGCAAGTACGGCTGTCTACAACCAAATGATCGGCCTTTCGCTGCAGTGTGCTCAAACCAATCCACAGACAACCTGTTAGGTTTCCCTTGCAGGTCTCAGAATTTTCGAACGCTTTTTGTTTATGGCAGACTCGCGCGGGGCGCTGGCGCGTGTAATTAACTCAATCTCTTCTTTCGAGCACTTTCCCTCGTGAACAACTGTCTACGATCCCTGTGCTGTGTCGAGGTGCCACTGATGTCTACATGTAACATGTCCAAATGTTCATAGTACCCGACCCATGTCCTGCCCCTCGATTCGCCGTTTTACCGTTTATACAATTTCGCGAAGACATGTTTTAGTTTCTTCTTATATCGATTCCTATGACACAGGGATCAACGACATTTTTTTTTCGTTCTACGGCAGCACGCGCCTGCCATAAGCTCTGTAGGCTTAAACTCGAGACTCCATAAACGCTGTCTTCATTCAAAACGAGGTGTGAGTACAAACACTTCGCCTTTAGCTGTGCAAATCGCGGCGCGGAATGGTTTCTTTTAGGAAACGTCACCGCAGTATGTCTTTAGCATGCGATCAAGCTTACTAAATTTGAAAGATTCTGCGCGCATGCGGAGACTATCCCTCCATACCGGCCTTGACTCGAGTGGCACATTTTGTCGCAGTACAGTTAATTCTTCCTTGGGAGAGCACGTCGCTGAGTTAACTGCGCACGAGTGACCTTTCCCTGCTCAATAGGCACTCAGAAGAAAATAACGACAGATCCATGTGTGATATGCGGAGTGCACTACAGTATTTACGAAAGACTTAGTAAAATATTGAGCTGTGTAATGCCGCTGCTTTTGGGACGATATCTCTATCTTCGCTCGGTGTGTGAAGGAACAGTTGACATTCTGGGAAGTACTCCTCTCCTGTTTTTCTTTTATTTCAGGAAGAAAGTTGGCTTCCACGTAAGTGAAGGGCCATCACCAGATCTATTCGAATTCACTGAGGATGAGCGTGAGTGAAACAACCCAATTGCTTCCACTAAGCTTGCCGCTTCAGAGACGTTGCAATTGCGTACATGATAAACCGTTAATTTTATTTTGCCGCTTTATATTGAGAAATCCCTGTCAGGCTTTGTGCTCAGATGCTCCGGATATTTATCCGTTTACGTTCTTTATGACAAAATCTGCGTAGGTGGGTGTTTTTTGCAACCGTAACATCAGTACTAATCATCCCATACTGCTGGAAGAAAGCATCTCCATTATTTATAAGGAGAAGCTAGTGCCTTGGCAGCTGAGGCCACACACTGAGCCCCCATCAAAGCTCGAAGACCATAAATGTGAATCACCCCTGCGAACTCAACTTCAGAACACTGTACCGCAGCCGTTGAGCTAAAATGACAAATATGCGATCACATTCACAAGCTGAATCTTTCGCTTTTTTAAATGTGACCGGCCTCGTTGATTTGAAATTGGCCTGATTTCAACACATCGCTACATTTGTTACAACACTGTATCGTTTATGGTGAGGACGGCTGGTCAAGCTGCATAACTTGTCGTAATCCAGGGTTGCTTGCAAGCCAAACCTGACTAAGTAGCGTGCCAAGGTCATCAGGTTGATAAGCTCTTAAGGCTGCAGCTGAGAAAAAGGATAACAAAAGGTTTACTGATACTAGGAAGGTTTAGTTACGTGGTAGATAGAGAACATGGGGTACAGCGTCGAGCCAAATGGATAGACACCGAAACGTAGGGTCCCGAGCACTTTATTAGTAGTAGTGGTTCGTTAGGAAGGAAGAGACGGGAATTTCTGTCTCCCATACTGGGGACACGGCTAAGCGCCTTAAGGTAAGGGAGAAGTGGGAGGAAAAGAGAAGATAGAAGTTTTAACAAGTGCAGAGGCCCGGACGTCGCATGGCGGTCAGCAGGCTGTCGGCAGAGGTAGAGGCGGCGAGGGTCCCGTACTCAGTGGTAGGCTGCAATACCCGTCTCGTCCAGGAACTCCACCAGGCTCCGTAGTGCTGGTAGACGGGGGCGAGAAGGGAAGAGGAGGGGTTGCATTGCGGTGGCAGGGAGACCCTGTCTCCTACAGGCTGTGATGACCCTTGAGCGTTCCTGTGCCAGTTTCTACGGGATGCATGGTCCTCAAATACACTCCGCTCTCGCTCTCTATCTCAGCCACGGACCAATGAAGCACCGCGATTTATACGTCGAGCAGTTTGTACCCTAAGACGTGAGTCACAGCTGGCACCGTGGAAAGCGGTCAAGGTCAACTTCTGCACGCCGCGCGTCCACCTCCTCTCCTCCACACGGGGCCGGCTGGCTGCCGCCGGCTGGAGTCGTAACAATTTGTGTCTTGACCAGCCGCCAATCCTTTAATGCCAATACAAAGGCAGCATCATGTGGAAAATAGTTTCAGTCGTATGCACGCATTGAAATCACAAGAAACATAACATATAGTTATTCAGGGAATGATGTTTCCACCACGAAAAATTGTTAAAGGACACCATATTTAATATTTTTAGTCATTACATGGAATTCTTCGTGGCTGACTTGAATTTGTTTACCAGGCTTGGTAGTCACAGAGTTAAGAACTTCCGCGTGTGGCAGCTCTGCTCATGCATACCTAATGTGTCCGAACGTTCTCGAATGCTTTCGATTCTTCTAATCAGATTACGTGGATGGCGCAGAGAGTGGAGCACATTCTGCTGCCACTGCGAAGGCGAAGTATTGGAATGGTTAGCTTCTTGATGATCAACATGTGGATTGTGTTGTTCATAGAGTCACACATTTCATTTCCGTTTCACAAATCCTGCAAGTTTACTTAAATACTATAGCAGACTGGTGTGTGCGTTGGGATATGTCATTAAATATAAATAAGACTGTTCACGTCACCTTCACAATAAAACGCGCTAATCATCCTTATAGGTATACAGTTCATGATTTTACTCTAAACATAAGCAAAGAATTTAAATATCTAGGCGTCTTTTTTTACTTCTGATTTACGATGGAACAAGCATGTTAACTACATTGAAAATAAGGCAGCATCAGTCTTGGGTTTCTTGCGGCGCAATTTTAGTCATTTACCGAGTAACTTAAAAACGCGGCTGTATTTCAGTCATGTACATTCAATACTTGAAAATGGATGTGTTTTTTGAGACCCCCACACATCTGAGCTTATAAATAAATGAGAAAAAATTCAGAATAGGGCAGTTAGATTTGTTCTTGGTAACTATAGCCGGCAGCTTTGCATGACAGAAAGCGAACATAAACTTAAATGGAAAGAGCTGAAGGATCGTAGAAGGCATATTAGATTAAAATTTTCCGTGATATTTATTACTCTAAAACAGGCATAAACCGCGAACAATATATCCAGGCACCACGCTACATATCTAAGCGATTGGACCACTGTTTGAAGGTCAGGGAATTTTCTTGTAGGGGTGACGTTTTCCGTTATTCTTTTTTGTTAGAACTGTTCGAGATTGGAACAGTTTGCCATCGCGCATTGTATACATCAGAGAAAATGATACTTTTTACCACGCATTGCAATAATTTGTTCTTTTATTATGTATAGTCTGTAACTTCCCTGCTCTAAAGCTTTACGGGGCGACGCAGGTAACTAATACATAAATAAAAATCCCGCTCTCACCTATCACCATCCTGCGCCCCGCCACGGTGGTCTAGTGGCTACGGTACTCGGCTAGCTGATCCGAGGGTGGCGGGATCGAATCCCGGCCGCGGCGGCTGCATTTCGATGGATGCGAAATGTTGAGGCCCGTGTGCTGTGCGATGTCAGTGCACGTTAAAGAACCCCTGGTGGTCAAAATTTCCGGAGACCTCCACTACGGCGTCTCACATAATCAGAACTGGTTTTGGGACGTTAAACCCCACAAATCAAATCAATCAAATCATCCTATCACCATCCTGCGAGCGCTTCGTTTTCTTCTGGGCAATATAGAGACTCTATATTGGAAATGAACTGATGCTTGTGGAAAATCACAACTGCATGACGATATCTTGTCATGGACGCTCACATTTGCGATGTGAGCAAACTTTATTTTGCAGACCCTGATCGTAAAGAAATGGCTGAAATGTGCTATACCGATTATAAAACCTGTTACATCACCCGCTTCCTGTACTTTGGTCAGCGTAAGTATTCTTTTGTCATGTTTATATCAGTGTGACATTGAGCGTGAGCGTTTATATCAGTGTGACATTGAGAACTTCCTAGATGAGCCTTTTTACGACATGTGGGGCCATAGAGAAAAGTTGATAGGGGCCCATATATTGAAGTCGTATTACTTGAAGGACGCCAATACATAGGAACTTTCCGTCTAAGGGGACACTTATGTTGTTTCGTCTTACTTTCTACGTGGTCGATACTTAAGGAAATCTATTGCTCCGCTCAATACATGGAAAGCTCGCAGTCTTTAAAGGAATAAAAATATAGGGTCATCGTGACTTCGAGGAAGTAAGTGCGCAAAACAGACAATACAGCGTTATTAAATGAGTCACATCGGTGCTCATAGTACTTGTTGGCGAGCAACTGTTGCCCTAGTTAACTGGCTGCAGTCAAGAATGATTTCTCTTACGAGTGGTTCCGTCGCTTTCAACTCCCACCGTAGTTTCGACGAAGTGGGCTTCCGCACCGTATAGAACAATGGAACGTAATAATATCTGGCACTACGTTGCTGCCGTACTATATCTCCTCCTGGCCTAATTATGCATAAGAGAGTGTACCAGCGCTTGCTCTTGGAGATATTTAGCACAGTGTTATGGCAAATGAGTTGTGTGGAATCACGCGAGTTAGTATAAAGGTCACCATGATATCCACCCGTTCGCAACGTCAAGCTACAGGAAAATACAGACGAATTTCTTTTCAAAAACGAAAGCTTCTCAATTCGGTAAAGATCCTTCTCAGTCCGGGTTTCGAAGCCGGGACCACCGCTTTTCCGAGGCGGTCACTCTGTCATCTCGAAGATGCATTTAGTTATACTGGAAGATATTGAAAAAAATCGGCCATCTTCTCTTTAGTGGTGCCAAGTCTTAAGAAACAGAAGAGCCGGACGGCCTGGGCTCCCTTAGCGCCTGATTCATCAGAGCTTAGCTTGACTCTAGAATGTCGGTTGGGTTGAAGCACGAATCAACGTAAAATTGTAACAATTCATACGACTGGAAATGGCAGCGGGCGAGCATACTAATGCTAAACTCGACCGCGTAGGAAAAGTAATGTGCCCCTTCAAAGCCGGGCCGCATGCTTTTGTAGCCCCTTACGGTGACGTCTACCTCAGGTGACGCTGCAGTGGCGCTGTGTCTTTCTGGAAACGCAGTGCAGTATGTAGACAAGCTATGCTGAGCTGCATGGTAATGAGGCGGAGGCTGAGCGGAGATATGCGCTGAACTTGACCACATCTCACGCTCGCACTCCCCCCTCGCGGAGTGGAGAGTGCACAGGGCTTGGAAAAATCTGCGGAATGGACTTAAGCCCACAGCGTGTAATGACAGAAGCCGGTTGCGATGTCGGCGCTTGCGGATGGACGCCTGTGGGTGTGACGGCAATTCCTGATTCCTCGGAAGCAATATACGCTGGCTTGAGCCAATCGATAGAGGAGCGGACGTCGTTTCCGTTGGCGCATAAGATGAAAGTTTTGTTGCTCGATGGACAATGAGCTAAGGTCCTCTGTAAGGCGGTTGGGATGGCCTACGGACAGTGCCGTCGCGGAGCAAAGTGTGCGTGGACGTTGCCAGGTTCGTAATAACGAAAGGTGCAGGCTTGCAGTGGGGAACTGTAGGTGACGGGCGAAGGACAGCAATGGTGCGTCGGAGCCGGATGGCGGAATAGGTGGGATCAGACGCCGCGGTGGTGGATGGCAGTGCAGCAAGAAATTCGACTGGAAGAAAAGTGGCTCCGATGTAGCACACGGTGGTGTGGTGTACATGGCGTGAGAGTCAGCTAGGCGGCGTCAGACTGGAAAATTCAGCGAGTATGGCATGGTAGAACGAATGATTTTGAACACCGAGTATTTTGGTGCTTGGCTGGTGGGTGCTCGTTCGATGTCCTGGAAAAGTAAGTCCTGTTTTCGCATCGATGATACGGCCGCGGTGACAGTTGGGAACGAGCTTGTAGTGCGCCAATAAATCTGAGCCTATGATTGGCTCGAAACGTCTGCTGCGACAAAATGCCATTGAAGGTCACAGAATAAGTTTTTAAACTGTACACGCAGGTAAAACAAGCCGTTAAGTCTTGATGAGGACCTGTTCGCCACACTGATCTCGAAAGACAGTTGGACAGGTACCTTAAACGTGGGTTCGCGTGTACCAGCTAATGTCGGAATTGCTATCCACGAGGAAACGCTGCTTTGTAATTTAGCCGGTGGTGAAGATGTGACGGCCTCCAGGTTGCAGCTCAGAGTTGTACCTACGATCAGCCGTTATCGTTTCCCTCATGTCCAGCGGGGCAGAACGGTCGACATTGTCGGTCTTTATCGCCACTACTCGATGGTAGTAACAGCTGTCGTCACCAGGCTGCTGCGACAAGGCGTTCTTACGGTCACCGCTTTTTGAGTGGTAGTCTGGGTGCATCTGAAAGCGTTGATGTAGGCGGCGTTGAAAAGAGCTTAGCTGCCGATTGGTATCGTCGATGCGGTGCGCAAATTCTATGGTGACAACTGTAGCACAAAAACCTCAATAACGCGATCAGCTGTTTTCGCAAGTTGGTCGAGAACTAGCGTAAGCTCAGCCTGCAGAATGGCGCTGACGTACGTTGAACTCCTTAAAACCAAAGTTATCGAAGCGAAAAATCCTGGAATTCCACGTTGCTTGCGGGAGCACGGACGTGGCGGAGGAGTTTCGAAGGCTTGCGCTCGGCAAGTTCTGTGGACTGAAGCTTTCACACCTACTGGCGCTCCGAGTGTGACAGGAGGCGTATGAGTTCTGTCTTGAGGTGTTCATAGAGGTCGGCCGTTGGTGGGCTGGCACGGATATCCCGGATCTCGTTGGCGTAGCGGCCGTCCAGGTGGCCGGCGATGTAATCGTAGAGGGCCCAGTCTTGTGTGATGCGCACCAGGGAGAACAGGGCCTCGATTGGGTGAGCCGTACCTCGAGGAAATCTACCCGAAATGGTGGAAATTTAACAGTGACGGGCCAGACGCCGTGTGGTTCAGTATGCGCGGTGCCTTTGGAAGCGGTTCTGACTTCCTCAGCAGAGCCGGCAGGAATGGCAACGGTTGCGGTGGCGTCGCCATGGTGACGCTGCATGGAATCAATTAGTTGGCGCTGTGGCTTCTAAAGCTCTTATTCTAGCTCCTCGATGACCTCCTGCTGCACGCGAAGCTGCCTTTGGAGTAGTACCAGCTGTTGTCGAAGGACGCCTTCGTCGTCTTTGGCAATCAGTTATTGTTCGTTAAACCAGCCACTAGATGTGAGATGACGGTTCTGTTGAACCGCGAATCGCAGTGTAACAACGTAACAGCTGGTAATACGATTAGTAATGGCAGTAATGGCATTCTCAGTAATATGAGAATGAATAAAAGCACAGTACAATGAAAGTAATGCAGATGGGGAAATATATCGCGGGATTTAATTAAAATACGTATGCCGTAGGCCATTTTTTAGGCAGGTAGGCCAGATGCGAATGAAATTTCAGGTAGCGGTCCAGTTTAATTCCCAGGAAGGTCGCCTCATCATCTGCTTCGATTGCGAATTGATTTGTAATATTAGCGGGATACAACTATGTACACGTTGGTGAGAATGGAAAACAACGGATTTCCTTATAGTGGGATCGATTTGCAATTTATTAAGGACACACCACGCAGTCAAGCTTCAAAGGTCATGGTTGAGTTTTTGAGTCAGAGTTTTGGAGGCATTTTATCAGTGTCAATAATTGTTGCGTCTTCTGCATGCGGTGAGCATTCTGAAGTGGTAAGACAAGATGGCAGATCACTGATATAAATTATGAAAAGAAGTGGGCCGACAATAGAACCTTAAGGTACTCCTATATTTGTTGTTTTAGGCGTACACTTATAACCTGCCAGACTCACAACTTGGCTTCTATTGAGTAGGCAGTTTTTTATGAATAATAGTGCAGGACCAGTTACGCCTATTGCTTCAAGCTTCATAAAAAGAATGTGGTGGTTGATAGCGTCGAATGCTTTAGTGAAATCTGAAAAAACGGAACCTGCGTAGTATCCCTCATAAATTGCTTTCTTCAGCTTTTCAGTTAATGATAACAAAGCGAGATCAGTGGAATGTGTTTCACGAAAACCAAATTGGGAAACAGACAGAACCTGAAATTTATTGAGGTCTTTCGTCGGACGAATTTCAAGCTATTTTCTAACATTTTACTGAAAAAGGGTATTATGCAAATGGGTCGATAGTTAGATATCAGTGTACGGTCACCTTTTTTAAACACGGGAACGACTTTGCCACTTTTCAATTCTACAGAGAAAATGCCAGTTCTTGGCTTCGCTGATGCGCGTAGCCACCACTGTTGTCGCGCTACACAGGCCCTTACCGAGCGATTCGAGCGGTCACTCCTGTGACCTACGAAATCGCCCTTATCGCCCAAGCTGCTCGTCTGCTTCGCCTACTTCGCAGTTACGTGATATCGTGCGCGTCACACAGTCGAAGACATATCAACCTCCCGCTGATGATATTTACACGCTCCGAGACATCGCTCCTGCCGGTGGGGGATCAGGCTACACGCATGCTGCATTTGAGGATTTGAATTTGAGGATTTGAAGTTTTACCCCTCGAATATGAAGAAATATATATGCGAAAGCAAACAACCCTAAATATAAGCCGTTTCGTAATACGTGACAGTTTTAATGTCCTTTTTCTTTTCTTCTGACGATGTCCCCATTGCTGACTGGAAAAACTCGCTTTAAACACTCCGCTAGCGCACTGTCATGTGACCAAGTGACGAAATTGCCACATGGGCGCGAGATGACCTAATCGAGGCGTCGTGACGCAAGGTTACTTGAATAGGCTATTTGTTACGTCAGTAAGGTCATAGCTTACCTGCTGGGGCATTTTAAACTCTTTTAGCACAAGTTGAGTGAACTACTTCTCGGGAGTATAATAATAATACTAATAATAATAATGCTTGAAGCTTTCTGGCCAAGGACGGTTCTACAGTACCTTCGGGGTGAGGAGCGGCTCAAAGTACGTCTTTTTGTGCGTCTTTTCGCGGGATTTCGGTGTCTAACGTGGCCTGAGGTCGTCGTCCTCACGCTTAGCAACAGCACTTTAAGAGAGGAAAAAAACACCCCAATAACTTGCAAAAACTGGTTAAAATGGATCAGGATAAGAATGGGTAAAATAAACCATAACATAACACAGCAAGAGATGCAAATTAATAGAAATGAACAACATAATAAGACTACATTATTTAAAAAATGTCACAGTTCCGCCGCAAGGGCGAAGCAATGAGTGCGATAGCAAGAAACTGTAATGCTATACGAAGTGGGGCTCTTGCTTCAGGAGCAGTATTAATTGTAGCAATCATGCACTTGCTAAGTGAGCGCCTCAGGTGGGCAGCGCCTGGTGGTACGAAGGGCTTTATACGTTGTGTGTCACAAAGCTACACACACAAAGCTAGGGGAGGCCGCTAAATGAACAAACGGAAGATGAGCGCGAACTATCAAGCGAAGCACGCACGAAACGAACGCACAGATACACACCGAACGAGCGCGAATAAGCTGTCACAATCGATACTCTCAGTTTGAACAGCGCTCCTGTTGCAAAGGCGGCCGAAGCAGCGAAGGAAACTAGCGTGCTTCAAGTGTCCAGCTGTGACACTTGATAGTTCGCGCTCATCTTCTGTTTGTTCGTTTAGCGGCGTCCCTTGAGCTCGAGTGACTTTCGTACGCTCCCGTAATATCAGCGCGGACATCACGGTGAAATCTCGAAACATCCCTATTCTTCGCACCAAGAGACAACCGCGCGAGCAGACAGTGAAAGGGCATCTCCCTGCCCAAATAGAAGCGAGCGAGCTGGCCGCCGACTTTTAAATGCGCCCGCTGTGCTCCTCGCGCCATCTCGCTGGTAATGAAGAAACGCTTATAAGCGCCTGCCGTCTTTGAGTCCTGCCAGCGGTATATAACGCTCGCCGTTAGCTCCCTGAAAGATCTGCTCTTCGTCGCGTAGTGGTTAGCGCCACTCGCTGCGGAGCGAGAGGTTCCTGGTTCGATTCCGCGCTTCGGAAGGATTTATCTGAATTATTTTTCTTTGGAACTTTTATATATATACGTACTTATACATATACGGTTCATGACGGCGACGACGGGGACGGCAAAAATCATCCGAGACTGTCCATATAATTGCTATCGCAATAATAATTCGAAAACGCCAACTAGCCGTATGAACACAAGAGAAACACTGCTGAATACCGCGCCGCACCAACACGAGCTCATATACACCGATGATCTTCCCATATACCCATCAATAATGAGTCAAAATGAACTTAACGGATCCAGGTTAACGTGCTGAAGATAAGCCAGAATAGTACACTGAAATTAAAAATACACATTAATGGTTAGAATCCCATCATGAGATCAAGGTAAGGCGAAAGAGTTCGAAAACGCCGATGATAAACATAATCGCAATCGAAACGCAAGAGCACTTGGCACAACTTTCTGTGCAGATGCTGCTTGAACACCGCCCTCATCGTTCGTCGGTCCACAAGGCACTGAGAGCACTTTTGCGCTTTTTGAAGACGATAGGTTTGCGCGAATGCCTTTGACTGTTGGACTTATCCTAGAACGTCTCTTTCGTTATTCCTTTTCTTCCTCTCTCTCCCGTCTTTGTATTCCCCCTTCCCATTCCTCCAGTGTAGGGTAGCCAACCGGACGCCTTTCCGGTTAACCTCCCTGCCTTTACGTTTTTCCCCTTCCTTCCTTCCTTCCTTCCTTCCTTCCTTCCTTCCTTCCTTCCTTCCTTCCTTCCTTCCTACTGGGTTTCTCTTATGAACTCGCTATATAGAACCTCGCTGAAAAGCTTGTATGGGTTTTATATTCTATCATGGCTGCTGCAGCTCTCTAAGAGCGGGGTTCAATTAAAGTACCTAGATTTTTCGCTTTTATTTAAAAAAACTGAAAAAATACGTGGGGACTTTAGGTTCATTCACCTTAAATAATAATACACTTGTTCTAACCGCACCATCACATCTTTACTACTCATACATGATGTGCAGATATGTGTTCTGCATTTGCTTTCCACCTTCTATACAAATCTTCAATTGCGCAAGAAAAAAACAGACGACGACAGACGCAAGGAAACGCACAGCACACCACGAGCGCAGCGGTGTGCTGTGTGCATCCTTCTTCCTGTAATCCTGTTTTTTATGCAGTTTAAAGAAGTTGTGAGGCCATTAACGAACTAGCAGCCCGCCAGAATGCACTACCTTCTTATACTTCGCCGTCTTTTTTGTTATTCAGCGTTTGTGTTGTCGGATTCCGTTCTCGTGGGTCCGTGTTTACGCGCCTTAATTACCATTGTAATATATCCAATTTCATCTTTACAAAATTTCATAACGTTTCGTCGGTTCGATGCACATCATTGATGAAGACTTAGAAGCAATCACTCACCTGGAATTACGAAAACAGCTCATCTATGCATCTTTTACTTTCCTTCGCAGAGTGCATCCTCTACGTGTCTAAGGGCGTGGAAGAAAACGTACCGAGGCACTGCATTGACCACTTCGCTGATATATGCGGCGTTGCAGTTCCAACGTATAGCAGAGACCTCTGCCCTGACGAGGAAGACGACTAGGCTTTCACAAAGCATTAAACGGGCGCAGTTTGTTGCAAACAAACCATCGCTAGAAATAAGGGCAAGTTGAACAAGGTCAATAAAACGAGGACATAAATTTTTCACAAAAATGCCTGGTAAATTCTCGCGATTGTTCGGCTGACACCCAAGTGATCACACAACGGTTCATCATGGCAGGCCTCCAGTAGTTCACATCGCAAGGATGACGTTACGACGAGCAAGACATTCTCATTGTTCTGTTGAAAGTTCCTCTTTGAGAGTATCACATCGGAGGCAGAATGAAGACAGTCCTCTCTTGAATACACGTGGGACTTCGACGTCATGCCCTAAAAATATTTGATGAGTAGAAGCAGCTCTCAGTCCACCTGTTGATGCTTGGCGATTTCCGAGGCTTCCATGACGCAAAATGGTGGGAAGCCTTCTTCTGAGGGGGGTAGACTCGACTGGGGAGTGTGAGGGGCAATCAGCGTCGTTATGCTTTCTTCTGGACCTGTAAATAAGAGTAACCTCAGGCTCCACCTCGCAAGTCGTCCCGATGGGTCTTTCAGGCTATCCCGCCAGAAGAGCCAGTGGTGGTCGCTGACTGCACGGAACGGCCTGCCATAAACGTACAGTCTGAACTTCTTGATCGCCCATATGAGTGCTAAACATTCTTCCTCCGTCGCAGAGCAGTTTCATTCAGCTTTCGAGAGAGTGCGGCTAGCACACGCTATGACCTTCTCGTCTCCTTTTGTCATTCAACTAGAACTGCACCGAGACCGATATTGTTTGTATCTGTATGGACTTCTGTGCCCATGGTGTCATCAAAGTGGGCGAGGATGGGTGGAGCTTGGAAACGTTGTTTTAATTCATTGAAATATATACCTCTTTTTCAGGATACCAAACGAAAGGTAAGTCTTATATTGTCAGTCTTGTTAAATGTTCGGACATCGAGAAATGTATGAGAAATCGCCTGTGGTAAATGCACAAGCCCAGAAAGCGACGCGCCTCCTTTTTATCTTTTGGCATGGGACGGCACGGCTGCGGTCTTCTCGGGGTCCGGTCCAATACGTTCTGCGCTGATAACATGACCAAGGAAAGGGAGCTTTTCAAATTCAATATTGCACTTCTCGGGTTTAATCGTTAAGCCGGACGACTGGATCGGCTGGAGTACTGAACTTAGTCGATGTGCGTGCTGTTTGAATGTAGCAGAGAAGACCGCAACGTCATCCAAGTAGACTAAGCATGACTGTCATTTCAGAGCCGACAGGACACTATCCATCATTCGCTGGAAGTTGCTGGCGCTCATCAGAGGCCGAATGGAGGTGCTTTGAACTCATACTGTCCGTTTGGGGTTACGAAAGCTGTTTTTTCACGATCCATTTCGTCCATTTAAATCTGCCAATATCCGCTTTTTAAGTCCGACGAGGAGAAGCATTTAGCATGTCGTAGCCAGTACAATGCGTCATCGGTTCGGGGCAAGGTAAACATCCCGCTTTGTCACGCTCTTCAGTTTTCGGTAATCGACAGAGAATCTCAATGTATTACCCTTTTTTTCTGACAAGAAATACCGGAGATGCCCATGACATCGCACTCAAGCATGTTTTGCACTTGTATCTTTACAATCTTCTCGTTCTTCCAATGATATTCTGTACGGATGCTGGTATACAGGCCGGGTCCCTTCGTCCGTTATGATACAGTGCTTAACCATCTGCGTGGGCCGCACTCCTGACGAGGCAGAGAATCATTCTGCAGGAACATTTATGAGGTCTTGGATGATTTTCTTCTCGACTGGCAATAGATAAGGGCTGATAGTAACTGCTGCTGCGGAGTCGTGCGTAGGTTTCTCAGTAGGTGGCACTGACTGCACGCTACATAAGTTTGTCACTGTAGTAATATTGTAGCCAGTGTTTTTGGCTGACAGTGTACTTGCCAGTGCTCTTGGCGACAGTTTTCTTGGCGACGTGCTGAAGCTCAATGCCGGAATGTGGCAGCAACACATTGGAATGCCCGCCACGGAAGCGGATGACGCCTCGAGCTGCGCAGATACCTTTTACAATGTAAGCTCTTATGAGATCACAAGGGCCGTTTTTGGCGCCGTAGTTGTCCGCCGCCGCCGCAGGTATTCGTAACCGCTATCGCGCAAATTTTAGAAAAAATAACCAGGACCGAGGAGCATTCAAACCAACATCATCTGCCTGGTTTCGAACCCACACCCTCTGCGTGGCAGTCGAGCATTCCACCACTGATCTACACCTGTGCTTGAAAAATCTTCGCTAAAGTACCTACACAGGTATAACGTCTGCCGAGGAATCTCATTAACAAATGTAATGTTATAGGCAGAATATAATACGCCACTACATGTCGTGGAAAGTGGATTGCATAATGAGTTCGAGGAATCGTTTGAAAGAACGCAGGGCTGCATGCTTTGTAGCTCTGAACCCATTACAGAGGAATCATCTACATCATCATTATGAAACAATCTTTTCTTTTCCGTCATCATTATGACGGCGCGCTGCCCTTTGAAGCAGTTTTGTCGTATCGTGCCATGCGTCACGCGGCAGGCGACGTGCGCAGCCTCGACAGCAACCTGACTTGGCTCTTCGATATACCTGGTGGCGCCTCCTCATAAGGTGCGGACCGCTACTAAAGAAGCGAATCGCTGAGCTATGCGCGCGGCTGCAGCAAGGCAACGTCGGGCACTACAGACAGCTGCGCAGAGAGAAGCCCAAACCGCAGCTCGCTGTCGACGCCCGGCCGAGAGTTCGGTTCGTTCTCGTGAAAACGACGCCAAGAGACTCTTTAAGATGTTCAGTTATACAGATTTGCACGTTACAATACCGCAGTAATTATGGCGTAGTGGGTACTTCCCTACTTCATGAAATTATGAGTTATGGCGCAGGGGATACCTACCACCTCTACTTGCACTACTTTCCTCAAGCGTTTAAAATGCAGCAAGACTGATAACTGGGCTAGTTGGTAAGTATCCATAATTTAAACTTTTTAGCGCGCACAAAAGACACAGAGAAGGAAGACACACGAGCGCTAACTGTCAACTGTTTATTTTTTGAAAGAAGCATACATATAACTACTCAGCAACTGGCACAGAGCATGTGCGGCGCAAGTCATGTGACACATTCTGGAGTGCTAAACAGAATTTTAAAAAACTAACTGCTCATCAGTTAGAGCCACCGAAGGGTGACTGGTGCATTTTTTTGGCACACCTGTGCAAATAGCATGCTGTGCAAATAGCTGCCATTTTTGCGGAGTGCAAGAAGTCCTGCGGCATATTCCGAATATCACCTAATAATTGCTTAGATTTCACGTGCCGAAACAACGATATGTTTATGAGGCATATCTTAGTGGAGGCAACCAGAAGTCTTGACCACATGTGCTTCCTTGACGTGTACTGCAAACGCAATGTACATCGGCCTCTATCACTTACGCCTGCATCAAACATGCTTCCGTACGAGCGGGGATCGAACCCACGTCTTTCGTGTCAGCAGCCAAGCGCCGTAACCACAAGACCACAGCGGTGGAGACAAACAGCACTCGCGGTACGTGTGGTTGCTTGTCAAGTAAACTGCCAACTCGCATGTGTCACACCGAGAGAACGCAAGCGCGGTACTCTATGCAAGCCGGCGATTGTCAGCACGACCGCCTCATTTTCCTGCCGGGTGAGGCTTCTCACGGCCCTTAACTGCGAAACACACCGCGTAGGGAGGGTTAAAAGGCCTTTGAGATTAATGCGCGTGAAAAAACTTCCGCTGACACCTTTGCAGGACGCTTGCAGAGAGTCGCATTAGGAAACCTGCTAAATCCGTTGTAAGCCATCGCTTCTCATTAAGCTGACCGACGCATTAGCGTGAGGGACGATCCGGAAAACGACCGTTTACACTCGGGTGAGGACCCCGACTAAAGGAACGCCGCATGTACATCCACATTATTGCTCGCGTATTTTTTGGCGGCCCTCAGGACAGTGATTTGATTGATTGATTCGTGGGGTTTAACGTCCCAAAACGAGCTCTGATTATGAGACGCCGTAGTGGAGGTCTCCGGAAATTTTGACCACCAGGGGTTCTTTAGCGTGCAGTGACATCGCACAGCACACGGGCCTCAACATTTCGCCTCCATCGAAATGCAGCCGCCGCGGCCGGGATTCGATCCCGCGACCTTCGGATCAACAGCCGAGTGCCATAACCACTAGACCACCGTTGCGGGGCCAGCAGGACGAAGCTAACCGAGACCTTCGAGAGAAAGACAATTTGCACATTGAAATAGGGCAAGCTTTTATATACCGAGCTTTAAACCTCATTCAAGTTCAAAATTTTCGTTAGAAAAGATAAGGCTTACCTGCGGACCTCTTGTCAAGCTATGCGAGAGAGTCAGCGTAAAGCCATGGAAATCGGAAAATTATCCATGACACATTCGACGCAGTCTCCTTATTCTTTCTAGCAGTGTCAGTGGCGCCATGTTTGAATCACTTTGCCCCTATACTCCCTGAGTGAATCAGATGATGGCACCATTGGCATCGTTAGGAAGAGAGAGCAGAGTGCCGCCGTTAAACATGCCGTGTTACAGGGACATTAAAGTGAAAAAATGAAGAGGTTTAGAATAATAACGTATATCTCAAGAACTCGAGTATCGTTGACCTCGGCACTTTCTTTTTTTTTTCAATGCTTAAACAGAAAATGAATGTCAATGTTTTTTTTTTTTGTTGAAATTGGCGCGGAACTTCGGCCTCATGACGGCAAAAGACCCATGTCTTATTTTCGCGTTCTCGCTAAATTCGCTCCATCAAATGTTTTGAAACTCTTTGCATTACGTCTCCGGACGCAGGCCTCTGTAGAAGCCGTCAAAGATCTGTGACGTCAAATTTGTTAGTGTTGGAACTTCGAAGCGGCGTCAGCACGCGTGTTTTTTTTTTTTGGGCATTTCCTAGCTTACTGTATTATCCTAGCAAGATTGCGCTTTCTGGTATTGTGTAAAGCTAACCTACTAATGCGAGGAAAATTATATTTAACATTATTGTCCCCTTAAGCATCACCTACTGCCGCAGTGTATAGTGAGAAGCCGGCTATATTGAAGTGGTTGATGAGCACATAGTGTCCATTTCGGCTGTGCTGGCACGAACACTGTAACATTAAGGAAACACGCGCCAAGCTAATACAAATGCGACCATTGTGGTCTAGTAGCTATGGCACTCGGCTACAGATCAGAAGTTCGCGAGATCAAATCCCGTCTGCGGCGGCTGCATTTCGATGGAGGCGAAATGTTGAGGCTCGTGTACTGTGCGATGTCAGTGGACGTTAAAGCAAGCCCATGAGGTCGAAATTTCGGGAGCCCTCCACTACGGCGTCTCTCATAAACATATTGTGATTTTGGGACGTAAAAACCCCATGAATCAAAGAAATGCCACCATTGCGCTGATGTTTAATATATGTAGCATGTGACTTCCCTACATGCACCTTTGCCAAGTCATGATAACAAGATGTCAGTTTACACTTTCGTAGAGCGCGCACTCGGTGCGATGAGATACGGTAGATGAAGCGCTAAAAGGAGCAGGCGGTGAAGACACACAAGACCCGGGTTAACGGCTCAACCAGCGCAACTTTCCGTCGTATCGCAGCGTAGTACGCAGCAGCGTGCCTTCCTCCTGCATTACTTTCTTTCGTTCGCTTTTCTCTTTTTCCAATTTTCTATATGACTTCAATAATTCACAAACACTTAAGAAATTATTCACCGAGAAAAGGAATGATCATTACGCATTTGAATATCTGGGGTCCAGCGGTGACATCCAGTTTCTTCGGACAGCGAGAAGGCGTCACTTTTTTGGCAGTGTCCGAAAGAGTGTCGTGTCAGACATATATTTCAACTGTGCAGAATGTTTGAAGACTACCCGCGGGAGATATCTGAAATGAACATATCCGAGAATCGATAAATACTAAATTTCTTTCGCGCAAGAAATTACACGAATGCTGCTGCGTAGGCTTCACCTGGCATAGGCATGTTTCGTTGTTTCCAGAGTAGCGGCGCCATCTCATGAGGACACAGACAGTGAGCCTGTTTGGCGCGGAACTTCGGCCTGTTCAATGCGCGTGGCATAGAGTTTACTACAAAAATAGTTGAGGTAACTGACATTATTGCCACTGCAGTTTGAAACAAGGGTGCTCAGCCAGCTTGAGAATGATGGTCAGTACATTTACTTACCTAGTCTTCATTCTTCTGGCTTAATACGCCTTTGCGACTTTAAAAATCGGGCCATTCACAACAAAACAATGCTTTGGAAACGGTACAGTTTTGGGATAATTATACACTTGCCAAAGATACCTGCTGTGTTTTCGCGGTTGGAAAAATGCGAACGCAGAGGACTTGATGAATATGATGTGCTAATGCAATGTTGCCTCCTCTACATGTGGCGAGATGAAGCAGGAGAACGTATGATGGTCTAAGTAGAGATATCGTGTAATCGCTTTCCATTAAAAGTGAATGCGTATTGGCTTGTAAGTGACGTGCTAGAGTTTTCACGTACGTAAAAAGTAGGTGCGTCTCCTAGATGCTTATAAAAGGCTCACCGCTCGCTTCGATGTGCGCAGGGTAAGTGCTCCATTGGTTTTTAAAGAAACTGAGCATTATATGGCTGAAGCTACTGCGCGATGTCGCCGCAGAAGTGCGGTGTTGCCCGTAGTTTGGTGGTTGGTCCCTCTTATAAACACGATGCTAAAACAGAAACGGTGATGTGTAAAACCAGGGGCCAGACACGTCGGCTAGTTCCGTTATCGGATATAAAGCGTCGTCGCCATGACGCTGGTATTCAAGCTAACAGCAACATTTCCATATGTGGCTTTGTCTTTCGTACCTACGCAGCAATAAAGTTATCCAATTATGTGTAGACATAATATGTATTCTTCGCTATGCTCTTTTTTTACACCCTATTTATTATTTAGTCACTCCATTCATTCCGCTGACGGGCAGTGCTTTCGCTTTTGTTCGTGCGCTCCTCTCGTTTCCATTTTGCGCACGTTTAGAATTTTTCAAGTATGCCGTCAAGATGAAAAATTTTGGTGTCTCTAAATGCGAAAGTGTTGAAAATATCAGACAAACTGAGGAAACGGCACAAGGCGCGCTGCGCTGCTCTGTGGTGCGACAACTGGGGGAGGACACAGCAAAATTTTTGCGCTTCCCAGCGGACAAGCAAGCACAATTTTTATTCGGTCGTTATGGTGAAGCAAGCGCTGCCATTGCCAAAAAAGCCGCCGGACAAACCAAAAAATCTCCCGCTGTCGCTTTTACTTTTTCAGTAATGTTGCATGTACGTGAAGCTACTTGTGGACAGTTTCTCCAGAGCCGATTGTATGCCTGCTGACGATCAGACGGAAATTTCGCTTCCCTTTCGCTTCGCAATAAGTGTGTGCTACGATATGTTGAAAAGCGACGCGCAGCTCGACTGTTTTAATCAATCGAAGTTCTCGTAGTGCCGAATGCGAGCGGTCAGCTGCTACGTAAATGATTCTGAGGGCTCCTTTCGTGTTTATAAACGTTCAAAGGTGAAAAGGTCCCTACAGGAAACTGGTCATCGGGATGCTCTAAAGCCAAAGCAGTCTGTAAAAGAAGCCTTTAAGCACATTCAGCGAACATAATTTGCAAGCTTTGCTCTCGTGAAAAAAAAAAGAAACTGAAGAGCGAGCGATCGAACTCACGTTTTGACGCCGGCCGCGAAGGTTGCGCATTTTCGGTGGAGGCGAATATGCCAGAGACATGTGCACTAGTGCGTCGTCAGCGCACGTTAAGGAACCTGAAGTAGTCAAAATTTCCAGACCCTTCTACTACGGCTTCTCTCTGCTTCCTATCCCATTCATTCCCTTTCCTCTACCCCCACGGATGCTTAGCCATTCTCCCTACATGGGCCCCAGAAATTAGTGTCCTTTACTCAACCGAGCCACAATCAATCAAGTACCGAATTTTTGAAAGGAATGTAAGCGGGAAAGGGATCTGGTGAGGATCAGGTAACAGCAGATCTTTTAAAGGATGGTTGGCAGATCATACTAGAAAAGCTGGCAAGCCTGTATACGCAATGCCTATTGACTGCGAGCATACCGGAATCTCGGAAGAACGTGATCATTATACTAATCTATAAGAAAGGCGATAGAAAAGGCTTGAAAAATTACAGGCCGATTAGATTACCCGCATTCGTCTGCAAAGTGTTTACCAAGGTAATTGCTAACAGAATTCGTGTCACCTTAGATTTCAGTCAACCTCATGAACAAGCAGGGTTTCGTAAAGGCTATTCAACAGCAGACCATATTCACACTAGCAATCAGGTGATAGAGGAATGCGCGTAGTATAACCAACTCCTATATATAGGCTTCATAAATGACGAGAAAGCATTTGACTCGGTCGATACCTCAGCATTCATGCAGGCAATGCGAAACCAGGGCGTAGACGGGCATTACGTCAGACTATTGGCAGATATCTACAACGGCTTCCCAGCCACCATAGTCCTCCGTAAGGAGAGTAGCCAAATGCCTATAAGGAAGGGAGTAAGACAAGGGGACACAATCTCTCAAACGTTATTCACAGCATGTTTACAAGAAGTATTTAGAACGATGGGCAGGGAACAGGTCGGTGTAACTGTTAATGGTGAAAA
The DNA here is from genome assembly GCA_013339685.2 of Hyalomma asiaticum. NCBI lineage: Eukaryota > Metazoa > Arthropoda > Arachnida > Ixodida > Ixodidae > Hyalomma > Hyalomma asiaticum. The sequence continues at coordinate 82,944,428 of CM023487.1, read as the reverse complement.
CTTCAGGAAGCTCAGGTTTCCATTGCCTTGCGAAGTGACTCGGGAGACGAATTGCAGAGCATAATCACGGACCTAAACAGGCAAAGAAAGACGGTGGGGCTGAAAATTAATATGCAGAAAACTAAAGTAATGTTCAATAGCCTTGGCTGATTTGATTGATTTGTGCGGTTTAGTGTCTCAAAACCAGCTCTGATTATGAGAGGCGCGGTAGGGGAGGTCTCCGGAAATTTCGACCACCTGTGTTTCTTTAACGTGCACTGACACCGCACAGCACACGCGCCTCGACAATTCGCCTCCATCGAAAAGCAGCCGCCTAATAGCCTTGGGTCAACGCAGCGGTTTGAGATATAGCTGGCAAGGTATTGGAAGTGGTAAGCGAATATGTCTGCTGAGGCCAGGTAGTGACCCCTGACCCGAACCATGGGGCTGAGGTAATTAGGACAAGAATGGGGTGGAATGCATTCGGCAAGCATTGTCAGATAGTGAATGGTGAGGGGTAGCTGATTAGCGTCTCTGAAGAGCAAAGTGTATAACAGCTGCATATTACCGGTACTGACGCACGAGGCAGAAACTTGGAGGCTAACTAAGAGGGTTGAGCTTGTATTGAGGACGACGCAGCCAGCAATGGAACGGAAAACGGTCATCATCATAAGCCTGTTTAGGTTCACTGCAGGACGAAGGCCTCTCCCAACGATTTCCAATCCACCCTATCCCGAGCGAGTTGGTTCCACTTTATGCCCGCAAACTTTTTAATTTCATCGCTCCATCTAACCTTTTGCCTGCCTCTGTTGCGTTTTCCCTCTCTTGGTATCCATTCCGTCGCTCTTACTGTCCATCTGTTATCTTTTCTCCTCATGCCATGTCCTGCCCAGGTCCACTTCTTTCTTTTAATTGATATAGTAATATCACCTACTCCTGTCTGTTCCCTGATCCGTTACGCTCGTTTTTTATCTCCTACCGTTACCCTATCATTTTTCTTTCCATTTGACATTGCGTGCTCGTCAGTTTCATGTCTAGTTTTTTCGTTATCCTCCACGTTTCTGCACCTTACGTTAGAACTGGGAGAATGCAGTGATTGAATACTTTTCGCTTCAGTGAGAGCGGCAAGTTTCCAGTCATGATTTCGTATGCCTTCCGAATGCGCTCCACCCGATCCTTATTCTACGGAGAATTTCTTTTTCATGGGTAGGAGTTCCTGTTAGTCACTGTCCCAGGTACACATATTTGTTAACGCATCCTAAGGGTTCACCGTTAATTTCAAATTCCTGTTCCTTGCTAGGCTATTGAGCATAATTTTGGTCTTTCGCCTAATCATTTCTAATGCAATTTTAATACTTTCCCTTCCCGGTTTAGGTCATCAATCGTGTTTTGTAGTTCGTCTCCATCATTGCTAAAGAGCACAATGTCGTCTCCAAATCTTAAATTGCTTAGATATTCTCCGTCTATTCGAATTCACTTTTCTTCCCAGTATAGACGTTTAAAGACTTCCTTTAAAGATGCTGTGAACAGAATCGGAGATATCGTATCTCCCTGTCTCGCGCCTCTCCTGCTCGCGATTTCTCTGCTTCTCTCATGTAGGAGTAGTGTGGCTGTGCAATCTTTGTATATGTTGTTTATGGTTTTCACGTATATGTCAGGTACCCCTTGTCGACGTAGAGCTTCTAGGACGGCTTGTATTTCTATGGAGTCAAATGCTTTCTCGTATTGGCAAACGCCATATAAAGAGGTTTGTTATATTTCGCGTACTTCTCAATTACTAGGTTACTAGGCTGTGGTCCATTGTTGAGTAACCTTTCCTAAAACCAGCTTGTTTTCTTGGTTGGTTACACTTTAGCTGCAATGGAGTGCTGGGCACTGTGTTCGGCAGAGTAAACGCCTGTCCCATATTTCACTCTCTTTTCAGGAGTGCTGGGCACACTCTGTAGCACAGAGTGCGCGAACGCTCTCGCAGAGGTCTGTCACTCTGGCTGAAGGGGAGTGAAGTAATGCGTCTGCGCCGGAGTTCAAGCACTCTATCCAGGACGTAACCAAAAAAAAAAAGAATGAAAAGGGTGTGGCCAAGCTTTCCATGGTAGCATGGAACAGTGAATACGCCAAGAGAACGTGCCTAAACGAGAGATTGCATATATAAACTTGCATCCATGCACAAAGCACACACAACCCAGCAACGTTAACCATATAAACACCCCTTGAGCAAAGCATTCAGAGTGTCTCGACTTTCCCTGTATTGCCAGGGGTAACAGCGGTGCTCTGGGTAATTAAGCACTAAATATAGACAGAATCCATGGAAACGTCTGGTAACCCTTCGCGATATTGAGCACAGGACCTGTTAAAACAAAACAACATAATATTCGACGTCGTTGCGATTGCCCCGCTACGGTGGTCTAGTGGATAAGGTACTCGGCTGCTGATCCGAGGGTCGCGGGATCGAATCCCAGCCGCGGCGGCTGCATTTCGATGGAGGCGAAATGTTGAGGCCCGTGTGCTGTGCGATGTCAGTGCACGTTAAAGAACCCCAGGTGGTCTAAATTTCCGGAGCCCTCCACTACGGCGTCTCTCATAATCAGAACTGGTTTTGGGACGTGAAACCCCACAAAACAACAACAACAACAACAACAACAACAACAACAACAACGACGTCGTTACGATTAGCGAATACCGTTATCAGCTGTTTTCTTCACGGCAACAGCGCCGAGCACACGCACGGTGTCATTCGGTGCGGCTGGTCCAGCGTAGCGGCAGCCACGCTCTCATTAATCGTCAAGGTGTAAAATCAATCGTAGACAATGCTGATTCCAAGCACGAGTGAAAACAATACCACGACCACTAAATGCACAAAGCGAGCTGATTCGTGTACGCACGGCACTTGTATCACTCGTCGATACCACCGCCAAAGTAAACATTCTAGCACTAATTCACATTGCCGGACATCACAAGGGCACTTCTGAACACAGAAATCAAAGAAATCAAGATCACACACCACTACGAAAATAACCAACAGCACGAGATTCGAACCCGAGTACGCACGCACACCAAACGGACACCCTACCGATCACGCCACCACACCACGGTCTGCCCGCGGCCTTATATATGCAAATGTATTGCTACTGTGCTTGTGAACCTGAGAGCTTCGAAGTGGATCGGTATGTGCATGTGTTTCCGTTCAGTTCCGTTCCGAGCTACTAAATCTGGTCATCGGCGACGGCTACTTTCCTTGCTAATTGTTGCAAAATAAAGACGACGAAGAGGCGGCTAACGCGAGCAGGGGCCACGGGCGGGCTCGCGCTATTAGTTTTCCGCCCTTCGTTCGAACAGGCCAGACGGTCGGGTCCGGTTCTCCTCATTCGTATTTTCGTTACATTCTTTCTGGTGCCGAAACCCGCCCGGTCGTCTGGTCCTTCGACTTCGGCCATGGACCAGCTTCGGACAAAGCGCGGCTTCGTCCGCACCGCGATCAGCAAAACAATTTCGACCCTCAGCACCCTGCTCGAGGATCCCGCCACCCCGACTGGGACGCTCGAGAGCTACCTCGCCGTACTCGAGCAGAAGTATTCCGAGCTCGTGGCCTTCGATAACGACATCCAGGCCACACTTTTCGACACTGACCTGGAAGCCGACATGGCAACAGCATTCGATTATCAGCAAAAGGTGCTCTTCGCCCAGTCGGAGGTTCGTCGCGTCATTCAGCCGAGGCCGCCAACCCTGCCCACCTCCTTCGCTTTCACTGCAACGCCAAACGGTGAGCCGCTCGCATCTGCACCGCAGCAGCCACCCACTTCGCCTTCGTTTGGCCATCCAACCACATCGCCATGCTCCCGCATCGCATTGCCCAAGCTGCACATCCCGACCTTTTCCGGAGAACGACGCGACTGGCAAGGATTTTGGGATCAATTCAAGGCGAGCATACATGATAATGATTGGCTTCCCAAGATCGACAAGTTTAAATATCTGCTCACTTACCTGACAGGAGCAGCTAAAGCAGCCATCCAAGGCATTCGCCTTGCCGAGGCGAACTATGACATGGCCGTGAAAGTGCTCTCCGACCGCTTCGGACATCGTGACATGCTGGTCGATGACCATCTCGACCATTTACTATCGCTGGAACCCGTTCGTAGTTCGTCCGAAGTCAGCAAGTTAAGGATCCTCCATGATGAGGTAACTTTCCGGATGAACGCGCTGGACGGTCTTGGAGTGTCTCCAGGCGAGTACGGCGCAGTTCTTCGACGCGTCCTCCTAAAGGCATTACCCTCGGACTTCTGCATACTATACCGTCAAAGGCAAAAGGAGGCTTTGCCACGGGACAACGCTGCGGCGTCTCCGGCCGATCAAGCAGAGCTCGTAAAGGACCTCATGAATTTTATTAGAGTGCAAATCGAAATCAGAGAGGAAAGCGGTTTCGGCGAACCGACTTCGTTTACTAGCAAGCGCCATGCTCAACGCGATTTTCGGGGTCCAGAGGTGCAGCTACCCGTCTCGTTCGCCTGCACCGCGAGACCATTCGTTGCGCCGCTCGCATCTTCGCCGCATCACGCCCCGATTTTCGCATCGCCTGGCCTTTCGATTCCAGCACCGACCTTGTCCTGCGTCGTCCAAACTACAGTGCCTGCTGCAGTGACGACCACCGTGCCGCCATTGCCTACCTTTTCGTCTCGTGAAGCAGCCCCTCCCTCCATTTCTTCCTTCGCACATTGCGCACGAAGATTGGAGCCGACCTTCGCCGCTTTGCCCCCGAAGATCACGAAGGACGGCGAGAAGGAGAAGCGAGCACCACCTTCGTCTGGCTTTTCTAAATGCAGTGCCAGGACTCACTCATCGACTAGCAAAACACCTGGTTCCATATCGCGGAATGACAAGACGAGCTCAACTACTTCGCTTCGGGAGCAGCGAAGCAAAGGGTCGAAACGCATCGGAGACTCAAGTTCGGATGGTTCAAAGCTGCCCAGTAAAGCCAAGGAAGAACACGACCACACCGAGCCTCCATTCGAGAATCTGAGGATTTCAAGAAACGTGAGAGCCACTTCATCCAGACACAGCATGCAGCTAGAAGAAGCACCTGCCCCCAAGACAAGCCTCCTCCCGCAGCTACACCGCCAGTGGCAACACTTTCCATAGCCGCCCAGCACAACTGCACAAGTAGAACTTCTTGCACCTACACTCCATCGACAAAGCGGCCACCAAACTATCGCGACGACTTCGCCTTGAACACGTCGCCTTCGAGTGAAACCACGAACAGGCTCGTGAAATCTGGAAGCTGTGTAATGCGACGGAACTGCTTCCCGGTCGCGACGGTGTCGTGTGAGCGCACCTCCTGAGGACGGCGTTCGATTCAGTGTTAAGCGTCCCATCTTGACAACTCATGCTTTTGAAACACCAAGCACTCCGCAATTTCGTCGGCCGCGGAGTATGTTGCAAAATAAAGACGACGAAGAGGCGGCTAACGCGAGCAGGGGCCACGGGCGGGCTCGCGCTATTAGTTTTCCGCCCTTCGTTCGAACAGGCCAGACGGTCGGGTCCGGTTCTCCTCATTCGTATTTTCGTTACACTAATTACGCCTATTTTTGAACAGCATCTGGCCTTGGAAACGAGTGAGCAAGGCGTGCCGTGCCGCAAGGTGAAGCAGAGCCTACGCAAGACAGGTCTCCTCTTTAAAACCAAGGTTTTCGCATATCTCTTTTGAAAATGTGGGCGTTGGACCTCTTACACAGAAGCTGTTGTATCAATGTTAAGAAAAAAGAATCTGTTAGTCTGTTCTTCAATGAAATGACGCATCTCCAGAAAACAGGCAGTGTCTACGCATTTTCTGTTGTCAATGGAGGAGAACGCTATGCTTGTTTGCAACTGAAGTTTTCACAATGTATGCAGGCACAGGTGATTGACTGACAGATGCCGCGATCCTCAAAGCTGAAAGTCACTGGCATATACTCTCACATATTCTTAGCATTCCATGCACTTTTAAGTTGGTGTTACACTTATCCACATCAAACTATGCTGTGATTGATAAATGAACAGCCTGTCCTTGTTTGAACATCACTGTTCTCTTTCACCACCTATTTCTCTCGTACAGCGTGTTGCAAGAAATACCAGATAAATCTGCCTGGCAGAACTTCAGCAGTAACAACTACAGAGTACTATTTTAGCAATTTATTTTCACTCACAAGATTTATTCTTTAGTTCCCATGCATGGCAATTTGTCCCACCACAAGCAACACAACACATGGTTGTTCTAATAAATTATTGGAATCAAAACAGTAAGAACTATCATGTCAGTGCAGATATACATTTTCATAGCACGCACTAAACTGTTTTCGAACATTGAGCACATGGAACAAAAATGTGTACAATACAGCGTAAATACGCAGCAATTTGATGCAGTAAAACAGTGTGAAAGAACTGTTTACTGATATGGTTTGAATTTTATTATGATGCTCGGTGGTGCACACATTTCTTAACAACAATGTACCAATGTGTTTGTACGTTTCTAACAGATGGCAAGCACAAAGTACGTAGAGTCTGCAAACACACAAATGTAATTACATAGGCTAAGTCCAGCATCACTCTTTAGAAATATGTGACAGCATACAAAGGCGTTTCATTATACAAGTTGAAATCGTAATCCATGAAAGCACTGAGTACTGCACATAATTGACAAGTTGCAAGCATCTTTCTCTCTGTGCATTTACTCAAAGAAATCTCAAACTAATACATATTCCTCGAGGAAAGCTGCGAAACTCTTTGGCATTTCACACGTGCATACACACACATATATGCAGAGAGGGAGACAAAAAGAGACAGGAAGGCAGGGAGGTTAACTAATACACAACTACAGCTCACTTATAATCGCACTGTCAATAATGGGCATGCCTACATCAGTGCACTCAACTGCTTACGTGCTAGCGCGGGCCATGAGTTGTGACCAGATGAATTATTAAATGTGAAGCATTTCTTGGTGAACATAGTTACTATCTATCTATCTATCTATCTATCTATCTATCTATCTATCTATCTATCTATCTATCTATCTATCTATCTATCTATCTATCTATCTATCTATCTATCTATCTATCTATCTATCTCATTTGCCTGGTAGACCCCAATATTTTGGAGGTAAGGTATAAATGTGTGACTAACACGAATGACAAATATTGTATATTGCTAGCCTGATATACTCATCGTATGTGTCATGATTAACAATACTGTAACCATGCATAGCTCACAACCGTAGTTCTCGGACCACAGTATGCGAGTATGCGCCACAGGAGTTGGGACTTGATAAGGCCTATGTCGATCAAGGACCAACAAAATAGACATATGAAACACCGTGGCTGCAGGGACCGAACCCACAACACCGAGCATTGCATGAAGTTTTCTGCACCTCACACGGCGCATTGCTTCCAGGATCGGCACACAATTTGCTGTTCATGATTCACACAGAATACATGGCTTAAGTAGCTCCGCTCTTAAACCAAAAGAGGAACACATTTCTCGTAGCTTGCGTTTGAAATACAGACATAACACACACAGACAGACACACACACACACAGACATGCACACACAGCCTACGAAGCGGTAGGGGGGTATTGAACACGGGCCCTCAAGGTGCCAAGCAGGCACACTACCACTATGGCGGCTTCTCCAACGCGGTTAGAGTAAATAAGCCCATTGCACCAGCAGTTCTTATATTGGTGCTTGCGTTATGTGAATTGCATTTCTAATGTATGATGACCACTATCATAGGAACGCATATATGTCTGTATGCTATTGTGCAACTTTGCTCTATACCGTAGGAATACCTCAACACCCAATGCTTCGGAGACCACATCAACGCACGCGCCGTATAGTGCATTTCTTTTACAAAACTGACATTTGTGCTTTGGACTAATGTGAGTATCAATATTACATCATACCATGAGCTATCACTTATTCGCCATGTTATCCACGGTCTCATGCAGCGTTCACAGAGCCAACTGACCATAATTTCGATATCCGCGATACGGCTGAGCTTAATTCGGGCACCCACAGCGGCACAGACACAAAGAGTTCCCTTTGAAAGGTTTACATAAACCTTTCAAAGGGAACTCTTGAGTCCGTTAGATACGGTAGAGTGTTAACAAAGACGACAAAAGGTTGAGGTATGCACAAGCTAACAATGTTTCTCCCAGAAAGTCTACTTTCAGGTGCTGAGCCCCCATCCAGTTCCAGGAGAACAAGGACGTTAAACAGTGTAGTTACTTTTTTTAGCCCCAAGCTTTCCCTGAAATACATTGTTGGTGCGGGGCAGGTGGTACAGGGTGGAGGGGGGGACACATGACATAGGAGTAACTTCTGTTCCGAGCGTGTGTTCCTTTTCCACCCTCCTTTCTAGCCCTGTGCACACAATGCATTTGCAAGATATGTACAAAGAGCGGATTCTCTGGAAGCTTTCGCTCTTGCCATTTATATTAGTCACGCTAACACTGAGCCGTGCTACCTTTACGGAATGCAGAAACATGCGCCTATTTCCTCTCATTTGAACCACTCTTCTTCACCCAAATACCCCTGCACCCAACCCCCCCCCCTTTTTTTTTTCTCTTCTCCTCCTCTCTTTCTGAGGACGGGGGAGAGTGTGCAAAGGCGTACATAAACGAAAGCTGGAGAAGGCAGTTGCCGCCCTGACGAAGACAAGTCCGCTTGTCGAAACTTTGGCTCCCGCGACATTCCCTGTTTTAAATCGTACCTTGCGATTTGTTCATTAACTCTACATAAGCAGCATGGGAGTTCGCAGACTATGTTACTCTTCCTTGAACGGAAGAGTAAGCCCCGCGGCTGACTCCGCATTCCACCCACCTAGAAATGAAAAACTCTGGGTAGAGTAATGAAGTTGTCCTACCCTCGCATTCCTCCCCCTTCAGGTAAGAGTGTAAAGTCGAGTGTTTCTCTTATCCTCGTAGAAATTACTTTCGTAAATAGCTTGTATATTACTGGGAATAGGCTAATCGCTCTGTAATTCTCGAACGCCTTTATGTCACCTTTTTTGTGGATAAGATTATATAACAGCATTTTTCCAACTGTGCGGTACACTACATGTGTTGATACATTTCGTGAAGAGAGATCAAGTTTTTCAAGTATAATGCCTCCTTCGTCTTTGATCAAGTCGGCTGTTGCACCATCTTCACCAGCTGCTTTACCGCGGGACATGCCTTTGACAGCTTTTTTTAACTTCTTCACCGGTTATACATGGAACTTCAGTGTCCTCCTCTGATTCTATTCTTATTAAGGTTGTATGGTCTGTGTGATACCTGTACAGTTCAGAGTAGAAATCGTCTGCCACCTTTACTATTTCGTTGAAATTGTTGATAACGTTACGTTGTTTATCTTTTAGCGCATGCATCTTCTTTTGTCCTAAGTGAAGTTTCTTTCTGACCGATTTAATGCTGGTGCCTTTTCGGTGTAACCTTAAAGCTGATTGATTGATTGATTTGTGGGGTTTAACGTCCCAAAACCAGTTCTGATTATGAGAGACGCCGTAGTGAAGGTCTCCGGAAATTTCGACCACCTGGGGTTCTTTAACGTGCACTGACATCGCACAGCACACGGGCCTCGACATTTCGCCTCCATCGAAATGCAGCGGCCGCGGCCGGGATTCGATCCCGCGACCTCCGGATCTGCAGCCGAGTGCCATAACCACTAGACCACCGTGGCGGGGCGTAACCTTAAAGCACAAGAGAGCGGAGAGAGCTTGGAAGAAAAGCGTGCTAAAGACCTATTAATAGATATTAAGAAGAAATTGACGGGGGTGGGACACGTAATGCGAAGGCAAGGTAAACGGTTGTCATTAAGAGCAACAAAATGGATCTCTAGAGAAGGCAAGAGTGCAAAGGGGGGGGGGGGAGCAGAAAGTTAGGAGGGCACAGGAGATCAAGAAGTTTGCATAGGTAGATTGGTCGCAGTTAGCACAAGACCGGGATATTTGGAGCGCTATGGGAGCGGCCTTTGCCCTGCAGTAGGCGTAGACAGGATAATGATGATGATACGCCCATTTAGAGCACACAAATACATATAAATTGGAGCACACGTTTCACAAGGCATGCAGAGCGACGTACTCCGCAGCATGGATTACTCCGCAGCAGTCTCTTCAACTTGGCTCATTTACCTTCACACTTCGACTCTACGTCAACAGGATGACATCCTCCGCCACAATCCATGTCCGCTGCTGACACAGACACTTGCTTGCAGAGACTAAATTGAGCGATAGCATGCACCTAAATGAAACTCAGTGGTTGGCGCTGAAGCACCTTCTCCATAAGCACCAAAATATCTTTTTTGCTATTTAGAGAATGACATTTGGTGCATCACTAGCCAAACGCATCACATTCACCTTACCAACAAGCTTCCTATCCGAAAGGCTCTTTAATTGTGCTCAGAGGCCGACAGCCTCGAAATTGATACACAGGTCAACGACCTTCTCAGGCAAGACGGAAGGAGGCTGTCTACGTCACCACATCCTGCACCTGGGTAAGAAAAAGCCAGTACGATGCTTGACTCTGCATATATCAGCGCAAGCTAAATTCAGTAACAGTGACTGGTTCCTCAGTCATTTCAGTAAATGCTATGCGCAAAGCACAGCGCCTTGTATCTTTTCAAGATTTTGCAAGCCGATCGGGAGGATAGCTTAGCGCTCCTGGCATGGCAGACAACGAGGATACAGCGGACGCAGGTTCATGGGATTGGTTGGTACGACCAGTCTGTTCGACGTCGAATGCATCCTGTACTGACAACGGGAGTCTGGTCGCACACGATGAAGCTGCGCTCTTTTTCGTAGAAAGTCTGGTGAGGATGTCGAACAATGGCTCATACCTTGATTGCCCGGCTGATGTCGTAGCAATATTATTAGTGAAATTGGTTTTGATAGGAAATGACCTAGAGTGAATCTTTCAGATCAATTGTTTCTGAATGAAAAGTTCTTTTATGTCTTCTTGTTTGTTTTCCTGAATGCTTCAGCATTTGTTGTATGTTCTTTCCGTCCTTCTTACTCTTTTTCGTTTGAAGCCAGGCTAGTTTTGTAATCCACTGTTAACATGACACAGACGTTTCAGCGGCGTCATCTTGTGATCATTTCTTCCACACGTATGGGTAGATAATGAACTAAATGATCGTTTTCATGGTCAGCATCTACAGCAACAGTTCGTGAAATAGTAAACTAACCCTCTTTATGGTTTGTTGTTCGTCGGAAGGATGGTATCCGCTACTGCACAGAAGAAAACGAACGCATCCTGTTCTCTGCGAGAGGCGCTGCCTGCTATAATAAAAAAGGAACACCTGCGATAGCTTACGCAGTGAAGACGATGAAAACGATTATTACGGTAATACTATTATTAGTAAATTTCGAGTAAAAATGCGACGAAGCCTGCACTCCAAAGTTATTCCATAAGGAAGAAAAGCAAATCAGTAAAGGTAGACTTGGAGGTGCCGAAGAAGAGGAAGATATGTTGTGCTAGTCGGCGCATTGTTTATCCTACACTTCCACTGGCGCCAGTTACTTGGACAACACTCACTAGTTGGCTGTGTCACACTGCCACTGCCTATTCAGCCAGCGAGCTCGGATTACAGTGGGAGTTGTGAACGCCGCCGGTTCTCCGGTCTAGCTCCTCACGTTCGGCGGCCTTCTCAAGATGGTGCAGATCAGCTGCTCCATTCCATCTCTGGTGCTGGTCACATGGCTCTCCTTCAACCACAACACCGGTGAGTTCGAGATGGAGCACACGGACGTGAGCCTGACCATGACCATCTTCGCATTCGCCACGTCGGCTGCCATCATCACCGTCACCATACTGAATGGATCGGTCGACGTGCCGCACATGCAGATGTACCGCATGAACTACGCCATCGGAACCCTCGCCCTGGCTGTCAACACTGTGCTGTTCTACGTGCGATTCACAAACGCCAGCACCTCAGCGACTACACCCTGCCAAACGGAACACGAACCCGATTCGTCGCCTTCGTCTGATATTCTTGTGACGAATGTGGAACACGAAGACATGTCCATTCCCTTCGACCTTTGTGTCGCAAACACGGTCGCGTACGGACCGAACTACCTTTACGCTTTCATGCTACGCGCGCCAGCGCCTATGGCGGACACTGTGTCGTGATTTATAGCGCTTTCCATTGGCGAGCAGGAGCAAGGGGAACGAACAGCCAGAGCAGCACACGGGGGCAGCGGGGACGTGTGCTCTCGTCTCCCGAATGGAAATCACGCTACTCCGAGAGCAGAGCAAATAGAGGGCGCGCGTGATGTGTTCCTCCGCGCCCTTTTTACTCCGCTGCTGGCGGCGGAGCACCAAGAACTGCTCTCGGCTGCCTTTGGCGCCGAAAAAGTGCTCCTCCTCGACCAGTGAAACACAATGCTCCTGCTCCTGCCCGACCACTGGAAGGCGCCGCAACTCGCGAGAGCACTTTGAGCGCAGTTAGAAGTGCTCCTGCTCGCCCAATGGAAAGCGCTATTATATTACTGCGAGTGCGAAGCCGTCATATTGGCTCTTCTGTAGTGGCAAAGGCTATTTTTCGCCGCTTTTTCAACTGTGATTTCCTCTGCAAGAAAAAGTCACGAACTTCACGCCACTGTGCAAGCTTATTAAGGAAGCAATATCCGCGTCAATGCAATGTTTTCTTCGTAATTTTATTTCGTTCCATGGGAAGCCTACTTAATTGTAAGACACACTGTGTCAGAAAGAGGTGGTAAATTTTGTGCGTAATGCGCATCAAAAGACAAAGAAAGAGGACCTGCGATATGAACAAGATTGTATTTGTACGAGGACGCGCAACATGAAGCATCTGCCGAAAGTATTATGGCATAAATTCCAGCCTTTTTAAATACGTCAGGCTAAAGTTTATAACAGATACAGGCTAAAGCAGGGCTGGGCAGTTATGCAATAGCATCGCGATACTATCTTGAAGATGCTATTGATTATTTGCATTTCTATATCGAGATAGATTTGAAAAAATGTATTTGCATCACAATATTTAAATATTTTATGATGTGACAAGCGTTTGACCAAACTGTGACGGATGTGGAATCTTGTTACCTTTTTCTTCGGAAATGAACTGACGTGTCTAAACGGGGAAATTAGAAATTTCGTTTTTCAGTCTATGTAAAGGTGCGCCTCCGGGATTTTGTGAGATCGAAAAAGGAGGCACTTTGCATTCTGAACGGCCAAAACAGGACCAAGTGAGAGTGTATTGTTTTGGTACTAGGTCTCCCGAGAAGAAGTATTTACATTCTGCAGGACATTCCTGCCATCAATTCGGTATATCTTCGTCGTAACACGAACTTGTGCTACTGTTATGTGGAATAGGAAGTTGTGCTGCAATGGTGAAATGCAGTTTCTTTACAGCGCTTTTATTTTACACTGACGAAGTTGGGAGTCACACCACGTTCACCCCAGGTACATCATCGTCTTTCAGATCCCTGTAACCGCACATCCCGCTGCAGGTCAGCGTCCTTAATCGTTACGTAACGTACCCCCCTCCGCAGTGGAAGCGCCGACCCGGCGCGTCTATGGAGACCTTGTGGAAGGCGGGTGGTAACGTCTGACCCTCGAGACATGGATAACCTCACGTGGTAGCAGACCCGAAGAGGTAGCGGGATGCTCAGGTGCAGTTGCATAAGCGACCTCTGTCGCTTGCCGAAGGACACGGTAGGGGCCTGAGTATCGAGACAGCAGCTTCTCAGAAAATCCGCGACGTCGTGTAGGGGACCAAAGAAGACCGAGCGAGTTTGTAGAACAGCGGTCGTCGCGATGCCGCTGGTCGTAATGTCGCTTCTGGGTCTCTTGAGACGTCATTAGTCTGCGACGGGCAAGCTGACGGGCATGATCAGCGCGGGCAATCGCGTCGCGAGCGTAAGCAGTGTTTGAGGGTGGAACTAGCGGATGGGGCGTGTCTAACGCAAAGTTGGTTCACGGCTGAACAGGAGGTTGAACGGGAAGTAGCCAACAGGGTTGTCGCGAGACGAATTATACGCAAAGATGACGTTTGGAAGTGCAACGTCCCAGTGAAGATGGTCATCCGACACTTACTTATAAAGCATGTCGGTCAGGGTCCGTGCTGTTCAGGTATGAGGTTGTTTGCCTGGGGGTGGTATGAAGTCGTGAGTTTGTGCTCTGGAGAGCAGGAGCGCAGGATATCGTCAATTACTTGAGAAGGGAAGGTACGGCCGCGGTCTGTGAGCAATTGACGTGGAGCACCGCGGACTAAAACAACGTCATGTAGTAGAAAGTCAGTTATTCATGCAACCTTCCACATTGCCCCGCTAGTACATGAAGCTTACAAGAAAACAATTCGATCTTATGATAAGGCGAATTACGAGGCTGTTAACAATGAGCTAGCCCTTTTTTCCCTGTATTTGAGACGGACTTTTCTAATCGTTCAGTGCAAGAAAACTGGCTCCTTTTCAAAAGCAAATTACGAGAACTAATTGATAAGCATATATCTGTATGTAGCTTCCGCGCTAACAAAAACAAATCATGGTTCAGCAAATCGCTAAGGCGGTTCGAAAATAAAAAGACACTTTCGAGCTGCCAAAGAGAGAAACAATCTATGTGGGATAAGTACTACTCAGCGGAAAGCGAATACGTCAAAGCAATACAGAACGCTAAGTACAAGTTTTTTTCATAATGACCTTCCTAGTATGTTAACACGAGACCCAAAACGATTTTGGCGCATAATTAATCCAGTACACAAACACACGGTAACACTAGACAATGAAATAATGATTTTATAAGTAATACTGGATGTGCGGACGTATTCAACACCGCCTTCGCAATTGTGTTTACTAATGATCATACCAGGCCTCCACCCGTATTAAAATCTACGCATATTTCCGGTGAACTTCGGATGCCTGACATTGTATTTTCCATTGATGGCATAATATCTCGTATAGTACATCTAAAGATCGCATCATCAGCTGGTTTTGACAAAATCAATTCAAAGGTTTTGCTGAATACTAAGTACATTTCTGCTGCTTACTTGTGTCTTTTGTATTCCCAGTCCCTTTCAGCAGGGCACGTACCCGGTTACTGGAAAGTGGGAGAGGTCGTCCCCATCAATAAATCTGGCAGTAAGCAGTCACCATTCAATTATCGTCCAATATCCCTAACAAGCATACCATGCATAATCATCGAGCATGTCATTTATTCACTAATCATGGCCTTCCTAGATTCAGACGATTCTTTTCATTGTTCGCAGCACGGTTTCCGTAAAGGTTTCTCCTGTGCAACTCACATAGCTAACTTCGTTCATGATTTACACTTAAATTAGATTGTAATCAACAAAGCTCTTCCATCTGTCTTTCAGAAACTGTCTCATGAGCTTCTTTTTTTTCAAACTTTCTGGCTTAAACATTAACTCTAGCGTTCCCAACTGGATTGAAGCCTTTCTAAGCGATCGCTCACAATCGGTATTTGTTAATGAGAACATTTCTAACCCCCTTGCAGTAACGCCCGGTGTGCCTCATGGTTCTGTATTGGGCCCCCTATTGTTCTTGATATATTTAACGACTTATCTTTGCACGTTTCATGTCACGTTCGTATGTTCACCGATGATTGCGTCATTTGTCGTACCATTACTAACTCATCTGAGCAGCAAGCACTTCAAGGTGACCTTAACTCTATTCAAGTGTGGTGTGATCAGTGGCTGATGACACTTAACCCAACAAAATGCAAATCATTATCTTTCTCACGTCGTCAAAACCCCCTAGATTTCCCTTACACAGTCGGTAACTTTCCTCTGCACAGAGTGGAATCCTACAAGTACCTAGGTGTAACATTGTCGCATGATCTAACGTGAGTTGCGCGTGTCACGAACATAATCACGGGTGCTAACAAGTCGCTCGGATTTCTAAAACGGCTTTACGTACGTAACGCTCCTAAACATTAGAGAGGTTTAGTTTGTCCGTAAACTTCTTCACGTTTACGGATACCGGTTTGCCGGGAAAGTTTACGTGACCAGCAGCGATGGTGGCGACACCTGATGATGCGGAACCTAACCAGGCACACAAAAAGCTAATATTATTGTGGCTTGCCCGTTTTGCTTGACTCCTAGTGTAAAGCACTGGACGTGAGAGAATGATTGACTCTGAGTACTTTCATTACCTCTTTCGAAGAAAACGCTCACACTACTAAAAGGAAAATCGAATGGATTCTAGTTAAGCAAACCGCGAATAGATGGCGCTAGTAGTTCTACTTCCACCGTAAACACGCACGTTAAACCGGTATCCGCAAGCGTAAAAAGGTTTACGGACAAACTAAAACTCTCTATTGAGCGTGCCGTACGTAACGCTTTACGTACGTAACGCTCCTAAACAACTTGAGTGTGCCGCTGCCATTTGGAGCCCGGCTCAGGCTTATTTAACCAATTAACTTGAGGAATTACAGAACCTAACGGTACGATGTATTCATTCTTCATATTCGCATCGTGAAAGTCTGTCATCATTAATAGTCATCCCTATTAACCCTGGCACTTCGTCGCCGCATTGCTAGATTAGCTCTGTTCCACAAGTTTCCTTTACAGCTCACGTGACCGCTCAGACTTTATCACCCCTCCAGCCCGCATATCTCATCGCACCGGTCATGTCTTGCAAGTCACCAGACCACGCAGCCGCACTACGACATTTTCTGCATCCTTCTTCTAACGTGCATCATCTGAATGGAACGACCTTTCCCGCAGCATTGCCGCCACTACCTGCCCGACTTTATTCGTGCAAAGTGTAACGCATCACCTGTCCCGCAGTTAACATACGTGGTTCTTTGCTTCTATGATTCATATATACATATATGCATGTCCACCCCTTATGTAACACCGCCCAAGAGGGGTCTTTAGGGCAATAAAATGAAATGAAACGTCTGTGGCACAGCTGGTTCGGAGTGCTCGTGTGATGGCGTACCGCGTCTCATAGTTGGCGGCGACGGCAATCCACGTGTTCCCTGAAGGAAATGTCGGAAATGGACCTACGAGATCGAGTCCCGCACGGTGAAAGGGCTGCGGAGGGACGTCGATGGGCTGAAGGTACCCTGCAGGGAGCCTTGATGGTTTCTTGCGACGCTGGCAGACTTCGCAAGCGCTGACATAACGCCGCACAGAGCACGTTACACGATGTCAATAGAAGCGGTTGCGTACCTGGTCGTAGGTGCGGGCAACGCCTAGGTGGCCAGCCACTGGGGCGTTATGAAGTTCACGGAGAATTGCGGAGCGCAGGTGGGCTGCAATTACACCCAGCTCGGTTCCGGTAGATGCCATATTTCTTCGATATAAGGTATGATTTTGCAGAGTGAACATGCGTGCCGAGGTGTCACTAGGTGAGGACGGAAGCCAATGGATCAAATTACTTAAGTATGAATTCTGGCGTTGTTCACAGCTAATGCTGTGGAGCGGAGAAAGCGAACATGCACAGGATTCTATCGGGAGCGCTCTCGTCTCCTTAAACAAGACGGTCTCCGATACAGTGCCTCGACCAGTTATGATCGTTGGATATACGACAACAGATACCACAAAACACTACTT
The DNA here is from genome assembly GCA_013339685.2 of Hyalomma asiaticum. Lineage (NCBI taxonomy): Eukaryota > Metazoa > Arthropoda > Arachnida > Ixodida > Ixodidae > Hyalomma > Hyalomma asiaticum. The sequence goes on along the minus strand of CM023487.1, from coordinate 82,926,896 downwards.
CAGTTCACACACAACACAGGACTTGCAGCACACATTTAACAAAATACAACATAAACTATGCCTTAAGGGCAAGCCCATTTCGCAACAAAAAAAAGACAAAGCGAAAATATGCTGTCGATGGATACTGCAGCTGTACAGTGAGCGTCGGCCACTGGGTAACGAAACAAGCAATCCGCCTCTTGGTGCAGTTTTCCAGACTTGTACACCACAGTGTAGGTATACTCTTGTAGGCGGAGCGCCCAGCCAGCGAGACGACCAGTAGGATCTTTTAGAGAGGCCAGCCAACATAGGGCATGGTGGTCGGATTTTATCCTAAATGGCCGGCCGAAGAAATAAAGACGGAATTTCGCAACAGCCCGCACGATAGCGAGACATTCGCGCTTCGTAATAGAACAATTTCGCTCCAAGGTGGACAGCAGTCTGCTGGCATAAGTAATCACGCAAGTATGTCCACCGAACAATATAATCCATAGTATACTTATAGCAGAACACTTCGTTTTTCTTGGATGCAGAATGGACGGCGACTGTAACTGTACAAAACAAATGGAAGCAAAAAATTCAGGGAAGAATAGTATTATAATAGACGGAGAACGATTGAATTTCAGTGGCATTTAAAAAGAAACCTCACATGTTCGTGCGGACACCATGCGAGCAAATTCGAGACAGATTATAGACCAGTTTGGACAGGTCTGTACCGATTATGCACCGGTTATCTAGAGGTTTTAGCCATTGTCTAAAAATATTTCGCAGTAGGAATTTAATAACTTCCGCAATTTTATGTGGAACCATGACCGCGCCATGCTTACGACGCCTGAGCTAAGAGAGAGGGGGAGTGTGGAGGAATTTCGACTATCTAGGATTAACGCACGTGCGCCCTATTACGTACGTCAGTCATATTGAAATTCCCTATAAGACACCCTGTTCAAACTTCATCAGTTCGGATCCCTGCACGGCGCCCTCGTCCAAGTAATGGTGGTGCCTGTATAACTGAAAGGTATGTAGTGCTCTATGTGCACGTGCTGGCACGAGTTCCGGGCAGGTTTAACCATAAGGGTTGAGTCTACGTATATCCTGTTGAAGCGAACGCGAAACACACTTGCGCACGCAAATAGCTAAGAATTGCCTTAGGCGCCGTTAGCTGGACGTACTCTATGGTATGATAGCTAACTTCACAACATGCAGAAGGGTATATTTTCATTTCATGTTTTTAATGAATACAGCAGGCTAATACTTTGGCCCGAGCAGGAGGGGCATTACAACAACACAAAAGGAAATACAAACATACGGAAAGAAACTATGCATGAAATGAACATAATGCGTAACAATTTAGAAGCATGACTCACACTTTGATATGGCTAAAGTTCACAATAAAAATGGTTTTTCTGGGCAGCCACAAAATTATTTGTCTCAAATACGTCAACAGGAAACAGATTCTACTCGCTTGCCGTTCGAGGTAATAAACCGTACCTATAAGCGTTTGTTTTAGCAAAACTGGCGCAAGGAAATATTCGTATCGGTGTCCTGTTCTACTCGTAGTAGGCCGACACACAGAAGGAGGTAACACCATATTATTTTTCGCAGCAAGAGTATTGCGTAGTAGTACAGCACGACTAATTTTTCTGCGCATTTGTAGTGAGTGCATTCTGTTTCTCTAACATTAATGAGAATAGGGAATCTTTCCTGGCACACATTCCGTTTATAAACCTTCTAGTTGTTCTCTAGAGTCGCACAAATTCCAGAATGCCCTCTTTAGTATTCGGATCGAAGACTTGAGCAGCCAGGAACTTCGGACTGCAGAGGCCAGTGGAGCCTTGGACTAAGGGCCCCACCCACCCGCTTCTCCAACCTCTCTTTTTTTACAATATACGTTGTCAACTTTATTCAGCAGCATATTCTGATTTAGATCTCATTATTGCAATATAGGCTAACATTTTAGCTCTTATAGGCGCGTTCTTTAGCTTCGTCTTTACGAACCGTAGTTTTATTGTCGCTCAGCAGATATCTGGGTTGTGTGTTGACCATGTAAGTTCACTCGTAAAACTAGGGCCAAGATATTTGGGATTTCTGACTTCTGTTGGAGCTCTAATTTCAAGCCGGTAATGGAATTTGCTGTGGGATTTCTTTTCTTGTTATGCGTAAAAGTACGATCTTTTCCGCGTTTAGCTGCATTCTCTAGATCGAGCACGTCCTAAATTACCACAAGACATCTCTGCAGCACATCATGATCATCATGGGACACAATTTCCTTTTAAGACAACACCATCAGCCGCGTGTAAATGAATGGACAGATGAGGAGGGATAACATCAGTTATATCATTAACATAAATTAAAAACAATAATGGCCAATATCTTGAGGAACTACTGAGGTGACCTGGCGGGGAATAAAAGTGCAATTTCGGGCATCAACAAACTGTTCTCTATCTATCAGGTAAGTAGAAATCCACCGTGTAATACCAAAGAGAAGTGCCATTTTTCCCAGTTTATAAAATAACTTTCCATATGGTACGCTATCGAACGCTCTGCTGAAGTGCAGAAATAGCGGATCTATTCGCCCAGATAAATCATAGAATTGGGAAAGTTCATGCCCGGTTGTTACAGACTGAGTCGCCGTAGCGAGTCCTTTTCTGAAGCCGTGTTGAAAAGGTGTACGTTATGATCTTTGAAGAACTCGTGCATCACACCAGCGGGAATATTTTCCATACGTTTGTAACTTGTGCTAGTAATAGACACAGGCCGGTGGTTTGAATCTATTAGATGGTCTCCCTTTCTGTGTACTGGCACAGCACGACATTTGCGACAGTTTGCCGGTATTTCTCCTCAGTTGAAAGATTACTGAAATTTTTTTTCATAAATCGAGACACTTGATCGGAATAGAAGCAGCGGGGTCGTCATCATGAAAAGGGGATTTTTTATTATTTACATGTATTATATCCAAATGCGGCCGCCATATGGCTGAGAAGGAGCCTGAGTTCTCAAGTTTAGCTAGGCGAGATGATACCATATGTGGTGGTTCGTGGGCCCAGGACTCAGACACAGACAGCTAAATCACAGACAAGGAAACATTTATCGATAGGACGAGACAGCACATACACTTTCGACAAACAAACAACGCGACACAAGCAACACACTCCGAACGCTATGTCCAAGAAACTAACAGCGCGTCCCGTCTAACTGATGGCGGATGTCCGCTCGCACCACTCACAGGACTGATGTTCTAGCAGCGGCGGCGCACGCTCTCGGCAGAGGAGGCACGATGGGTAGCGTGCGGACACAAGCAGATCCAGAGGCACTCGCTCAAGAGCGTGTCGGGGTAGGATCCATATCTGGCGTGGCACCGAGGCCACGCCCTCAGCAACACTTGCGCCAGACGGCAACGCGCTTCTCGTTCCGCTCGCACAAGCGCGCGCTCTTCGTCGTTGTCGCTGGATGTGATATGTTCGAGAGTACCCGGAAAGAATGATCAAGAATTCATTAAGGCGGGCACTATAGAGCCAGCAGTTTGCGACAGCGTAAGCGGACAGAATGACCTTAACAGAATGGTCGACAGGGTGTATCAATACACCACAAGGTCTGTTGAAGGCAAGCAAGAATCATCTAGTGGTGCTAGGGAACAGCAACAAGCGACTGTTCTACTACTCGCTAGAGTGTGTCAGAACCGGCCTACAGAAGAAAGGACGCCTGATCTGTGCTCGATGAATGACAGCGCAAGTGCCAGTGCCACACAACCGCCTGCTGAGGGCGTGGCCTCGGTGCCACGTGAGAGGCATCGCACCTCGGCGCTTTCGTGAGCGAGCAGTTCAAGATCTGCACGTGCCCGGACACGACCCATCGTGCCTCGTCTACTGATGTCAGCGTGTGCCGCCGCTGCTAGAACATCAGTCCTGTGAGTGGTGCGAGCGGACATCCGACGTCAGACAGACAGGACGCGCCGTTAGTTCTTGAACGTAGTGTTCACAGTGTGTTGCTTGTGTCGCGTTGTTTGTCTGTGGAAGTTCATGTCTGTCTCGTCCTGTCGATAAATGTTTCCTTGTCTGTGACTTAGCTGTCTGTGTCTGAGTCCTGGGCCCACGAACCACCACAATTGGCGAGCCTGCCAGGATGGCTTAGTAACATCTGAAGCCATTACTCAGACACAGCCTGAGTCATGGAGGAGGAGAAATTTATCGAACTTGGTCGACAGTTAGGGTTGGAGGACGATGCGCTTAGAGAGTGGGTAGAACGAGAGTGCGCTCTAGCTCGCGAGGAACAGGCTCAAGAACGAGAATTCGCGAGAGAGCATGTGGAACAGCAGCGGAAAGTGCAAGAGCAGGCATTAAAGATCCTGCAGCTGAAGCTGCAACTTAAAGAGAATGCGAGCAGGCTGAAGTCAAGTGCTACTGGTGAAAAACGAGGATCCAGCATGAGCGCATGGGACTCACGGCGTGATTTAGAAAAGTTGGGAAGACGCATTGGTCTTGAGGGTGAAGAACTGAAGGTTTGGGTCGGAGAACGCTTGGCGGTAGAACTAGCGAAAGAACAAGGGCAGATGAAGTATGAAAGGGAGATGGAAGAGAAAGAAAATGAAATGATAAAGAAAGAGGTACGTGGACGTTCCATAGAAGACCAGCTGTCTTGCAGAGCCTCTGGGAGGCCAAACACTTTTGAGGAGGTTGAACAACCTCTAGATAATGACTCCCAATGTCGTGTAGAAATCTCCGAGGCGTTTGTCGGCCACTATTCTGGTGTCCCACTGGCAGCGATTACAGATGCCATAGGCACGATCCATGACAATTTGACCGACCCTCTCATAAATGGAGGGATTCAGGGTACTCAGGACAGTACAGCTCTGGTCTGTTCCAGAGTAGCTGAAGCGAATGAGCAAGAGCTGATCAAGCCGGGCACAGTAGAGTCTGACGTTAAACAAGCAGTATGCTGCGTAAGCCGGCGGAATGGCCGTAACCGAAAGATCAACAGCCTCTATGAATGCACCATAACGCCTGTTGAAGGACCGCTCAAACTCTGTAGCGTTTCAAGTGAAGGTCGCGAGGCGCCCCTTAAACCACTCACTAGAGGGATTCAGCCTCTGGATGCTAAGATGCCTGAGCTGTGCGCCAGTGATGTGCTTATTAACATTCGCGACGCGTATCTGTGTATAAAGCTCGAAGCGTACCATTTGCTCGTCGCTAAGCACATGAGAAGTGTCCTGCGTCTTATTTGGGACGCGATCACGTGAAAGTGCTTTAACAACTGGACGCTTTCTTGGTTTTGGCTTTCGGACTGTTTATTCGACTCTCTTTTGTGGAATGGGACAGGAACACGAGAAGCTTTATGTACATTAGAGAACTCCCGTGTGGTTTTCTGCTACACTTCTTCATGGACATTCCTTGATGTATAGAGTTGTAACTATGAATGTTCAACTCTCGTTAGATGGACAGCGTTTCTGCTGATTGTATGATTCCTGCAACATTTACTTTGCAGTGTCTTAGTTTCGTTGTACACACTCTTTGTCATGTTTTACTCATGGTGCAGTTGTTTTGCCTTTCCGGACTATTCTTTTGTGTTTGAACTGATGTGCTGTCATCGGGACTTTCATGTGTGTGTACAACGTACTGAAGGTGGGGGGAAGTGTAGTGGGAGACTGTTTTCGCATTCGAAGCGACGACGACGAAGAGCGCGTGCTTGTGCGAGCCGAACGTGAAACGCGTGGGCTTCGGAACGCCGACGGCGATCGGGCGTCAGAAGCGACTGAGAGCGGCACGTCGACTCCGCAAGCAGACGCACCAGCTCGGTGCCAGCCGGGACGTACTGGGCGTGTTCCTGGTGTCCTGGATCGGGCTGGCTGTTCCGGGGTGGATGAGCGAGCGGGCCAGGGCGAGCGGCTGGAGCAGTGGTGTGGCCGGGACCATCTACGGACTCGTGGTCACGGTGCCACGCAGGTTGGAGTCCGGCACAACCATCTGCTGAGGGCGTGGTCACGGTGCCGCGCCGGTCCCTGCCCGGCACAACCGCCTGATGTACGCGTGGCCCCGGTGCCGCGCAAGTTCCGATCGAGCCGCCTGCTGAGAGCGTGGCCACGGTGCCACGTATGCTGCAGTCCAACGCAACCGTTTGCTGAGGGAGTGGCCTCGGTGCCACGTGAGAGGCATCGCACCTCGGCGCTTTCGTGAGCGAGCAGTTCAAGATCTGCACGTGCCCGGACACGACCCATCGTGCCTCGTCTACTGATGTCAGCGTGTGCCGCCGCTGCTAGAACATCAGTCCTGTGAGTGGTGCGAGCGGACATCCGACGTCAGTTAGACAGGACGCGCCGTTAGTTCTTGAACGTAGTGTTCACAGTGTGTTGCTTGTGTCGCGTTGTTTGTCTGTGGAAGTTCATGTCTGTCTCGTCCTGTCGATAAATGTTTTCCTTGTCTGTGACTTAGCTGTCTGTGTCTGAGTCCTGGGCCCACGAACCACCACACCATACCTGCGCTTCGAAGTACCTTCATTGCATACCTGGTGAGCAATCACGGCGGATTCTCCTAAGAACCATTCTAAAGCAAAACGTTGTAGGCAATGTGGCCTCTCGTCTTCGCCGCAATAATGCACAGTTGCTGAGTCTAAGAACTCCGGCACAGCAAGAGAACCAAATATATTGATCCATTTGGTGCCCTAGAATTTTGAGAATCTCTCGGACCGCCAAATTAGCGAATACTATCAGTCGTTGCCAGAGAACTGACACGTGTGTTTATGAGCAGAACACGGCTAAAATTACATTTCTGGTTAGCAGGTTTTACAACAGCGTTCATTCCATTCTTCCAAGTGGTATGCGGTCTCTGCTATCGCCTTCAAATTATTTCCTAACACCGTGCAGCCTATCTAACGCATCAAATTAATCCAAGTCATTTAAAAATTTTAAATGGAAACAATTTTATTCGCGTTGCTTAATTATAACTCATGTATATCGCGTCAGAGTGAACTGTACTGCACATAAGCTGTTTTTTTATTCGCCAACAACGCGTGTGATATCTGTCGTGTCTGCAGGGGGAAAGGTACAGTTTAAAGTACTGTTCTTTTTTTCCGCTTTGGAATCTACGGGTTCTGACCAACGTGCAAACAACCATTTCTAGATCTGAGTGCTTAACGTAGGCGGAAGCTGCGCGTGTGACTTAAGCGTGAGAATAACTGTGCGAAAGAAAGCTCAATTCGGGCAGCACGAGTCATTCCTCGTGTAAACTACGGAAACGTGTGCCAGAAAATCTCATTTATAAAATTCCTAATCTAGTGTAAAGTGGACCGGGGGACGACCGCCTTCGTAGCTCAGTTGGTAGAGCATCGGACGCGACATCCGAAGGCCGTGGGTTCGGTTCCGACCGAAGGCAGGTTTGTCTTTTCGTCCACTTTAATTCCTTTCTACTTTCTCCACAATTACGATACCACAAGTAACTTCCCCTATACTTTCCTAGGTTTCATTGTCTGTTTGCTCATTAAGTTGTTTCTAACGAATAAAGAACGCGCCCTTGACCCCTTCCCTTTCGCTAATCTAGTGTGGAACATTCGTTGGGTCCGGCGGTCTCATAGTTTTTCCACTCAGTATGTTTGCTACGTCTGTGCAAAATCTAAGTGAAATACGTTCTTCTTTTCAATTATAAAGTAAGTGCGCTCGTTAATGACTTTCATACTTTTCACTGTAGCTCTGTGCAGCGACCACAAGTGCGTCCATATGCGTTCTCTACTGCATGATTTTGCAGAACTCCCTAGCGAATTTCATTGCGCCATCAGTGCCCCGGCGTTAGATTTTCATTTAGTTTCAGGAACGTTGGTAGAGATAACTACAACGCCGCTATTATAATCTGATCTCACTCAGGGCGTTAAAGGACGTGTCATTGCGACGGCGCTCTCACTCTACTGCGTGTCCACTACATGGGCAGCAACATGCTCTTGAAGGCAGTTCTGGCCTGCGTGTATTTACTATGGATGGCTAGCGCCTCAATGACCTCAAAGTTACCGCAGGCAGTTCACGATGAAATCCCCGATGCATTTCAGGTAAGCCATCCTGTTTTGTGTCGACACGGTGTTAGCTTCGAAGGAACAAGCGAAGCGATTTACAGCCCAGTGTTACTGAAGGTATAAGAGATAGTAAGTACCAAATATGAATGTGAAGTTATGCCTGGTCTCTTGCGTGTGAAAAAGACAAATATACTCTAGCATTCGGCTGCGTCGTTTCCTGTGAACGGCTTGAATGACCTCCTGCGTGTTCGCGTTCCATTTCTGCTCGCATTTTGTATTATTTACTCAGTACTATCCCTGTGACTGCCGCTTATTTCAGGCAATAATCCAGTTATATTCAAGTAACATCGTGACTACTACACCTACCAAGTAACGCCGCTTCGTACGCTCTACTGACATCAACTGACATCATTCCTAGGAAGCTATAGAAATTGCCATTATAGAAATTTCCACGAGCCCCTACCAATCCCTCACATGTAGCGAGACACGCTGTTAACTGAACTTTTATGCTGCTTTAGGCCGGACCAACGCACTTGGTTCATCCTCGTTGGTCCTCGAATTTAGCTTAGTGTAGAATTTAGCATTTAGATCGCCTTCGAACAGCGCTCCCTACTCATTGCGATCCAGCTCAAAATTTTGCATAATAGCGCATCGCAGTACGAAGATAACGTAACTTATTGCCTGTGGGAAATATCGCCGTAACAATTCCCCGATAATGATTTTGCTGATAATATTGCAAGGCTCGTGTTCTGCGGCTTGATCTTTTTTTTTTTTAATTGACAGTCCAAGTTTCCGTTCGCTGCTTCGTGGAATTCGGTTCGTGGGGTTATCTTCTTTGGAGTCTGTAAAATGTATCGCACTGCAGCACTACCCACAATGCGCAGTGCAATGAAGTCATAGCGTCATGTGGTGAAATTAACCTACTTAGAGCCTGTCGACAACTACCGTCGCTCGCTCAGTTCAAGTGCCCACAACAAGCAGCGTTAGTTTAAGAGGCGCATATTCATAAACACCACGTCAGGTGTGGCTTGCTAATTGAAAATAACGTTGTAAATAATATTCTGTGCAATACCATTGACTATACTTGTACGCGATAAGTGATACAATCGACATTGTATGTCCGTCCCACTGACTGGTTGATTTCTGAGCTGTTACCTACCAAAACCACATGATTACGAGCGGCTCTGTAGTGGAGGGCTACAGAAATTTTGACCACCATAGAGTTCTTTAACGTGCACTGATATCGCAAAGTACACGGTCCTCGACATTTCGCCCCCATCTAAATGCGGCCGCCGCATCCGTGATTGATCCCACAACCTTCGGATCAGCCGCCGAGTGCCATACGCACTAGACCACCGCGCCGATGCATCGGTTGCAGTGCTGTACGGACTTCCGCGGCTAGACCGCTTCATCGCAACTTAATCAAACTGCCATAAGGTCGAGTTATAACTACGTATGAATATCAAGTGCAGCTTACGAGGCACCGAGATTCACAAGTCGCTCAACCCACCGCTATGTCGAAACTATGTGGACATGGTTAGCACCTGCTTGTCCAGAGTGATTACGTAAATACCTGATCTGTTCTAGGCAGTGCTCGACGTAAACGATAAAACACGGTCCTGAACTTTTGCAGTACATTCCAATACCTGTTTTTAGTATTACTGCGATGAAAATCTCTCGTTAAGTATTGCAGATTTCTGTATATAATTTCGGTGGAAGAAAGGACACATTTAAACCATGCGGAATTCCGCCAGTGGCCAATGCTGAATGGCAACGCCATGGATCCCTTCCGCACCTCCCTTCTGCCGTTGAAACGGGCTCACTTTTCCCCATTTCTCTTCTACGCGGTCTTCTCGGTAACGTATAGGTATCCGACCATCGCCCCTTGTTTTGCGTTCGCATTAGCGTGCATACTAAAGCGCTGATTAGAATATTACCAGACCAGTAGAGTGCAAAGGATCGTCACCGCGCTGTGACGATCCTTTGCACTGTAATGATCCTCTGCTGAAACTCGACTCTGCCTTGTTACCTGTGCCTCCGGTCTTTCTAACCACCCATCTGCCTCCTCTGCGACCACCACAAAGAGCGTATTCGTTGTTTAGAAGTCCAGGACGGATCCGGAAGACCCCGGACGCCCGCAGCGCACTCGTTTTTCACGGAGACCTCCGGAAAGCCCCGCGCACTGGCAGGCCAAGGGACTTGCGAATTACGTGTTAATGGGGTTATGTCTGGGAGCGAGGCGACCGCGAGCCGCCCGGGGATTTTCCGGGGTTTGGTAAAACAAAACGCTCGCTCTCTTCCCTCTCGAGAGCTTCCCCTGTCGCTGCATGTTGGCACGTCTCCCGTGAATTCGGTATGCTGAAAACGTCGCTGCACATGGACCATGCTCGGCTTAACAGCTCGGCTGCAGTATGTGCACGCGCACGCCTATTTCACTTGCCCCTGCTTTCCCGATCGAGAGGAAGGGCTCCTCACTTCTCGAGTAGTATTTCTGGCGCCTTTAAATTTAATGTCTTTAAATCACGATTACTTCTCTCGCTTTGGTTACCATGATTAGCGTTCCTTTTTTTAACCATTTTGGATTAATATTCGCGTAATCTGAACATGTTTTCTGCATTACATTTTCAGAGTAATCAGACGGCGTCATGATCCATTACACGCCGACAGCTCAGCCCCCATAGCGCTCTGCACCTGAGCAGATAAAGCGTGGTATGCGGCCTCTAGTTTTTTGTGTGCAACCGTAACGCTCGAATCCTGCCTTACTACTCTGCGAACGCTCTTTCGAGGCGCACAGCATACAATGTAATCAATGTCAAACGCTACAGAGTGTCCAAGCCTTGCGTGGACTGTTTCAGGATTCACATGTTCGATGTACCTGTATTGTATTGCTTTAGTACTCTTCGGTGTACTTGAGTGAGGCGTAAGAGATGTATTCTTATATGTTTTTCGTTCTTATTTTTTGTATTCTTATGGTGTGACTTCAGCATTATGCATGAAATTTTTGAAACCAGTATTGTTATGTACATGGCTACAAAATTGTCCTACCCAAACCCCGTCCAGGCAGTGATGATAGTATTATTAAAAGAAAGTAAATAAGTAAATACGCCTGACAAAGCTTTTGCTTAACACTTCGCATTTCCAGAAGCGGACGCGACTTTAATTTCGTGCTTTGCCCGAAGCCAGCACTTAACCTTCATCTGTGTATGATTTGCTTGCCCATGTGCATTTGAAGCCTTCTATCGGCTCACTTTATTGCAGGTTTTTGCAGGCTTCTCGCACATCGTGGCCATTTCTGACATTAACAACGACACCATTTTCGAATGCCTGACGGCGAAGCGGACCGAATATGATCGTGACGCCAAAACGGCCACCTACGTTGTCAAGTTCGAAGGTCACCATGGTGGGCAAAAGTGAGCAATAATATTTCCTGCCGCGTGGAGATATGTGCCGCAGTTCTTAACTATTTCCTTGTGTGATGATCACCGTATGATATATATTTGCACGTTTAGTAGCTGTTGTGAGATATTAGACAGACGCACGAGGAATGTAGGAAAGACAAAACGAAGACATTTTGTTTCCTCGTAGGTGCATATTCAAGTTCGCTGCAACCACTGAGCATGCTATTACAGCAACTAGACCGCATGCAAACCCTTGTAATCGTTTATAAACACCATCCGTCAGCGTTCATTCTCCTCGTAACATTGTCCCTACTATGGCGCAATGTAAACCTGCCCAATAATACCAGTTAAGTCCACTTCCGTGGACCACCTGAGCGTGAGCCGCTGAACTCTTACGTCGACGTCTAATGCCACAGAAATCAGTACAGTGAGCTTACTCTGGAAACGCTAGAGATCTCGCACAGCAGGCAATAGAATTATTGCCTAGGAACATACTGCTTTTCAGTTCATGGGTCATTGGATCAGCGAGGCCAAGTGTTCGGGAGCACGAGGCACAGGAAGAGAAAATTGCTTTCTTAATCTCTAGCTTCTTCAAGCGGAGATAATGGCACTTATTTTCTGGGAGGCTCTTCAGGCACTTCTGAGAGTACGAAAAAAATTACGGATTAGTGATTTTAAGCACATGCTCTGGGAGTGCCCCTCTTTACAGTGCCACACTGACGACGGGTTGACGCCGGCAATATTTTATTCATTGGTCAAGAGCCACGATTGGCTTGAGCAACTCCGCGCAGTCCAGAAGGCCCACGATGGGGCGATAAGGCTTGGCCTTCCCGTCCCAACGTGGGAGCGGCCCGCTGTCTTGCCCCTATAACAACGGGGAAGATACTTCCGGACCACAATAAAGTTTATTATCTGTCTATCTATCAATCTCCCGCTGAAGGGGACCATGAGGGGATACGAAGCAGCACGGGGAATGCACACCGCGTTTGCATCGGTTTGGCTAGGTGTCGCGTTTGCATCGGTTTGACGCTAGCTGACGCTGCCTGCATCAGCGTTGTCTCTTGCGGGCGAGGGCGCGTTTTTGTTCCTTGCGAGCTGGTTAAGCATTCATCGGCTGCCACCCAAAAAACGCGGGTTCGATCCCGGCCGCGGCGGTCGCATTTTCGATGGAGACGAAAATGCCAGAGGCCCGTGTACTGGGGGCGCTGCGAGCGCTCGATGGTGACGGACGCACTCCATATCGGTTCCGTGTATTTTCTGCTATTTCTGCGGAGCTCCACCCCGGTACCCCTGAAACTTGAATTTATCGTCACAGCCAAGTTCTCCGCTTCACCTAGACACCACCCTCGTCCAGGTGGGCCCAGTTTTGACAACTTGAGGGACGTTTTTCACTCCCGGCTACAACGCCGCCTCGCTAGGGGCTCTCAGCCCGGCGATGGCGGCTGCTAACGTGGTTACGGGCTACGATCCTGCCTCAAGCCAAGTACTGTCCATGGAGATTTCATCCCCCGCAAAAACTATGCCATCAGAAGACGAATATCTCGAAGATATGGTGAGACTGTGGCAAGGCAAGCAAGCGAAATCCAAGTCTGCGTCTCAACAACAACGAGACGCCGCAGCTGGCCGCCATTCCCCAGCTGTGCAAGGAACGCCGGCGCGCCATCCCTCCGGTGGTGCGTCTACCTCTGCTCCCTCCTCGCAGCCAGCGAAGCAACGCAAGTGGCGTCCGCGTCAGACTCCTCGCCTCTCTCGAGACGACTACATCGTGGTAGTGAAACCTCGCGTTCCCTGCGAGCTACGCACATTCGTCCCGGCCAATCGCGCGGGCGACGCCATCCGGCGCTACCTCGGTGACCGGACCCCCACGCAAATTCAAGTGTGGCCGATCTGGGAGCAAAACATCTTGGTCTGTAGCACCACCATTTTGCCTATGGCACAGCGACTCCTCGGGGACTTCCAGCTGCAAGTGGGGGATCAGCAGCTGCCCTGTTCGAGGCCACGCCAAGGCACCAGGGGATACGTGCAAGGGCGTCATCAGCATAAACCCTGCTGAAAGCCCGGAGAAGATAAAGTCAGAACTGCATTGGCCTCGAGGTAATATCCTCGCGGTCCGCAAACTCGGAGATTCCGCGGCGGCGGTGGTGACTTTCGAGGGCACGAAGTTACCCCGCTTCCTCTTCTACCACTGCGTGGCGACGTATATCCGCCCCTACACGAAAACGGTTCCTGTTTGCACTTAGTGCGGTAGCATCGGTCATCGACCACCGGAGTGTCCTCACCCCACTCCAACCCAGTGTGCCAAATGTCGGACCCCCGCACCTGCAGGTCTCACTGCCCATGACTGTAACCCCAAGGGCCTCCTCTGCCACGGCGCCCACGAGACTGGGACGCAGTGGCTGGCGGCAAATACTGGAAACGCAAGCAGCCCTCAACATCTCCTCGAGGGACCACCTCATCTTCGTCACAACCAGACAACGGGACCGACCTGCATCAGTCGGGTCCACCATTCCACGCCAACACTCAGGCATTCCCACCGCTCGTCGCTCCAACGGCGGTACCTCAGGTGAGCAGTTGGGCAGGGACTGCTGCTTCTAAGCCTCTTTCACCCCTTCTGGTGATCCTCCCTCTGCCGAACTGGCGGCCCTTCGCCAGTACGTTGCGGAACTTCAAAGGCAAAATTCCCTTTTAACTAAACAACTCGAACTCTTAAATAAGCAACTTCAAGCCCAACAGCAGTGTACTGCAAGACCATCCGGTATTGCACCCCCCCCCCCCCACGCTGTTAAGGCGGCTACGCCAGCTACCTCCAAGCTTAATCCTCGCGCTAAGTCCACTCCGATTAAACTGCCGGCTCCAGCAGGCATGTGTACTCCAGCAGTCGGCAGCGGTGCCGCATCTACTCCAGCAGCTCTTGAGGCTCCTGGGGCACCTCAGGTTCTCTTGCCCGCTAACCCAACTCTCCCCAGCGAGGACCGCGCCCCGCGCATAGAGGAACGCCTTACTCGCGTCGTAGCTTCGATTAATCACCTCCTCACTAGCTTCTCTGTCCAAAGCATATAGTAGCAGAGGTCACTCAGGCTATTCAAGCCTGGGCGATCACTCAGTTTCAACCCAAAGCATCGCGTTCCCGCTCCTGCTCGGTGAGCAGTGCTGGTACAGCTCCACGGCGTCGTCGTAAGGTGGCTAACACCACGTCGCCGTCGGCACAATCCGGCCTCCGTACCGCTCCCTGCCTCTGAAGATTCCGAGCGGAACATGGAGGACCAAATCTAAAACCTAGGACAATCACGACGGCTACCAATCGTACGTCCCTTTCAATATTTTGTCTCAATTCGAGATCATACAGTGGAACCCTGGAGGCTTCGGGAACACGCGAAAGCACTCACATCTTTCCCCTTTCCTAAGCTCACTTGGCTCTCAGCCGGCCGTCTTGACGTCCAAGAATCTGGCCCTGCTCCATCCCTTTTTGGATACTGCTCCTATGTAGGCGGCACCACCACATGCCTCCTCGTGCATAAAGCTTACACGGCAATACAGATTGACCTCGATCTGGATCTTTCTTACGACTACTGCATGATATCAGTGCTGTCTCAACGGAGGGGCCAACAATCGATACATGTCTTAAACGTGTACTGTTCCCCTCGCCTTGCGAGGGCTTCGTTTGCTCATCTTTTCCATCGGGCACTGCGTATAGCAGCCCGACAACCACTGGTGATTGTCGGGGACTTTAACGCCCCCAGCTCTCACTGGGGTTACCACTACGAGAAGGCCCGGGGCAGAGAGCTCAAGGAGCTCATTTCCTCACTGAGCCTCAGGTTGTTACCGATCCGGCACAGCCCACACGTTCCGGCAACTCGGTCACACGGGACACATGTCCCGACCTCTCCCTCACCCGTCACATCCGCGATGTTACATGGGAAAATTTGGGCGACACCCTAGGCAGCGACCACTTTTTACTCCACATTTCGTTCACGCCGCGGCAGAAAATGAGCCAGCACTGGGGCCAAGCCCGTCTCACCGATTAGACTCAGTTTAGAATGTAACCATTCCCCGCCGTCCCCTCCTCGGACGAAAGGGCAGCGTGGGCATCATACGCCCTCCATACGAAACAAGGGAACGCTCGCACCCTTGCAACCACTAATTTGACTCCTGCAATCGATACACACCTCCTACATCTTTGGCATGCTCGCCGCGGGCTCGTTAGGCGCTCGAAACGTAATAAACCCAATCGGAAACTTCGCGCTCGCATCGAGGTGCTCACTGCAGAGGCGGCCGCATACTCTGCACAACTTGCCGATGCTAACTGGGCATACACCTGTTCGAAGGCTGCAAACCAGATGAGCTCTAAGTGGGCGTGGCGACTCTTTCGAAGCTTTCTGGATCCCTCCACCACCCGGGGACAAACGCAATGCCAGCTCCACCATGCTCTGCATGCCTTTCAGGGCACTACGGATCAACTCGCGCAAGAACTTCGTGACCGATACATCTGCTGCACAATGGATCCCGCAGGCCCAGAATATACGTACTCCGGCGCCACTAACACCGATCTCGACGCCCCATACAAGCTTTCCGATTTACGATTTGCACTGACGAAAATGCGATGGGGCACGGCACCTGGACGCGACGGAATCACAGTATCGCTCCTGGCCAATCTTCCCGACCAAGCACACCTCTCCTTACTCCACCTTACAAATTCGATATGGGACGGCTCCCCGCTTCCATCCGAATGGACCACATCGGTCGTGACATTCATACCTAAATTGGCAAAGTCCGTTAGTATCGAGGCACTGAGACCCATCTCACGTCTTGCGCAGGCAAACTCATGGAAACCATGGTCCGCGAACGCCTTTCTGCCTACCTGGAGGCCAGGAGGACCTTTGCCGACACGATGTTTGGCTTTTGCCCGCATCTGTCGGCGCAGGACGTCCTGCTCCAGCTTCAACACGATATCATAGAGCCGACTACTCTGTGCCATAACGATAAAGCCGTGCTCGCTCTCGATCTCCGCGGGGCGTTCGACAACGTCAAACACAGCACTATACTCACTAATCTCTCTACCACAAACTGCGGGCAGAAGACTTTCAACTACATTCGCGCCTTTCTATCACATTGCACCGCCTTCATTCGCCTTGATTCTACTCAACACGGCCCGTACTTATTAGGCACACGGGGTACACCTCAAGGGGCAGTCCTGTCTCCTCTACTCTTTAACCTGGCTATGATGAACCGCCCCTCTCTTCTAAGCGAGGTCTAGGGAATACAACACGCACTATATTGTGACGGTCTTGGTCCGTAAGCACGGAGACGAGGCGACTTGAAAACAAATAAACTTTATTTTAGCGAACTTGTGCCCATCAAAGAACTGCGTGAAAAAAACTGTCGGTGGCCTCGAAACGGCCTGTGCGGTTCAGCGTCGGCGGAAAGAATGCCCGTCCTCCCTTCGCGGATGCGCATCCGTTGCCCACGTGGTCCCACTGCTTATCAAAAGCATGCCCAGCGCGCGAGCGACGGGAGCGACGCGCTAACGACGCCACACTGTAGATAAGCTGAGGGCGGTGCTGCGCAAAGAAGTGGGCACCAACATTAACGCACGTGGCAATATGCTGACAATATACCAATTTGGACCAACACCGGCTCCTTTGTGCAAATCGAAGAACGTCTACAAAAGGCTGCCCTTCTTGTGGACCCCTATGCTGCTTCATGCGGCCTGAAGTGCTCTCCAGCTAAATCGGCTCTTCTTTCGGTCTCCCGGTTACCGCCACCTCGCATTTTTCTTACGTCCGGGCCCGCCGTATCATGTGGCTCACCTGTTCGCTGGTACGTCGGAGGCCTGCTATTGTGCCCTTGGGACCCAAGGACGATGTGAAGCCCAAGAATTCGAATATCTTCAAGCGCGGCGGCCTCCGCGGGTCTCAGTCCCTGCGGTTGGCCCACGCGTTTCTGACCAGTCGCGTCCTCTACGCCTCGCCTTATCTTTGCCTGCGTCGTCGCCACGAGCACCAGCTGGACGTCCTTCTTCGTTCAGTATACAAACGCGCACTGGACCTACCTACTGCAACCCCCAACAGCCGATTCGCGGCTCTGGGGGCACACAACTTGGCGAGATGCGCGAAGCTCATCGCGTTAACCAAATCAATCGACTGTCGCAGACACCTTCAGGGCGCCGTCTTCTACACGGACTTGGCCTTAGCCCAATATCTGACCAGGACCCTCTGCAGCCGGTACCAGAGCTCTGGTGTCAAAAGCTATGGGTGGAACCTCTACCCCGTAATATGAACGCCGAACTACATCCTGGCCGTAGACTAGCACGCGCCGCAGCCCTTCATAAGCGACACTCCGATCGTCCTGGCGTTTTCTACGTGGACGTCTCGGGTCACTCCCCCTCGGGTCACTTCACGGCGGCCGTGATTACAGAGGCCAAATACGTCGATGGCCTCTCCTTTCGAGCAGACACAGTAACGCAAGCTGAAGAGGTTGCCATAGATTTGGCCGCCTCTCACCCCACCTCACGCAGCATCCTGACGGACTCGCACTCGGCCTGTTCTCAGTACCTTAGGGCTGCTTCAGGCAGCCTCTTGGCGCTTTAACCCTCATTCCATTCGTATAGTCTGGTCCGCAGGCCACTCGGGCCTGCCCAGCAACGAGGCGGCGAATGCCGCTGCCCGCGCTTCTCCTGTCCGGGCCACATATACCGAGACGGAATCTGGCAACACCAACCTGACGCGCATTCGCGAAATTTTGGCTTATTACCGGGCTTCGCTCCGCCTCTACCCAGACCCCGCACGCGGTCTGGAGTAAGCGGACGAACAACTGCAGCGCCGCCTGTAGACGAACACCTTTATCAGTCCGGCGGTCGCCAGGCATTTTTCGCCGGAAATCAATGGCGCCTGCTCGACCTGTCATGTCCTCGCCGACACATATCACGTTTAAGGGTTCCATTGCCGCGCTGGCGGCTCGCCTGCTTCATGCATCCTCTTGGCGCTTTAACCCTCATTCCATTCGTATAGTCTGGTCTCCAGACCACTCTGGCCTGCCCAGCAACGAGGCGGCGAGTGCCGCTGCCCGCGCTTCTCCTGTCCGGGCCGCATGTCCCGAGACGGAATCTGGCAACACCAACCTGACGCGCTTTCGCGAAATTTTGGCTTATTACCGGGCTTCGCACCGCCTCTACCCAGACCCCGCACGCGATCTGGAGAAAGCGGAAGGACGACTGCTAGACCGCCTGTAGATGAACACCTTTATCAGTCCGGCGGTCGCCAGGCACTTTTCGCCGGAAATCAATGGCACCTGCTCAACCTGTCATGTCCTCGCCGACACATATCACGTCGTAGCATCGTGGCCAGCTAATCCCGTCCCTTCCTCATCCCCTTTCCCTGTCCCAACTAGAGATGCTTGGGAGGAGCACCTGCTCGGCTGCTCTACCTTGGCTGCGCAACGCTCCTTGGTGGCGCGTGCACGGGCAGCTGCCAGCTCCACTGGCGTCCAAGAATAGGGTCTTGCCACTCTAGCACGCCGAAGCACCACGCCGGCACTCTCTAGTGAACTTTTCTGAAATAAATGTTTTTTACCACCACCACCTACCTCTGTGCTGTGTGTTGTCAGTGCACGTTAAAGAACCGCATGCGGTCTACATTTCCGTAGCCCTCCACTAGGGCATTCCTCTCCGATCTCTTTCAGTCCCTTTCCCCTTCCCCTACGGACGCTTATCCGTGCTTCCGATATGGGCTGCAGAAATTAGAGTCCTTTCCTTAACCCAACCACAATCATCAAGAAAGAGCTTTTCCATAGTCAACGCGTGCCGTTTGGAGAGGAGCGGAGGAATGCCGAGAGGAGAGGAGATAAGACAAGGAGTGGAGGGGCAGGAGGATGCGCATGCGCAGCGCGGGTAGGGACACCACATGGCGGAAGGAGGGGTCAGGGAGGGACGGACAAAGCCCCCCCCCCCGCCATATGCTGCTTCGCATCTAAAAGTAACGGTGGCGGCCCGCTGTAGGAAAATTAATTTAAAATATACATGGCTGATCTCTCTGTCAGAACAATCGGTATAATACGAAATAAAACTATTCAATGTTTATTATAGATCGAGGTGAACTTGCCCATTGCTATTGATGTTTCGCTGATACGGCACCGTATTTCGTGGATGAACCCACGTTCACGCATATCTTCATATCATCCATGACCAACCCTCAGTGGTAACCGAAGTAGTTTACATAATACCAGGACACAGTCGATAGTAAATGCAACGCGACAGAGGCATCGGTCATCGGTAATGTTTACTTGCGCCACATTTACCCGTCAGTGTCTTTGCCGTACTTGGTGCTTAACGCCGAACTTTCCTTCATGCCACCGCGCTCGATGAGTAGTCGGCATGAAAACGTAATCCACGACGAAAGGTGTCCACTGCTCTACCAGTGCGCTATAGGCGCACATACTCGAAGTTGCGCGAACGCGCCTTATATTCTTTCTTAGCACACCGCTTTACCGCTTCCTCAATGCGCTCGTCTGGGTCCTGGCGCGCATCGAGGCGCAGTTTCGAACGGTCTCGGAACACTGCCGCCATCCAAGAGAGGAGAAGTAAAGCTGCAGTGGTTCACTTCGCCTCTCCTAGATGGCAGTACCGTTCTAGGCAAATTTCTCCTCGATGTGCGTTCGTGGAGCCGGTGAGGCCATCGAGGAATGGAGAAAGAAAGGAGATAAGAAAGAATATGAGGCGCGTTTGTCCAGTTTCTAGCATGTGTGCAGACAGCGCAGGGGTAGAGTACCGGCCGCCTTTCGGCCTGGCGCGTCGGGTGGCGAGTTAGACTCCAGCACATGAATAGAAATTTCTTCTGCGTGTTTTTCCTTGTTCTTCCATATATGCCTACTGCGTCCCTTCCGTTGCGGAAATGACGTGGTGGAGCCGTGGTTAACTCCGACATGAAACACTTTCATGTTAAAATGACATCTGTAGGGCACAGTCACTCTCCGAAACAGATTGTTCATCATGTCATAATTAACTCCGATTACACGGTGTTCCTGCATATCTAAGCATTTCTAAATGTAATACACTTTTTGTGCACCTTCCGATATGACCTTATACGCATTGAAGTCTGTAATTTCTCATGGACGAAGAGATATGGAATAAATGGAAGCAAATGGAAGGAATGCAAGCTGTTCCAGTCGGTTAATGCGTGTACTACGACGTAGTAGTGCATCACGGCGTACCTCAGTTAAAGAATCTCATGGCAGTATTCCCCTAGGGCTCCAAGGCAACACCGGTCTTATATGCTCCTTTACTTGTATGTAAAGTGAACACAAGGGATGAAAATAATTCCCTTGCCTACAGGCTAAAACTTCCCGAAAATTCCTACAACAGTTTCAAGAAGCTAGTTACGCTTTAGTTTAGTTAGAACTCGGCACTGTGACATGTGCACATCACTTCTTGTGGTACTCTTGGGCTTGCAGGCGTCTTGTTGCGGTACCTTATTTAGACTTTTCAGGGGCTTGACCCTGTACGATATTTCCCGTATGGCAGTCGTAGTTCAATGAGATAATACATAAAGGACGCGTTTCATCCAATTGGTAGGTTAACAGTAATGTCTATTTCCCTTGAACAATAATTTTAATGAAGTCTTAGTGATAGAGTTCTGTAGATATATGTTGGGCGCGAAGAGACTACAATATTCCCACGAGCAGTTTAATAATTACGCAGCGTTTTAAAATGCAGTCCCAAACAGCACTGAGTGGTCAAGGTGGCGCCTGTACAACAGCTGCACCAGAACACCTTCTTTCTCCTCCTTCATGGAGCCGCGTGGATACGGTTGGTCGGTATCATAACTTCTCGGTGCTCTACCGCTACAGATCCGGCCGAGGGAGCGTGATAAGGCTTTAGCGGAGCTACATGAACTTTATCAATCGAAGTTGACGATGACGCTGGGGGACCGGATAGCACGATGTCATCTATGACGTAAGCCACCTGACGAACAACACGGCATGGGCCAGTATAGCGTGAGAGAAGCTCCTCGCAAAGCCCCACACACCGCATAGGGGAACACGAGCACCAACGAACCATGAAAAAAGTGCAAATCTCTGTGGTGGCAATCATAACGCCGTCCTTGATGGTGCTGTGAGGCCCGCAGAGAGCTGGGGTTGAGTTGGCGGGCATGGTCGGCGCGGACGACGGCTTTGCGGCATATTCAGTTGCGAGGGCAGCAGTGTCCAACGGCAACATGGGTTCTCGGCCGTATACGACTTAAACTGAGTGGTCAGCCACTCAGTTTAACAGCCAGCGGTGAACAGCCAGGGGTGTCGTGAGGTGAACGTCACAAATGGGAAATAAAGATCCCAGTATTTGAGGTCAGCAGCAAAGTATTTCGAAAGCACGTCGGTTGTGGTTCGGTTGAGGTGTTCCGTGAGACGGTTTGACTGTGAATGTTACGAAGTTGTGAACGGAGCAAGAGAATATATTCGACGACAGCTGAAAGGAAGGTAAGGCCCCGGTCTGTGAGTACAGTCGTTTAAAGGCGATTTTAATGAATTCTTTGAAAAATACATCGAGCTTCTGTGCAGACAATTTTAGCCCGATATGCGACCAAAAACACCACTGTTCTGCCAGCTAGTGTTCGGCTAAAGGTATTGATCCTAGAAAACGAATGCTCCAGTTTAACTGAGAACCACATGGTAAATTGGACTACACTATTCTCTGTCGACTGATTTTCCTAAAACTTCATCTGGCTATACTCAAAAGTGAAAAAGAAATGTATCGCCCCAGTAACGACCAATCAGAAGAGAGATCAGAGCTGTGTGGTTGCAACCTTACGTGTGGTTTCCCGACCGGGCCACTGTGTATAGTTATTCGGAGGGCTTGCCCTTTGTTTGCACTTTTTTTCTACGAGCACAATATTCTAGACACATAACCACTCTTGTCAACTCTTCGGCTTTTGCTGGAAGACTAAATGCACGAATAATGCGCCCGATAGCTGTCTATATATAATAAATACAATAATCATTATTTCATTAGTATGTTTGCTCACCCCTAAAGCACCCCAATTTTTTTGTAATCACACTTCGAATACGTAGAATAAACGCATTAAGGATGTGTTTGTGCATGTGTCTTTTTGTTGTCATTAGTGATCGTTTTTCATACTTCTTGCTTGTTGTTTATACTTCTTGCAAGCATAACCTAAATTATCGCCACGTACAGTTACTTTAACTTGCGCACATCTATGTATTTCTGTAGCTCTGGCTAATTATTATGAGCATATTACGGTGTGTCCTGTTGTCACTCCTACCTCTGCCTGATGTATATAGGAGATGAGGACATAGGCAATCGCTTAGTCGCTTTTATTATCGCCCCTGTCCATCAACACTGTATTGGTGGAACTAGAATTGTTGCTATTACTATTATAATAAGAAGGCTGCGGGTACAAACAGGCCTTTGTAGAGGCACCGCGACGAAAGTCCGCAGCTGCGTTTCTGTAGTACAGACAGTAGCGGTGACTTTTCAAATCGCATTCGATATGAAAGAAAAAACATACAAAATAGACAAAAAAGCATAGTGCACTTTAGTCACCAACAAAAAAATCGCAAATAATGATGGCGTGGTTCTCAGAGGGAGTTTAAAAGCATAACATGCCGTTCAGGCAGTCTCTTGCAGTGCACACGTACGAGAGATGAATACCAGCTTTTGGCATATCTATTAAAAAGTGACTTTGGAAAATATGGAAAAATCTATCATCTGAATAATTTGATTTTGGGCACGGTCATATATCCCCCTAATAGCAGCCCTGATAACCCCACTACAAAAGAAAATAACCATAACGGCGGTAATACTAGCCGTTCGGTCGTTTAAAGAACCCCAACATTATTCATAAAGAGCCGCGAAAACCGTCCCACAACCCCGCTGGTATAAAAAGATTGGTCGGCGCTTCTCACTCTGTATTAAATTAGCTGCCCAGCAAATATGTTTCCACGCTTGCATGTGCAGAAATCTCGCTATGATTCGGCGTATCATCCGTAATCTTAATAAGAAGTTGCCGCTAATGACAAAAATAGACATGGCTGATCTCTCTGTCAGAACAATCGGTATAATACGAATAAAACTCTTCAATGTTTGTTATAGATCGAGGTGAACTTGCCCATTGCTATTGATATTTCGCTGATACGGCACCGTATTTCGTGGGTGAACTCACGTTCACGCATATCTTCATATCATCCATGACCAACCCTCAGTGGTAACCGAAGTAGTTTACATAATACCAGAATACAGTCGATAGTAAATGCAACGCGACAGAGGCATCGGTCATCGGTAATGTTTACTTGCGCCACATTTACCCGTAAACGTCTTTGCCGTACTTGGTGCTTAACGCCGAACTTTCCTTCATGCCACCACGCTCGATGAGTAGTCGGCATGAAAACGCAATCCACGACGAAAGGTGTCCACTGCTCTACCAATCCGCTATAGGCGCACATACTCGAAGTTGCGCGAACAAGCCTTATATTCTTTCTTAGCACACCGCTTTACCGGTTCCTCAATGCGCTCGTCTGGGTCCTGGCGCGCATCGAGGCGCAGTTTGGAACGGTCTTGGAACACTGCCGCCATCCAAGAGAGGCGAAGTGAAGCTGAAGTGGTTCACTTCGCCTCTCCTAGATGGCAGTGCCGTTCTAGGCAAATTTCTCCTCGGTGTGCGTTCGTGGAGCCGGTGAGGCCATCGAGGAATGGAGAAAGAAAGGAGATAAGAAAGATATGAGGCGCGTTTGTCCAGTTCTAGCATGTGTGCAGACAGCGCAGGGGTAGAGTTCCGGCCGCCTTTCGGCCTGGCGCGTCGGGGTGGCGAGTTAGACTCCAGCACATGAATAGAAATTCTTCTGCAGTGTTTTTCCCTTGTTCTCCACATATGCCTACTGCGTCCCTTCCGTTACGGAAAGGACGTGGTGGAGCCGTGGTTAACTCCGACATGAAACACTTTCATGTTAAAATGACATCTGTGGGGCCCAGTCACTCTCCGAAACAGATTGTTCATCATGTCATAATTAACTCCGATAACACGGTGTTCCTGCATATCTAAGCATTTCTAAATGTAATAGACTTTTTGTGCACCTTCCGATATGAACTTATACGCATTGATGTCTGTAATTTCTCATGGACGAAGAGATATGGAATAAATGGAAGGAATGCAAGCTGTTCCAGTCGGTTAATGCGTGTACTACGACGTAGTAGAGCATCACGGCGTACCTCAGTTACCGAATCTCATAGCAGTATTCCCCTAGGGCTCAAAGGCAACACCGGTCTTATATGCTCCTTTAATTGTATGTAAAGTGAACACAAGGGATGAAAATAATTCCCTTGCCTACAGGCTAAAACTTCCCAAAAATTCCTGCAACAGTTTCAAGAAGCTAGTTACGCTTTAGTTTAGTTAGAACTCGGCACTGCGACATGTGCACATCACTTCTTGTGGTACTCTTGGGCTTGCAGGCGTCTTGTTGCGGTGCCTTATTTAGACTTTTCAGGGGCTTGACCCTGTACGATATTTCACGTATGGCAGTCGTAGTTCAATGAGATAATACATAAAGGACGCGTTTCATGCAATTGGTAGGTTAACAGTAATGTCTATTTCCCTTGAACAATAATTTTAATCAAGTCTTAGTGATAGAGCTCTGTAGATATTATGTTGGGCGCGAAGAGACTACAATATTCCCACGAGCAGCTTATTAATTACGCAGCGGTTTGAAATGCAGTCCCAAACAGCACTGAGTGGTCAAGATGGCGCCTGTACAAGGCGCACGGTGTACAACAGCAGCACCAGCACGCCTTCTTTCTCCTCCTTCATGGAGCCGCGTGGATACGGTTGGTCGGTATCATAACTTCTCGGTGCTCTACCGCTACAGATCCGGCCGAGGGAGCGTGATAAGGCTTTAGCGGAGTTGACGATGACGCTGGGGGACCGGATAGCACGATGTCATCTATGACGTAAGCCACCTGACGAACAACACGGCATGGGCCAGTATAGCGTGAGAGAAGCTCCTCGCAAAGCCCCACACACCGCACAGGGGAACACGAGCACCAACGAACCATGAAAAAAGTGCACATCTCTGTCGTGGCAATCATAACGCCGTCCTTGATGGTGCTGTGAGGCCCGCAGAGAGCTGGGGTTGAGTTGGCGGGCATGGTCGGCGCGGACGACGGCTTTGCGGCATATTCAGTTGCGAGGGCAGCAGAGTGTCCAACGGCAACATGGGTTCTCGGCCATACACGACTTAAACTGAGTGGTCAGCCACTCAGTTTAACAGCCAGCGGTGAACAGCCAGGGGTGTCGTGAGGTGAACGTCACAAATGGGAAATAAAGATCCCAGTATTTGAGGTCAGCAGCAAAGTATTTCGAAAGCACGTCGGTTGTGGTTCGGTTGAGGTGTTCCGTGAGACGGTTTGCCTGTGAATGTTACGAAGTTGTGAACGGAGCAAGAGAATATATTCGACGACAGCTGAAAGGAAGGTAAGGCCGCGGTCAGTGAGTACAGTTGTTTAAAGGCGATTTTAATGAATTCTTTGAAAAATACATCGAGCTTCTCTGCTGACAATTTTAACCCGATATGCGACTCTGCCAGCTAGTGTTCGGCTAAAGGTATTGATCCTAGAAAACGAATGCTCCAGTTTAACTGAGAACCACATGGTAAGTTGGACTACACTATTCTCTGTCGACTGATTTTCCTAAAACTTCATCTGGCTATACTCAAAAGTGAGAAAGAAATGTATCGCCCCAGTAACGACAAATCAAAAGAGAGATCAGAGCTGTGTGGTTGCAACCTTACGTGTGGTTTCCCGACCGGGCCACTGTGTAGTTATTCGGAGGGCTTGCCCTTTGTTTGCACTTTTTTACGAGCACAATATTCTAGACACATAACCACTCTTGTCAACTCTTCGGCTTTTGCTGGAAGACTAAATACACGAATAATGCGCCCGATAGCTGTCTATATATAATAAATACAATAATAATTACTTCATTAGTGTGTTCGCTCACCCGCAAAGCACCCCAATTTTTCTGTAATCACACTTCGAATACGTAGAATAAACGCATTAAGGATGTGTTTGTTCATGTGTCTTTTTGTTGTCATTAGCGATTGTTCTTCATACTTCTTGCTTGTTGTTTATACTTCTTGCAAGCATAACCTAAATTATCGCCACGTACAGTTACTTTAACTTGCGTACATGTATGTATTTCTGTAGCTCTGGCTAATTATTATGAGCATATTACGGTGTGTCCTGTTGTCACTACCACCTCCGCCTGATGTATATAGAAGATGAGGACATAGGCAATCGCTTAGTCGCTTTTATCATCGCCCCTGTCCATCAACACTGTTTGGTGTAAATAGAATTATTGCTATTACTATTATAATAAGAAGGCTGCGGGTACAAACAGGTCTTTGTAGAGGCACCGCGACGAAAGTCCGCAGCTGCGTTTCTGTAGTACAGACAGTAACGGTGATTTTTGAAATGACATTCGATATGAAAAAGAACATAGAAAATAGACAAAAAAGCATAGTTCACTTTAGTCACCAACAAACAAAAAATCGCAAATAATGATCATGTAGTTCTCAGAGGGAGTTTAAAAGCATAACATGCCGTTCAGGCAGTCTCTTGCAGTGCACACGTACGGGAGATGAATACCAGCTATTGGCATATCTATTAAAAAGTGACTTTGGAACAATGTGGGAAAATCTATCATCTGAATAATTTGATTTTGGGCACGGTCATAAATACCCCTAAACGCAGCCCTCCCTATCGGAAAAATCACCATGATGGGTGCTGGAAAATATGGTGGTTATGGTGGAAATAATGTTGGGCAAGCTGGAAAAGATGGTGGTTATGGTGTACGATGCAGGGAAATGGTGGGCGGCATGGTGTACGGATGGTGGGTAAAGTGGAAAGGATGACGGGCAATGTTGGGAAGAACTGGGAGGCTGCTTCCACCATCGTGGAAATGCTGGGAAGCAGCGGGCAGGCGACGAGGGTGGTATAAACGATGGTGGCACATGGTGTACAATCCTGGAAACTTTTGCCCACCATTAGTGTCGCGCTAGAAAGCAGTGGGCGATGTTGTGGGTATACTGTGAAAGATCATTGAAGGCAATATGCTATGCTGAAGAGAACCGTATTTTGCAAATTAAGACTTAATGGAGAGCTCGAGTTGGGGTGGCTGTGATAAGCGTCACATTGAAAGCAGCGATAACAAACGTGTCATGAATCATTGCGTATATGCTTATCGCAGTTTCTTGTTAGCACTCTTTTTCTTGTTCTTTTATGAAAATATCTAACTGCGATTAATGGCAGTGTTATTAGTGCTTTCGTCCAATGCTACATTATCGATAAAGTGGCAGGTTGGGCGAGTTGGTGATACAGGTAATCGGTATGGTGCACAGCGCAGGAAAAAAATACAAAAACGAGGGCAGATACAACAAAACACAGCAAGTCTCTCCTCGTTTTTCGTTTTCTTTTTTTCCTGCGCTGTGTACCATATTATGCCTACTACGTTGTCCTCTTCTTCGTTTTTCTTTGTTTTTTTGCTTGTAGCAATCAATATTTGTACTACCACCACACGCACGCCTCAACCGTATTGATTGCTGAATAACATCATTTTGGCTGCAGCTAATGATGCACAGAATATGCGCTACAGGGCACTGTGTACTGTTGCGCATGCAATCTGGCGTTACACATGCAACGTGCGGAACACGTTGGACCGAGGTTGAGGAAAACATCGCGAAATGCAAGCTCGCATAAGTTACGGAATCTGCAGAGCTTACGGCAAATTCCAATTGCAGGATGGGATATAAAATAAATAATACATTGTGTTTGCAGTTTTTAGCCTCAGAGCATTTGTTTCTGTATTTCCTTACACTGAAAACATCACAACTGGTCTGAAATTTTGAAACCGAAACCGCAACCCGTGGTGTCGCCACCGTCGCGCTATTGCTGTTTTTTTTTCTTCCAAACATGGCGTCGCCCTGTGCATGTCGTGTTCAACGTGGGGGCGATATTTGTTTTCGTATGGACGATTTCTGGTTGCGCTGCATCTCAGTGTATGTTTAGCGTTGTGCTCATTAGCTCCAGTGGACCTTCTTGAGCCAGTGTGAGGTGCGGTGTGCGATAGACTGAGAAAGCAGCAGCCGGCAGCGTCGACACTTCGGAGATCCTTTGTTGACGTCCATTCGCCGAGGACGTGAGTCGTCGCGACATCGTCTTTCAGTGTGTACGCAATCAGTGAGAAGCAGTGCCGGAATGCTTTCTACGTTCCGTGATGTGTGTTCCTAGGAAATGCCTCCTCGTTCGCACACATCGAGGGTCGGCACATCGCTTCTCGGCCTACCGACGAACGACGCGGCTCGGCACAGCGCCTCAAGGCCGTCGGACGACGCAAACTGGAATCAGCATGTTTCTTAACTAAGGTAGGTGGCTGTGAATGCTGCGCTTTGTGCCTTGTCATTGTTGTGTGCGCTCTTTACAGCAAGAGTAATGCTGTACGCACGACGTCGTGAGCGCGAACCGGAAAAAGATGCACGCACGACGTGAAGCTTTTGCCATGGAGGACGTGATGGTAGGGAGCCGTTTTAGTTCGGTAATGTTTGCATTCCGGCTACCGGGGCGAGGATCCAAATCAAAACGCTGCAGGCAGTTCCCATTCACTGGGTGCCTGCGACCAAGCGACTTGACGGTGATGACGGGCACACCGGTACCCTCGATATTTTTCCCCCGCCGCAACGCACCACGCCGAGGCGTGCTCAATAAAGAAAAAAAAAAAACGTTCGGAGGCGTGGTGGTTTAGCGCGTCGCGGTACGCTTGCAGTTTGGGTAAACGTGGGTTCGAATCGCGGCTGTCGTGAAACTTTTCGCTTTTTCTTTGAGTTTTTTTTTTCAACAACTGTTTCATTAACACTAACACTACTGCTCCGAAGGAGCCGTAATGTTTTTTTTTTTTTTTAAACAGAATCGCGGTGGTGTCAGCGGCGGGCGCGCTAGCGCCCGTCGCTGACGCTCCTGGCTCTGGCAGTAGTGACACGAGCAAAATAGTGAGAGCGCCTTTAATAGTGAGAGTCCTTTAATTTGGGGCAGTGCTGCTGATGTATAATAACGTTTGCTGTCGGGCTAGTTGGTGCATAGCTGAACTTGAAGTCATGGCGCAAAAGGTTAGACAGGACCGAAGAAAACACGTAAGACACAGACAAGCGCACACTCGCAACTAAATTTTATTCCTCCGAACGCTTAGTTAAGTACCCTCAAGCATGCGCAACACCACCGAGGCAAAATAACAATCTCTGAACACACTGCCTGATCAAAACCTATCAACTAAAAACCGATACTCATTCTGATACAGAGTTACAGAAGGAACGCTGACACACATATCGCCAGCATTCTGTATGTACATAGCCTCAGCCAATTCCCGTGCCACCTTGTCCTTGCTCTTCCGCAAAATGCATGTGTTGTGCAGCAGTGGTTTGTGCAGCAGTGGTGCAGCAGGCTTGTACATGTAAACCACTGCTGCACAACACATGCATTTTGCGGAAGAGCAAGGACAAGGTGGCACGGGAATTGGCTGAGGCTATGTACATACAGAATGCTGGCGATATGTGTGTCAGCGTTCCTTCTGTAACTCTGTATCAGAATGAGTATCGGTTTTTAGTTGATAGGTTTTGATCAGGCAGTGTGTTCAGAGATTGTTATTTTGCCTCGGTGGTGTTGCGCATGCTTGAGGGTACTTAACTAAGCGTTCGGAGGAATAAAATTTAGTTGCGAGTGTGCGCTTGTCTGTGTCTTACGTGTCTTCTTCGGTCCTGTCTAACCTTTTGCGCCATGACTTCAAGTTCAGCGGCTGATGTAGCAGAGTAATGAATTCTTGTTATATAAATGGCAGATGGCAGAGAAGCTGGTTTGCACACATAAAAATCATCCTGAAATTTACTTTTGTGTGTGCATTTCTGTGTTTTACTTTGCTGCTGATTGTTTTACACGTACCTATGGGCAGCGAAGGTTTGCATTATAATTCTTGTCTACTCACCTTTAATTGTATCTGTGTGGCCGTATTGTTCAAAAAGAGTTAATACTTTCATAAATATTTTCGTGCAGGTCAAAATTGGGCATGAAGGACAACACCGATGGAAAATGTGGCCTTGAAGCACGGTACTTCTGGCCCGCTGCTGAAGCTGCCAATCGCAGCTTGACGGGCCAGGCGTGCCGCAGCCTTTCTACAGGCATTGAAAAACTTCCAGCAACACCAGAAAAGGTGGATATGGTTAAAAGTAAGTGAATCATGCCGCACACATTCAGCCTGCGTATTGCTACACATACTGATTGCAGCACACATGCTGTTTAGTTGGGATGTCATTTTACTAATATGAAAAAAATGATAGTATCACTTCAGACAGTACAGTGATTGTTCTTCTCAAGTGCTGTTCCTTTTTGGCTTGATGTGGCTCTTAATATTTTGCAGGTTGCCTGGAGAAATATATGGAACTTCACGGTGAAGGTCCGCCAAAGGATATCCGCATTGCCGCCATAAGGTGGTACTTACGGAGCTTTTTCACCGAAGCAGCACAGCAAAGAAAGTCCGGGTGACTAAAAAAATGTCTCTAGGGAAAATAAATTAATTTTATTAGCCAAATTATCCGCTGCTTTTTGTAAGAAAGGCACTGAAATGCCTGCTTGGCCTTTTAACATATTTAGAACAAAATGTGTGGGCCACAATGTCTTCCTTGTGCTTGATTTATGTGGTTTATTTCAGCCATCAATGTAAGTTTGCTAATGCACCTGCATGAGCAAAAGTAGAATTCCTAATTATGTCCATCTAAGAAGCCCGTGGCTCTCTGCCTCTACCGCTGGCCAGCCACCCAGCTTGCCCACCTACACCCAGCTTGCCCGCCTACACCCAGCTTGCCCACCTACACCCACCACCACCCAACATGCCCAACACCCACCATCCACCCATCTTGCCCAACACACCCAACACCCGGCATCACCCAGCACCACCCACTACATTAATCCACTATAGTGTTTTCCAGCATGCCCGGCATCTGTTTTTTTCCGACAGGGCTGATAACCCCACTACAAAAGAAAATAACCATAATGGCGGTAATACTAGCCATTCGGTCGTTTAAAGAACCCCAACATTATTCATAAAGAGCCGCAAAAACCGTTCCACAACCCCGCTGGTATAAAAAGATTGGTCGGCGCTTCTAATTCTGTATTAAATTAGCTGCCCAAGAAACTATGTTTCCACGCTTGCATGTGCAGAAATCTCGCTATGATTCGGCGTATCATCCGTAATCTTGATAAGAAGTTGCTGCTAATGAAAAAAATAGACAATAATCTTTTTTTTTCGTCCTACTGCAGCACACGCCTAACACAAGGCTGCAGGATTAAGCTCTGGATTCGTAAACACTGTGTTCATTCGAAACAGTCGTACGCGTACGGTTTGGCTATAGCTGTGTGAATTATTGTGCTAAATGGTTTGTTTTAGTGAACGTCACCTGGCATGCGATCAATCTTACTAAATGTGGAAGACACCGCGCACGAGCGGAGCTTCTCCCTCTGTACCGGCGGTGACTCGAGGTACACATTTTGTCGCAGTAGTCTCTTACAATTAATTCTTCCTTGGGATACTACGTCCCTGAGTTGAGTGCGCAGGAGTGACCTTCTCCTCCTCAATAGGCACTCAGAGGAACACGGCGACGGATTGATGAGTGATCTGCGGAGTGCACTACAGTGTTTACTGAAAGTCTTTGTAAAATATTCGTTAGTTTAATGTATGTTCATTTTGGTCCATCTGTATTCTTGCTCGTTGTGTGAAGGAGCAGTTGGCCTCATGTGAAGTACTTTTGTACTGTTTTCTTTTATTTCAGGAAGAAAGTTGCTTTTCACGTTAGTGAAGGGCCCTCACCAGACCACTTCGAATTCACGGAGGATGAGCGTGAGTGCGACATCTTTCCTTTTACGTGTCGACCACTAACACATATTTCCACCTAGCTGGTCGCTTGTAGACATGTCGTAGTCGTGCACACGATAAATCTTTCATTTTGTTTTACCGCTTATTATTGCGAAATCTTCGCCGGGCTTTGCATTAGGGTACTCCGGATACGCATTTTAGCAGCTGGCCTCCTTTGTGGTAAAATCTGCGCAAGTGGGTGTTTTTGCAAAAGTAATAATATAATTGTCATCAACGTTTCTACTCTGACTCATGAGGGAAGGCATCTCCGCTATCTCCCCGGAGAAGCTGGTGTCTTGGCAGCTGAAGCCAGGCAATGAGCAGGTAATGAGCCCCCATCAAAGCTCGAACACCAAGATCACCATGATCCCCACTGCGCCATGAACTTCAGAACACAGTACCGCAGCCGTTCGGTCACATTCAAACGCGGATTCCCTCGCCTTTTGAATGTGACCGGACTCGGCGATTTGAAATTTGCTTGATAACACCACATCGCCCCATTTGTTACAACAATCTGCTGTTTATTGTGAGGGCGGCAGGTTAGCTGCATACCTGCAGTTTGCGGGTCTGGTCATTCTGCAGGTATGCAGCTTGACCAGACCCGCCAAACTCTTAATACCAATACAAAGGCAACATCCTACTGAAAATAAATTGTTTCAGTTATATGCGTCATCGAAATGACAACTCAAGAAACATAACATACAATTATTCAAGGAATCAAAGTTGCATCACGAAAAAGTGTTTAAGGACACCATATTTAAACCTTTTAGCCATTACACGCAGCTCTTTGTCCGTTAATACGAATTTGTTAAAGATGCTTGGTAGTAACTGAGTGGAGAACTTCCATGTGTGATAGATCTGCTCAGACATACCTGATATGTCGGAACATTCTCGAATGCTTACAATTGTTATACTCATTTTACGCGGATGGGGCGAAGGGTGGAGTGCACCCTGGAGCGAGCGTGTAGGCCAGGTTTTGGGATGTGATTTCCCGTGACATGTGTGAAAAGCCACGTGTTACAGCTGCTGGTTAAATTGTCGATGACCGTGACCGTGCTCGCACCTATCGAATGTGCTGCGAAGGTTTCGTTTTTGTATGGGCCTAAAGCGAGGGACTCTATGTTGGAACCGAATTGCTTCGTTTTCAAGATCGCAACCGCATTACGAGGTCTTGTCATCGATGCTCGCATTTGTGATATCAGAAAACTTTTCTTCCAGACCCGGATAAAAGAGAAATTGGTGAAATGCGCTACACCGATTTTCAAACCTGTTTTATCACCCGGTTCCTGTATCTTGGTCAGCGTAAGTATTCTTATGTCAAGTTTGTACCAGTACAACATCGCACGTATTATACAACGCACTTTTAGGACTTTATAAGTGAGCATTTTTACGACATATAGGTTGCTTGTCAAAAACTTACAGGAGTCCGTAGATAGGAGTCCTATTACTTAAGAGACACAGTGACAAAGGAAGGTTCCGTCCAAGACAAAACTTATGTGATTTAAGCTTACTTACTACGCTGCCGATAATTAACAGAAGCTATTCCTCCACTTGTCAAATAGCTAGCTTGCAGTCTTTACCTGAATTAAAAATATGAATCGTCGTGACTTCTATGAAGCAAGTCAGCAAGACAGACGCTACTGCATTGTTAAGTAAGTCACATCGGTACTCATAGTACTTGTTGGCGAGCATCTATTGCCTTAGTTAACTGGCACTGGCTGCACTCAACAACTTGGCTCACAAGTGAGTCCGTCGCTTCGAAATGCCACGGTAGTTTTGGCAAAGTGGGCTTCGGCATCGAATAAACAAATGAGACGTAATTATACCTGGTACTACATTGATGCCGTATTATATCTCATCCGTGCATAATTATGCATAAGACAATGTACCAGCGCTTGCCCTTTGAGATATCTAATATAGTGTTATCGTAAATGAGTTCTGTGGATTCCCGAAAGTGTTTATAAAGGTCGCAAGGTCGTCAAAGGGAAAAAAATGACGTCCACCCGTTCGCAACGCCAAGCTACAGAGAAATACAAATAATTTCTTTTTCAGAAAGCAAAGCTTCCCAATTCACTAAAAAATCATCTCACTCCGCGCTTCTAAACCGGGACTAACGCATTTATGAGGCGGTCGCACTGACAACTACAACCTGCGTCTTTTAATGCTGGTACATATTGAACAAAAAGATCAGCCATTTTCGCATTAGTGGTACCAAGTATGGAGGAACAGCAGAGCTGGGCGGCTCTTCTTGGCGACCGCTTTATCTAAGCTTAGCTCGGCTCTGCGGGACGTCGCGTCTGTTGAAGCAGAAATGCCAACATAAAAGTATATAACTGTTTATTCCATAAACAATGGCAGCGGGCGTGCATACTAACCCGGGTAGCAAAAGGAATGATCCTAGTCGAAGCCGGGCAGCCTGTTTTTGTAGCCATCATCGGTGATGCCTACATCGACTGACGCTGTAGTGGCGCTGTGTCTTATCGAAAACGCAGTGCAGGGTGCAGACGTGTTAGGCTGAGCTGGTAATGAGGCGGAGTCTGCGCGGAGATATGCGTAAGAGTATCACCATCAACCCTCTCCCCACCCCTTTCCGATTTCCTCGCGGAGTGGAGAGCCCTCAGGGCTTGAAAAATCCGTGGAATCGACTTGAAGTCGAAAGCGTGTAGTGAGAGAAGCAGGCTGGAATGTCGGGTGTTGTGTATGGACGCCTGTGTGTGCACTGGCAATTCCTGATTCGTCAGAAGCAATACACGCTGGCTAAAGCCGGTCAATAGAGGCGCGGACGTCGTTACGTTTGACGCGTAATGTGGAGGTTCTGTCACCTCGATGGACAACAAGGTAAGGTCCGCTGCAAGTTGGTTGGAAAGGCCTACGGATGGTGTCGTCACGAAGGAAAGCGTGCGTGCACGTTGCCCGATGCGTGGAAACGGAGCGCGGTGAGCTGCAGGTGACGTGCGATGGACGGCAATGGTACGTCGGAGCCGCGCGACTGAACTGGTGGGATCAGACGTGGCCGTGGTGGAAGGCACAGCAGAACGAAATTCGCCTGGAAGACAAGTGGCTCAGATGTAGTACACGGTGGTGTGATGTACGTTGCCTAGCAGTGAACTACGGGGCGTCAAACCGAGAAATTCGGCGCCGCTATCGTGGTATGGCAATTGATTTTCAAAACTGAGTACGTTGATTCTTGGTTGGTGGATGGTGGTCGCGGTCCTGAGGAAGAAAGTCCTCATTTTCACATCAATTACACGCCCGTGGTGGCAGTTGGGAAGGAGGTTGTAGCGCGCCAACAATAATGAGCCTATGATTGGCTCGAAATGTCAGTAGGGAGAAAATTCCAGTGAAGCTCACGGCAGAGATTTTTAAACTGGACGTTCAAGCGCAGCGAGCCGTAAGTCTTCATTATGGACCTGTTCGCCGCGCAGAGATTCGGTGGACGGAGACAATAAACATGGGTTCGCGGGTAGCAACAATTGTCGGGATCGCCGTCGACAAGGAAGCGCTGCTTTGTAATTTGTCCAGTGATGAAGATGTGACGGACTCCACATTGGCGGCTCGCTGCCGCTGTCGTTTCCCTCATATTCAGTGAAGCAGAGTGATCGGCACCGTCGGTGTTTGTCCCCGAAACCTCGATGGCAGTAAGAGCAGTCGCCGTCACCAGGTTGCTGCGACATGGTGGCCTTAAGGTCACCGCATTGTGAGTGGTAGCGTGGGCGCATCGGAAAGCGTTCATTTAGGCACCGTTGAAAGGGGCTTAGGTGCCGATTGATGTCGTCGATGTGGTGCGCAAGCTCTGTGGTTTTGAGCCGTGCGGCAACATCCTTGGCGGTGGCGACAACTGCGGCAAAGAAACCTTGATAGCGCGATCAGCGGTTTTGGCAAGTTGATCGAGAAATAGCGTAGGCTGAGCCTGCAGAACTGCGTGGACGTGGGGCGGAAAATTTTTATTGGTTTCTGGGGTTTTACGTCCCACAGTCACCATTGATTATGAGAGAAGCCGTAGTGGATGACTCCCGAAATTTCGACCACATGGGGTTCTTTAACGCGCACTGAAATCCCTGAGTACATGGGCCTAAACATTTCGCCTCCATCGAAATGCAGCCGCCGCGGTCGGGATCCCGCGACGCTCGGATCAGCAGCCGAGTACAATAGCCACTAGACCACCGTGGCGGGGCAGAAATTATAGAAGCAAAATGCTAGCAGCAAAGAATCATGGACTTCCACGTTGCCCGCGGGAGCACGCATGTAGCGGAGGAGCTGCGAAGGTTTGTGCTCCACAAGTTCTGTGGGCTGAAGCTGTCACACCTGCTGCTGTTCCGAGTGGAACAGGAGGTGCATGGGTTCCGTCTTGAGGTGTTCATAGAGGTTGGCCGTTTGTGGATCGGCAGGTATATCCTGGACCTCGCTGGCGTACGGACGTCCAGGTGGACGACGATGTAATCGTAGCGGGTCCGGTCTTGTGTTATGTGCGCCAGGGAGAACTGGGACTCGATTGGGCTAACCCTACGTCGGGGAGTTCCACCCAAACTGGCGGAAAGTTGACAGTGTCGCACCAGACACCGTGCGCGGGAGCTTGCGCGGTGCCGTCTGCAGCGGTTGTGATGTAATCAGTAGAGCCGGCAAGGGTGGCAACGGTTGCGGGGGCGTCCCCAGGATAATGCTGCACGGAATCATTGAGTTTGCGCTGTCGCTTCTATAGTAGTTGCTCTTGCTTCTGGATCACCTCATGTTGCATGTGAAGCTGCCTCTGGATAGCTCCAGGTATTTTTGAAGGACCTTTTTGCCGCCCATGGCGATGCATTACTGTTCTTTATCGGAGTCAGCAGATGTGGGATGACGTCTTTGTTGAAGCACGAATCGCAACATAAAAACGTAAATGTTCATACGATGAGCAATAGCAGTAGGCGAGGATATTAACGCTACACTTGTCCGGGAACAAGATTAATGAGCTTCTTCGAAGCCGGCCAGCCTGTTGTAGCCATCGTCGGTGACGCTTGCCTCCGGTGCCGCTGCGGTGGGGCTGTGCGTTATCGGAAACGCAGTTGAGAAGTTCAGTCGTGTTATGCTGGGCTGCGTGATATTAAGGTAGAGCATGAGAGAAGATATGCGCAGATTGTGTGAGCATAACCTTTATGGCAAGTCTCGACTTTTCTAGCCTTAACTTCACTCTGAAGGCATATTTTGCTTTCTCTAGGCTCGACTGTCTAGGCACATCTTGGCTTCCGTGCATCTGCCGCTGCCGAGCGTAACTTGTATGGTCATGAAGGGGAGACGTGAGGCAATAATACATTGCGCTACTTCATTCAATATTGGCAGATGTAGCGGCTTCGGCAGCTCAATTGGTCCCGTATCTATAAATTGAAGAAGCTTTCCAATTGTTAAAGTACCTTCACATATCTTTCATAGCTTCATGTCGTCTATGTTAGATTTGGCGGAGAATGCGCAGTGCAAAACCACACGAGAATACTCGAGCACCTGGTCGTCTCTTACGCAGTTGATCGTAGACAAATTTGAGGAGAAATATTTGTGATCGCACGCTTTACCATTATGGCCAAGTTCTGGTTTAAGGAACTCACGGATGAAACGGTTATCCGCTCCAATTGCGGCCTTTCCTGTCATTCAAGGTGCTCCAGCACTTCCAGGCCCGGGTAGGATTCTCTTCGTTATCGTGTAGCAAGGCAATGTGCCGCCGCTTCGGTATACCTCAAAACTTTCTACTACTTCACTTTCGCTTCGGAGATGCGTGGCGCTAGCTCTTCCCGGCCTATTTGGCAGTTTCTTTACAGCGCACAGATTTACCTACAGCTTAAACAGCACCGCTGTTAAAAAAGCACCAAATCCCTAGACACAACGCAAGAATAAAAAGCACACCAGCGCTGCTCGCAAGTGAATGTTTATTCGAAATTACAGACGTGGATAAATACAACCTCCCACACTTGAGACTGTCTTACAACGAAAAACATTTTTTTTATTTAAATATGCACACGAAAAACATGTCAATATTGTAACGTGGCACAAGCAACCGTTGTGGGGCAGGGGCTCACAATGGATGAGGGAAGATAGGAGACGACAAGGTCGAGGAAGGATAATGGCTGAAGTTGGTAGCCTCTCAGATAAAGAAGTGTTCGGTCCGTTTGTTACTTGTGTGTGGATTGTGTTCGTTACATTTGGTAGCAAACGGTGGGATGCGGTACTCAAAACGCCCGAATAGCGAACTGGTGAGAGCGCTTCTCGAAGAGGTTCTCGCGCGATGCGATCTCAACTTGGAGGCAATGATGGAAAGGGTGCTCGGTGGTTTGACGAAGAGATGCGGAGACGCTGCCCTTGACACTGCAGTACTTCAAGGCGCCTACGAGGAACGCGCGGTGCCCTCGGTAGTTAGCCAACCTCGCACGAGGAACCCATATGTGAACAAGGAGTAGCTACAACACCCTGTCGGAAGACTCGAACCTGACACTATGGCCACACACTCCGGTGTAGCAGACGCCGTTGTGCAGGACGTAGGAATGCGTAGTGCACCCGGATGGGAGTCAGCTTGGCGTCAGGAACGAGTCAGGCATGCTCAAGGAATTATCCCAATTCTGTGTTGAAAACTACGCCAAAGGCAACTCTAGCACAGATGCCTGCACTGTAACTCGACGGAGACCAAGAAAGCGACCAATAAACAAAAGTAAGAAGTAGAAATGCTCGGACAGAGTGAACACCTGTAATTCCAGTGCCTGGGAACATGGTTTTAAAGGGACCGAAGCGCGATTGGTGCATCCCTTGCCACGGAGCTTCAGAAAGCCCAAACTCCAGATCGTCACCGTACGAACGACTTGGCGAGGCAACTATTTTACTGAAACGGGAGCATCTGGGCGAGCTGCTCCTTGTACGAAAGCTTCAGGTAGTAGGTCGCTTTCATAAACAAAACAAAGGAACAGGAATTCGATGAAGGTGAGCGCAGATGCAAAGTATGCCGTTGACACAGCCAAGGCATTCTCTGTCGAACACCAGAAGCAGCGACGGCCAGAGCAGATCTCAAGAGTTAGTAGCGTATTTCGGCTGGCAACACAGAAGCCACGTGTAATTCAAGGTGTCCTTCTACGGTTGAAGATGCCGTGCCATGGCACAGAGGTGTTCCTGCAGAGTGTTAGGCGCAAGAAGTGGCCAGAGGACATGCGATGCATGCGTGGGAAGCCTGACGACGTTCTGCTCTGTCACTCGTGAATAACTGCAGTCCTTTTTCTAAATCTGGAAGGTTCATGTACAGTCTAAAATAGTTACCCTGCTCGTGGGAACGATAGTAGTCGCCGACGCCAGCGCTGTGAAAGATGTGCAGGGTGAACTTGCGTGCTAATTCCGAAACATCTGAAATCGATGACGCCTCATGGTTCCGTAAAGATTCCGTAAACCTCTGTTTCCATCTAAGTTCCTGCGTCTGAGTCCCTCCCCTTCGCCCCAGTTGAAAGAAGTAACGTGGCACAAGGAACCGTTGTAAGGCAGGGGCTCACAATGGACGAGGGAAGATAGGAGACGACGAGGTGGATGAAGGCTAATGGCGGAGCTGGTAGCAATGGCTCTCAGATAAGGAAGTGTTCGGTCCGTTTGTTACTTGTGTGTGGATTGTGTTCGTTACAATATGCAGCCTGATTTCAATGTGGTAAACACCTGGAAGCTAGAACCTAAGTACCCATCTTTAACCCTCTTTTATATATTTATCTAACAATTTAAACTGACTATCGTAAAATGTAATGGACGCCGCGCTAATGCACTGCTATCCGTTTTCCTGCTGTTGTAAGCCTGAATTCTGACCCTGGAAGTGCACCGCACCGGCGTCTTGATAACAATGGCGTGTGTCTTCTGCATTTATTTTGGCGTTTTGGCGCTGTTTATGCTTGAAATTAGCCCGGTGTTGTACGCAGAACTCGGGCGTGCATGCGCCACAGAAAGTGGGTATGTGCTCAGGGGATCGTAGCATATAGCGTACCCATATGTAGTTTACCTCAGCAAGGGGGTATCTGTGAAGGAGCTCTTAGCATAGCATAGCCATGCATAGTATGTATAGTAAATTATAGCAAGGAGATGGAAAAGTAAGGTGAAGGAGAGGAGGACTTATGTAAAACTGAGAAGGAGGGAAATGAGTAGGTGGGTGGGTAAACAAAGGCATAGGGATACACAGTGTAGTATAGCAAGGGATGGGAAAGAGAAGTGAGCGCCAGAAGCAGTGTCAGAGTGAGTAGCACGCAGTGCAATATAGAGATACAGAAAGGGAGATGACAGAAAGAGGAAAGAGGTGTCATAAGGCAAAGGAAAGAACGAGGAAGAATATGCAGAAAGAAAAAATCGGAGTTCACAACGTGGCGGCGCATGCTTGCCGGCCCTACGGTTTACTCATATCTCATAGGCGTGGGACTGGCATACATATATTTCGATATGATCCTGAATTGTTACCTACAGAACAACCTATAGATTTACGTACAGATTGAAATGCATCATCATCGTCATCATCATCAGCCTATTTAGGTCCACTGCAGAACGAAGGCCTCTCCCAACGATTTCCAATCCACCCTATCCTGAGCGAGTTGGTTCCACTTTATGCCTGCAAACTTTTTAATTTCATCGCTCCATCTAACCTTTTGCCTGCCTCTGTTGCGCTTTCCCTCTCTTGGTATCCACTCCGTCGCTCTTACTGTCCATCTGTCATCTCTCCCCCTCATGACATGTCCTGCCCAGGTCCTCTTCTTTCGTTTAATTGATATAATAATATCACCTACTCTCTGTTCCCTGATCCGTTCCGCCTCGTTTCTTATCTCTTAGCTTTACCCCTATCATTTTCCTTTCCATTGCACGTTGCGTGCTCCTTAGTTTCATCTCTAGTTTTTTCGTTATACTCCACGTTTCAGCACCGTACGATAGTACTCGGAAAATGCAATGATTGAATACTTTTCGCTTTAGTGAGAGCGGCAACTTCCCACTCATAATTTCGTAATGCCTTCCGAATGCGCCCCAGTCCATCCTTATTCTACGGAGAATTTTTTTTCATGGGTAGGTGCTGCTGTTAGTAACTGTCCCAGGTATACGTATTCGTTCACACATTCTAATAGTTCACTGTTAATTTTAAATTCCTGTTCTATACCCAGGCTATTGAGCATAACTTTGGTTTTTTGTCAATTCATTTTTAGTCCAATTTTAATACTTTCCCGGCTTACGTCATCAATCATGTTTTGTACTTCGTCTCCATCATTGCGAGAGAGCGCAATGTCCTCTGCAAATTGTAAATTGCTTAGATATTCTCCGTCTATTCGAATTCCCTTTTCTTCCCAGTGTAGACGTTTACAGACTTCCTCTAAACTTGCAGTGATTGAAATGTACGTAACGACAACTACTCTGATAGAGCATCGAAAGAGATATATGTAGCTGCTGGTTCTTCACGATCAAGATTTTAAGTACCCGCGCGACTGTGCACAACGCAGTGAACGCTGTAAGCAAGAGGCTTCTTCTTACTTCTCGATGCAGGTAGTTCTTAAAAACGAGGCCAGTCCGATTTTTATATTTATGCATTGGAAGGCGCAGTCACACAACTTTCCGAACTGTTGGGCAACAAGTGCCATCATGCACGCTGTAGTCGCTAAGGGCAGGTGTTCTCCGCTAAGACTCCATGGTTAAGAACGGTCAACTAGTTCCTTGGGCAGTGAGACTTCAATTTCAATGGAGACTCTTTGTTCGGCTAGTTTACGAGCCTAGGCGGTGGCTGGACGAGCGGAGATGTTTTTTCGCACGTGTAAACTGATGACGTGGGCAGTGCTCTTGCGCAGGGGACTGTTCATGCCATTTCTTTGCCTTTATTTCTCCTTTAGCGGAGGGCGCTCAACACCAGATGATGAATGCAGACATGAAAAGGTGGCCTTGCTCACCATGACAGTTCTGACGAAATGGAACATAACGGCCTCGTTTGTCCCAGAACAATGGTAATGCGTGGAGTTTGATTAAAAAGAAAAGCTTATTTCCATGCCACAAAGTTCTTTTACAAATTTCGACTTCAAAAAGTGCTTTTTGCCTACTTCAAACTTTCCGAACATAGAGCGTACTTAAGGAAAAAAGTGTCAATTGTTTCATAAGAATAATTTGTGAAAACGAAAACGTCAGAAATTGTTCATCCCAAATTTTCATGGAATCAGTTTCGAGAAAACACCGATGAACACACAAGAAATCAAAATACCTGTATTTCGCGAATTTATTGCTGAATTTATAACTGAAGAAGTGTAGATGTTGGCCTTTGCATTAGCAATTTCTTAACAATTTCGCACAGTTTATGACAGGTGAAGGCTACGTGTCATAGAGAAAGGAAATGAAGGACAACGGAAAGGAGGTTAATCAGTCAAGGTTTATGCTCGCTACCATACAACAAAGTAGCATGCCAAGGTGCTATGTTGCAGGGCAGACAACCTTTCTTGTTGGTTAGGCAACAAAGTCGCATACTAGCAATGTAGCATACCAGCAGTTGCGGAAAAGCGTGAACCGTCTTTTTTTCTATAAGGTCTCACTCTCAGTCTTTATCGGTTTGCTATTTGAAAAAGAAAAGACATCCTCCAGCACGAGCACTCGTACCTCGTTTCCCTCAAACACTGA
The DNA here is from genome assembly GCA_013339685.2 of Hyalomma asiaticum. Classification (NCBI taxonomy): domain Eukaryota; kingdom Metazoa; phylum Arthropoda; class Arachnida; order Ixodida; family Ixodidae; genus Hyalomma; species Hyalomma asiaticum. The sequence continues at coordinate 82,883,971 of CM023487.1, read as the reverse complement.
TGAAGCACGTCCGCTGGGGAACCTAATAACATGAAAGTTACTTTCATGCAGCGCTATGCAAGAAAAACCAAAATTTCTTTCATGGTGGAACAGCGCGCACAAAGACCGAAGAGAAGTAAGAAGGATCTTAGAGAGAGGTGGCTGGAAAGTGTTCACTCACAACGCTCCGCCTGGTTCTCGCTGCGGACAACGCGCAAAGCGAGATAGAAGCCCTCACGGCTATGTGGAGGACACCACTAGGGTTTCGAAACTGAATCTGCGAACATGCAATTCAGCGTTCAAACACCTGTGCAGTGCCTACCGATGCACATCGACGACCGTGCCTCCGCTCAGGTGCGCATTAATGTGGCATAAAGAAAACATATTGAGACTGGCTAGATCAAGTTACTACCTGCGTTGCAGTCCACTTCCACTGCAGCATTCTGTGCTCGAACGAAACAAGCTTTCTGCGTCACTAATTGCTGCAGGAAGTCTATGGGGTCGCCTTTCGATTCGAATCTGCCTCGCCGACAAAAGGACTTGACGTCACGATCTCGGGTGCAGACACTACGGTGCCGGCGATGAGCTGACGTCGAACAGGTAGCCACAGGGCGGTACAGCACGCGTCACTCAAATTGTCCATTTCAGCGATTCCTCGCCTACAACTGCTCGGTTCTCGAACAACCCTAAATATAAGCCGTTTATCTTGAAGATGTTACAGCTTTGATGCGTTTTTCCTTTTGCCATTGTTCTGACAGTTTCCGTTTTGGCGAGTGGAAAAGCCCGCTTACAAACAGCAAGCTAGCGCAGTGTCACGTAGCCAAGTGACGTCATCATAACATGGACCACGATGACGTTGTTTAGGCATCTTGACGCATAGTTACGTGAAGATATCCTTTGTTGCGTCAGTTCTGTGACAATTCAAACTCTTCTAGCAAAGGCTGAGTGAAATATTTCTGGGGTCTGTATTATTATTATTATTGAGTATAATGAAATTAAAATAAACATTCAGGGTAAAATTTCCATCGTCATATCAAGTTAAGCGGATATATTTCGGAAACGCCGATGATAAACACAACATAAACACAATGGAAACGCAGGTGGAGTACTGTGCCGCATTTCGCACGGCTTTCAGCGCAGTGGGATTGACATGGTATTTTCTTTTCTTCATTAACCTGCATATAGAGCCTCGCTGTAAACCACACCCACCTGCGTTTTATATTCTAGGACCGGCGTGTACAGCTCTCTTGTAGCAGAGTTTATCAACCTAATCATGAATACACTAGCACACTATCGCATCTTCACTGCTCATACCTGATCATTGCAGATATGTGTTCTGTATGCTTTCCACCTTACTATACAAGTCCTAAAATGCACCGAAAAAGAGGAGAACGCACTTGGAAGGAAACACACAGCGCACCATGAACGCGCAGTGCTGTGCCATGTGTTTCCTTCCGTCTGTCCCTGTCTTTTTTGCGCAGTTTAAGACTGCCCTACCTTGCTCTAGTTCGCCGTCTTTGTTGTTGATCAGCGTTTCTGTTATCGGGTTCTCATCTCATGGGTCCGTGTTTCCGCACCCTAATTTCCATCGTAATATGCCGCATTTCACCTCTACATAATTTCATAACGTTTGGTCGTTTGTATGCGCATAATTGATCAAGACTTAGAAGCAATCACTCATTTGCCATTGCCATAAAAGCTCATTAATGCATCTTTTGCTTTCTTTTGCAGAGTGCTTCCTCTACGTGTCTAAGGGCGTGGAAGAAAACGTACCGAGGCATTGCACTGACCGCTTCGCCGACGTATGCGGTGTTGCAGTTCCTACATATAGCAGAGACCTCTGCCCTGACGAGAAAGACGACTAGGCTGTCACAACGCATTAAACAGGCGCGTTTGTTGCAAGCGAATCCTCGCTAGCAACAGGGCCAAGCTGACCACGGAAGTCAATAAAACGAGGACACAATCATTTTTCATAAATATGCCAACTTACTGAGGATAGTGGGGCAGTGGGCCACCTAGTGTCGGCGTGTGGTGTATGCCTATAAATTTTGAGCTGCATAGATGCGCTACCGCATGTGATGGTGATAGTGGAGAAAATTATCATGTATGGATGGGTGAAAACATTAAATTGGTCTTTTAGGGCGCGAGTTAGCGCACCTCCGCCCGCTCATACATCAGGAAAGAAAGACCAAGCCTTTCCGCAATGTCGCGGGCCTAATGCGGGCATAATGCGGACCACACCTACTCATCGAGTTTGGGGCTGTCTGGAACCACAAGCCAACGTAAAGTGTTGCTTTAATAGCCGCGTAATGCGGGACACTGCAACAGCATGCGCTCTAAGTTAGCTAAGTCACTGCATCGTGCACGTTGATTGATTGCCTTAATTATTATGTAAATACTATGAGGAAGTCGAGAATTTGTGCATGGTCCCTTCCGTAGAAGCCAGATAGCAAGTTTCATGACAGCGTGTGCAGCACGCGTAGCATCGTTCCGTATGTGACATCTGTGCACAATGCATAAGTTGTGATTGTGCACACGCGCTATATGCAGAACATGAGATTACTATAGGTACAAAAAGCCTGTGTGTGTGCTAGGTGCGGCGTGCTCATGCTGCCGAGTAGCTGGACATTGCCTGGGCTTTTTAACCATTATCACATAACGCATGTTTCCTTAGTACGCTGTCATTGTGGGGTGCAGTTCCAGCTTTTATAATGCGCGAGAATGATCATAGATATAGCCAAGAATTTATCATATTTTGTCGCTTTATGCAGAAGAGTCACAATTGCTTCATTATTGCTGTTGAAGTAGAACCACTCTTAGTTATCTTCTCACGAACACGTTTAAGCCTAGGATTCACCACGACCTCACCCGCGTCATTTCCGCCAGGGAAATGACGCAGTAAAAATATAGTTTCAGGAATGCAACAACGGAGAGAAAAAACTATTCTTGACAATACCACTCTGGGAATAGAACCCATGACCACCCATCCTGCGACTAAAGGTGCCGGGCACTCTGCCGACTTTTCTGTTCAAGCACATACGCGATGCAATGTCAACGCACCTTGCATTTCTTGTTATCATGCCATGCCCCCTCTCCTTCAATGCTGTAGTTCGCCTTGGCGCAGCGCGCCTCTGGGGCGGTATCGCCATCTAAGAACGGTGAGGCGAAGTCCACAGCATGACACTAACAAGCACCTAGTGTTCGTTTCGACTGCCTCAAGACTGCTGGGGCTGTCGCTGTAGTGCCCGAACCGATTTCATTGGGTGATAACGCAGCTGCGCACTTGAGCCTGTGATGCCTCATTGGCAGCGTAGTGAAAGTCCCAGATGTAGCAACGGTGTTTCTTCGCCGGCAAGTGCTTCAAATCTGAGAGCGCCGACTAAGAAAACTGCCGAATTAGGGACCGCAGAGAGCCAAAGATATTTGGATATGTAGTGACTGCAATTTTGGCGCGGCATTTACCATCGACTATGTCCAGATGGTGCGTCAACTGCTTCAGTTACCCTAAGGGTTCAAGGTGATGGACGTTAGTCCTCGAGGTGGAGACGAGCCGCAAGGCGTCAGCGAGGGTTATACGGTGCGATGCTAGCGAAACGCCGATAGCAATGCGCAAGAGGGTCATACGGTGCCATACTGGCGAAACGCCGATAGCAATGTGCAAGTTCATTGTCCAATTAGATTGGTTCAAATTATCGCGCATAGGGCAGCAAGTGATCGTGTCCTTTGCACACATATCGCAGTGGACAATGTCGTTGTTATGTGAGGTTTAACGTCCCAAAACCAGTTCTGATTATGAGAGACGCCGTAGTGGAGGTCTCCGGAAATTTCGACCACCTGGGGTTCTTTAACGTGCGCTGACATCGCACAGCACAGGGGCCTCAACATTTCGCCTGCCATCGAAATGCAGCCGCCGCGGCCGGGATTCGATCCCGTGACCCTCGGATCAGCAGCCGAGTACCTTAGGCACTAGACCACCGTGGTGGACAATGTTGGTTAATACTGTTACGTGAAGGCAATGAGTATATTTGCAATACGCTTTAGCGTAAAACAAGATGGCTCGGCTCGCGCTAGCCTCAACAACAACTCGTCGTCTTCTTCGATGGCGCTCTCAAGACTTGCTCCTGCATTACATCTTGTATCACGACTCCCGGCTGCTGAAGCACCGTCTCGGTGCTTGTCAAGGTGCAGGTGAGCGGTACAGTTTGAGGCGGGAGACATGGACGACGTCTGTGGACGGTGGAGCAAGCCCAGAGGAAGGGTCGAGGGGGCCTATCTCGTAGGTGACGTTTGTTACCCGGCGCAACAGACGGTATGGTCCTGCGTACCGGGAAAGCAGTTTTTCGGAAAGGCCAACGCGTCGAGTTGGAGTCCACAACAGTACAAAGTCCCCCGGGGTAAAGGAGACGTCGTGATCAAGGGAGTCATAACGCTGCCTTTGGTGGTCTTGCGATGCTGTAAGGCACTGTCGAGCAACCTGACGTGCTTGACGAGCTCGGGTGATAGCGTCACGAGCGTATTCCGTTGGCGAATCGACGGCGGCTGGAAAGACGGTATCGAAGGGTAAGGTTGGGTGGCGCCCGAAGAGAAGATAAAAGGGTGAAAAACCGGCGGTATCGTGGTGGGAGGAATTGTACGCGAATGTAACAAAGGGCCAGGCAATGTCCCAGCCCTTATGGTCAGCCGAGACATACATAGGCAACATATCAGTTAGGCTTCGGTTGAATCGTTCAGTCAGGCCATTAGTTTGTGGGTGGTAAGCAGTCGTAAATTTATGCTTGGTCTCGTAGGAGCGGAGTAGATCATCAATAACTCTGGAGAGAAAATAGCGGCCACGATACGTGAGGAGTTGACGAGGGGCACCATGGTGTAGAACGTCGTCATGTAGGAGGAAATCGGCAACGTCTGTAGCACAGCTGGTGGGGAGAGTGGTCGGTTCCGACAGCTATCCATCGATTTCATGAAGCAGAGGTTGGCAAAGATCCAAGAAGGTCTAGACCAAATCGGAAGAAGGGCTCGGAAGGAATGTCAAGCGGCTGAAGCAGTCCAGCGGGACGCATGGGTGGTTTTTTCCGACGTTGGCAAAAATCGCATGTGACGACATAGCGGCGGACAGAGCGGTAGATACCGGGCCAGTAGAATGGACGCCGTACACGGTCGTATGTCCGAGAGACTCCAAGGTGACCTGCAATAGGGGCGTCGTGCAGTTGGCTGATAACGCTCGAACGGAGGTGAGATGGGATGACCAGCAGCAGTTCACGTCCATTCGTGTGGACGTTGTGACGATACAATATGCCGTCCATAAGCACGAAGAGGTGAGTGGACGGATCTGGTGTCGCAGACTGCAATTTGTGAATAAGGCCACGTATGGCGGCATCTTGGCGCTGCTCATCACGAATATTGCTTAGAGGGGTGAGCGAAAGTACACACGCTGGCGCTTCATCCAAAGCCTCGGGAGGATCCCCTGGATAGCGGGACAAACAGTCAGCGGCATGGTGCAATCAGCCAGATTTGTAAGAAACCGAGTAGTTGTATTCCTGGAGCCGTAAGGCCCAGCAGCCAAGGCGTCCAGTGGGATCCTTCAAGGATGAAAGCCAGCAGAGTGCGTGATGATCGGTGGTGACAGTTAAATGCCGCCCATGTAAGTATGGCCGGAATTTACCGACAGCCCACACGAGCGCAAGACACTCATCATCATCAGCATCATCATCATCAGCCTGTTTAGGTCCACTGCAGGACGAAGGCCTCTCCCAACGATTTCCAATCCACCCTATCCTGAGCGAGTTGGTTCCACTTTATGCCTGCAAACATTTTAATTTCATCGCTCCATCTAACCTTTTGCCTGCCTCTGTTACTGTTTTCCCTCTCTTGGTATCCATTCCGTTGCTCTTACTGTCCATCTGTTATCTTTCCTCCTCATGACATGCCCTGCCCAGGTCCACTTCTTTCTTTTAATTGATATAATAATATCGGCTACTCCTGTCTGTTCTCTGATCCATTCCGCTCGTTTTTTATCTCTTAGCATTACCCCCAACATTTTTCTTTCCATTGCACGTTGCGCGCTCCTTAGTTTCATCTCTAGTCTTTTCGTTATCCTCCACGTTTCTGCACCGTACGTTAGTACTGGGAGAATGCAGTGATTGAATACTTTTCGCTTTAGTGAGAGCGGTAAGTTTCCAGTCATGATTTCGTAATTCCTTCCGAATGCGTTCCAGCCCATCCTTATTCTACGGAGAATTTCTTTTTCATGGTTAGGAGTTCCTGTTATTAACTGTCCCAGGTATACGTATTCGTTCACACATTGTAAGGGTTCATTGTCGATTTTAAGTTCCTGTTCCTTAGCTAGGCTATTGAGCATAACTTTGGTCTTCTGCCTATTCATTTTTAATCCAATTTTAATACTTTCCCTGTTTAGGTCATTAATCATGTTTTGTAGTTCGTCTCCATCATTGCTAAAGAGCGCAATGTCGTCTGCGAATCTTAAATTGCTGAGATATTCTCCGTCTATTCGAATTCCCTTGTTTTCCCAGTCTAGACGTTTAAAGATTTCCTCTAAACATGCAGTGAATAGCATCGGGGATATCGTATCTCCCTGTCTCACACCTCTCCCGATCGGGATTTCTCTGCTTCTCTCATGTAGGAGTAGTGTGGCTGTGCAATCTTTGTATATGTTGTTGATGGTTTTCACGTATATGTCCGGTACCCCTTGTCTACGTAGAGCTTCTAGAACTGCTTGTATTTCTATCGAGTCAAATGCTTTCTCGTAGTCGATAAACGCCATATAAAGAGGTTTGTTATATTCCGCGTACTTCTCGATTACTAGGTTGATAGCGTGGCTGTGGTCCATTGTCGAGTAACCTTTCCTCAAACCAGCTTGTTCTCTCGGTTGATTAAAGTCGAGTGTTTCTCTTATCCTCGTAGAAATTACTTTTGTAAATAGCTTGTATATTACTGGGAGTAGGCTAATTGGTCTATAATTCTTTAACTCCTTTATGTCACCTTTCTTGTGGATAAGGATTATATTCGCATTTTTCCAACTGCTTGGTATACTACATGTCTCGACACATTTCGTGAAGAGCGATGCAAGTTTTTCAAGTACAATATCTCCTCCGTCTTTAATCAAGTCGGCTGTTATACCATCTTCACCAGCTGCTTTACCGCGGGACATGCCTTTGACAGCTTTTTTGACTTCGTCAGCGGTTATACATGGAATTTCGGTGTCCTCCTCAGATTCTATTTCTATTAAGGTTGTATGGTCTGTCTGAGAACTGTACAGTGCAGAGTAGAAATCTTCTGCTACTTTTAGTATTTCGTTGAAACTGTTGATAACGTTACCTTGTTTATCTTTTAGCGCATGCATTTTGTTTTGCCCTAAGTGCAGTTTCTGTTTGACCGTTTTAATGCTGGTGCCTTTCTCTACAGCTTTCTCTACTTCTCTCGTGTTAAAGTTTCTTACATCTCTTTGCCTGGCTTTACTGATCAATTTTGATAGTTCTGCGAATTCAGTCTTATCTTTTGGCGAAGTTACTTTCATTTGCTGGCGTTTTTTTATTAAGTCCTTGGTAGATTGGGACAACTTACTTGTTGTTTGCTTAGTTGTTTTACCCCCGACTTCTATCGCTGTTTCAAGGATTGTTTTCGTTATGGTTTTGTTCATTTCTTCTACATCGTCACCGTTTTCGTCTAATGCTTCGAACTTGTTGCTTAGGGCTACTTTAAATTCTTCATTCTTCGCTCTGATTACCTCTAGATTGCATTTTTTTCTAGTAAATAATTTAGTTCTTGTCTTCTTTAGGTTAAGGACAATCTTTGCCCTTACTAATCTGTGATCGCTGCATTTTATCTTCCCCACTACTTCTGTGTCTTGAATTATACTTAGTTGTTCGCACATTATGAAGTCGATTTCATTCTTTGTTTCCCCGTTTGGGCTTCTCCACGTCCACTTCCTATTCTTGTGTTTCTTGAAAAACGTGTTCATTATTCGGAGTCGGTTTCTTTCGGCAAATTGTAGTAGCATTTCCCCACGGTTATTCCTATGGCCGACGCCGTAGTTGCCAATCGCCTGCTCTCCACTTTGTTTTGTCCATATACACTCTTAGTCAAGTCCCGTATAACGTCCTGAACATAAACGGGACTTGACTAAGAGTGTATATATACTTTTGCGTTGAAATCCCCCATGACTACTGTGTATTGTGTCCGTACTTTCTTTATTGCTAATCCGATATCCTCGTAGAATTGCTCTACTTGTTCATCATCGTAGCTCGTTGTTGGCGCATATCCCTGGATTAACTTAAGTTTATACCGCATATTTAGTTTTATTACGACGCATGCAACCCTTTCGTTAATGCTGTAGAATTCCTCTACGTTGCCCGCTATATCTTTATGGATTAGGAACCCAACGCCATATTCTCTCTTTTCGGGTAATCCTCTATAGCAGAGGACATGTCCATTGTTTAAGACTATGTAAGCTTCACCTGTTCTCCTAACTTCGCTAAGGCCAATGACGTCCCATCTAACTCCCTCTAGTTCCTCGAGTAGTTCAGCTAGTCTAGCTTCGCTGGAGAGAGATCTTGCATTGAACGTTCCAATGTTTAGTTTCCAGTGGCGGCCTGTCCGGGTCCAGTGATTATTGCGGCCCTCCGCTGCTTCACAGAGCTGACCGCCGCCGTGGACAGATGTTCTGCAGCTGCTGGACACTGAGGGCGAGGGGTTAATTGTAGGCATCGTGTGGGAGGTGGTGGCCAAGTACTTCACCAGGGAGGCCAATTCCTGTTCTGGTGTAGGAGTGAGTCGTAAATGGCAGTTGAACGACTGAAAGCTTTCAGGTACACAACCGTCGCCAGGCCCCCCTACCGACGTAATCTCGAGGAGAAAAAAAAAAGGCGGGGGGGGGGGGGAGGGGTTGGGCCTCGAACCTGCGAGCCTTGGCGGTCCCGGTTGCATCGGCTCCGCATCGTTAAATGTACATTATTTCAAAGCCTTTAATGCGCGATATCTTCTATCCGCGTTACTATTTTGTACGGTATTTGGTCTCAAAATGTCCGCGATCTTCTAGTTTTGCTGATCGCGACATCCAGAACGTCACGGTTTTTAAAACTGCTGTGCAAGCAAGGACTGCGCGCGTGGAAAATCGCGTTTTACGTTCGCGCTATGCAGGTATGCGGCCGCGTGCCTAGTTTCGCGCACTGCCCGAGAGTTGTACAAGTTAGGGTAAAAGAAATTCATTGAAATTTTCCACGTGGTCCCGTACGCAAACGCATTTTTTCTTGCGATGTACGCGCCTATGACAAAAAAAATTGTTGGTTGTAAGAAATCGCGGTTGAATGATGTGTAAGACACTCCCTTTCAGTAATTCAGTAGTTTCTTTCCGCTGGGGAAAGAACACGGCTGGCATAGGCGATAACACGAGCGTGCCCGGTCTGATGCTGAACCAAAACTGCGCCGATTCCGTGACCGCTGGCATCGGTGCGGACTTCTGTAGGGGCAGAAGGGTCAAAGTGGGCCAATACAGGCGGGGTTTTTAACAACCGGATGAGGGTAGAGAACGCCGTAGCCTGCGGAGCGCCCCAGGAAAACGAAGTGTCTTTCTTCAGTAGGTCTGTGAGAGGATGCACGGTATCTGCAAAATGGTGCACAAGACGTCTGAAGTAGAAACACAGACCAAGTAAGCTCCGAACATCCTTAGCGCAGGTGGGTACGGGGAAGGAGATAGGACTGCTCGAACTTTGTCAGGATCGGGGCGAATACCAGAAGAATCGACGAGGTGCCGTAGCATGGTAAGTTGCTGTCGCCCAAAGTGACACTTTGACGAGTTAAGCTGGAGGCCTGCTTTGCGAAAAACAGAAAGGATGGAGCAAAGGCGGTCGAGGTGCGTATCAAAGGTCGGCGAAAACACAATGACGTCATCAAGATAACAGAGACAGATGGACCACTTAAGTGCGTGTAAGAGGGTGTCCATCACGCGCTCAAAGTTGGCTGGAGCGTTGCATAAACCGAACGGCATGACCTTAAACTGGTAAAGGCCGTCTGGGGTCACAAAAGCGGTCTTTTTACGGTCCATGTCATCAACGGTGATCTGCCAGTATCCTGAGCGAAGGTCGATTGATGAAAAATATTTGGCGCCGTGAAGGCAATCCAGGGCGTCGTCGATGCGTGGTAGCGGGTAGACGTCCTTTTTAGTGACGTTGTTTAGCTCCGATAGTCCACGCAAAATCGCCAACTGTCGTCCTTAACAAGGACCACAGGGGATGCCCATGGACTAGAGGACGGCTCGATTATATCTCTGGCAAGCATCTTGTCGACTTCCTTTTGGATGACGTGGCACTCAGTTGGAGACACGCGGTACGGACGGCGGTGGATCGGTAGGGCATCACCGGTGTTAATGCGATGCTTCACGGCAGACGTTTGACCTAGCGGATGGTCACAAAAGTCGAAGACATCGCAGTATGAAGCAAGGAGGCGGAAGAGCGCGTCAGCTTGGTCTGGCAAAAGGTCGGGTGCGATCATTTTCTTAAGGTCAGCAGACGAATGGGGCGTAACATCCATGGCGTCGGAGCAGTCATCCTGTGCGGACAAAGCGGAGATAACGCAGTCGTCAGAGGGCGTCAGCATGGCGAGGGCAATTCCACGAGGAAGCATTTGTGGACTCACGCTAAAATTCAGCACAGGGATGCAAGCACGGTTTTCGTGAAAGTTAACAATAGTGTGCGGGAAGGAAACGCTGTGTGTCAAGAGAACGTCTGTAATGGGTGCGAGCACATAGTCACCGTCGGGCACGGGTGAAGAGGGCGCTAACACAATGCAAGTGATGGTTTGAGGCGACAGACGAACATGTACAGCACAGCACAGGCGATTCGGGGTAGGACTAGGCGGATCAGTTGGACATGGTAGGTCAAGTTGCAGAGTGCCAGCTGAACAATCAATGAGGGCAGAGTGGACGGACAAGAAGTCGAGACCGAGAATGAGTTCATGCGTGCAATGGGTCAGTACCGTGAACAGAACCGATGTTTGGTGGCCGGCAACACTAACACGTGCTGTACAACGGCCAACTACGGCGGTACCACCGTCGGCAACACGAACAGCATGTGAAGGGGCTAGAGTAAGGACTTTTTTCAAGCGCTGACGGACGTGAGGGCTCATGACAGAGATATGGGCGCCGGTATCAATCAAAGCTGTAATAGGTGAGCCGTCCACTTCAACATCGATCAAATTCTCGTTAGTAGGGAGCGTCAATAGAGGAATTTGAGGGCAGGTCGTACCAGCAGCGTCACCTCCAGGAGCTGCACCCGCTAGTCTCCCGAAGGAAAGCGGTGGGGGTAGGCTGTACTGGGCGGCGGTCGCAGTGCTGGCGGCATAATTCGGTGAGTTATCATGGGGCGGTGGCACTTGAGTTGGACTACGGGGCGGTGAGCGTGGCTTCGATGGCGCTCTCAAGACTTGCTCCTGCATTACATCTTGTAACAATACTTCAAGAGTCGGTTAAAAACGACAGTGCAGAAATTCAGAATAACTAATCATGGGGTATTCCAGAGACCCATGAAGCAAGGATTCAGCAAAATATAACAAAACCAATGGCAGGGAAAATTTTCTTGTCTGAGCGCCTCTCATGATAACTTGACCCAAAATGCGTTTTATAATGAAGGTGCTATCTCTGCGTGGCTGTTTTCCAAATAGCAATGTGCACCTGGCGAAAATGTGCCGTCCTAGAGGCGCTCACGGACATTCATAGTACAGTGGGCCCCAGCTCACGCTGTGCAGTGACCTATTTTAGTGGCGCAGCTCATCACAGTTATTCCCTTAAAACAAATATGCAGTTCAATTGCCCTAAAAGCCATGAAGTTGCATGGCTTCAATGAAAACATGGCAATAAAGCGTTTCCCCAGCGTTGTAAAAGTCAGCACAGGTCTGCCGGATGCCGTTGGCGGAAGGAAAGCCTCAAGTTTTTGCACTTCGCAAACGACAAGCGGCAATGGCTCTGGGTGAAATGTGTGGCCCATTTCACTAAAGAAATGTAACGAGCACTCAAGTACTCGGGCCCCTAGGCCTGTACATCAAGATTACTGCCTCCTTTGTAAAATCCGAATGTATAAGCCCTGTGCGATAGGTTGCACTTTGGAAGATATGAGCGATAAGGCATGGTTCTATGACAAAATGCACTTGATCTAAACTACCATAATTAAGTCGAGTGAGAAAACCTCTGACCACCTGAATATTAAAAATACTCAGGCCATTAAAAGATAATGAAATATACTAAGATTGAAAACGTCCTAAAAGGAAGTGAAGAATGTGCATGATAGTGAAAAGTACGCGAAAAGAAGTTACACGACATGACGTCAATGAATCTGATGTTGGATCAAGATCTTGGAAGCCACTTAACGGTGCGACGAGGCGATGAGTGTAGAAACTATTTAACCTTTGCATTTGCAACAGCGCTAGCAGCGCTGACCGCTTCAGACCACAACCCGAGCCCAGTCCATTCTTGCTCGCCTTCACTCAAGGCCATAGCGCAGCGCTCATTGTTGAAACGAGCAAATGGAACAAGAGGCCACCGGTATCGGAAGCGCCTCCGCGGCGTTTCTAATACTGGTGCCACACGGGCGTTTCGAACGCCTTCGAACCGACCGTCCATAGACTCAAAGGTCAAGTTTGAGCTGCTACACGGGCGGTTTCGATGGCCGTCGAGTCGATATTCCACCAAGTCAACGGAGCACCCTACAGCTCCTTCGAGACTTCGACGGCCGTCGAGCTACGGAAGCGCAAACGGCACGGACTCCGAGACTTGGCGCACCGGCAGCTGCCGTGCGCGTTAGCTTCTGAGGCCACGGTCATATTTATGTCGTTGTATCAATAAGTAGAATCGTACACCGGTGAAAAATATTGGAAGCCGAGAGGCCAACGGTGTCACTTTGTTCCATTAGTTCTGGAACGAATACGCCAATACGCCGTCACTGCCATAAATAACAAATGCAGTGCAGCTGTCGGAAAACACCGCTTGTCGCGCGATCTGGTGTTGACGAAATAAACTAATTTTTGAGGATCACGCTACGCACTTAGGCTTAGCAGTGTCGAAATCAGTGTTGTACGGAACGTCGTTCCAAGGAACGGCGTTCCTGGAACTAGTTCCTTTTTGGAGGAACGAAGGAATGCCATCGTTATTTTAAAGCTTGGTGGAACTGTAATGGTAACGCGTTACGTTTAAAAGTAACGGCAGTGGGAACGACGTTCCTTTTGTAAACGTTCCACAGGCGTTCCACATGCAAAGCGGATAGGCCGGGCTGCAACCGCCGAGGCCGGGCCACGAGTCCCCGCTTCCTTGTTAGCAGTCTCCTTCACTCAAAAGAAAACCACACGCAAAACGCGGTTCCTTTACTCTTCCTGCTCGAGGCTTCGACGAGGGCGAAGGTTCTCTTTCGCCAGTGTAGGCACACCACATGTGTATTTCGTTACTGCCTTACGGTGGTCGCACCCTGTGGCTGGACGAAAAATTTCCGGCCGTCTACGGCAACGCAGGCCGAAACGCAGCCAGCCGGGAATTCCTTTCGTCCCTTCAGATCCCGCCGCCAAGGCTCCCTTCGAACTAAGACACTGTGAACGCGCGCTTTGCTCAGTGCATAAGTTCTGAGAATGCGGTTACGGCTCACACGTGTGGGCTTCGACGTCAATGGCATTTTTTTTACGCAGGAGGCCGCTCGGCAAAGCAGATGAGCAGCGGCAAATGTTACACTACGGAGGCTATAGTTGTACCCTGTTGTGAAGTCAAGATAACATGACGTGGCTAGCAGGCAGGCAGGGTCTGGATCAACGTAGCTGTGTGCGGGCTAACGACACTTAGCAGCCGGAAGCGTAAACCTCGAGAGTTTAGAGAACAAAACTACAGGGCCTGCCAGCGCGACCGAGTCGGCTGGGTCTGTTAAAAAAAGCGCAGCGCGGTCTTTTGTCAAACGTCCAACTGAAGATCGCTGAGAAGACATCAGCTGCTGTGTTTCCACGGACGCTCCCGGCATGCTTGGGTGGGGGATTGCAGGATTCTCCGAAAGTCGTGTATCAAGCGATCGTTCCAACGCGGCGTACTCTACTCGACACGCTGCCGGCCTCTGCTGATGGGGCGACAACGTCCGCCGAAAACGGAAAAACTTGGCCCTCCTGCTGTGACGAAAGGGGTCGACGAAAGGGCCGTAGTTATGGCGAAACAACTCTCAGGCGCCAGCAGGAGCGCAGGAAAGCGCGCGCGATGACACCAACGATGTGGGAAGCGATAGCAGTCTTTCGCTTTATTTAAGCCAGTCTGAACAGTCGTTCTGAAGGCTGGACACACTGTAGAGATCCTTCACTTGGCATTCGAAAATCACGGAACACCACCTTGCCTCCTGTGCCATTTAGATTCTGTTGCAATGAGTGCCAATGTGGAATTATAGATTGCTCCCTGGCCATGGCTACCCCCGACGTTTCAACCGACTGAATACAACATCGCACGCCTGTGTTTAGCCCAATGTATGACTTGTGCTCTATCAAACAATACGAGTGAAGTGTGGAAAAGATCGGCGAGGAACTTAAAGAAGCACGTGAAGGTGTGGTTTATCTAATGTTCTTTCCTATTCGCATAACGAAAAGACAGCTTTGTGTTCTAAGTGCAAATCGATCCATTTGTTACTTTCTTGTTCACATTAGGTATTTCTACTATGTCTTGATCTTACAAGAACTAGAGCCACGCTCAAGAGCACGTGCGCAAGTTTTTGCTCCTTGGGTTGTGCTGTTGTGCTGCTGGAAACCTTTCATCCGTGACATACGTCACTTTTGCTTGCAGACATCATTTAATGGTTTTTGTCCGACGAAAATGCACGCGAGGTGATTTATTTATTTATTTATTTATTTATTTATTTATTTATTCCCCACATATGAATGTCCTTTCGCCGTTGCATGAGAGTGGGCATGCTGTACAAATTGAACAGACAAAGCGTACTCCTTAGGAAAAGAAAATATTCCCACGTTGTATAAATCGTCGGTAAGCTCACCAGCTGATCATGCAGTTTGAATTCTTCGCAGCGACACGCTCTGCGCACCACCATATATAACAGCGAAAGAGCAGTATCACAAATGCTTTAAAATTGTGAGAACTAAGCAAAATAGTATATTCAGAACTGTCAATTAGACTACTAAACCACTAAAAAGGCTACAAATATTGAGGGAAGAACTGTACGGCAGGAAATGATGACGACATATCGGGAAATCTTGTTCCAGTATTCATAGGCGCGGGTGAAGCACAAGCTATTATATGCCACTGTAAATCGACAGGTGTACAGTATTTACAGCTTTTAGTGTTAAATGCGGGCTTGGTACTCGCATGCATTGGTGAATGTGAGTGACTTTCTACTTGCACATCTGAGGTGCACTATTCTGACTGCTCATTGGAAGACCCATTATGTTTTGCACTTGTAATACACTAGAGTCAAAGTCGCTGTGAACGTGTCGTGACTACGTTCGGTGCTTCCTGAAAGTATGCCTAGAAGAATTTATTTTCATATTACCTCCAGATAATCACCTGCCTGTAAGGTTCAAGTTCGCGCAATATACGTAGCTTGAAATGAATTTAAATTGTTTAAGTCACTTAATTTCACCTCACAATTTTCCAACACAATATTGAATCTTAAAAATGAAATGTAACGTAAATGTAACGACACGGTCCAATTTCCCGAAATGTAACTGGAACGCGTTCCTTTCTGATTAAAAGAACTTGTAACGGGAACTCGTTGCAAAATTGGGAAGGAACGACGAACGAGCTTTCGTTCCTGTTTTGGAGGAACGTGTACAGCACTGGTCAAAATCGGCACGTTTTATGAATAATGACTGCAAAACGTTGCACATACTTTGTCCCTTTTGTTACATGAGATTAAGGAAAGGCTCAATTTAATGTTTGTTGCTTGCCGTCGGTGCGAAGAGCAAGCAACGATTGCGAATTAGAATTGAAGCGGGTGCTTTGGTTGTCACCATGTTGTTGCGAAATCACTCGGCGACACAACGGCCGTTCAATACTGCCGTGTAGCAGCGCCAGAACTTATTTTGAGTCGATAGAGTTGTGAGCTTCTCGAAGGTCATCGACTCGAAGGCCTTCCAATGTGCCCGTGTAACACAGGTATAAATGTCACTATCAAGGGGAAGGTGACAAGTATGCAATGGTGTGACGCGCGCAGTATCACAGGGTCATGAGTTGAAGGAGATGAGGGGAATGGGGCGACCTCTCAGATCGCGAGAGTAATGGCATGAAGCACTCGGAATGGGCATTTGTACCGAGGCAACAGTTTTTCCGACATGCCGACGTAATGGAACGGAGATAATAGCAGTAGCAGCAAAGCAGGCGAGCAGTGCACGTCTCGGTATTGTCGGTCATGCGAACGCGGTTGCCTCCCTTGGGAGGTCAGAAGGCGATCAGTGGCAATGTTCCTCGCGTTTGTCGATCGGGTGATGGCGTCTAGCACGCATTTCATAATCGACGTGGCGTGAGCAGGGTTATGCATGTCTAGGGACAATGTCCTGCACTGGAAATGCTAGGCTGATGAAGATAATAGTGATGATTACCATACCTAGGAGTCTACATGTTGTTGTGTTTGAATGGGATGTTGTAGAATAACCTTGAAACAACCAGGCCTTTTTAAAGTAAATGATGGTAAAGCCGTGTCTATCGGACCCAGCGCCGTTCCTTTTATTGCAACAAATTGTTCCCCACTCCATTATAGTTCTTCTAATGTCTCTTTAATATATTAAAATGACGGTCTGTACTACCATATGCTGACTTAATCTGCAACTACTGGACACACGATGTTGGGTGTGAGGTGATACAGAAGCTGTGGCACGAGCACGTTAAACAGACGCAGGTTCAGTAGCGTACCACGTCGCTTTCCTCGACGAAGAACATGTTCGCATGGTGGGCCCTCCGGTGTAAGCAGGAAACAGAATCTTATATTCTTGACTAAGTGTACTACCCTGGCATCTCTTCAACGACAGTCTTTCAAGACAACGGGCATGGCTTACTCCATCATGTGCTCGCTGAAGTTCAAGGAATCCTCAAGGGACACAGAAATTAAGACATGTGCGGGCTGCTTCTCGACATGCTTCAACAAATCCATAACCCACCCCACTGAGCATTCTCCACTTCTAAAGCCTGCTACACTTTGTGGTATTAGTGTGTTCTAATGTTGCCATGATTATATTGGCCTAGTTAATAAACTCTCCACTGCCAATTCAACCAAAAATTATAGCGCAATACTAGGTAATTACGGCGCGTTTTTCTACGGACTAGATGCAGACAGGCGCACGATAATGAACGCTGACTTTCAAGTGCAATTTTTTTGTGCAGAACAAGCATGTACGTTCGAGACAGCCTGAGGACAACGGATGATAAAAAGCACCTGCCTCCGAAACACGAAGGAGACAATAGCAATAACTCAAGAACACCAGGGCCTGAATATCTTTTTAAAACAACAAACAACAACACATGTGTGAACGCAAGAAATCAAACTCCGTGTGAAATAAAGCTTTTGAAGGTTAACTGAACAAATCACCCTCAGTATTGCTCGAATTTCTATAATTAGCCTTGTATTCTCGTTGCAATACCTAACCAATACTTCCGTCTTCTCAAAGAACGAAATACACCCACATTGTGCGCCATGCATCCTTATGAAACGAAACTTCGGACCACGCTAGTGTGGTCTGTCCTATGTAGGACATCTCGTTCCTACATAGGACAGAGCGCACTAGAGCGGTTTTTTATAGACAACCCCTTTTCAACTAACCACGTATTTCCTTCTCTTATGATGCACACCGGTGAACACATTCAAAGCTGGCCAAAAGAGTTATAGTGCTCTCCTATGTGCATATTGAATTTGACAACTGGTACTATCACTCAACGGGTTTAAGTTTTCGTTCACAAGTAACGCGGTTGAAGGCGGGCGGATGCCCGGGAAGACTTCCCTTCTATGTCTCAGAAAAACTGCGCAGGAAGTCCAGTGTTGGTACTCGGGACGCCGAGCCTCAAGCACGGCATCCCGTGTACCAACACTGGACTTCGAAAGAGGAACAGCTGAAAGAGGCACTACTCCAACTTCTTCCATGCGTTTATGGCACTTCTCAGAAACTTAAGAACTAAGACTAAGGGTAAGTGATGACGTGATTTTCGCAGCATCTAGGATATTTTTGAGGTTTGTGTTTGGACTAACCCTGTTGCCAAGCTGCGGCCTCTGTGCAAGGTTGATCTTAAGCGAAAGAAATACGCGCATTGTTCAAAAGGGGTCATTCACTCGTCTCGTGTTGCCTGTCCTAGGTAGGACACACCACACGAGAGGGGTATCTAGGCCAGTCACGTAGATGTCTGAACGTTCGTTTGCAGGAGCTTATAAATAAAACGAAAAAAGTGATTTAGGCCTTCCAGAACATGCATTGTGCACAATGTGGGTGTATTCCGCTCTTGAGAAAAATACACCCACTAGATTAATTGATTGATTTGTGGGGTTTAACGCCCCAAAACCAGCTCTGATTATGAGAGACGCCGTAGTGGAGGTCTCCAGAAATTTCGACCACCTGGGGTTCTTTAACGTGTACTGACATCGCACAGCACACGGGCCTCAACATTTCGCCTCCACCTAAATGCAGCCGCCGCTGCCGGGATTCGATCCCGCGACCTTCGGATCTGCAGCCGAGTGCCATGCCCACTAGACCACCGTGGCGGGGCCACCCACTAGATACAAGACTCATCTTAGAAGCCGAGTCGATCACTGAAGATGGTTGGGTTAGTAAGCCTTAAATGGGCCTCTGCAACGCTTTTGGAATCCACGAGTACATCAAATATCGGATTTATTGGAGCGTAAGGTGTTATGAGATCCAACAACGGCCGTTGTTGGCTCAATAGTTGTCCGCCGCCGCCGGTTTTCGTAACCACTATCGCGCTAATTTGAGAAAAAAAATAACCAGGATCGAGGAGGACTCGAAACCATGTCCGTCTGCGTGGCAGTCGAGCATTCTACCACAGAGCTACGCATGTTTTTCTGTTTTTTTTTCTTTATTGCCCTGAGCCTCGCCTGTGCTTGCAAAAATAGTAATACGCCACTACGCATCGCGGAAAGTGGATTGGATAACGAGTGCGAGGAATCATATGAAAGGACACATGGGCGCATGCTTCTTAGCTCTGCACCCATTACAGAGGCATCATCAACATCATCATTATGAACCCACCTTTTTCAACTTTTCCGTGATGATTATTACGAAGCGCTGCTTCGTGAAGCAGTTTTGTCGTATCGCACCGTGCGTCACGCGACAGGCGGCGTGCGCAGCCCCAACAGTAACCCGACGTGGCTCTTCGATATACCTGATGGCCCGATCACTCGGCCAGATTGCGAAAAGTTTACAATGGCCTCCTAAGAAGGTTGCCCTTCCAGCTTACCCTGTCACTCTCGTGCGATTCCGCGCAGTCCTGGGTTTTTTTTTTTCGTCCCGGATCGCACGCCGCAGAAATGTCTCATTGAATTAGGAATTAGCACACCTAGAGCGCCAAGTTTGAGGAGAATTCTATAGTATCAGCACGGTCCCTCTCATTGCGCCTTGATGAGTGCGCTAGAGGTACACAGAGAGTGTGAAAGGGGGCAGGGAAGCACGCCAACGCGCGCCATGACCTTAAAGGTTTTCTCTTCTTTCTGTGAACGTACTCGCGCTTCCGTAGTGACGACAAGCTTGTGTCCAGGGTGCCCTAATGGTTTTCCCTCGGTGCCGAGCGGGAGTGAGCGAAACCATAGCGGCACTACTTGCGGTGGGGACTTGGCGCCACCCCAAGGCGTTCCATGCCCTGTGATGAATCTTGTCAAGTGGCGTTCGAGGAAATCAAGAATGCGTTGGCGCCATCCTCAATCCTGGCGCATTACGACCCGGCCAAACCTTTGCAAGTGGCATGTGACACTTCCTATTACGGTGTGGGCGCAGTGCGTTTTCATGTAATAGAAGATCGAAGCTGTCGCCCTGTGGTTTACGCGTCACGCACATTAAATGATGCCGAAAAAAGTACAGTGACCTAGAAAAGCAAGCACTGGCCATTATCCTTGCCGTCAGAAAGTTTCATTTCTACATCTACGCAAGACGTTTTACGTTGATTACGGATGACAAGCCATTACAAATAATCTTGGGGCAAAAAGTTCGAAGCCAGCTTACGGAGATAGGCTGTCACGTTGTCCGCTTACAAGTCTGTTGTGTACAAAAAATGTGGTGACCACGCAGAGGCCGATTTTTAAACGAAAGTGTTTTATGCCGGGGTGCACCAAGAAATCAGTGACGTACTTACGTAACGGAAGTGGGTGTCTGAAAAAATGAACACAGATTTATAATAAGAAAGTATCACCCGCTGGGACTTGAACTCGCGTTCACCCGGAATCTGGCGAAAGGAGCCTGAAACTCCTTGGATGCAGCAACAGTTGTTTTCTTTATTGCCTTCTCCAACAAAGTAGAGAAAGAGCAGAATACGTGCACACATACATCAGCTATGCTCACAGCTCCGCAACACTGGTCATGTGGTGAACAGACGGGCCTTATATCTTCACTACACATTTCACAACTTGCATCTAGCTGTTGTACAGTTAAAGTAAACGTGTTTAGTGCAGTGAACTGTAGTGTTTAGCGATCAAAATTACCCTTCAATCGCCTCCCATCCACTGCACTCGTGGATCGCTTAGGTTCGCTGCGGTGGTACTCTCATCTATACTGTAAACGAAAATATACCCAGCTGGGAGGTTTTGCAGGATAATACTCCCGCTAAACTCCGGTGACCTCACCATATACCCGACGCATTGGGACGTGCCGGAGTACAGTACGTGCGTGCCCTCGACGCGGTTTCAATCCGACGCGTGAAGGACAGAAGGAAACGGGGTGCCTTCCATGATTATCTTCCGGTAAACAATGACCGCACTTCGTATTTCCCTCTGCCTTTTACCTGCAAATGCTCCCGTACCACCGCGTGACCGCGCCCGGCAACTCTCATTGCCTGCTGGAGGAGTGGCGTCGCAGCCCAACGAGGCCTCTCAAACCTAACACGGCGCCGGGCCTAGAGGCCCAGTGGAACCGATGCGATGCTTTACGCGAAGTGGCAGGCCTTCGGCCGCGTTAGGAAACAAATGAAATCGTTTCTTGCATCTCGTGACCGGTACAAGCAGCGATGAGCGCCAGCGGACCCTGTGGTCGACAGCAGCAGAGCGTCGCCGGAACCTACGCCGTGCTAATGTTGTGCTGTGATCGAATGTCAGCCACGTATACGAAGCACGACTACGTCGGTGAGTGAGCCAGTCTACTTTTTGAAGCGCATTTGTTATCTTTGCCGAAATCAAGTAAGATTTGTTACGGTTTAACAAATAGCAATACCGGTAATGTAGACTCGAACGGTACTAGAAGAATCGAGTCTGTTAGAGTAAGACATAGGAGTAAGAAATCCGGCCGAATGACCATTGTTTCAAACACGCGTTTTAAAAGCTGTATAAATGCGCATATCTCCAAATTTTCACGTAGGAGTGCGAGATTCAGCCCGTAGAATCTCAGTACAGAGGTATATGCTATCTGGCAAAACTATAGATGTGGTATATTCATTACGACGTTATGAAGATAATAATATTAAAATGTGTTTATCTGTTATAGGTTACATATGCATCATTTTGTCTTTCTCTGCGTTGAGTATAATGAACGCTGTGTCATTGTTTATGATCATCTGCAATTTATTTGGATCCGTCTTGTACATTGGCCTAATAAACAACTAAATATCTTAAAATTCTCTTTTTCAAAAATGTAACGAATCCAGATGAACAATTATTTTTGTACTCGCTTTAACAATGCATCTACGCCCTCGCTCTAATGACGTGTTTAAATAGGGTATATTGAAGTGGAGACATCAGTGGACTGATTAAAAAAATATAAGTAGGCTTTCCTACAACGTTCATTTCCAACCGATACTGCGGTGGTGGTCGCGTGGCCTTGGCTGCGCTGCACGGGACTACTGAAACAGAGTGCAGCTGCAGGTGCATTCACGTTTGTAACCAAGTGTAGTGACCAGGCAGAGGGAGGATAGGTGTGCGAGTGTGGCAAAGCAAGAAGGGCGAGGGCAGTGCTGAGCGCCGTCGATGCAGCGTCGTGGCTGTTCCAGTGGTCCCCTGATCCCGCCGAAATCTCTGCATGTAAATATGCCTGACTCCCAAAACAACACTGGCGATGCAGTGATGTCAATTTTAGCGCTCCTGTAAGAAAGAATGAATGGAAAAAACAAAAAGAGGGGCGAGTGTTGAACGTGTTCGTAGAACAGTCGCTTCGGCTGGTCGTTAAGAGAAGCTTTTCAAACCTCTTGTGGCGATCGTTCAGAGTCGGGAAACTGGCTAGGAGAGGCCGTATGGAAAGGGAACTTTCTAGAATATTCTTCGGCGGTCCGCCCCACGTCGAAAACCGCTTTTTCTTCTGCAGGTTAGAAGGAAGCGTCGCCACAACCTTCGCGCAGACGTTTTAGGGGCGAAGCTCCTTAAGGTTTGGGTCTTTCCGTCCGTTGTAGTAGCGCGTTACCTACTAGGAACGCGCTACTAAGAGGGCGCTACTAAGAGGGGTGTGGAAGAAGACGTCCCCGAGCGGCCGCTCCTTCTTTGGTGAGCTGATATTTTTTCCTGTTTTCGACGTTTCTCGCCTGTTTTGAGACTTTCTATTGCCGACCGAAGATAACTAGCATCCTGTGGGAACGTATGTGCTAAAGACCGAGCTCGTTATCGTGTAGATTTGCTGCGCAATCCAGCGCATCGGCACTACAACGGCGGTAGGCAGCAAAGAACGCGGGCACGAGCCATATGACAGACAGCGCGTTCTGAAGCACATGAGTGCCGCAGACTCGGCCCAGCATTCAGATGTGCCTCAGCAGGCGACTAATGTTCTTAAACCAGCGACGCTAGTCCTCAACGCTGCTGCGAACGGCAGTGCACCTTCGGCGAACATGGATGACGCAGGCGAAAGCGAAGCCAAGAAACTCCGCGTTGACGAAGATAAGACATCCACTTATGACCTAAGCGAAGACGAAGACATCGACTGTGATGAGACGCCGTTTACTTTAGTGTCCTATAACAACAAGAGACCTGAAGGAATCCCAGTTGTTTTTCGCCCATCAGAGGAAGGTTCAAATTTCTGGCAAGGTAACCCCAACCGCGCTGCATCAGAAATTGTTTCCGCGGCGAAGGAAAAGGTGCAGTCTTTTCGCGTGAACAGAGATGGAAGCTTCTCTGTCAACGTTGCTTCATTGTCATCAGCGAGACATCTTCTGTCGATGAGCGAAGTGGCTGGCTTGGGAGTCAAGACATCTATTCCTGCATCTTATACAAGGAACGTCGGCAAGATACGCCATGTGCCAGTTCAGTACACAGAACAACAGCTGGTTGATTTCCTCAAGGAATTTGGAGTGACATCTGCCCGCCGTCAGGCGAGATTTAATCGTCAAGAAGATGGGTCGGTAGTATCTCACCCCCTGAGAACGGTTATTCTACACTTCAGAGAAGACAAACCAATGCCGCAGAGAATTCATTTGCGTTTCACGAGTCATTCAGTGGAGGAATACCTAGGCCCTGCGCTGAGGTGTTACAACTGTCAAAGATTTGGCCATTTAGCGAAGAACTGCCGCAGCCCACGTCGCTGCAAGATTTGTTCAGAGGACCACAACCACTCGGAGTGCAAGTCAGTACGTCAACCAAAGTGTGCAAACTGTGGTGGAAATCACGCAGCTTCGTACTCCGGGTGCCCGCAGAACATAGCTGCCTCGAAGCTGCGTAGACACGAGCTGATTTACGGGAGACTGCCTCCACATAATGCGCCATCACCCAACCCTGACACCGTAAGATACGCGCCTTCTGTCTCCAACCAAGAGCAGGAGCAAACAGACAAACGCAGTTATTCGGCAACTTTAAAGCGACCTGGTCGTCAAGGTCCCAGCACCGAGCGTCACGATCAGTCTACAGGGAATGCGGCCCATTGTGCCCAGACATCACATGAGTCTGGCCGCGCCGCTCAGCAGCAACCTGTTCCATTGTACCAGCAACCTCATCTGACTCCATATCAGCGACGTCAGCATTCGCCCCAGCGACACCAGTCATCTCAGCGACCACCTGAAGCAGCACTTCGACAACCTGCTACTACCGCGCCTGGAGCTTCAGCGTCGACAAGTGATTACGCGCCCGTACCCATGGCTCATGTGCTCCTGCCCATGCTTTTCACAGCTCTCCGTGCAATCCTCAGCGCCATTCCACAGGCAAACAACCTGCCAGAGGTAAAAGCACTGCTGTCTATGGAGTCATTGGTGATTCCACAACCACCATCAGAGTCACGAAAGGTTTACAATGAGTAGTCGCTATGACAATGTATTCATATTTCAGTGGAATGCTAATAGCATTCGAAACAAGTCAGCTGACTTTCGCAAACTACTCGCTCAGCATAGCTTTCCTGTACTATGTATACAGGAGGCAGGCGTAGGAGACGACTTCCGTCTTTCAAATTATGTTATTTATAAATCATCACGTGTTACTGGAATTAGCAGAGCAATGTTATGCGTCAGAAAAGACTTGCCATCATGTTTAGTGCAGTCGAGCGATTCTGAAATACCGGAGTTTGTAGCGTGCAAGATATCAGTTAGGAACACATCTGTTACAGTGATAAGTCTTTATCTACAACCATCTAGCAGAATTGCTGTAGACAAGTTAGAAAATATGTTTAGCATTGCGGAGTCATCTGTGCTGGTTTGTGGGGATTTCAACGCACATAACGTCATCTGGGGTAGTGAATATACTGATTCTCGTGGAAACATTGTCGAGTGTGCCGCGGAAAAATGCAGTTTTGTGGTGTTAAATGATGGCTCTCCAACGTTTCTGCGAGGGTATCGCTACTCCAGCTGTATAGATGTCACGCTGTGTTCACATGACCTTCTCGATGGCGTTGAGTGGTCGACCGATATTGAAACCCATGGCAGTGACCATTTTCCAATTTTAGTAAAGCATAGGCTTATACGTAGTCCGGGAACCTGCCGCTACTCAAAATATACTAACTGGCAATATTTTCGTCACTGCATAACTAACTCACTGGGCGAAAATCCGAACTTGGAAAGCTTTACAGACGTGTTGTGCGAGTCTTATAATAATTGTACGAAACAAGTTCTTGTTCCGAATGAGTACTCTGCAGTGGATGGGGAATACGAACGTCTTAGAGCAATCAGGCGACGAGCAGAACGCGCTTACCGTCGCAGCGGAAAACTTGACGATTACAAGATGGCACAAAAAATTCGCTCCACTTCGCGCAGACGCTTACAGAAATTAGGTACACGGCGATGGCGCGAATACTGTACATCACTGTCCCCATTCACTCCAGTTCCAAAAATATGGACCATTATAAGATCCTTCAGTGGCCCCGTTACCCAGAGCCACCCATTGCGAGCCCTTGCTGTAGCCCGAAACACTCCACAGACAGCTGTCGCTGACGAATTTTGCCAGTTTATAGCTAGGCCAGGAGTATCAGTTAGTTGCCCAGAGCTTGAAAATTCCGTAGCGCTCCAAGATCAGAAGGTTCGTGCTTGCTTCATGTCACAGCACCCTCAACTTGACTGTGAATTCAGTTTAGACGGACTGAAAAGTGCTCTTGCGTTATGTAGTAAGAAGACGGCTGCAGGCCCAGATGGCGTAACGTATATGATGCTACAGAACCTCGGACCAGCAGGCAGAAATGCTGTTCTCGAGGTATTTAATAATATTTGGATAAGAGAAGCTCTTCCAGATTCGTACAAGCTGTCTTTGTAAGTTAATGGAGAAGATGGTAGACAGTCGACTGCAATGGTGGTGCGAACACACTAAGGTGCTTTCGAACTACATGACAGGCTTTCGACAAAAGCGGAGTGCCATGGATGCTGTGATAGACATAGTCACGTGCATTGAACATGAACGCATGTGTGGGCATTTGACAGTTGCAGTATTCTTAGATATCCAGAGAGCATTCGACACAGTAAGCCACGTACACGTGCTTGCTGGCATGCTAGATCTGGGAATAAGCGGTCGAACACTGCGATGGACATCCAATTTCTTAAGCGAAAGAAAAATCTTTATGGAGACAAGCGACGGTAAAAGCAACTGTCACATCGTCACACAGGGCGTTCCACAGGGCAGCGTTCTTAGCCCGTTTCTATTCAATTGTGTCATGGCTGCCTTACCTCGAAAGCTGCCGCCAGGCCTGCACTATTCATTGTACGCAGATGATATCTGCATATGAGCATCTGGGCTGCATGCACGAGAAATACAATCAACACTGCAAAATGGGCTCGACATTATACATAACTTTTTGAAAGAAAGAGGTATGAGTCTCTCGCTCGCGAAAACCGCAGTCCTGCCTTTCACTAGGCGACATCTGAAGGACTTCAATCTTACACTTGAGGGACAATCTTTGATGTTCGCGAAAGAACATAAATTCCTTGGCATTACTCTTGACAGACAGTTGTCGTGGGCGTCTCATATCCGTGGTATTGAGAAGCAGGTGAACTCAGTAGTAAATGTACTTCGCCGACTAGCTGGCACCACATGGGGAGGATCAGTCTCTTCCCGATTACAAGTGCATAACGCCCTTATAAAGCAAAAAATTGCTTATTCTGCGCCTATTCTCCATGGCTTATCACAAAGTTCCGAGGAACGTCTTCAGCGCTTACTCGCAAGGGGGCTGAGGATTTGTCTTGGTGTCCCGCAGGCGACCTCGAGTTCACTAGTAGTCGCTGAAGCTCGCTACCCGCCTTTTTCAGTCTTGCGAACGGTTGAAACTTGCAGACACGTTTATCGCATTTTAACACAACACGAGGCTCATCCCTTAGGTTACGCACTAAGCGACAGAAACAGAAGCAGAATTCACGATACTGTTCGTCAATACAAAGCAACACTGCCGTGTTTCGAAATATCTGAGGTAGACATTAGCTACCCTCCTTGGATGTTAACGATGCCTAAAGTAGAACTATCAGTCGAGGGAATAATATTGTTACGAAGCGGTGCAGTGCGGACAAGTGTTGAACAATACGAAGTGAGAACGACGACGAGTGTTCTTGACGCTTGCGCGCGAGACGCGAGAGCTTTCATCGCTCTTGCGTCTCCGTCACATTTGGTGGAAGGTGCTGGGTACGACACGCTTCGCAACGGAACTTCGCAGCGGTCGTCGTTTGGAGGGTCCCTCTACCATGGCGGAAGAAACAGCGCCTGAGTCCGCCCCCGCGGCTTCAACGCTCGTACTCACGCATCCTCGGGATCCTGGCACATTCAGCGGTTCCGGTGGTTCTGATGATGTGGACGTCGAGGACTGGGTGGCAGATTACGAACGCGTGAGTACGCTCAACCGATGGGGCCCTACTCTCATGCTGGCCAATCTGACTTTCTACCTCAAAGGAACTGCGAAAGTGTGGTTTGAAAACCACCAAGCCGAACTCGGAAGCTGGGACATCTGTAAAGAAAAGATGCTAGACTTGTTCGGGAAGCCCGTCGGGCGTAGGTTAGCAGCGATGAAAGCTCTCGCGTCTCGCGCGCAAGCGTCAAGAACACTCGTCGTCGTTCTCACTTCGTATTGTTCAACACTTGTCCGCACTGCACCGCTTCGTAACATCATCTAAAAAAGACATGTTCATGGTAGCCGCTCAGCAATTGGCGCTATTCCAAATTTACTCATCATATCCACAATACGTCCACGTTTATACAGATGGTTCGTGTAATAACAACGCATCTACTTCTGCATTTGTTGTACCACAGTTGTCGATAGAGCGAACATTTAAAATCTCTCGTGTGACATCCTCCACTGTTGCAGAGCTTTTTGCAATCCTCTGTGCGTTGCGCTTCATTACAACAGTAAAAAATGCATCACTAAAAAGCAATGAGAAAAGATCTTTAGATAGTATACTGCTGTATGAGACGCTCAAAGAACACACAAAAGCAAGTGCTATGAACCACACAATTGCGCTTCAGTGGATACCATGACATTGCGATATTCCCGGTAATACAGCAGCGGATGCAGCAGCAGGTCGTGCACACAGTGACGAAGAGACAATTGGTCTTCCTATTTCGCGCAATGAAATCCGTCTACTCCTGAGAAAAATGTCCTTTGAGCTCAGCAAAGAGGGTTGGTTTGACGAAAAATCAAAGAGATCAGACTTATTTTCCATTGACCCAGGCATACAACTCTCGATTCCACCAAGTCTGAACGAAAATAGGAAGTTTCAAACATTGCTGCACCGCCTGCGCCTTGGTACAGCATTTACGAGGCACTTCCTCTACAGGATCCAACGGGTGTCTAGCCCGCAGTGCTCATGTGGCCACCCAGACGAAGATATACATCATCTTCTGCTCGAGTGCACAAAGCACGATTCGCCACGGAGTGTGCTGCGAGCCAATTTGTCGCATTTAGATAGAAGACCTTTTACCCTAAAAAAGATCCTCGGTCCGTGGCCAACAGCGGTCCTTCTGAAAAGAGCCCTATATGCACTAAAAAAGTTCTTAGAAGATACAAATATCCTCTGCAAATATTAACTTTGGCTTGACTCCAAAGACCCAATGAATAGTGTCACCCCTGTGTATTCAACAGTGCTTTTTGTTGTTCTCACATGTTTCAGATTATGTCTAATTACTTATGTTGTGTGTGTTTTGTATCGCACAGACGAACATATGAACTATTCTAATCGCATGTGCACACGCTTCCTATGTGAACGTCGGCATGGAACTCTAATCCACGCACTGTCGAACTGTATACAGTGCTGACCTTTTTAGTGTGACAAATGTGTATGTCTTGTGAAACTTTCTTTCTTGCTGTTTTTTTTACTTCTTTATTGAAATTTTTCTGAGATTGCTAAGCGAGAAGGAGTAGCCGGTGCCATACTAAAGGCACCAACCTCTCCTATTCACCACTTCAATAAAAAAAAGGGCGCGTGTGGGAACGCGCTACTAGGATGATGATGATGATGAAAAAACTTTGATTGTAGAGGAGAGAGGTACGGGGCCAAAGCATGACCCCGCTACATGGTAGGGACACCGCATGACGCGGCCCCGTCTCGCGCCCGTCGCACCAGAGCCCGTTGTGACTCTAGCGATGAGCTGTTCAGGAGGGCAGTCTCCCATGCCTCTCGGGAAGGGGTAGGGGAAGGGGGTAGGTGGGGATTTTTCGTGCATGCCCACACCATGTTGAAGATATCGCAGGTCTCCCCACGGTGTGGGCACCGCCCATCTGAGTTCGCATCGAAATGCTTTAAGATTGCAGGACAGAGTAGAGTACCTGTCTGCAGGCGCCTTAGAGTTCGCTCTTCCGCCTTACTCAGCCCCTTTGCAGGAGCCGGGAAAAGGCGGTGAGTGTCGCGATAATAATGCTACGAAGCTAGCGCGGGATGGCACATACCACCTGTGGGATGGCACATATCATCTACAGAAGAAGACAAAGAAGACGGGACTGTCTGGTGCGCGGCTGTCCACCTTCTTGGCTAATGCTGTACGCCTTACTGTAAATATACGTGTAAATAGTCTTCCCTTGTGTTATTTACGTAACATCTTTGTGGTGGAGTTGCTGGGTACGCTGTATCTATCACGGAGCTCCGCAACGGTCGTCTCATCAGCGTTCCGGCCATGTCAGACGACGAACGCACACCACCTTCCCGACCCGCCCCATCCGCGGCACCTACGACGTCCACTTACGTGGTCCTTCCTCCTGCTCGTGATCCTGGCGTCTTTTCTGGCCAGGATGGGGTTGACGTCGACAAATGGCTCAAACTTTATGAACGAGTCACCGGGGGTAATGCTACGAAGCTAGCGTGGGATGGCACATACCACCTATGGGATGGCACATATCATCTACAGAAGAAGACAAAGAAGACGGGACTGTCTGGTGCGCGGCTGTCCACCATCTTGGCTAATGCTGTACGCCTTACTGTAAATATACGTGTAAATAGTCTTCCCTTGTGTTATTTACGTAACAATATATTAGAATTTCTTTGAACCGCAGCAACGGTGTATTGGCCTCTGAGTCATAAGAGCCAGGGTGAGGAGCCCGGTGGTTAAGCGCTCGGGCGGCCGCGTCAGCGGCCTCATTACCTCGTAAGCCCTGATGTCCAGGAGCCCATACGATGCGCTTCGGGGCTGGATCAGCGAGAGCCCGTTTTAATATTTGGCTGGCTAAGGGGGATATCTCCCCTGCCAAGTAATGAGCACATGCTTTCCGGGAGTCCGTGATAATTACTTTCGAATTGGGATCCGCAGCAGCAAGCGCTATAGCGACTTCCTCAGCGCGCTCTGGATTTTGTGCTCGGAAGGAGAGCCCATTGACATGCTTTTCCCGGTGAACTACACAGGCCGTGTAAAATCCCGTGGTCGAAGGTCCTGCGATATATACGTAGAATACACCAGGTCGAGAGCTGTGTTGCCTCTCAAGCGTCCGAGCTCGCGCCTGCCTTCTGCCTTCGTGTGCTTGCCTATCCATGTTACTGGGCAGTAGAGAGACCGAGAGCATATGCCGCCACAGTTCCGGAACACGCTCCGCCTCCTCTGCAGTGCAAGTGTGTTGGATATGCAAGCGGTTCAGCAGCCGGCGCCCGGGAGCCGTCTGCACGAGCCGCATATATTGGTTCATAAGGTGGGCCTCCCGCAACTCCTGGTAGGAGTTGAGCACACCTAACGCCCTGAGTTTGGCGTTGGAAGTGGCCACCGGGAGATCCAGAGCCCGTTTAGTAGCCTTACGGATGATGGCATGTATTCTTTCGTCTTCTTGCTTGGTAGTGCGAAGGTATGGGACGGCGTAGACGATCCGGCTAGTCACGAAGGCATGGGCGAGCCTAAGCGCGTCCTTGCCCCGCAGACCACCCCGCTTGTTGGAAACGCGGTGGATCATGCACCCTACCTGTTCGCCTACCCTCTTCAGTTTTGCAATAGTGG
This sequence comes from Hyalomma asiaticum, assembly GCA_013339685.2. Lineage (NCBI taxonomy): Eukaryota > Metazoa > Arthropoda > Arachnida > Ixodida > Ixodidae > Hyalomma > Hyalomma asiaticum. The sequence continues at coordinate 82,853,042 of CM023487.1, read as the reverse complement.
AGTCCGATCTGAGTCTGTGGTGAATGAACAGGCCCAGAATCCGGAGCTCTTCCACCTCTCTGATGGGAACCCCAGAGAGGGAGATGTGTATGGCTGACTTATCTCTCGGCGTCGCTCTAACGTGCAGAAGCTCTGATTTGGTTGGAGCACATTGGAGTCCACAATCGTTGGCATACGCCTCGACTATGGATGCGGCCCGCTGAAGGCGTTCCTGCACTGCACCAAGGCTCCCTTAGTGGTCCAGATTGTAATGTCATAGGGATATACTGCGTGTTCCATGCCTTCCACCCTGGCCAATTCGCTTGGAAGGTGCATCATAGCAATGTTGAACAGGAGCGGTGACAACAACGCTCCCTGAGGGGTACCCCGTGTTCCCATAATATACGGGCTATATTCCTGGTCTTCGATCCGAAGAAGGGCCTGGTGTTTAGAGAGGAAATCTCTGACATATGCAAAGGTCTTAGGCCCGCAATCGGTGGAACTCAAGTTAGCCAGGATGCTGCTGTGTTTAACATTGTCAAAAGCCCCCTTCAGGTCAAGGGCGAGGATGGCTTTGTCATTGTGTTGCATAGTTGTGGGCTGTATGACGTCCCTATGCAGCTGGAGAAGGACGCCCTGTGCAGACATGCGTGGTCGAAACCCAAATATGGTGTCTGCAAAGAAGCCCTTGCCCTCAAGGTATGGCGAGAGGCGATCCCGTACCATCGTCTCCATAAGCTTGCCCGTGCACGAGGTCAGTGATATGGGCCTCAGATTTTCCGTATTCACGGCCTTGCCTGTTTTAGGGATAAATGTCACAAGTGATGTTTTCCATTCGGAAGGGAGTGCACGGCCGTCCCAGATCTGGTTCATATATTCCAATAAATGGAGGTAGGTTGTGTCAGGGAGGTTTGCCAACAGCTTCACTGTTATGCGGTCCAGCCCCGGAGCCGTACCCCTGCGCATTTTAGCTAAGGCAGCTTTAAGGTCATGCAACTCAAAATGGGCATCGAGTTCGTGATTAGGCTTACCAGAGTACGTGTACTCCGGCCCAGCCGGGTCCTCCGTACGACAGAGATATCTATCGCACAGAGCATCCGCAAGCTGTGCCGGAGTGCCTTGGTACCCTTGCAGAGCTCGCCGGAGCTGCTTCTGCGTCTCCCCTCTCGTTTGAGAGGGGTCTATGAGACTGCGAAAGAGACGCCATGTCGCCTTCGAGCTCATCTGACGAGCTGCAGCGTCGCAGCGGGCTATCCAGTTTGAATCTGAGAGTTGGGCAGCGTACGCTGCAGCCTGTTCCGTGAGTTGGGCTATGCGGACGCGTAATTTGCGATTCGTATTCTGTTTTTTCCATCGTTTTGTTAAGCTTCGGTGCGCCTCCCACAAGTGTAGGAGGTGAGTGTCAACTGCGGGGATCTCTTCGTTGGTTTGAACGGTAGTAACAAATTTTCTCTGAATGTTGCTTATGTGTTTCGCCCATTCTGCATAGCCTCCAGAAAATAGTACGGGAGGAAGAGTCTCATTGCGAAATTGGGTCCAATCGGTCAGCTTGGCTTGACCGCATTTTTTACGAGCTGACTTTTCCGTGAGTGTGATCCGGAGAAGGCAGTGATCACTGCCTAGAGAATCGCCCAAGTTCTCCCAGGTAGCATCCTTAGCATTTTTTACGAGAGAGAGGTCCGGACAAGTGTCACGGGTTACCGAGTTCCCCACACGAGTGGGGTGCGCCGGATCCGTGAGTAGCGTGAGGCGAAGGGTGGAGATAAACTCCGCCAGCTTACGTCCTCTGGCCTTCTCGTAGTGATAGCCCCAGTGAAGGCTGGGAGCATTGAAGTCTCCAACGATCACTAAGGGATCCTTGTCTGCCAACTTGATCGCCCGAAGGAAGATTTCACTGAAAGTTACGCGCGGCTTATGCGGGGGGCTGTATATATTTAGGATGTGTATTGACGGGTCGCGACGTCTGAGAGGCAGTACTCTGACCATTGTGTACTCTTGTTCAGTACTCAAGTTTAAATCGATCTGAATCGCGGTATATGCCTTGTTCACCAGGATGCATGACGAGGCCCCCCCCCCTGGAAAGTGCTGTATCCAGAGAATTTAGCGTCCATACCGGGCTCCTGCAAAGCAATCAGGGCCGGCATGTCTCCGAGGGACTGCAAGTAGAGCTTGAGGTGCGACCGCTTTTTCCAGGCTTTAAAACCCCTGCAGTTGACTTTTATCTTTTTTGTTAGATCGGCTAGCCATCTTTTAGTATTTATTTATGGTGCAGGGGACCGGTCCGGGCCTGGAGCCGGTGCGGTCGCTGTAAGAAGCCGCACCGGCCCACCGGGAGCTGACCCCGAAAAGCTTTCTTCTGCTGCCTGACGAGAGGCTGGCTTGCGTTTAAGCTGTGGAGGGTCGCACTGAGTGGTGTTTTTAATTTGGGTGCTAACCCAGGTCTGCACGGCTTTAAGGACCGAGTTAGAGACCTGGGACACAATGTCGGGAAGTGCTTGCGTTAAGGCTGCCATGAACATGTCCTGAAAGGACTCCCGGACTGCCGACATTTTTTGAGTGGGGAGGGCTGCTACGCGCGCCTCTAATTGCTCGGTTTTACGCTCTAGGGATTCGAGGCGACCGATGGGTCCGGTAATGGAAGCTGATCCAACTGTGCCCTCGTCCTGCCGCGAGACGCTGGTGAGGCGGGATGTGACGGAGGAGCCGTCATCCCCGTCGTCTGCCTCGGCTTCCTGCACTGGCTCTGATGACCCGACCTGCTTGGCTTCTAATTCCTGAATTTTGCGCGCAAGAATTTGATTCTGGCGCCTGAGCTCCCCTATCTGCTGCTATAGGGCAGTTTCGGTAGGGGAGGGAGAAGGGGAGGGTCCGGAGACTGCCTCACCCCAACAGCTCACCTGTGTTTGGACGGGTGTCAAGGGCGGGAAGTCCTTGACCAGGACAAGGGGCTCCGATGGGGTCCCAGGCTTTACATTGGTGGAGTGCCCGGTGTGGGTCTTCTTGGGTTCAGGCTTATTCGACTTGGCGGCCGGTGCTTTCTTGGGGACGGTCTTGGCAGTTGGAGCCTGTTTGCGCACCCCACCCCCCCCCCCCCCCCGTTGTCTTCGGCTTGGATCCGCGTGGTGATCCTGGCTTGACGGGCTGCCGGAACCGCCCAGCACAACCGGGAGCTCCAGTCTTGTGGCCGCCGCCGCAGAGGAGGCAGCTCGGAATGCATTGGTGTTCCGTTGGGCCGTGAGGAGTAGCAGGTACCTGAACGCCGCTGCTTGTGCAGCGGCCAGGCTGCGGTCGCGGGCAAGTATCTGCTCGATAGCCCACTGTGCCACAGAGTGGGCATGCAGGCACTGTCTTCTTATACAGACGAACGGGGAGCCGCTCGCAGTTGTATAACACCGTCCGTGGCACCTTGGTCCCCGCGAAGGTGATCACCGCAACCGGGGTGTCCCCCAGCTTGTGCACAGACACTACATTTGGTTCAGCACTGACTTTGCTCCTCACAGTTTCGGATGTTTCGTCTTGAGAAACATGCACGACGCCCCGACAGAACTCACCGGAGAGTTTGGGATGTCCCCGGAAGGGTAGCTGGCGGCCCCCGACCAGCAGCGTAATGTCCCGGAGTAGTCTCTCGGCGGCGTCCACTGATTTGAGTGTGCATACAAGCACGTTTTGATCCCAGATGGGCCACACCGCAAATCCCACACTTGCGTCGGCTCCGAGGATGCTGCGGACTGCAGCGCTGGCTTGTCAAGGACCAAACGTGGCCTTGAGGTCGAGCGTCTCACGCGGTTTGAGCACCACTATGATATCGTCTTTTTCGATGCGCGGCATGTTCTTCGGCCGCCACTGGAGTTTCTTGGCGCGCTGCGAGGTGACGCTCGGCGCGTTCATGCCCTGTGCTTGCCGAGGGCGAGACGCTTCGTGTTGTTTGGCTGCAGGAGCCCTGGCGTCTCTCGAGGCCACTGCTGCGTTCTTCCTTCCGCGCCAGACGCGGATCATATCCTTGAGGTATTCTTCCTCTGTTGGTAGAGGTGTCTAGTTTTGAGTGGTATCCATGTGTACGATCTGTATGGACTGCGGATCGTAGGCGGTTACTTGATTTGGAGCCGCCATAGCCGGGGAAACCCCAGGCAGGGCCAGCGCGGCCCCTACCGCAGTTAGGCTTAACTCCGCGGTGGCTTGGCGAGAGCTTCAAGTGACCGAAAAAGAGTCAAAAGGCGGCCCACCTTGACAAGACGTGATGTCTACGGTTGCCGCTGACGTTGTTGGAGACGATGGTAGAAGGCTTGCAGGAGAACGAGTTGATCTGACGCAAATAAATGCGATATTTCACGGAGCCGACGTGGTATGCGACCACTCCCGTTGCTCGACGCCAGCGCCCCCCCCCCCCCCGCTACTAGGAGGGCCTCCCGTTGCGCGAGCTCTCTCACTCTTCCATCTGTTGTCTTCTGAGAGAGAGAGAGATAGCGAACGGCGCGCATTGACTATGGAAACGCTCTTTCTTCGATGAACGCTCTACCAGCTCGCAAAGAAGGAGAACGCGCCCTCACCCGCAAGAGACAATGTTGACGCAGGCAGTGTCTTCTAGCGAGTTTCTTGATTGAAAAATGCCGACTGCTCGCCCTGGAGAACCGTTCTCCGGCCACCCATATATATATATATATATATATATATATATATATATATATATATATATATATATATATATATATATATATATATATATGCACTGGATCTTGACTTGCAATGAAGTGCCGGTGGGAGATCTCACTTGGGCGTAGTTGAACCGGAAAGATTCGTAGCGTGCGCGTTAACTAAATTAATTCGGAACTCGGCACGATTTACGATGAACATCCGGAGCTTCAACCACTCATCATCATTCACTCCGTGGATATACTGTGAATTTTTTAGTCCGAGTGCCCGCGGGTAGGCCTTTTTGTCTTGAGACGCAAGGGCATTTCCTTTCTGTTACATCGCTCTTTCCCTGCCATTATCCTTTAATACCTCCCTCCGCACTGCTGTGGCTGGAATACCCCTGCCAGCACTTACGCTTTAACCGACAACTGCGTCCACTGCATGCATTCAAGGAAGGGGCGCGCGCGTCAGCCGTTGAAATTTTGCGCGAGCACTAGCAACCTCGCCAGTCCACGGGAACAATGAACGCTGCATACCTGGAGAGCCCACTGGCGTCTCTGCGGGCCCGGACTGGGGCAACACCCAAGCCTCCTCGTGCGAAAGGCGTCCACCGCGAGCTGGTCACGCTGCCATGGCCGTTTCGCGATCTCCTGAATGTGTCATGACCGTGCAGAATGAAAAGAAACCTGCAGAAAGGTTTTATAAGGGCGAAGCAACTTAGGGCCGAGCGATGTCCGTCGTCCCTCGTCGTTGCCGTGTGTGGTGCGGGCAGATCTTGATTGATTGTTTGTGGTTTGGTTGAGAAAGGACGCTAATTTCTGCCATGTAGGGAACACGGCTAAGCGTCCGTGCGGGTGGGGGAAAGGGACCGAAAGAGATAGAGGAGAGAAGGCCCGTAGTGGAGGGCTCCGGAAATTTAGACCACCTGGGGTTCTTTAACGTGCACTGACAACGCACAGTACACGGGCCTCTGGCATTTTCGCCTCCATCGAAAATACGACCGCCGCGGCCGGGATCGAACCCGCGTTTTTTGGGTGGCAGCCGAGTACCGTAACCACTACACCACCGCGGCGGACGGGCAGATCTTGGAGGAAGTGCACCCATTCAGTGTCGTCTACACTCTTAGCTGAAGGGGGAGTAATGCGAGGGTAGGACAACTTCATTACTCTACCCAGAGTTATTCAACTCTAGGTGGGAGGAATGCGGAGTCAGCCGCGGGGCTTACTCTTCCGTTCAAGGAAGAGTAACATGGTCTGCGAGCTCCCATGCTGCTTATGTAGAGTTAGAAACTCGCGGAACTCCAGCGTACGTAGCGTGAACAGCGCCCAGTACTCCATCGTTCGCAAATATCGCCGCACAACGATATGCGATTGCAGCGTTGCCGGCCTGGACGTGGCAAGCCTCAATGTACCTTGATATCCTGAATATACAGTCCGACAAGAAAAAGTACACGCGACTCTCTGCGAGCGCGCCGCATAAAGATTGTGCGTCGGCGCACGCAGTCGGATCGCGTCTCCGGACGGCCTGCCTGACGCGCACCGATCGGCACCGACAACAGAAGCAAGCCAAGAATTCCACCACTGCACTTTAGTACGCTGTTAAAGACGAGTGCGCGCGCAAGGAGACAAAACAAAAAAGCAAAAGCAAACGCAGGCGGGTGGAGAGATATCAACAGAACAGCGCCGGGCGCCGGTGAGAGGGTTCCGTCGGGCGCCAGTCTGCGCCAGTTGCGCCTGTGCCGCTGTGGGTGCCCGAAGCAAGCTCAGCCGTATCGCGGATATCGAAATTATATGGCCAGTTGGCTCTGTGAACGCTGCATGAGAATGGTGCTGTTGAGTTGACACACTGTGCGTGTTTTGTGCGGGCAGTCTCACTGTGTTCTCTTCGCTGAACGCGAAGGTTGTGATGCGACGGCAGGGCAACTGATGTCATGCAGCGACAGTGATGGTTTCGCCATGCCGCGACGCGCAAAAATAACCGTGCAAGCTCGGCCCATTCCGGCGAACCCATGGTAAGTCATGCATTTGTTTTGTTTGTTTGTTGGTTTTTATCGCCGCTGATGCATGTGTAGGTGTTGTTCTACACAGCGCGCTGTCTAAGCGAAATTAAAGGCAAAAAAGAGGCGTTAGGCGCATATAGGAACGACGCGACATAAATGCGCGTTTAGGAACACCCGTGAAGGTAGTACAGGCGTCGGAAGGTCATTCGATCAGCTCACGAAATCGCCCCTTCACTGAAAAAAAAAATATTGTGTGATATTATTTCATGCGAGAAGGCTTCAACTTCATGCTTTCGGTGAATGTAAACTTACGCGAAAGACTGCGGCTATCGCAAATAATAATTGCTCGTGTAGTACGTGCTGATACCACGATATGATCATGAGGCACGCAGTAGCGGAGGGCTCGGGAAGTGTTGACCATCCGGTGTTCTTTTGATGTGCACTGATAACGCGTAGTATACGGGCCTCTCGCATTTTCGCCTTTTTCGAAAATGCGACCGCCGTGGCCGGGATCTAATCCTCGTCATTCCGGTCAGCAGCCGATGTGTTTATCACGTCGTCGTGTGTCTATATGTGCATGTAACCCATATTTTTAACATTCGCTCAGTTCCGATAAGCAGTTCTTTTGTTTTTCCCCCTCAGCCGGGCAATATGTCCACATTTGCATATTATTGGCGCCTAGTAACACTGGGGCGGCCTTTGACAAGGCGCTCAAGTGCAACATGTGTAACTGCGCGATGGACTTTACTAACATTGCGGACATTTTTAAAGTGCACATGTAACGTTGTTTCGCGTTTCTTTGCGTTTGTGCATTTCGTATAAATGTGTGTGCCGCACAACAAGTACGAAGCTCACAACAAACCACTTACCAGAATCTTACTGTTAACTGTAACATGTGTTTAAAAACTAGATTGCTATAAGAGAAGCGAAGTAAGCATTTTCAATGAAGATTTCATTTTTATGTGCACAAAATGTCTAATGGACCTCGTTATTTTGCATCTTTTCCAGGAAGATTTTTCCGGTGAAGCAGCGAGAGTTGCTGGCCCACCACTTTTTCCACAAGATCGATCATGGGAAGGCTTCTCTGTGCCTCACGATGTGCTGGATCAAATTCGCATACCTTTAAGACTATGAATGAACAATGGGACTTGTGAGGTTGGCTATACACAAACTGTTGGCAATCATTTGCAAATATTCTACTGCGGAAAACGTAGCACTTTTTAAAGACCCCTGTGGAAGCTCCTCCAATTCAACCTTCATTAAACCCTGACTGCTTCACAGCCTACTCAGCTTTCATTTAAGCTCATGCTACTTACTAAATGGATCAAATGTAGGCAATACTTAAATGCACGTCATTGCTTAGGTCAAAGGGGCTTTCCAGCCATAGTGCTTGGTATTCATTTAATTTGAATAGGAAAATAAGGCATGTACAATGTACCGTGATATTAATGTTAAGCAAGATCCTGCAGGTCCCCCACACTGTGTGAATCGGCGTCATGTGAAGCAGTCTGCAAAGAACTTGCCAATGATGAATTCTTTGTCATTCAGCGAAGTGTTACAGGTAGAATCAGGCTCCTTGTGCAAAATGCATGAATACCCACTCAAGATGTATGCTTAACGTGGGCTAACCAGGAAAGTTGATAGTATGGTGAATGAGTGATAGCTCATGGTATGATGTAACATTGATACTCACATTAGTCCAAAGCACAAATGTCTATTTTGTCAAAGAAAAATGCACTATATGGTGCGTGCATTGATGTGGTCTCAGAAGCATTGTTTGTTGAGATATTCCGAGGTATAGAGCAAAGTTGCACAATAGCATACAGACATATATGTGTTGCTATGATAGTGGTCATCATACATTAGAAATGCAATTCACATAACACAAGCACCAATATAACAACTGCTGGTGCAATAGGCTTATTTACTCTAACCACGTTGGAGGAGCCGCCATAGTGGTAGTGTGCCTGCTTGGCGCCTTGAGGGCCCGTGTTCAATACCCCCCTACTGCTTCGTAGGCTGTGTGTGCATGTCTTTGTGTGTGTGTGTGTGTGTGTGTGTGTTATGTCTGCATTTCAAACGCAAGCTACGAGAAATGGTGTTCCTCTCTTGGTTTAAGAGCGAAGCTGCTTGAGCCGGTTATTCTGTGTCAATCATGAACAGCAAAATGTGTGCTGATCCTGGAAGCAATGCGCCATGTGAGGTGCAGAAAACTTCATGCAACGCTCAGTGTTGTGGGTTCGGTCCCTGCAGCCACGGTGTTTCATATGTCTAGTTTAGCTGGTCCTTGATTGACATAGGCCTTATCAAATCCAAACACCTGTGGCGCATACTCGCATACTGTGGTCCAAGAACTACGGTTGTGAGCTATGCATGATTGACCGACTTATAACGCGGTTGCCGCACGGCACGACGATATGAAGAATAACTCATAGCGCAGTGCTTTGCCGGTGGCTTTCTCACCGCCTCGCAAGTTCTGCATTGACCGAACGGAAACATATGCTCATACCGATCAACTTCGAAGCTCTTAGGTTCAGGAGTAGCAATACATTCGGTAGATATATAAGGCCGCGAATAAAGCCGCCGGCAGAGCGTGTTGTGGTGATTGTGATGATTTATTTCTGAGAACAATAATACAGCTAAGGCTTTGTAATGTGCTGCCTCAATTTGTAGTCTCGTCAGAAAGTGTTGAAGGACCATTACGCGGTTATCTAAAGGAAGTAGTTCTGTCTTTTCGCTTTCTGGCTGTTCGATTTTCTTTGGAATATTTGACAGATGTGTCGCGTAAGAAATTGTATAAGGACCTCATTGATATTTTATTACCCGTGCCACTATATCGGCAGCTGTACCACACAGGCCCAGGGCAGGACGTTTTGAAACGCGTCAAAAGAATGCACATAGCGCCGGGAGTTAAAACCTTTTTCTTTAAACTGCACACCGGCACTTTGCCAGTGAAAACGTGGTTAGAGGATAGGGGACTATTTGTACCTAGGGATGGTCGATTGAATTTTTTAATCGATTAATCGTTAATCGTTCGTCGATTTAGCCTTTCATCGATTAATTGCTTTCGCTGTGATGTTTTAATCGATTAATCGATTAATCGACAATTTTTTATAAGTGCTTGAAAAATGATGCCTTATTGTTTGAGAAGCGTTTCTTGTGTTTGATATCGACACAAGTATTTATCCGACGCGCTGGAGATCACATGTGCGCATTACCGGCTGCGTGAAAGTTGGCACTTACGCCCACTGAACACAGGGAGCCCGTCGTCTTTGCAAGTTGTAAGGGGTCCAAGATTCCGTGGGTGACCATGATTTGCGGACGATTCGGCAGCAGGTCATATTTCCTCGAAGTCTGCCTACTAGAGCGAACCGAAATCGGAGGCACTTTCGGCGGCCACACTGTTTGGAAAGTCGCACCGGAAACATGCAGCGTGGCTGAGGGTGAGGAAATACCGAGAAAAGTAAAAAAAAAAAAGACGTAGAGGAAAGGAAAGTCAAAGACACTCGCTCTTGTAGGGACGGCAACATTTCCCGGTTCGTCCGTTAAATATTGTGGAAACCCTCGATAACACTATAACCACGAACTGACATGATCTCTTCCTTGAGGTCACCCGTCCAAGATTGCTCAGCAATCACCGGTCTCAAACAGGCCACCAGTGCAGGAATCTGAGGGAAATAGAGCTAGAGTTTTTCCTCCCGGCTAGAATAAACGGCAGTTGTGCCAGTATACTGCAGGTTGCATCTGGTCGCCGACTTAACTCGGTGCAACGCGCGCCTTCCCAATCGCTCGTACAGCTCGAACAGTGAGCGCTGTCGAATGTATAAGAGATTAGAAAACATAGTATTTCGCGACTGTCTTCCGTTCGTGCCACTGCAATAAACGGCGGGCTCTAGGCTGGCTGACATGGGAGTTCAAGCAATAGATGAAAGCTGTATTTCACCCGAATTAGGCGAATATACAGAATTACCAAATGCTAAAAAGAAAAGTTCAGGGGGAGATGGATGCTTGAATCGATGAAAAGATAGCAAAATACGACTTATAACAGGGAATGTCAAAGGAACCAACGTTTCGACAAGCGGACTCTCCTCTGTTTCTCTCTTTCTGAGGACGGGGGAGAGTGTGCAAAGGCGTACATAAACGAACGCTGGAGATGGCAGTATCCGCCCTGACGTAGACAAGTCCGCTTGTCGAAACGTCGGCTCCTTCGGCATTCCCTGTTCTAAATCGTATTTTGCGATCTTTTCATCGATTCAAATGCTAATAAGGCCTATTTTTTTCAATTGAAATGGACTGGATGCTAGACGTTCGGTATACCACTGTGCAAAGTTGCGGATTGTGGAAAGCGACTATTAGACTTAATGCAGCTAAAGCGGTTTCTTTCCATTATTCGACTATTAGACCTTTTTCATAATCCTCGAGTGCGTCTCCCTGCACAGCATATTCGCCCAACTAATGGCGGCCCCTGTCACGTTTCAAGTGGAGGCGAGGTCCCAGTTACACGTGCTGGGGTTTGACTATTACGAGTGTTTATGTCAAGAGAACTGAGTTGACATTTTCAGCGTCATAGCACGCTGTTTTGCAGAAGTGGACAGCTGCCATAAATTGGGCTAACTGCATTGCAGGAAAGCTAGCATTACATTTATCAAGGGGTACATAGGCGTTAAGGCAGACAGTCGGGCTAGTTGGTATCAAGCGTAATGAAATGTGATTACTAGCGTCCATTTCCCCTCATGTCCCCTTTGCGCAAGCAATAATGTCTTATTATGCATATACGGATTCTTATCCCCATCATCATGCTTCACCACTCTATTTCCCCTGTTGCATTGTCCCCAAAGTAGAGCAGAAGGCCGGGGCGTACTAGATCAGGGCACCCTCTCTACCCTCCAATAGATTATCTTTCTTTCTTTTGACAAATAATCTTTAATTCGGTAAGGAGTAAAATACGACGGCAATAAGAACTGAACCAGTCAAGAAATAATCAGCGCATATTGCAATGTGACACATGTATACACAAGAAGCAAGTAAAATCTGGGGGTTAAATAAAACAGTGTAGGCGACGGAGATCGGATGGAGTCCATTTCTATTTCTATGGGGTATGGCCGCCTGCGGCTCCGGGCTTCGTCTACATGCGTAGAAATATGTGCTCGACATCTGCGTCTCGTCGTCGGGCACCTAGCAATCATGCGTTCCGGCCAACTTGGCATTGTTGGGGTGGGAGCGGGGGGTGGGTGCCGTAATCAATTAATCGAAGAGCTTTAATTGATTAATTCGATTAATCGAAAGGGAGAAATCGATTATGATTAATCGATTAACGGTGTACGTTTAATCGATTAATCGATTAATCGTTCATCGATTTTACCATCCCTATTTGTACCCTGGGGCACGCAATGTCTACTATGTGCAAAAGCGGAAACAATTGAACACGTGTTTATCGATTGTTGGAGTGGGATCTTCTTCTGGGACATATTACAAAGAACTCTCAAGAAAGACTTACCGCTGGATCCACATGGGATCCGTTATCTTCCGGTTCATAATGACGACGGCCTACCTTACGACCTTGTTATGCTTCTGGGCTTGCACAGCATATGGCAAACCCGAACTGCTGCCCACAATGCAGATGTCGTGATCAAACCTGTACGTGATTACTTTTGCGAATCTGTGTCGCGTTTTCTTGAAGTGCAGAAAGAAGAGAAAGATGTACCGGAGTGGGTGTCCAGAATGCAACCATTGTTACACATGCCGAAGTTTTAATATGTAGTCAGCCGACTGCAGCTGACGGTTATTCGCTGTGCATTGCTGTTGTGATTGCTTCTGTTTCCTTTCGTTCTGTTTTGTTCTTTTTCTTTACTGTGTGAACGCACTTTTAAAGAAGGCAATAAAGAAAAAAAAAGTGTTGTGGTGGCGTGATCGGTAGTGTGTCCGCTTGCTGTGCGTGCGTACCCGGGTTCGATTCTCATGTTGTTACTGCTTATTTTCGTAGTGTTGTAGGTCCTTGTTTTCTTTGATTTCTGTGTTGTGAAGTGCCCCTGTGATGTCCGGTACTGTCAATTGGCGTTGGAATGTTTACTTTGGCGGTAGTATCGACGAGCGATACAAGTGCCGTGCTTACACGAATCAGCTCGCTTTCCGCGTTTACTGGTGAGGTATTGTTTTTTTTTTCATTCGTGCTTCCGGATCAGCATTGTCTACGATTTCTTTTACACCTTGACGATTAATGAGAGCGTGGCTGCCGCTACGCTGGACCAGCCGCGCCGCATGGCACCGTACGTGTGCTCGGCACTGTTGCCGTGATGAAAACAGCTGATCATAACGGTATTCGCTAATCGTAACGACATCGAATATTATGTTGTTTCGTTTGAACAGGTAGTGTACTCAATATCCCGAAGGGTTACCAGGCGTTTCCATGGATTCTGTCTATATTTAGTGCTAATTACACAGAACACCGCTATTTTAACTGGCAATACAGGGAAAGTGGAGACACTCTGAATGCTTTGCGCAATGGGTGTTTATATGCTTAACGTTGTTGTGTTGTGTGTGCGTTGTGCATGGATGCATGTTTTATATATGCGATCTCTCGTTTACGCGCGTTCTCTTCACGTATTCGCTGTTGCATGGTACGATCGAACGCTTGGCGCCGCACCATTTTCTTTCTTTTTTTTCGTTACGTCCTTCATGAAAAGAGTGCTTGAACTCCTGCGAAGCATTACTTCACTCCCCTTCAGCCAGAGTGACAGAACTCTGTGCGAGAGAGTGCGTGCACTCTGTGCGGAGAGTGCGCGCACTCTGTGCTACAGAGAGTGCCTAGCACTCCTGAAAAGAGAGTGAAATATGGGACGGGCGTTTACTCTATCGAAAGGAGTGCCCAGCACTCTACTGCAGCTAAGAGTGTATACTAAAGTGAGAGAGAGTGAACGGCCCGCCTTATGGAAATGCTCTTACGGCGATGAATGCTGTGCCAGCTCGCAGGGAACGAGGACGCAGGGAACGAGGATTTACCGTATTCTGCGGTTGTTTTAAGTTTTCCTTTATTATGCGGTGCCCTTTTAAGGGCGAAGCTCCTTAGGGCATAGGCTAGTCCCTCGCCGTTGTCGTAGCCACCGCTATGTCTCAGAATGATCACGAGATGGCGCTGCGGTGCTGTGGTGCGGCGCGCCGGGAGGCTCGCGCTCGCGCTCGGCGCATGCCTCCCGGCGCGCGAGCTCTCTCAGTCTTCCATCTGCTGTCTTGTGAGAGAGAGAGAGAGACAAAGAGAGAGCGAAAGGTGCGCGTTGGCTATGGAAACACTCTTTCTTCGATGAACGCTCTACCAGCTCGCAAAGAAAGAGAACGCGCCCTCACCCGCAAGAGACAATGTTGACGCAGGCAGCGTTCACCGGCCACCCATATATACAGGGTGTTTTTTTTTAAACTGCTACACATTTTTAAAATTAGAAAAACAAAAATGGCGGGGATGTCTTGTGTACCATTCGACTGTACGAGTTGGCGGCCTCTAGATACAGAACAATCACCGCACTTGTATGCATAATTAGCGAAATTACGCTAATTAACTCTTTAATTATCAGCAATTGGTGGCTATAGTAAATGAGTGCTTTGGAGCCCGTCCTCGACACTACTTATCCCAACGATCAAATTTTGAATAGCGGAGTGCACGTCGGAGCTACGCGAACAATTACTTCCCTGTGGCAGGCTCCTTGAAAACGAAATCGGCTGGGAAAAGAGCGCCTGTGACGTCGATGTCGCCGCCCCCACGGCTTTCGTCACACGCCACTCGCCCGTGGTCACCGCCGCTCCAGCCGCACAAACAGCGTACGTTATCTCCTTCTTATCTGGGGCGTTGGTCGCCGCGGGCGAGTGACGAAAGCCGTGGGGTGGCGACATCGACGTCACAGACGCTCTTTTCCCGGCCGATTTAGGTTTCAAGGAGCCTATCATGGGGAACTAATTGTTCGCGTAGCTCCGACATGCACTCCGCTATTCAAAATTTGATCGTTGGGATAAGTAGTGTCGAAGACGGGCTCCAAAGTACTCATTTACTATAGCCACCAATTGCTGATAATTAAAAAAATTACAGCATATCCACGTTGTGAATGATGATGAGTGGGCGAAGCTCGCGAAGTTCATCGTAGATCGTGCCGAGTTCCGGATTAATTTAGTTAATGCGCACGCTACGAATCCTCATGGTTCAACTATGCACAAGTGAAATCTCCCACCGGCACTTCATTGCAAGTCAAGATCCAGTGCCTATATATATATATATATATATATATATATATATATATATATATATATATATATATGGGTTGCCGATGAATGCTTCTCCAACGCGAGCAGTCGGTATTTCTCAATCAAGGAACTGGCTAGGAGACGCTGCCTGCGCCAACGTTGTCTCTCGCGGGTGAGGGCGCGTTCTCCTTCTTTGCGAGCTGGTAGCGTTCCTCTAAGAAAGAGCGTTTCCATAGCCAACGCGCGCCTTTCGCTCTCTCTCTGTCTCACAAGCCAACAGAGGCACGCGCCGGGAGAGAGAGAGAGGCACGCGCCGGGAAGCACTCGCCGAGGGCGAGCGCGTGCCTCTCGGCACGCGGGTTACGCCTGACGACTGACGCGTGACAAGGTTAGACTAAGAGGAGCTTCGCCCCTAAAATACATCCCGTATAGCGGGGTAGCAGGAAAATGTAACACTTTCCGCAGAAAAATGTTAAATAGCACCGTGGCTGTGATTTGACGGTAAAGCGGAGCTTTGAGAAAAAAAGCAGCTGTCGTGCACACTCACCCACACACACATACACACACACACACACACACACACACACACACACACACACACACACACACACTGGAGGCGGCTGAGTGGCGACGGCAGGCATAGGCACGCACCGCTACATCCCGAGAACGGACAGGCTGGCGGCACCCATAATATATAATAAAAAGCAAAATACATCCAAACGTGCATGTATAGGTCGTCGTAACACCGCTCACACATAGCCCGACGTATTAATTGAGTTCGTTGTTCCTCACCTCATCCTCTTTGTCCTTCACTACCCGCCCAGCAACCTGGTTCAAGTGTTCACTCCCCAGTCCGCACCACCTGAAACACTGGACAGCTTATGGCGTACATAAATCCGCTGTGCACAACAGCGTCCCTGTAGCAATACTATGGGACCAGGTAACAGGTCGTGTAATTCCTTTGCTGTTGGCGGTCTGCAAAAATGACGAACCCCGAAGTGCAGAAAACCGAAACAGCGCGGTCAATGAGAAATAATAACAATGAACACTCGTAAAAGATTCTAACGAAGTTTAAATTTTACCGAGAACGCGCCCAGGTCACTCATGCTCATCTGAATGCTGAGCTGCGTGAAGTCATTGCACTACCACAAGACGTTATGATTGCCTGCGGCAGTTCTGTATACGTGCCACAACAAATAGAGCGCGATATTCACATCCACATCAATTGTGCGAAATTCCACAGCCCTGAACCTACAATAGCGGACGCTCCTGGTTTACAGGAAGTCTGTGCAGTGCGCTGCCGCGTTCAATGCAGTGTCTCTGAAGAAATGTGAGTCGTTCGAGAGCGTTCGCTCGCGTGCAACTCTCGAAGATTCCTGTGCAGTGTCAAGGTGCCCGTGATGTGTACCTGCAAAGGGTTCACATGTACGTAGTATCCAAGCCATCTCCCTCCCCTCGATTATCCAGATTGCCATTGATTGATGGAGGAAATAATTCCGAAAGTTGTGTCCGAAGGGGGGAATCGAACCAGGGATCCCTCACTTCTGAACGTGCGGCGCTAGGCACTACGCCACGAAGCGCGACGACACGTTTCACTTTCGTGTTATAGCACATCATTTGACAGAGAGTTCACCCACAGTTCTTTCTCTCTCTTTCGCTGTATTGCCCCTCTCGTGGACGCTTTCACATGGCAGTGGGCTATGTGATAGTGATTATGGTGGGCGCCTAAACAGCTGGACCTTTAAAATGTGCACATTGAGGACGTTAGAGCCCGTGAAGAACGATCAGACGGCACGAATAACAGCTATTGCTACGGCGCTGTACTGAAAGCTGACTCACTGTTCGTGCTTTTTTTACGGCCGCGCCATTCACCTGTTCATAACTTGTGTAGCTATTTGCCTTCTTTTGTGCATTTTATTTCATTTTCTACTAACTTTTACTCACATGGAGCAACGTGTTTTTAGTGCGTTCTCTGCACACACCATATGGCGGCTGGCGCATTACTGACGTCACGCTATTCATTACAGCAAAACTACTAAGCAGAGACGCGCGCTCCATATGTGCGCACATTCTAGAAAATGTGTCGCAAAATGTTTTCTGTATGCAGTCGTGTATCGTAGAACAGATGGAATTCTCGTCCGACAGGAGAAGCGTGGAGTACCTCATCGGCACCTGCACACTGTCCCAGTTTTTCACGTCTCTGTTTGGTGGAACGCAACGAGAGCCATAAAGAATGGTACGTGAAACCCAATTCTCGCAAATATGTGTAGCATTGGTTAGTGTCACGATGTGAAATTTGGTGTCCCTTTCTTTAGCGGTATTTCAGTAACTCGTTTACAGCACTCACAATGGGAAAGCATGTGGCATTTTGGACGAGAGCCATCTACGCTTTGGAACAGGGCTGTATTGTGTTGCATTGTTGGATAACGTCTCTAACACTGCTTTCGTCTGCGTTCGATATAAGCAGTTCCAAAACTTTTATTGTGCTGTCCACTGTTGCTCACCTAGGCTTCTATACACAACATATATTTCTGAAAAAAGAAGGAAAGGTGTGCTCTTTCTTCCTTTATTTACTGAAACGTGCCAGGGCTCCTTCATCGTGTGAGACATTACCTACGCGGGAAAGATAAAACACTTAAAGACAACAAAGGAAGGAAGATGGAGAAATAGCTGCGCACGTATGCGTAGACTCTTAACAACATAAGAATGTCAGCGTTCAAACATTCTCGTCTCCGACAGGTAAAGCAGTGCAGTTGTGTTACGAATAAAATGTGCGCTGTGCTTGTTAATAGAGCATTCTTCGATGAGATTCCCTGCAATCTGCTTTTTATCCCTCATAAGAATCTTGATTTCCTCGAACATTGGTAGACACATGTAGGCCTTAAGATGCGCTGGTGAATGTGCCACGACATCCATCGGTAAATAAATTCGCATTCCCTGGTGTGTGTACTGATACGAATGATATCGCCGAAGGATCTTGCGACCAAGCAGCTTCACATTGCCGAATCTGGCTGTCGAATGATTCCTGCATCGTGGGTGGTTACGACTTTCAGTCGAAGCAGAGCGTTGCAATTGCACCTTTCTCAAGATTGGAGTGACAGTTGGAAGTGCCAAGTTTGATCAATTTCTAAAAATAAAGTGTTTGTAAGTGCCACCCATGGCGTCCGCATGTCCCTACGTTGTCGTTTGTATTTTGTTTCAAAATGACGCCTCACAGTCAGCGCCAACTGATGCAACAAACAGTTCTCCCATCGTACACGAGCACCGCGATAAAAGAGCATTCGAGGTCCCCGAATCTCTTCTCGTCATGCGCGTAGCCAGATTTTATTTTGGGAGAGGCCCAAGCCCGCTTTCTGTATGTGCATGCTTTTGTATGTCCATACACACTTCCAAAATTTCGGGAGGGGTTTGAGCCCTCATACCCCTTCTGGCAAGTCTGTGCTTCTTTGTTCTTGTACCGTCACGTTCTTCAGTGCGCATAATCATAATCATCACTATCATTACACGTCACAACCGCGCTATCCGCGCAGTACGTCTTCCGCAGCCCATGTCTCGTCGGTCGAAGTGGCAGCTACATGACGGTAGGACAATGCCATGACGCTGTAGGCCAGATTCACGCCCTAGGCGCCGCCGCTATGTTTCGGCAGGTAAGCCGAGCCCACGTCACGGTTTAGCTTCTTCGTTGCAATCTTCTATCGCCAATAGGTGTGTCCATCTCTTCGTGCATATGGAACCAAGATAAACGCTCTACAATATCGTTATATGAGCGGAGAGTAAAGGGGAAGACGGTGTTATTGCGGCGATCACCACCTTCCACCTGCTTCGGAATTTGTTCACATATCAAAAGCCCCCTTCAAACACTGGGCAGCTCGCAGCAATTTTGTTGGAAGGTGTGGTGTAAGAAGAACCCAACGACCACCGCACCACTGCATGGACTCCGCCTTGCCGGATGCCGGCCCTCTCCGATCAAGATGTCCGAAGACCAGACCGCTTCTGATGCTCCTCGGGCAACCTCAACAGGTTTGATATCGTGCTACTGAGTGTCACCTAATTTCGGCGGGACCTGAGGAGGGGACGTCGAGGAATGGCTACAGAACTATCCCAGGCAGCACGCAACGTAGGGCCGATATTGGTTTTATGGCGGCAAAGTTCGGCCCATCCACGGCCTAATGTTGCCGACAGCGAGCCAGTATCGGCCACGCCGCCGTCAATGACTGGCAACGTCGGGCTACTATCGCCGCTGCCCCGCCGATATCGGCAGGCCGTCTACTGTAATCGGCAACATGGGGCCGCTTATGCCGCGTTACTGCCGACATCGGCTGAGGCGATGGCTTTCAACGGCAACTATGGCGCCGATTTTGCCTTTCTACAGACAATATGGGCTGGCCGACGCCATTTATCGGCAACACTGTGCCAAGTATGCCACCTTAAAGCCCCCGTCGGCTAGCCGATAACTTTCTCCGGCAAATGTGGCGCCGATTTTGCCGCTCATCAGAATCACCTGAGGAATGGCGACTTTGGCGCGATATTTGCCCAGGAAGATTATTTCACAGGAGACATTGAGTCATTTCTGTTGTCCTGGAGGCAACGTCGACTACGCCGCAGCCTTTCATGGTTGATATCGGCCGGGCCTCTTTGGAAGCCTGCTGTATATAACAATAGAGATCCGATCGACACAAGGATGACCGAAATTCACTTGAGAGATTCGACGTAAGAATAAGATGTTGAGCTTCATATATTCATGTATACGCGTTTCAGTGCCGG
Source organism: Hyalomma asiaticum (assembly GCA_013339685.2). NCBI lineage: Eukaryota > Metazoa > Arthropoda > Arachnida > Ixodida > Ixodidae > Hyalomma > Hyalomma asiaticum. The sequence continues at coordinate 82,833,442 of CM023487.1, read as the reverse complement.
AACATAGCGCACGTGCGTTTTGAGCAGCATATATGACATTATGTTCGCGCGCATTGTTTTTAATAAGCAGGGCACACAAAAAACATGCATATAAACTATTCATATACTGTTTTTCGGGAACTTAGCGAAACAGGCTGGCGCAACAGTTAACATTAGCCAGAAGGATCGACAAGCATGGTGGAAAATTATCTGACAGCGCGCATGTCAGAAAATTTAAATTCATAGAAATTGAACTAGTTCGTGCATACATCGATGGGCATAACCAGCACTCATATGTTCAAACAAAGATAAACAGTTGCAAGCGGCGCTATACTACTGACATTTAGCAACCTATGGAAGGAAAAGGCATATGGAGGTAACAGCGCGTGGACAAAAAAAGGTCTAGCGCCGACTTTATGGTGCGCTGAAGCGGAGATAAACTCGCCACCGGCGTTATACTACTGACATTTAGCAACTTATGCAAAAGAACGGTATACAGAGCTAACATTGCGACAGCGAGGAGACAATACTGATCTAGTGCTAGCTCTATAATGAGAGGACCATGAAATACATAGATCCATTTGTATTGCAAATTCAAATGAAGTGCTCTTGTCAAGACCACGACATTTGCGAAAAAAGCAAAAACGAAAAATACCAAGCAGTGATATGGCAAGCATTTTTCATCTCAAAGGTGGCAAACAAATGCACACACCTATAATTGATATAGAGAGAGCTTTTCTGGTGAGTTCTACTAGAGTGTATCTGATCACAGAGTGTTCTTGTGCAGGCGATCTGCGTATCTTATGTTATATAAAAACAGCAAGCATGCACTGAAAAAAAAATCAGTTGAAATCAAAGCTCTCTTCTGTTCCCTGGTTTCTTCATACGTTTGAGCAGGGTTACAGCATAAACCAGCCGTCCTAAGTCAAGCTGTTGTTGACCACGTGGCCCTCCACTACATTTCATCAGTGCGTTCGCGAAACTAGTGCAATCCTTTCAAAAACAGCTCCTGTACAGCGCAACGCATGTATCGCAGCTCGCATAAGCTCAGCAAAAGAAAATAATTGTCTACTGGTCGGGTAGACAATGCACCTCCATGCTCTCTACTACCACGCAGATACAATAGGCTAATAATTCCTTAATATGTCCACGCCATTGCGTATAATTCATGCTTTTTTTGCTTTTTTGTGTAACGTCCGTTTTTGCGTTCTTTCCATACATATCGAATTCGTTTACACATCGGCCATCGGTTACGTTGTACTGGTTAAATGAGCAGAATATATCGAGCTTGAGTGCATGCTCTGTGCAGTGTGTCGGATTTATCACTGGCGTTCGTATGAGACTATGGCGTTGATATAAGCGCACATGTGCGTATTCTGATATTTAACAACTCATTTATTTATAACCAATAAGGGCAAAAGAAGGGCGCGTAGAGACAGAGTCATCGCAGTATTTCTTGTCGTGCGGAAAGGCAGAACGTGCATGTCTTTCGTGCGCTGAAGAAAATGGCAGGAATTCAAACAGAATGGCGGCGCCGTGCGTCCTCGCTACGTTTGTTGCGTGCAGTGCAGCATTTCGCTCTCGTTTTTAGCTATAGTGGGTGGTTCAGTCTCTGCGAAATCCTGTGTTACAAGTAGCTGGCAAGAGAACACATGCGTGCCAGCATACGCCACAGGCTGCACTGAGCTGCACTTAACAAATGCAGTCCCGGCGGGCGTCCCCGCCATTGTGCAAAAATGTTTGCCCCACAGACATGCTGTCTTCCACGTTTTGAGACAGCTACAAAAAAAAAAAGAAAGCAAGAAAAACGAGCGTGCTCTGCCGAGAAGCAACCTAGCATGTGCTAAGCCAGCAGCAACTAAACATAAAAAAAAAGTGTGTGGGGAGGGGGGCGCGCGTCCCCTCCCGAACTGGCCACCTTTGTCACGGCCCCCTCCGTGAACATCCATTGTGCTCATCTGCAGTTTGCAAAGAATGTGGTTCTGAACCTGCTTTTGCTGGCGTTCGCTGCCTTCCGAGGGGGAAACCACGAGGAACTCTCTCCGCGCTCTCTCGTCGCGGCTGCATCGCTACCAACGTGCAAGGTGTAAGAACGAGTTTCAGCGGCTGCACGCAGTCTGTCCACGCGTTTATCGTTTATCATGTACCGCATTTATCGATCATTCAAGTTGATTGCGCGATTCCTTGGCGAGTGTACCTCCTAAGACAATGCCCATCCCAACTGTGACATCGGTTGTATATGAACACAAGCCTGTGCCTTTTGGTGAGACTACAGTGTCGTCGCCGAATTTGTATTGCGGACTCACAGCTGAAGAGTGCAGAGCGGATGCCAAAATTCGGTAAGTTGCTGGCCAGTTTTCAAAATGGGATGTGGCACATATTGTTGTCATGTGGAAGCACCGGTTCCACTTTATATATTATTTGTGTCGTGAGGTGCGTAGGCTCTTTATTTTCGAATAAAGAGCCTACGTACATTGTCCCAAAGCAGTTTTACTTCATGTAGTTAATCCTGTGCTTGTATCAAACACCCTTTGTGTGGTGACTTGCAGTTCTCGTCTCGTAACATTTTCTTTTCTTGCCCGTATTTTTAAAGGTAATGTGATACCGAACACGCGCTCCTTGGTGCAGGACATGTGCGGCAGTTCGGCACGCGATGGCATTTTTAAAGTAGCCTTGAAAAGAGGTTCCTTCTCTAATATCTGCTTATAATGCACCTTACACCTATCATTTAAGAACATTTTTTGCCTAACGACCCCATCCCTGGGGTGTGTCGTGTTAGCTCACGTCTACATGTTTTCCTTTACGATGTATGCCAAAAATATTAAATTTATTATAATGCAAGATGCACCTATTTCAAGTAATGTGCCGCTTTTAAAGTTGCTTTGCAACAGATCCTTTACTCACGTTTTTTCCCCCTTGGGTATCTAAAGCGACACGACACCAAGATCTCGGGGTTGGATATTGAACATAGATTCATTATATTTAAAAGGACGACTTTGTTTTGTTATTTTCTAAAGTAGTGCCCGATTATGAATGTTTCTGACATTTCTTGTATTTCCGCGTTTGTTCATGAGTCGTACATAAGTTGCATGGAATTATAGTATAGTGCTGATGTGCTCCACAGCTGTGCTAATTTTCACGCCTTTTCCCGCAGGTTCCACCCTTGCCGAAGCTTTTCCACTACGACGGTGCAACACGAGAATAGCATATTATCAATGCAGAGTTCACAAAATAAATGAAATAGTGCTTTTCCCTATAAACCTCTCTTGTTGTGTTATTTGTTTTGGTGAGAACGCATTAATAGAAACTACAGAGGATCCACTTAGCCCCACTTATTACTGTGTTAATAAAGCTTTCGCGTATGCATGAGAGGCACATTTACACAAACTACTGTTGGTCCTTCGAAAATGTGAAAACAAAAAATAAAATTATCGCAATCCAAACGGCGCGACACACGTGGGGTAAACTACAAACACCATAGTGGCTGTGAACGGTCGCGCAAGGGGTTTCCCGATGTCGGCGGGGCCGACAACACGCCAAAAAAGCCTGAATGCCCGCAACATCGGCCAATGCTACCTAGCCAAATCCGACCCATTCTGGCTGGCCAAATTTGACCCATTCTGGCTGGCCAAATTTCGCCCACGCTGGCTGGCCAAATTTCGGCCACTCTGGCTGGCCAAATTTCGCCCACTCTGGCTGGCCAAGTTCCACCCATGGTGGCTTCGCCACAGTGGCGCCATTCTGGCTGGCCGTCATCGGGCACATGTGGGTGAAAGTAGCGCGAGCGCGATTTGCCGACTTAGGCCCGATATCGCTGCCGACTTTGGCCGACTTCACGCCTACATAAGTCCTGTGTTGGCGTGCTGCCTGGGATAAGTGAGTGAACAGAAGCCCCAGCGAAACTCAGCAATCTTGTGTTTTCAGTAAAGAACAGTGCGCTCGTTTGGTATGAGCACAACGGGTACCAGTTCACAACACGGGATAATTTTTTTCCAGTCCAGACGTGCTTCCACAATTCCACCGCGAAGAAGCAGGCAGACGAAATGGCTCAGAAGGCGTCGCTTCATTGGATGACATGTACGACGTACATCACATCGAAGCTTGTACAGTGGCGCAAAATCGAGAATTCTGGGGTACCTCCAAAGACAAGGTTGGGTACGTCCTTAATTACGAGGATAGCTGTAGACGTGTACAGATGGTAATTGAGAAAGAGATCCTGAACTTCGTTTCTGACGCGATGCAGCACTGTCGCGAGTTTCAAACGCTGAATTAACGCTGGAATGTGCCAAGATTTTTATAACGTCCCTACTGGGGTTAGCATCTATACGCTGGAAGGACATTGGAAATGCAGTAGCGTTATCACAGCCGTGGGTTTATCTGTTTGCTCGAGGACACGCTGAGGGCCTAGGAGAAGGTGGCCACACTGCTGATGCCGACAGAGAGTTGCAAAGGCGGCGTAAGTGTGCAATGACTTTCATGTGCACAAAGAACTCCCCGCAGGGGTGTCTTCTTGCACGTGCGTATAGTGTGTGGCGACACCACTGACCTGAGCGAACAGGAGAGGGGGGCGGGGGGGGGCTTAGACTCTCTGCACGCCTCGCCGTGCGTGGCCTAGCCGTGTGCAGGGAAAAGAGGATCCTGGGAGCCCAGCTAACGCGGAGTGGTTGGAGCTTCAAGGCCCCTGGTGGCGGCAACCCACCGCTTTGGCCCGTGCTTCTAATAGACGGCGCCCCCGGATTTACCCACCAGGGGGAAATCGGCAGTCGCCTTTTCCTATCTATCTCTCCTTCTACACCTTCGTATTTCGCTCACATTTTCGTCTTTCCTGTCCTCCACTGTCTTCCAATTACATCCCTGTTTCTCGGCGGCAAGTGTTAACCTTGTGTGGGTACCCAACCTTGGTTATTCTGTATCAGTGGCGGCGTACGGCTGGCATCGTGCAGGCCTGTTTTCCGGACGTGCCGCATCCCCAGCTTGGGCTGCATAGTAGGCGGTCGGCGCCACTGCTGAATATATGTGCATCGATAGCAAGGTCATATTCTGCACTTTCATATCGCCCCCACAAAATGGGGCACAACGAGGACATTTTCAAATTCAGTGGACGACAACCAAAAAACTTACCTCGTTATCGTGTCATTCATTGCGAAACTCGGAGCACGACTGTCCTCTGTCTCCTTTGGTGGCCAAGTTCCTCACTGAGGCCACATAGGAAAGTTACAAGGCAAAATTACTAGCAAGCGGCGACCACCTCTTCGAACTCTAGGAAAAGAATCAGCAGGAGTACCTTAAAAATCTAGTGAAATTTGGGGACCTCCCCATAACCGGAGAACCACACTCTTCACTGAACTCCATCCGAGGTGCCGTCTCTGACGACGCCTCACAGACGAAGAACTCCTGGAAGGATGGCGAGGACAACACGTAATATATGTTTAGCGTATAAAACTAAGAAGCAACAACCAAAAATTGCTACTTAACACTTAATAGTCACTATGTTGCCGGAAGCCCTCGACACAGGCTCAGACTATACATTCCAAACCCTCAGCACTGGTTCAACTGCCAGAGATTCAGACATGGCTCGCAAAGTTGACGCAGCAAGCTGACATGTGCAAAGTTTGGTGCCCACGGCCACGCAGCAGACAACTGCAGAGGCATATATCTCATTGCATAAACTTTGAAGGCGATCATCCGGACTACTATAGACCGTGCGATGTATGGAAATAAAAAAAAGAGGTCATTAGGATAGAAGCAAAAGGAAATGTCACTTACAAAGAGGCACGTCAGAGAGTCGCCTTACTTTTTGGCAAGAACAGTACGCCGGAGTGGTACGACAGGGGGGCACTGCCGTAATGGCTTTTGGCGTCAACCTGGGCCAATAGAACCGGTAGCACAGGACTGCCACAAGCCCCTCAGGTGAGCATAGCCATTGGTGCCACACCATCAGTAAAGATTTAAGCCACAGCTGTGGCGAATTTAAAATATTGAAACTGGATGCGGTTATCCTTGGTCAATTCATGGTGAGCAAGCTCTGACCTTTAGCCATGAATTGGCTAAGGACAACTGCATCCAGTTTCTAGGATCTTAAATTACAGTTCACTGACACCCATGTTTGTTGATGGTACAGTCGAAGGTGCAACAAAAGTTTGCTGTCATACAAGAGTGCATACTCGAAACGTGTGAAACGAAGCACCGCTATGTCCAGTCTTCCCTCAGCCCTACAAACATCCTGCACACACATGGTCTTCGCCAGTTTTAGCTGACCGGTTGAGCGTCTGTTAAACACTGGATACCCAGATCACTTAATTCTCAGCGCTTCTGAAAGCCTGCTTCAAAGACTGAAATCCTCAGGAAGGAAAGAGCAACACTAGTGTAAATAAACCTGCCTTGGTCATGCCATATTTGCATTGCGTTTCACACAATATGAAGAATGTTGCGGAAAGACACTGAATACGCGCCGTATTTCGAGCGTCTTTCAAACGTAAAAAAGTTTGCCCTGTGCTGACTAAAGCAAAAGTTCAGCATCCACGTGCATAAAGAATCATCGATCAGAATGGGCCCGTGAGATGCATCTTGCAAGTACTCTACGAAGTTCCTTTGTCATGTGGCCGGTCTTAAATAGGGCAAACCGGCCTTTGCTTCATTTAACGCGCGCAGGAGCGCAAGCGATCCTTGGGCATCGGCGCGGGCAGTATTCATGCCCTGCACTGCTAGAACTGCGACAGTATGAGCTGTTTTCCTCAGCGAGAAAAAACCAAATTCCTTTAAAAGGCAAGAACAAGAAGAGAAAGAGAGATTATCGAGGCTTTTTTCATTGCGAGGAGAGGGAAATACTTTTGTTAGTTCACCCCCATATTCATTATCAATAAGAGAAATAGATTTCTTAGATGGGAACTTAAAGACAATTCCGGACTTGTAATGCGCACCTTTTCACGCTACCTTTACACAGCCTCCTGTACGTTTATCTGTGCGGCTGTTCCTTGCCGTTCTGTATAAATGTTCTTTCTTCATGAAATAAACACGGTGCGAAGTGTGCGCTCCATGTGTGCGTGCGTTTCTACGTCTCTGTGGTGTCTTCACTTAGTTAAAACCTCTTTGACAAAAACAAACTACAAAAATTTCAAAGAGGAAATGCCTGTTAGGCCAACGTTTCTACAAGCATACTTGTCTCGACAAAACCACTTCCCGGAACTTGCCTCTGTATGTTTTTATTGCATAATAACATGTTTTTATGGGCGGAATACCATATTTGCTTAGGTCACAAAATAAAAGGGGTCAAAGTATCCGAATGATGGCCTGTCCGAGAAAAATCTTAACTTTGATGCATTAGGGTGCTTTTGACCTCTGACGGAGAAACTAAAATAAATATTAAATACAAATCATGATATTCGCAACTGTTCTACACAACGACGACTTCTTACCAGGAAGTGACCTTATCAGAAACTGAGAAAGTACACAACTTCCGATAGGTCGCGCAAGGCCAGACCACAGCGAAGCTGGCCGATAGTTTGCTGAAATAAGTCACTTGGTAGTTATGTGATTTTTTGGCGGGAACGTTTCACGTCACATTGCGTTACGTGGTTTTGGCCCCGGAAAAGCGTCTCGTGATCACTTAAGACCACGCAAGGAAATGTCTCATGACATGTTCCCCCGAACATCACGTAACACGATGTTACGCCACATGTTCACACCAAAATCACGCAATGAAATCGCACGTGACATGTCCCCCCCCCCTAGTCACGTAAGGCAATGCCACATGACATGTTCCCGCCGAAATAACATAAGGAAATATCACGTGACATATTCCCGCCAAAATCACGGAACGAGTTGCCATGTGACATGTTCGCCCAAAATTACATAAGAAAACGTTACGCGACATGTTGTTGCCCAAATCACGTAACGCAATGTCACGCGACATGTTTCTTCCAAAAATAGCGTAACGCAATGTAAAGTGAAATTGCATGACGGCCGAGATATTACGGTGCGCTTAAACAGGTTTGCGGTTATAACTGGCATGACGTAGTTTATACGGTTAATTAAGCAGCTTTGCTGCTAAGAAAGGAAAGAAAAAGGCCGATTCAGCAGGTTTTCTCCAAATGTGCTCATTTTCACGGTTGTAACATAACAGACGTGACCTGGCTAAGTTGCTCTCCCGGTGCAGCAGTTGGCGTTAACGTGCGACGCTTAAAAAAGTTTTTTAGTAGTACAGTACAGCAACACAGCAGCGGCTGTGCTCTCCCCTGATTTTTTTGCTTCCTGTTTGCGCGTCAGTCGTTCATTGCATCCGTTCTTTTATCAGCAGCGATGCGAATGATGAGCCACGACTCGCTAACCAGGCAGTGTAGCAAGCGACATAAAACACTCACTTGTGTCCGTTATTGAGGTAAATAAACGCTCTCCCTTTTCTCTAAAAATTGCGCAGTGTGGCTATACATTCATTCAGTGGTCGGTATGGCAGCGGTTTGTCTGTCGTAACTCATCCTCAAGCAATAATACACCGCATATCCAATGAATGCCTTGTTGCAAGCATTGCTACATAGTCACTACAAAGTTGCGAAAACTTCCGAGCGAAGGCTTAAATTCATCGTAACTTCTAAGAGAGAAAACGGCGTGAGGTCATAACACTGTTCTTATTTCGAAAGCTTACAGGAAGGCCTCATCGCGAGGGGGTGTCAAAGTACGCGAACAAAGTCCATTGATGCAGAATAGTTGTCCCCTCTTCGAAAGCAAAATGGTTACACGCGGCTTGTTTCACGAAATGCCCCGCCACGGTGGTCTAGTGGTTATGGCACTCGGCTGCAGATCTGAAGGTCGCGGGATCGAATCCCGGCCGCGGCGGCTGCATTTCGATGGAGGCGAAATGTTGAGGCCCGTGTGCTGTGCGATGTCAGTGCACGTTAAAGAACCCTAGGTGGTCGAAATTTCCGGAGACCTCCACTACGGCGTCTCTCATAATCAGAGCTGGTTTTGGGACGTTAAACCCCACAAATCAATCGAATCAAATCTGTCATGTTTCATGAAATGCGTGGAAGTCATATGTAGACGCATGAAAGCAGACGTTCACACGCATTTTGCGGAACTGCTTTCTTCACGGCGCTACACATTGTAAAATAAGAATGAAAATGTGAACAGTAACCAGCAAAATTAAAATAATTAATTTTCAAAACAATACAGGTACGCCATTTAAAGCAGAGCATCGAAACCTAATTGAAGAATAGAGATTACAGAGGGATCCATATCGGTCGCAATATTTTAATAAGGTCAACGCTACCGATTTCTACAGGTCCGTAAACTCCAGGTAATTTCGGCCAGGAAAGGGAAACTGAATCGAAACTGAAGAGGCACGACCGAAGTAGAGATAGCAATGCGCCTATCGCTGCATCGGTACTGCATGGTGTGACGTGGATGAACCCTTCATACGCCTGAAAGAGTATGAGGAAGCTTTGGTGTAAGGCGGTGATTTTTATCTCCTCGATTGTACACCAGATAACGCTTGCAGGCACAGCCCTTGACAACGAGACGTGCTCATAGTCGCTCAGCAATGCGACGCAAAGAGCTCGGCCACACAGGGCACTTCGATGGCAGAAGCAAGTGAGCTCTTTCACAATGCCCTTCCGGCTTCCAGACTGAAATCAGCCAGGTTTCATCGGTATGCGAAGCTTGTAGCGTCCCCGTTTCGCAAGCATAACAACAGGTGTGGGTTACCTGTATAAACAGGTTTCGCTGAGCAATGACGTTTGAGCAGTCTAGCTCTTGTGATCCAAATGATAAATGGTCTAATTTTGTTAATTTGTTTTCAAGTTATCATTTCCACCCATTTCACAGCACGTGCCACGTGAACAACGAAATCTTGCTAAAGGTGCGGAAATCTCTGTACTTCAGTAATTATAAAGGTTTATACGTATTTCCTGGAACTACCTGTGTAACGTTAATATCATGTAACGCTTCCGCCATAAGGAAAACACACTGCTAACCTATTTAAAAGAACCAGCAGAAACTGCATACACTACTTTCATTCGTACCACATGTATGTCCTAATTCTGAAAATGAAATCTGGGTTTTGACATGTCTGCTAGTATAAAACAAAGAGTAGTAATGAACAAGCGTGGCGTTACCCTTCCGGTACCTAATTTTCAATGTTTTACCAATTAATGGTAGAACAAATATGCACCGAACAATACAAAACGAAATGACTTTCTTGAAAACTCATCCAAACTATTAAATGCGCAGCATTTCTTGGCCAACTGAAGTCAATTTGACCGTATCTATCTATCTATCTATCTATCTATCTATCTATCTATCTATCTATCTATCTATCTATCTATCTATCTATCTATCTATCTATGTCTCAGTGCTTACTCGGTTGTCTCGTTCACCTGCCAGACGGAAATATTTGGGAGGTTGGGAATAAATATTTGACGAATATGAATGACTGATCCTTACATCACCAGCATGATATACTCATCATGTACGTCACGATTAACAATACTGTAATCACGCGTCGCGTTCTGCACCTGAAGCGGTGCACTGCCTCCAGGATTGGCCTACATACCGGACGGCCGGTTTAAAAATCTGCAGTCTCAAAACAAGGAAGGAACAGCCTTTGTCCTCGCTCGCGATCGAAATTTATACGTAACAAGCACACAGACTCGACTGCAACTTACCAAGTGGTAGAGAGACTATCGAACAAGATTCCTCGAGGTGCCAAGCAAGCACGCTACCACTAGGCCATGGTGGCTCCTCCGACACGGTATGTAGAGTGAATCAATTTATCACACCTGCAGTTGTAATGATCGCGCGTCTGCAACGTGAATTGCGCTTCCAATCTGTGATAAGCACAATCATGGCCATTAATAACGAAATCTGAAACGTGGCTCACTGAAACGCGGCTCACTAGCGATGTGCAAAATTTCGAAATAGCTGCGCCAAATTACTCAGTTATACGCAAAGATAGGCCAGCACGTGGTGGTGGGGTGGCTATACTGATAAAGAACAAGATTCCCTTCACTGTTCTTCCTGATGTCGAGGGGGTGGAAGTGATTTTTTGTAGATTACTTTCACCTTCCTACACCACTACCGTTGGATGTGTCTACCGCAGTCCTTAATCAAATATTGATTCCCTAAAATCTTTGCACTCGTATATGCTACGCCATCTACAAGGCACTAGAATAATGTTGCTAGGTGATTTAAATCTACCAGACATCGACTGGTGCACTATGACATATCGGTCAAAATTGTCGGACGTAATATTCGACATAATGCTGCCTTTTAACTTAAGTCAAATAATAGACGAGCCAACCCGCATACAAGGATCTAGATCTGCTACACTTGATTTAGTGTTTCTGAGTCACCATTTTGCGATAGATTCAATGAAAACCATTCTTCTTGATGGATTGACCGACCACAAGATAACGCTCTGTAGTATACCACTAGAATACCAAGCTATTACACGTAAACCGACGATTACGTTTCCCAATTTTAACGCCGCTGATGATGCAAGCATATTAGACCATCTAATGTTTGAATTTTCTTCCTTCAATGATATAGCAGGTGACAGTACTACAAACGTTGAAACATTATGGCAGAGATTCAAGGCGATTACATATTTTTGCATTAGGAATTTTGTGCCGACTAAACCCAAGAAAACCAACAAACGCAACCCTTGGATAAATCTCGATATAATTCACTTGAAAAGAAAAGTTAAACGCCTCAGAAAGTCATGTAAAAGATACTCCGACCAAGAAACACGTGGCACGCTCAACTCAGCTATCAAGAACTTAAAATTAGAGATACAGAAGGCTAAGGAAATCTATTTTAAATTCGCACTTACTACCTTTCTAAAAAATTCCCCTCAGAAGTTTCGGAACTACATAAGCCCTAAAGATGGGGACACCATCCCGTTAACGCCTGAAGAAAGTAAAAATAGAGCCAACTCATTGAACAACCTACTTTCAATCGGTCTTCACCACCGATAACGGAAATACACTGGAATCATTAAAAACCTATTGCAGTGAAATTGAACCAATCGTGGTCGATGAGGCTGGAGTGACAACCCTGTTATTAAAGTTAGATCCCAAAAGAGGAGCTGGACCTGATGATATTCCCAATCAATTCCTGACGCGATACGCAGAATGGGCAGCCAGATATCTTTGTATCATTTACAGGAAATCTGTGTTAACTTCTTCCCTCCCTGATGACTGGAAAAAAGCCAAGATAGTACGTGTACATAAATCTGGAAACAAAGCTGATGCCTGCAACTATAGACCCATCTCACTAACGAGCTCCGCATGTAAAATGCTTGAACATATCATCCTCAAACACATAACCGTCTTCCTTGAACAGAAACGCATATTATCGCCTTGCCACGGATTCCGCAAAGGGCTATCTACGGTCACTAAACTGACAGAACTGATTCACGACCTTTGCTTAAGCATCGACCTTCAAAAGCAAGTGGACCTAATTCTGCTAGATTTTTCTAAAGCGTTCGAGAGAGTGTCTCACACAAAACTGGGTAGGAAGCTGGAATGTACAATAGGCGGGGGACAAATTACCAACTGGGTCAAAAACTACCTTGCGAACCGGACACAGTTTGTTGAAGTTAATCATGAATTCTAGAAAATTACCACAGTTACCTCCGGTGTTCCGCAAGGCAGTGTGCTTGCGCCAATTCTATTTTTAATCTTCATAAATGATCTACCCGACATAGTCAACACTCACATAAGACTCTTCGACGACGATTGCATAGTATATCAAGAAATAAATTCACCTGAGGATCACGAACTACTAAATCAGGCTGTGAAATCAATAATGGACTGGTGTGACAATTGGCAAATGAGCCGCAATGTAAGCAAATCAGCTGTCATGCGCATTACAAGAAAACACAACTTATCTGTTCATCCGTATACAGTTGGCAGCACTCAATTGGGAACAGTTAAGGAATATAAATACCTCGGCCTCGTCATATCAGATACTCTTAGATGGGTCGCCCATGCTGACTTTGTAACTTCCAAAGCTTTAAAGAAACTTTTCTTTCTTCGGAGGGGGCTCCATCATACCACGCCAGATATTAAACTACTCGCCTACACCACATTCATCGGACCCATTCTTGAATATGCAATCGTCTCCTAGTTTCCGTATACAAGCAAACTAAAAAAAAGCTAGAGAGAGTTCAGCGAAAAGCAATTAGGTTTATATACAACAAGTACAAAATGACTGACTCACCGTCGCAACTACTAACCAGAGCCGGATTGCTTAGTTTAGAAAATCGCGCCAAACTAGCTCGTATGAAGCTGTTATGTCAATTGTTCCATGAGATGCTGCGTATAGATTCCTCCCGCTACTTGATTAAAGCCGATACAAGAGAGACTCGTTTTAAGCACCCCTTAACACTGCGAAACTACCGTTTCAACACTGAGTGCTTCAGATTTTCGTTTTTTCCCGCTGCAATTAGAGAATGGAACGATCTACCTTCACATATCGTCCTCAGTCCATCACTAGACATGTTTTTACAATCCTGCGAAACTCACTTACAAGCTTCATGGTCATTATTCCTGTAGACGCTCCTACACAAGGGTTCAATGCTATCACGTCGACCTCATTACTTATGCTCTATTTTAAGCTTTATTCTTTTTTGTAATGCTCCTGCTTCATGGTTTTGTATGATGTGTATATGATGTGTGTGATGGATTGTGTATCTGATGTTCTTTTGTGCATTTTCCAGTGTTACATATCTTCGTAAAAACAACACAATATTACACTATTTAAATGATAGTTTCCCTAACCTATGATATTGTTTCTGCCAATTGTATTTCTGTATTTTTTGTATTCCGTGCTACTTGCCCTTCCTGCAATAATCCCTATTGGGATTGGGTGTATGCTTAAATAAATAAATAAATAAATAAGTTATGAAACAATTCGGTATGCTTCTGCGCAACTTTACTTGATCCCGCAGATACACTCTAACAATCGACGCTTATGATAGCACACCGACGCACCGTTCATGGTGCATTTTTCTTCCACAGAACAGGCGTCTCTGTTTCGGACTAACGTGAGTGGTAGCTTCACCTCGTACTATAATCCGCGATTTATTCGCTGTGGTGCTGTCGACGTTGCTGGTTAGCCCATGTTGTACATACTCGTGATTGAGTACTATGTGGTCTGCGCAAAGACCTTGATCCCACTCGTAACACTGGCTGAATGCCAAACAATTCGTCATTGGCTATTTTCTCGCTCTCTGCTTCCCATGACACCCATTCCCGCAATTCATGAAATCTGCAGCATTTTATTGGAATGATTTCACATCCACTACCTGCAACACTTTGGTGGCATGTGTGCTGGAAGTTCAACAAATAACTTACATCAACTGTCGAATATTGAAGCCATGCCTGGATACTTAGTTACTGTTGTCGAATGCTGAAGGGTTGCCTGGATACGTAGTTTATCGTACATTTCACGGCAACCCTTTCAATATCCAAAGGGCCCAGCAACACTCTCTGAACTTAGCCATAATTAGATATCAATAAGTCCTCTTGCGAACACGTGATCCTTCAATCACATGATCTAAATATTATTGCACTGAACGTACCAACGAATTGCAATTCAGTTGAAGATACAGATTCAAACAGCGTGCTCTTCTTTCAAAGAATAACGTAACTGCAGGAAATCACTATGTCGCTGGACTTCTTCAAGTTGTCTTCATATAGATACGTACGCTATGGCTCAATTGTTGAAATATAAATACAGATATGAAGCATAATTCGTGATTTCCTCGTAATCATGACACGAACCAATGCGTTATGCCTTGAGTAACGCAGTGTTGACCACAGTGACGTCATTTGCTGAAAAAAAGAGGAGGGGCTTCCGAGGTTTATATGCAAATAAACTGAGAATTCTCTGATGGGTGCAGTGCAATGATAATTGGCTCAAGTATTCAAGAGTCTTCTTCTCTATATTTAATAAGTGTTGCAGGTCTTCTTTAATGACGCTTGATGATTCCTCGCAGTACACGTTAGCCTCGACGCTTTATTATGATTAAGAAAGGCTGAAATACTGTGGTCCATTCAGATCTTTTCTCCGTGAACTGGTATCGCAATGCTAACTGTTATGAATGTACTATGAATGCAGAGCTTAATGTCTCCGGCCCATAATATTGCCAACAGCAGGTTGCACCAACAAAAATCATAATATTTTTCGTCCTGAGCACGAAACAAACTAAAGGTTACCGCATGACGGGACACTACTCTTTTTGAAAGAACTTCAGTATAGTATGATAAAGAATACAAGGCGCATGGAAAAAAGTATTTGGAGTGGAAGGACATGGAGAATAGCATTGCATAGGCGCTTGGATGTTTCTAAAGTCTGCAGGCAAATGCATGAACTGTCTGTTCGTCCTGGCCGTTTCTAGGTGTAGTCTTTGTCTTTTCTTGGTCTGCAGTTTCGTGACGAGGTACCAGCACACGTCCGACTAGCCACGATAGTCCATTCATCTACCCCTGTGGTGGGGCAGCTTGCGATGCTTCATTCATTTTAACTTCTGACCGAAGTTATGGTGGCTCGAAAAGATTACCTACTCTCCTGAACGCGTGCCTCTCCCAGCAGCCGCGGAGAAACCAGATTCTTTACACCGCATGGAGGCGCTGTCTGTTGCATGCACATGCGGAAATATCCGCCTAGCCCTATTGGAAAACCCAGCGCCACTGGGAGCCAGCGTCCAGCGCCATGCCGGATTGTGGGCCCAGTGTGACGCTGTATACTGGCACGCTGGCGTGCCACGGGATACTGGGAGGCGCGGGTTACTGGCACGCAAAACCGCTTTAGAGCAAAAAAACGTGGTGCTTCCCTGCCATGCATGCTAAACAATATACAAATATAAAAAAGAGGGAGCAAAAGAAAAAAAAACACTAAAAACGACACCAGGATTCGAACGTGGCACCTTCGCATTGTCAACCCAGCACGCTACCACTGCGCCACGCCTGAATTTTTTTTTCTTTATTGCATGGAAATATTTCCGTAAATGCGTTTGAACTGTACTATACAGTTGCACACATATTAATATTAAGCAAAAGAAGGTTTAAACTGTACTATACAGTTGCACACATATTAACAGTCTAGCAGAAAAAACACAACTTTGCACTTTTAAACTCAGACTCCTCAAAAGTCAGGCAAACAGACACAAGCGTCCAGAAGCGAAAGCCAGTCCGGAACAGGATCAAAAGTCTCAACCACCTGAACACACTGAACTGGCCGTAAACAGGTTAGTCAGTGGTGTCACCTGCCGTCAGACTTGTCGTTTGCAGTGGTACACACAAGACGAACGCGCTTTTTATGCGCAGTTGAACCTCATACGTTTGTCAGACAAATGAAACAAGCCGCCGATCGCGCATGACATTCGAATAATGGCGACAGCAGTCATCATAATATGCAAGTCATATCTAACACTGAAAAAAAATATAAGTAGACCGACGGGCAGGGACTCTCGGCTGTTACGGCCGAGCTCGATAGCCTTTTCTTGCTCTTACGAATTGTCGACATATATGTAGATGCGTTTTGTGTGGACTATAATGCTGCTCGATAATTGAACGTGTACTTCAAGTGGCACTTAGCAGTTTTCTCGCTCAAACGGTGATATTTCAGAACACCTGCAGTACCAGTGTCTGACATACACCGGTTCATCGAAGCTAACTGTCGTCGCTTCGCACGCAAAAAGGAAGCGCAGTGCAGTGGGAAACCTCTCATTATCTTTGTTCAGTAAGCCGTACTGATCGACAAATATGTGTGATTGCATTTGAGTCAGAGAAGAGTGCGGCAGCAACATTCCGTGACATATATGTGCTTATTCAAAGTGCGTCGCTTCGATGCTCACCGCTTCATCTTCAAGCACCGGGAAGAAATAAAAATCATCTGTTCAGGTTAACCGATGCCAAGGCTGTACTGAGCAGTAATTTTGATTCGTCGTAGTAGCGTATTCTTAAGGCTTGGAGTGCCGTTCGCGTGTAGACGAACTCGGCCGGTACGCTATGCCAAAGCTTCACTGGGAGCATACTGGGACAGACCGATCGGGGCTCGGCCGCTTGAAAAAGCTAAAATTATTGTGTATTAGCTCAAGAAGCTTAGTCATATGATTACTGTTTCGCGCGTCTAAAGTAATTGAACGTGCAGCAATCGCCAGAGGTGTATTTGCAGCGTGGGATACCGATCGGTGTTCTTTTTTTCTGCGTGTTGGGATCGACGCTTTGAGAGGGTCATTAAATTGCGTGCGATGTACAATTTTACTGTTATTTGCACCGAATCCTCCCCACAAGTAAACACTACAGCAGAACTATTACCAGAGTGGTTCATAAACGTGACATTGCGTGTATAAGCTAAGTGCGGGGAAAATGCACAAATGTAAACATTCACAGCTGCTAGCGCTTAGTGCGCGCGGACGCCGTATGCCACGAATTGCTGCACACTGCAGCTCGCAGCGATGAAGTACGGCCAAGCCGTAAATGTTCCCAGACTCTTCACACCTAGTGAAATCAACTAATACAAGCCCCAGTGCAAAGCGTGCGCCTGTTAAACCAGCGCCAGCGTCTCTTGGGCTGCTTCCAGTGTGTTCCGCACTCGTGCCAGCGCGCAGCCTCCCAGTGTACAGCGCTTTCCAGCGAGCCTCTCACTGGTACCAGTGACATTCCAGCTATGCCAGCTTGTCCCAGTACAACGCCAGTGCAAGGCAGCGCTGCCAGCGTCCCAGTGTGTACCGCCCAGTGAAATATCATCGTTGCCAGCGCGTTTCTAGTGCTCCCAGTACGGAAAACGTACTGGAAATGCACTGAGGGCGCTGGTTTTTGCAATAGGGAGGTGTACGTTTGGGCACAACCCTACATGAAGCCTTGGGTTTTAGGGCGAACAACGGGAAGATGAACATAGCCGCGATTGAAAGAAGTAAGAGACGGTTAGAATACTGGTGGCAGAAAACTAGAGAGAAGGGACAAAAATAATTATAGGGAAAAATATGGACTTTCTGCCATAAGGGGCAGAGAACTGGGCTATGAATTTCCGTTTTTGCTATAGTATGATCGATTCGATTGAAGGTGTAGGGTCGCGACGTACGTCGCCTACGAGCCTGGTGGCGCATATGTCACCGCCCCGTTACAAAGGGCACGATCATAGCATCCATCCATCCATCCATCCACATAGACAAATTCGTAGAGATGGCTCCGTTTGGAAGCCTCTGTCTATAGGTGAGCGCGCGTTGATGACGTGGCGCGTGGAGGATAACTGCCATTTAATAATAAATAGGCTGTTTCTTTTCATCAGAGTGATGAGGGAGGCTGGGTGAAAAAGCTCAGAATCGACTTTGCTAGCTCCGACGCACAGGAAGTAAAAAACGTCGGAAACCTTGTAGAAGGGATCTACCCGAAACATTTATACCAGTAGAGAGTCATGCTGATTTCCTTCAACACAGCGATAAACGAGACCAAGCAAGTTCGTGCCTACAGCTGTAATTGTCAAAACTTATTTCGAAAAATATTTTTGAACTCCATTTTAAATATTGAAACTATTGTGGGTCTGGGTGTTTTGAAGCATATTCACGTAATTTTATCTTTCTGTATATTCGACGTTATACCTATGTGTTGTTTATACTCACTAATTTTTAACTGGAAAGTCATAGTGCATACGGCGGTGACCATGCTAGCCGCCATCATCTCATTAATTATATACATGTTCCATCTAGAAAGCCAGTGGTTTATCCAGAACTTTGATTTTTTCGGAGGGTGGGGGGTGTTATCCCTGGTGTAACCAGTACGCAATCTGGTGTGGATACCAAGTGATTGGATATTTGTGGAATATTAGGGAGGGATCCAACTGGGAAATTTTGAGGTGTCGACGAAAATAAGGAGACGCAGACGGCGCAAAAACCTCGGAGGAGGAAACTGCAATACCATGAGGGCATACGGAAGTTGAAAACTGCAAAGTAATATAAAGGCCTACCACTCGTATCACCATTTTATTATTTCGACGCAGAAGAAGGCAACACAAAATAAAGCCTATATATAAACATCTGCAAGCACAAAAGCCGTCGTTGCCAAAAACTAATTTGTGAAGATAGTTTTGCGAAGACTCTTCAGCTTACACGAATTCAACAAAGCTAAGGAACACAATTACACAACACCGCAGAGGAAAGAAGCAAATCATTCTCACAGTACTTACCATCAAAAAGAGAAAGATTAGGGCTACACCATTAGTTTCTGCTGAGTATCGACCGGGTCGGGTCGCATTTGTTTCCTGGGAGAAGGAATTCTGGAATAATAATATGACCAATCCTCAAATGGCATTCCTAATCGAATATAAACGGAAACAACGGATTGCGTCTGGTTGCACGGGATGACAATGATGATGATGATGATGATGATCGTGGTTCGTTTAAGGAAAGGACGCTAATTTCTGCAGCCCGTATAGGGAGCGAGGGTAAGCGTCCGTGAGGCTGTGGGAAAGAGACCGAAAGAGATAGAAAGAGAAAGAAAAAAAGCCGTAGGTGGAGGGCTTCAGAAATTTTGACCACGTCCTGGGGTTTAACTTGCACTGACAACGTGCAGTACACGTGCTTCTAGCATTTTTGCCTCCATCAAAACTGCGATCGCCGCGGCCGGGATCGAACCCGCGTTTGTAGGCTGCCGCCTCTCAACCATTGGTGATTGGAAAACATGCATAATCAAGACTGCGAGAGAGAGATAGAGAGAGAAATGAAGAGGAAAGGGAGGGGTCAACCAATCGTGGGCTCGGTTGGCTACCCAACACCTGGGGAGGGGGAGACGGGAATAGTAGACAACATATTGCAAAGAAGAGCAGGAAAATATAAACGAGACATTTATAGAGGAGACGCTGAAGCACTGGCACGGGTGCGTCTTCCACAGGCAATCGTAAAGTGCCGTCGATCTGAGCAAACACAGCAGCGCCATTGCAGCCTTCAGCATGCAGGAAAGCGTGTGTCAGGTACCGAGCATTTGTGTAGAGAATAGTCGTCCATCACGGCGGCGAAGCATAACTTATAACTGACTCCGTTAAGCTGCGTACGATGCGCAGTTGCAAAGGACGTGGGCGATTGCCTCTTCGATACCACAAAAACCACATGCCGGGCTCTCCGCCATTCCATGAGCAATGAGAAGGCATTCGCATATGTCACGATGGACAACATGCCACAGAGTAATGCTTCTTCGCGATGAGGGAGTCCTCGTGGCAACCGAAGTCGTAAGCCTGAATCCGGGGAATGCTAATTCAGTTCATTGCCCGCCACATCCCATTTGTACAGTGGCATTTACCGGATTTCTCCAACACAGACTGATTTTACACAGGACATACGCACACACGCATGGCGCAGAACAGTGGAAATTAAAAAAAATGGCCATAAATACCCGGCGCATTCTAATTACATGGCAATGTGAAGTACAAAATAATATTTATACGCAAATACTTTCACAAGCTGTACAAATCTGCCATAGTTCCAAGTGCATGCGCACGTGCGAGCGCGCTTAGAGCAAGAAAGCAATCCATGAACGAGAGTTTTCGGTTGGAAATGCTCGTGCAGGTTGCCAAACAAACCCTCCTGCTATGATAGTCATTGATAGGAAAAGTTGTTTTCTGCTTGCTATATATACAATACAAATAAGTGGCTACTCATCTTCATATAAACCCGTCATTACTGGAGTTCCACAATGGAGTATTTTAGGTCCCTTATTCTTTAATCTCTACATAAATTACATCACTAACAATAGTAAAACCCTTAAATATGTCTTATGCGCAATGATCCGATGCTATTCTTTCGTTCACAGAATTTACATAATATAACTAGTTTGGATAAACGATGTTCTCAAATGTCTTAACACGTGGTGCAATTTGATATCGTTACAAATAAACGTAAACGAAAATAAAGGTATCATATTTTCACTACCCCAAGTAAATTTCTCGCTAGCAGACAGCCTAGTTTTCGATAATTCCGCCATAGAGATTGTTGACACTCTCAAAACTCTTCGAGTTTACTTTCACAAAAATTTGTCGTGGGATAGACATCTGAACCATCTCGTTGCACGCACTTCTAATACCGTAGATGCCCTCGCAGTCACAACTTTTACATTCAAGCAGCATCAAACTACAGCTGTATTATGCATTATTTTCCTCTGAAATGAGCGACTCTTTTTCTTGTTTGGGGCACCACGACACAAGCAAACATCAAGAGACTACATGTACTGGAGAAAAAAAAAGCTGGAGAACGCTACAGAGCACATACCGGACCACTATTTACACGTCTATGCAGTATTCCTGCTCAAAACATCTACGCATACAATTTAGCCCACAGATACAAACAGTGCCATAAATTTCCTGATGGAACAGCACGTACATTAGCACAATATAATAAAAAAACTCAGCCTTATCCATTATGTAATCCTGAAAACTGGACCATTCCATACAGTCGATTAAATGTGAGTGAGCAGATGCTTTTTTACAGACCGCCAAAGCCTTGAAATTAATTTATAGAACTTCAAATATTTATTGGATCCACCAGTAAGAAAACAAAAAGAAATTATTTTGCAACCGTGTAGTAGTGCCCGTCTGCGAATAAATTGTGCGTTTCTTGTATTTCAGTGTTAGATTATGACGTCTCCGTGGCAACGACGTTTATTAGGACCTGCTACTCGGCATCAAACCAGCCAAGGCCCACACACGATGATGGTGATCCCGAGGCACTGAAGATGATCAACCACAGCAGGATGATAATGATAATGTACAGATCAGGAAGAAGTTCATAATAAACGCCCACAATATATGTTTCCATGATATTTTCTTTTGCTCTCCTTCGTTCACAGATCTGTAACTCAGAATACTGAATGTATTTTTCTGGTTTCATTAATGTAGCATGTGCGCCCCGCCACGGTGGTCTAGTGGTTATGGCACTCGGCTGCAGATACGAAGGTCGCGGGATCGAGTCCTGGCCGCGGCGGCTGCATTTCGATGGAGGCGAAATGTTGAGGCCCGTGTGCAGTGCGATGCCAGCGCACGTTAAAGAACCCCAGGTGGTCGAAATTTCCGGAGACCTCCACTATGGCGTCTCTCATAATCAGAGCTGGTTTTGGGACGTTAAACCCCACAAATCAATCAACCATCAATTAATGTAGCATGTGCTGCCTCCACATGCTACATGCGCCATAACTGTAGCATGAGACACAGGATATTCTATTGCTGAACTTTCTTTCTTCTTTTTCCTTGATATTTGGCTCTTGCCCACTACGGGGGATTGGCCATGAAGCCGGTGGTTAATACAAAGAGGAAAAAATTTGAGCTATAGCAAAGGAAGATGGTGGAATCAGTAACGAAAGGAAGAATGGAATGTTAGATAATGATAGTCTACTTATAATACAAATGAACTTGCGCATAATGAGTGTCTTCTTCTTGTTTTTCATCTTCGATGCACTGTCACGCTATATACCTTGTAAAGGGGGCCCGAATCCCCGTGAAGTGAACACAGTTTCACTTTCTGTTCAGGCTTACTCCATTTTTTATTGTGCTGTGTATGTGTGTATCGCAAGGAAATGAAAATAAACTGAATTGAATTGAAATACTTTGAACATTGGTTACGTAAAGTTTACACATTGGTTAAACTTTACACACGGCATGGTGCATGCAGAAGCACGCATATTCCCGACGCTTTTCTTTTTCCTCTCACAATTTATCAGCACAAAATACCGTCAACACAATCAGTTTACACCGCAATCGAGAAGCGCGGCTGCTCGCCAACTGGCGCACGGTAACGACGCATGCCAACGGGCCGCCGCAGCAACTGTAGGCTCTATCGCACACGCTTGCCGCCTGGCCGGGTCGCTTACGTCACTAGGGAGACCTGTTATAGCCACCACACCGCTGTGTTTCACGCCCCACCTGTTCGAAAGCCTTACGAGCAGGGAGCAGGCAAAGCCGCAGGCTTTTATTTACTGTTTTTTTACGTTTTTTTCCCTGCTGCATTGCAGCTGAACAGTTTAGGAGCTTGCTGACTACGCAACAAGCTTTCACGTCCATGAAATGTAGCCATCGTGCGTTTTGACTGCTTTCCGAGGAGGGCTACCGACATCGTGTAACATGCTAGGGTTGCTGTAAGCAGCAATGGTGTGTGTTCTCCCACTCGTACTGTTCACAAAGCGAACATTACCTATTTATTGCTGCGCAATCTATTCACTACAGAACTTTGACAACCGGTATTTGAAGTTTGTTTAACCAAACTCTTTGCAGGAGGAAATGTTCTTATCCTCCGCTTCTATGCTCCTAAGGTGGAGTGCCATTGCGTGCTTGATCCTGAGCTTCAGCGGGGTGTTTGAAGATACAATGTCATCTAGAAAAAGGTGGCTGTCACTCACAATCCTGGAAGTGGCATACACGGTAGGTTGTTTCAGCATTTTATTGACGCTTGTCCTGTTCAACCTGTCATAGTTCTTAGGTGCAATCATAATCAGAACCAGAAGTTTCCATCGTGTAGATGCGGGCAAGATTGGCGAAAAGCGAAAGATTTCGCTTGAGCATAGCCCAAGCCTCCCCCTTCATAATACAAGGCGTACAGAAGAGACATGATTGACTTCTCGGGTTACGTCCCAAAACCAGCAATAGTTATAGGAGACACCGTACTGGAAGGCTCAGGAAATTTTGACTACTTGGGGTTCGTTAACGTGCACTGACATCGCACAAGCGGACCTCAACATTTCTCCTCCATCGAAATGCAGCCGTCGCTGCCAGTATTCGATCCCGGGATTCTCGGAGCAGCCGAGTGCCGTATCCACTAGATCATCGTGGCGGGGCGTACAGAAGGGACAGAGAAGCTTGTAGAGTACTAATAGAAAAAGAAACAAGAAACTCGCTCATTAATTGCAAGAAAAAACATCGTAATATGGCTAATTAGGCTTAGTTAGAAGTCCAAATCAGCACACTGCTCGAAGTTATCAAAAGAACAGAGTTATGCATACAAATATGTATTCGTTAAAGCAGACAACTTGATGTATAGACCCTTTTCATAAACTGTAAAGCTAGCTTCTCTGCAATGAAACTTGCCCTACTAATGGCGACAGCTGCCTTTATTTAAATGCTGTCAAAATTCAAGTTGCACATGCTGCGACCCGTTTTTTGGGGATGTTTGTATCAGAAGGGCTGCGTCGACATTTTCCATGCCCTATCGCAAGCAAATTACGCTTGCACAAGTTGTTTGCGGATTGCCAATGCCGCCATTAGTAGGGCAAGCTGCATTGCAGGAAAGCTAGCTTGCAGTTTATGAAAAGGGTCTATAGCGCTTAAACGAAAAAAAACGTCTTCAAACAAACAAATATCAACGTCATTGAATTCTCGTCATTGAGTACAACGCTTCATTGCATTACCTACGCATAACATATTAAAAGAAAAAAAATGGGGCGGGGGTAGTTATATGAAGCATTTCCTAGCGTCTATTATGCTACGTTTCTCAATTTGTGTTGCGCTACTCGGCAGTGTGTTGAGCAAGTGAGGCAAACAATACGGTAAAATTTGACGTCCGTACTCCGTTCGGCAAAAAGGCATAAGTATAGCACCATAGCTTCAGTGCCGCAAAAGACCCGATGGCGCAGGCGTAGGCATCCACGGCGGAAATAACTAGGCTGACCTACCGCTGTGTTTTCCGCTGCGCCCAACCAAGAAAGCACTCGGGCAGGGCACGGGTGCGTTAGTGAACAAAATTAAATTTCTCAACGTAAAAACGTCTCGTAAAAGTCACTAACTACGTCTTAAATAACGCTTACACACATGATAGCTCGGAGCGTAATTTCAACGAGCGAGGAAAGATAATCCGGTTACGAGAAGGCTACGGGAATGGAACGGCTCTCAAAGAAGAAATCTTAAGCTTCATGAAAATTTATTAGAAATGGAGCGAGAAAGTTCTAATGCGCTGCCTCTTTACGCACTGGTGGCCTACATCGTGAAAACGGCAACTAAGGTCAGGTGATAAAGAGAAGAATCACTTCAACGTTAGCCAACCCGGTGAAACAAAAAAAAATACACATGAAGACAGCACTGTGCCATAAACAATGTGAAGCTCAGTCATGCTGAATCACCGAGCAATATTGTGGCTGAAATGTACTGCGCCTTACGAAGAAGCCAGAAAACGAAAGCTCATATACATGAGCGTCGTTGCTACGCTAGTTGACTCGTACTGGTGAAACGCGAAGCGCAAATACAATGCCATATATTGAAGAACCCATACACCACTCCAGCACCATCACAGAACAGCCACCGTGCCCGAGCGCACTGCCCATGAAACCCTCAAAAACTCGTATTGTGGAAATACCCGCGTGAGCGGCAAATCGTCCCAGCCAGTGTTGTACACGTTCCTCAAAAACAGGAAGGAAAACTCGTTCCTCGTTCCTTGACTGCTTTTTTATCTAGTTCCCGTTATAAATTCCTTTAATAGAAAAGGAACGCGTTCCAGTTGCATTTTGGAAATTGGAACGTGTCGTGACATTAACTTTACATTTTATTTCTAAAATTGAAATCTAATCCCGAAGCAAAATAAAGAGAACATATTAAATCTCGCATTGACGTATGTATGGTTCACGAATTTCAACGTCGCTGGCGGCATATTATCTCGAAAAACCGAAACAGAGAAACGCTCCTAGGCAAATATTTTCAAGGAGCACTGCAGATACTACGGGCAACACCACTGCAACCTTGGTCCTAGTCTGTTACAAGTGCGACACATATGGCACTTTTCACTTCAGTTCCAATGCGCTTCCACTGCGCATCCAATGTGCAAATATGTAGTTACTCGCATGCACCAATGCATGTAACAGCGGTGCATATGACACTGAAACTAGTAATAGACCTTTTGATTTAGGATAGTATATAAAAACATTGCGCACAAATACTGGAACAAGCTTCCCCCATGTCGTCAGCATTCCCGATCCTAAACGAGTTTGCTCAATATTTTGGAAGCCCTTAAAGAATTTTAATAAACTAATTGGCACTTCTGAATAATTGCTTTTACATAGTTCTCATCACTTCAAAGTATTTGTGATATATTGTACTTTTGTTTTTAATTATGGTTGCGTTGAATCTATGCGATGTGAGGAACTTTTATATTGCCATCTTGTACGTTTACCGCCGAATTAAATAGCGCGGCACTGTTCTCTTCGTGGCATTAGGAATAAGCATTTGCCTGTTCAATTCGTAGGCCCACCGACATTAAGGCAAGGGTGAAATGCTGTTGTAGTGCAGGAAATAAATGAGAAAATAAATAGCCTCACATGTATAATTTGACGGGACGCCAACCAAAAATGACCCACACCATACAAGCATAATTGACAGGACATTGGTATACAGCAAATGAGACTGTACAGTGAAGTTCACGGGGTGCGGTGCGTTAAAATGTTTGGTTATTCTTGTGTAGTTAACCTTGCGTCGCGTACTTACGATAGCAATGAAACTATAGTTTTTGTTAGAAACAAACTGGGCATCACTCAACAAAATTAACCAGGTCCGGATTAGAGCGATATTAACTTCGCTCAGCATTACAAACACGCACGCACGCACGTAAGCATGTTCAGCACACGTTCGCGTTAGAACGTGCATAGTATATCCTTTCGAAATGCCTTTCGTTTCT
The DNA here is from genome assembly GCA_013339685.2 of Hyalomma asiaticum. NCBI lineage: Eukaryota > Metazoa > Arthropoda > Arachnida > Ixodida > Ixodidae > Hyalomma > Hyalomma asiaticum. The sequence goes on along the minus strand of CM023487.1, from coordinate 82,806,828 downwards.
ACGTTCGGCATAGTGCTGTTGACACTAAATTAAGGCGCGGCCCGTTCAGTTCAAATAAAGTACCTTTAAGAGATTGACAGACATAGTGTGCTACAAGTATGGACAACGACGGCCGTAACCGCGTTCTAAGAACCAATGCGGGGAGAGGCGATATAGTAAACCCAGCACGTGTTGACAGTGTATTAGCTTGGAGGGAGCCCTGGCGGCGAGATCATAAGGGACGAAAGGAACTTCGCTGTTGCGTGCTGTTCTTCCCAAGTTGCCGTACATCCATACAGGGCTGGTTGACTGCCGGAAACTACTTGTCCAGCGGCCATAGTAAGCGGCCACCACCAAGGAGTAGCGGGATACCTTGACGCCGTGCAGCCGCAGTGAAGGGGAAACGCCACCCTCGTCGAATCATCGAAACAGCAGTAGATTTTCTATGCGGGAGCGATAGTGGCGGCAGGAAAACGGGGACTCCAGGGAGGGCTTGTTGTAGCCCAGCCTGTCCGCCCTGCATGATGTGCTGCGTACGTGCGACCGTCGTGGAGTGGAACGTGTATGGAAGGAACGCCGTTCCCGTTGCCGTTCCTTCATAAATGTAACGCGTTCTCGTTACAGTTCCACCAATCCTAAATGGAACGATGGCATTCCTTCGTTCCTCCCAAAAGGAACTCGTTCCAGGAACGTCGTTTCTTGGAATGACGTTCCGTACAACACTGCTCCCACTATGGTGGTGAATGGCTATGGCATTCGGCTGCTGATGTGAAGGTCGAGGGATCGAATTTCCGCCGCACCGGCTGCATTTCGATGGAGGCGAAATGTTCAGGCCCTGTACTAGGCGATGCCAGCACACGTTCAACAACCCCAGGAGGCCGACATTTCTGGAAGTGTTCAACACATCGCCTCCCATAATCATATCGTAGTTTTGGGGAACCTATGCCGTGTAAATCTATGAAATCACGAAGGGCTGACTGTCACCAGCGTTTTCCAGCACCCTTCTCCACGTAGGGGCGCAAACCGCGTGTGTACACACCAGCCCGTCGCCGACTGACTAGGCAGCGCGTCGGGTACTGTTTTCCAAAGGGTCGAATTTCATCCTCTGATTGATTGATCTGTGGGGTTTAACGTCCGAAAACCAGTTCTGATTATGAGAGACGCCGTAGTGGAGATCTCCGGAAATTTAGACCACCTGGGGTTCTTTAACGTGCACTGACATCGCACAGTACACGGGCCTCAACATTTCGCCTGCATCGAAATGCAGCCGCCGCGGCCGGGATTCGATCCCACGACCTTCGGATCAGCAGCCGAGTGCCATAACCACTAGACCACCGTGGCGGGGCCAATTTAATCCTCTGTGCGCGCCGGGTATTAGTTACCCTTCTCGCTTTGAACAGAGCCTGGCGACGGGAGTGAAACCCACACATGCTGGACATGTTCAGAGCAGCGTACCACGCTACCACTCTCATCAACCTATGCTGGGGCGCGATTAGAGGCCTTCGTTCTCAATAGAACGCGGTCGCTCGTTGCACCATGACTAAATAGGGACGCGGCTCTCCTTGTACACGTTCTGGCTTTGGCGTAGCTGAGTGCGGTGCTAGTTTGGAGGATTGGTCGCTCCACTTTATTTGAGCGGACTTTGTTTGCCACCGGGGTGTCCTACATAATATCGTCACATGGTCGTGACGATGTAGAACACAGGATAATTCAAAGCGTCGGTAGTCCGAACTGGTTATTGGGCGAACATATGTCGACAAAGCAAACGCAAGTTACACTGCAAGACGATAGCAGCGTAAACGGTGGCAATATAACTTACCAGCGGTGAAATGCGACGGCAACATTTGTCACTCTACCTTCTGCTACTATCCATTACGTACTGGAAAGCACTTCAACATGTATACGTCTGGAATGCAGAGTTTGCAGAACGGTCAACACCATTCACAGACAGCATGCTAGGTAAGCTCGGCCTGGCGCTGCGCATCATATGAACTTATCAAGAGCGATGCCATCGAACCAACCATAACACGTGCGCCTGTCGATATGTGAGAACGGGAGGGAAAGAGCAGCCCATTGCCAAGTGCTGGACATCTCAGACGTTGACGACCATCTTTCTTTTCTGCTCGTGGACTGCATACTACAAATCGACATGGTCTTCGCATTTTGTGTGCATCTTTCAATGTGTATCACTGTACCTTTCTTTTCTAAGCACTTTTCCCAGGCAGCAACTGTGTTCCCTTTCGTTGATTTCCCGATTCTTTTCGGACACGTTGATCATGTGGTCAATATCTGTAGGTAAGTACGTAGAAGCGGTTCTGCACTGACCGCGGACGGATGCGCCAAAGCTGTTAACCGACATTGTCATGACGTCCCTCGATATTCATGCACACGGGTAGCAGTAATATAGCAGGACATTCATACGTCATCTTATTACTTTGTTTATTACTTATTTCTTTACTTAATTATCTTACATCGCATAATCGCCTTTTCTCTCTTCAGGTTTGTACTTTAGCAACATCTTGGGCATGCGCTTGGCAAGCATTTATTCTTATTCAAGGCGCGGTGTCACAACCTATCGCTGAGACATTCAAGACGCTCGAGATCTCTGCACATTGCATCTTGTCCATACTGCTGGTAAGTTGCACAGCTACGTTCCCATTATTCTTATTGCCTTAACTGTAAGCGTGTTGTTCGTTCACGAAGTGATATACAAGGAACTGTCTCATTTGGACCTAGCGACTGTTCTCTGCAGCCGCTAGGTCAAAAACACGGAATAAGTTTTTGGTAGAGGCACGTAAGGACTCTTACCTATTTGAATGCGAGTTAACCTGCAGTTAGCGTCATGGAATGGGCATGTTGCGAGCAATAACGCAAGCACCAGGCATGCGTTTAGTGAGCGCACCGAAAGATCATCGTCATCATCATAATCATCCTGTCTACGCCACTGCAGGGTAAAGGCCTCTCCCATAGAGCTCCAATTATCCCTGTCCTGTGCTAACTGTGCCCAATTTATCTTCGCTAGCTTCCTGATCTCCTCTGTCCACTTAACTTTATTCTGCTCACTGCCACGCTTGCTTTCTCTAGAAATCCACTCTGTTACTCTTAATAACCAACGGATGTCTTGTCTTCGCATTATATGGCGCCCACGCCCATTCCTTCTTTTTAATTTCTATTAATGTTTCCTTAACAGGCGTTTCTTCCCTAACCCACTCCGCTATCTTCTTGTCCCTTAAGGTTACACCTACCATTTTTCGTTCCATAGCTCTCTGCGTCGTCCTCAATTCAAGCTGAACCCTCTTAGTTAGCCTGTAAGTTTCTGCCCCGTACGTGAGTACTGGTAAGATGCAGCTGTTATAAACTTTCCTGTTCAAAGACAATGGTAAGCTACCATTCATTATCTGACAATGCTTGCCGAATGCACACAATCCCATTCTGATCCTTCTAATTATCTCAGCCTCATAGTTCGGAGCACGGGTCACTACCTGGCCTGAGTCGACGTATTCACTTACCACTTCCAATGCCTCGCCAGCTATACCAAACCGCTGTGCTCGCCCAAGACTATTGAACATTACTTAAGTTTGCTGCCTACAAATTTTCAGACTCACCGTCCTACTCTAACTGTTTAGGTCAGTAATCACGCTTTGTAATGCATCTCGCGAGTTACTTAGCAAGGCAATGTCATTAGCAAATCTGAGGGTACTGATGTATTCCCCATTGAATGTGAGGATACTGAGGTATTCCGCATTAACCCTTAAACCACCTGTTCTCAATCCAATGTTCTAAATACTGCTTGTAAACAAGCAGTGAATAACATTGGAGAGGCTGTGTCCCCTTGTCTCACGCCCTTCCTTATAGGTATTTTGTTGCACTCCTTATGGAGGCTATGGTGGCTGTGGAGCCGTTGTAGATAGTAGTGCTCGTCCACGCCCTGATTCCGCAATGCCTGCATGACTGCTGAGGTATATACCGAGTCAAATGCTTTCTCGTAATCTATGAAGGCTGTATATAGGGCTTGGTTATATTCCGCGCATTTCTCTTTCACCTTATTGATAGTGTGAATATGGTCTACTGTTGAATAGCCTTTACGAAACCCTGCTTCTTCGTTAGGTTGACTGAAACCTAAGGCGGCACGAATTCTGTTAGCGATTACCTTGGTAAATACTTTGTATACGACTAACAGTAAGCTAATCGGCTTGTAATATTCAAGTCCTTTGTGTTACCTTCTTTATCGCATTAGGATGATATTCGCATATTCTTCAAAGATTCCAGTATGCTTACAGTCATTAGGCATTGCATATAGAGGCTTGCTAGTTTTTCTAGTATTATACTAGAAAAAAAAACCGAATATAACCGTGGATTTGTGCTGGAGTGCTTGCTTGACACCTCTGGGTCCTACGTTCCTTGTCGGCCGAAAGTGCATATTTTCTTTCTGCAATCACTAAAATGGTTTTCTTCGCAAGAATCTCAATGAAATATTTATCGTCTGAAGAATATTACTCTTAAGACGTCAGCATTGATGTCGCCAGCGACGTCATGCGATGATATCGTGATGTCGTTAGGTACCACAAAGTTGTCATGCCCGCGTGATATTGTGCGGCGATCTCACCACTTGTTCGCATGACTATCCGTATGGCGAGTTCTTGGTCTTCCTGTTCCCACGTGACATTTGCTTTGCACTTTCCGCGGAGACGCCAGGTTTACAACAATGTCCTTGCACATCTGCACGAGCCACCTAATGCTTTCGCCTAAAATTGGTCCTGCAGCACTTTTTCAGTCTGAAAAGCGCCCCAATAAGTCGTGGAAACTCCTGCCTAGGCAATCCAATCCAGGGAGTTCGTAACTTGTTTCAAATAGAACTGAGAATCGCTCCCTTTTTTGGGTAAAATACGTCACAAGTGTACCACCGGCTACGTTCCTTTACTTCTTTTCTTGTTCTGAAAGGCTTACTTGTCGAACTCAAAAATGAACAAATCAACTGCTCCCGTGGATGCTTCCGCGTGAAACAAGGCTAGTTCTACTTCAAGCGACGGAATCAATGTTCCTGTTGAGACTTCATTTGCTGAAAGAAGAGTACGCTGTTTCCAGTCGCATTTGAAAGGAGATAGCGAATTCCCAGGTGTACACAGTCACCAGTATTTGGCTCGCATTTTCATGGGATCCTCCCACACTGATGGAAACCGCTTTTACACTATGTTACAAATGTGTGGCAGAGTCCTTTCAATAGAAGACACGTGAACGCGTCTTCTGCAGTCCTCGACCATGTCATACAACTTAGGGCACCGCAACAAGTGTCGGCTCGCTAGCTGCGTCACTAGTGAAAAGCACGAAGCTGTAGGGAGGGAAGCAGAAGAAACGAACGCTTTCTGCGGGCGACAGAGAGTGGCATGCATTGAAAAAAAAGTGGCCTTTCTAGACTCATTGACCCTGACCCCCTTTCTGCGTGGTGTGCGGACTAAAAGAAGTTCGGGAAGAAACGACGACCAATGACAATTGCGCGCGTCTGCGGTGCATCGAGCTCCTGGATCAAGCTGGGCCTGGACGCTGGCGGAAGCTCCGGGGCATGGCTGGTCGGCTGGCCAAGGCTGAAGCCTGTGGACCGTAACTGCTAGGAGACGGTCATATCCTACAGTATACAGAAATTAGGTTAATACAAGGAAATGACTGTATATTTACCAAAGAACATATATTCGAAGTGCACTTGCTTTGATTAGCAATCGCAGGGGAACCGTTCTACGAAGACACGGATCACTAACGCTGCCATCATTACTCAATAAAATAGGAAATCCTTTAAGAATTCGTTGCTTCTCTAGAATATCTATAGTAACAAGTAACGTTCTTTGTCTTCCCGCCCAGTTAAAAAAAATTAACATGCAGTTCTGCGCTGATTCCACGGTGGCGATCCACGATTCGCGGGTACACGAATATAGCGCTGGCGTCTAGCCCTGCGCTACAAAGTGCCTTAACAGCGAATCCGTTTAAGCCGGAGGTTGATCGCGAGGTTTACGCTCAACACTATCATCATCTAGAAATAAGTACGCGTGCATTTCCATTAAATATCCAACATGGTAGGCATTTGCGCATGCACCTCTTCCTTCTCTTGTGCCCATTACTGCATGACGAGGGAGGCATTTCATCAGACTCTTTCCTGATTGATCGATTGATTTGTGGGGTTTAACGTCCCAAAACCAGCTCTGATTATGAGACACGCCGTAGTGGAGGTCTCCGGAAATTTCGACCACCTGGGGTTCTTTAACGTGCACTGACATCGCACAGCACACGAGCCTCAATAATTTCGCCTCCATCGAAATGCAGCCGTCGCGGCCGGGATTTGATCCCGCGACCTTCGGATTTGCAGCCGAGTGCCCTCAGACTTCTTTCCTGTCTTGCGTTAATGTCCTCTGCCAATTTTACTACATCAAAGCGAAGGCATTTTATCAAACGCAGGCCACGCACGTCGCGTGTGTCAGGTTCTCAGGTGTGAAATTTAGCCGCAGGTGCGCCCCTTGTATGACTGGATGAAGGCTGTCTCCTACTCGTGGGACACATTACAGTGACGGAGGATAAATATGAATCGTGGAGACGTCTATCAGTTCAGATAAGTGAATTGTGGTGGACGCAGCTATTGCGAACGCTTCTGTTCGCACCTCCGTCAAGGAGGGAAACAGTGCACCCCGACAATGGCGGTTTTCAACATCTCGGTGACGTCAGCTTCCTGAAGAAGTAGCGGAGTTGATTGACAAAGGCGGAGTTGAGCATGGAAATAAATATCCCTGCGCATGAATTGCTGGCCTTGAAGAGGCGCATCGCAGGAAAAGCAGGCCAGGGGCTGTGTCTCCTGGATGGGGTGGATTGCTTCTGTGGGAACGTCACAAAGAATGCTTCATCTTTGTAGGCTGTGTTCAAATTGGGTCATTTTATGGTACCTGGAGCTATTGTGTTCAATGCTAAAGCCCATTCAAGATGCCAAGAACTTCATTGTGACTTCAAAGAAGGCTCGGAAGGTCGAAGAAAAGCCGCTTCATTGTTAGCAGGTGCAAGTCACAGTCATTTCTCAAAATGCATCAAGCAATGTAAGGTGCTTGCTCTAGAGCCCTTTTTCATGGCCAGGACGCACGAACCTGGAGTGCCAGTCCACAGAATAGCGAGAAAAAACATCTGCTGGCAGGCAGACTTTGATTAGTCGCATCTTGCAGAAACACTTCGAACTGGTAACCACTGATGAACCTTCGGAGAGAAAAAAATCTTGTGATGTTTCTGCAACGCAATCGTCCATTAGCGGTTACCTTTTTATAGACATCGAGTTTATTTATTACTAGATACCACACAACGAGCTTTTGCTTACTGTGATTATGATGTGCATCGAGAAAAAGGTGAGGTCGATTTCCGCAATGCCAAATGGTTGTCTCCCTTCTTAAGTTTTAATTCAGTGCAGCTTTTATCCCTTTAGATAAGATTTTATTCAAGGAAAATGACTTGTGTTTTGCTTCTTGCGTGGCGCTAGCTCTCTCTAATATTCTGTTATCATTTCTTGATCGCCTTCTTAACACTATCAGCGGCGGCGTAAAAAGCGGCCGTGCAAGAAAAGTAAGCTTTCAATGAATGGAACTATCAACGTATTTAGTGCGTCGCCAGTTTGCTCTAATGTACAGCGTATTCCTGCAGACAGCTTTAGCCCGACTAACTAACTAACTAACTAACTTCCTGCAGGTTTAGCCCAACTAACTACAGGCCAATCTCTCTAACTAGTATCGGCACCACACTGCTTGAGCACATTATTTCATCGGCAGTCATGAATTACTTAGACGAAAACAACTTCTTTTTTCCAACCAACATGGCTTCCTGCGCGGTCGATCTTGCGAGACACAATTATTCGGCTTAACTACTGACATTCATATTGCCTTGCATGATAGACGCCAGATAGATGCCGTTTTTGTAGACTTTAAAAAAGCGTTCGATAAAGTCCCTCACGCCAGACTAATGAAAAAGCTTACCAGCCTTAACTTAAGCACTCACGTTCTTAATTGGATATCGGAATTCCTAACTAACCGGTACCAATCCGTTGTAGTTAGCGACAAACACTCCCCTTTAGCGCACGTCAAATCGGGAGTGCCTCAGGGATCTGTGCTGGGACCGATTCTATTTCTAATTTACATTAATGATATAGCTAATTCTATGACTTCCACGGTAAGGTTATTCGCCGACGACTGCGTGATATATAGAAAGGTGGCTAACAGTGAGGATTCTAATAATTTGCAAATGATCTTAATATGTTAAGTAAATGGTGCCAGGACTGGCAGATGGAAGTCAACGTGAGCAAAGCAAAGGTCGTTTCATTTACTACAAAACTAACCCCAATCACTAACCACTACACATTGCATGAGAAACAAGTAGAAAGTGCATCCAATTTTATGTATTTGGGAGTTCACTGAAGGAATCATTTATCATGGAACCTACACCTTCACACTATCACTAGCAACGCTTATAAGACACTCGGATTCATAAGACGTAAGTAACATTGTGCTACTAAGCTTTTAGCTTACAATACACCGGTCCACTCTAAATTTGACTATGCTTCCCAAATATGGAGCCCTCATCAGGCTTACCTCGTCAATAAAATAGTCTCTTCAAAACAAAAGTGCCCGTTTCATAAGAAAGATTTACTCTCGAACTTCTAGCATAAGTGAAATTAAAAAGTCTCTAAAGTTGCCGTCTATGCAGTCACGCAGGCTGTTCTACCTTCTGTCTCCTTTCACAATCTCTACCGTAACGATTCGCAACTGTCTGCACTTATTAAACCTGCCCATCGAATATTCGCTTGTCTGGACCACGACTTCAAATTAGAACCTCTATTTGACCGAACAAACCTGCTTTTACATTCACCATTATTTCTTGCTGTTAATCATTAGAATCAACTTCCTAACGATATCGTCTGTATAAAAAACCACGAACAATTCACTCACAAATTAAAGCTTCATCTTCGTGTTTGAATGATCTAGTATAACTGATTCAGATGCACATGCGATTATATAGTGATTTATCATAGTTTGCTGTATAACTCGGTCACTTTACTGTTTAGCACTGTTTAGCAGATAAATGTTCAGCCTCGTTTGTTCTTGTGTTACGCCGTCTTCTTTAGTGTAGTTCTGTCTTTATAACTACTCTTCTACGATTTTATACGTTATTTACACGGTGTTATTTGCTCTTTCCAACATTTTATTACTTTATTATTAGTGTTCGTTTTATGTATGTATGCTACTACCCCCCCTATGTAATGCCCTCGGGCCTTTAGGGTACATGAATAAATAAATAAATAAATTTTTGAAGCTATTTCATATTTGACGAGTACGTAGACGTGGCACATAGTAGGAACACTATTAAATATATAATTTTCTTTGGCTTGTAGGGAACACGACCAATACCAAACTAAACTTAGCATCAAGTGTGCCTTCAGATTTCCTTTTGTGACAAAATAGATGATGCATGGCTTTTGAATGAAGGTGTACTTATTGACTTTCAAATTACTACTGATCGATTGATTTGTGGGGTTTAACGTCCCAAAACCAGCTCTGATTATGAGAGACGCCGTAGTGGAGGTCTCCGGAAATTTCGACCACCTGGGGTTCTTTAACGTGCACTGACATCGCACAGCACACGAGCCTCAATAATTTCGCCTCCATCGAAATGCAGCCGTCGCGGCCGGGATTCGATCCCGCGACCTTCGGATCTGCAGCCGAGTGCCCTCAGACTTCTTTCCTGTCTTGCGTTAATGTCCTCTGCCAATTTTACTACATCAAAGCGAAGGCATTTTATCAAACGCAGGCCACGCACGTCGCGTGTATCAGGTTCTCAGATGTGAAATTTAGCCGCAGGTGCGCCCCTTGTATGCCTGGATGAAGGCTGTCTCCTACTCGCGGGACACATTACAGTGACCGAGGAGAAATATGAATCGTGGAGACGTCTATCAGCACAGATAACTGAATTGTGGTGGACGCAGCTATTGCGAACGCTTCTGTTCGCACCTCCGTCAAGGAGAGAAACAGTGCACCCCGACGCTGGCGGTTTTCAACTTCTCGGTGACGTCAGCTTCCTGATGAAGTAGCAGAATTGATTGAAAAAGGCGGAGTTCAGCATGGAAATAAATATTCCTGCGCATGAGTTGCTGGTCGTGAAGAGGCGCATCGCACGAAAAGCAGGCCAGGGGCTGTGTCTCCTGGATGGGGTGGATTGCTTCTGTAGGAACGTCGCAAAGAATGCTTCATCTTCGTAGGCTGTGTTGAAATTGGGTCATTTTGTGGTACCTGGAGCTATTGTGTTCAATGCTAAAGCCCATTCAAGATGCCAAGAACTTCATTGTGACTTCAAAGAAGGCTCGGAAGGTACAAAGAAAAGCCGCTTCATTGTTAGCAAGTGCAGGTCACAGTCATTTCGCAAAATGCATCAAGCAATGTAAGGTGCTTGCTCTAGAGGCCTTTTTCATGGCCAGGACGCACGAACCTGGAGTGCCAGTCCACACAATAGCGAGAAAAAACATCTGCTGGCAGGCAGACTTTGATTAGTCGCATCTTGCAGAAACAGTTCGAACTGGTAACCACTGATGAACCTTCGGAGCGAAAAAAAATCTTATGATGTTTCTCCAACGCAATCGCCCATTAGCGATTACCGTTTTGTGGACGTCGAGATTATTACTAGATACCGCACAACGAGCTTTTGCTTACTGTGATTATGATGTGCGTCGAGAAAAAGGTGAGGTCGATTTCCGCAATGCCAAATGGTTGTCTCCCTTCTTAAGTTTTAATTCAGTGCAGCTTTTATCCCTTTAGATAAGATTTTATTCAAGGAAAATGACTTGTGTTTTGGTTCTTGCGTGGCGCTAGCTCTCTCTAATATTCTTTTATCATTTCTTGATCGCCTTCTTAACGCTATCAGCGGCGGCGTAAAAAGCGGCTGTGCAAGAAAAGTAAGCTTTCAATGAATGGAACTATCAACGTATTTAGCGCGTCGCCAGTTTGCTCTAATGTACAGCGTACTCCTGCAGACAGCTTTAGCCCAACTAACTAACTAACTTCCTGCAGCTTTAGCCCAACTAACTACAGGCCAATCTCTCTAACTAGCATCGGCAGCGGACTGCCTGAGCACATTATTTCATCCGCAGTCATGAATTACTTAGGCGAAAACAACTTTTTTGCCAACCAACATGGCTTCCTGCGCGGCCGATCTTGGGAGACACAATTATTTGACTTAACTACTGACATTCATATTGCCTTGCATGATAGATGCCAGATAGATGCCGTTTTTGTAGACTTTAAAAAAGCGTTCGATAAAGTCCCTCAAGCCAGACTAATGAAAAAGCTTACCAGCCTTAGCTTAAACACTCACGTTGTTAGTTGGATATCGGAATTCCTAACTAACCGGTACCAATCCGTTGTAGTTAACGACAAACACTCCCCTTTAGAGCACGTCCAATCGGGAGTGCCTCAGGGATCTGTGCTGGGACCGATTCTATTTCTAATTTGCATTAATGATATAGCTAATTCTATGACTTTCACTGTAAGGTTATTCGCCGACGACTGCGGGATATATAGAAAGGTGGCTAACAGTGAAGATTCTAATAATTTGCAGAATGATCTTAATATGTTAAGGGGGGACGTGGGTCTTAAAGGTGTCCTTATTTATTTGTGAACCAAATTTGATGAATGTTTGCATGCTTGTTTAGTCTCTTTTTCTAATTATAAAAACGCTGTTATTTTTTCTCTGGGTTCATTATTTAGTGCCATAATGAACAGGACAACCTCTTTTGTTCTTACTACAATAGACAGACTACCACAGCACCGAAATATACAAATGGGATATTAATTGTTAGCAGAAGGCATAAGGGACACAACGATGGAAGCACTTTTGTGATTAGGTCATTATTATTTGCTTTATAGTACAATGAACTGTACCATTTCAAAAATAGGTGCGCAAATGTCTCACAAAAATCAAATTTCATAAACTTAAGCAAGTAATATGCAAAATTCCTTTGCTATGTTGTGTGCTCCAACCATCCAGCTTCACGTTGCAAAAAGAATTATTCCTCTATCTGCAATGACAGCTTAAATATCAGAGTAAATGATTTGCTGGGCGTGCAAAGCTGCCATTTTGAGAAAACCAAGAAAACAAATAAATGCCATGTTTAGGTGTGAGCAGTTGCAAAAATGTTTGTACACATACACACTTACAATACTTTAATAGGCTACCATTAGTATATGCTCAAGGTACTAGAATGTGAGCATGGCATCATGGGATATGTCTCATTTTAGCGTTGACACAGTAAAAGATCAGGTGCTTTTTATGTCTTTGAATTGATGATATGGCTGAAACATGGCCTTAACTGATAGGAAACTTGGCATATATGGAGACTGATCGATGTAGATTGCAAAAATGCTATTTTCCCAAAATGGATTTTTTGACCATATTTTTGGCCTAAAAACCCATGTCCCCCCTTAAGTAAATGGTGCCAGGACTGGCAGATGGAAGTCAACGTGAGCAAAACAAAGTTCGTTTCATTTACTACAAAACTAACCCCAATCACTAATAACTACACATTGAATGAGAAACAAGTAGAACGTGTATCTAATTTTATGTATTTGGGAGTTCACTGAAGGAGTGATTTATCATGGAACCTACACATTGATGCTATAACTAGCAACGCTTATAAGACACTCGGATTCATCAGACGTAAGTTACGTTTCGCCAATTCTGCTACTAAGCTTTTAGCTTACAATACACTGCTCCGCTCTAAATTTGACTATGCTTTCCAAATATGAAGCCCTCACCAGGCTTACCTCATCAATAAAGTAGAGTCTCTTCAAAACAAAAGTGCCCGTTGCATAACAAAGATTTACTCTAGAACTTCTAGCATAAGTGAAATTAAAAAGTCTCTAAAGTTGCCGTCTATGCAGTCACACAGGCTGTTCTCCCTTCTGTCTCTCTTTCACAATCTCTACCGTAACGATTCGCAACTGTCTGCACTTATTAAACCTGTCCATCGAATATTTTCTCGTCTGGACCACGACTCAAATTAGAACCTCTATTTTCCCGAACAAACCTACTTTTACATTCACCATTAGTTCTTGCTGTTAATCATTGGAATCAACTTCCTAACGAAACCACGAACAATTCACTCACAAATTAAAGCTGAAGCTTCGTGTTTGAATCACCTAGTATAACTGATTCAGATGCACATGCGATTATATAGTGATTTATCATAGTTTGCTGTATAACTCGGTCACTTTACTGTTTAGCACTGTTTAGCAGATAAATGTTCAGCCTCGTTTCTTCTTGTTTTACGCCGTCTTCTTTAGTGCAGTTTTGTCTTTATAAACACTTTTCTACAATTTTATATGTTATTTATACGGTGTTATTTACTCTTTCAAACATTTTATTACTTTATTATTAGTGTTCGTTTTATGTATGTATGCTACTACCCCCCTATGTAATGCTCTCGGGCCTTTAGGGTACTTGAATAAATAAATAAATAAATTTTTGAAGGTATTCCATATTTTACGAGTACGTAGACGTGGCACATAGTAGGAACCCTATTAAATATAATTTTCTTTGCCTTGTAGGGAACACGGCCAATACCAAACTAAACTTAGCATCAAGTGTGACTTCAAATTTCCTTTTGTGAGAAAATAGATGATGCATGGCTTTTGAATCAAGGTGTACTTATTGACTTCCAAATTACTACTAATTTCTCTATAGCGGACATTTTAACATATAACCGCGTTTCCTTTTTTTCAATAGGATATGGAATGCAACGTAAGTTATGCATGAAGATTTTAAGAATTTATAGACATGCACCAGAATTCCCGCCCCACAGGATGAATAAAACTGCTGACTTCTCCACCCAAGTCGCCCCTACACTTGTGTAACTTGTAGCCTGTGACCTGCTGCAGGCTGAGAGGGAAGAGGCAAACCAGAAGAGTCCACACATCAGGCCTCTTCTGGTACGATGAGGCCTGAAGTGGTGCCGCATCACTCAAAAATCTCAAGAATGTGGCTAATAGACGCCAAATCCCGGTATTGTTTTACGCCCGTTTACAAGCCAATGCTGCGAAGCCGCACTGGGACTGTAATGTACGCGCAGGTCAGCCAGACGCACGAAGGGAGAACCCAGACGAACAGAGGGACAAGTTTATGCCACAGACAAAGGACACGAGACAAATATTCACATACAAACAAGGTCAAGGGAGTTTTCCGCGCACCGGCAGTCACTCACAGTTTTATGTAGATAAGCAGCAGCTATGGTGCTACTCGGTCCGTTACCGAGACTCAAGCGCACGGCACGAACCTCGTGAGCATGCGCCGAGACGTGGCTCAGGCACGGCAGTGCGTCGAGGTGTGGGCCGGGTACGGGACAAAGCGCCAGGACGTGGCCCAGTTCCGAGAACAGCCGCAGCACCGCAGGGGCGCGGCCCAAGTACCCGTACGCAGAACCGGGTCGTTGCCCAGCTACACTCTTAATCTGGTTCCATATATGTTCCACTTAAAACGGTGATCCACATATTTTTATCTGGATCCGAGCTCTGAATATGCGGAACAAGACATATAAGTGGATCTTATGTGGAACGTTCGTTCTGTTTCATTTATGTTTATCGTTCTTATCTGGAACTCGGTAAAGGGGGGGATGAAATGTTGCATGATCCAGCTACCGTTCCACTTAGGTTCCAGTAAAATTTCTAGAGTGTGCGCTTGTATATTTTTTGCTTGTGTCTTGTTCCACATAAATGATGCGCTGCAGTGAAGTGTGCATTGCACCACATATAAATTTGGCACTCTGCGCGACGTTGCCCTTTACCCATACACACGTGGCATATGAAATTGCGGAAACTTAGGCTGCATGTGTGAAGCTAGTTCACTGCTAAGGAGCATTTTCAGTGATGTCATTTTACATTTTAAAGAAATCCGTGTTCAACAATGCCGTAGAACGTTTAAACGACGCCAGCAAAGGATATGTCTTAGCTAAAAGCAGAACTTGCAGGAACCTCTTGTCAGATTGTCTGCGGCGCTCAAAGTACAAACGGTATTTGCGAACCTGGTCTTCCTGTCACTAATTTCGGACACGCAGTACAACACAGCGTTGCCCTCTCATGCGTGTCTCAGTTTGCGCCGTTTCAATGATGAATGTTCACCAGCTAGCTCGAATCTCCATTTTATTTCAGTGCGTCTAAAATCATCAAGAACTTGAATTCTAGAAGCTCTGACGTCTTTTGGTGTCCACTCTGCTATTTGGACGAAGCCCATAACTGCCTGGGCTCAAGAATTTCTGGTGGACATCGCGATTTTCTAGACGCCTCTGTTACGAAATCCTTGTTGAGCCTATCACGCGCTGTGCATTTCACTAATAACAAGCCCCATAGAAACAAAGGGTTTGGTTCAACGTTCAGCCATTCGTTCGCTGTTGTCTAGTAGGGACACAGTTTTCAACGCTTAAGCAATAAGTCAATGACCATAGCCGTCAGGTATAATGGACACTTGGGTGAGGTTACGGCATATTGCGCATGCTCATACGCATGCAAGTGTGTTTGCATTTTTCTGCTCGTAGGGGCTTGCTTAATTCCACAAGCAAACACAAATATCAATTTGCAGGGATAGGTTGACTCTATATGATTCAGAAATTGGGATCGAAATTGAACTTAGAAAAGCTAAAATACTTCGCAGTATATGCAGTAAACTGTGTGTATTAATACTGATATGATAATACTTTTATAAATTATGCACTTCAATAAAGGAAAATTTCGCAGTTTAAACATCGATTTCTTCGAGATGGGCGAATTGCCCATCCACCCTTCCGTCTCCTGCTGCTCCATTGTTTATTGTTTTCCTGCAATTCTAGCGTTTATGAGGAAAAAAAAAAGACTGCTTGAAACGGGCCGGTGCATTACTTTCTAATAAACTTTGCCACACCTTCCCCTGGCTATACACGAGTAATTTGTCATGTGTATATCAAAGAGCGTCGCATTATCTTTTTTTTTTTTTTTTGGTAATGACCGCTGTGGTCAAGGAAACGCAACAAATGGAGTAGCGTACATTTTGCGCTTATTGTAAACAGCAACGCTGTAAAGCTTTCTTCAAAAATCATGTACAGTTACTGCGCGCGCTCACGGCCAGCGGCGCGAAAGAACTTTAGTAGCAATTAACGCGTTAAGTGGTGTGCTAACATCTTCATAATATGCTTTAACACATGTATTACGTACATTTAATGTATTAAGTAGAATATATATATATATATATATATATATAAACACTGCGCCCTGTGGGTGCACGCCGCGTTGTCATTTCCGGAGAGAAGAAATAAAAAGCGGCGACCGCCGCGCGGTTTTCACGCGCTCTTCCGCGGGCTGGCCACGGGCCAAATCGCCCATCCAATCGCTACCTCCAGATGCGCATGCGCGGCGTCAGACGAGCTCTCCTCGCCGGCTCGCGACACGAAGTACAGTGGGGCCGCAACTGCTACAATGCCAGAGCACGAAAGCGGGACTGCGTAAACACTTGTTACGATCGCAGCGCCCCCATCTTCCAGCTTTCGCTCCGCTAGTTGTGAACGTTCTACTTCACCCACGCCACCAGTGGCAGACACAGTGGAGTGGCGCGTGCAGTGCCTGATGCGAACTGCTAGAAGTGAAGGTAGTGTGCTGTCGGCCAGTTTGGCGGGAGCCGTTACGGTGAAGCGGAGCGGCGAAGTTTCCAGGAGGCGCAAACAAAGGTCAGTGCTGCATATTTATGTGCTCGGCTCTTGTTCAGTTAGACCAAAAACGCCACTGTGGTAGGGTAGGATACCGCTACGCTGCCCTATGTATTCAATTGAATTCGGGCACGCATGCCAAACTCGCTCCCCGTAGGCAATTACTGCTCACGTAGCCCGATTGCTTGAGTACCACCCCGGCGGATTTGTTTCTAGCGCGCGTAACAGAGCAATCTGAATGACCGCAGTTTTTCCGCCAAATTTCGGATCACGAGACAACGGGCGTAAAGGCATATCGAATTAATATGCTTACTTCGTAATTTACGCTGTCGTAAGTTCTGCGCGGGAATTTTTTGTCGTAGCGCTCAACTTCACTTTGTTTTGACGAAACGTAATCGGTAAACGGTAATTCGCATCAATTTTCGTGCTCGAGGGCCGGAATCCGCTCGACATTAATGACTCCGACCGCGTTACTGGTTCGCGTGTTAGTTTGCGAGTAATCTGTATGCCCCCTTACAGTACGTTGCTTAGTATGATAATGACCGACCTCTTCTGGGGCATTGGCTTTCTTAAGGCCATCACATTTGTTCGTGTCTCAAGCCGAGATTTCTTTCTGTGCAAGGTCTTTATGCTGCGGCAGTATGATCGTGACATTAACTGCTTTGTTTTAACGGAGACTGGGCATGAGATAATTGTCACAAAGTAGAGGTTTCTTCTCCCATGGCCTCTCTTTCGGTATGCAGGTATCAGTTCTGTCCGCTGTTCGTCTCGCTTCTACACCCAGCTGCCGCATTTAGAACATTATATACAATGTAATCACTAGAAATCTTTTCTGTCATTTGTTAGGATATGCTCAGACCTCAATGATGTAATGTGAAAGAAAAAGCACGCTTGTTCCTTTTTTCTGTCCTCAGTACTACCGCAATTTTAGATATTTAAATAACTATAATGTTACACCTATGTATGTATGTATTCTAGACGTAACACACACCCTTTCTCCGCTATCTTTGCATCCCACAAGACCATACGTCCACACAACTTCACCCCTATCTTTGCCCATACTAACAATTTTCAATACTCTTTTGCTCTTTTTTTCCTCGCACGATAACAGATTGGAACAACCTGTCGCCTCATATTTTTTATTCTGGAAGCTCAAATTCATTGAAAATTACTGCGAACTGCGATTATGATCTTGTGCTTTACTGTGTTATATACCTATCTGTTATTTTGCCATGCCTGTATTGTCTTTGGTCGTGTACATTTTTTCTGTAACTGCTCCACTTCTGCTTGGTGCATTTCCTGGCCCACAGTGTTTTCTAAATAAACAAACAAATCAGTTTCAGGTATTGTAGTGCTTTGTGTGCCAATAAAAGCATAAATGATTTTGGTTATTTTTATATTGGCTAGAGGGCAAACACTGACTTACAAGCAATGGAACAAGAAATTCATACTACAGCTGTCCTCATACTTGAACCCATTCTTGAATGACACGATTTGCCTGTCAAAACAAGGCACCACATGAACGCCCAGTTAAGAGATAAAACTATTACATTCTTGAAGGAAGTACGCACCATAAGTTTTGGAACTTCATTGTCTTTGTTTTGGTATTGTTGGATTACAAATCACTTATCAAACAACTTTTCAGTGAAAACAACTTGATCAACAGTCTGAATACAGCAGTCAGAAGGTGGCAGTACGAAGCTTTTGGTAGCACGTTGGCGTATACTTTCCTGGAAATGCAGTTTGATGCAAGAGGCCCTGGCAAAAAACAGTTCTTAATTTCGGTTGGGTAAGTTAGTACTTTAATTTTTGCACAACTCGGTTCATAGGAGTGTTCATAGTAAATGCTAACCTAAAATTCATTGTGCACATTGGTATTTTGACTGCTCTGTGAGAACTACCATGTCTAGCAATAGTTTAATGTTCAGCCTGTTTTGGATTGAGCAGGTGGTCAAAAATGACCAATATCTTATATTTTTGCTATGTTTACGTTTTGAGGCTTCCTACTGCAATATGGCATTGTGAACATGTTCTACGTGGTTGCTGCCGTAACATTGTGGCAGTAACTGAAGGTTAAAATTTTCTGCTTTTTGCTCCACTCATTATTTGAGAGGTGCTGCCATTTCTCTGCTCCTCACAGGAACTGATTTTAATGTGGTTTAGCTCTCACCTCAGTTTCTTTAGCTCCCGGTGCACAAGGTGCTCCCGTGGCCTGTAAGCGTGACCAGCGTTGTCTGCTCCATCGGATATGTTAGCCTGTTCGCATGCCGCACAGTTTGCTACAGACAATAGCGTGCTTTCTGTAACTTTTGTCTCACTGTGCAGTGAAGATCCTGACTGATTGCTTTTAACTTTCTCCGGTCCACGTTTACTGCAGCCTATTTAACACAGTAATTCATGTGGTACCTGTTTTCACATGGTACTTGCTTGAAGATACATTTGCATTAGTGTTCACAAAAAAATCATGTGGTTGTACAAATATGAAATTTAATTAATTTTTAATTTGATTCCACTGACCAAATAAGCCCCTGGTATGATGATTTTTAAAAATTAGTGAATTTATGCTTGAAACAGGCTGTAAAAGAAATAATAAATAGGTAATAAATTCAAAATTAGTATCTTGCTACCCTGAGAGTGTCAATTATGTTGTATAACATAGTCGCGAACCATATGGAGACAGCTTTCACACGTTTTTAAATAAATGTTCAATAAATGTTCACCAACGTCCTGTAAACTGGTTGATTTAGTTTGTCAGGGCGGCATACTAATGTGGTCTGCTGTTGAAAGAAGTGGTATAAATCTATTTGTCACCCCCAAATACAGGTGAAGCTCATAAGCGACACTAGTTTTAGATTAATATTGGATGGGTAAGTAAGGTGTAATTCAGCTTTTCAGATGCATCTGCCAGACCATAGAATGTGATGCAACATTAAAATCTTCATCGAAAATGCATCTAATAGGCATGTAGTTATGATCTGTGAAAATGTTACGCAGCAGCCTAATATACCAGCAGTCCTGGCTTGGCTCACTCATGCCACCACACAGTGTATATACCTAGAGGATAAGGTGTGAGATGGACACACCTTTGTTACATAAATTTTGCTCCGCAGCGCAAAATTTATCACATCCTGTGACTTGAACAGTAATGTTTATATGAGGCAGCCGCATTAAAAAACACATTCTGAATATATTTGTTACATATTTCGTTATTTTAAATGTAATAGCATATTTATAACCATTGCATATTGAGCACTCGATTCCCGCATTATCTGGAGAGGCCACTCCAGATACCGCCATGTATTCAATGTTGACTCACGTTATTTCAGAAAGCATTCATGCGGTCTGTGAGTGGAACGAGGAAAACGTGGCTGCTTCTGATGGGAAAAGTATCGGAGAAGCCTGCAGAAAGTGACCATGCTTCCAACAACCCAGTCCGAAATCCTGACGCGCTTCTTCAACTGAAGGTGAGAATTTTATTTTTCAAGGGCGTTTAATCATTGGGAACTACTAGATGTTAGCAGGTATTTAGTGTTGTGCTGGCTGTCAGTCCGAGCATTTATGCCTATTGGCCATAGCTGTGGCAGGCAAGGAATGTTAGGAATGCCTGTGCTGCTACTCAGTTTGGAAGCTGCACTAGTGTAAAATATTTTGAGATTCTCGAATGAAAATGCATTATTGGCTCACTGCCATTACTTCCTGGGTTGTACCCCGGTGTCATTTCCTTAGCTCTAGCTTCCAGGCAGGAGGATTTTCTATTTCTTTTGTTGATGAGCTACTTGCCATCTCTTCAACTTTGCTATCAATTTCGATTTATGTGCACACATTTTCTGCAATCAGGTAGAACGCATTTATCCATTTTAAGTGTTAACGTCAGGGGTTCTTTTATGGATATTACTATGTGTGGTTGTCGCGATGTCATTGCACGATAAAGAACACCAGGTGGTCAAAATTTAATTATAAGAGCCTTCCACTATTGCACCTCTTATAATTGCAGCTGGTTTTGGGATATAAAACCCCAGAAATCAAAAGATGTCATCTAAGTCAAGATCAATATAGAGTCAACTCCACTGCTTGAGTAGTTGTGCAAAGATATTTTCTTTCATCTATCGTTCAGTAGAATTAAAGTATTTGAAGCTATTCTAGGGCCTGTTTTTGTTTCACTGGGCCATAAAGTGTCAATCAATGTTCATTTGTTTCAGCTTGCTTTTGAAGCATAAATAAGGTTTAAAGACGCAGTGAAGGCTGTGGAGGCCAAGCTAAGCAAAATGCAAGAGATTTTAGACTGGGAAAATCTCATGGGGCTGGAAGAATTTCTTCAACCCAAGAAGGCTGATGCTGAAGCTTTTACTACAGTAAGATGGCACTTTCCTATGTCTTGAATCAAAAGGGACTGATTAAAAAACAACTTCGGGGCTGTAGTTTCTTAGACAAAATACCTAAAAAAGTATGGAAAGGTGAATTTTAGATCAGACTTTTAAAATCATGTTTCACTTGTAATTTATGTTAAGCATCATAACAGTACTGGACAGCAGATAATGGAGTAAAGAGGACATTTATTTGTGGTTGGTAAGTGCGTGAAGTATGAAGGTGCGCAATAATTAATATATTGTTTGGTTAGTAACTAAAGATCCCTCAAGGCTGGAAAAGCCGATTTATGCTCAGGTCACTCAACCAGAAAAGGGTAATGCTTTTTCCAGAAATAAAGCAGTGATTCTGTTCACACTAAGTAATTTTCGATGCAGCATGCTCATAGATTTTTTGTGAACACTGGCACCTTTTGCAGGTTTGAAAGAAAGGAAACCAAGAAATCATAGTGAAATAAATTAGCTTTATAAAATGGGTATAGTCATGAACAGAATTTAAAGCCATTGTGTATTAAAAATTTGCTGCTGCTTTTTTCTTTAAAGGCAGAAGAACTTGGCAATAGGTCTCCACCAGACCCATGCATTTCAAAAAAGAATGGAAACTTCGAAATTGCCTGAAAGGAAAACATTGTGGCTTTACCACCAGCATCATCACCTGACAAGGCAGCCATTCTCCTGTTCACTGTATATTTCATTTTAAACGTGTCATACCCATACACTTTTCAATAGACTTGGGACTTGTGCAGAGAGTTTTTCTGAAGGGTGAGCCATTTGACAGTGGCTTCATGTCATTTAAGGTAAAGTCTGTAGAAAAACCTCAAGCGGTCAGGCGTAGTATTGACGTGCTAAATGTTTGGTAGGCAGAAGCAGAATGTAAGCTGCAACACTGAAGTCATGCCCTTTATGATTTTTTATCACCAAGGCAAAGTACCGGCTGTAGGATTCAAGGCAGGCTTTTTTTCCTTTCTTTTTCTTTATGATATCTCACCTGTATTTTCCAGGTCAGAGTTCTTTGGGTATTTAGAGATCTCTCTTATTTTTCAGGGTTTCATACCTTTATATTTCACTGCTGCCTTGTTGACTTTTAAAAATGTGTAACATGATTCCAGATATTTTTGGGGAAGGATATTTTGTAAACATTTACACTAGCTTTGTTGGTAGTGTTTGGGATGAGTTATCCCAAACTACACAATGCTGGGACAAGTAACCTTCCTGGAGTGGGAGGCTTTTTCAGGGGCGTATATTGTTTTGGTCATGATTAGCTTTGTATTATACTTACATCTGTGATCTGCCAACTATATTGTTTCTAGTGTTGATGTTCTTGTTGCGATATTTGCCAGATGGCTTTTGGCAAGTTTTTGTGTGCAAAGGTTTCATTCTTTATATTGGGGGCTTGCACTGTCTCTTCCCTTTAATAACTCATCCACTAAATATTCTTCATTGGTCTTGTCTTAATTCAACTCTGTAAGCCCATTGTTTTATGCCTTTTTCGTATAATTCTTAGAGTACTGAATTCTTTTGGAACGGGAATTCGTAAACTTGGTAAATGGCAGATGTGTACTTGCGCATTTTAGTTACCTTATTTCCTGTGATAAGCCAGCATATTTTATAGCCTTGTTTAAGGTTTCCTTTTGCGCAGGCGATGTGCAAGTTTGTATGTGGTGCACTTATGTCTCGGGCCATTTTCCTTTTTGCTGTTTGGTATTTTTTTCATGTTGACTAGTCATTTTCAGTGAAATTTGAGATGAACATGACTTCAATGTATGCAATACTGCTACTCAATAAAGTTTACTCATCTTGAAAAGCAGTGTAATAATTTGTTTCATAGGTACGTTGTTTGTTTTACATGCAGCTAAAGGCCAGAACATGGTCCGTCAGGTGAAGCCAAGCTTTCTACTGCCATTCAAGGTACATCAAACCTCCTTTTATGTAGAACTTTGCTCTAATAGGCAACTGTCGGGAACTGTCAGGGACTGCACTGCTGCTAAAATTTCTGCTTTCCAATTGTTAGTATCACCACAGGCCACATGCCAAGCCATCTTGGCATGACCTCAGTTTCTACTGACAGGGGAAAGCAAAAATATTGCAGAGGTGGGAACCCATAGGACAGTCTCCTAACTGTCTATTAGAACACTGTTTTATATAAAAAGCAGGTCTGAAAGTACCTGGAACGGCGCACCGGATATAGCCATTACTGTTTTATGTGGATCACAGTTCCAGTAACTGAAACGACCCTTTTATTTGGAACAGGGTTCCGTATACTCTTATGTGGAACGACGATCCACATAATTGATAGGTAAAAATAAGTGGTGCACTGTTCCATATACTTTTTAAAGTATGTGGAACGTGGTTCCAAATATATAAGCGGAACTTTTTTGCAAAAAAGTTCCAGCTACTAAGTGGATCTAATGTGGATACAGATTAAGAGTGTAGGGTCACAGCAGCAGCACCGAGACGTGGCCCAAGTGCTGGAACGTCTGCTCGGGCGTGGCCCTAGTTCAGGGACGTATGCTCGGGGCGGAGCCCAAGCACAGGAGCGTACTGGTCGGCGGACACCAAAGCCGGGGTGAGGCCCAGCCGAACAGGAACCGCGTCGCTGTGGGACACCGGGATGAGGACCGGCGCTCGATCTGCTCCCGTCGAGTCCCAGTCGTCCTGTGTTCGCTCAGCTGGCCCCGTCGGTCGAGCTGATTCTCGTGCTCGCGCACGAACCACGTGCGCGGCCGCACTTCTCGGCACCGCACACAGATCATCATCATTACTGAAAACCCGCGCACTTCAAATTTCGGCCCCGCACACCGAACACAACACGTCAACGCCTATGTACCGTCGTCCTCCTACCACACTTCCCCCCAGTTCAAGACGAGCGAAGCGGTGACGCAGGGGCGGATACACTGCACGGCACTATACATAGCAGCTTAAAGAAAAGTTCAACAGTCGATATACGTAGTTCAACAGTTGATATACGGGTCACTGCCATTAGAGACCCGACTCATATAGTCGCACCATTTTCCGATCCCCGAATATAGTCCACGCGGAAGTCGTAGTCCATTAACAACAAACTTTAGTGAAGTATTCGTGTGTTCACCTGTCGTGCTGAGTTGAGGTATCGGAGAGGCTGGTGATCAGACTGCAAGGTGAAAGGCCGACCGTAGAGGTAGACATGAAACCACACGATGGCCAAGCACTCTCGCTCGATGGTGGAATATGCCGCTTCGCGTGGTAGAAGTTTCCTGCTGGCATAAGGGACTGGGTGCAAGTGTTCGTTGTGTTCTTGCAGCAGTACGGCTCCCAAACTCTTCGACGATGCGTCGGTGCGCAGCACAAAAGGTCTTTAAAGATCTGGGGCTTTGAGTATGGGCTGTTGTGACAGCATTGCTTTAAGTCTCTGGAATGTATCCTGGTGATTGTCACACCAGTCCAGCTTATTCGGGCTTCCTTTCTTTGTGAGCTCGGTAAGAGAATGCGCTAGCTCTGCATAGTTGGGGACGAACTCTCGGTAATAGCCAGTGAGCCCAAGGAAAGCTCTAAGTTGTTTTTTACTTTCCGGTTGTTTCGCGGAGACGATTTTCTCCGATGTGTCTTTCAGAGGCTGTAATTTCCCTTGTCCCACAATGTGACCAAGGAAACTCGTCGGCGGGGATCCGATCTCGCTTTTCTTCGGTTTGATAGTAAGATGTGCCTCGCGCACACTTGGAAAACATGCTGTAGTGTAAATCGCAAGGTACGATTTAAAACAGGGAATGTCGCGGGAGCCAGCGTTTCGACAAGCGGACTTGTCTTCGTCAGGGCGGCAACTGCCTTCTCGAGCGTGCGTTTATGTACGCCTTTGCACACTCTCCCCCGTCCTCAGAGAGGAGGAGAAGAGCAGCACGTGCGAACACACACACACAAAAGAAAAAAAAAAGGGGCGGGGGGGGTTGGGTGCAGGGGTATTTGGGTGACAGGTGTTAGCGTGACTAATATAAATACAAGAGCGAAAGCTTCCAGAGAATCCGCTCTTTGTACATATCTCGCAAATGCATTGTGTGCACAGGGCTAGAAAGCAGGGTGGAAAAAGGAACACACGCTCGGAAGAGAAGTTACTCCTATGTCATGTGTACCCCCTGCACCCTGTACCACCTGCCCCGCACCAACAATGCATTTGAGGGAAAGCTTGGGGCTAAAAAAAGTAACTACACTGTTTAACATGCTTGTTCTCCTGGAACTGGATGGGGGCTTAGCACCTGAAAGCAGACTTTCTGGGAGAAACATTGTTAGCTTGTGCATACCTCAACCTTTTGTCGTCTTTGTTAACACTCTACCGTATCTAATGGACTCAAGAGTTCCCTTTGAAAGGTTTATGCCTGTAGGTTGGAGAGTATTGAACCTGTATATGAGATAGGATTCCCTGTATTTTCTGTCCCTCTGCGAGCGGAAGTTTCCTTGGAGTATGTAGAGTTTCAGTTCATCGAAATTATGACCTGTCCTATTAAAATGCTGCGCCACTGCCTTCGGCAGGTTATTCGCGGTGTCCGCGCGGTGCCCGTTTAATCTAACATTAATTGGTTGACCAGTTTCGCCGACGTACTGCTTGTGACAGAGTGAACATTCCAACATGTAAATAACGTTCGAACTAGTGCAAGTGAAACTTGATTTTACATGATGGACATAGTCACTTCCCGTGCTTTTAACTTTAAGATCATTTTGAATATGCTTGCAAGTCTTACATCTGGGACGGGAGCAAGTTATTACGCAGGCGGTGCGCTGAGGGTTTACTTTGGCATGTACTAGCAGGTCGTTCAAGTTTCTATTACGGTGGTAGGTGACTCTTGGTATTTCCGGAAACGCTTTTCTAAGGCTATCGTTGCTTGTTAGTATTGGATAGTATTTCCGAAGAATATTATTTATGTTTGGAAGCGCATTGGAGTATTTCGTTATGAATGCTAGCGGCTGGTTGGCCTGCGCTTTAGGGGCTCTTTTTTCTAGTGCTGGTGTCCTATCTAGTTTAAGCGCGTCATTGTATGTCTTGTTGAGAGCGTCGTGCGGGTGATTTCGTTCACCTAAGGTTGCCTTTAAATTGCTTAAGTGGGGAACGTAATCCGCGTCGTTGCTACAAACCCTTCTTATGCGCCTTGCCTGTCCTATAAATGTGCCCTGTTTGCAGTGTCGCGGGTGATGGCTACTATAATCTAGATATTGCTGGCTATCCGTTGGCTTTCTGTAAAGTGTCGTCTTTAGTTTTCCCTTTTCGATGGATACTTTCGTGTCGAGAAAATCAATTTTACTAGAAGAGTGCTGCATGGAAAACTTAATTCTTGGATGAAAGTTGTTAAAATGCTCAAAAAATGTGCTTAGTGCACTTACACCATGTTCCCAAATAATAAAGATATCGTCTATGTAACGGAGGTAGGTGCGAGGTTTTAGCGGCGACAATTCCAAAAGCTGTGCTTCTAGTTGCCCCATGAAGATATTGGCGTAGGTCGGCGCGAAAGGAGTTCCCATGCTCGTGCCAAAAATTTGCAGGTAGTTGGTCGAGTCAAATTCAAAGTAATTAAGTGTAAGTACTAATTTTAGTAACGTGATGTAAACTTCAGCGGCGTGTGCACGTCTGATACTCTGCATTGCTTTCGAGAGCGCTTCGATTCCTTCTGTGATAGGTATATTCGTGTATAGGAAGTGACATCTAGCGTTACCAAAATGGCCTGATCTGAAAGTGTTTGTGTTTCGTTAATAGACTCTATAATCCGCAGAAAATGAGGCGTATCCTGCATAAAGGAGGGAAGGTTGGGCGGATTGTCAGATAGATGGTGATTAAGAAACTTCGATAATGGCTCTGTCGGGGTGTTGTTGTTAGACACTATGGGTCTTCCCGGTATTTCAGCAGTAAGTAGTTCCTCTGTGCTAACCTTATGGATCTTGTCGAAACGTTGGCTCCCGCGACATTCCCTGTTTTAAATCGTACCTTGCGATTTGTTCATCGATTCAAGCATCCATCTTCCCCTGAGCTTCTCTTCTAGTTCGGATGCTGTAGTGTAGTCACATGCTCCTTCCAAGTTGTAGTCGCAACAAGAACATCGTCAAAATAGTAGTAGACATTCGGAATGGCACCGACCACTTCTCTCATTAATCGATTGAATACGGCAGGTGCAGTCTTTATGCCAAAAGGCATAAATCGGAACTGGTAGAGACCTGAGTCGCAGGAGAATGCTGTAAGCTCTTTCGACTCACTAGCCATGGGAACCTGCCAGTACCCTTTTGTGAAGTCGAATTTCGAGAAGTAGTTGTGTCCAGTGAGATGCGCAAACATTACGTGAGGACGAGGTATTGGTTCTGAATCCGCCACCACAACATTATTCAACTGGCGAAAGTCAATACAAAGGCGCATGGTACCATCCTTCTTCTTGATGACCACAATTGGTGCTTGATAAGCTGACACTGACTTTTCTATAATGCCCAGGCGCAGCATTTCCTGAACCTCTTTCTCAACGGCTTCTTTAACGGCGAATGGCATCGGATATTGCCGGACATATATGGGGTTGTCAGTTATTACTTTTAGCCGGCACTCCAAAACATCTGTCTTTCCTGGTAAGTCCGAAAATATGTCGTGATAGGTCGACAGAAGGTCCGCGACTTGTTCTCGTTGGTCTGCGGTAAGTCCCGGACATAACGTCACGTCCTTCCAAGTCTGGGTTTGAACGAGCGGAGTGTGGAGTGAATTCTCCGCGTCGTCAATTTCTCTTTCGTCAAGTGACGACACTGCCGCAACTGTCAACGGCGAAGGATTCTTAACCGTCATCTCCTCACATTTTTTGAGCATGTTTATGTGGAAAACAGTGGTTCTATGACCGAGATCGATGACATAGTCTAATGGGCTCTTTTTATCCACAACCTTGAAAGGCCCTTTCCACGTGAGTATTAATTTGTTTGATTCTGCTGGCAAAAGCACGAGGACTTTCTCGCCATTGGTCAATTCTCGCTTCTTTGCTTTCTTGTGGTAGTAGCTCTTCTGTCTTCTGTGCGCTTTAGCAAGTTCCTGAGCTGCGATATCACAAGTTCGTTCCAACCGTTGCCTCAAGTCTATGATGTACTCGTAGGATGACTTCGTCACCTCGTCCAACCTTGGGTTCGTCCAGAGGTCTTTCAAAATTGTCATTGGGCCCCGAACGTACCGGCCGTATAATAATTCGAAAGGCGAGTATCCGGTACTCCATTGCGGCATCTCTCGATACGCGAACAGGAGAGGACCTAGGTAACGATCCCAATTCTCTGGGCATTCCTGGCACATGCGACCAAGCATACGCTTTAATGTTCCGTTGAAACGTTCAACCAAACCGTTCGCCATCGGATGGTAGGGGGTTGTCGGTAATTGCTTAATCGACAATAGGCGGCTGAACTCCTTCATCACTGATGACATAAAAGTTGTTCCGCGGCCGCTCACTATTTCGCGCGGCAAACCTATTCGTGAGAACATTTCCATCAGGCTTTCTGCCACGACTTTGCTTTCAATCGAGGGCAGCGCGATGGCGTCTGGATATCTCGTCGCAAAATCCACCATAGTTAAAATATACCTGTCGCCCTTATAGGATGTCGGAGATAAAGGGCCAATGACGTCAATACCCACGCGGGAAAACGGGGTGTCAATAACTGGCATCGTACCAAGTGGGGCACGGCCAACCAAATGGCGAGGGACAGTCCGTTGACAGATGTCGCAGGACTTGACGTACCGCTTCGTTTCTGAGTGTACTCCGGGCCAGTAAAATTCTGCGAGAATGCGGTCCGTTCTCCGAGATATTCCTCGATGGCCAGCGAGGATTCCCTCGTGTGCAAGTCGGAGCACAGTCTCCCTCAGCTGTCTAGGTGCAACGAGCTGCTCAAGTTCTTTCTCCGAGAGTAATTTATGTCTTCGATATAAGATACCGCTGGATAGAAAGTAGCATGTTTCGCGGTTGTTTACAATCAATGCTTTACCAATATTGTCATAGCACCGACGTAGTGACGCGTCATTTCGCTGGTATTCTTCGAGAGTCGCTTTATCTATGGTTGCGGCAGTAGCATCCAGTACAGGAAGACCGGAGTCAGCACTTGTCCCCTTTGCTGCAGCAGCGATTTCCCTCAGAGGTCCCACTTGGTCTTCAGTTCTATGAGAAACTACGGTCGTCTCTTCGGACGCTTGCAGGTCCCTTGTCTCACATCCCGGGTAACGTTGTGCGGCATCAGCAACGATTGGTATTGCTGCGTTCGCGGGTTCGCTAGCGCTTCCCAGTCCGTTATCCGTGTGAAAATTCCCACCAGGATTCAGGGATTGGTACAAGACTCCCTGCTCTGCAGGTCAGACGCCTTCAATGTTCCCTAGCACCGTGTCGTAAAGGGGATCTCGCATGCATTCGGCGTGCACGATACCGGTGAAGAATGGCGTGTCCAGGGAGACTATTGCCTCGGGCAGGTGGTGAACGGTTATATCCAGCAAGAAAACTGGGCTTGTCGTTCCCGTGAACTTGTATTTTGGGACAAGCCTTTGTCGTACCACGACCGTGTTGCACCCCGTGTCTGGAAGCACGGTTACAGCCTTGCCCTCGAGGTAACCTTTGGTTGTGGGCAAAGTTCCGACATCAATGACTCTCGGAGTACGCGTCGACGTCGTATTTACTATTGGGATGGTTTCCCCGTTTCGAAGTACGACGTATCCATTTCGCACTGCCGCGGCGTCACTTTCTTCGTTGGTTGACAACATGCAAGACGCTTGTCGTTTTTCCTGCGTTCTAGCTGTTTCACCGGGCAAGCCGATCTTGCCGCCTGACCAGCCTGTTGCCGGATGGTTAGTCCTCGTCCGAGACCAGCATTCGGAAGCACGATGTCCGGTCTTATTACACAAGAAACATTCGGTCTTGCTTTTATCTGGCCGCTTTGCACGCTCTATTTTGCGACTACTCCCCACTGAACTGTCCTTGTAGAACTTATCTTTGCCCAAATTGGATAGATCTTGAAGCCTCTAAAAAGCAATCAGCGTGCTGTGCTAACATGCTCAGCTTCTTACAATTTCTTTCTTTCAAAAACACTCGTAAAGATGGGGAGCAGCCTTTCATAAATTGTTTGGAAATCATAACGTCGCGGAGGGCGTCATACGTCTTCTCGACATTGGCAAGCTCCATCCATCGGTCGAAATGTCCTGCTATGCGAGACGCATATTGCAGGCCCGTCTCCTTGTCCTCTGGTCTCGCCTTGCGGAATTTCTCGCGATATCCTTCCGCAGTATAACGGAATCGTAGCAACGAGGTTGCTTTTAGTTGGTCATAGTCTGCGGCAGAAACAGCGTCAAGCCGACTGATTACAGATAAGGCTTCTCCTGTTAAGCACAAGCTGAGTGATAGGGCCCGTTTGTTCCGAGGCCACTCTTGAGACGCTGCGACACACTCAAAACACGTCGAGGTCATCTCACGTCTCATTGAAAGGCGGCAATAACTTGTGCGGACTACAGCTGGTACAGCTGTAGTCCGCACAAGTTGTCCGCACAAGCTGGTACAGATGCGTCGCAACTCGACGGTCGTTCGCTAACTCCCGCGTTCGTATGAGCTGCCTGCTCTTGCAATTAGAGTTTCAACTGCAAAACTCACTCCTCAGCTTGCAACCGTTTCTCCTCTAGCTCCATCTTCTCGCGCTGTTCTTGGCGAGCTTGCGCGCGGAGGTCTCTTTCTCTCGCGCGTTCTGCTTCAACCCATTCTCTAAGTTCCAGTCCAGTCAACCCCATGTCCTTGCCGATCGTGTACAGCGTCCCTGTATCCATGGGTTCGTCCTGCACGTCTGGCTGTCGGCAAGATGGTAAAGCCGATCCTGGCAGGCTCGCCAAAATTGTGGGACTGTAATGTGCGCGCAGGTCAGCCAGACGCACGAAGGGAGAACCCAGACGAACAGAGGGACAAGTTTATGCCACAGACAAAGGACACGGGACAAATATTCACATACAAACAAGGTCAAGGGAGTTTTCCGCGCACCGGCAGTCACTCACAGTTTTATGTAGATAAGCAGCAGCTATGGTGCTACTCGGTCCGTTACCGAGACTCAAGGGCACGGCACGAACCTCGAGAGCATGCGCCGAGACGTGGCTCAGGCACGGCAGTGCGTCGAGGTGTGGGCCGGGTACGGGACAAAGCGCCGGGACGTGGCCCAGTTCCGACAACAGCCGCAGCACCGCAGGGGCGCGGCCCAAGTACCCGTACGCAGAACCGGGTCGTTGCCCAGCTAGGGTCACAGCAGCAGCACGAGACGTGGCCCAAGTGCCGGAACGTCTGCTCGGGCGTGGCCCAAGTTCAGGGACGTCTGCTCGGGGCGGAGCCCAAGCACAGGAGCGTACTGGTCGGCGGACACCAAAGCCGGGGCGAGGCCCAGCCGAACAGGAACCGCGTCGCTGTAGGACACTCGGATTCATAAGACGTAAGTAACATTGTGCTACTAAGCTTTTAGCTTACAATACACCGGTCCACTCTAAATTTGACTATGCTTCCCAAATATGGAGCCCTCATCAGGCTTACCTCGTCAATAAAATAGTCTCTTCAAAACAAAAGTGCCCGTTTCATAAGAAAGATTTACTCTCGAACTTCTAGCATAAGTGAAATTAAAAAGTCTCTAAAGTTGCCGTCTATGCAGTCACGCAGGCTGTTCTACCTTCTGTCTCCTTTCACAATCTCTACCGTAACGATTCGCAACTGTCTGCACTTATTAAACCTGCCCATCGAATATTCGCTTGTCTGGACCACGACTTCAAATTAGAACCTCTATTTGACCGAACAAACCTGCTTTACATTCACCATTATTTCTTGCTGTTAATCATTAGAATCAACTTCCTAACGATATCGTCTGTATAAAAAACCACGAACAATTCACTCACAAATTAAAGCTTCATCTTCGTGTTTGAATGATCTAGTATAACTGATTCAGATGCACATGCGATTATATAGTGATTTATCATAGTTTGCTGTATAACTCGGTCACTTTACTGTTTAGCACTGTTTAGCAGATAAATGTTCAGCCTCGTTTGTTCTTGTGTTACGCCGTCTTCTTTAGTGTAGTTCTGTCTTTATAACTACTCTTCTACGATTTTATACGTTATTTACACGGTGTTATTTGCTCTTTCCAACATTTTATTACTTTATTATTAGTGTTCGTTTTATGTATGTATGCTACTACCCCCCCTATGTAATGCCCTCGGGCCTTTAGGGTACATGAATAAATAAATAAATAAATTTTTGAAGCTATTTCATATTTGACGAGTACGTAGACGTGGCACATAGTAGGAACACTATTAAATATATAATTTTCTTTGGCTTGTAGGGAACACGACCAATACCAAACTAAACTTAGCATCAAGTGTGCCTTCAGATTTCCTTTTGTGACAAAATAGATGATGCATGGCTTTTGAATGAAGGTGTACTTATTGACTTTCAAATTACTACTAATTTCTCTATAGCGGACATTTTAACATATAACCGCGTTTCCTTCTTTTCAATAGGATATGGAATGCAACGTAAATTATGCATGAAGATTTTAAGAATTTATAGACACTGCACCAGAATTCCTGCCCCACAGGATGAATAAAACTGCTGACTTCTCCACCCAAGTCGCTTGTGTAACTTGTTTAACTTGTAGCCTGTGACCTGCTGCAGGCGGATAGGGAAGAGGCAAACTAGAAGAGTCCACACATCAGGCCTCTTCTGGTACGATGAGGCCTGAAGTGGTGCCGCATCGCTTAAAAATCTCAAAAATGTCGCTAATAGACACCAAATCCCCGTATTGTCTTATGCCCGTTTTCAAGCCAATGCTGCGAAGCCGCACTTTCCAAGCAACTGTAAAGCAGGACTACAATATGCCCCACTTGTGTTTTGTTGCCTGTAAAGCGGGTGTCGTTTACAAGACTCCACTCTCATGTGGCTAAGTGTATGTGGAGCAGTAGGGGCGCCGTGTCAATAAGTGCCTGAAGGAACGTGAGCGATCCTTAGCGACTGGTGCCGGTGGGTATTTAGCTCCGCATTGCGAAAAATTCGAATTGATTGATTTTTGTGGTTTAACGTCTCAAAACCACCGTTGATTTCCGTAGTGGAGGGCTCCGGAAATTTCGACAACCTGGGGTTCTTTAACGTACACTGACATCGGACAGTACATCGACATCAACATTTCGCTTCCATTGAAGTGCAGCCGCCGCGGCCGAGATTCGATCCCGCTACCATCGGATCAGCAGCCGAGTACCATAGCCACTAGACCACCGGAGCGGGGCGCCAAAAATTCTAGTGTAAAGCATTGTTTCAAAACAGCATCATCAGAAATTATCAGAAGTTTAGTTTACTCAGTCTTTGGGTTCTCAATGTATCCGTCATCTTTGTTTAACGTTGTTTACCTCTAAATATTTTATTTAATTCTGTCGCACGGTTGAGCTCTGCTAACCAGATTAGCGGTGTTGCGCATGGTGCACACCGCGCATGATCTTCGATGGTCTGTTTTGTATAAAGTTTGCAGTGACACAATAAAATAATGTCGGTTGGGAGTAGCGCCATGTCACGAGTTCTTTTCTGTGTGTATTGATTTTCGCTAAAAGGTTTTGTGGATTCAAACCAACCTTGCCCGCCATCGCATTGTCCCGAGCGAAGCAGTAGATTGTCAGTGCTAATATGTACCTGCAGTGAGCGCTTCGGAAGTCTCCGTGACCGTCGCAGCGGAGGTTGGCGGCGACCTGTCGGAGCGTTAACCCGATAACGTACAATCACGGTCGCTACATACTTTGTCTTGTGTGACGTGTGTTGTAACTAGTTGCGCTGCGACTCGCTCTGCTCTAGCAACGCAACCATGGCCCCTGGGGCCAAAATTATCCGCGTTTCACTGTAGCGGACTGCGTGTTCACAAAACAATCAACCTGCGCTCTTTCGCTTGCGAGGTTTGACCCTTTTCGGAGGCTCTTAGTTTACTGGTAGATTTGTGGAGAGGCCCTGGCCAGTGCAATGCCGTGTCTCTGGAGGAATTTTAGTCGTACGAGAAATTTCACTTCTGTGTTGTTAAGGTTCCATCTGCAACTGATGCCTAAATGCAATGGGTTCGCATATACAAAGTACCCAACCCATCTCGTGCCCTTCGATTTGCTAAAGTACCGGTTATGTATAGCGCAGCTTCGCGAAGACAGGTCTCATTTTCATGTTATGCCAGTTCCTATGACATAGGAATAAAAGTCATTTTTGGCACCCATTTTCACTCCAAAATGTTCTCACATGTTTTCTTATTTACAGATAATATCACCGTTTTTGTACGTTACTTCAAGTGGAGGCGTGTACCAGCATCGTTCCTAATTTGGGGCGCCCATGGTCTTCAAGTTTCTTCCCTAGTGAACGACCTGCTCATGATGTGGTACGCTCTTGTAAGTGCACAAAATCCCACATGGACAGTGCTTATTGCTGCTTTCGGGCTGCTTTACACCGGAAACACATTTTCACTTAATTTTAGAATTGAATACTATCAAGAAATGTACATGCATGCTTAAGAAAGGAATTTTGGTACAGGAGAATACGTGGTCATATCCGCATGTATTTCCAAGAGACGTAAAAGGCTTATCCACATTTAAGGAACCCAACAGCACATGTGGACCATACATGATCAGTCGTCGTGGTTCCTCTGAACATGTGAGGCATATTTTACTGCTCTAGACGCAACATGCTACTCGACGCAACAAGCTAGGGGCAGCGAGCTATTGAAACTCAGCTTTAAAGGGCTCACACTTCCGGCAACAAATAGCGCCTCTGGGTGCACCGACTGCGTCGCTCGAGGTTTTGCGTTTCATACGCGCATTTCCTTTATTTGTTGAATTAGAAACTGCCAAATAAAGCATAGCACATTAGTTTTCGTAATTACAGAACCAAGCAACGCGTTTTTTGCTTCAAGATGCCTCGGAAGCGCCCCAAGCGAAGTCACTTGTTGAAGGGGGAGTGGGCGCCTTCCAGCTGGGTTTGAAACTTAATTTCGAATTCTCTAGTAGATACAGTACAATAAATAATATTTCGCTGAAACGTTCACAAGAGGCTTCGCGACTGATCGGCAATGTTCTTTTACTTTGTTGAAAAAGTGCTGGAGCCAGCAGTGCCCCTTAGTGATACGGGCAAATGCGACATTATTGTTCCTGCGGACACGGAGAATGAGCTGCACCTTGAAGATTTTAAACTAGTTATCACTAGATTTCCTTATGGAATCTCTTGTTTAGCACAAGGCAAACGCTTCCTTATGTTGAGCGTGGAAATTCACGGGCATAAAGAAGGAAGCAATGTCAAGCTGGTGCTGTATTACACCTACGTAAAATTTCCAAGGGAGCTCTCCTGGGCGCCGCCATAAAAGTGCCGCTAGCGACGTCTAGCGGCGGCAGCATCTTGGGTTGTTTGTTCGCCGTGCTCTCCGTCCGGGCGCGTGTATTCGTTGTGCGTGTTTCAGTGAGGTCTTGGTTTCGCTTTTTGTAAACATCGTGGAATCGCTAGTAGGTTCATTTGTGAGTATGTGGGATCTGATTGATTGGAAAGACAGCTGCCATCGGCATTGCTTTGCGTGTTATTGCGTGGGAAGAAGGGGGATCAGCGGGGCCTGTTGGTAGCAGCAAAACCGCGAACCCGGGAACCGTGTCGCCTCAATTTTGTTTGACTTACTGTTGTAAGATCACTCGCCTCATAATAGGACTACTGTTGCTTTTGCCAGCAATGGCGCCACTCGTTGAGGCGAGAGCCTCAATGTCTCAATTAGAGTAACCTCAATTAGAGTAACCTCAGAGTGTCCTTCAAGGAGGATGGTTCAAACATTGTGGAAAATTATCACAACAAAACGATAACTAGAGAAATAAATGACTAAAAAGGTAACAAGATTTATGAAACGAGCCCCAATTGAACGTGGACATGACTAAAGCATAATCATCATGATATTTCCGTGCGGAGGTTCCGCTTTCTATTGCATAATTTCCTAATGATGGTCACAATCCTGTTGAACAGTGCTTGGGTGGTAGGGCCATTGTCAGGCAGTTAATCTGCCTTTAGCCGTACCGTCCCTTGACATGTATTATGTTAAAAAAATTAACAATTCCATAGCCAGGCTTTAAGTCCAGGTCGTGACTACAACTATGAAAGTACTTTGTCTGTCCAGAAATGAATGATAAATCGCTAATGTTTGTAATGTTAAAGAATGTCCTGAGTTTCGAAAGCATGTAATTAATGACACGTAATACAAGGAAAAGCTCGAAACTGTAAGGCGGTCGAGATGGGTGTCAAACGAAAGGTGAGTGTCAAAGGATGTGATATTGGTCATAGTCACGTTCATGACATGACGTGATCTGCTGATGTCATGCTATGACATGAGCATGACTCTGCAAAAGTGAGACGACTGGAAGAGAATCGATGTGGGTGTCAAGCAAAAGGTGCATGTCGAAGGATGTAATATTGCTCATAGTGAGGATCATGACATTACATGATGTGCTCAGGTCATGATATGACATGCGCATGAATCTGCAAGCATAAGACTACTGGGAGGGGACCGATATGGCAGTCAGACAAAATGTGCATATCAACTAATGCAATATTGGTCATAGTTATGTTCATGATATGACATGCTGATTTCATGAACATAACTCTGCAAAAATAAATGTAAATGAAGGAGGTCAACATGGGTGTCAAACGAAAGATATAGGTCGAGAGGTGCGATATGTGTTAGTCATGCTCATGACATGTAATATATATGACATGAGCACGAAGAAGCAAAAATTAGCGCAAAGGGATCAAGATGGGTGTCAAACGAAATACACAGATCGAGAAACGCGATACGAGTTAGTGATGTTCATGACATGAAATACATGATATGACATGAGGATGGCAGAGCGAAATTTAACGGAACGGGATGAAGATGGGTGTAAAACGAAAAGCAAAGCTCGAGGAATGTGATATAACTTATAATCATGCTCATGACATCACTTACATGACTTGACATGAGCATCGTTATACAAAAAGCTATGAAAGGGCTCGATACAGGTTGTAAAACGGAAGGCACAGGTGGAGATGTGATATGAGTTATAGTCATTTTCGTGACAGAAGATAGTCATGGCACCACATGATTGTCACTCAACATGAAAGCTTTAAGGGGGTTAAGACGGGTGTCAAACGAAAGGCACACCTTCAGTAATGTGACATGTTACAATCATGTTCATGACACGACATGATCGTGGCTTGAGATGATCATTACTGAACATGAAGAAAAACTTAAGAAGTAGTGCAACGGCGTTTGGACACTGATACTGAGACAAGAAAATTTTGTCGAGGTGCGATAAAGTCAGTCAGTAAATACCACAGGTATATCTGTGTGCATAACACCGTAAAAATGCTGTGGCACGATGTAGAAGCCGTGACGTATGTGCGGCATAAATTAGACGAGCGCTAGATAGCTACTCTTGGCTAGAGTTCCTTCATTTTGGTTAACTGTCAGCTATATTGTGCTGACATTCTCTGTAATGAATAAGTTTTGCTAAGACATAGAAACCTCCCTGGCATCTTGGCATAATATCGG
Organism: Hyalomma asiaticum; assembly: GCA_013339685.2. NCBI lineage: Eukaryota > Metazoa > Arthropoda > Arachnida > Ixodida > Ixodidae > Hyalomma > Hyalomma asiaticum. Next base: position 82,769,217 of record CM023487.1, on the reverse strand, counting down.
CTCCCACAGTACGTGAGACCTGGACTATTCTTCTTCTGATCGGGTTTCCCATTTATCGCAGTAATGGTTAAGAAGCATTCATTCGAGTCCGTTTTCGCGGCCTGGTCCATTATCGACATCATTATCGATTTTTTTTTCTTTTGAGGGAAGCATCCGTGTCACAGAATGTGCTGAAGCAGCTTTACCGTGCAGCAAAACACGCCCGCCTGGTTTGCACTGCGCAGGACCGACACGCATGCTTGTTCGCTCTGCATGATTTTTTTATTAAGTAGGTGGGTGGCCTTTCAAACACGCGAGCGTAAACGTCTTCGTCCCTAAGATATATATATATATATATATTGTGACGACATACGCGACACAGCCAGTGCCGGCCCCCGGAGGATTTCTTCAGAGTTCTCCAGGGTAGACGACGACGAGGCCGAGGCCGTCCACAACTGCACAGCCAGTGCCGCCCGCCGGAGAAACAGTTCATATCTGCCTAAGCCCGCAGAGTGGCCGAGTGTAATGACAAAGAGCTCCGCCGTAGCTTGGGCGCTCGCGCTGCACTGACAGAGAAGCAGAGGAAGACGGCTATCAGGATAGAACAGCCGGCCTGCAGAAACGGTGCTGTCTGCCTCTCTTTCCTCAGTACAATATATATATATATATATTGTGATAAGGAAGTCCAACCCAACCGCAGTTGTGGATGACGAGGTCAGCACCGACTGGCAGACACGATGGCTTCTAGGCTTAACTAACTAGGGCAGCAAATCACGTTCAGCTCATGCCCCACTAGTGGGGCGTGAGCTGATATATATATATATATATATATATATATATATATATATATATATATAAGTTATTGAAACAACAATCATTGAAGCCTAGGAAAGCATAGGGGAAGTTATTCGAATTCGTAATTATGATATTATAATTTTGGGGTAAGTAGAATGGAATTAAAGTAGAAGAAAAAACAAACCTGCCTTTGGTGGGAACCGCCGAAGGCAGGTTTGTCATTTTGTCTCCTTTAATTCCTTTCTACATACCCCAAAATTACAACATCATAATTAGGAATACGAATACCTTCCCCTCTGCTTTCCTAGGCTTCAATATTTGTTGTTTCATTCACTTGTTTCTAACAAATAAAAGAGAGCCCTTGACCCCCTTCCCTATCGTTATATATATATATATATATATATATATATGTATATATATATAAATACATACAAAGAATAAATACAAAAAATAATAAAATAAAAAATTACGACGATTATACAATGCAAAACAGCGATAACGATGAAAATAAATGGGAACTAAATACACAACATGCCGGATAGCGACTATACATCGACAAGCTACCTAAAGGTAACAAAAATTCCAGAAAGGCATAGAGATATATTAGTGAAAAAATAAAAAAAAAACATTGCTCTCATTTACGCATAAATGATGGAGTGCATATATATATATATATATATATATATATATATTGTAGTGAAGCACACCGGCAGCAGCTCTGACACAGCGCGTAGAAGAAGACGTTGACGTTGATGTTGCTTTGAGCTCGGCTCGTTCGAACATAGTGAGCGTGTCCTGTTTACGTCTTGTATTTCATTACACCTCGTTACATTTGGTGGAGGTGCTGGGTAGGGCAAACGCTGTAGAGGAGCAGTGATGCTATGAGGTGTCTTGCGGCGTTCGCACGCAGAACATGACCGAACGTATTGGCGAACGTATCGGTACATGCCGCGCCAATAATAGCGAAGGCGAATGCGGGAATACGTCTTAAATATATATACCCAGGCAGCACGCACGCGCAGGACTGATGTAGCCATGAATTTGGCCAATGTCCGCACCGATATCGGGCCTAAGTCGGCAAATCACGCTCGCGCTACTTTCACCCACATCTGCCCGATGATGGCCAGCCAGAATGGCTACACTGTGGCAAAGCCACCATGGGTCGAACTTGGCCAGCCAGAATGGGTCAAATTTGGCCAGCCAGAATGGGTCGGATTTGGCTAGGTAGCATAGGCCGATGTTGCGGGCATTCAGGCTTTTTTGGCATTTTGTCGTCCCCGCCGACATCGGGAAACCCCTTGCGCGACCGTTCACAGCCATTATGGTGTTTCTAGTATTTACCCCACGTGTCTCGCGACGTTTGGGATGAAAAAGCTTTATTTCTGTGTTTTCACATTTCCGAAGGGCTATGAAAGCATTTTCGAAGGCACTATGAAATGTAGCAACAGTAATTTGTGTAAGTGTGCCTCTCATGGATACGCGAAAGCTATATTAACACTGTAATAAGTGGGGCTAAGTGGATCCTCTGTACTTTCTATTATTGCGTTCCAAACAAAATAAATAACGCAAGAGAGGTTTATAGAGGAAAGCATTATTTCATTTATTCTCGTGTTGCACCGTCGTAGTGGAAAAGGCCCCGCCGCGGTGGTCTAGTGGTTATGGCACTCGGCTGCAGATCCGAAGGTCGCGGGATCGAATCCCGGCCGCGGCGGCTGCATTTCGATGGAGGCGAAATGTTGAGGCCCGTGTGGTGTGCGATGTCAGTGCACGTTAAAGAACCCCAGGTGGTCGAAATTTCCGGAGCCCTCCACTACGGCGTCTCTCATAATCAGAGCTGGTTTTGGGGCGTTAAACCCCACATAACAACAACAGTAGTGGAAAAGCTTCGGCAAGGGTGGAACCTGCGGGAGAAGGAGTGAAAAGTTAGCACAGCGGTGGAACACATCAGCACTATACTATCATTGTATGCAACTGATGTGCGACTTAGGAACAAACGCAGAAATTCAAGAAATCCCAGAAACATCTCATAATAGGGCATTACTTTAGAAAATAACAGAAGAAAGTTGTCCTTCTAACTGTATAATGAATCTATGTTCAATAGTCAACCCCCAGATCTTGGCTTTGTGTCGCTTTAGATACCCAAGAGAAAAAAAAAAGGAAACATGAGTGAAGAATCTGTTGCAAAGCAATTTGAAAAGCAGCACATTAGTTTAAATAGGTGCGTTAGTTGAAATATGCGCATACCCCATCCTTGGTGTGAGCTAACACGACACACACCAAGGATGGGGTCTTTAGGCAAAAATGTCCTTAAATGATAGGTTCAAGGCGCATTATGAGCAGATATTAGAGGAGGAACATCTTTTCAAGGCTACTTTAAAAATACCATTGCCTGCCCAACTGCCGCACGTGTCCTACACCAAGGAGCGCGTGTTCGGTATCACGTTACCTTTAAAAATACGGGCAGGAAAAAAATGTTACGAGAACTGCAAGTCACCACACAATGGGTGTTTGATACAAGCACAGGATTAACTATATGAAGTAAAATTGCTTTGGGTCAACGTGCGTAGGCCCTTTATTTGGAAATAAAGGGCCTACGCCCCTCACGACATAAATAATATATAAAGGTGGAACCGGTGCTTTAACATCGCATCAAAATGTGCCAGGTCCCATTTAGAAAACTCGCCAGCAACTTACCGAATTTCGGCATCCGCTGTGAAGTCTTCAGATGTGAGTCAGCAATACAAATTCGGCGACGACACTGTAGTCTCACAAAAAGGCGCAGTCTTGTGTTTATATGCAACCGATGTCACAGTTGGGATGGGCATTGTCTTAGGAGGCACACTCATCAAGGAATCGTGCAATCAACTTGAATTATCCATAAATGCGGTATATGCGCCGACACGCGTAGACAGACTGCGTGCACCCGTTGAAACTCGTTCTTACACCTTGCATGTTGGTAGCAATACAGCCGCGACGAGAAAGCGCGGAAAGTTCCCCGAAAACTGCGCGGTCTCCTCCTCCCAAGGGAGCTAATGCCACCAAAAGCAGGTTCAGAACGACGTTCTTTGAAAACTGTAGATGCGCACAATGGACGTGCATAGAGAGGGCCATGACAAGGGTGGTCAATTCAGAAGCGTACACGCGTCCCCGGCAAGAATTTTTTTATGTTTAGTTGCTGCCGGCTTAGCTCGCGCTAGGTTACTTCTAAGCAGGATACCCGCATTTCTCTTTCTTTCTTTCTTTCTTTTTTTCTTTCTTTCTTTTGTGGTTGTCCAAAACGTGGAAGAGAGCATTTCTACGGGGCAAACATTTATGCGCAATGGCGGCGACACCCGCCGGAACAACATTTGTTAAGTGCAGTCTGGTGCAGCCTATGAAGTATGCTGGTATGCATGCGTTCTCTTGCCAGCAACCTGTGGCACAGGATTTCGCAGAGGCTGAGCCACCCACACTAGCTAAAAACGCGAGCGAAATGCTGCACTGCACGCAACAAACGTAGCAAGGACGCGCGGAGCCGCCATAGTGCTTGAATTTCTGCCATTTTCTGCAGCGCAGGAATGACATACACATGCTACCTTTCCGCATGACAAAAAATACTGCGATGACTCTGTCTCTACGCGCCCTTCTTTTGCCCTTATTTGTTATAAATAAATTAGTTATTAAATATCAGAATACGCACATGTGTGCTTATATCAACGCCATAGTCTCATACGAACATCAGTGATAAATCCGACACACTGAACAGGGCATGCAGTCAAGCTCGATATATTCTGCTCATCTAACTAGTACAACGTAACCGATGGCCAATGTGTAAACGAATCCGAAGGGTACGGAAAGAACACACTGACGGTAATTACACACAAAAAAAGGAAAAAAAGAAGCAATTATACACTACGCTGTGGGCATATTAAGGAATCATTGGCCTATTGTATCTGCATCGTAGTAGCGAGCATGGAGGTGGAAAAGGGCAGTATAAGTTTACCCGACCAGCAGACAATTATCCTTTTCTGTTGCGGAGCTTATGCGAGCTGCGATACACGCGTTGGGCTGTACTTGAGCTCATTTTTAAATGAAGGCACTAGTATCACTAACGCACTGATGACATGTAGTGGAAAGGCACGTCAACAAGAGCTTTACTTAGGCGAGTTGATCTATACTGCAACCATGCAACATCATGAAGAAACTAGGGGACAGAAGACAGCTCTTATATTGGACAGATTTTATTTTTCAGTGCATGCTTGCTGTTTTTGTATAACACAAAATACGCAGATCGCCTGCACGAGAACACTCTGTGATGACATACACTCTAGTATAACTAACGAGAAATGCTCTCTATATCAATCACAGGTGTGCATTGGTTTGCCACCTTTGAGATGAAAAATGCTTGGCATTTTACTGCTCTTTTTTCGTTTTTGCCTTTTTTGCAAATGTCGTCGCCCTGACAAGAGCACTTCATTTGAATTTGCAATGCAAAGGGATTATGATTTCATGATCCTCTGAATATAGAGTTAGCACTAGATCTGTTTTGTCCCCTCGCTGTCGCGCTGTTAGCTCCATATTCCGTTCCCTTGCACAGGTTGCTAAATGTCAGTATATAGTATATCGCCGTTTGCGAGAGTTTATCTTTGCTTAGCATATCAGTGGTGCTTATGGTGATCGATGTCAGCAAGAGCTAGTTCAATTTCTGTGAATTTTAATTTTCTGACATGCACTGTCAGATAATTTTCCACTATGCTTGACGATCCTTCTGGCTAATGTTCACTGTTGCGCCAGCGTATTTCGCTAACTTCCCGCAAAACACCCTATACATGTATATATCAATAATTTCTCTATATGCAAGTTTTTTGTGCACAGTGCTTATAAAAACCCAGCGCGCGAACAGAATATTATATGCTGCTCAAAACACATGCGCTATGTTCCGGCACTGAAACGCGTATGCGTGAATATATGAAGCCCAAGATCTTATTTTTACGCGAATCTCTCAAGTGAATTTCGGTCATACTCGTCTTGATCGGATCTCAATTGTTATATACAGCAGGCTTCGAAAAAGGCCCGGCCGATATCAATCATGAAAGTCTGCGGCGTAGAAGACGTTGCCCGGAGGATGGCAGAAATGTTTCCTATGAAACAATCTTTCTAGGCAAATATCGTGCCGTATTTGTCATTCTTCGGACAATGCTGAAGAACAGCAAAGCCGGCGCCACTTTTGCCCGAGAAAGTTATCGGCTCAGCTGACGTCGGCTCTAAAGCGGCATACTCGCCACAATGTTGCCAGAAAAAGGCGACGGCTTTCCCATATTGTCTATAGAACGCAAAATCGGCGCCATATTTGCCGTTGAAAGCCAACGGATCAACCGATGTCGGGAGTAGCGCGGCATATGCGGCCCTATATTGCCGATTACATGATGTGCTCAGGTCATGATATGACATGCGCATGAATCTGCAACCATAAGACTACTGGGAGGGGACCGATATGGGAGTCAGACAAAATGTGCATATCGACTAATGCAATATTGGTCATAGTCATGTTCATGATATGACATGCTGAGGTCTTGAACATAACTGCAAAAATAAATGTAAATGAAGGAGGTCAACATGGGTGTCAAACGAAAGATATAGGTCGGGAGGTGCGATATGAGTTAGTCATGCTCATGACATGTAATATATATGACATGAGCACGAAGAAGCAAAAAATAGCGCAAAGGTGTCAAGATGGGTGTCAAACGAAATGCACAGATCGAGAAACGCGATACGAGTTAGTGATGTTGATGACATGAAATACATGATATGACATGAGCATGACAGAGGGAAAATTAACGGAACGGGGTGAAGATGGGTGTAAAACGAAAGGCAAAGCTCGAGGAATGTGATATAACTTATAATCATGCTCATGACATCACTTATATGATTTGACATGAGCATCGTTAAATATGAAAGGGCTCGATACAGGTTGTAAACGAAAGGCACAGGTGGAGATGTGATATATATGAGTTATAGTCATTTTCATGATAGGATATAGTCATGGCACGATATGACTGTCACTCAACATGGAAGTTTTAAGGGGGTTAAGACGGGTGTCAAACGCAAGGCACACCTTCAGGGATGTGACATGTTGCAATCATGTTCATGACACGACATGATCGTGGCTTGAGATGATCATTACTCAACATGAAGAAAAACTTAAGTAGTGCAACGGCGTTTGGACACTGATACTGAGACAAGAAAATTTTGTCGAGGTGCGATAAAGTCAGTCAGTAAATGCCACAGGTATATCTGTGTGCATAACACCCTAAAAATGTTGTGGCACAATGTATAAGCCGTGACGTATGTGCGGCATTTACTCAAATTAGACGAGCGCTAGATTGCTACTCTTGGCTACAGTTCCTTCATTTTGGTTAACTGTGAGCTATAGTGTGCTGACATTCTCTGTAATTAATAAGTTTGGCTAATACATAGAAACCTCCTTGGCATCTTGGCATAATATCGGCTCCCACGGTGCGTGAGACCTGGACTATTCTTGTTCTGATCGGGTTTCCCATTTATCGCAGTAATGGTTAAGAAGCATTCATTCGAGTCCGTTTTCGCGGCCTGGTTCATTATGGACATCATTATCCATGTTTTTTTTTTCTTTTGAGGGAAGCGCCCGTGTCACAGAAGGTGCTGAAGCAGCTTTACCGTGCAGCAAAACACGCCCGCCTGGTTTGCACTGCGCAGAACCGACACGCATGGTTGTTCGCTCTGCATGATTTTTCTATTAAGTAGGTGGATGGTCTTTCAAGCACGCGAGCGTAAACTTCTTCGTCCCTAAGATATATATATATTGTGACGACCTACGCGACACAGCCAGTGCCGGCCCCCGGAGGATTTCTTCAGAGTTCTCCAGGGCAGACGCCGGCGAGGCCGAGACCGTCCACAACTGCACAGCCAGTGCCGCCCGCCGGAGAAACAGTTCATATCTGCCTAAGCCCGCAGAGTGGCCGAGTGTAATGACAAAGAGCTCCGCCGTAGCTTGGCCGCTCGCGCTGCACTGACAGAGAAGCCGAGGAGACGACTATCAGGATAGAACAGCCGGCCTGCAGAAACGGTGCTGTGTCTGGCTCTCTTTCCTCAGTACAATATGTATATATATATATATATATATATATATTATATATATATATATATATATATTGGCGGTATTGTAAGCGTAGGTTAGGAACGGCAGGGCGGCACCGCAATTTGCTTGGTCAGAGGCAACGTACAATGAGAGCATGTCGCCAAGGGTGCGGTTAAAGTGTTCTGTGAGGCCATTCGTCGGTGGGTGGTAAGCAGTAGTTGTTATATATATATATATATATATATATATATATATATATATATATGGGTCATTCCATGCCAACTGTCCCAGCTGTGGTGCTCGACAGAAATGAACTTCTTTCGAAAAATTCAAAAAATTTACAGGGAAGTCAGGCTACTTCCACAGCACTTACCGGAAATATTTTGAGCTCGTGAGGGTCATTTGAATTTCGCAAAACAGCGGAAAACAAGGCGCCAGAAAAAAAGATTTCTGAAAGTCAATCAATGTGCCAATCGTTTTCAAATAGCCATTTTTGCATTCTCATAGCATTTATCTTCACTTATAAATATGGTTCACAAATTATGTTCACGTTCCGCACTGCTTAGGACCGAGGTGAAAATGGTAAAATTGCAGCGTCTTTGGGAATTCTTTCCTGGAAAACGGTTTTGTAAGAACACCTGCGAATATTTTTGTGTAACTGTCCATGAGAGGTACAATAGTATAAAAAAATTTTTGTCTATATGCTGTGCAAAGGCTCTGAAATAAATGTGCAAACTTGACAAAAACGCCATGTTCTCCTATATTTAGGCGTAAATCGCGCCCTAAGGTGGTCCATGATAAAATATTCAGAACAGGGCATGTTGTTCAGCAATGTAAGCGCTTTCGAAAGAGAAGTTTCATCGAGGCAATTTTCATTTTCCATGAGAAAAAAAATTTCGAAGTTGAGTCCCACTACTGTCTTTCTATTGCTCCGTGAATCGCCTTCTCCTTATGGCTTGCTGGCGGGAAACACAAACCACCTCACCTTGCCGCCTAAAATAAAAGGTAGCGCGTGAGCAGGTTGTGGTCTTTCACTCTTTTCTTTCCTACCTCAACTTCCGTTTCCCATATAAAAAGCGATAACAACACAGGGGCACATTTAACTGTACGCTTGGCTTAGAAACCCCCGTGTCTCCATAACAAACAATGGCACCTTTTGCGTGCTGCTCTGACAATGAGAAATAATCAACAGTAAAGCGTATGTACTTGCGAATCACAAGAACTTTCAGAGTAGGAACTTCTATCAACGCAATTTGTGTTTTCATTAAGGAAAACATTTCCGAACTGGTTGTTTCTTTTTTTTCGCTCCGCAGTTTGATATTTCCTAACACTATGTTGTCGGGCAATACAAATCAATTTACCTTGCCGCGTAGAATAAGAGATGGCGTGTCCGCAGCTTATGGCTTTGGAATCTTATCGTTCCTACCTAAACGTCCTATTCTAATATAAAAGGCAATATCAAAGGAAGACTTTTAACCACACGCTTGGCTTAGAAACCGCGATGCCCCCTTAATAACAGTGGTACATTTAGCGTGCTGCTTTGACAAGCAGTTAGCCGAACAGGAAACGAGGAAGAAAAGTGGGGCGTCAGCATAGCCTCTAATAGTGAATTCAAAGAGAAAATAGGGAGCGCTGAGAGAGAAGCGTAGAGCCTCCCTCCAACAAGCAACAAAGTGGCCGGGAATGTATGTACAGCGGCTCACATAAGAAGTAGAACACAGACAGTTTCTTGGCTTCTGCTACAGGCTGAAAGTCAATGAGGAAGTGAAAAGCTCGTCGCACAGGCCGGAGGCATACAGCAGCTAGGACAAGAGCAACAAGAAAAAATGAGATAAAAAAGGAAGAGGAATGTCCGTACTAAAACCCCTTGCTTTTCTAGTACCTTCGAACGCGTTTAGCTCTCATGGTTGAAGCTAATTGAGTAGGGAGAGAGAACAAAAGAAGAAATCTGGGACATTCGTGCCGTATGCTAAGAACGGCATCGACTAGGGTTGGGGGGGGGGGGGGGTGTTGGCGACAGCAGCGTTAGACCGCGTGGGAACGTGAGCGGTGCGGCGTTTTCGCACGAGTACATCAGTGAGCGCGCAGCTGCACTCCTGCGCAAGGCTGTGCTTGCTGCACAGCTGTTTAGGCCCAGCTTTTCTTTTCTTGTGGTTGTAGGTGCAACCGTAAACAGTGCACTGATGCCCTGTCGCTAGGCTGTTCCTAAAGGACGTTTTAAAGTGCTCTAGTGAGCGAAAAGGAGCGCGAGCACGGCAAAATGCATAGGCGGCTCGGCGCAACAAACAGCCCATTGAAGGGGGGCGTGGCCAGGAGAGCTCTCTCGGGCGCGCTAGCAGACGACAAAATAGGTTCCGGCTCGCCGGTGCGATAGTGCCAATGGAAAGCTCTATAGCTCTGGACACGAGTGATAAACGGCTTCCTATAATTACGCATGTCCAATTGGTCGATTCCTTTTCAAAGGTTTCGAAGGTAACATAATTAGCGATGGAGCGCTTATACAGCAGTAGCGTCGGCGCGTGAGAGCCAATTCTTAGTTCAGAAAGTAGGGCAGCAGTAGGTCTAACATTGTGAAGGTACTTTCATCAAAACTCATCCCCATATTTCATAGGTCCAACGCTTAGGAGTACATTGCTAGGATTAGGAGTACATTGTTAGGATTTGATCGGACACGAAAGCCGAAGCACAATGCTGGCTTCGTGTCGGCCTCTAACTACAGAAAGTGCCGTACAGCCTGCTTATTCACTGTGCACGCTCGCAGCCAAAACGTGCCCTTGACACATCAATGTGATGGTTGATAGAACCTTACACCTTGCACGTCGGTGAGATTCTGGTCTGTCTCGCGTTGACAAAAATTATGTTGACCATGCTGCGGCTCCGTTCTCTTAGTCTTGTCTCTACCGTGGGTGATTTCTGCGAAGATGTCAGAATAGTTGCACTGTAATTGAGTTTAAGTTTATTAGTAATACAAGTTCAAGATACATACACTGGCCACAGATGTTATAGAGACGAGTGCCCCAAAGTCTAAAGGACTGCAGGGGGAACCTAGGTTAGTAAGATTTGTACATGTCATTTACTTTGGAACAGCTGAAATGGCGAAAGACAAAATGTATACAACGCTACAGAAAAGAAAGAGAAAAAGCAAAAAAGCACAATTCTTTATGGAGAAAACCATAGTTGAAATAGTACAGTTGACGGAGCAACTTGACGGCGTGTTAACGTTTAGAAAAGCTCCTTCTTTCTCCCTATGGCTTTGGGACAGAGCAAGGTTGTGCTAGACTTGGCGTTCCGTTGGATATTTCTATTACCTTTATTTTTTTTTATTTATTTATTTAGAAATACTGCAGGCCAATACTTTGGCCCAAGCAGGAGGGGCATTACAACAAAAGAGAAAACAAAATACACAAGAGAAAAAGAAAATACAAACATGCGAAAAACAATGCATATGAAATGAACATATTGCTTAAAAAAAAGCGGCAATCACATCTCGATATCACCAAAATTCAGAAGAAACAATGGTTTGTCAAAGCAGCCATGAAAAATTCGACTCAAATATATCAATAGGAAGGGAATTCCACTCGCTCACTGTTCGAGGAAAAACACCGTACTTGTGAGCGTTTGTTCGAGCGAAAATCGGCGCAAGCAAGTGTTCGTGACTGTGTCTTGTTCTTCTCGTAGTAGGCCTACATACCGAAGAGGGCAATACCATATTATTTTTCCCAGTAAGTGTATTGTGTAGTAGCACCAGACGATTGATTTTTCTGCGCGCTTGTAGTGTCTGTATGTTATTTTGGGACATTAGTAAGGACGGGGAATCTTTCCTGGCATATTTTCCGTATATAAACCTCACAGCTTTTCTCTGGACTCGCTCAAGTTTCATAATGTCATTTTTAGTATACGGGTCCAAGAATTCAGCAGCATATTCTAATTTAGATCTTACGATTGCATTCTAAGCTAACATTTTAGTTCTTACAGGCGCGTGTTTAAGCTTCCTCTTTACGAAGCCACAGTTTCTTAATGGCGGTTGAGCAGATATCTGAGATATGCGTTGTCCATGTTAGTTTATTGGTAAGTGTAACGCCAAGATACTTATATTTTTCGACTTCGGTTACAGTTCTGTTTTCAAGCTGATAATATAATTCGCAGGGAGACTTTTTTCTCGTTACACGCAAAAGTACGGTTGTCTCCGCATTCAGCTGCATTCCCCATTTCGAGCACCAGTCAGAAATTGCTACAAGACATCTCTGCAGCACTTCATGATCATCATGTGACACAATTTCCTTAAATATAACGCTATCATCCGCGTATAACCTAATGGACACATTTGTAGGAATAACATCTATTATATCATTAACATAAATTAAAAACAATAATGGCCCTAACACACTGCCCTGAGGAACTCCTGAGGTGACCGGGCGGGCACCACAACTGCAATTTCGGACATCAACAAACTGCGTTTTCTGTGTAGCGTTTTCTGTGTAGCGAGATTTGATCAAGAAACATTGGTGGCTGGCCTACAATCGAGGGCAGAATCTAGCATGAAATAGTTCCCTTCTTATCGATTACTACCGACACCCACTCACACTACAGGAGACCGCTGCAACACGTTCCTTCTTGACCGCCAGCAAAATACCGCTGTTCCGGCTCACCTGTCAATCTGCAGCGGCCCGGTGCAATGCGAGATCGTCAGCTCACCCTTCACCTCGAAGCGATGGGATACTCGATGCACTCACCGATCCTCCAGGCAACGAGGACAGCATGCTTAGCAAACGTGATAGCCGACGACGTTTTGCACTTTTGTGCCAAGCGTGTTGAGCTTTCGCGTCGCGAAACCACGCTTCCTAGGCCAATTATTCCCGGAATATGTAACGCTTGCGAAGTATGAAAGAAGGCTGCCTTCTGCACGCTTTCCAACAGTCAGCTCAGGCGAGCTATCTCAGGCGAAGGTCTTGGAAAGAAGTCCTTTTTACATGTTACGGCAGCCTTCTTAGCTGTAGGGTGACTTTCTAACTGTCTAATCGTCCGAACTAATTGATAAGGAAAAATGCAATAAGATCATTTTGTTGTGCCCTAAACATAGGGATGGGGCTCCTTCAAGAGCATCTATACTCATCCGTGCCGGCAATTAAATATTAGATTAAAAATATAAACTAAGAAATTTCAACGGGCACATTGCCAACTATAGAACGCCCTACTGCGAAAGTGTAGAAAGAAATGTTCTAGCTGCATTATAAATAATGAATGCGGTTTATATTTTAACATAAACGACACCGGGTATTTATGATAGAGATACAAGCTGATTTGCATTGTGGCGACGTAGCAGTGTTCTATGGTCTACCCCTGTGCAAGACGAAACTTGAAAGTTGATTTCTGTGATCAGCTATTCAATGACGGGTATCAGTATCGAAGCCGATTGAAGCATTGAAGCATCCATCGTATTGAAGTCGATTCCGTATTGTGGTTGCGACGTGATTTTGAATTATTTTTGAATGGCATGTTTCATGTGTTTGACAACGCAACTGGACAAATTGGAAACGCCGACAGCTGCTTCTTGCCTCTCGTCATCGCACCGCATTTAGACAGGCAGGAAAAACAAAAGAAAAAGAAACTGCAGAATAGTAGACTACGGAGCTGAACAGCGAACAATTGGCATTTTGAAACCCTTGATGGTGTTAATAAGAGACCTAAATGTTTGAGTAATGTCATACATCTTTGCTATGCACGAATCAATTGAGTACAGAGCCTGTCTACGTGATCTGCGAATATGTCATTAGTTTAATCACTGCGCATCGCACCTTTAGGAAGAAACACCCTTTATCACTCTCCCGTGTGGACATATTTGACGTGTACAGTCCGATAGGCGCCATTTTCTTAAGGAAATCGCCACGTATAGCGACTAGTTTTCGATTTTAGCGCATCTTAGAACACACAATATTTCCACACGGGCAATTTTTCCAAAATAAAAACAACAATAAAGCACTTCTGCCCCGCATAACTACCACTGTTACATGTTTCTTTTTCTTGCAGGTGGATGCACCTTACTACTCTGTTGATCCATGGGTTATAACGACGAATATTACGGCAGCGTTTCTTGCGGCTGGCAGCCTTCTCTTTTCAGGCCTCCACGACATTCCTGCGGTTCCTAAGCGCAACGATAAGGTAGGGCAACACCTCTCCATATGGGTCATATCGCTTAACAATTGCAGTGTTCAGTTAGGTGCTCCTCAACCACGTGCCATGCTTAAAAACAACGTAACAGTGTCACTTTCATGTTGTCTTAATAAACGCCTTTAGTGCATATTATCAAATCAATAAACGAGCGCAGAGACCCGGCCGACATTAAGCTGAGCACTTACCTGCAGACGTGTCCGGATTTCGCTCGTGCACAATGACGCAGCCGCCTACAGGTGCAACACATGGCTTGTATTTGAGGGTTTCGGCTTTTATTGATCCATCTTTGCAGTGCGACGACGAAATTTAGGCTGTCAGCGTTGTACAACGCGCTCTTTGTAGTTTCGCGCATGATCCACTGTTTCTAGAGCGCCCCATGTGGTACATTCACACGACGGTAAAGGTAATGGAAATCATTGGCTGAAATGTGCATCGTCACTTTATTTCGGTCATATGACATAGTGGAAAAATTGCAGACGGAAGCGGAAGAAGGAGAAACGAAAATTCTTTTGCCGAAAATGGGAGTCAATTATGAGTTATCATATGCTGCGCATTGAAAGGTGAAAACAGTCAAGAACATATGTTTCCACACAGAAGGTGCAAATGTTTCGCCGGTAACTGTCAGGCAGACAAAGGTTTGAAGGCGTCAATGTGACAAAAGCAACATAATGAAAGGCAATGAATAGACCAGGCGATTCATTTGCTTTCCGTACAAATATCTTAACGCACTTATCAAAAAGTTCACAACGTAGCAATATGATTGTGTAAATTCGCGGATAATGTGCCATTGTGTAATGCCCTTAATATGTCATGCCCTAACGCAGCTGCCCTTCAAAGCGTTACGTTCACGATCGCTCTAATTATTGCCACGCATTTCAGAAATCGAGCCCCAGGGACGAAGACAAGCATTCTGTATTTCGCAAGCTTGTCTGCACATCAGTGTTCAGGTGAGATAATAATACAGAAATTATTCTTTCTGAACGGAAGCGGAAATGAAGTGCATTTGCTCAGGTAAGACCAAACAAAGTAGCAAAGTAGTACGTATACGTGATTTAGGTAATAATAGCATCGACTTGGAATTGGTTAAAAAATTTACTTGCAGTGTCCATGTGGGTCGCACAGGTTCAGACCTCAAAAAAAGGTAAAAATGAATGCAGGGCGCCTAAGCTTCGCATCTAACAGTGGAACACAACAGCGCGAGTGCCATCTGGAGGGCTTTTGTGGCACGTTCACGCGAGTAGCACACGTACGAGGCTTGGTCCGAATGCTCAGTGGCCTACCCGGCGCGCGGCACGTTTTACTTCAACGCTATAAAAGATTGCTTTGCACAATCCGATGACAACAATATGACGTTCCTTGTCTCCTTGAACAAAAGAAGCAAACTAGAAAAAAACCTGAAAGAATCGAGCAAGCACAACTATACGCATGCTTAGGGTCCGCTTAGTTGGTGGCGCACATGTTGCATAACTAGTTTTCGCGAGCTCACGCTGCGGCAAAGTGAAGTCTGTGGGGGGACCACTGGTTTAGGAGCGAGAGGAAAACACCCCTGGCTTCGTGGTTTCTCCCGGGGCACTGTCACAACTAGGCGGATCCTGAAGACACATGTGCTCTGGAATTCGTCAAGTGAAATCCCCGTAGTTGGAGTGGTACTGGCGGCCCCTGCTGATAAGTTGGTGGCGGCAGCTCAGTGCAGACCCCTGTGCGCTTAAAGCATCCCGACGGTTGTCCGGGAGGACAAAAGGGCACGGGTTCTCTATTCCGCCAGCTCAATCTGCCACGTTAAAACGCGGATTTGGTCGTAATACGTTGTCCACTGGGGGCCGTCTGGTACTAATAAAGGGGCACTGAAGCCCTTTTTAAAAAAATTGAGGTTATCATGCTATTTAATAATCTTTCGTACGATGAACGCGAAAATGAGGTCGAAAATGGGCATAAACTTGAGCAAATGACCCTATTTAGGGAAAAACGCGCCGCACACGTAATGGGCGGCAACAAAAACCATGTCACTGCCTATGATTGGTTGAGGAGCTTCATGACGTCATCGTGAGTGCCTCGGAGGAGCTGACTGCCACGGCTGTGCTAGTGCGCGCGCGCCGACCGGCCGTGCGCGCTCTATCAGTTCTTTTTCTTGCTGTATATAAGCATATCGCCATTATTATGGCTAACTGCAGCAATTACGATGAGTTTGTGGTACAACTACATGTGGTCGCACGCATTCAGGTATGTATATTTCACTCAAACGGTGCAGACGACAGGCTACCATCGCACTCGACTAGCAGAGCTGTGATACACGTATCGCGATCGGCTGGTATCCACACCGGTCCGACGTGCAGTGCCGTGTGTTCGAGCATGTGCCACACACCGTAATTAAAGAAATATGCGATGAAGCATCCGATGGAGTGAGCAGCATGTAGGTTCTGCCCAGGAACCGCGCTCATCATGTGGTACATACACTCACAAGACCTCGCATTCTAGACAACAACTACAACACAAGCAACTTTTAATGACCCTCTTTCGTTTCGCACAAACATAATTAAATAAGAGCACCCCTTCACGTGCGACAAGCACACTGGAACAGCGCGCCGTCATGAAGGCTTCGCTGACAGCCAATGAATATGATGCTGGTATAGCTAGGTAGACGATGCGACTAACGCTGTTTTCAATCTGGCAAAAACTCATCAGCGCGTTCATTTGCAACATGATTAACTCAAATTTTCATGTTGTGCGTCGATATGTGTGATTAGTTTTTGACTTCCTCAATGTCGCTTTTATGCAAAAAAAAAAGAACAGCACAGCCGCGTCCCTGCATTTTTCTGCTGCCTTTCTCGACCTCAGGTATGGTTTGGTGTATATATATATATATATATATATATATATATATATATCGTGGCAATATATATATATATATATATATATAGTCACTTAAGTGGTCGGCCGAGGTAGGCCACGGGATCGGAGTGGTGAAAACCGGTCGGCGATCTGTCTCTCAGGAAACGTGAAGCGTTTGCCCCACCGTTCATCTTGCGGCGAGATCCTCTATATGCGGAAAAGGGGCCGCGTAGTGGTTCAGTATTGTATAACTTCATCAACGAGCGTGCCGCTTATATTCGAGATTGTTTTTGTACGTAGTCGCTGTCTAGAAGGCGCCTCGAACATAGCATAATTGCTGTGTTCGCACAGTACACGAGCGTCAACATTTCACCTCCATCGAAATGCAGCCGCCACGGCCTGGATACATGATGCTGGGGGAGTTTGTTCGTGATGGGAATTGACGTGTGGGCGCGAAACCATGCATACCAGTATGTGAACCCATAAACACACCACGAATCAATGGTCTTCATAGGGTGCTTTTAAATGCGAAGCATTTCTTAACGAACTTCGGCGAGTTTGAGCGTATCTATCTATCTATCTATCTTTCTATCTATCTATCTATCTATCTATGTATCTATCTATCTATCTATCTATCTAGCCGCCTACGATTTTCTGCTCTCCTGGCCGTTTGGCTAATCGGATGTTTACAAAAATTGGTATGCCACATCATGACTACATGGCGAACATAAATGACAGGTCATAACATCCAAATCATGACATGTATGTCATAAGCGGCATGATTTACATGCCACGGTCTTGGTGCTCTCCTGGCCGTTACGCTAATCGGATGTTTACGAATATTGGTATGCCACATCATGACTACATGACGAACATAAATGACAGGTCATAACATGACAATCATGACATGCATGTCATGAGCGGCATGATTTACATGCCATGGTCTTGGTGCTCTCCTGGCCGTTTCGCTAATCGGGTGTTTACGGATATTGGTATGCCACATCATGACTACATGACGAACACAAATGACAGGTCATAACATGAAAATCATGATATGCATGTCATGAGCGGCATGATTTACATGCCACGGTCTTAGGGCTCTCCTGGCCGTTTCGCTAATGGGATGTATGCGAAAATTGGTATGGCACAACATGACTGCCTGACGAACGTAAATGGCAGGTCATAACATGAAAATCATGACATGCGTGTCATGAGCGGCAGGATTTACATGTCACAGTCTTGGTGCTCTCCTGGTCATCTCGTTAATGGGGTGTATACAAAAATTGGCATGCCACAACATGACTGCATCATAAACATAAATGACAGGTCATAACACGAAAATCATGACATGCATGTCATGAGTGACATGATTTACATGCGACGGTCTTGGTGCTCTCCTGGCCGTTTCGTTTATGGGATGTATACGGAAATTGGTATGCCACGACATGACTGCATGGCGAACATGACTGACAGGTCACAACATGACAATCATGATATGCATGTCATGGGCGACATGATTTACACGCCACGCGTTTCGTTAACGGCATGTATACGAAAATTGGCATACCACAAGATAACTGAATCATGAACGTAAACGACAGATCATAACATGAAAATCATGACATGCATGTCATGAGCGACATGATTTACATGCCACGATCTTTGTGCTCTCTTTGCCGCTTCGTTAGTGGGATGTGTATGAAAATTGGTATGCAACAATATGACTGCATGACGAACATAAATGACAGGTCATAACATGAAAAGCATGACATCCATGTCATGGGCGGCATGATTTACATGCCAGGCGTTTCGTTAATGGGATGTATACCAAAATTGCTATGGCACAACTCGACAGCATGACGAAAGTAAATGACAGGTCATAACATTAGAATCATGACACGCGTGTCATGACCGGCATCATTTACATACATGCCATGGTCCTGGCGCTATACTGCCGTTTAGTTAATGGGATGGCTCCGTCTACTGACCAGAGGGCGCTACGTAGCTCTCGTCGGACGGCTCAGTCGCGCACAGTGGAAACCGAGGCGACAGCGACGCGCGCGTTTCTTCGCTGCTTTCCGGGCGTGCTGCGAACCACATGAACGCTCGCGGCGTTGCCCTTTGGAACACCTTGTCGCAGATTTGGAGCGCGCGTCTCAAAGGAAATAAAACGAAGGAAGGTGGGACGGGCGGTCGCTGCTGCTATAGAGTTGGAGACGCGCATCGTGTTCGCGTATTTCCCTGTCACAGTCTGCCCAATTTTGCTTCTTCTCTCCGCCAGGCAGTGCATTCTGGCGCTGATGTCGCACATGGAAACTCGACTGCACGGAGCCTATAAGAAAATTGGTTTGGCACAACAGGACTGCATGACGATCATAAATGGCAGGTCATAACATGAAAATCGTGACATGCATGTCATTAGCGGCATGATCTATATTCCAGTCGTTTCTTTAAAGGGATATGTACCAATATAGCTATGGCACAACACGACTGCATGAGGAACGTAAATGACAAGTCATAACGTGAGAATCATGACATATGTGTATGAGCGGCATGGTTTACATGCCACAGTCATGGTGCTCTTGCGGCTGTTTCGTTAACTTCATATGTACTAAACTCGATATAGCGAGACAAGAATGCAAATCCATTTTACGTTCTTTATGCGTGCTTCGCATTTCCTTGATTCCCACTGCACGTGGGATCTGCCAATTTTTTATTTAAAGATGCCCACACCCTGTGAAGGTTGCTCATTCATGGTGTTTTAGGTTTGCATGTGCATGTGTTCGCGCCCACACAACCGTTTGAAAGATCAAGGAAGATAAGATGTGGTGGTATAAAGAACGGCCGTGAAGGTGTGGACGAAACTCGTTTAGTGCGCAAACGATTACTTAGCAATCCTTTTTCGATACTGTGTAGTTCGATTCTGCTTTCTTTAGGGGCTGTTGTAAGCGACGACATATTAATGGTAAACTGCGTTTCGTTGCTCTGGAAAGGCATAATGCCGACACTTCCAGCATTTTTATGAGTTTCCGC
Organism: Hyalomma asiaticum; assembly: GCA_013339685.2. Taxonomy (NCBI): domain Eukaryota; kingdom Metazoa; phylum Arthropoda; class Arachnida; order Ixodida; family Ixodidae; genus Hyalomma; species Hyalomma asiaticum. The sequence goes on along the minus strand of CM023487.1, from coordinate 82,749,314 downwards.
GAGAGTTGATGGCTCGTAGAGTCCAAGGATCGATGATGAGGCAAGTAAGCGATGCAACTGTTGAATTGATCTCTCACATTCAAGTGACCGTGCTGAGATACCATTGCTGGCAGAAACTAAACTTGTCAAATGTACAACGACGGACGGAAAAATATTGTAACGTGGTCGTGATGCTCAAGAACGGAGAACTTATGACGTTTCCAGTCCAACCCTTTATTGGATGAACCTGTGCCAATTAAGTAAAGCAAGTCACACTGCAAAATGATGCCGGCGTGAACAGTCATCGGTGCACGGAAAAACTGACAAGTGGCGGGATGCGTAGGCAGGCATTAAACCACCTTCTCGCATTATCGTTTCCCTTAAACAAACCAAAAAAACCGCATGTGACGATGGGTACAGCTTGCAGAAAGTAGGAAGAGAAACCTATGAAAGTTTCAGATTTGGGAGATACAGGGCATTAGGAAGAATACGACGGCGTGAAGATTTTTTTGGATCCGACAGCACGCCGTCTTTTAAGACGTGTGCTAAGATACCTTATGTGCAGCAAAACGGCATTCCTTGAGGTTGGGCTGGAGGCCTCCAGAAGCGAGACATGTCAGAATGTCATTGGAAGGAGGAAGGTGTCTCCAAATGTATGTTGAGAATTCGGCTAGGGCATCCTGGTAACATAAACAGGCTTTCCATTTGTGGCTTGGGAGGATAGTATCGACAATACGCTCAAAAGTAGCAGGAGCATTGCATAACATCATTGGCATGATGTTAAACTGGTAGGGTCCATTGGGTGTTAAGAAGGCTGTATTTGGACGGTCAGATTTTGACCACGGGAACTTGGCAGAATGGCAGCGCTTCTCCAAGGAAGTGAAATATTCTGAAAACTAGCTCGCGAAATGAATGAGGACGAACAACACATAAACAAACTTGACGGCCACCAGTTGTTTCTTTGCGTGCTCTTCGATTTCGCTCGCGCCCAAATGTTTTCAATTGTGTATAAATACCAATCACCTCAAACCAAGACTCTGCTGGTATATTCTACGCCGTCCAAACAATCCAGAGTGTAATCTGAGACCGCGGATAAACGCCTTTTTCGCCTTGTTTACACTGCTCCATTCACACGAAGTCGAATAAAGCACTCTTTCTTTCTTTCCAAGAGCTCCGGTGAAGACAAAGGGCTTTGAGAAGGTAGGCTTCCTACTTGCCTAACCACCGCCCGCCATGCTACCACTGTGACAAAGCCGGGCACACCCACCGCTACTGCCAGTACCGAGAGATGGGACTGCGTGGCTTCGACGTGAACGCGCCGCGTCCGCGCCCAGGTGAGCGACCTCACGACATCGCCGACTACATCGCCGGATCGCAGTGGCAAAGACGACGACCATCCCGTTCACCGTCGCCTGACCACTATATCTCCCCGGATCGCTGCCAGTACAACGGCCCTACGCGGGGCCACTCTCCAAGCACCTATCCGGGAAACTAAAGGCAGCAACCGATAGAGGTGAGGTTGCTGCACGACGCATTGCCGAAGATCCTCCGCCGCCACCGCCGATGACGACCACGACGCATGAACCCTCCTGACGTAGTCACAGCACCCCGCCTGACCACAGTCTTCACGACAAAGCCTCGTGGCCGACTCGCCGCAGCAAGCCGACGCAACCGTGATCCGACGCCCCGACCTAACCGGAACGCCAGACGATGGAACACCGACCTCGACGTGATTACCGACGGCTACAGCGTCACCGCCTTAGTCGATACCGGCGTCGACTACTCTGTAATCAGTGCTCTCTTCGCCACCAAGCTGAAGAAGGGAAAGACTGCATGGGAAGAACCAGATATGCGAACAGCAGGAGGCCACCTTATATCACCAACTGGAACCTGCACGGCAAGAGTCACAATTGACAGCCAGACGTATTCGGTGAGTTTTGTGGTCCTGCAGCAATGCTGGCGAGACGTCATTTTAGGCATGGATTTCCTGGACCACCACTGCGCAGCCATCGACATAAGATCGAAGTCACTCACGCTGTCCACGGATAATGCAACGCCGTCATACTGCAACGTCGCTTATCATGCCTTGAACGTGACAGAATAGCAGGTAACCTTCCCGCCACTGTGCAGCGTCATCATTTCCGTCGGCACCAATGCGCCTACCAACTTACAAGGCGTCATCGAAGGAGACCAGCACTTGCTCCTAAACTGTCAGATGTGCGTCGCAAGTGGCATCGCGAACCTGCTTAAAGGCGAAGCCAAGGTAATGGTGACGAATTTTAGCAACGAATACAGGCACCTGTATAGGGTTACGACGGTAGCGCACCTAAGTGAATTTGTGGAAGTAAGCAATGCCTTCGCCCTCACCGATTCTCGGGGACTCGCAATGACGACCGCGGTGTCCGCGCCTGCCTTCGACGTAAATAAAGGCCTTTCCAGGCAGCAACAAAGCAGCTCAAGGCCTTACTCCAGCAGTACAAGGACTGCTGCTCGTCGTCATCGAGGCTTTGTCAGACCACTCTCGCGAAACATCGCATCATAACCGACGAATATGCCCGTCCTCTCCGTCAAAGCCCCTACCAAGTTTCGGCATGGGAACGCAAGGCCATCAAGCAACAAGTCGACGAAATGCTGCCTGACGACATCATTCAGCCGTCTACGAGTCCGTGGGCATCACCCGTGGTGTTAGTGAAGAAGAAGGATGGAACCCTACGTTTTTGCGTCGATTATCGTCGCCTGAACAAGATCACGAAGAAAGACGTGTATCCTTTCCCACGGACAGACGATGCTTTGGACCGACTCTACAACGCAAAGTATTTTTCGACGATGGACCTCAAAACCGGCTACTGGCAAATCGAAGTAGACGAGAGAGACCGAGAGAAGACTGTCTTCCTAATACCAGACGGCCTGTTCGAGTTTAAGATCGTGCCCTTTGGTCTTTGGTCGGTGCCTGCGATGTTCCAACGGGTCATGGGCACATTACTGGCAGTCTTGAAGTGGCAGACTTGCCTCGTCTACTTGGACGACTATTCGCTTCCAGCTTCGGCGAATGCCTCCGGCACCTTGAAGCTGTTCTTCCGGTAATCAAAGCCCCCGGACTTACCCTAAAGCCAGAAACGTGCCGCTTCGCATACGAGGAGCAGTTGTTCCTTGCCCACGTTATTAGCGAGTCGGGAGTAGGCCCCGATCCGCAGAAAACAGCTGCGATCGCCGACTTTCCTGTGCCCACTGACAAGAATGCAGTACGCCGATTTCTTGGGCTCTGCGCTTATTACAGAGGCTTCGTCAAGAAGTTTTCGCGGATCGCCGAGCCGCTGAAGTACCTCACGAAGGCCGACGTCAACTTCAAATGGGAAACACCGCAAGAAGAGACATTTCAAGAGCAAAAGCGACACCTGCAAACGCCGCCAATACTCGAGCGTTTCGACGAAGAAGCCGTCACCGAAATTCGCACGGACGCAAGCAGCACAGGGTTCGACGCTGTGCTCATGCAGAGGACCGAAGGACTTTAAAGGGTTATCAGTTACGCTAGCCGGTCACTTTCGAAGGCGGAAGTGAATTATTACACCGCAGAAAAGGCATGCCTTGCCATCAACTGGGCTACATCAAATTTCCGCCCCTACCTGTACGGCAGGCCTTTCAATGTCGTGAGTGGCCACGACGCCTTGTGTTGGCTAGTTAACTTGAAAGATGCATCAGGACTCCTCGCACGGTGGAGTCTGACTCCAAAAATTTGACCTCACCATCGTCTACAAGAGCGGATGAAAGCACTCCGATGCCGACTGCTTGTCTCGTGCCCCCGTCGATCAGCCGCCCCCGGGTGACCAGAAAGATGACTCTTTCTTGGGACCCATAAGTACTGAGGACTTCACAGAACGCCAACGAACTGACCCAGAGCTCAAAAGCCTCATGGACTACGTAGAAGGCAAGGTCGTCGTCGTGCCAGAAGTATTCCGCCGATAACTAGCTTGGTTTTTCCTGCGGAAAAACATTATCCTGAAGAACTTCTCGCCGTTCGGGACAGACCACTTCTCGTGGTGCCTTCAGCACTGTGTCTGGAGGTTCTGGAAGCTTTACACAACGACCGGACAGCCGTACACCTGGCTCTTTCCCGCACACTATCAAGAATACAAGAGAGGTACTATTGGCCTTGCTTTATTGCCGACGTCGCCCATTATAGGACATGCAGAGACTGCCAGCGACGCAAGACGCCGACAACTAGGCTAGCCGGACTTCTGCAACCCATTGAACCACCTCGAAGGCCGTTCCAGCAAATCGGCATGGACTTAATGGGCTCTTCCCGAAGTCAACTTCTGGCAATAAATGGATCATCGTAGCGACTGAAGACCTCACCAGCTACCCCGAAACAAGGGCCCTGCCCAAGGGCAGTGCAGCCAAGGTCACCAAGTTCTTCACTGAGAACATCGTCCCGCGTCACGGAGCCCCGGAGGTCCTCATCACCGACGGAGGTACGGCCTTTACAGCTGACCTAACTCAGAAGATCTTGAGGTGCAGTCACACGAACTACCGCCGAACCACCGCCTACCACCTGGAGACGAATGGGCTCACCGAGCGTCCAACTAAGACTATCGCCGACATGCTGGCCATGTACGTCGACGTCGAACTAAAGACTATGGACGCCGTGCTTCCGTATGTGACCTTCGCGTACAACACGGCCGTGCAAGAAACGACGCTGCTTACTCCATACAAGCTCGTCTGCAGACGGAGCCCAACAACGACGATTTACGCCATGCTACCGGTCGGCACCGATAAACAAGACCTCGGCGTTGCCAGCTATAGGATCGCGTCGCAGAAGCTCGACAGCTAGCCCGTTTGTGCATCAAGAGCCAGCAGACGGTCGAAAGGCGCCACTACAACCTTCGACGACGCCACACCGAATACCAACCCGGCGACCTTGTCTGGGTCTGGACGCCACTACGACGACGGGGATTGTGTGAGAAGCTCTAGCGGTGCTACTTTGAACCCTACAAGGTAGTCCGACGTTGTGGTGAACTGGACTATGAGGTTGTGCCCGATGGCTTAACGTCATCCCAGCGGCGCCGTGCACGACCCGAAGTTGTACACATGCTGCGTCTGAAACCTTTTTACGCGCGCTGATAAACTGTGACGTATTGTTAATTTATTGTATGTATGTACGCTTATTGGCATGTTTTGTTTTTAGCATCGGGACGATACTTTTCTTATGGGGCTAGTGAAACTTGCGGCTGTTTTCTTTTGTTTAAAACAGAACGCCGTTATCACGTTCCCGTGAATCGCGCGCTCGCTGTGATTGTTTGCGGGAGCGTCGTTATCACTTTGTGTTACGCGCAACGCAGGCCGCGTTTATCTTGGATGTCATTTCGGCAACCATGTCGATCAATCTTGAAACCTGGCATGCCTGACGCGTACATTTGAGTGACTTCAGGAATTCCAGAGATAATGCGAGAATGCGTTATGACGTGTGTATAAAAGCCGACGCATTGCGCCGCCATTGCTGTGCATTGTCATTGGCTTTGTTTGGTTGGGCACAAGTTCGCCCAATAAACAGTTTGCCTGACGTCACGTGAGTTCTGCGTGGTTCGCCTTGAGTTCTGCGTGCGTCACGACCACGGGACAATATCCAAGGATCGTGTCCACTTGCTGCATGATTATTTGGCGCTTTTAGGCAGACACATCATACGCCCACAGCCGCGAGGCATCGCAGGGGGGCTGTCGTGCGGCCGAATGACTATTGACACTAGTGGAAGGAGAGAAACTTGTAAAGCAGGTCAAGAAGCCGAGGATGATGAATTGAGGAAAGCGTAGCATCAATTGCGTTGTCAAGAATGACTATAATGATGAGTCCGAGACAAAGTTGATAGCGTCAATGCAAAACCCACCGGAGTCACGAAGAACATTTAAGTCGTCAAGGTGACCAAGAGCTTGAACATATCCTAAAGTTTATCCATGCTGTAAGGTTATGGGGTACAGGTACTAATTGATAAACAGCATCTCGGTTTACCCACGTGAAATAGTGAGCCCGGGAAATGGAATGGCTGTCTCTCTGCACTGAGCAAGCACATGAGGCGGAGCGCACACTACAGTATCAGCGGATAAGGAAGGAGACAACTCAGCTGTCATAGACGCCGATGGAGGTTTTGTTGTGCGGGCAGAAACAAGAACTTTTAGGGCAGATTTAGGATGGTCGATGAGTGATGATTGATGTGGTGTTAATAGCGCCACTGCTTCACGCGAACAGTCAGTGGTAGCATGTCTACGGGGCAGGAAATCGTAATCAAGGATCAAGGCATTAAAGTCGTGACTGCCGAGAGCTCCTATCAATTAATGAGGTAGAACCGTGGTAGAATATAGTAGTGCAGGCATCGCAACGAGCAGTGGATAGCTTTTGCCACGTGACGCGTTCGTACCAAAGCGCCAGTGCATTCGTATGCGCACTATGTTGTTTTCTGGCGAAATTGTAATCAATCGATCCTGAGACGGAGTCCTCATAGCGCTTTGGAAGCTGCCTAATCTGGGGCGGCCGAAGTTTTTCCGTGGAAGAGATTGATGGTTGAGTGGAAGTACTGTCTTGCCTGTCGCGCGATTTAGGCACCTCGATAGCACTAGAACGGCGCGACGGCGTTTTTTGCGGCGTTATATGCAAAAAATATTTTGCTGTGCTCCAATCTACCGGCAAGAGCGTAGCCTGGCTCGGTTTCTTCATGCAGCTGAGATGACGCGGAACCTTTCCGAGGGTGATTTTTTCATGCCAGGATCAAGGTCTCATGCAGCACTGTAGCTCACCATCAACCGCCTTTGTTTTTAGGGGCGAAGCTTCTCTTAGTCTAACCTTGTCACGCGTCACGCGTAACCGGCATTGTCTCCCGAACAGTATAATAGATGGCGCTGTCTCATAGAAGTACATACCAACTGCAGTTGAGTGATGATATTCTAGATGGCGCTGTACACAATCTGTGTCGTCATCACCATTTCTAGTCTCATTTCCTAGATGGCGTTGGTCCAATAGAAGTGTGTGCAATAGTGCGCTTGCGTGAATCGCCACTAGATGGCTGTGGAAGTGCCGCTACTCTCCGATCGGCTGCTGCGCGGGCTGTGCCTGGGTGCGCGGGAAACGAGTGCCTCTCTCAGTCTCATGGATCGTCGCCGTTCCAAGACGACGCCCGCCCGGCCCATCGACGGAGACTGATGTGGCGCTACAGCTGCGGTGGCATCGTAGCTACTCCGCACCGTCTCGGGATCCGCCAGGCGCCGCGCTCGCTTCGCCGCCGCTTCTCGGGCTAGCACCGCGAGATCCTGGGGACGAGCACGAGCCGCCGCGGCCCTCCGCGCCCGCCGCTCCGCTTCGTCCATGCCCCACCGACGATCCGACACCCATAACTTCCGGAACTTCGCCCACCTCACCATCATTCAGCTCGTGGATATGCTGTGATTTTTTTTGGCAACTGTGGAATTGGGGCTCTTTTCCCTTGTGTGAAACTATGTGAACCCGCCTGCTTCACTTGTAGGTCACAGCTATGTAGTTAATGCGGTTTGTGGGGAAGGCATGGAAGAGTCGGCGAAGGTTCTGCTCTGATAGGCCTTCTCTTTTTGGTCACCCTCATGATTAACTTTGCCATGGAATCAGCTTCAGTTGCAATGACTTCGGCGAAATCGTTACTGCCGTCCTCCTCCTGCAACACAATGAAGATTCAGAGGCTGTGCTCAGCCGCGATGACGGATCCGTTCTCGGTAGTGAGAGAGTTATCGGAGGTTTCTCTTTCTTTGTACCGATTGTGGGACGCCATACTAGCAGTTCTGATTTGTTAGCAAACCGACAGAATCATGCCTTGTTGAGAAAAGCCTGAACGACTGTATTCGCTGTTTGTAAGTTCTGTTCGATATGCCTGTTGCTATCTCTCTTGGACGAGACTGTGATGTCGTCGGTGTAGAAGAGATGACCTAGACCTTCAATCTCGCCAAGGTGAGGGGAGAGGGCTCTCAAGGATAGGTTGAATAAATACGGGAAGAGGATCGCCGCATATCATGTACCTCTGGGTCGGAGATGGAATGTTCTCGAGGGCAGAGCTCCTGAGTGAATCATGGCTTTTTATTTAAGTATACTGTGAAACCCCAAGGGGGATTTTCCAGGGGTGTGTACACTTAGGGAAAGAGGAACAGCAAACACACAGAAGTGTTACCGTGTAGATGTAGATGAAGAGGGAACGGCACACGTCTGTGCTAACTAAAGCAGCTACGTAAATGTACGACTTTGCCCCCAGACCTGCCTCTTTAATGAAATGGAGCATTGAGTGTATTTGAAATTATCGAAGGTCTTTTCCAGGACCAGCGCCAGAAAGGCTCTGGTGTCTTTGGAGGCCTCGTTAATAATCTTTTGTTTAAGAAGGAGCATTACGTCCTATGTGGACATTGTGGTTTCGATCCGATTTGACTGAACAAGCGATTCCTTTCATCTGTAAATTGATTTGCATTGTTGAGAATGACGTGCTCGGTGGCCTTCCCTACACACAGAGCAAAATCGGCCGGAGCAACCCAAGCTTCAAGGGTTTCTCTGACTCTGGAATGAGGGTTTCGGTCGCAATGCGTCACTTCAGCGGCACCTCGTTGTTCTCTTATACCTCTTTATGTTTGTGAGGAGCTCGATGGTGCCATGATGGAAATTCTTAAAGACTTTCTTTGTGATCCCATTGGGAGCCTGTGCTAAACGCAATTGAGTTCGTACAGTGCCTTTCTCACCTTCGCGCACGTTAAGGGGGAGCCCAGGGTGTCCGTTCGGTTCTCGTGTATCGCAGGGGGAACCATTGCTTAAGCCGGCTTCGGTACAGAGATACCTCTTCTGTAATATGTTTCTCAGTTGTGCCAGAGCTCTTTAAGTTGTGTATGAGTCTATCGAGAGGGGATCCGCTGATTGGCTTTCGATTGTTTGCCCCGAGGACGTGCTTGAGGATGTTCCACTTCGCAAGACTCATCGTTTTTCTGTCAATAGCATTGCGTAGTAGGCCCTACGTCTCAGAGCGATCGTCGATTGCTTGGCTGTGCTCATTTATTTTGTCTACTAAGTTCTGAAACCTTTGTGCGTACGTAGCTTATTAAAAATTATGTGGTTTCAACAGTGACCTTAGCGGGTTTTGGCTTCCACTAGGTTTGTTAATCCCTGTCCATGGGCTCTACCGTGGTGTCCCTCTCTACATGCCGCTGTTTATCCATGCTGTAAGGTTATGGGGTACAGGTACTAATTGATAAACAGCATCTCGGTTTACCCACGTGAAATAGTGAGCACGGGAAATGGAATGGCTGTCTCTCTGCACTGAGCAAGCACATGAGGCGGAGCGCACACTACAGTATCAGCGGATAAGGAAGGAGACAACTCAGCTGTCATAGACGCCGATGGAGGTTTTGTTGTGCGGGCAGAAACAAGAACTTTTTGGGCAGATTTAGGATGGTCGATGAGTGATGATTGATGTGGTGTTAATAGCGCCACTGCTTCACGCGAACAGTCAGTGGTAGCATGTCTACGGGGCAGGAAATCGTAATCAAGGATCAAGGCATTAAAGTCGTGACTGCCGAGAGCTCCTATCAATTAATGAGGTAGAACCGTGGTAGAATATAGTAGTGCAGGCGTCGCAACGAGCAGTGGATAGCTTTTGCCACGTGACGCGTTCGTACCAAAGCGCCAGTGCATTCGTATGCGCACTATGTTGTTTTCTGGCGAAATTGTAATCCATCGATCCTGAGACCGAGTCCTCATAGCGCTTTGGAAGCTGCCTAATCTGGGGCGGCCGAAGTTTTTCCGTGGAAGAGATTGATGGTTGAGTGGAAGTACTGTCTTGCCTGTCGCGCGATTTAGGCACCTCGATAGCACTAGAACGGCGCGACGGCGTTTTTTGCGGCGTTATATGCAAAAAATATTTTGCTGTGCTCCAATCTACCGGCAAGAGCGTAGCCTGGCTCGGTTTCTTCATGCAGCTGAGATGACGCGGAACCTTTCCGAGGGTGATTTTTTCATGCCAGGATCAAGGTCTCATGCAGCACTGTAGCTCACCATCAACCGCCTTTGTTTTTAGGGGCGAAGCTTCTCTAAGTCTAATCTTGTCACGCGTCACGCGTAACCGGCATTATCTCCCGAACAGTATAATAGATGGCGCTGTCTCATAGAAGTACATACCAACTGCAGTTGAGTGATGATATTCTAGATGGCGCTGTACACAATCTGTGTCGTCATCACCATTTCTCGTCTCATTTCCTAGATGGCGTTGGTCCAATAGAAGTGTGTGCAATAGTGCGCTTGCGTGAATCGCCACTAGATGGCTGTGGAAGTGCCGCTACTCTCCGATCGGCTGCTGCGCGGGCTGTGCCTGGGTGCGCGGGAAACGAGTGCCTCTCTCAGTCTCATGGATCGTCGCCGTTCCAAGACGACGCCCGCCCGGCCCATCGACGGAGACTGATGTGGCGCTACAGCTGCGGTGGCATCGTAGCTACTCCGCACCGTCTCGGGATCCGCCAGGCGCCGCGCTCGCTTCGCCGCCGCTTCTCGGGCTCGCACCGCGAGATCCTGGGGACGAGCACGAGCCGCCGCGGCCCTCCGCGCCCGCCGCTCCGCTTCGTCCATGCCCCACCGACGATCCGACACCCATAACTTCCGGAACTTCGCCCACCTCACCATCATTCACCTCGTGGATATGCTGTGATTTTTTTTGGCAACTGTGGAATTGGGGCTCTTTTCCCTTCTGTGAAACTATGTGAACCCGCCTGCTTCACTTGTAGGTCACAGCTATGTAGTTAATGCGGTTTGTGGGGAAGGCATGGAAGAGTCGGCGAAGGTTCTGCTCTGATAGGCCTTCTCTTTTTTGGTCACCCTCATGATTAACTTTGCCATGGAATCAGCTTCAGTTGCAATGACTTCGGCGAAATCGTTACTGCCGTCCTCCTCCTGCAACACAATGAAGATTCAGAGGCTGTGCTCAGCCGCGATGACGGATCCGTTCTCGGTAGTGAGAGAGTTATCGGAGGTTTCTCTTTCTTTGTACCGATTGTGGGACGCCATACTAGCAGTTCTGATTTGTTAGCAAACCGACAGAATCATGCCTTGTTGAGAAAAGCCTGAACGACTGTATTCGCTGTTTGTAAGTTCTGTTCGATATGCCTGTTGCTATCTCTCTTGGACGAGACTGTGATGTCGTCGGTGTAGAAGAGATGACCTAGACCTTCAATCTCGCCAAGGTGAGGGGAGAGGGCTCTCAAGGATAGGTTGAATAAATACGGGAAGAGGATCGCCGCATATCATGTACCTCTGGGTCGGAGATGGAATGTTCTCGAGGGCAGAGCTCCTGAGTGAATCATGGCTTTTTTATTTAAGTATACTGTGAAACCCCAAGGGGGATTTTCCAGGGGTGTGTACACTTAGGGAAAGAGGAACAGCAAACACACAGAAGTGTTACCGTGTAGATGTAGATGAAGAGGGAACGGCACACGTCTGTGCTAACTAAAGCAGCTACGTACATGTACGACTTTGCCCCCAGACCTGCCTCTTTAATGAAATGGAGCATTTGAGTGTATTTGAAATTATCGAAGGTCTTTTCCAGGACCAGCGCCAGAAAGGCTCTGGTGTCTTTGGAGGCCTCGTTAATAATCTTTTGTTTAAGAAGGAGCATTACGTCCTATGTGGACATTGTGGTTTCGATCCGATTTGACTGAACAAGCGATTCCTTTCATCTGTAAATTGATTTGCATTGTTGAGAATGACGTGCTCGGTGGCCTTCCCTACACACAGAGCAAAATCGGCCGGAGCAACCCAAGCTTCAAGGGTTTCTCTGACTCTGGAATGAGGGTTGCGGTCGCAATGCGTCACTTCAGCGGCACCTCGCTGTTCTCTTATACCTCTTTATGTTTGTGAGGAGCTCGATGGTGCCATCATGGAAATTCTTAAAGACTTTCTTTGTGATCCCATTGGGAGCCTGTGCTAAACGCAATTGAGTTCGTACAGTGCCTTTCTCACCTTCGCGCACGTTAAGGGGGAGCCCAGGGTGTCCGTTCGGTTCTCGTGTATCGCAGGGGGAACCATTGCTTAAGCCGGCTTCGGTACAGAGATACCTCTTCTGTAATATGTTTCTCAGTTGTGCCAGAGCTCTTTAAGTTGTGTATGAGTCTATCGATAGGGAGCCGCTGATTGGCTTTCGATTGTTTGCCCCGAGGACGTGCTTGAGGATGTTCCACTTCGCAAGACTCATCGTTTTTCTGTCAATAGCATTGCGTAGTAGGCCCTACGTCTCAGAGCGATCGTCGATTGCTTGGCTGTGCTCATTTATTTGTCTACTAAGTTCTGAAACCTTTGTGCGTACGTAGCTTATTAAAAATTATGTGGTTTCAACAGTGACCTTAGCGGGTTTTTGGCTTCCACTAGGTTTGTTAATCCACTGTCCATGGGCTCTACCGTGGTGTCCCTCTCTACTTCCGCTGTGGAAGCAGCCATATTATTTTTGAGATGGGCGAATAATTCCCCTAACGAGCTACATTTACGCCTATCCTACTTCTTGATATGTCTAAAAAGGTCCCAGTCTGATACTGTGCATTGTCTGAGCAGCAGTGACGAACATTATTGCGAGAGCTGCTCATGGGATCACTGCTGAATTTTTCTTGTAAATTGGTCCACATGGGTTCCCCCGCATGGTGAGGTCTGGCTGTTGACCGAGCTGTCAAGTCTGGTGGGGCATTTTGATCGGTTCACAAAACAGGCGGCCATCTGTGCACTAAATGCCTTATCCTTGGCCGTATCTTTGATGCAACCCCAAACGTAACGTTGTTGTACGTTAATGTGCCCTGATGTCATGAGCAGCTTTGCCTGCTTTCTGAAAGAGAACGCCAGTCTGTTTTGTTGGCTCGCGAGCTGTACACGTTAAGAGGGAAACGTTTTGGTTTAGTTTAGCATTTGAGATGATCTCGATCATTATGTGCTCGACTTTCGGAAGTCTCGCTTAACGTCATGGCGTAAATAGGCGAGATTATTTCAGACGAGTGTCACTGCTCCCCTTTTCCCCACCGAAAACTCCTCTTCTGCACAAGAGGCCCTAAAAGCGATGCCGTCGGCGATGTTTCCTGGAGGAGGATTACTGGCAGCCTTTCATTAGCTGAGCTAACGTCGTTGTTGCAAGACTGCTTTCCTTTGCGGAAGCTGGTATAATTCAAATGCTATGTGACTAGATTGCTTGCGTTAGCCATTTCGCTGATGCGGTGGGGACGTACCAAACAGCGCGCTGCCTGCCAGATTCTAACGTTTAAAGCCTGTGCTCGCTCAGTTGGAGCTTGAAGTGGCTAATTTTAGCAATTATGTCCGACCTTAGCTGGTAACGCAGTTGTTTGATGCCCGAGACATTAAGCATCTCCTTGTCCACGGGCTAGAGGGCCGCGGTGCAGTTAACGCCTCTGTTGAGAGATGCGCCGGCTGCAGCAGCTTGAGTGCCGACCGCGAATTCTCTCTGCTGCATTTCTTGCAACAGTGACTTAATTTTCGTTATGCATTTTTGAGCTATTTCCCAAGACAGTCGTGAGCTCCACAGAACAGATTTTGGGTGTCACGTTCCACTGAGTCCACTGGAAAAACGGATATTAAGTTTTACATAGTTCATTATCGAAACACTGCACCCTGTGTCAACTTGCATCGCTGGCCGCATTCTATTGACAAGAGCTTCTGTTTGCTTTGGCTCCGCTCAGGTCGCACGAAGATACAAGGTCTATTTATTCACCTTGTATGACACACTCATCGCGCACCATCTCACGGAAATGCACTAAAGTTCCAAACTACTAGTTCATTAAGTGCAGCCGAGGACTCAATGACGGCTTCCCTATGCCACAAGCAGTAATACAGTGTGTAAGGCACTAAAGACAGAGATACTTCCATGTCGCAAAGTTGTCTTGGTGTGGCTGAGTACTTCCTAATTTTGAGTTACGCATCTTCCACACGATGGCAACAGAACACCTCAATTCGGCAGCGGTCAGCGTTGTGAAGCAGCAGAGGGTGATATTAACCACTGGATCCGGAGAAGCCGCCAGTGGAAAATAAACATTGAACTTTCAACGCAAGATCCTTCTCGAGCGAAGCTAGGTTACGGAGATACTCGAGGAGCGAGAAGGCGTTGGTTGGGACATCACAGTGTTTATCGATGTTAGCAGAGCAGGTGAACATTCCAGAATATTAAACAACAGACATGTTCTACGGTTTCCCGAAACGAAATTATATAAAATTGGGTTCATCACTCACAAAGATAGAACGAGCCACATGGCAGTATTGAAATTCTACAGCAGTAATGAAATTGTAGCATGGGCCGTAATAAAACTAAATAAGCCATACAAACGTAACAGAAAAGTATGATATGCGCCAGCTAAGAGTTACATTATCATTATCAGCCCATGTTATGTCCACTGCAGGACGAAGTCCTTTCCCAGTGCTCTCCCTCATTTCCTGTCCTGTGCGAGCTGATTCCATTGGATGCCTGCGAATTTCTTAATTTCGTCACTCCATCTTACTCTCTGTCGTCCGCGCCTGGGGTTACCCTGTCTTGGTATCCATTCTGTCGTTCTGTCCATCAGCTGTCTAGCCTTCTCATCAAGTGACCTGCCCATGTCCTTTTTTACTTCTTTACTTCGACTATTATGTCGGCTACCCCTGTTTGTTCCCTAACCCACTCGGCTTTCTTCTTATCTCTTAGAGTAACGCCTATTATTTTTCGTTCTATAGCCCGCTGTGTGATACTTAACTTCCTTTCTCGCTTCTTTGTAATTCTCCAAGTTTCTAGCCTTTATGTAGATGCTGGCAAAATACAGTAATTCCATAATTTCCGCTTGAGTGGTAAGGGTAAGTTTCCGTTCATGAGTTGGCAATGTCTTCCGTATTCGCGCCAGCCTATGCTTATCCTTCAGTGTATTTCTATTACATGAGTAGGTTGTCCTGTCAGTCGCCATCCTAGATATGTGTATTATTGTACGACTTTTAATATCTGGTTTTCAATTGGGAAGGCACGTTTTTTTTTGCTGTGCCACCTATCATTACTTTTGTTTTCTGCATGTTGATCTTTAATCCTGCCTTAGCACTTTCCCGGCTTAGCTCTACAATCATCTTCTGTAGGTCGTCGCCATCACTGCTTACCGACTTAGTCAAATATTCGCCGTCAATCCTTAGCCCTGTTTAGTCCCAGTCTAGTCCTTTGAAGATATCTTGCAAGAATGCAGTGAATAGCAATGTAGAGATTGTGCCTCCCAGTCTGACACCTTTCTGTATCGGGATTTTCCTGCTTTTCTTAGAATTCATCCGTACTGAGAGGCCGAGGAAATGGGCTGTGTTTTCGGACTCGAAGGCGGCGTTGCAGTGCATACGGTCAGCTCTTAGGCGCGGATGCCACGAGCAGCTGACGTACGATGTAATCGTGCTTCACCACCACCTCCGAGAAAATGGCCACGAGATTGACTTTCAGTGGGTGCCCAGTCACTGCGGAATCAGCGGCAACGAGTCCGCAGATGGCGCAGCTCGCACTTCACATCAAGAAGCGAACATTATTTCAATTCCACTCTCAAGGACAGATGCTGCAATGCAGCTTCGACACCTGGCACGCCGTCTCTCACTGGTTGAGTGGAACTCACCAAACATCACACGAACGCGACTGTACCAGCTAAACCCTTCCCTGCATCTCCGCCCTCCATCAGGACTTCCTCGACATGAGGCCTCGCTTCTTTGTCGACTTTGGCTGGGAGTTGCCTTCACAAAGGCATACTCCGCATTAATTGGAGCGATCGACAGTGCAACCTGCGAGATGTGCGACACCGACGAAACCCTGGACCATCTGCTGTGCCACTGTCCGCGATTCGTCGAGGAAAGGAAAATCCTTGCTGAGACGCTACACCACCTTGACGATCGGCCACTGTCCTTACAGATGCTACTGGAACACCGCCCTCATCGCTCGTCGGCCCACAAGGCACTAAAAGCAATTTTACGCTTTCTCAAGACGACTGGTTTGGGTGAACGCCTTTGACAGTTGGACTTGTCCGACAACGTCTTTTTCATTATTCCCCTTCCTTCTCTCTCTCCCATCTTTCTATTCCCCCTTCCCACTCCCCCAGTGTAGGGTAGCCAACCGGACGCCCTTCTGGTTAACCTCCCTGCCTTTCTGTTTTCCCCTTCCTCCTCCTCCTCCTCCTGCTTTTCTTACGCAGGAGTAGGGTGGCTGTAGAGTCTTTATATATGTTAGCTATTATATTTATGTAGACATTACACACTCCCTGAGGATGCAATGCCTCTACAACTGCTGTTTTCTCTACCGAGTCAAAAAGCCTTTTCGTAGTCTATGAAAGCCATATAGACTGGTCTGTTGTATTCAGTGGATTTCATAATTACTTCATCGATCACATGAAGATCGTCAATTGTGGAGTATCCTTGTCTGATCCCTTCTTGCGTTCTTGGTTGATAAAAATTCAAGTATTGCTCTTATTCTATTTGAAATAACCTTTGTGAATATTTTATAGTACTGAGAGCAGACTGCTGGGCCTGTAGTTCATCAGGTCTTTTACATCACCCTTCTTGCGCAATAAGAAATATGTTTGCATTTTTTTCCAACTTATTGGTACATTTGAAGCTTTGAGGCATTCTGTGTACAGTGTCGCGAGCTTTCTTGTTAGGAAGTCTCCTCCATCTTTGATTACGCCGGCGGTTATGCCGTCTTCTCCAGCTGCTATCCCGCAAAACATGCCGTGAATTGCTTTCCTAACCTCGTATGCAGTGACGCATGGAACTTTACTTCTCTGTCCTAATCAGCGCTTATTACACTCCTAATGGGGTGTCTCGTGTATGAGCTTCATCTCGTGTATGAGCTGTAGTTCCGAATAGAAGTCGTCGGCCACCTTGGCTATATCATTGAAGGTAGTAACGATACTGCCCTGTCTATCTTTCACTGCATGCAGTACGTTCTTTCCCACACAAAGCTTCCTTTTAGTTGTTTTGATGCTGACTCCCTTTCTGATGGCTGCTTATAGTTCTTTCACGTTATGGTTGCGTATGTCATTGAACCTTCTTTCGCTGACGAGCTCAGAGAACTTGGCCAGTTCTATTTGGTCTCTTGAGTTAATGATTGAGAACTGGGAACCTCGCAGGAGCCAACGTTTCGACAAGCGGACTTGTCTATGTAAGAGATCGCTAAAAACAATTGAGAACTGCGAATGTCGCAGGAGGCAACGTTCCGACAAAACGTGTCGAAGTGTTGGCGCCTGTGACATTCCCTGCTCTCAATTGTCTTTAGCGATCATCGATGCTGTTCATCGACGCAAACCTCCATTTTCCCCTGAGTTCTCTTGAAGTTTGGATCTCTTGAGTTAGTTATTCTCATCTGTTGGCGTTGTCTAATCAACTTTTCAGTAGTTTGACAGAGCTTATTCACATATTGTCTCATTGCTTTGCCTCCTACTTCGATTGCTGCTTCGGTGATCAGCCTAGTAATGTTATCGTTCATCTTCTCTATGTCCTCATTTTCTTCCTCTTCTAAAGCCTCATACTTATTCTTAAGTGCGATTTTAAATTCTCTTTTGCCCTCACGACATCGAGGTTGGCCTCCGTACGAGTAAATTTGTTCTTGTCGTCTTAAGATTGAGAGTTATCTTTGCCCTTACTACTCTATGATCATTAATTTTGACCTTATTAACCACTTCCGAGTCTTGTGCTATACCTGAATCACTGCTTCGTATGAAGTCTATTTCATTTTTTGTTTCGCCGTTAGGGTCTTTCCATGCCCACTTCGTGTTCTCACATTTCTTCAAAGAAAGTGTTCATTACACGGAGTGGATTTCTGTCTGCGAATTTCTCTAGTAGCTCCCGTCTGCTATTCCTATCGCCTACACCGTAGTTCCCGACTACCTGTTCCCCCTTTAGTTTCTTACCTATTTTCGCGTTAAAGCCCCCCATAACTAGCTTATATTGGGTACGTATTTTGTTCATTACTGCTTCAACATCCTTGTAAAACTGTTTTACACTCTTGTCATTGTGGCTGGTCGTTGGGGCGTAACATTGTATAAGTTTTAGTTCGTATCTCTTGTTTAGATTTATCAGGACTCCTGCTACCCTTTTTTGATGCCATAGAATTTTTCAATATAGCCTGCAATGTCTTTCTGAATAAGAAATCCCACGCCGTATTCGCGCTTCCTTGGCAGTCTTCTGCGGTAGAGGATATGCCCTTCATTAAGCACGAGTGATTAAGCGCTAGTCTGGCTTCAGTTAATGGCGTTCGCGTGTTTAGGGTCGCTACGTTTAATTTCTAATGGCGGCCTGTGCGAATCCAGAGGCTTTTTGAGTCTGTATTTGAAAAATCCAGAGGCTTTTTGACACTATATTTGAAAACTTGCGTCACTATTCACGAAATCTATCTAGACATCTAGTGTACCGCTCATCTCGAAAAGAGCAAATATAATCCTAATAAACAAGAAATGTCACATAATGTGACAAGAAATGTCACACCCCAGTAATATACAACCTGTTTACGAAAGTAATTTCTGCTAGTATAAGAGAAACACTCGACTTCAACCAACCAAGAGAGCAAGCTGGTTTTAGGAATGGTTACTCCAAAATGAACCCCACTCATGCTATTAACCTAATAATCGAGAAGTTCGCTGAATGTAATAAACCTCCTTATATGGCGATTGTAGACTACGAGAAAGCATTTGACTTCACAGAAATACAAGCAGTTCTAGAAGATATACGTCGACAAGGTGTATGTGACATATACGTGCAAATGGTAGGGAATATCTGCAAAATTGTATAGCCACGCTACTCCTACATGCGACGAACAGAAAAATTCCGATCAAGAGAGGCGTCAGACAAGATAAGATCTCCCCGATGCACTTCCCTGCATGTTTGGAGGTAATGTTCAAATGTCTAGATTGGGAAAAAAAGGGAATTAGCACAGAGGGAGAATATCTCAGCAGTTTGAGTTTTGGAGAAGACATTCTGCTCTTTGCCAGTGACGATGACGAAATACAAAACATGATTCATGACATAAACAGGGAAAGTAATAAAATGGGATATAATTATTAGGCAAAAGACCAATATTGTGCTCAACAGTCTATTTAAAGGACATAAATTTAAAACTAGCCATAAAACCGTCAGAATTTGTGAACTAATACGTATACCTGGGACGGTTACTAATAGGGACGCCTACCCCAAAAAAGAAAATGCTCCGTAGTGTAACGGTGGGCTGAAACGCATTCGGAAGGTATTCCCAAATCATGACTACACACTCGCTGTCACGAAAGCAAACATTATTTAATCACCGCATTCTCGCAGTACTAAAGTACGGAGTAGAAACGTGGAGGATAACGAAAAAGATGAGACTAAAGAGCGCGCATTTTGCAATGGAAAAAATTATAAGAGAATGCTGAGAGATGAAAAGTGAGCGGAATGGATCAGGAAAGAGCTGATGTTATTATGTCAATTAAAATAGAGAAGTGGACCTGGGCAGGACATGTGATGAGGAGGACAGGTAGAATCCCAGGCAGCACGCCGACACAGGACTGATGTAGGCGTGAAGTCAGCCAAAGTCGGCAGCGATATCTGGCCTAAGTCGGCAAATCGCGCTCGCGCTAGTTTCATCCGCATCTGCCCGATGATGGCCAGCGAGAATGGCTCTACTGTGGCAAGGCCACCATGGGTCTAACTTGGCCAGCCAGCGTGGGCGGTATTTGGCTATTCAGCGTGTGTGGAATTTCGCCAGCCAGCATGGGTCGCATTTGGTCAGCCAGAATGGGTCGGATTTGGCTAGGTAGCATTGCCCGATGTTGAGGGTATTCAAGCTTTTTTGGCGTGTTGATGGCTCCTGCCGACATCGGGAAACTCCTTGCCCGACCGTTCACAGCAATTATGGCGTTTCTAGTGGTATACCCCACGTGTATCGCACGGTGTGGATTGCGAAATTTTTATTTTTGTGTTTTCACATTTTTTAAGGATTTAACAACCTCGCCGTTACACTATCAAGTGAACCAACTGGAGTTCGTGTAGATGTGCCCCTCGTGCATAAGTGAAAGCTCTATAACACAATAATAAGTGGGGATAACTGAATCCCTTGTATTTTCTATTAATGCGTTCTTTCCTTATGCGCGCGTTTTTAAACGCGAAGCATTTCTTAGCGAACTTAGGCATGTTTGAGCGTATCTATCTGCCTATCTAGCTAACTACAACTTTGTCCTCTCCTGGCCATTTTGTTAAGGAGATGTATACGAACATTGGTATGCGGTAACACGACTGCATAACGAACATAAGTGAGAGGTTATAACATGAAAATCATGACATCCACATCGTGAGTGGCATGATTCACACGCCACGTCTTGGTGCTATTGCGGCCATTTCGTTAATGGGATGTATACGAAAATTGGTATGGCACAACATGACTGCATCACGAACATAAATGACAGGTCACAATGTCAACATCATGATATGCATGTCATGAGCGACATAATTTACATGCCACGGTCTCGGTGCCCTCCTGGCTGTTTCGTTAATGGGAATGTATACGAAAATTGGTATGGCACAAGATGACTGCATGACGAACCTAAATGACAGGTCATAACATGAGCATCATGATATGTATGTCATGAGTGACATTATTTACATGCCGCGATTTCGGTGCTCTCATAGCAGTTTCGTTAATTGGATACACACGAAAACTGGTATGCCACAACATAACTGCAGGACGAACATAAATGACACGGCATTAGATGTGAATCATGACATGCATGTCATCAATGTCATGATTTACATGCCACGGTCTTGGTGCTCTCCTGGCCGTTTCGTTATTGGGATTGATACGAAAATTGGTATGGCACAGCATGACTGCATCAAGAACATAAATGCATAAACATGCAAATCATGGCATGCATGTCGAGAGCGGCATGATTTACATGCCACGGGATTCGTTAGTGGAATTTATACCACGATTACTATGGTACAAGACGACTGCATGACGAAGGTATATGACACGTTATAACATTACGATCATGATATACGTGTCATGAGCGGCATAGTTTACATGCCATAGTCTTGCTGCTCTTGCGGCCGTTTCGTTAACTTCATCTTCATCAGCCTGTCTACGCCCACTGCAGGGCAAAGGCCTCTCCCATGGATCTCCAATTATCCCTGTCCTGTGCTAACTTTGCCCAATTTATCCCCGCAAGCTTCCTGATCTCATCTGCCCACCTAACTTTCTGCCGCCCCCTGCCACGCTTGCCTTCTCTAGGAATCCACTCTGTTACCATTATTTACGAACGGTTGTCTTGTCTTCGCATTACATGGCATGCCCAAGCCCATTTCTTCTTCTTAATTTCTATTAATCGGTCCTTAACACGCGTTTCTTCCCTAACCCACTCCGCTCTCGCCTTGTTCCTTAAGGTTACGCCTACCATTTTCCATTCCATAGCCCGCTGCGTAGTCCTCAATTTAAGCTGAACCCTCTTAGCGTCCAAGTTTCTGCCCCGTAGGTGAGTACCGGTAAGATGCAGCTGTCATACACTTTCCTCTTCAGAGACAATAGGAAGCTACCATTCAATTTCTGACAGCGCTTGCCGAATGCACTCCACCCCATTCTAATCCTCCTGATTACCTCAGCCTTATGGTGCGGATCAGGGGTCACTACCTGGCCTTAGTAGACATATTCACTTACTACTTCCAATGCCTCGCCAGCTATCTAAAATCGCTGTGCTTGCCCAAGGCTATTGAAGAGTACTTCAGTTATCTGCATATTAATTTTCAGGCCCACTGTTATACTTTGCCTGTTTAGGTCAGTATTCTTGCTTTGTATTTGATCTTCCCAGGTAATTAGCAAGGCAATGTCATCAGCAAATCGGAGGGTACTGAGGTATTCCCCATTAACCCTTACACCCACCTGTTCCCAATCCAGTGTTCTAAATACTTTTTGTAAGCATGCTGTGAATATCATTGGAGAGATTGTGTCCCCTTGTCTTACGACCTTCCTTATACGCATTTTGCTGCTCTCCTTATGGAGGACTATGGTGGCTGTGGAGCCGTTGCACGTGTCTTCCAGTAGTCTTATATAGTGCCCGTCTAGGACGTGATTCCGCAATGCCTGCATAACTGCTTAGGCATCGACCGAGTCAAATTCTTTCTCATAATCTATGAAGGATATATATGTAGGGGTTGGTTATACTCCGTGCATTTCTCTATCACCCGATTGATAGTCTGAACATGGTCTACTGTTGAGTAGCCTTTACGAATCCCTGCTTTTTCCTTAACTGGACTGAAATCTATGGATGGTCGATTAAATTTTTAATCAATTAATCGTTAATCATTCGTCGATTTAGCCTTTCATCGATTAATTGCTTTCGCAGTGATGTTTTAATCATTTAATCGATTATTCAACATTTCTTATAAGTGGTTGAAGAATGATGGCCTGTTTTTGGGGAAGCATTGCTTATGTTTGATATCGACAAAAGTAGTTATCCCACGAGCTAGAGATCACATTGCGCATTAGGGGCTGCGTGAAAATTCGCACTTTCGCCCTCTGAACACAGGAAGCCCATCGTCTTTGGAAGTTGTCGAGGATCCGAGATTCCGTGGGTAGCCATGATCCACTGACGATTAGGCAGCACGTCCTATTTCCTCGAAGTCTACCTACCAGAGCGACCTGAAATCCGAGGTGCTTTCGGCGACCACACTGTCTAGAAAGCCGCACGGGAAAAATTCGGTGTGGCCGAGGGTGAGGAAATATCGAGAAAGGTAAAAAAAAAGAAGAAAGAGACGAAGAGGAAAGGAAAGTTAAAGACGCTAGCTCATGTAGGAACGGCAACATTTCTCGG
Organism: Hyalomma asiaticum; assembly: GCA_013339685.2. Lineage (NCBI taxonomy): Eukaryota > Metazoa > Arthropoda > Arachnida > Ixodida > Ixodidae > Hyalomma > Hyalomma asiaticum. Next base: position 82,726,505 of record CM023487.1, on the reverse strand, counting down.
TTTGTCCGTTAGATATTGTGGAAACCCTCGAGAATACTATAACCACGAACTGACGTCCCATCTTCCTTGAGGCCACTCACGAGAGAACGCACAGCAATCACTGGTCTCAACCGGGCCACCAGTGCAGGCACCTGAAGGAAATAGAGTGACACGATTTCTTCCTCCCGGCTAGAATAAACGGCAGCTGTCCCAGTATACTGCATAGACCTAGACCTGGTCGCTGACTTAACTCGGCGCTACGCGCACCTTTCCAATCGCGCGTACAGCTCGAACTGTGAGCGCTGTCTAATGTATCAGAGATTAGAAGGCATAGTATTTCGCGACTGCCCTCCGTTCGTACCACAGCAACAGACGGCGCCCTCTAGGCTGGCTGACACCGGAGTACAAGCAATAGATCAAAGCTGTATTTCACCCGAATTAGGCCACCATACAGAATTACCGAATGCTACACGGTCATTTTTTCAATAGAAATGGACTGGATGCTAGACGTTCGGTACACCATTGAGCAAAGTTGCGCATTATGAAAAGCGACTATTAGACTTAAATGCACCTAAAGTGGCTTCTTTCCATTCTGCGACTATTAGACCTTTTGCATAATCCTCGAGTGCGTTTCCCTGCACAGCATATTTGCCCAACTATTGGCGGCCCCTGTCACGTTTCAAGTGGAGAAGAGGTCCCAGTTCCACGTGCTTGGGTTTGACTTCATGAGTGTTTATGTCAAGAGAGCTGAGTTGACATTTCCTGCGTCGTAGCACGCTGTTTTGGAGAAGTGAATAGCTGCCATAAGTTGGGCTAACTGCATTGCAGGAAAGCTAGCATTACAGTTATCAAGGGGTAGGCATTAAGGCGGACAGTTGGGCTAGTGGGTATCAAGCGTAATGAAATATGATTACTAGCATCCATGTCCCCTTTGCGTAAGCACTCATGTCTTTTTATGTATATACGGAACACTCATTCTTATCCCCATCATCACGCTTCATCGCTCTTCTCCCCTGTTGAGTTATCCTTAGAGTGGAAGGTCGGGGCACACTAGATCAGGGCACCCTCTCTACCTTCCAATATTATCTCTCTTTCTTTCATTGGTGACAAATAATCTTTAATTCGCTAAGGAGTAAAATACAATGTCAATAAGAACTGAACCAGTCAAGCAATAAGCAGCGCATATTACAATGTGGCACTTACACAAGAAGCAAGTAAAATCTGGAGGTGAAATAAAAAGGTGTAGGCGCGGAGATCTGGTCGTGTACATTTCTATCTCTATGGGTATATCCGCCTGCGGCTCCGGGCTCCTTTTACTTGCGTAGAAATATGCGCTTGACATCTGCGTCTCGTTGTTGCGTGCCTCGCAATCATGCGCTCCGGCCAAGGGGCAGTGTTGGGTTGGTAGCGGGGGGGGGGGGGGTACCATAATGGACTAAGCGACGAGCTTTATTTGATCAATTCAATCAATAGAATGGGACAAATCGATGACGGTTAGTTGATTAACGGTGTGCATTTATTCGATTAATCGATTAATCGCTCATTGACTTTACCAACGCTACTGAAATCTAAGCTGGCACAAATTAGCGATTACCTTGGTAAATACCTTGTAGATGACTGACAGTAAGCTAATCGGCCTGTAATTTTTCAAGTCCATTGTGTCCCCTTTCTTATGGATTAGGATGATGTTCGCATTATTCCAACACTCCGGTATGCTCACAGTCATTAGGCATTGCGTATAGAGGCTTGCCAGTGTTTCCAGTGTAATTTGCCCACCGTCCTTCAACAGATCTGCTGTTATCTGATCCTCATTGGGTGCGTTTGCCGATTTCATTTCTTTCAAAGCTTTCATTACTTACACTGTCTGTACTGGTGGAATGTCGGCCTCTTTTACACTGCTTCCCCTTTACTATTCTGGTTATCACAACTACTGTAGATATCTCTGTAACACTCCTCGGCTATTACCACTATCTCATCCCTGTTCTTGATCACATTGCCTTGCCTGTTTCGTAATGCATACATCTGATTTTTTCCTATGCGTAGACGTCTCTTCGCCGCTTTCAGGCTCCTTCCGTTCTTTAGAGCATGCTCAATCCACTCCCCATTATACTTTCGTATGTCGGCTGTCTTACACTTATTGATTAAATTCGAAAGCTCCACTAGTTCTATTCTGTCAGTTGCATTTGATACTGTCATGCCTTGCCGTTTTCTAATGAAGTCTTTCGTCTCCTGGGAAAGTTTGCTATCAATCTCTCTACCGATCTTACCTCTGTAATGTATAAAAACAGAGAGCTCGCCGTGCCGAAGACGCTCGCGCTAGAGGAGCGAAGTGCAAGAGGAGCAGACGAAGAGAAAGACGAGGAAGTCAGAATAGAACAGCCGGCCTGCTGCAAAGGCGCTGTGTCTGTCTCGTTCTTTATTACAATGGCGCAGCCGACAAAAGACAGACGCTGAGGGCGTCCTCGCGGGTCATCGGCGCAGCAGGTGCTCCAGTCCAGGGACGCCGTCCAGGATTACGCGACCATGGACCCCGCAACCCTTCTGCCGCCGGAAGCACCTATGGGACCCACGCCCACGCAGGGCCTCCTGTTACCACGGAATGGCGCTCACGCTTCCTGTGGTAACACCCCCTCGCCTAGACCTACGTCGGCACATGAGCCGCACAGGGACGCTGTCCAAGCGTCCTCGGACTTGGACACCGCCGTCGGGAGGACAGAGCCCTCCGTATTTTCCGCGGCCGCCGACCATGGTTACCCGAATGCCTCGGTCGGTCAACTCACCGACGTCATGCGGGCCATGTCGTTGCTATTCGAGCAACTGAATGTCTTCGGCATGGTAACTCCCGGAATATCTTGTGCGGCATCACCATCGCCGAGTGCATGTATGATCCCGGAGTTCCATGCTTTCCAGGACGACGCGATCCTCTGGATCAATCACATCAACCATCTCGGGACTCAGTATGCCTGGTCGGACCAACAGAAATTCCAGGTGGCCCTCAGCCACCTTGGAGAACGTGCCGTGGCCTGGCATCGCTACCAAGGCGTTAGGCAGAAGACCTGGCAGGAATGGTGTGTCAAGTTCATCGCGGCTTTTGGCCCGCTTCCCCATGTCCATGCCAACAGTCCCTTGAACTACACTACCGAGGAAGCAGCTCAGGAGGGGCGCTACCTCGAGGCTGTGGCTTCGGACTGCAGCTCATCGCCAGAGAGCATCAGGGCCTGCCCTGACGTGCTGATCGGTCCCGGGATTTGTTCTTCGACTCAGCTTTCAACACAAGAGACTGAATTCCAGCCACGGCGCTCGGACCCTGTTTACACTGGTGGTCCTGCCCAGCCGCCATGTGAGTCAGATGCCATGAACCAGCCATCTCTAACCACTTCCATGGCGCCCCCTGAACACCGTGCGCATCATGAAACGTTGTTGTTCGCCGAGGAGCCTCACTCTGACCTGTGTGGAGGTGATGCCGTCCAGGGAACGTGCCAAGGAGGCTAGCGGTCACGCCCCCGGTCGTTGGGGCAGTCATTGGCCGAGCGTGCTGGGGTTCCCGGTTCGCCCTGCGGTGCCCTTCCAGGGGTGGCAGTGTCTGTGCCGCGGATGAGGCCGCTTTTGTCGGGGACCCGCCACTGCAGCCGGGGTCTGCTCCTGGCTTGGGCGTCGCACCCGCACCCCGGGACTTGGGCGCCTCTCCTTCGGGAGGGTTGTCGTCGGGGTCCGTTGGTTCAGCCTACTTTCAGGAAAGTGCTACATCACTTTCAAGGGAAAGACAAGGCACGCGTGAAGGGCCTGCAAAACTGCGCCTTAGCAGCCACTGCCGCCCGCTTCTGTCTTCAGGAGGTCACCCCGTTAAATCGCAGCGTCGGCCGAAACCTGCAGCGACCACCACGAGCCAGCCAGTGTCGCCCACCCGAACTTGGTTTGGCGGCTCAACAGGGCTTGCTGCCTTGTGGACAAGAACGACCGCGTCGACACAGTCAATGTCGCCCGCCGGAGCCATTGCTAGCAAGTTTCCGAGTAAGTGCTCGGCGTTTCCTGGACCGCCCGCCACGGAACAGTCAGTGCCGCCCTCCACAGACAGTTTCGCCCGTTACTGTCACTCGCAGTCGTGGCCGAGTGTAATGTATAAAAACAGAGAGCTCGCCGTGCCGAAGACGCTCGCGCTAGAGGAGCGAAGTGCAAGAGGAGCAGACGAAGAGAAAGACGAGGAAGTCAGAATAGAACAGCCGGCCTGCTGCAAAGGCGCTGTGTCTGTCTCGTTCTTTATTACACCTCCTACTTCTATTGCACATTTCGTGACAATCCTTGTGAGATTATCGCCGACTTCCTGAACGCAACTGTCTGCTTGGTCTCTTAGAGCAGCGCTATCTTGAATTCGTCAACTTTCCGTCTTACAGTTAGCTCATTGATCGGCGTCTTTCGTACTAGCTTATTGCAGTCCCTCCTCAAGTCTAGCCCAATTTGAGATCTCACCATCCTGTGGTCACTGCACCTAACTCTGCCCAGCACTTCCACAACCCGCACGACGCCAGGGTTCTCGCACAGTATGAGGTCTATTTCATTTTTATGCTCGCCATTCGGGCTTTTCCACGTCCACTTCCGATTCTCCCGTTTACGGAAGGACGTGTTCATGATGCGCAGATTATTCCGCTCTGCGAACTCTACTAATAAGTCCCCTCTGTCATTCCTACAACCCACGCCATAGTTCCCGATGGCCTGGTCTCCAGCCTGCCTCTTGCCTACCTTAGCATTTAAGTCTCCCATCACAATAGTGTACTGCGTCGTTTAGCCATTGCCGATTCAACATCTTCTTAGAGCGTTCAACTTGGTCGTCATGGCTGGATTTAGGTGCATAGCCCTGTGCCATCTTCAATTTGCACCTCTTATTAAGCTTAATCACAAGACCTGCTACCCTCTCGTTAATGCTATAGTATTCCACTATGTTGCCAGAAATCGTCTTGTTAACCAGAAATCCCACTCCTAGTTCTCTTTTGTATTCTTGGCCACAATAACATAGGACGTGCCCATTTTTCAGCGCTGTAAAGGGTTCCCCCGTTCTCCTAACCTCACTGAGCCCTACAACGTCACATTTAATGCCCGCTAATTCCTCAAACAGTACCTATAGAGTCTCTCGCTAGATAAAGTTCTTGCGTTAGACGTTGCCAGGGTCAGATTCCAGTGGCGGCCTGTCCGGTTCTAGAGATTATGAGCAGCCTCTGCTGCGTCACAGGTCTGACCAACGCCATGGTCACTTGCTTGGCACCGCTGGGGACTGAGGACCGAAGGTTAATTGGCGTGTTCATGGGAGGTTGTGGCCGTTACAGCACCAGGGTGGCCAATCCTGCTCTGGTGAGGGAGTGCCTTACTGGCTATGGTCGCTGGGATCTGGCCGCACCCCAAGCCCCCTTATGCAATTCTATCAACACGCGGGTTTTTTTAATCCGGTGGAGAATTGCCCGGAACCAGGATTTGAACTGTCCTCTTGCACGCGAGGCGGATGCTCTACCTCTACTCCACCGCTGCACCATTAACTTCGTATGTACCAAAGTCGGTATAGCCAGACAAGAATGCAGATCCATTTTGCGCTCCTGATGCGTGCTTCGCATTTCCGTTATTCCCACTGCACCTGGGATCTGCCATTTTTTCTTTCTTTTTTTTTCTCTTTTTTTGGGTGTCACAGAACGTGGAAGACAACATTTCTCGGAGCAAACATTTATGCACAATGGAGGCGACCCCCGCACGGAGTGCAGTTGTTAGGCCTGGTGCAGCCTAAGGAGTATGCTATGAGGCATACGTTCTCTCGCGAGCTACCTGCACTACAGAATTTAGCAGAACCTGAACTACCCACTCCAACTGAAAACACGAGCGAAATGTTGCACTGCACGTAACAAACGTAGCAGGACGCCTGGCGCCGCCATTGAGAACGAATTTCCGCCAGATTCTGCAGCACAGCAAAAAGCTGCTGCCTTCTCGCGCGACAAGAAATACTGCGCTGAATCTGTCTCTGCTCGCGCACTTCTTTTACTGTTATTGGTTATAAATAAATTAGTTGTTAAATGGCAGCAAACACAACTGTTGGCTTATATCAACGCCATAGTCTCATGTGAATGTCAGTGACAAATCTTACACTTGCTGCATAGAGCATGCGGTGAAGCTCGATATATTCGGCTCATCTAACTAGTACAATGTAACCGATGGCCGATGTGTAAACGAATTCGAAAAGTATGGAAAGAACGCACTGACGGTCGTTACACAAAAAAGAAAAAAGGAAGGAAGTATACGCAATGCCGTGGACATAATAATGAATTATTAGCCCGTTGTATTTGCGTGGTTGTAGAGAGCATAGTGGTGAAAAAGGAGGTATAAATTTACCCGACCAGTAGACAATTATTATTTTCTGTTGTTCAGCTTATGCGAGTTGCAATATATGCGTTGGGCTGTGCTGGAGCTGCTTTTGAAAGGAATGCACTCGTTTCGCGAACGCACTGATGAAATGTAGTGGAGGGGCACGTAGTGGATGGGCAAAATGTAGTGGAAGGGCAACAGCTTCCCTTAGGAAAGTTGGTTTATACTGCAACCATGCGACATATGAAGAAACTAGGGGACAGAAGAAAGCTTTTATTTTCAACAGATTTTTTTAGTGCATGCTTGCTGTTTTTATACACCATAAAATACGCAGATCACCTGCACAAGAACAAGATGTGATCAAATACACTATAGTAGAACTAACCAGAAAAACTCTCTATATATCGATTTTAGGTGTGTGCATTGGTTTGCCACCTCTGAGATGAAAAATGCTTGCCATATGACTGCTGTCTTTTTCCGTTTTCGCCTTTTTCGCAAATGTCGTGGTCTTGGAAAGAGCACTTCATTTGAGTTTGCAGTGAAAAGAGTTCTATGTGTTTCATGGTATATAAAACAGCTACCATCCTCTGAATATAAAGTTAGCACTAGACCTGCTTTGTCTCCTCGCCGTTGTGCTGTTACCTCCGTATGCCCTATCCTTCCATATGTTGCTAAAAGTCAGTAGTATAGCACCGCTTCCGACTCTTTATCTTTGTTTGAGTATGTCAGTTGTGTTTTTGGCGATCGATGTAAGCATGAACTAGTTGAATTTCTGTGAATTTTTATTTCCTGACATGCACTGTCAGATAATTTACCACCATGCTTGTCAAGTATTCTGGCTAAAGTTAACTGTTGAAACAGCCTATTTCGCAACGTTCACGCAAAACAGCCTATAGATGTATATATCAGTAGTTTCTCTACATGCACTTTTTTGTGCACCGTGTTTACGAAAATCAAAGCGCGCGAACAGAATATTATATGCTGCTCAAAACACGTGCGGATTTTCCCGCACGGAAACGCGTATACGTGAATATATGAAACCCAACATCTTATCCTTACGTCAAATCTCGGAACTGAATTTTGGTCATGCTTGTCTCGATCGGATCTCAGTTATATGCAGCAGGCTTCCAAAAAGGCCCGGCCGGTATCTACCATGAAAGTGCGGCGTAGTCCACATTGCCTCCAAGATGGCAGGAATTGCTCAATGTTTCCTGTGAAATAACCTTTCTAAGCATATATCGCGCGGAATTTGCCGTTCTTCAGACGATGCTTCAGACTATTCTTCAGCCGATGCTGAAGAACGGCAAAATCGTCGCTACGTTTGCCGGAGAAAGTTATCGGCTCAGCCGACGTGGGCTCTAAGGTGGCATACTTGGCACAATTTTGCCAATAAATGGTGACGGCTTAGCCCGTATTGTCTAAGGGCGGCAAAATCAGTGCCACATTTGCCGGAGAAAGTTATCGGTTCAGCCGATGTCGGCTGTAAGGTGGCATACTTCGCACAATGTTGCCAATAAGAGGCGACAGCCTAGCCCATATTGTCTATAGAATGGCAAAATCGGCTCTGTAGTTGCCGTGATAAGCCAGCGGCTCAGCCGATGTCGGCCGTAGCGTGGCATATATTTTAACAAAACTTGATACTGGGCTAGATGGTTCATGTTCATTATCACGGTAATGTAGGTGCAGGAACAACACTCACAGTGACACGAGGAGACAGTGACACGAGGAGACAGGAGAGCACTTGTGTTGTCTCCTCGTGTCACTGTGAGTGTTGTTCCTGTGGCTACACTACTGTGATAGCGGCATATATGGCCCCATGTTGCCAAATACAGTCGACGGCCTGCCAATATCGGCGGGGATGTGGCTATGGTGACCCCACGTTGCCAGTTATTGACAGCGGCTTAGCCGATACTAGCTCATTGCCGGCAACATTAGGCCGTAGGTGGGCCATGTTTTGCCACCATAAAACCAATATCGGCCCTACGTTGTCTGCTGCCTGGGATATGGACGGTAAGAGCGACTGGAATGGACACCGAGAGAGGGAAAAACCCAGCAGAGGTGTGATGGAGCGATTAAATAAGAAGTTCGCGGGCGTAAAGTGGAACCAGCTCGCTCAGAATAGGGGGATTGTAAATGGTTCAGAGAGGCCTTTATCCTGCAGTGGACTTAAAATAGGGTGATGATTATGATGATGATGACAAAGCGATCGCATAACACAGTAAACACACGATTGATTTTTAGGGTCGAAGCTCTTTAGGGCATGGGTCTTTCCCTCCTCTGTAGTAGTAGTAGTGGTATGTATGTAGCCACCTCGCGCCGCCGGGGGCTCCCACTAGAGAGCTCACGCGCCGGGAGGCACGAGTCCAGGGCGAGTGCGAGTGCGTGCCTCCCGACGCGCGAGCTCTCTCACTCTTCCATCTGCTGTCTTGTGAGAGAGAGAGAGAGACAGAGAGAGGAACGCTCTCTGGAAACGCTCTTTCTTCGATGAACGCTCTACCAGCTCGCAAAGAAGGAGAACGCGCCCTCACCCGCGAGAGACAACGTCGGCGCAGGCAGCGTCTTCTAGCGAGTTCCTTGATTGAAAAATACCGACTGCTCGCACTGAAGAACAGTTCACCCGCCACCCATATATATATATATATAGGCACTGGATCTTGACTTGCAATGAGGTGCCGGTGGGAGGTTTCACTTGTGCGTAGTTGAACCATAAGGATTCGTAGCGTGCGCGTTAACTAAATTAATCCGGAACTCGGCACAATCTACGATGAACCTCCGGAGCTTCGCCCACTCATCATCATTCACTCCGTGGATATGCTGTGAATTTTTTTTGTTGTCGCTGACTGATCACTAAACGCAATATTCTACTGCGGTGCATTTTTCAGGCATATCTGGAATACTGGCTTCCACCACATATTCAAACGTGAGAATCTATGTTTACTTGTTGAAAGCCTCCGATGCCGTCCTCTGGTGAACGCTCTTGCTAGGCAGCAAACAGGGTACGTACCATTGACTCTTCTCAATATGCGTGTTACAGGAGCAGTCCTGGGGGTTCTGGAGCTTCCAGGGGAATGCACGAGAACTTCTGCAACGCAAAGGCGATCTTCGGTTTCCTTGCATTCTCAGCCGTTGTTTTGCTGCGTACAGAAAGACGTGCCCTGCCGAGAAATTTTAGGAGAATGAAAGCTATAAGGCTACTGCGAACATAACCTTAATACTTTACCTTCTACACGTGCAATCTAGATGCGTCACTTTGAATAAAGAAGTTTGCACGACTCGTTTAGAGGCAACAGAGTGTAATTCTAAGTTGTTCCAACATGTACGAATGATAACATATTACGTACCTGTTGTGCTTTACAATCACTGTGAATTAAACTATTTTCATTTTATTATTTTCATGTATTTCTTAATTCCTCAATAAGCTGCTCTGAAAAATTACAGCCTAAGCCTAAGGACGAATTAAGAAACAAATATTTCTTCCTTTCTCACTACACAAAGAGGAAGTTAAGGTTATGGTAATTCACAGTGCAGGACGTTAAACTGTTGCTCATTACTGCAAAGACGTTATCTTCGCTTAAAATAAAGGCGTCCTTAGGGACCATAGCATCGCTGAGTCAGCATCTGCGTCACATTTATGCCAAGTACAAGGTTATTAGTCAGAATTGTGTGCTCGGAAGATGAAAGGCGAAGCCAACTCCTGTGTAGTGCTATCACTGGCACTTTCACAATGCACCAGAGTTATGAGACGTGGGAAAATCATTCTAATGATTTGTGGTGTTTCACGTCTCAAAACCACGATATCATTATGAGAGACGCCACAGTGGAGGGCTCCAGAACTTTCGACCACCTGAGGCACTTTAATACGAACTGACATAGCACATTAGACGGGCCTCAACATTTCGCCTCCATCTAAGTGCTGCCGGGATTCGATCCCATGGCATTCGGACCAGCATCCGAGTGCCACAGCCACTAGGCCAATGTGGAGGTACACGAAAGAATCCTAATTTAGGACTGAACACACGCAAAGAAATGCGAAATGACGACCAGAGGCCGCAAGCACGGCATGTTCGCGCCGAGCAACTGATGGTGCGGATAGCAAAGGCCATTCTTAAGAAGGCATATTGATACGCACTATTTATTGAAAACCACTCTTTAACTGGAACGCATTGTTTGTATATGCAGAAGGAAATTCGAGAGCTTTTCAGTAAAATAAATTTTGTGGTCTCGGCGATAACTGCACTCTCACGTAATAAGCTGTGTCATATTACTTCCTGTCAAATTTTACCAAGAATTTTCTCCCACACTTGCCTTGTAATGGAAAATAGAACTTTTTTAGTAATTTAATCTGTCTCAAAGTAACGTCTTTATGGAATAACTCGGTAAATAAATTTTAGTGCAGCTTATGTACAAGTACGCATATTACAATCTACTGAAGAGATACTTGGAGGACTTGGTGCGAATTCATTGGGCAAGAAAAGCGCTAAGGACACTAGGGAGACGCGACACAGCACCGGTGCCATGCTTTGCTAGCGCCTTTATCTTCTGGCGCTGCTTTTTCTAGCACAGAAAATAGTTATCGAATGAAGACATCCAGGGCTCATATTGTAGGCTGAAGGATAAAATAGTACAGCCTTTGAGTGGAGAGGATTGCGAGACAACCCCAACAGTACACCTGCCAATAAATGTTTCTAAAATGCATGCTTGGTGATTTGCCCCACAGAAGACGTTATCTTGCTCAAATGGTTTCGATTTGTTGTTTCAGGAACAATGCAGGCTCTTCGCCTTGGAGATTTGCCACCTGTGTTCTACACGTCCTCCGGGGTGACCTCGTGCGGTGCTTGCTGTGCAACTGTGCCTACTACACAAGCCTTATCGTGAGGATACCGATTCTCGAGTATGTGTTTACTGGAAGTGCTTACAGCTGAACTAAAGTATCCTTCCTTTCAAAGAATTTCGCTGATAGTTTAAGAACATTAGGTAAGCAAGCCACAGAATAAATGCTTTGAATTGGGCAGTTTCGCGTGTCGCATTTACAGCACGCCGCGCAGTTGTATATTGTCCACAATTCATCGCTCTATTTAATCACATTCAGAGCGCAACGTTATAAAGCGTAACGGGTACCATCCTGATGACGGTATATACAGGGTTTTTTTAGTCTGCGTTTGTGCCGAAAAACATGGCTACGAAGTCTACGTGACCATGCAGAAATTTTCTCTATTTTTTTATTTGTGGTATGTCCCTTAATGTTCCCATATGTGCTGGAAGGATTCGACGACTCTCCCGTTTTAAATACATCAGGATTTTTATAAAGGCTCAAGCAGAAAGTTCAGTTCGGCACTCAGAGCTAACCGCTAGGAAGAAACACATGAGAACGAACGCAAAGAGACGACCACAGGAAGGGAGACACTAACACACAGCGTTGTGTGTTCGCGTCTCCAACCGTGTAAATGGCCCTGTTTAAGTGCTCTTGGAAGGGAGCTCATGCGTAGCCTTTTATACATATTGCTACGAAGCGCTGCGGTAGAGTATGGTGGCAACAATATCCAACTGTGTGCAATCAGCTCTCTTTCAAGTAGACCGGGCACATATCCATTGACTGACATACAGAATATCACTCACATCTCGTTCGCAGACACTCTTGGCTAGTCGTTTGTACTATGTGAGCTGCTTCCAATAGAAGTGCTCTTAAAACGAGGAAAACCTGCCTGTGATTTATGCTAGCCTGAAAATGAGGCCAGTTTTAAATGCAAACCATTTCTTGGTGAACTTGAGCAATTTTCACCATATCCATCTATCCATCTGTCTATCTAGCCGCCTACGTCGCGGCACTCTCCTAGTCGTCTTATTCACGCGATATAGACCAATATTTGAGTGGTAGCGTACGAATGCATAACGAATATGAATGATGGATCTAACATATTATACTCGTGAAGTACGTCACGATTAACGATACTGCGGTCACGTCTAGCTCGTGTTCATAGTGCTGAGCCCGTGGGGTTCGGGTATGTGCCAGAGGTGTTTGAATTTGATGCAGCTCATATCGACCTCGAGCAAACTGAAATATACATTTTGCATATCAATAAAAAACGCTTAAAAACAACGAAGGTATGCCATTTGGCGTTCCATGTTATTGAAATGTAGACGTAACAAACACACAGACACGGACGAAAGCAATGCAGTCTTCGAAGGCAACCTACCAAGCGGGAGGCAAGCGCCGAACCCGGGCCACCGCGTTGCCATGCAAGTCCGCTGCCACAAGGCTACGGTGGCTGCTCCCACCGAGAAAATATAGCAAATAAACCTCATGCACCAGCAGCGGTGATGCCGTTGCTTGTCCAACATCACTTGCACTTCTTATGTGTGTTAACCGCTTTCTTAGCAATGCAATAAGCAATACACATCTCCTTGTAGCACACTGCTTGATTTTGATCGATCCCGTAGGAATATTACGACGAACAACGCTCATCCACGGACACCAGTGCTCTGCGGCATGGGTATCTCTTTTACAAGAAGATCTGTGTGCTGTCAATGTACTCGCCGACTGCTTCGCTCGATACCGATTCTCTCAACTTGTGTCATCTGCAGGATTTTTATGGATGTCGCTTTTTTTGAAAAAAAAAACAATCATGCAGATCACACGCATTGTGGGAATCGGTGTCATGAAGCATTCCGCGAAGAAATTTATTACGGCAAATAGTTTGGCATTCAGCCAAGTGTTACGGGTAGGCTCAAGCGTGATTCCCTAACATACTCTAACTAGCAACGTTGACAGCACGGCGACTACTGAATGATAGCTGATGGCACGACAGTAACGATACACTTGATCCACAGCGCAGACATCACTTTTGTCGAAGGAAAATACACGCTACGGTGCGCTCACGTGCGTATTATCAATGTCGTTCGACAAAAGTATGTTACCCAATAGTATATGTATAACATATGTATTATCTCTTAGCATACCTATGATAGCCCTTAGCACACATTAGAAGCTCAGTTGACGTGAGACAAGCGCCATCATCACAAGTGTTGGTACAGTACGTTTACTCGCTACACGTACCGTGTTCGAGTAGTCAGCCGTAGCCGAGTGGGAGACTGTTTGGCACCTCGTGGGTACAGGCTCGATACCCCTTACAGCTTGCATGCAGTTCTTGCTTTGGTTGTATTCAATGATATGTTGAATGTATATTATAGTTGATCCTTGCTTGAGATCGGCTGTATGAAATTCAAACACCAGTGGTGCACCCTCACAAACCGCGGACCGAGCACAACGGGTACGACCACAGCTCATCGCAGTGTAGTTAATCATAACGTATGGGACGAGTATATCACATCAGTGTTGTAATGATCCACCATTCGAGTTCGTCATATATTTATCATCATGATCATCATCATCCTCATCAGCCCATCTTATGTCCACTGAAGGACGAAGGCCTCTCCCAATCCTCGCCATCCCTGCCTGTCCTGCGCGAGCTGATTCCATTTGACGCCTGCGAACTTCCTGATTTCGTCCGCCCGTCTTACTCTCTGCCGCCCACGGCTGCGCTTACCCTCTCTTGGTATCCATTCCGTCGTTCTAACTGTCCATCGGTTATCTAGCCTTCTCATCACGTGGCCTGCCCATGTCCATTTTTTCTTCTTAATATTGTTCATTATGTCGGCGACCCCCGTTTGTTCTCTGACCCACTGGGCTGTCTGCCTATCTCTTAGTGTAACGCCTATCATTTTTCGTTCCATCGCCCGCTGCGCGGTTCTTAACTTCCTCTCGAGCTTCTTTGTAATTCTACAGGTTTCTGACCCGTAAGTCAGTACTGGCAAGATGCAGTAGTTATATAGTTGCCGTTTGAGTGATAGTGGTAGGTTACCATTCATGAGTTGGGAATATCTCCCATATGCGTGCCATCCCATGTTTTTTCTACGGTGGATTTCTTTTATATGGGTGGGTCCTCTTGGAAGTAGCTGTCCTAGGTACAGATATTCTTCTACGACTTCTAATGTATGGGTTTCGATCGTGAATAGATGTTTTTTCGTCGTGCCACTTAGCATTATCTTTGTTTTCTGCATATTCATCCTTAATCCTACCTTAGCGCTTTCTCGGCTTAAGTCTTCAATCATCTTTTGCAGTTCGTCGCCATCATTGCTAAAGACTACTATGTCGTCTGCAAATCGCAGGTTACTCAGATATTCGCGCTGATCCTGAGCCCTGTCTCTTCCCAGTCTAACCTTTTGAAAATTTCTTCCAAACACGCAGTAAATAGCATTGGAGAAATTGTATCTCCTTGTCTGACACATTTCTGTATTGGGATTTTCCTGCTTTTCTTAAGGAGGAGTAGGGTGGCCGTAGAATCTTTATAGATGTTGGCTATTGTGTTTATGTAGCTATCACGTATTCCTTGACCACGTAGTGCCTCCAGAACTGCTGGTATCTCTACCGTGCCCAAAGCATTTTCGTAATCTATGAAAGCCATATAGAGGGGTTTGTTGTATTCAGCGGATTTCTCGATTACTTGATTGATCGCATGCAGGTGGTCCATGGTAGAGTATCCTTTTCTGAACCCTGCTTGCTCTCTTGGTTGGTTAAATTGGGTGGCCCTTATTCTGTTTGAGATATCCTTTGTGAATATTTTGTAAAGTGCTCAGAGTAGGCTGATGGGCCTGTAGTTCCATTTATATCCTACCATCCAAATTTTAAGGTATACCGGATGAACGACACGCAGGCGGCTAGATAGATAGATAGATAGATAGATAGATAGATAGATAGATAGATAGATAGATAGATAGATAGATAGATAGATAGATAGATAGATAGATAGATAGAGTCAACGTGGCTCAAGTTCGCCAAGAAATGCTTGGCATTCAAAAAAAAATGCTAGCGTGCGTGGCTGGCAGCGGGGTCTCATTCCCACTAGTTCCTAGGGCGGGCATAGGCGACTCTCTGTTTCGTGAAGAAAGCCATTGAATTGAACTTTTTCACTGGTGGCCCTATTTTCAGTATCTAAACAAGTTGTTTCGCTAGATGACCGAGGTGCTCGGAATCGAACGTACGGACAATTTTCTGAAAAAGAAACGTAATTTTTCACATTTCTTTATGTGCACTTTGAGCGTTATAGTTTCTCCAAGTGTGGATTATCTTTTGTTCTCTCACGTAAAAATTTGTTGCTCTTGTTTTAGGCATCGAACGCTTGTGTTTTGTGTTTCCGTGAAATTGTGTGAGGGGGATCGGCAATCGTCTGGGCCTGTAGTGAGAGAGAGAAAACTTTAATAAGCAAGCATATCCGACCCGTATTCACGAAAAGAGAAATGCGGCTGATCCCTCTGTCAACGGAATAGATTAACACGAAAGTGAAATTAGTCCTGTGTTCTTGTTGCCACCACGCTGGACGAGTGGTCAGCGGGGGAACGCTACAGACAACAAAAGGTGACTGGTGCTCTACCACTGCGCTGTTGATGCACACGCGCTCGCAGCCGTACGAACGCGGCTATGTTCTTTCTTATAGCACTTTCCGAAGGCCGCGCGGCTCCACACGTGTGCATAGAGGCAGACTTTGGAACGCGCCTGGAATGGCGCCGCCATCCAGGAGAGGCGGAGTAAAGCTGCATTGATTCAATTTACCTCTCGTGGATAACGGCGCCGTTTCAGGCAATGTGCTCCATGCGCGCGCACTGAGCCGGAGGAGAGCGTCGAAGAACGGTCGAAGCCAGATAAGAAGGAATGTACGGCCCATTCATACAGCTCCGAGCAAGCGCGCCGCTGCGCAGTGATAGAGCACCGGCCACCTCTCGTCGTGGGGCTAGGCGCTGCGAGTTCGAATCCCAGCACATGAACAAAAGCTTTAGGGGCGATGTACTTCAAGGCCGAGGCTTGTCCGGATAATTGATGATTGTGCTTTCGTCAAGGAAAGTACGCTAATTTCTGCAGCCCATGTAGAGAGCACGGCCTAAGCGTCCGTTGGGAAAGGGAGCGAAAGATACAGAAAGCAGAGAAAAGCCGTGGTGAAGGGCTCCGGAAATTCAGACCACCTGGGGTTCTTTAACGTGCACTTAAAACGCACGGTACACAGGGCCTTTGCCATTTTCGCCTCCATCGAAAATGCGACCGCCGCGGCCGGGATCGAACCCGCGTTTTTTGCGTGGCAGCCGAGCACCGTAACCACTACACCACTGCGGCTGACAAGCGTGTGTCCGTGCTCATGGCAAAACATCGTGTGCTGTCGTGAGAGAGATCGAACGGTGCGCGTTCACTATGGAAACGCTCTTTATGTGATGAACGCTGTAGCAGTTTGCAAGGAACGACAACGCACCTTCGCCCGCCAGAGAGATCGCCGACGTAGGCAGTGTCTGCTAGCGAGTTTCTTGATTGAAATTCCGCCGCGGTGGTATGGTGGGTCTGGTGTTCCGCGGCCACCAAACAATTAGGGTTTGATCACGTCCGTGACAGATGCGTTTTGGATGGAGGCGAAGATGCCAGAGGCCCGTGCATTGTCAGTGCACTGTTAAAGAACCCCAGGTGGTCAAAATTTCCGGACGCCTCCACTGCGGCTTTTTAAATGCCAAGCATTTCTTAGCGGTGGCATGTCCCGCGGAGTCGGCGTCCGCACTCATACTGCGCATGCGCAACTCTCCTCCTTCCCTCTCTCCAACGGTTGCGCGTTATTCTCTCCACTTCTCTCCTACCACCTGCTTGCGCTTCTCCTGCGTTCTCGCTTCTGTCCCGCGGCGTCAGCGTCCACACTCGCACTGCGCATGCGCATCCTCCTCCCACTCCTCTCCTTGTCTCATTTCCTCTCCACTCGGCATTCCCCCTCTCCGAGCGGCCCACGTTGACTATGGAAATGCTCTTTCTTTGATGAACGCTTTACGAGCTCGCAAGGAACGAGAACGCGTCCTCGCCCTCAAGAGACAACGCTGACGCAGGTAGCGTCTGCTAGCGTCTAATCGATGCAAACGCGGTGTGCACCCCCAGTGTTGCTTCGCATCGCCTCATGGTCCCCTTTAGCGGAGGATGGTGTAATTTTTTTGTACTTCCTATCGCTTTCCTTCCCTTTCCCCTAGACAGCCATGCTCTCGACATTGGGTGCACAAATTAGCCTACTTTCCTCAACCAAACCGCAATCATCAATCATCTCGATTGGAAAAACCGACTTCTCGCGCTGCACAACCGTTGATTGGCCGCCCCTTATATATAGGCACTGGATGTTGATCTGCAATGCAGTGCCGGTGGGAGATTTCTCTCGTGCGTAGTTGCGCAACAAAGATTCGCAGCGTGCTAGTTAACTAAAGTAATCCGCAACTCGGCACGATCTACAACGTGGGAGCGCATGTACCTCATAAAGACCAGGAGCATGTGTGAAAACGCGTGTGTAAATGTACACACGGGTTGTCACTTGTTTACGTGCGCGAGTGGTCAATGTCACGGGAGATTTACGTTAAGACCGAACGATCCTAAGTGCTTCGCCCACTCGTCATGATGCGTGGATTCGCGCGGACGCGCAAATGCGTGGATCTTTTTGTGAGTGCTTTCCTTTGTTTTTCTTACATGTTTAGCTTACTGCACGATATCCGTTATACCAGGGACGTGCGGGGTTGTGGTAGACCACGGCATAAAACACTTTCGTGGTAAAAAAATATATCGCGCATCAAAATGTTCGTGAAGAAATCGATCACACAGAGAGGCGAGACACGCGATTAGCGAAGCGAAGTGACCAATAGAAAAAAAATATGCTGCGAAGGGAAATTCACACCCTTGTCATGCTGGTGCTCACGATTTGTCACTGCTTCGTCAGTTACAATGTTACTCTCTTGACTATTTGAACGCGCACATACAGTAAATATTTATGCGGTAATCATCGCTGTAAATATAATGCCCGCGATATTTCTTTATGAGTGTTGTTTCGGGAGTAGGACTACTCTGTCCGTTACACAAGAAGATAAATAGTCCAGAGCAATGCATCGTTTCACACAGTCATTATTATTTCAGGAGGCTGCTCTCAGCCGAATCCGTGCTTCAGGCATGTACGCTGACCGGGTTATTCTCGGCAAGCTGTGCTGCTGAATTCCTTTTGGGATGCGTCGAAGCGCACTGGTCGAAGCGCTTGTGCGTACGAATGAAGTCGCTTTTACTTGGGGCAGTTTTCAGCACGGTAAGCATTTGCCTGCAAAAAAGAATGCAGTAAAGTGCAAGCTTGTGTTACAGCCATGCCGGACGACCGGTGAAAAGTCGGCGGAGACGGTATGAAATGAGAGGAGATACAGAAAGAGAGAGGAAGAGAGACAAAGAGAGAGGGGTATTAAAGAAATAAATAAAAAAGACGAAAGAAACCTTCCTAGCGAGGTGGAATACGAACGTGGTTACCCACGGTCCGAAGGTGAGCTTCATAACCGCTAGGCTACATGCAGCCACGCTTGCATAACATATTTATGGGAACCCCACTGGTGCGGTGGAGCCACGATTGTGAGAAAGTTAGCTATGGGAAGTTGAAAGGGGAACAATTAACGAGCGAGAGAAACAATTAGATTCAGATAGAGAACGAGGGGGCCGAGCTACGACAGCTGCAAGACAAGTTGCTATTGGCGAAAAAGATAGAGACTGAGAGAGAGGGAGAGAAAAAGAAAGAAAGGAAGAACGAAAGAAGAAACTACCGTCAGGAACAGGGAGCAAAAGCCAGTTTCCTAAAGTACCACAGCTAGGCTGGTCTTTCGTGCTTGAGAAAGTAGAGCCTAGCCCATATAGAAACAACACCATTATCAAAGGTGCATAGACACTAGTGTGATTCTTATTAACTAGCAAGCTTGATTATTATTTGAGCTATTCGGTCAGCATTTTGTCTTTACGTAATCGACTTCGAACAGGCTGTAAGAAATTATGATGATTTGTGGGCTTTAACGTCCCAAAACTAGCTCTGATTATGAGAGACGCCGTAGTGGAGGTCTCCGGAAATTTCGACCACCTGGGGTTCTTTAACGTGCACTGACATCGCACAGCACACAGGCCAGCACACATTTCGCCTCCATTAAAATGCAGTCGCCGCGGCCGGGATTCAATCCCGCGACCGTCGGTCAGCAGCCGAGTGCCAGAACCACTAGACCACCGTGGCGGCGCTGTAAGAAATTAGGTTCGGAATGTCAGTGTATGTAAACCTACAAATTTTCTTATCGTTAAAGGCACTGCTGAAGGACGTCGCGATCTCGTGGTTTTCCTATTGGGCAGAAATATAGCAGTACCATATATAATAAAGTTATGTAGGTGCTGGTGCATTGTGCATTGTCTATGAAACTTTAACAACAGCTATGAAGGCAATTTGTCATCTACTTGAAGAATCTCCAATATATTATTAGGAAATCATTGTATGAATATCTCTTTTCAATGAACTCATCCTACTAGCATATAAGTCAATAATTATGCCTCTATTACGTAGGAGATCTATTAAGGCAGCCCTGCTGAGGCTTCTTGCTGTATTTGACGCAACATTTCTCGTGACCTTATGACGCTATCTGCTCTGTTGGCATTTTACAGCGTAAGCTGTTATGAGAAAACAACAAGGGTCGTTTTCGCGCTGTAGTTGTCCGCTGCCGCCGCAGCCGCCGGTGTCCGTAACCACTATCGCTGCAAATTTTAGAAAAAATAACCAGGACCGAGGAGTGTTCCAAGTTGTCCTCTGCGTGGATTCGAACCGACACTCTCTGCGTGGTAGTGGAGCGTTCTACCACCGAGCTACGCGTTTTTTTTTTCATACATGGCATTTATTAGCAGTGCGCTAAGAAATGCGCAAATTGCATAAGCGACTGTTGCAGTGACCTGGCGACAACAATCGCCCAAACACTCCAACTGACATTGCCAGCCTAAAATACAAATTCACTGACGGAATGCCCATAAGCGTTTCAGGGAGAGTTCCAGATGTGTTACACAGCATGGCTGGTACAGATGAGCACTTCACCAAGATGGGGTACCATTCAGGCCTGACGTCAAGCTCGTCGTAGATGTCCTTTAGATGCATGGTCATTTGAACAAAATGAGTTATTGATGCAGTGACGGGTTCTGCGTTGCGATCTTGCATGCGCGTCTTCCACAAGCTATGCATTCCCATAAGCAAGAACATATCAAATGGCACTTCGTCCAGGGATGTTGGCGTAAGGTAACGTATAGTATGCGAACTAAAGTTGAAATCTTTCTTTAGAGATCGCTGAAGGATATCCCAGAACAGAATAGCGTCCTTGCAGTTAAAGGGGTCGTGAAAAGAATTTGGAGATGCCGGTTTGTAATTTTCACTGCTTCAATACGCATTCGACAAGCCGATTCCGAAATATTTCGGCGAAATATTCAGTGCACATTTAACTACGCCCGTTTTAAATCTCAGCTTTCTTGCGCTCCCGAAACGACTATGCGACACTACCGGCCGGCGTGGTACTATTTGGTGACGTTGAGTTAAGATATTTTTAAGTTCAAAGGCACAGTGAACTCGCGTTCGCTCTAAAGAAATCGATTTACTTGAAAGCTAGAAAGGAAGAAAATACTTGGAAACCGTGCGGCGCCACCATTTGGAAGAAAAAGCGGCAGCACGGTTTGTTTTCCCATGGCCTCCGAGAGCGCGCCAATCTCGGAGGTATGACAACTACTAAGATGACGTCATCTGCAGAGTTGAGGGGAACGCGCGATGTGAAACCGAAACCGCGTTTTTTATCGCTTAAATCAACGCACACGGTGCAACGGAACAATGCATATTGTTGATTGGAGGGTCAGGATCCCGAATGCGCACTTAGTACAAAATGTTCAGAAAACGTTTCACGACCCCTTTAATAAAGCAGTGTTCTATTGCCTCTGGTACCTCACAAAGACGGCAGTCAACTGAAGAAACAAAAATACCTTTCTTGTGTAGCCATGCCTTCACAGGCAATGTTTCTGAATGAAGTTTATAAAAGAAGGTTTTCGAATTAGGAGAAACGTACATTTTGCGAACGCGCTTGAGGACATCGTGGCCAGGAAGGTTGACATACAAAGAACGATAAAGTGGAGGAGGAAAAAAGCATGGATAATAATTCCTTATACAGTTTTTGCGCGACACTGTGTACAAGTACTCAATCGAAAAACGGGCTTTAGGGAACTGGACTGAAAAGTGTACTTCCTGCATAAATCCCCACAAACACGGACGTACAGAGAAATTTGACGAAACAACTAAATCAGGTAAAGCGTTAACAAGTGTGACCTGCAAGAATGATTGAATTATCGGATGAGAACTGTCACGAAAACAGAAAAAGCGCGAAACAATTTCCCATAAGTAGAGATGCACAAGTCCCAACCCGCCCTCTTTCACCGGTCTGAATATGTTGTCCCGTCGCATTGGTTCGAAAGTGGAAGACCACACAAAAGTAGCAAAAGTCCGATGAAAGCGTTGGATGTAAAACCGAGCGAAATGAATAAGTTGCAGCACATAGTGAAGCTTTGTTGCAACAAATGTGTTGCAGGCTTCAGCTCTCCAAAAGATTGAAAGGCAATGTGGAACGTATGTCGGGGCCTGACGTTCAAGCTTAGACTGAGCTACGCCTGTGGCTGAAAAATCATCGCTAAAGGACCTAAGCAGGTATAACGTCTGCCGAGGAATCGCATTAACAAATGTAATGTTACGTGGCAGAGCAATAAAACGCCACTATACGTCGCGGAAAGTGGATTGCATAACGAGTTCGAGGAACCATTTCAAAGAACACAGGGCTGCATGGTTTGTAGCTCTACACCCATTACAGAGGCCTCATAAACATCATCATTATGAAACAATCTTCTTCAACTTTACCGTCATCATTATTAAGAAACGTGGCCCTTTATCGTGTCGTATCGTGCCATGCGACATGCGGCAGGCGACGTGCGCAGCCCCGACAGCAACTTGACTTGGCTCTTCGATATACCTGATGGCTCCTCCTCGGTAAGGTGCGGACCGCTGCTGAAGAAGCGAATCGCAGAGCTACGCGCGCGGCTGCAGCAAGGCAACGTCGGGCACAACAGATAGCTGCGCAGAGAGAAGCCCAAACCGCAGCTCGCCGTCGACGCCGGGCCGAGAGTTCGGTTCGTTCTCGGGAAAACGATGCCAAGAGACTCTCTAAGATGTTCAGTTATACAGATTTGCACGTTACAATGCCGCAGTAATTATGGTCGTAGTGGGTACTTCCCCATAACTCTCATCAAATGAGAGTTATGGCGCTGGGGATACCTACCACCTCTAGATTGCGGTAGTTTCCCCAAGCGTTTAAAATGGCATCAAAGAACATCGGTCCTCCAGCTTACGCTGCGACTGTCCTGCGGTTCCGCGCAGGCCTGGCTCTTTTTAAAGGGCGTTTGAATCTGTAGAAAGGTGTGTTAAAACAAAGAACGAATGCCAAGGTTTACGAGCGCGAGAGTGATCGGGACGCCTGGCGATTATGAAGCCAACTTGTAACAGGAGTCTTTCTGTTAATGTTTCGTTATAACTACGTTTTCGGCTGTTTCTTACATGCTAAAAAAGCAACAATTCTTCCATAAAGAATACAATATCAAGCGTTGTCTTTACAGATGGTACATATGGATCCTTCAGCATTGCGCGACTACTCGTCGGGTCATTTCGTCTCGCTCATGGCAGTCGACTGCACACGGCTATCTGTGACAACTTACAACCTTCCAAGGTTGATAGTTGGTCTATTGTGCGCACCGTTCATTTTTTACGTATTGGCACTTCGCGTCGGTGCGTTGCCCGTGCTCTGCTCTGCAGCGTGGATGTTGCTCTCTCTTCTGGCACTCGCACTGGCAGTGAAATGGGAAGGCAAGTTGTGGGTGAGTACACTGTAGTCCACTTCTTCAACAGTTTACCTATGCCTCTGTGATTACTTTAAAATATCCTACATATTTTCACAAGTAGAGAGAACGGAGACCATTGGCGAAAATGTCATACTGAATACACGCGTCCACACCACTTGAATACGCATGCTTTCTTGACCGCCGTAGCGTTACGGTGGTTATGGTGCTCAGCCGCTGCATCAAAATACGCGGGTTCGATTCTGCGCCCTACTGATCAGAATCTCTATGGCGGGTCAAATGCTGAAGGCCCGTATGCTGCTCGTTTCAGCATTCTTTGGAGATCCGCAGCTGTCGAAAATTTTAGGAGCCTTCCACACCTACCTGCCCCATAATGATGTCGTAGTTGTCGCACGTAGAACGTAACTAAAATTATATCTGCTACTTTTGCTACTGCTTTGACGAAACAGAAGCTCTTTAAAAACCCACTTCGGCTTTACTACCATCAGAATTATCCTATTACTATTACCACATTCTCGTACTACTCTTATCCTATTATCATATTACGGTATTATTGAAGTTTCAATGTTGTTTAAAAAAACACCGCCAAAGCACTCCGCAACAGATTAACCAGCGAAGCTGAAACGCGCGGCCGCGCTGCTTAGCAGCGGGCCCTACGGTCCATTGAAACCTTTATAAATTATTGTTACCCGTTTTTATTTATTAATGAGGGTAAACAAACGTTTGGTTTCCTTTTACCACTGTTTATTTCACTTGCCTCGCACTTCACGGTCATGGAGGAGTGTAATGAGCGGTTCATTGTGTTTAGGTCCCGCCGAAAGCGGCGTGGGTCCCAGCGAACGCGTTCCCTTCATTAGGGACATTTAGCATGTCTGGTAAACCTCTATATGGAAACACGTAGCGGAATACCGGAGAGCGTATACCGGATATCGTAGGAAAGCTTGCAAACTAGCTTTAGCGCACGCCCGCCCATAATACGCGCCCCCAACGCCCGCTTAGCAGCCGCCGCATCCTGCGTATGCGCAGAATAGAAAATAAAGCTCGCACTTACTGTCACAATCTGGCGAATTCTTAGCAATGCTAACGATTTCTAGTTTTGCCTTAGTTCCTTGTTCTTTTTTTTTTTGCTACTCTGAGTTTCCTGACGTTGATAATTACAGCAAAATTCTTGGTCCCTTAATGCTCGCTAGCAAAGAATTGCCATTTCTTTAGTGCTCCTTTATGCTCGCGCTTGTGTCAGGCGTGATCCCAATCAATCGCCTGTAGTTTGCAAATTACAGCAATCATGTTGTGTGTCTAGGAGTGCGCGAAAATGCGCTATGCCATATAGTGTGCTTTACGACAAGCATTTGCGGCAATCGCTAAGATGGAACGAGGTGGAAACATGCATTTGCTGCGTAATGTGCCGCGGCGGGATCCCCGCAAGAATGGCGTCATTAATTTAGAAGATATGGAAGACGCGACTTCCTATTGGTCGTTCAGGTTCCACAAGGAGACCTGGATGATTTCGCGACAGGCCTGCTTATTTCTCATTGAATAGCGCTCAGCGGGCTGGACGGCGTGTAGCGTTTCCTCTGTGCCGGCCGTGCCACCTTTCTCGCAGCCACTTTTTTCTTTTAAGTGTTCCTGATTTGTTAACGCGATAGCGTTAGAGAGCTCGTTCCACAGAAATACCGCCGTCGGTGACGGCGTCTCCGTGAGCGAAAGAATAACAGCTCCGAAAATGGACAGCTATGTCCATCTAGCGGAAAACGCATCAAGCAATGTCTCGACTACTATGGCCTCCGAGACGGCGAGCGCGCCCGCCATCTCGGAGGCCATGCGACTACAGCAGAGCCTATATGCGGTCTCGTCGGATGCTCTGCATCCACTTTTTCGGCTTGCCTTGGCTAGGCCCCCGGGGTATCCGTGACCCTGCGATCGGGCAGCATAGCAGCAATTTTGGGACTACTAGAGGACATAAAGGTTCAAAGGCGTTCTGCAGGCGTTCTAGGCGCATCGAGCGTTTCCGGTACGGCACACGCATGCGCTTACGCAAAGTACTTTGCGTGTGGCGGTTTACCGGAAACGCTAAATGTCCTTATTGCCCCATTGTCGCTGCTCTGCCCGCAACGCCGCCCCCCTCGCCTGCCCGTTGTTACTGGCGTTCGATATCTCGAGTTAGCTCGGCTAGCCACAATCGCTCGGCGTCGTGGCTTAGCTATTTATTTATTTATTTATTCATTTTTTATTCATTTATTTATTATTTCTGTACCCCCCAGGGTACAGTGCCTAGAAATATACTGACTAGTGTGCGGAACGCGGGCTAGGAGATGGCCCCGCCACTGATGGCTGGCGGTGGTGCCCGCTTGGTGCGCTGCTGTGCGGGTGGGTGCATCTGCGTTCCATTCGCGCGCTCTGCAAGCGCTGCAAAGCTCTTAGTAAACCGAGCCGCGCGACGCCAACGCTTACTTTTTCCGTATTTTTTCGGAGAGCTTCCTCACAATTCCACTCACCCACTTACCAGACAGCTCAGTGTAATATTAAGAAATAAAATACTGTTCAGCGCTTCATTAAAACGCTAGTATGCCTAAAACAAGACAAACTATTTCTCTATTTGCATCCTGACTAAACAAGCTGCTTCTGTCAAAGCTGTATTTTACAACATTTAGTAAGTTCTCTGCCCAATGAGTTTGGCCAGTGGTAAGTGTTTGAATTAGATGTAAGGATATCTGGAAGCAATAAAAATGATAAAAACAATTCCAGAGAGTAGCACTCACTGCAAACGTAAAGTACTTTATTTACAGACACAACACAACAACAGAACGAACCAGGCCCCAGAGAATACGCACTTCGCGTTAGTCGCATCGGCGTAACTTAAGGAGTCTTTTCCGGTACCTTTGACCTTCTCTTTTCTCGTTCAGGCCCTCAACAAAAAAATCTGAACCTTAATAAGACATAAAACTTTTCTATTTTCGGAGAGTTCTTTACAAGACGCTTTGCCATATAAGAACTCGAGTACTTTCACGTTGCGTGTTTTTTGCTGTGAATTTGAACGCTGGAGTCATTCTGATGCACCTCCATGCGGGACGCAATGAGAGTCAACCCGCGTCTCGCCATCGTCGACTGCAGAGCACAACACGGCGTCGCCGCGTCGGTCCATGCGGAGGAGCTTCGCGCGTTCATGCACCCACTCGACACGCAGCGCCGCTTGCGGCATTTGCGTGCAGTCATCACTTGCGGGGCCACCCTCTCTCGTACGGAATGCGCGCGCTCAGGACACTAGATATTTTTTTTCTAGGCACTATACCCAGGGCCCGAGGGAATTACAGAGGGCAGTGCGTTACATATTGAATACAACATACTTAAACGAAGTTTGGGGGTTACTCAAACACAATGAAGGAAACCAATTATAAGCAGCACACAACAAAAGAAGAAAAAGAGTTGATTAATAATGCAAAGCATCACAGGGCCTGTGAAAACAAGGAATCGATGCGGATGAAATAATACTTAAGCACAAGCACGTGCCCATGAACCACAGGAGGCATAATTGCAGCAGCATATCAAAATATTGGCATGATCAAAAATGGTAAACAAGAGGGCTACCTAAAAAATAGTACAATACTACAAAGATGACATTATTACGACAACAATAGGTTAGTTAGAGCAGCCTTAAACTTATATTTATCAGCAAAACCGACGACAGATCGGGGAAGGTGATTCCAACTTGCTGACCTACGGTGGATGAATGAATAGAAAAAATAGTTCCTGTGGCATGTGGTAATACCAAATTTATGACGATGGTAGATGCGGTTAGATACGTATACGGAAGGTGCTATTAATTTATGCTTGAGAATAGGATTGTCTTAACATATCTTGTGGAACAGGCAGACGCAAGATATTTTCCTACGGCGTGAAAGCAGAGGTAATGATAAACTTATTTTCATAGAAGTGACGCTGGAGGTGCGATGATAGAAAGAATAATACGATCAGCCCGGCTCTGGATGGATTCAAGCTGAGAGATGAGCATTTCTTGACACAGATGCAGCATATTCGAGTTTGGAAGGGACTAAATATTTATAAAGGAGTAATTTTGCAGGACTAGAAGAAAGATGAGAATTTCGGTGTATAAAGCCCAGCGTTCGATCAGCGTTATTGCTTACATGATCTACATGCATCTTGCAAGAAAGATCAGAAGAAATGATTACGCCGAGATATTTCTAAGAGGACACAGTGCAGCATCTGTCTGCCATTGGCGCTCGCGTTCCGCTTCGAGATATAGCGCGGCTTCGAAGGCTGCCGTATCATCAGCACACAGTTGCTGCTTGCGCTTGGCCCCCCGGGCCTGTCCCTGTGCCCGGACTGCAGCATCGACCCGGCGAACACGAATTATCTCACGGTTATGCCGTCAGAGCTGTTCATCGAAAGCTGTGTGCTGTTCGGCAGTTCGTACGATCCGTTCCCTACTCATGTGGGAGTTGAAAGTTGAAAGTGCTGCGCGCGGGATCGGCGGCACCGCTGGGACGGGATGAGCGACATCACCGATGGCGCACGGGCGCGTTCGGCTAGGGTGGCTAGAATGGGGAGGTGTGAAAAGCGAGCCGTGTTCGCCTTGCCCAGAGGTGCCGCGGTGCGCGATCTCTCCGCTAGGTTGAGATATGGCGCGACGATCGGAGGCGCTGCCTGCTAGCGCGGCGGAGATTGCGGCAGCAGCAGTGTACGCTGGTGTAGGCTGCTGATCACTTACAGCAAGAGGTTGACAGTATCGCCGAACTTCCACGTGGTTCGATGAATTATTTGTGTGTGCCCTTAGTGGATTGAATGGCGTCCGTAAAGAAGAAAAAAACGCTGTGGACATGTTTTGTGCCAGGGTGCAACTCAGGATACAGATCCTGCGCGGAAAAGGTCTCCCTTTTCCGTGCGCCGGCATGCCAAGACAGATCTGCATTAAGAGAGCGGGCCATCCCAAAGGCCGACAAAGCTCTCCATGAGAATTCTGCCGTCTGCGAAAAACATTTCGACGCAAGGTAAATATTTTGAACCTATTTAAGCGTAGCAAAGACTTTTGTGTTGGTGTGTGGAAAACATCGACAAGTGGAGTTATTGAACGCTTTGTGGCGCTTGGCCATTGCTTTTAGATAAATGCATTTATTTACCTGAAAATTATGTCTTCTTATTTGGTTTTTAGATTCATCGTGCAAGAATTCGTGCATATTTGTGGGAGGCCAGGAAGTCAGAATGAAGCGCCATATGCCTAGTTTAAGAGATGATGAGGTACCCACCATATTCCCAAACCTGCCCAAGTACATTTCTAAGAGCTTGCCTAAAGAACGAAAAAGACGAGATATTGTTTCACCAGACTGTGTACCAGCAAACAAGTGTCGCGAAAGCCCTACCACGTTGGAGGATTGCCAGTCTGACTCAAAAAATTGGCTTCATCTACCTTATGACCTCGCGTCTCAGCCAGGATTGCTTAGAACGTTCCTTCGGAATCGTACGTTAGGCCAGTGGCTCAAATGACCACCCAACTCCCGCCCAATTCATCATTATTGTTAGGTGTATAATTATGTGTATTCTTTTTGGTGCATGAAGAAAACCTATGCCAAACTGTTTATGGCAATTTTTACTCATGCAGGTGCATGAGCTTCTACAGCCTAGCAAAGAGCCCCAAAGATGGAAATGTTTCGCCTGGACTTTTGGAGTCGCTTCTCACAGTAGAGGAGGCGCTTCAGCAAAATGAACCTGAGGAGGATGTTGAAGATAATGCTGCAGTTCCCATGGATGCCGCTGAAGTTGCCGCAGACCACGTAGACTATGTAGAGCAACGCAGCGATGCTCGCCTTGTGCACTGCATTGCGGGTTATGTGGCCAGAAAACGCATTCTGCCATTGGGTTGCACGCTTTGTAGAAATGCCTGCATCGTGCCCAGAGACAGCACTACAGGAGAGCTTCCAAGTCAGGCAACTAGAGAGTGGGATCTAGGAGGACTACTGTATGCATCAGAGTCTCTTTACAACCTGGTACAGTTATTGGAAAGCAAGCTGACACATATGTTTAGCACAGTGCGTCTGCATGCAAAGGTAGTAGCCAGCCTACTGCGATGCGTAAGCAGCGAAGTGCCAGAAATTGGCTGCGCTGAACACTGTGAACAGTTGACGAAATAAGTCGTCAGATTCTTTCGTGCTACGAGAGTTAATTTTTTTAAGGGTCTGAATCAGGCAGAAAGTGAAAAAAAAAAGCGAAGAGATTGAAGCCATGTGTAACGTAAAGCATTCACCAGTGATATACTCATGACCTGCTTGCTGGTAATAAACTTGTGTTCGAGCCATGAAACTAAGTGCTGTCTCAATTTATACACAACTATGAGAATACTGGCTCCGTGACGGTACGATCTCAAGTGTAACGCAAGAGCATTGAGGAAATTGCAATGCACAACTGCACTCGCGCAAATGCAATGATCGTTCAGCGAAAGATGCGTATATTCATAATTGATAAAATTGTTGTTTAATGTTTACTTTGAAAAAGCTCTTGCACTGGCGAAGGAAGGAAGGAAGGGGAAACAGAAACGCGGGGAGGCAAAAAACTGCACTGGCGAAAAACTACAAACGACCGACGCGGGTGCATTGCTACGGAGAAAGCTGGCAGCGCCTCCGACTACAGCGCCACCGCTGCGGGATCGCGAGTGGGGGTCAACTCAGAGCGGCCGGTTTTCACACCTCCCAATTCTAGCCACCCTAGTTCGGCGCCGGTAGCTGCTGTTCGCGTCCCACCGTGGCATGTTCACTGCTCCTCTCTTCCTCGCTTCTGCTATGCTTGACGACGCTATACGGACGGCGCAGATAATGGCGCGCATGCTTGGGTATGACCGAAAGAGCGACGTCACTGCATGGCGCAGCCAATGGAGAAGTTTCTGTGCACACGAGACGAACGGATTTTCCTTTCGCCTAGACGTATACAGCTTTCGCTGTAAAAAGTATCCGGGCTTTTTGTAGTGTGACAGAGCGGTTAGCATAGTATAATGCCCTGCATTATCACATTTACTGCCAGCCTTGTGAGCATCATTATATGTACTATTTTAGAAGCATTACTTTGTCGACCAGCTCCCACTAACCAGAGTAATATGGCCCTATGTTTGCCGGGAGAAAGACTGTTTTGGCAATACTGGTATTCAATCATGAGTTGCTCACACAACCTTCTTACTGCTGCAATTTCGATCTATGAATATCAGACACTTCGCTTGCGGAATCACTGCACGTAACATCTAGACATACCGATACGCTTCAATTCATGAATTTCTTAACAGTCAGAGTAAAGCACTTGCTGCGACAGTGCGGTAAACTTTCTATGACGGAGCAACTGTCATCACTTTTGAGCGCATCGGGAATTAACGAAATACCAATGAATCCTTTTCGTCCTTTTCGATTATGATATTGTCACGCACACTTCAATAACAAAGTGTTTAATTAGAAAAGTTAAAGTAGGCGAACTTGTGCCTTACACAAAACAATAAACTGGAAGCGTCTCAGATGGCGCCTGTGCGAACGCTGTCCAACTGACTCAAGGATGCACACCTCCTCTTCTCTTTTTGCCCTGCGCGGTTCGCGCGCAGCTCCGTGGACCGAGAGAAGCAGGCACGTGCTGCTTGCAGGAAATAGCTGGCGCGCATAACTTGAACATAGATGGCGGCATTGTCCCCCTTCCAACAGTGCATCGTCTCGATGCTTGACGCGAGGTCCTTTGAAAACTCCAGCCGTAGTGTTGCTGGCGAAAATAGTCATCGTGCAACAAGGTTGTCCTTCGTCTGGTTACTGTCTGTCATAATATGGCTTCATACGGACTACGTGCACAGTTTCTGTGCGATGCCGCCGTCTTGATGATGTTACTTGCCCTTCCGGGACAACTTCGTAAGTCAGAGGGCCAAGTTGACGAAGTACTCTGTCCTGCAAGTATGTCCTGGGATAGCCATGTCAATGCAGTAGTCAAAAAGTGTGCTGGCATAACAGGAATAGTTGGTCGCCTCAAATATCTTCTCTTCACGCGGGTGAAATTAACTATTTATAATTCGCTGTTCTGCTCTTATTTAAACTACTGTATACTTGTCTGGGGCACAACGACATTTTCTAACCTACAAAAAATACATAAAATGCAAAAAAAGTTCCTTCGGTTTACTTATAATGTGCCTTTTGGGACAGCAACTTCTGACCTGTTTATTGATGCTAACATTATCACCATTCATCAGCTGTATCGCTATAGACTAAGTGTTCGTTTTAAATTTGAAATTAAAGACAACTTAGAGTACTTAAGAGAGATTGCGTGCCTGGAAAAGAAAAAACAGAGTTATGCGACACGAAAAGGGGAGACATGGATGGTACCGGCCGCTCGTTTAAACTCCTCAACGCAGCGTTTGTGCCATACCTTGCCTTCCCTTCTCAATTATTACATATTAACAAATTTTGACCTTTTTTGCTGTTCATCAGGCAAGCTACGCCTGAAATTTGTAAACGGTATTGATTACTAATATGTATATATTTCGTTTCTGATATTTTGATTATTTTTTATTATCTTGTTCCAGTGTTTCTCGAATGATGTAGAGTCTTCACAATGATGTATTTTTTTTTCTGATGTCTTATTTTTTTCAAATTGTATATAAAACTGTCGGTGTGCTGCCGTGAGCCCTTGTAAATGGGGGCGGCGAGCTCGTCAAGCTGTCTGGAGACAGCTTTTTTTCGCCGCTCCTCTGTCTGTGAAATGGACATAAATAAAGATTGATTGATTGATTGATTGAAGGGCCAAAATAACGACGGAGCAGCTTTTCGGAGAGGCCGCGTACCCGTATGGGAGTCCACACCCACACTGTGTCCCCTGGGGCGTACCTGACGTCACGTCGTCGTAAGTTGTACCGATGTGCGTCGAGTTGCTGTTGCTGTTGAATTCGATATCGTGCTAGTTGTCTCGCCTCTTCGGCTCTTTGCGTGAAGTCGCTGATATCGTGGTCGTTGTCTGAGTTCACGTCCACCGGCAGCATTGCATCTAAGGGTGTGGTGACGGTACGTCCAAAAACAAGCTGGAACGGTGTTATTCGAGTCGTCTCCTGTACTGCGGTATTATACGCGAACGTTGCGTATGGCAGTATCTTATCCCACGTTCGGTGCTCTATGTCCACGTATATTGAGAGCATATCTGCTAGGGTTCTATTCAAACGTTCGGTCAATCCATTTGTTTGTGGATGATACGCCGTGGTTTTCCTGTGATTGGTATGGGTCAGCTTCATAACGGACTGCGTTACATCAGCCGTGAACGCGGTTCCTCTGTCTGTAATGACCACTTTTGGTGCGCCATGTCGCAGCACTATGTTGGTGACGAAGAATTCAGCAACTTCAAGAGCGGTCCCTCGAACAAGAGACGCTGCTTCGGCATATCGAGTCAGGTAGTTTGTTGCAACCACAATCCATCGCTTTCCGGGAGACGACGTAGGAAATGGCCCCAGCAAGTCCATTCCTACTTGTTCAAAGGGGGATTCTGGTGGCTCTACGGGTTGGAGGAGGCCCGCAGGTTTCAGCGGCGGTGTCTTACGTCTTTGGCGATCCCGGCATGTTCTCACGTAGTGCTACACAGAATTAAGCAATCTCGGCCAGTAATATTTCGTGCGAATTCGTGCTACAGTTCTGCTTACTCCTAAGTGTCCGGCGGATGGGTCGTCGTGGCACGCTTCCAAGATCTCAGATCTCAACGTTGAAGGGACGACAAGCAGGAATGTCTCTGTACTGTGTTCAAAATTCCGCTTGTACAGTACGCCATTTCTGAGGATGAACGACGACAAAGAGCGGGAGAAAACTCTTGGGACGTCAACGGGTTCCCCGTTTAGGTGCCTGATGAGTAGAACTAACTCGGGGTCAGATTGCTGATGTTGTGCCATCTGTGATAATGTTACAGCGCCGACTAAAGGAAAATTTTGTCCGTTCTGTGCAGAAGTGGAAGCAGTAGAGTCAAGTGGTGCACGTGACAAACAATCAGCATCACTATGTTTACGCCCGGACTTGTAGACGACTGTTATGTCGTATTCTTATAGCCGTAGGCTCCATCTTGCAAGGCGTCCAGACGGGTCCTTGAGGTTCGCTAACCATCACAATGAATGGTGGTCGCTGATCGCTCGAAAAGGTCTACCGTATAAGTATGGCCGAAACTTGCTAATAGCCCATACCACCGCGAGACATTCTTTTTCTGTCGCTGAGTAGTTTACCTCAGCCTTCGAAAGAGTCCGACTAGCGTACACAATGACTCGCTCCAGTCCATTCTGCCATTGAATGAGGACAGCTCCGAGACCTAAGTTGCTTGCGTCGGTGTGGATATCTGTTGCAGCTCCCTCGTCAAAGTGTGCCAGAACTGGATGGCTTTGAAGGCGCCGTCGTAGTTCATTGAAGGCATTCTCTTGTTCATGCTGCCAGATGAAAGATGTGTCTTCCTTAGTAAGTCTTGTGAGTGGTTCGGCAATCTTCGAGAAATTTTTCACGGAGCGTCTGTAATACGCGCAGAGCCCTAAAAATCGCCTGACAGCGTTTTTGTCCGTCGGTTTCAGAAAATTTTCCAAGGCCGCCGTCTTCTCAGGATCTGGTCGAATGCCTTCCGCACTAATACCATGTCCGAGGAAAAGCAGCTCGTAGAAGCCGAAATGACATTTCTGCGGCTTAATTGTCAGGCCTGCTGAGCTAATTGCTTCTAACACGGCTCGCAGTCGTTCGAGATGCTGCTCGAAGGTAGTAGAAAAAACTACAACATCGTCAAGGTAAACGAGACAGGACTGCCATTTCAGGCCGGAAAGTACGGTGTCCATCATCCGCTGGAACGTGGCGGGAGCGGAACAAAGGCCAAAGGGAAGTACCTTGAACTCGTATAGTCCGTCCGGTGTCACGAATGCCGTCTTCTCGCGATCTCGTTCGTCCACTTCGATCTGCCAGTATCCACTCTTCAAGTCCAGGAAGGAAAAGAACTTCGCGTCTCGTAGTCTATCCAGAGTGTCATCGATTCTCGAAAGGGGATAAACGTCTCGCTTAGTTACGGAATTCAGCCTTCGGTAATTGATACAGAAGCGCAAGGACTGGTCTTTTTTCTTTACAAGTACTACAGGTGAGGCCCATGGACTTGTGGATGGCTGAATGACGTCATCTCGGAGCATTTCTTTAAATTGATTCCCGATGGCCTCTCTCCTTTCGTGACACCCTGTAAGGGTGCTGGCATATCGGTCTGATTGATTCGTCGACAATTATCCAACGTTTCGTAATAGGAGAAAAACATGCTTCGAATTCCTTTACGAGGTTTTTTATTTGTTCCTTTTGGTTAGGCAGTAGTCCTGGAGCGATGTCAATGGACCTGAGGATAGAATTCACATCTTCGGAATCGGATAGCGAGGTATCAGAAGCGCTCAGGTCCGCTACTTGGATGAAGTCATGAAGCCTTGCAATCACAGTTCCTTTTGCAACGTGCTGTACTTCATTTCCAAAGTTGGTGAGCAGAACATTAGCACACCCGCCATGCAGGTGAACAAGGCCTCTTGCCATGCAGATTCCTTTTTCAAGCATCAGCTCGGTGTTGCTGTCCGCAAGCCCATTATAGTCACTGAATGCATTGCTCTTTACTTCGACAGCTACGCTGGACCTCGGAGGCCCCACGACGTCGTCGTCCACGATACATAAATCATAGAATTTTTCTTCAGCAACATACGTTGCGATAGCGTGCCTCGTTGAAAATGAAACGCATGCTTCCCGCAGATTAATCACAGCGCCGTTAGCCAGTAGGAAATCCATGCCAATAATCAAGTCTCTTGAGCACTTTGCCAGCACAATAAAACTAGCGACATATGTGAAACCTCGTATGCCGACTCTAGCGGTGCACCTTCCCGTCGGTTCTTTGAGGTGCCCTCCTGCGGGGCGAACTGGTGATCCTCTCCAAGGCGTCAGTACTTTGCGTAGCGTTCTGACTAGCTCGCTGCTGATAACGGAGTAATCTGCACCTGTATCCACAAGAGCAACCACTTCATAGCCGTCAATACGCGCAAGTCGGAAGTGATTTCGCCATCATGGTGTCCGCTCCTGTGTTTATCGTCCTCGTTCGGAGTCAGCGATGGAGGCTCTTCTGTATCAGCGTCGTTAGCGGCCTTACCTCCACAGGTCGCTGAACCTAGTTTTCCCGACGAGGGCTTTGTGAGCGGCGCCTTGGCGTCGGGGAGCTCGATGACGGTCGAGGGCTTGGCGATCGATGTCTCAGCGACGCCGTCGATCGAGGCTGATGCTGCGGAACGTCATGCGAAGCTTGACGGCTCGCCAGGTACTCCTCAATTTCAATGGGACGTTCACCGTACCGAGGGCGAGGCGCATTTACTGGGAAACCGCGAAGTCCCCCCTGACGATACTGGCAGAACGCCTCTCCACAGTGGTAGCACAGAGGTCGCTGGTCAGGAGTGCGCCATATGTCTTTCTTCCTTGGTCTCCACTCTGTTGGTGGGAGAGCAGGTGGAGGCATCGCACGTCTCATTGTAGCGGCTGCGACGTCCATGCGCGCGGGGGTTTCTCGTAGCAGTGCTTCAGCGTATGAGACTCTCGGTGGTAGCTGTAGTGGTGCTCCTAGCTGTGCACCCGGCTGTGCAAGTGGTTCCTGAACTACCTGTCGGACTTCGTCTCGTATTACGCCCGCCAGTGACGAGAGCGCTGGGGGGCTTTGGTCATGTCGCTGCCTCTGCAGCTCTTCTCGCACCACGGAGCGGACTAGCTCGCGTAAAACATCCATGTTGCTTCCGAAGACAGTTGGCATTGCGTCTACGGAAGCGATGTTGATGTCGCGGTTGTACATCCTCGCCCGCTGTTGCAGGGTTCTCTCCATTGTGGTCGCCTCAGCACGAAACTCGGCGACGGTGCGTGGTGGGCTCCGAACCAAACCGGCAAACAGCTCCTGTTTCACGCCGCGCATGAGATGGCGAAGCTTGTTATCCTCGCACATGTTCGGATCTGCGCGGCGGAAAAGACGAGACATGTCTTCAACGTACGTTGGCACACTTTCATTTGTGCGCTGGCATCTTGCTTGGAGGGCTGCTTCGGCTTTCTCCCTGCGATCTGTACTTGGGTATGTAGCCAGCAGCTCCCGTCGGAAATCATCCCAGATCAAAATGGCACTCTCGTGATTTTCGAACCATGTTCGTGCGCCATCCCGCAACGCGAAGTACACGTACCGCAGCTTGCGATCTTCATCCCATCCGTTCACCCTTGCGACGCGCTCAAAGTGTTCTAGCCAGTCTTCTGCGTCTTCGAACGTGTCGCCTTGGAAAGGCTCTGGCGTCATCGGCGAATTCATCACTACATAAGATGACGGGGCCTGGGTTGCCATTTCGGTAGTGTGTCCGTTCACGAACGCTGGTGATGCCCGGTTGCAGTCTGCCAAAGGTGAAAACTCGGGAGCCTCACCTCGTAGGCGCCGGCTGCTGCGCTGGTGCACAGGAGTGAGCTCGTTTGGTGCAACTCTCTGAGGTTCCGGGCTGCTGGCTCCAATGCGAGGACTTGGATGCATTACCCCGCACCTCCACCAGATTTGTCACGCACACTTCAATAACAAAGTGTTTAATTAGAAAAGTTAAAGTAGGCGAACTTGTGCCTTACACAAAACAATAAACTGGAAGCGTCTCAGATGGCGCCTGTGCGAACGCACCCTGCGAGGCCGGGGACTTCCCACACGCCGGATGTGTAAATAAACGTTATTTCTCTCTCTCTGTGCGAACGCTGTCCAACTGACTCAAGGATGCACACCTCCTCTTCTTCTCTTTTTGCCCTGCGCGGTTCGCGCGCTGCTCCGTGGACCGTGAGGAGCAGGTACGTGCTGCTTGCAGGAAATAGCTGGCGCGCGTAACTTGAACATAGATGGCGGCAATATAATCGAAAACATCTACTATACGTCAATAGCGCAATCGCAAGTGTGCGTCCGATAAGTATGTCTAACGTAAAGCCGAGCATCGGTAGCCGATCATAATATCAGAACGCCAATTCATGCAACTTTTTGTTCACATCCAATCTTTGCCGTGTTGCCTGGCCACATGCGCCAGTTGTGTCGCCGCCATAAATTACAGTGGCCTTTTTTCCTGCTTGGTAACATTTTAGCATAAGGAGAGTTTATAAATGCAGCCAGAGCAAGACATGGATGCTCATATCCGAACTAACGATAAAAAAGCACAACTAATCAAACAACGACGCGTCAATAATGTGAAGTAACGACACACGGGTATTTACCGAAATTCGCTGATAAAAGTACCTAAGAAGGAGACGCGAAAACATTCACACCCCAACGACCTTGAATTCTTCGACGCGGCCTTATCTAGATACTGAAGTTCTTTTTTTAGATTGCACCAGTGAAGCCATACTGACGCAGTCACTTCCTCGACGGATAATTTGAGACGCTTGAATAATCTCTCGCGTCACCTAGTCGCCATGTCCGGCGACAACCTCGTTTTCGTAGAGCCTAGGCTCACACCCCCAATCCCGACAATGCGAACCTTGTACAGTGCGCAGATTGCTGTTGTGCTCCTTTAGCCTGTCATTGGGCACCTTTCAGTTTGCCCAGTGTAACTTTTCCAACAGCTGAGACGTAAGCTTACACCGCCTCTCAATGCAGCCCCGCGTACGGATCTCTCTGCGTTTCATATGGGGATACATGACCGCATCACACTTCTAGTACAAATAAAGGAACTAAAATGGAACTTGACGGACCCCAGCCCTTAAGCACCCTCACTTGCCTCATGAGGACCAACTCCTCTTGTGATCGCTAACAAGTGATCCACTTAGCCTTACAATTTCTTCACATGGGATTTCTCAAAGTATATAGATAGGGATGTATACTATAGTGCTAAAAGAGGACGCTAAGTACGGGCGGTATGCACGATCCGATGCGCATGCTTTGTTTCTCCGTATACAACTTGTATCGCAGACTGCAAATATCGAGTGTGAGTAAAACGAGAGCACCTCAAGAACCTATCTGCACTGACCTGAATAATTAACCTAAATATATGACAATCCAGAAACTTGGGATGCTTGGTACATTTCCGTGGTTGAAGCAGCGCAATGGGGCGTACACGTGAAGGACAAGAATTGGAGACGCAAGCGTTATTGAGCCATCGCAGTCACTGACGCGAAAAGTCCTGAACAAGGATCCAAGCCAGTTGTACACTTGTGAAAGTTCCCTAACAAGTCACATTTCTCCGGAGGCACTGCATTGCAAACGTCAGAGCCCCGCAAAATCCTCTTATAAACCAGGAGCGTCCGCAAACGGTGACACCTCGCAGGTGAAACCGAAGGGGTTGTCAGCGGGTCGTTTTGTGAATGCCCAGTCGACTGCAGAAAAATGCGCACCATTTGCTTCTGGACGACCGTCTTTGCGTTCTCGGAGGAAAGCGCGCGGCAACACAACTGGCCACAGAGGACAAGTTTTGCAGCATTCGTATAGTTGTACTTCGCCCAAGCGACGCACCGGCACGATGCCGCGGAGCCACGTGGCCAGGCCGCTTATCGGCTAATCGCCGTCATCACCACGCTGGTACTGCCGATGCCCTAAGTGCCGGCGCGCATTAGCAGGACCATCTGCTTCTCTTCATCATTCCTACATGGTGGTAACACCGCTGCAAACCAAGAGCGCAGTGGAAGGGAGGCAATTTCACATTAAGAGCTTGCTAAATTTGCTTTAACCGGACATCAGTTAGGTATGCAAATTGTAAAACAGTGTAGTGAACATATAAGACCCGTCTGTTCCCTATACCTCCATTTTGTCGGTGGTGT
The DNA here is from genome assembly GCA_013339685.2 of Hyalomma asiaticum. Taxonomy (NCBI): domain Eukaryota; kingdom Metazoa; phylum Arthropoda; class Arachnida; order Ixodida; family Ixodidae; genus Hyalomma; species Hyalomma asiaticum. Next base: position 82,687,634 of record CM023487.1, on the reverse strand, counting down.
GTCGGTAGCGCTTGCAGCTCCTGTCATTGCATCCCGTGTGAGTGCTGGTTGGAATTCGAGCAGCGTTATTTTTTTTATTGTAATCGTGTGCATTTTTTTCAGACATCCCCTTCCGTTACGGAAGCACGCCACTGATTTCTTGGTGAACGCTAGCGTAAAAGTCTTTCGTTGTAAATGTATTTGTCGTCCCAATCCTCCTGACGCGAAGGTAAATTCGTTGCTGTCTTTTCATTTTCTTGCAGAAAAGTATAATCAGATATCACGACATCCGATTGGAGAGAATAACGGATATTCTGTCCTGCGTGAGGCTGGTGAAGCTGTACGCGTGGGAGGAAACTTTTGCCCGTATGCTGACGCGACTACGTCGTCCAGAAGTGCAGCGACAATTTTACGCAAACCTTGTGGATGGAGTCTACGATTCCTTCTTCGTGTCTTCAAGCGCTGTCGTAAGAATATGGCTTAATTGCTTCTGTGTTGCTCCTCACTTGTATTTTCTTCAAAGGGCTTCTGAGTTCTTGCCGATATTATACAACAGTATGTTTAATTCTTGATATGTGTCTGTATAAGCGCATGTGGAATTCTACGCAGTGTGTTATCCTTTAGGAGCTTAGGCGCGACTGCTGAGAATGCAACTTGGCCTAAAATTCAAATGAATATCTGTCGTTCATTTTGGGATCTACAGTCTGTCGGCTTTTTTGTCAATAGTACGAGCAGCCTGCATATAACCGCAAATTTGTATTCCCATAAAACTTTCCTCTTTGTGTCGCCGTTAACGTCTACTGTAGGAGGAAATTCTAACACATTTTGCTGTAAAACTTATGCGGCGATATAAGATTGCTGGTCTCGCATTTGCTGGTCTTCATGATACGCAACGCTTATTTCGTGCTGCCTAGCTCTCTCCAATGACCATAAGTGCATCATTCATATTTTTCCTTCCTTCAAAACATCTAGCAATGCAAGTTATATGCGACGAAGGCCTTTGTCACCGCCGTATGCTCGAATTGATGAAAGCTTCTCCACGTTTTTTGCGTAATGTTTCTACATGTAACATTCTTAAAATTCGACATCTTCTGCTTGTCTGAGATGCAAGCGAGCTACAATATAAATATTACTTATCCACTGAATACTATGTATACGGTCCCTGTCTTACCTTACCTTGTGTACCGCTGTGAATCGGCACTGATATTCCACAGCTACTCAGCGTTTTGTGCAATGTACCAGAATTTTACCGCTGTATAGCTGAAAAGATGGCAAGATCTCATTTTGATACCTACTCAGCTCTTACTTACAAACATGTCATTTATGGCTGTTAGTGTTCGGACACATTTTCAAAGGGGCCCAATTTCTGTTCTTTTTTTTATGCTTGCGAAGATAACACAACGCATAAAATGGATAGACAGTCTAGGCGATCCATCACGCGACCACTAAACCACCGCCCAATTTCATTAACAAGCATCCCTTGCAAACTCATGGAACATGTCATATTCTCCCACATAGTGGATTTTCTTGACTCTCATAACTTTTTTCACTCTTCGCAGCATGGTTTTCGAAAAGGACTATCATGTTAAACACAATTAGCCGTCTTCGTTCATGACTTACAATTAAATCTAGATATTAATACACAGACTGATGCATTTTTTTTCGATTTCGCTAAGGCATTTGACAAGGTAGCTCATCATCGACTACTGCTAAAAATTTCGCATCTTATCCTTTATCCTAACGTTCTAAGCTGGATCAAACAATTTTTGACCAACCGGTCTCAGGGTGTACAAATAAACAACAAATCTTCTAACTAACTTCCAGTAACATCAGGTGTTCCGGAAGGTTCTGCGCTAGGTCCGCTTCATTTCTTAATATATAATGATAATCTACCCCTCTGTGTCTCTAGTAATATTCGCATATTTGCTGACCGACCTGTGTTGTTTACCGCACTATATCTTATACAAATGACCGAATTTTGCTCCAAACTGACGTAAACAATATTCAAAACTGGTGTGATAAATGGCTAATGCTACTAAACCCTTCTAAGTGCAAGGCTATGTCAATAACCCGCCGTCGCAATCCGTTTCTCACGTCTTATATAATAAATAATGAACCCGTCGAATCAGTCAAGTCTTTCAAGTACCTAGGCATCACTATAACTAATGAACTTGATTGGTGTTTACATATTAGCAACATCGAGGCGTCTGCTAACAAAAAGATAGGATTCTTTAAACGTCATTTACTAAAAGCTCCTCCTCACGTAAGACAGTTAGCATACACCTATTTCATCAGACCTAAACTTGAATACGCTTCTCCCATCTGGTGCCCGCATGAAAATTACCTCATCAACGCCCTTGAATCCGTTCAAAATCGCGCTGCTAGGTTCATTCATTCAGCATATTCATACGACATCAGCATATCGTCATTAAAATAAACCTCCAATCTAACATCTCTTTCGCGTAGACGTCACATTTTCAGGTTATCATTGTTTCACAAGTTCATTTTACAGTTCTCTTGCCATCGCACCATACATCTCCCCGCCAGCACGCGTATGACATCGCACAGGTGTTCCGCAAGGTTTAAATTCTGCTCGCCACAAAGTGCGCACTGTCACATTTTCGTCTTCTTTTTTCCCTCGTGTGGTTGTAGACTGGAACAGCCTTACATACGACATCGCTGCCATCACCTGTCCGTCTGCTTTCGCAGAACAAGTGCCTGCATTTGTTTTATAGTAGCAATGTTTTATTTTTGTAATCCCACCCCTTATGTAATACCCCCTGTCAGGGTCTTTAAGTAATAAAGAATGAATGAAAAACATTTTTTTTCTTTTTCTTTGTTCCCAGTAAGCTAACGATAATGTAGGCTTACCTATGGCACACTTGCGAATTTGTTTACCTAGAGGCATGGAAATTATAATGCAGTTTTTCTTTGTTTTTATTTTTCGGTGACTGGCAATTCGTCACTTTAGCTTCTAACTTGAGAGTTCCACAACGTGCTGTAACGGTCACATTTTATTGAAATCCAAACGCTGAAACCAGCGTGTGCTCTGCATGGAAAGGAACCATTATGAACATTATGATCACCATAATGATTGTGATCGTAATCCTCTGCTGCAGATGTCCAGTTATCCAGGGCTTGTGTACATCCGACGACATTGTCCCAGCAATATTAGTGATCTAATCTGCCCTCCAAACTTACCTGCATGGATCAACTCTGTTAAGCTCAATGATCAGCGGTTACTTTGCTTCACATTACATGACTCACGACCATTTATTCTTCTTGATTTCCCCTAACAATACATTAGCACGCGTTCGTTGCCTGACTCTCACCAATCGTGAACATGCCCACAGAACACGCAGCGCTCATTGCAGTTCATGTTCGGGTTTCGAGGTAATATTTAGAAGAGGGAAGAATTATTGGTACGTGCAAAAGCAAGCTGGGACGGCAGTGGTTGCGAGCATTATTCATTAATTTATTGGGCTATGACTGCGTGACACGTTTGTTACCTTGCACTCTGCGGAAACCAATTCTCTGAGCAGCACGTGTTGATGTCATCATGACCGCCCGTGCATATTCTCTCCTGCCTCCCCTCTTCCGCTTTCACCCCATCTGCTTATCACCGTTCTTTTTTTTGGGGGGGGGGAGGGGGAGAAGGGGCAGGGGGGGGGGGGGCGTTCCAACATGGCTTATCTATTTGCAGCGTCCAAAAGCAATAAAGAATTTGAAGGTTTACGTTCTTTCTGTCCAACTCATGTTCCTCTGCTACCTGACAATTTTGCGCAATGGTTCCTTTCAGAAATGTGAACCAACTTATCAAACAAGAAGTTCTACTAAAATAATAGGACTGTTTCAAGCAAAAGCCTTGGGTTTACTCTTTTTTTTTTTCTTTTTGCAGATGACGACCATCCTCTTCGCGACGCTGTCTTGGTTTCATTCAGAGACTGCCATGACAGCTGCTCTTTCCTTTCCGTGCATCTACGCTATGACACTACTAGATCCTGTGAATACCAATCTACTGACCGTTACCCGTCTCCTACTCATGGCAAGTCGTTGGTGCTATCTATATATTTAAAGCTGCCGCGCTTTCTCCTGTCTAAAATTGTTCCATAGGTGTCGCAGATTGCATCGTCGCACTTACAAGAGCATTGTATTCTTATCACTCAACGCGGTGCGGGATTTGAAGGACGCCAGTTCAACTCCACATACTTAAACATTCCGAGAAGTGTACCTGGCAGGACCGGATTACCAGCCCCCGCAAGTTGGACGCACAGGACCTAATCCTAGGTGCGAAGTTTGACGGACTTGGTGTGGGATCTGTCTGAGGGGAAGTTGGTATCTGCCAGAACTGCCTTTTTTGGATGTGCAAGACTTGTTTTAGTCCATTTCCGAGAGTGGGCTCTTTGATGCGGTTCGCTACATCACTGAAGCATCGGGCGAGGTGGCGTTCCACAACACTGCTATCATGAGTACAGATCAACTTTTTAAGCCTTTGACGATTTTATTTGCAGTCCACCATTGTGCATCTTAGCGGTTCCTATTTTGCTCAAAGAGATGATATATGCATCGTGTATCGGCTCTTCTGTGGCGGCAGTCTTGTTTGACATCTTTCTCCTTCATCCATTGACAAGCGCAGTAATGTCACTACCAGTAACGTAGTTAAGATTTATGGATACGTTGATATCTATCTGCTGTTTCTAAATATACCTGAGTCTAGCCTTGCAGTTGCTAGCTAACTAACACCTTGAAGAAGTCTGGGGAACTAGAATTCGCGTGCGAGCTGCCTCGAGGTAATTCAATATAGTTTTCGGATCTTTTCTTTAGGTTTACGAACCACCACGTGTGCTGGATGTATAACCCCAGGACTAAGAACAGCCTCTTGCCACTTGACAGCGCACATTTTAAACTGATCAAGAGAGGAATAGCCATCACGTGCCTTAATTCGGCGTTAGTCAAATCTTGTGAGCGCCAGATTTCTACAGGCTTTAGAAATCAGATTAGGCAATCGCAGGACGGTCGATTTCCTCTCGCCGTTATTATGAGTGTACGTGAATGCCTTCTGCAAACACTCAGACTGGGTAAGAAGGTGCGAGATCCCAAAGAAAAAGTGCCCACGCACGTTACTCCTTACGTACATCGCCTCTCGCACAATATAAAGAAGGTCGCAGCTAAATACAATGTCCGCACTGTGTTCTCCGCCACCTGCAAGCTTGCCAAGATTTGCCCTCTGATGGCCGATGAAGAGCCGGCTGTTTGCCTCAAGAAGGACGACACACCATACACTGAGTGTGTCAGCAAAGTTATCTGTACCATACCCCTTAGCTGCGGTAGGTTGTACATTGAGCAAATGGGCCGATGTTTGAACTATCTTGCAAGGGAGCGAAATCTGGTTGCAAGGGGGCTGTGTGGTTGTGTGCCACACCTCGGCAAACCACCTTCCTTAGGAAAGCGAACACCCGCACTGAAAGAGAGACAATCGAGGCGGTTTTAATAAAATGGGCAGGTAATCGGTGCATTAGCACGCCCTCAATACATTTAAGCGAAAAAGAAGTCATCTTCTTGCAAAAGTCTGCAGCTATTGATAGTTTAGCCTGTGAGCAAAGTAGCTTCCTAACACTTGGTTTTGATGGTGCTATGAACACGTGTTCTTTTGTGCATGCATCATTGTTAATATGAGGCACTGTACTTATCCGCTGAGTCCGTTCCTTGGTTTAGTATGCCTTTTTCGGTCGCCTTTCTTTTTTTCGCATATTTTAACGGCATATATCTGGAAGATAATCTGCCCGGCATCCTGTATGAAATCCAGCGATACTTCCTGCGAAAGAGTTGGAAGTTAACGCCAGCGTGGGTTCTGCCGTGTCTGTGTCCCGTCAATTTAGCGTCTTACCTATTCCTTCGAGAAATGAACCAACTAGCTCAATAACGTGTTATCCTGAAAAAAAAAGGCAGTTGCTTTATGACAGAGTACACACATAATTTCTAGGAGTGGGTGGTTGCGTACCAAGTAAGTGCGAAGAGCTCTGAAAGAAGACTCTGCCTCTCAAATCCAGAACCGTTAGTGGAAGGGTGCACTCATATCTGGGGTAAAATCTTCCAATAATAAATTTTCTCCAGCACGTCGAAGATAGCTTCATTAATATTTTTGGAGTCTCAAAGCAAGCGACACCACGTTATTTTTTTGCCTGAGACCGTTCGCAGCAGTGGCACATGGGCGGCCGTGTTCGATCACCTTACCAAGTGGGCATGAATGGCCTTTCGTAGCAGGCCCGCGAAACGGCCTCGATGGCCGTCCTGTTGCACGAGCGGTGTTGCGGCAAGCCAGTGCTGCTCTTTGGGTGTGCCGATGGCGTAAAGTTATCGCAAGCATTTCAACAAACATGGAACCCTGATATTGATGAACAGATCGCTAAAATGATGGAATACAAGGAATGCCCCTGGAGCCAACGTTTCGACAAGTGGACTTGTCTTCGTCAGGATGGCAACAGCCTTCTCAAGCGTTCGTTTCTGCACACTCCCCCGTCCAGAGGAGAGGAGGAGTGGAGCACGTGCGAACAAAAAATAATGAGGGGGATGGAAAGACAGGAAGCTTTCAAAATGATCCGTTCGTTGGTGAGTTGGTACGTATCTTGGAAATACACTGTGTGCGCAGATCAAGAACAAAGGACCAAGAAAGGAACACGTACGACATTTACAGCGCTGCACCTCTCACATGTGCCCCCAACCCCTCCCCCCCACACCGACTTCTGCGCCGCACATAGAGTATATTTCCAACAAACGTGTTAAAAAAGTAACTGCACTGATTAAAGTCCTTGTTCCAGTCGAACTGGATGGGGAATCACCACCTAAAAAATCGGTTTTGCCAGAAGGGTGAATCAATCAATGCCACAGCAATTCACGATGTTGTAACGACGCGTGATCAACGAGGATGGACAGCAGAACAAGCAAGCACCTTACGAGTCGTCAAAAGAGTATAGTACGTCTTCTTTGTCGCCACGATCAGCCTGAAACTCGTTCTACTTTAACGTCGTCGGCGTCGACACATACCAGCGGCAGTAGAGTTGCTCCAATTTCTCCCCCATAGGATATCGTCGTCCCCATGATAGAAAAGGACACAACCGCAACAAAAAAAAAAAAACTACAGCACAGTCTTCTCAGTCTTCACTGTACGGCTTCATACGAAGCACGTGAACGACTTCGGGCAAGATACATCGGCGGTTTGAACAGTGTGAGCTGTCGGAAAGCACTTCGTAGTTCACGTCACTGATGCGTCGGAGAACTACGTAGGGCACGAAGTATCTGCGCAGGAGTTTTTCAGAGACCACACCGACAAATAGGTGTCTAGACACAAACTCTGTTCCCTACGTTGTGTGTTTCGGGTTTGTAACGCAGATTATAGAATCTCACCTCGGAGTCCTGTTGCTCGTGGATCCACAGGCGCGCAAGCTGCTTAGCTTCTTCTGCTCATTGGATATTCTTCAACACTCTTCTCGCTGTCACCAAGTTCATGGGGAAGCATTGCCTCTAATGTTGTCGTAACCTCACTGCCGTAAAGGAGACTGAAAGGTGTCTTGCGAGTGGTTTCTTGACGAGCCGTGTTGTATGCGAAAGTGACATAAGGTAAAATCTAATCCCAGTTCTTGTGATCTGCGTCTATGTACATGCTTATCATGTCAGCCATTGTTCTGTTGAGTCGCTCCGTCAGTCCGTTTGTCTGGGGTGGTACGCGGTTGTTTTCCATTGGGCTGATGTCACTTAGCCGTAGAATGTTGTCCCAAAACATCGCCATGAATGCTGTGCCCCTGTATGTAATTACTACGGCGGGAGCGCCATTCATTAAGACGATGGCCGTGAGAAAAAATCGTGCGCGCAGTAGGAGATGGAGAAGCAAAATGTGATCGGGTCGTCGCTGTATTTTGCGGCTCAAAGTTCTCAGAAGTGTAAGCGTCGTTGTAGGCACGTCGATCGTCAAAAGGAGGATAGCCGGAGTTGGCAGGAGGGTTTGGGTATTGTTCGAAGCGATAGGGGCAAAACCGATAGACGTGCACTGCTTGGCCATAGTGGTAGCACACTCGTCGACGGTCAAAGCTGCACCGCACATCTATTTTCCGATCCGGTAGTTTGGGGGCAAGTCTCTACGGAACGGAGGAGTTGCTTATACATGCCGAAGATACGCCACTCTTCGCGCTCGCGGCGTGATCGGCGGAGTTCGTAAGGTCGACGGGCACGATATCGGCTTTGTTTGCAGCGTAGGCGACGGCGCAGTTGATGTTGTCAGCGCCGCCGAAGTTGTGTTCAGTGATGGGCAAGCAGTCTCCGCATTAGTGAGGCGCCGCGGCACGTTAGCGTCTTCTGGCGATGAGAATGCTTGGCGGAGCTCTTCGCGAACCACATCAGCTACAAGAGATAACGCAGTCGCGGGTTCCGCAGGCGCAATAGGAAATCTAATTTTCTAAGCTCTTCTCACATAACCTCTTTTATTACCTCACGCAGCAGCCTGTCGTTATCCGCAGTCAGTGCGCAAGTGTTCGTGGTCAAGTAGCTTGTCATGCTAGCGGCCTGTACCCGTGTCTGTACCCGTGTCGCAAAGGCGCACTGTACCAATGTCTCAAAAAACATTTGTATTCTCACCATGGTCGATCGTTTCACACTCTAGGCGGAAGCTCTCCCCTTTCGGATATCACCGCCGAAACGGTGTCCCGCTTTTTCTTTTCGACGTGGGTATCTCTTTTTGGCTGCCCTAGCAGCAGTAGCTAGAGAGCATAGACGTCACTTCGAATCCTCCCTGTTTGCTTGTCTTAATCGCATTCTCGGCGTTAGCTATTGCCGTACCAGTCCGTACCTTCCTCGCGCCAGTGGTATGGTGGAACGCCTTCACCAACAACTGAAGACCACCCCGAATACCCGCCTAAATTGTGCCACCTAGGCTGATGCCTTCCCCCATGTGCTCCATGGCTTACTGGGCCAGTCCTTTGGGCAGACCTAAAGTGCTCAGCACCAGAGTTGGTGCATAGGAGTTCTCTGAGGCCCCACAGAGACTTCTTTACTTCAACACAGCCCCCTTCCCAGCTGCAGCAATTCCCCCAACGCCCCTTGTACAGTGTTCAAGACCTCCGGTCCACTCCTCTCCGACCTTCCCGCCACGAAGTATCTTCGTGCACCCTGACCTAGCCAATGCCACACAGGTTTGCGTGGGCGCCGCCGCGGTCCGTCCACCTCAAACCCCAGCCTATAGCTGACCATTCAGCTTCCTCCATCGCACACAGGAAACTGCTACTCTCCTACAGAACGGCCGCGAAAAACGTCAGCTTGGACCGACTTAACCCAGCCTACATAAAGACCACAATAGAAAGACTGGCGACCCACTTGACCTTTTCCCGGAGTGCCACAACCGGCCTTACGTCACATTTCGACTACCAGTCTACACGGGCGAACCTGGAGTGCCCTTCTTTGGGCGGCACGTAAAATCGAGTAGAGCTCGCCGGCGTGAGCAAAAATAAAGACGGCGCTGGCGTTCTTTTGGTTAGCGTTGAATAGTGGTCAGCCCTCTCTTTCTTTCGCTCCTGAGGCACAAGCCTGCGTTGGTACTGTGAAGTTAACATTCTTCTAAGCAGCAAGCTACTTTGTCCTGTAATGTTGTAACGTCTTCCCTACTGACCGCGCACCACATTTTTTTCGTAAGATTGGAAGGCTTTAAAATCTGCCTGGTTCGTGTGTTTCTGCGGTGTTGTGTGATGTCTCATTGTCTTCTATTTGTAAAGATGCATCTGGTCAACTCTTGTTCCCGTTTTAGCACAGGTTTTGTGCCGAAGGAGCATCTATCCGTTGTAGTTGGTATATAAGCGTGTTTCAAATGTGTATCAAGAAGAGTTAATGACTTTAATCCTGTTTACTTATCCTGGCAGCCTGATACAAAACTGAATCCAGTTGCGAGAAATTGTTCTTGTTGCAACAAAATGTGCTCCAAAGCGGGCTTGGCCATTACTGTCGCCGGAATAAACAAATATTTTATATAAGCTAATTTGTCACAGTTGCACAAAAACACTTATCACCAAAAAAGTTCACTTTGCTTGAAATGAACAAAATTTTACAGAGAAATTACACATTATTGTTGCCACAGTAATTCATATATTGCATTATTCAAGATATGCTATCGCAAAATATAATCTTAAACTTGATTTATAGCTTCATATACGCGCTGTGTATAAGTGTTAGATTCACTGTAATTTCCTATGGCTTAACCACAAGAACATGATTGCAATGCACTATTTATTTGAGCCATCTTTTTTAAGCTTTTGCAAGTCATCGTGGAGCTGTATGTCTTGCAACTTTTAATATTTCAGAGCTTAGCGTAACGAAGAAAAACTCGCCGATTTTCCACTTAGGAACCATTTCTGAGAACAAGTACAACTAAATTAATCTATCATAGCGACAGCTGCGCGTTAGTACGGTAGTTTAGCATTATGTGCCATTATGCGTACTGCTGGTACCAAGTCTTCCGAGTGTTGGTGTCACTAGTACCACAGCCTGCGGACAGCGCGAGTACTGTGGACGTCATTAATACAACACTATGGTTATTCCGGCATGCCGTGGTACTGATGCTATCCTTTGGTCTGATACTCATGGTACTTGCTTGTATACTGTGTGCGAACGGCACCGTACCATGGTTTGGTGCCTAGCGAGCGATTTCGCATGCTTCGAATTCGTACCGGCTTTCTACTGTGGTACCGTTGAGGCGACGAGACTTTCGCGGAAGCACAGCCGGTTAGCCACTTGGTACACTGTCCGAAACAAGTGGTTGCAATCTGCGCAATAGGGGAGAAGCTTTTTGGGACAACTGGTGATTGGCGTTAAAGGAGCAGAGCCGAACAGCACGGACTAAGGAAGAGGAACGAAGACAACAGAAAAATTACTATTTTAAAAGACACATTCCGAAGCACCACTCGCAGGACCGTTCGACGAATGATGTATGAATCCTACACGAAAGTAGCGCCTGCATTTTAGATCCCTAATATAATGTAAATTGTAGCAGGCTCCGTGACATGCATTTCAGCATAGTGCCATAGCTTACCGCATCCCAAGGTATTCGTGAGTGACTGTTCGGACGCTTCCTACTTACCATTGCACTTGCTAGAAGTAGATGAAAGAATATAATGTACTCTATTCACGATGATTTATTCCACTGTTGCCAGTGCTCTCACGCAGCGCGAAGGATCTCGAGGTCTTGTACGGAGAAGAGAAAGTTCACTCACAGTGGAACAAAAGGCGAAGATAACTATTCAAAAGGTTTGTGGCTTTCTATCTGTGCTTCTCTTACTACATCCACAAGCTGGTTAAGCAAGCAATTGGCAGTCATCTGGGTGTCTCGATGGTCAACTTGTAGCAAACACCACCTTAAGTATCAAAGATACGAATAAAGATGGACGAAATAAAAACTACCACGGGTGCAAAGCCCCCACTTGGCTCAACTAGTGGAGTCGGCTTCTTTTCGAAGGCATGATCCTTCGCAGCCCAGTGAGACCACACTTCGAACACGAAAGCGTTTTATGCCAGGATCCACCAAAAACTCTGCAACGTACTTTTGTAACGGAAGTGGATATCTGAGAAAATTAACATACATTCACAATGAAAAACTTCCACCGCGGCGCACTCGAACCCACATTCACTCGGGGTCTTATGAAAGGGGCCGGAAGCTTTACCGATACACCACCGCAGCAACGCTCGTATGGGGGGTGGGGACAGATGCGCCTTATATGTTCACGACAGCTTTCCAAGTTGCATTTCAGCGTGGATTGGTCATAGTAAACGTGTTTAGCGCAGTTAACTATAGTGTTTAACAAGCAAAATTACTCTTAAATTAACATCGCTATTTGGTGTTTTCATCTCTTTCATCTTTTTGTGATATATATGATTATTTAATAGGGTACTGTATTGTTATGTTTACAATGTCTAGTGATGCTTGACACGACCACGTGCCTGTGACTATGGACGTTTTTGTGCCAGTGACATTCTTATTTATTTATTAGTGACTTTTGCTCGAAAGTACTGCCATGTGCTTGCACTTATATACGTATACTTTGTCAGTGTGTTTCTCCATTACTGTTCTGACGGAACCACTGTTATTGTGATTATGGTGGATTGCCTCGCATACTGCTTCGCAACCATGCATATTGAACGCGCCAACCCAGGAGCCAAGGGGTGAGTAGCCGGCGCCTTATTTGTGCGCCAACATCTCCTAATATCATATCAATAAAAAAATTCACAGCATATCCACGGAAGTGAAGGATGATGAGTAGGCGAAGCTCCGGAAGTTCATCGTAGATCGTGCCGAGTTCCGGATGAATTTAGTTAACGCGCACGCTACGAATCCTTATGGTTCAACTACGCACAAGTGAAATCTCCCACCGGCACTTCATTGCAAGTGAAGATCCAGTGCCTATATATATATATATATATATATATATATATATATATATATATATATATATATATATATATATATATATATATATATCGGGTGGCCGGTGAACGGTTCTCCAGCGCGAGCAGTCGGTATTTCTCAATCAAGAAACTCGCTAGAAGACGCTGCCTGCGTCAAGCTTGTCTCTCGCGGGTGAGGGCGCATCCTCCTTCCTTGCGAACTGGTAGAGCGTTCATCTAAGAAAGCGCGTTTCCATAGTCAACGCGCGCCTTTCGCTCACTCTCTCTCTCTCTCTTTCTCACAAGACAGCAGATGGAAGTGTGAGAGAGCTCGCGCGCCTCCCACACGTAGCATCATTCATTTCTTTGAAGGTAACGCCACACTAGGAACAATGGACGGACAGACCCAAACCTTAAAGGGTCCCTGGAACGTTTTTGTGACATTGCGTCACTGAGTAGGCGACACATTTGTGAAATCCTTCACACCATAGATAAAGCGAAGCACCATGCGCTAAGGCAGCTATGGGCTTATTTCTGTCGCCTTCCTCCTTACCACTGCTGTTCCTCCTCAACTCGATCTGCTGCGGAGTGCGCGCTAGCGACGACAGCGCCTCCCGCGTCAGCCGCTCTGCCGAGCCTTCCGTAGAGACATAGCGCCCCGATATCCTCACTGAGGTTGCCCGCCTCGGCAGTGCTAGCCTCGGTAATAGAGCGCCGGCGACTCGTGTGAACGCCGCCAGATGCCGCGACGATACCGTTGGCTGAAACGAAGGAGTACGTTGTAGAAGCACGTTGTTCGCAGCTAGGTTTTGAAAGTGTGACTGGTTCGGGGCCAATCAGCGACCTCCCATTCGTAGTTCGATTGGCGGGGGCGTTTGAAAACGCATTTTGGCGAACCGCTGCGACCTTTTGCGATACACGTGTTCAAAACCTGATTATAAATTACACACTTTACGCACATCGCTGAAATCTGTCCTGTAATGGTCCTAATGACCCGCTCTACCGGATCACCATGTTTGCACAAAATCTTCAAAACCATTTCAGGGTCCCTTAAGGAGCTTCGCCCCTAAAACATCGCCTTCCGTATACTGCGCTCTTGGTTCACTTACATTCGCTGCTGTGGTGCCGCCATCTGGGAAATGATAACTATAGACCGAAGCAGTTTGTCGTGCTAAATCGCGCCGGTAGTCAGCGCTTCGGTAGCGTTCGCGCCTTGACCGCCGCGGAAGTTAGCGGCGTGACGGTGCGTTCCTTGGGCGAACTACGAACGCGGCCGCTACAAAATTTGTCTTGTGTGGCCATGTGTGGTGAGTTGCGACGCGCACTGCTCCAGGAAAGCAAGGACGGCCGCCGGCAAGGAAATAATTGGTCTTTCTTTGAAGTGGGCTGTGTTTTCACGAAACGATCCGCTGACAATCCGCTTTGTTTCGCTTGCAAGGTGTCACCGTTTTCGGAGGCTGATTGTTTATGCCAGGTTTCGCGCAGTAGTTTTGGCACGTGTAATTCAGTTTGCGCCGCAATGTGAGTTGTTTGAGAACTTTCCCTTGTGTACAACTGTCGAAAATCCCTGTGCTGTGTCGAGCTGCCACTGATGTCTACATGTAACGAGTTCGCATGTTCACAGTACCCAGGCCATCTCCCTCCCCTCGATTCGCCACATTGCCGCTTATGCATTCCACAACTTCGCGAAGACAGGTTCCACTTGCGTGTTATACAGATTCCCGTGACAGAGGGGTGAACCACCTTTTTTTTTAAAGTTCGGTCCCTCCTAGGTACCATTAAGTCACAGTCTAGGAACGCTAAAACCAGGTTTTCTGTCTAAAATATATTGTTTGTAACGGCTTTCTAAGTAGCTGTACCGCGTATACGGAAACAGTTCGATAGCTCGCTAAAAAAGAGTACCGTCATTTGCGCAAGTGAATGGCGATAACCGCGAGAGTTTTGACTTAACAAACTGGTTCGTATAATTTGTTTAATTTTCCACAGAATACAATTCATCGGACTTCGCCTAACCGTCTTCGTCGATTTCTGTGGTTTCCGTGAGTTTGGCATTCGATTCTTGCGTGACCTTCACCCGTGGACGCTGTGCAGTCATGTACGAGAGCTGTCGTAAACACGGCCTGTCGTGTTCTGCACGACACGACTTGTTGCCTCAGCTTCGTGGAGGACACGGGGTTGACCGGGCGGTTATGACAAACGAGCGTGTGTTTTCTACGTGTTGCGTTTGATGTGTCCCCGTGCCTTGTCGTATGGTTCCTACGCCTGTGCCTCCCTCCTCGTAGTTCTACTTTGTATTGCTTTCATCTGCTTTAGTCTCCGTTCCCCATCCCCGGCGTAGGACGGGTCAGGTGTCCTCCTTCACGAGAGTCAGTTACTACCAGGTGCTTATATCTGCTTTTCAAATTAAGAATCTCATATATGACAGCTTCATGGAATAGGCCGATCGCACTTCACTGCATTAATCCCCTTCAGCTGTACCAAGTAGGTAGCAGTGATGTCACTTGGGGCCAATGGGAGCATTCGTCGATGCATATGGGCCACCAGGGACCGTTTTAAGGTGGTTTGTTTTTCACCGAATCCGCCTAGGTACATTAACTAAAACAAAGCGCACGCGGATGCTCACAAACGTTCAGAACATGTTGCCGGGACACGAAACCTAAAATAAGATGGAAAAGTGGGCAACAAGGGTGGCATACTTATTAAGAATTGCGAGAAAAGCAAACAAATACATAGAAACAAACGTACAGGACGAGAGGTGATGTCGTATACAGCATGGCTTCGCGCAGTAAATGTTCTAGGTGGCAGTAACAACTCGTTAAGTGTTCGGCATAGTTATCGCGTCTTATTTCTTTCTCTTTTTCGTTTCTGACACAGGAAAGTAAGCATCCCAAGCATAAACAGTTTCGCTATACATAGGCTTGATTTGTTGGAATATAGTATTATAGATTTCACATTATCTAACATCGTCTATTGTCATTTTCCAGAAGGATGTGTGACCTTGACAGAATGCTCGTTCGCTAGGAAGGCGTCGATACTTTCTTGTGGCAGAAGTTCCGATGTATGCCTTCAAGACGTCACCTTCCATTTGGAGCCTGCATCTTTAGTGGGTGTCGTGGGCATCGTAGGCAGCGGCAAAGTCGACACTGCTTCTTTCACTTCAAGCGGAGATGCACTGCCTGCGTGGTGCATGTAAAACTTGGGTATGTTATACGGACCATTTTCCATTAACAGATATTCACCGTCTAAGGCAAGGTTATAGCGAACTGTACTCATAATCATAATTATCATGAGTCAGCTCTATTTATCCTGCCAGAATATATACTTGTTGTTTCTAAATTAACCTATCTGTCAAGCGCTAATTACGTTTTCGGTGGCACTTGAAAGGGCTACTCAGCCCACACCTGACGGCGCACACGTCAATAAGCGCGTCCTATTTCGTCTTTCCACCACAACATTCAGAGTCACCCGTGTGTCATACCACCATTGGGATTTTTGTTTACAGGCAGGCATAATGCCTCGGGAATAGACCGATTCGCTTTACTCAAAACATACGAGAGTTGCACTTTTCAAGGCCCAACTGACCGTGAAATCAAAATTCGAGTGAGATTCAGAACTGTTTTACTTGGAATATATGCATACATACTCCAGCTACGTATCTGTATTGTAGCCGCTCCGATTTACTCATTTGTCGTAGCATCGTACAAATTTTAATACGGCCTTATCATGGAGGAGAGCCTCCTCGGCCTTTTGCCGACTCTTTACGCGGTTCGCTGTCTGTACACCGTGGTGTTTACGTCCTGCTTCAATGTTCCCGCACCTTTCCCACACTTTTCTGTCACTCGTGAGAATTACAACGTACAGACGACTCATTTATCGATGAATTGTGGCTGCTTTGCGCTGCTTAGTAAGTGAAAATCGAGCGAATCGAGAGGTTGTATTAGTTGAGGCACGCGCTCACGGTGCACTGATAATCAAGAGCTGGCGCGATTGACGAGCATAATCAAGGCGCCGTGCAAAACGCCTACGCACAGCGTCGTCACATTTTCACTGAGGCTTTGATTACGCCACCACAGGGCATTCAAAAAGGAAAATAACTCTCTGGCGGCTACCTTCTCCGACCAGGGCGTTGTAATGATAGCACCATGCTACACGGGTGACTCAATGAAGGCGGTCACTGCGCAGAAAGGTAGCTTGAAAGTGTGTCATAATGTTCCAAATAAAACATTTTTGCATATTACTTTGTTTCCGATTTTGCGATTAATCATTCCTGGAAGAATAGCCCTCCTAAAAAGAGCGCCTCCTAATGTTTCGCATTAGCCGTGTAAAAAAGGTGTGCAAGTTTTTTAGTGATGAGCGCTATGGAAAACACACCAACGCAGAAATAACTTTTTTTTCGATGTGTTCTGCTTCCTATACCTAACGTGCACGCTGCTAGCCTCAGCGGCCTAATATTTCATGAGTGATGCATCGCAAGCAGATGGTGCGCTATGCGGAGCTTGGTGACTGAACGCAGGATCCTTCATTAAAGTCCAACTCCGGTGATTTTTCAGCGTTCACTGGTCTCAATAAAATTTTCACTATATATCCCCCTCGACACTGTAATAAGATATGTCAACTCAGGTGGTGGTAAGTCATTTAGTCTCCGTATAAATTAATTTTAAAAGTTTTTTGCCCTCGAACGACCACATCGTGGCACTCTTGTTCTCTGCCCATTAAAACATACTGACGGTTATGCGAAGCGCGATGTGCGATATGCGCGTGCGCAGTCCTTCTCTTGTGCTGGCCTCAGTGCTAGATGACAGTAATTATGTAAATGCCTTTGTGCGATAAGTGTCGAACATTTATCTGGAAAACAGGCACGTTGTGTGAATGGAGATGTGTTTTCTATTCGATAATGCAACTCCCTGCCGTGACGTCAAAGGTGATGTATTTATGTGTGATCTATTTATGAATTAGACGTATTAAATGTCGGAATGACGATGTATTTCATTGAATGTTGTAAGACCCTGCTATTACGTCTATTGGTGCTGCGGGCTATCCGATGAATGCAGAATGAAGACCATAACGCTGACTATGCGAAAGCCAATGTGCAATAAAGTGTAGAAAAGGCTTAGCTCGATGCTGCGGATTCCGTCCTAGCAGGTGCGCCCGTATTTCTGCAGAGCGATATATTAAAAAAAGCGCATGAGTGGATGGCCAGCGTTCAGGTGCGGTCTGTTCATAATGCATAAGCGGGTCCGCTTTTCCTTGGAGCCACTAACTACTACGCCCACCGTTACGTGATAGTGAGCGTGTGAATGGCTATACCGAAAGAGATAAATGAAGGAAGAACGACGCAACGAAAGAAACGAAAAAAAAAACATTGTCTCATGCTGCACAGTAGGAAACTAACCCTCGTTTGCCCTCGACACTCTACCCACATCCTTGCATTAAGCAAGTTTCTCTGCTCCAGCTGTTCTCAGAGCGGAAAAAAGGAAAAAAGATGTTTTGAATTATTTATTTTATTTGCGTGCTTCTGTGTTTGTAGGGCCTGAGAGCGCACCGCGCTCCAGAGCGAGGGGTCGCACGTTCGATGCGCACTCGATCCGAAACTTTTTTTTTTATCGCTGTGTCCAGCTCGAATTTTCGCTCGCGGACAACGGGGATTTTCCGCTCACAACCAGAGACGCCGACGCCGACGGGGACACCGGAATTTCTACGAAACGAACTCTTGCTATCGCGTTAAAATAGACCTCAAAAGCAGCGAAGGGCTCAGCATGGGTTTGACACGAATGCCCTCTGGAGTGAGGATATTGCCAGCATATTTCGATATACGAGTGGTTGCTTTATCAAGCTTTAGGGAATCTTAACGCACTGTTTCAACTATCGCAGGGGTCAATGGCCTTCGTGCCGCAACATGCGTGCATCTACAACATGTCTGTCAGGGACAACATCCTGTTTGGAAAGCCACTCAAGTACAGTTACTACATGCAAGTAATAAATGCCTGTGGTTTGCTGAAGGACATCGCTCAATTGCCAGCCGGAGACCTTACCGAGGTCGGAGAGAAGGTGGGTGGTAACTTATTAGAGCAGGGCTGCATGGGCCGCTGGAAACGCCACAAAGAGTGTACACACACGGCACAAAATTAGGTGCACAGACCGACACGTACAAGTGCAATACTCACAAATTCAAATAGAACGCTCGGAGCTCGTGTGCGCCGGCATGTACAGTGCCGTCTAAGAGTGCTGGTGGAAGCAAGGCGTTGCATTATGGTATAGCGGGCGGAGCGGAACGCCTACGGAGCAGAATCGCTCCTTCGTGCTTCCAGCGAGCCGGCCTGTAGTTTATTACCACGCCAGCGTCGCGCTGCAAATATTGCGTGTCTTCTTATACCGAATGACATGACCATTCAAGAAGAAAGGCAGAAGCTGATGCGTTCTTACTAATTTGTCACGCTGAATGGCCACCGTAGTAGCTTCTAGGGGTGTGCCAGCACAGCACCAAGTCTTCGTTTAAATGTTGCAAGGGGGCAAGCCTGAGAGTTCTTATCTCCTAATTTTTGTGTCTGTGATAAAACGCATGAAAACAACGCACGAAGCGTACCTTCTATCTTAGACCCAGGTGCTTATATCGACGGAGGCACGTAAGGCGCAATGTCGTCGCCAAATCTCGTGTCTTACTTGCACAGAATTCGCACCGCGTTGTCATTGCGCCTGCAACAAGCGCACCGCCGAGCCATTTCAGTCGGCATACGAAGGTGTACAAGCCTTGCCTGCGCCACGCTGGCATTGCGATGAACTACACGCCGGCTCGTTGGCGACCGAGAAGATAAACGGTGTGCTGTTAATTTTCCCTGTTGCTATACCACAATGGAACACCACCGTTCCAAGGGCGGCGGCCCTTATTAATGTACTGGTGTCCACGAGCTCTGAGTGTCCTCTTTCAATCCGTCAGTATACTGCACATGGAGGAGTGCACATAGACATCCATGCGTTTACACTAGTGCTCATGTCTGGGCGTACAAGCTCACATGACGCATCTGGACCAACTCGTGGCCACTCATTCCCCTGTGCGACTGCAAGTAGGCCTCCGCTAAAGTGCCAAGACCAACTCTTACCGCTAGACACTTGATAGTGCATTCCCACAAAACACGCCTTCAATTCGCGCAAAACGCTGGTCTTTCAGCACAAGCACTTACGACACATACACAAAGCCGACTTGGTACTCTTAGTGCAAGCCTCATTGCATTACAAATGCAGCGTCTATTTGCTGATGCATGTAGCGAGGAAACGTGCATTCACGCGTGAGCACAGGCCTTCATGAATACACGTGTACATATACGTGGGTTCAGTCCAAATGTACTCAGCGTATTCATGTATAGATACATGCGAAGCCGTGCAGCATGTCATTCACACACGCTGTCGTAAAAGCGAACGCATTACACGCATGCAGATGCGGCTGGACCGTATGCCAAATGCGTAAATAAATAAAAATTACACCATCTCCCGCTAAAGGGGACCATGAGGAGATGCGAAGCAGTACGGGGGGTGCACAACGCGTTTGCATCAGTTTGACTAGGTGTCGCGTTTGCATCGGTTTGACGCTAGCAGATGCTGCCTGCGTCAGCGTTGTCTCTCGAGGGCGAGGGCGCGTTCTCGTTCCTTGCGAGCTTTGAAAGCGCTCATCGAAGATTTCCGTCAGGCGGCAGCTGCGGGCGCTGCGGCGAGCGCGCGGCAGGCGAGGGAGAGAGTGATGTCAGGCGCGCACTGCGAGGGGAGCGTGACGTCAACGCGCAGCTGCGGCGTGACCTACTTGGCACCGCTCCAACACCTGCGGCGAGGGGAGCGCGTTGCGGCGCGTTCGTACGGACGGAGGGACAGCGTTACACAGGCTAGTCAAAGAGCTGCTTCGCATCTAAAAACCACA
Source organism: Hyalomma asiaticum (assembly GCA_013339685.2). Taxonomy (NCBI): domain Eukaryota; kingdom Metazoa; phylum Arthropoda; class Arachnida; order Ixodida; family Ixodidae; genus Hyalomma; species Hyalomma asiaticum. The sequence goes on along the minus strand of CM023487.1, from coordinate 82,667,332 downwards.
GTCGCGCAAGCACGGGAGCCTGCACTCGTTTGAAATTTGCACGTATCGTTGGCAAAATCTTTAACTGACGCACACTCGGAGCACTTTCTTTGCGGTTCAGGAAGAGGCGCGAAGCAGTCAGCTGCGTCCCTGCCTGATTGATTTCTAGGGTTTTACGTCCCAAAACAGCGTGTTGATTATGAGAGACGCCGTAGTGGAGGGCTCAGGAAATGGTGACCACCTGATATCGCACAGCACATGGTTTTCTACATTTCGCCTCCACCGAAGTGAAGACGACGCGGGCAGGACTCGATCCCGGGACCTTCGGATCAGTAGCCTAGTGTCATAGCCATCAGACCACCGTGGCTGCGCGCTCCTCTGATTTAGCGTGGTTGCAAGTTTGCTGCGTCATTCAAAGCTGACGCGCGAAAAAATCGCGCGAGCGCGTGCCAGTAAATATTTGGGGGCTGTAGAGCAGAGCTGCGCACTCATTGACGTAACCGCATGCAGACATCGTTCAGGTACTTCTACCCTACGTACGCTCAAGCTCCTAACATAATCTCTTAAACTCAATTAATAGCAACAAAATTCCTTAACAGGCGACTTAATTCGGGAGCCGAAGAAGAGAAGTGACGTGACAGCAGAATGATAGCAAGAGCTGAAGCATTATACTGACGAATTTCTTCAGATTTCGCTTACAGGCATAGTTTCGTCAGAATGGCAGATTATTAAATTCTGTGAGCGGGCTCTAGAAAACCACGTTAGGGTTTATAATTGGAGCTCGCTCGTCTCAACTGTATATTTTCTCTACCGCACGCGAGCGCAACATTTCACCTCTGTAATGCAGCCTTGCCATTGAGCCTTGCTCTTGGGCGTCTAGGTTGCCTTACCGCTCATCGCTGACCAGAATATTCCATAAACAGTTCTAGAATTTTCACAAAGCAGCCGTAAAAGCGCACGTCTGAGTCTGAGTCTTCATTCCAGACACGCATACATAAGTTCATGGCTGAGGAGAAAGGAAACAAAGCCGCTCAGTCGCACCTTCAAACGGGTGTCTCGACGTTGTTGGGTCGCAAGTACTTGAGTTTGGGCGAAACACTTGAAATGAAAGGTTTGGATAGGGCGCCACGGAGTTACCTTGCTGCTTTCAGTGAATGTAGCCAGATGGCACAACAAGCACACGGCCCGAACGTATAGATTGGACGAGCGCTCGTAAAGTGAAAACGAAAATTATTTCACGAGGTGTAGCGCAATGTGAAGTAAAATATCGTCTGTCAATTATGTGCACTGGAACTGTCGCGTTAATTGAAAGCTTTCAACGGACAATCGTGCCTACGTATGTTTAAAAAGGAATGGATTATTTTGGGAGTTCTTTCTCTGATGTTGGTTGTGCTTCAGCTTTTCAAGAAAACGACGCATGTGAAGTCTGTAGAAGACGCGAATTTTTCTTCTGTTTTTTAAGAACAATAACAAAATCACAGAAATAAATATTTTGGTAAGTAACCTCGATAAAAGTTCTGTATCTCAGCAATAAAGAATAATACAAATGTGTAAAGCGCATCTCTCTATGCATTTGATGTAAAATGAAAGTATATTATGTACACCTTCATCAAATATACCCTTAATGCGCAAGCACCACTTTGCAAAAAGGTCTTGGAAGCTCGCGTAAGCTGCAAATTGATCCAGACCAATTATTCTGTTCAGATGGTGTGAGAAAAGTATCCTCTGATGGTAAATGCGATACTTACATTTTATTAAATCGTTATCAGCCTGCCTACATCCACTGCACGGTAAATGCCTCTCCCATAAATCTCCAATTATCCCGGTACTGTGCTAACTCCGCCCAATTGATCCCCGCAAGCTTCTTCATCTCATCTGCCCAACTAAAATTCTGCGACCCCCTGCTACACTTGCCTTCTGTAGATACCCGCTGTTTTACCCTTAATGACTAACGGTTGTCGTGCCTTCGCATTTCATGCCTTGCCCACGTCCATTTCTTCCTCTTAATATCTACTAAGATGTTCTTAACACGCCTTTGTTTCCTAACCCACTCCGCTCTCTTCTTGTCCCTTAAGGTTACACCTATGATTTTCGATTTCGTCGCTCGCTGCGTTGTCCTCAATTTCAGTTGAACGCTTATAGTAAGTGTGCGAGTGTTTAAACCTTAGGTAAGTCCCGACAAGATGCACTTTCATTCTTAGGCACAGTGGTAGGCTGCCATTCATTATCTTAAAATGCCTGCCTAATGCACTCCACCCCATTATTATGCTCCTAATTATCTCAGCATCATCATTAGGATCAGTTATCTCTACTTGGTCCACATAGGCCAAGTAGTGATACTCGAGTTTGAGACATATTCGGTTACCACTTCCAGTGCCTCGCCACCTCTGTCAAACCGCTGTGCTCGCCAAGGCTATTGAATATAACTTTATTTTCTGCATATTATTTTCAGGCCCACCGTTCTACTTTGCCCGTCTAAGTAATCATGGTTTGCAGCTCGCTTCCCGAGTCAGTTAGCTAGGCGACGTCATCAGCAAATCTCAGCTTACTGAGGTATTCACCATTAACCCTTACCCCCACCTGTTCCCAATCCAATGTTATAAATATCTCTTGTAAACATGGCTGAATAACCTTGGAGAGATTGTGTCCGCGTATATTACGCCCTTCCTTATAAGTATTTTACTCCTCTTCTTTCTTCAGGACTATGGTGGCTGGGAAGCCGTTGTAGAGGGAGAGAGAAAGGGAAGATAAAGACAGGGAAGTTAACCAGAGGAGATACCCGGTTGGCTACCTGTACCGGGGAAGGGGAATGAAAGAGGGAAAGGAGAGAAGAAGTTGAGGAACATATCACCATCACTGTCACTTGTGAGGGCACTGTCGACATCACCATCACTGTCACAATCGGTCACCAAGTCCTGTTTGTCGAAGAAATCGCAGCAATGCCCTGACAGCAACCCGCATTGAAGACTTTGTAGTCCAGTGCTCTAAAATCTTGTGTTCGGTGAACGGGCTGTTGTCCAGCTGACCAAGCGTGGCTGAAAGGGCTGCTCTTTCGGTGTTGAAGCGATCCATTCGCAGAGATGTGCGAACGTTTCGCTGCACCCACAGTGTTGACATAAGGAGCTATGAGCCATTCCTATGGTGAAGGATACGCGCACTGGAGAAGGCTACTCCAACCCATAGATGCACAAGGAGGGTCGAGTCTATGGCGTGAGAAGTCGGTTGGGATGCGTAGTTGCAAGTTACGGTCTAATGCGTGAAGCCTTGCACTTGAAAATGCAGATGAGTTCCATAGGTCAAGCGTCAGTCGTACGTGCTATTTCACGAAGCTCTTCGGTTGCGTCGGACCTGGAGAGCGGAATGGCGACACACCATGGCGCCAGTCGTGAGCAGACCGGGCAGCCACGTCCACGTGGTTATTTCCCAGGACGCCGCAGTAACTACGTAGCCACTGGAATATTAGTGTGTATCCTGCCTAATAGAGCATCATTGTACATTTGCCAGATCTCCGCAAGGAGGTGCTCATGTGAACAGCGACGTAGGGCGGACAGTAAACATTCAAGAGCACTTTTGCTATCACACAATACAGACCACGGATTCGGCGGCTCTTCTATAATGAATTGAAGAGCCGCACGGGGGGCTACGAGTTCAGCAGCTGTAGATATCTTCCAGTATTCGTACACAATACTCGTCTACGCCCAGATTCCGCAATGCCTTCGTGACTGCTACGTCCTGAATCCGCAATGCCTGCATGACTGCTGAGGTACCGACAGAGTCAAATGCTTTCTCGTAATCTATGAAGGCTATATGTAGGAGTTCCGCGCCTTTCTGTATCACCTGATTGATCGTGTGTATATGGCCTATTGCTGAATAGCCTTTACAAAACACCGCTTGTTCATTAGGTTGACTGAGATCTAAGGAGGCACAAATTCTGTCGGCGATTACCGTGGAAAATACCTTGTAGACGACTCACAGTAAGCTGATCGGCCTGTAATTTTACAAGTCCTTGATGTCACCTTTCTTATGGATTAGGATGATCACATTTCTCCAAGATTTCGGTAGAATCGCAGTGATTAGGCATTGCGTATAAAAGCCTGCCAGTTTTTCTAGTAGAATATGCCCACCGTCCTTAAAGAGACCTGCGGTTATGTCATCCTCGCCAGGTGCGTTCCCGGCTTGCATTTCTTTCATAACTTTCATCACTTCTGTCATTACTGGTGGAATGTCGTCCTCTTCTTAACAGCTTCCTTGTTCAATATTTTCCTGCTTATCGCGGCTACTGTATAATTCCTCGGCTACTACTACTATGTCGTCCCTCTTTCTGATGACAGTGCCTTGCTTGTCCCTAAGCACACACGTCTGATTTTTGCCTGTGCACCGCTTTTAGGATACCCGCTTCTTTAGAGCATGCTCAATCCTCTCAATATTATACTTTCACATGTCGGCTGCTGTCTTAAGCTCATTGATTAATTTGGAAAGCTCAACTACTAATTTCTCAGTCGCGTTAGGTGCTCTCATGCTTTGCCGTTTTCTAATCAAGTCTTCCGCATCCTGGAAAGTTTACTTGTATTCTGTGCAATTTTACCTCCTACTTTTATTGCGCCCTCAGTGATAATGCATGTAAGATTATCACCGCCTTCCTAAACGCAAATGTCTGTTTCCTCGGTCAGAGCTGAATATCTGTTCTGCAGCGTGATGTTGAACTCTTCGTCTTTCCAGATTGTTGTTAGTTCATTTATCGGGTCCTTTCGTACTAGCTTGTTGAGGTCCCTCGTCAAGTCCTAGCCTAATCTTATTACACATTTACATAGTTCTGAAATCGTGAACCTCTTACTCTCGGTTATTTTATTTTACCATTGTCCGATCAAACCCGGTATCTTTTCTCCCAATACGTAAGGAATAAGGAATGGAGTGTTGCATTTGTGAGAAACTGAGACGGACAGTCACAAAGTAATTATTACGTTTGATTAAAAACGGGGCTTTCGCGAACTGCATTCAGGGCAAGGTCTTTTCAATAGCCTTACTATACTTAAAAGCATTGCAAAAATTGCAAAAAAAGCGGCGTTCCACAAACTTGTAATAGAACCAGGTATCACACTTCGATGAGAACAATATACTTCTACGGCTACATTTTATCTGTAATGTTACAAGTTATTGAAATTAGTAACTGTATTTTCATTAATATTCCAGATCAAGTCACAGTGCAACAATTATCGTAAGCAACATTGTTGTGTTTCGACATTTCAGGAATATGACATACCTTTCAAAAGAACTTGAAGGGTCATCGATTTGTGGTTAGCGATTTTCAACAGCGATAATCCTTTCTTTTACGATAATTGGTAGATAACAAGGTTATTGAAATGAGATAGGACAAAGGCAATGTTTCTATTACAGCAATGGGAATCTAACGTTAGCAAGTTTCCATCGCTATTAGGCACAGCAGTGCTGCTCTTGTGCGCCTACGTGTGACATTTGAAGTTGATCAGAAGTATTGACACTACCGCTTTAGAAATTTGTTTTACGATAGGCACTAAGAAATATATTATCTGCAAGTTAAACTCGCTAACCAACATTCATTTGCAATATAAGTATATGTTGTACTTCACTTACATGCAGTAAACATGATGAAACTTGGTGCAGCGGTGGCCGAAAAGGCTACTTTTGGACTTTCAGTTAAATAGACCGAGCTTTACAGATAACTCTTCCTTTTCAAGTGTCAACCATGAGGTTGCGTTGCACAGCGACTGTGACATTACGCGTTCCTTTTTTTGCTCTATTGCTAACCATACCGATACAACCTTTTATGGGCGCTGTTACCGTGGCCACTTCCAAATTGAGGTAGTGCAGAATAACACATGTATATAGTTCCGTCACATGCTGTTACGTTTTGACAGGGAGCGACTCTGAGCGGTGGACAAAAGCAGCGAATCGCACTGGCTCGCGCAGTGTACAGCGATAGCAGCATCTACCTACTGGACGACACACTGAGTGCCTTGGATGTTCACGTTGCTTCTGATATTTTTCACAGAGTTATTGGACCACGTGGAATACTCAGTAATAAGGTAAGAAAACTAGTAAGTGGTACATTGCGAGGTGCTCTTAGAAATATTCATGTTTTGGTAGAGCTGCGAGATTTCATATCGCGTTCTGAAAGCCAGACATTTACTTCAGCATCGCAAAGCATGCCTATACAATGTATCTTTTAATTGGTACTTAAAGTAGTCGATATTTACAGTAAAAGTCCGCACAGATGTCCCTGAATTACGTTTGGGGCATTAATACAGGGCAGGAAACACGTTAATTTCATTGCCTTAGAATTTTTCAAGAGTGCCAATGTAGGATGATATGCTGAAAACAATGGCTGATATTTTCTGTAGGCTAGACAATATCAGTTTGATAAACTAGTTTTCACTCAGATTTCTTTACTAAGATTCATTATTATCCCTGCTGTATTGCTTTCACGTACCTGTGGACCTTCCTTGCTCAATACAATGCCTGTGTTCCTTGCATGTCCTTTCTCTCCTGGGTAGATTATAGCTCCTTACTGCGCATTGCCAACCAGGTAAAATGTTCATGCTGACAGGGTTTGTTTTTAATACTGAAGCTCTTTCTGTACGGCAGCGGCAAGATGATTCCTTTATAGCGGAGTTGGGTGTTCCGAATGCACGCCGCACACAGCGATTTTTCACTGTGCGTAATCGAGCTGTTCGCGACTATATCAACTTACAATTCTGCGGCTTCTGGCCTTATTACCGAGAAAAACCGGTGATTACAAAAGCTCCAAAATCTCAACGCTGCAATAATACGCGCTTTTACGGATAGCGGCTAGAGACGGCAATAATCGAGAATTGAGCGGAGGTGGAAGCCAGGCGACGTCCTAACGAATTCCGTTGGAAATTCAACTCTTCCCTTGTTCCATCTAGTTCATATTGACTCACCAGCTGCATGGCCTAACGCAGGCAGGAGCACTGTATCACACTCTTGTGCATGCGTCATTATTGTCTTAAGAGGACTGGATATCAAAATGACACACATGATTACGGAGACTAAATTACCTTTGATTGTGATTCCTCTACCCTTATATACCGAACAGCGTCGATATGCGCAAACGCTCTTCACATCATGGTCACAACGGCGCATATTGCAAAAAATGCAGATGAAAAATTCGCATCTAAAAACTGAATTCTATGCCACGCAAAACAACGGATGTGCCACAGAAGCGCTACGTTTATTTCGAGTGCGGAATCAGCGCCACCTCTATATATTTTTTTATTTCCAGCGCAAACGCTCGCTCCTCAATGGGAACCGGCGGTCCAGCTTGGTTCAGGGAGTTGTCGTTGTGCGACGCCACACTAAAGGGTACAGTTGCTTGTGTCCCACGTGCATTGGCGAGCGCGTCGCTGTCGTTGCCTTGGAGACGAGGTAGACGCTGCGTCCCCCTCCTATACAACGCGTCTGTCAGATTTCTTCCTGTGCACTTCCTTAGTAGCTCTCTCGGCGTGCACTACGCACACAGAGAGAGCGACACACGTTTGCAGTATATAAGTATCGTCGCATGAAGGATCGACAGCTATCTGGTATCGAGGCATCCTACGGTAGTTTTATTTGCATTTGGCCGTAGTCGTTCCGCTGACGACTGCTTGTCGCTAAACATATTAAGCACTGTATCTTGTCACCTTCGTGTTTCCAGGCGCCTCCTTAATGAACAACATTTTGCTCGTGTAGATGGTGTGGCCCAATTAGCAGAAACTCTCTCTTCGCTGCAGCAGAAAAACATTATCAGATATCACACGCGCTATACGCTATCACAAGCGCGCAACCAGCAAACGTCTCGTCTCGTCAACACTCAGTGCGACAGCCTAGCACGGCAATCAAGAGGGTTTCAAAGCGCCGTCGAGCGCATATAGGTGCAACTTATAAAAAAAACGTACTTCATCCTTCAGCGGCCATGAGGCGCCACGTAAAAAGTACTCTCCTCCTCTAACCGTGAAGCAGGTGCGAGCGCTAGCTCCCCTTACAAAAATGCACTTTGCGTTTCAATTGACTGCGTATCGAGTTCCTATTGAGTCTATAGAAAATCATTTAAACGGCAATTTCTATCGAGCGCCCTCAATGAAAATTTAATTACCATAACAATAGAAAGCGGCAATTGACTCTCAGTCGATACCAATTCAATTGGCAAAATTTAAGCAAGGTTTACTTCAAGTGCAGTCAGTAGAAAGCTTATTGACCTTACATTAAACGCTGCCAAAATGATCTCATTTTAGTAACAACTACATTTTACTTCGGATGTCGAATTCGCAACATTTATCTTTTGTATAATGTTTGCCACCATGGCCGACCTGGATTACGAAAGACGTATAGCATCAGTGCTGTCTGAAACATTCTCTTGTGGATATTTTTGGTGGAACAGACTTTCGGGAATACTCGCCCTGCACGGCGCATGAGCCAATCTTGTCATTATATTTATAACCCTTACTGAAGCAGCCATGTACTACATAAATCTGCAGGCAAGCGTGTCTTTTCAGGCGCGAAATGCGTGGCGTTCATGATCATAATCCACACGGAAGCTGTGAGAAAAATATTCTCGCTGATTCTGTGCGTATGTGTGAGTGACTGCCGAGTAGCACCATAGTATGGCATGTTTTTATTAACAGCGAATTTATTTTGGCTAATATCACTGCGTATCAAATAAGAGAAAAACACGGATAAGCCTGTCACGCATGTTAACTACTGGGGTTAGGCGAAATTTTCATGTGTCAGTCAAGGGAAACTGGTGGAGATAGAAACAACTTTATTTTGGAATAGTTATACACAGGCCTCAGGAGGAAGGGGAAATTTGCAAAAAGCACAAGAACGCGTCCCTAGGACAGCGCTCACCCCTCTGGCTGAGGGGCGCAGACGGCGAGTCCCTTTGTGTACCGAAACTCGCATCAAGTTAGTCACGGTAGGCAGTCGCGGTGCGTGCCTGCACGTGCAGTGCTCTAAAAGATGGTGCTCATGTTTACTCTGTGTATTTCCGCGACCAAAAGGTAGTGCGTTGCTTGCAGGAGCGAAAAACGATAAATGCCTCGCTCCCAACCCCACGTCATAATACTGTCACGTGGTAGTGACGCACGCAGCACTCAAGCCGAAGCACGCAGGATTCAAGCGATGTCAGGCGAGCTGTTTATTGGGTGAACCTTTGCCCAGCAAAACGAAGCCAAAGACAATGCACAGCAATAGAGGCGTGAGCAGTCGTCGGTCGACGGAAAGACTGACAAGAGGCGTAATGCATCGGCTTTATACACGCGTCATAACGCGATATCTCATTATCTCTGGAGTTCCAGAAGTCACTGAAATGTGCACGTAAAGCATGCAAAGTTTCAACAATGGTCGACACGGTTCCAGAAGTGGCATGCAAGATAAACGCGGCGTACGTTGCGCGTAGCAGAGAGTGATAACAGCGCTCCCCGCAAACAATCAAAACGAGCGCGCGTGTCACCGGGAGGTGATAACGGCTTTCCCCTCAAACCAAAACACCGCACGTGTCACTACACGCCTCTGAAAAACCATCGTACCGATGCTGAAGACACAACATGAAAGTGAGAGTAAATGCAATGAATTACGTTAAGAATGCGTCACAGCTAATCAGTGCGCGTAATAAGGTTTAAGTCACACCACGTGTACAACTTCAGGTCGGGCGCGCTGCCGCTGGGATGATGTTAAGCCACCTGGCACGACCTCATAGTCCAGTTCACCACGACGTCGGACTACCTTGTAGGGCCCAAAGTAGCGCCGCAAGAGCTCCTCATACAATCCCCATCGTCGTAGCGGCGTCCTGACCCAGACAAGGTCGCCGGGTTGGTATTCGGTGTGGCGTCGTCGAAGGTTGTAGTGGCGCCTGTCGACCGTCTGCTGCCTCTTGATACAGAGCCGGGCTAGCTCTCGAGCTTCTTCGGCGCGATCCAAATAGCTGGCAACGTCGAGGTCTTCTTCGTCGGTTCCTACCGGTAGCATGGCGTCAAGCGTCGTTGTTGGGCTCCGTCCGTTGACAAGCTTGTGTGGAGTAAGCTGCGTCGTTTCTTGCACGGCCGTGTTGTACGCGGAGGTCACATACGGAAGTATGGCGTCCCACGTCTTTTGTTCGACGTCGACGTACATGGCCAGCATGTCGGCGATGGTCTTATTTAGACGCTCCGTGAGGCCACTCGTCTACGGACGGTAGCCGGTGGTTCGGCGGTGGTTCGCTTGACTGTACATCAAGATCGCCTGAGTTAGGTCAGCCGTAAAGGCCGTACCTCTGTCGGTGATGAGGACCTCCGGGGCTCCGTGACGCAGGACGATGTTCTCAATGAAGCACTTGGCTACCTCGGCGGCAGTGTCCCTGGGCAAGGCCCTTGTTTCGGCATAGTGGGTGAGGTAGTCAGTCGCTACGACGATCCAATTATTGCCGGAGGTCGACGTCGTGAACGGCCCCAGTAAGTCCATGCCGATTTGCTGGAACGGCTGTCGAGGTGGTTCGACGGGTTGCAGAAGTCCGGCTGGCCTAGTTGTCGGCGTCTTGCGTCGATGACAGTCTCTGCATGTCCTTTACGTAATGGGCGACGGCGGCAGTGAGGCGAGGCCAACAGTACTTCTCTTGTATTCTTGATAGTGTGCAGGAAATACCGAGGTGTCCGGCTGTCGGGTCGTCGTGTAAAGCGTCCAGAACCACTGGACGTAACGCTCAAGGCACCACGAGGAGGTGGTCGGCGCGGTGCGGCGAGAAGTTTCTTCAGGAGAATGCTGTTCCGCAGGAAAAACGAAGCCAGTCCTCGGCGGAATACTTTCGGCACTGCGGCGGTCTTGCCTTCCAGATACTCCATGAGGCTCTTGAGCTCTGGGTCAGCTCTTTGGCGTTCCGCGAAGTCGTCGATACTTATGGGTCCCAAGAAAGGGTCATCGTCCTGGTCACCCAGGGGCGGCGGATCGACGGGGGCACGAGACAAGCAAGCCGGCGTCGGAGTGCTTTCGTCCGCTCTTGTAGACGTCGGTGATGTCAAATTCTTGCAGTCGAAGACTCCATCGTGCGAGGCGTCCAGATCGATCTTTCAAGTTAGCTAGCCAACACAAGGCGTGGTCGTGACTCACGACGAAAGGCCTGCCGTACAGGTAGGGGCGGAACTTTGATGTAGCCCAGATAATGGCAAGGAATTCCTTTTCTGTGGTGGAATAATTCGCTTCTGCCTTCGAAAGTGAGCGGCTAGCGTAACTGATGAAGGTCTTCTCTAGGTTTCTCTCGTCTACTTCGATTGGCCAGTAGGCAGTTTTGAGGTCCATCGACGAAAAATCCTTTGCGTTGTAGAGTCGATCCAAAGCGTCGTATATCCGTGGGAGAGTATACACGTCTTTCTTCGTGATCTTGTTCAGGCGACGATAATCGACGCAAAAACGTAGCGTTCCATCCTTCTCCTTCACTAACACCACGGGTGATGCCCATGGACTCGGAGACGGCTGAATGATGTCGTCACGCAGCATTTCGTCGAATTGTTGCTTGATGGCCTCGCGCTCCCGTGCCGAAACTCGGTGTGGCCTCTGACGGAGAGGACGGGCATATTCGCCGGTTATGATGCGATGTTTCGTGAGAAGGGTCTGACGAAGCCTCGATGACGACGAAAAGCAATCCTTGTATAGCTGGAGTAAGGCCTTGAGCTCCTTTTGTTGCTGACTGGAAAGGCCTTGATTGACGTCGAAGGCGAGCGCGGACACTGCGGCCGTCATTGGGGGTCCGCAAGAATCGGTTAGGGCGAAGGCCTTGCTTAGTTCCACAAATGCACTTAGGTGCGCTACCGTCGTAACCCTATTCAGGTGCCGGTGTTCGTTTCTGAAGTTCGTCACCATTACCTTGGCTTCGCCGTTATGAAGCGTGGCTATGCCTCATGCGACGCACATCTGACGATCTAGGAGCAAGTGCTGGTCGCCTTCGATGAGGCTTTCTAAGTTGGTGGGCACTTTGGCGCCGACAGCAATGATGACGCTGGACAGGGGCGGGACGGTTACCTGGTCTTCTGTCACATTCAAGGCATGATAAGCGACGTTGCAGTCTGACGGCGTTGCATTAACCGTGGACAGCGTGATTGACCTGGATCTTTGGTCGATGACTGCGCCGTGCTGGTCCAGGAAATCCATGCCCAAAATGACGTCTCGCGAGCATTGCTGCAGGATCACAAAACTCACCGATTACATCTGGCTGTCAATCGTGACTCTTGCAATGCAGGTTCCAGTCGGTGTTATAAGGTGGCCCCCTGCTGTTCGTATATATGGTCCTTCCCAGGCAGTCTTTACCTTCTCGAGCTTGGCGGCGAAGAAACCTCTGATGACCGAGTAGTCGGCTCCGGTATCGACTAGGGCGGTGACGCTGTGGCCATCGATAATCATGTCGAGGTCGGTGGTTCGTCATCTGGCGTTCCGTTAGGTCGGGGCGTCGGATCACGACTGCGTCGGCTTGCTCCGGCGATGCTATGTCGTGTCGGTGGCGAGGCTCTGTCGTGAAGACTGGTCAGGCGGCGTGCTGCGACTACGTCGAGAGGGTTCGTGTGTCGTGGTCGTCGTCATCGATGGTGGCGGCGGAGGATCTTCGGCGTTTCGTCGTGCAGCAACCGCACCTCCTTCGGCTGCTGCCTTTAGTTTCCCGGATAGGGGCTTGGAGATCGACCCCGGTTGGGGCCGGTGTACTGGCTGCTATCCGGGGAGACGTAGCGGCCAGGCGAACGTGAACGGGATGGTTGTCGTCGTTGCCACTGCGATCCGGATATGTAGTCGGCGATGTCGCGGGGTCGCTCACCTGAGCGCGGACGCGGCGCGTTAACGTCGAAGCCACGCAGTCCCATCTCACAGTACTGGCAGTAGGGGTAGGTGTGCCCGGCTTCGCCGCAGTGGTAGCATAGTGGGCGGTGGTTCGGGGTGCTCCAAACGTCGGTTTTCCTCGGCAAGCGCTCGATTACTGGCGAGCGGGATGGCGTCGGAGGTGGCGGCGGTGGCTGGCGACGAAATTGCGGAGGCGTTGTGTCCTCGCGTGGGCGAGAAGCGGCGGCAGGACGGCGTACAGCAGCGGCGTAGGCCATGGCCTCCGAGTTGGGGTGTCGGTGGTTCTGGAACACTGACTGAGCACTGTACCTCCTCGCGAACGATGTCTTCGAGGGAAGCGACTTGGGGCTGAGACGACAAGAACATACGGCGCAGTTCCTCGCGAACAATAGCCCTGATGGTTTCGCGTAGGTCGTCGGGGCAAAGTCCTTGGGCTTCAGCGATGTATGGGTACATGTGCCGATTATATTGGCGGGTGCGCATTTCAAGGGTCTTCTCAATGGTAGTAGCCTCGCAGAGGAACTCTTGGACCGTCTTTGGGGGGTTTCTTAGTAGTCCGGCGAAGAGCTCCTGCCTCACTCTTCGCATGAGGAGGCGAACCTGCTTCTCCTCGGACATGTCGGCGTCAGCGTGGCGGAAAAGTCACGTCATCTCCTCCGTAAAGACGGTTACGTTTCCATTCGGGAGCTGTATCCGAGTCTCCAGCAGTGATGGGGCTCCTTCCTTACGCACGGCGCTCGCAAAGGTGTGCAGGAAAGCAGCGCGGAAGTTGTCCCAGGTTGGAAACGTTGACTCTCGGTTCTCGAACCAAGTCCTTGCGGTGTCCTCTATGTACAAATACACATAGCGCAGCTTATCGTCCGGGTCCCACTTATTAAGGGCTGCGATGCGGTCGTAAATATCTAGCCAGCTTTCCGTGTCCTCGTAGGACGATCCGCGGAAGCTAGGTGGCTCTCTGGGTTGATGCACGACCACGGTTGCCGGTGATCTTGCTTCCGTCATCGTGGATGCTGGTTTCATTGCAGCCCTTGTCGCCTTATCCTTGTCGGGAAGCGGCAGGTATTCTGGAGGCAGTCCTTGTTGTCTGCGGCTAGCTCGAAAGACCGGGTTGGAGTCGTCCTCTTGGCGGCTTGGGCTTGGATCACGGCTGGACGGGGCCGTACAGGTACATGGACCGAGAAGCACATCCACGAGATGTCACGTGGTAGTGACGCACGCAGCACTCAAGGCGAAGCGCGCAGGACTCAAGCGATGTCAGGCGAACTGTTTATTGGGTGAACTTGTGCCCAGCAAAACAAAGCCAAAGACAATGCACTGCAATAGCGGCGTGAACAGTCGTCGGTCGACGGAAAGACTGACAAGCGGCGTAATGCATCGGCTTTTATTTACGCGTCATAACGCGTTCTCACATTATATATCTGCAGTTCCAGAAGTCTCTGAAATGTGCACGTCAAGCATGCAAAGTTTCAAGAATGATCGACACGGTTCCAGAAGAGGCATGCAAGATAAACGCTGCCTGCGTTGCGCGTAACAGAAAGTGATAACAGCGCTCCCCGCAAACAATCAAAACGAGCGCGCGTGTCACCGGGAAGTGATGACGGCTTTCCACTTAAACTAAAACAACCGCACGTGTTAATATAGTTCTGATCAGCTTAACAAAACAAAACACGCTCGTAATTGCAGGGGAAGCAATCGCAATGGGCGAGTCTGTGTTTTGTGTCTCTCGTTTGTGTGTCGGAGCGATACACCTCTCCTTTTCATTACAGACTACTTGCGTAGCTTCCCAGCGTTGCAGCTCATGTATGAAACGCGTCAGTGGTGGAGACGGACACTGGCGCACAGGGCCATCATGGCCCAACATGCGGTAGAATTTTTGAGAAGTTTGCGCGCGCGGTCGTGGTGTGACTAGGGTGGCCGAAGGGTGATGTTACTAAGGTGGTGCTTTCTGCAAGCACACGGAGAAGCCGAACGAGCCCACAAGCGCTTTCAGCAGAGATAAGCGTAGCGAGGAATCGACAGCCCGTTGCTTGTTCTATGGACTGTCGGCTCGCACGCCACGGATAAGGCCACGTGTTAGCAAGTACTCTTACGGCGCCTCGGACTTCTTATCTCTTCTAATCGCTCGTTAAGCGTTGCTCATTTTCCTTGTATGTTTTATTTTATTTATTTATTCATAATACCCACAGCGCCTGGTGGCCTTACAGGGGGGGGGATGTGCATACATATAATACAAACATGAAAGCAGGGTACAGGAAATGCTTGAGCACGACACACGGTAGCATCAGATTTCAATGGAACAAGCAAGCATACACACTCAAAAACGCTGCAGCGAAGCTGGCGTTATCAGTAATATGCACAACAGCTGAAGGTAGGCGATTCCATTCACGGATGATTTGGGGAAAATATGAAGTTCTGAGTAGTTCCGTTCGGCACTTATGTTCGCGCATCATATGCGGATGGTCCACACGGCTTGATATATAATGAGGTCGCAGAATGTAGTGATCGCGATCTATGCCAGTTCTAGAGTTATATATGCTGTGGAAAAATTTTAGTCGCAATTTTTTTCTTCTTTCGCAAAGCAGCTCCCATCCAAATGTATGCTGTGCAGCAGTAATGCTAAGCTGTCTGCACTAGTTATTCAAAACATATCGGGCTCCAAGATATTGCACTTTCTCAAGTTTGTCGCTGACGATGTTTGTTGGAGGGTCCCAAACCGTGCGACCATATTCCAGGATAGACCGTACATATGTCTTGTACAACAGATCTCGAGATTCCTTTGGAAAGAGCTTGGTGTTCCGTCGCAAAAAGCCCAAGATTTTGCAAGCTTTCCCCATGATGCGATCAACGCGATTGTGCCAAGACATGGACCGTGTTAGGTAAATTCCTAAATATTTGAATTCCTGAACGCTACCCCAACGAGATTGGCTGATGTGATATGTCATGCTCTGTACCGTTTTTGTTCTTGTAAAATGCATGTGAACAGTGTTTTGCGTGCTTTTTTTTCTTTAATTCCCTGGCCTTTTCGACTTTCTGACCAAAGAGGCACACGTGGGAGACATTTATTCTTTTCGTTGTGATCTTACCTTGATCTTAGCAGTGTGTATGTGTGTAGATCATGCAGATGTAAAACATGCAGGACGTTGTAGCGCTCGTAGTCTTTTCTTTTCCTCCCATTACCTGCTTTCTCATGCCCCTAGTCCGCGGTGTTGTGCGTACCTATTGAGGTCATGTGCCTGTTATGCTCCTAGTCTGTGTGTGCCTACTGAGGACGCAAGTTTATGAATATGAATCCGCGGTAGATACACGCAGGCTATTTTTTTACAATTGCGGTTTGCATTATTGCGTACCAGCGTCCTTTGATCGAGCTCAATAAAAATGAATATCCAGTCTTTGCTGCTGTTTCAATTGCAACTCATTAGAAACAGCCAAAACAAGCTCCCGTTGCAGGTCAATAGGTGCTTTTTACTGACTCAAAATACGCTTAATTGGAATGCGAAAGGAGACTTCCAATTCAAACACAGTGGCTAATCTGTTTATGATTTTCAATAGGAAAAGTCGAGAGGAATTCGATTTGTACACAATACATCTTATGGAGGAAACTCAATACATCCTGAATTAAATCTCTGTAAGCATTTTTGTAAGGGCCACGGGGAAGAAGAGTATGAAAGAGTGGATGGAGAGAGTGGTGAACAGCCGAATCGGATGCATCTGACTGGCATTTAATAGAAATTTAGGAGGCGCTGGTGGAATGCGTCCAAAATTTTCTTAGCCACTACACGAGCTCCCTGTTATTAATAATGCGCCTTTCCATTTACCTACGCGTTGTAGGTCCAGCGCCTGCGTTCCAGTGATCACTAGAATTCCAATTTTGGGAAGGACAGCCAATGCTATGGCTATGGCCGTGGCCAGTGGCATACAGCCTAGTGATTAAAGAATGTGGAAAGAACGGCCCGGCTGAGTTGCAGAAGGTCACTGCCGCGTCCTTGATTAGAGCTTGTTCACAGTGAAGTTAAGCTGCAATTTCTAGTAAGCTGAAGTTTCTTTTGACATTTCCAACTTCCAATAGATACGCTCCAACAGATCACAAAGGGATCCCGGTCCGGCCATCTTGAAACTATAGAAAGTCTTGTCTTCTTTACTTAAGAAATTGGCCGGTGATTTCAACACACCCTAACACAAAATTCGACGTCAGTGGTTTAGGTGCTCTGAATATGTGATGTGTTGCGGCAAAGAACTTCTTCGAAACATGTATGCACCTGCGCACTTGCAAACCGCTGTGCTTCTGTGCGACGTCAATGTGCTATCGGCCAAGAAATTAAAGGGACCACGGCTCCGGCGGCCGGAGCGGCTGCTGGCCACAAGAAGGTGCTGTTGTCTCGCTCCGCGCGCTTGGTTCAAGAGTACCCTGGGTGACGTTAAGCTTCTCCCTCACTCTCTCGCTCTGTCTTGTCACTCTTGATAAAATGTCTAGTGCGTCGTACGGTTGCTCAGGTGATGGTGATCGCGATGCAAGGGACCGTGCATACCCAGGTTTCAATACATTGCGCTGTAGCGCAGCCGCAGACGGCTGCAAGGAATGAAGTTCAAAAGGACAGAAAGTTGAGCGAGTTGGTAACATTCCATAATCAAAAGAAGAGGCGTGCAGGACACGGACACAAGAAGAGCAGTGAACACCACGAACGCCGACTAACAACCGAGGCACAGCACAGAGGCGAAAAAGAAAGAAGACACGCAGCTTATCTGCGCATGCTCGGAATGGTAGCGCCACCTGTCATACTGTTACACGTGCCGTTCTACGCGATAGACAACTGCTAAGACATTCTATCTCCTCTCTGTTTATGATAATCGACGGTTGACTCACGCATGCACTTCCACTAATACTAATATGCCAGGCCTCAACCAATAAACGCGTATCTTCGTTCCTATGCCTGTACAGGATCTCGGTTTTGTCTAACTCGGGCATGCAGCTGGGTGTGGGTGTGTCGCATGGGTGTGGTGTATAAGATTCCTTTTAGCTGCGGACGTTTTTATGTAGGACAAACCGCGCGTTGTATTAATCAAAGATTAATTGAACACAGAAGGTCGCTATCAGGTGGGACGCCGTCCAATCTATCCTTGCACTGCCAGGTCTGTAGCTGCATGCCCGAGTTAGACAAAACCGAGATCCTGTACAGGCATAGGAACGAAGATACGCGTTTATTGGTTGAGGCCTGGCATATTAGTATTAGTGGAAGTGCATGCGTGAGTCAACCGTCGATTATCATAAACAGAGAGGAGATAGAATGTCTTAGCAGTTGTCTATCGCGTAGAACGGCACGTGTAACAGTATGACAGGTGGCGCTACCATTCCGAGCATGCGCAGATAAGCTGCGTGTCTTCTTTCTTTTTCGCCTCTGTGCTGTGCCTCGGTTGTTAGTCGGCGTTCGTGGTGTTCACTGCTCTTCTTGTGTCCGTGTCCTGCACGCCTCTTCTTTTGATTATGCAAGGAATGAAACACCTCACTGTGAAAGAAGGAGGACCTGGTCTGTTCTTTCTTTCTTGCCTATATTTACCTTACCATTTATACTAGTGCCTGTTGCCTACGTCCCTTGCCGCTCGAGTTCAGGCAAGATTGCGCAAGGCGCCGCAGGGACGGCCGACGCGCGCTCTTTCACGCGTGCGGAAAAACTGCGCGTTCAAGTTAGTTCACGACTGCTTGACGTGCACTGTTTCACGTTCTCAGACTGTGGTGCGCGGGCACCTGCGCTCGCGCCCGTCAAGGTTTGCTTGCCGGGCTGAGAATGGTTTCGCAATGGTCTCCGGCTGCCGCAAGCCGACGTGACCAATCAGTGAGGCAGGAATGGTGGCCGCAGCTACGTCGGCTTGCGCCCGGCTTGACTCACGCGGCCGCGGCGCCGTACTCTTTTCGCTCCGTGGCTTTCTCTGTGCGCGCTCGTTACATCGTTAGGGAGATTCTAATAGGTAGAGTACTGGAAGCTGTACGTGACTGCAGGTTTCTCTACGACCAGACAACGCCAGAATACGAGGACACAGAATTTAAAACCAGTAGAGGGGGACGTACTGACGACGACAGATGCGCTCGAAATCATGCCTTTCCACATTGTGCAGCGAGATAGCCAGGTTAGACGGTGTCACGCGTTCCGCGC
This sequence comes from Hyalomma asiaticum, assembly GCA_013339685.2. Classification (NCBI taxonomy): domain Eukaryota; kingdom Metazoa; phylum Arthropoda; class Arachnida; order Ixodida; family Ixodidae; genus Hyalomma; species Hyalomma asiaticum. The sequence goes on along the minus strand of CM023487.1, from coordinate 82,648,379 downwards.
ACCGGCGAAGCTTGCCGTGCACTTTGACCACCTCCCGCGCGGTCGATGTTCTAGGGTGCCGGAGACTGTCGCCTCGTAAAACCAAGCTTGCCGCTGGCATGGACGGTCCATATAAAGAATGTGTGCCCGCTTCACTATCTCGGCCTCGCTGTCTCTATAGAAGCAGCGGAAATGTCAGACTCAGTGAAGTGACAAGATAATGCAGGCTTTTAGGCATGTTTGTTTAGACAGTAGGTCTTCGTTATTTCGTAGTGCCGGGGTTTGATTCCCTGCGGCTGTCGGCTACTGGGCGACAGCGCTATGTGGTGAATACCGGCTATGCACGGACCCTTGCATCGCGACCACCAGCAGCAGAGCAACCGTACGACGCACTAGACATTTTATCAGGCGTGACAAGGCACAACACGAGAGTGAGGAAAAAGCTTAACATCACCCAGGGCACTCTCGAACCAAGCACGCGGAGCGAGACAGCAGTACCCCGTTGAGGCCAGGCAGCCGTTCCGGCCGCCGGAGCCGTGGTCCGTTTACTTTCTTGGCCGACAGTACGTTAAGAACCCTAGGTGGTCAAAATTTCCGGAGCTCTCCACTACGGCGTCTCTCATAATCGCAGGTGGTATTGGGACCTAAAATCCCAGAAACCACTCAATCATCATAACAACCACCGCGGTTCGGCCACGCGCACATCAGGTTTGTGACGTCGGCGGCTGACACGCATGATGACTAGAAACCGGAACCTTTGCACGGCGTCTTTTTTGTTGTCTGTTGCTGATTTCTCATGATGAACATGATGCATTGTGGTTAGACACGGCGGCCGCCCGGCGCACCCCATTTTAACAGCTGAGCTGTGCAAGGTCGATGTTCAACCGTAGGAAGCAATTTACAGCGGAGCCGTCGGGCAGGACAAAGCGGGCCCTTCCTTGTCCTTAGCCCACTAGCCGCGCTGTTACGGGATTGCGATTAACGAACGGCAATATGGAGATAGTTAAAGTTATAAGGAAAAAGAAGAAAGATAAAGAAAGAACTCCTACGAACACCTTTTCCTGCACCCCACTGGTACACGACTCTCAGAGGGATGAACATACTGCTGCATGATTTTTCTACTAAAGAAAAAGAATGAAAACGAGATAGAAAATATGCAAGAAGGAAGTTTGCGTTCGCGCAGAAAGGAAAAGCAGGCGTGCGCTTTCCATTCCACCATTGCCAACGTACTTGCCCTCAGGCCACTGACCAATGGTAGCGATCTTAATAATGAGCGCCCGCTCATCTGTTGATACGTAATTCCTATATCTTGAACCCGCAAGGTTGTTCACTGTTGGGAATTAGGTACTAGCAGTGCCTACATCTTCAGCCATTAGAAATCTTCATATACATTGCTGTTTGAGTTTCTGATATAACGGTCACACGTAACGACTTAAGGCAATTTATTCCGGATACCTGCTAATGTAACTTGTAAATGTGTTGTGATGAGAAAGGTAATGTTATTATTTAAGAGTGCGCGCAGTTTTGAGGTAGTTTGAGTTGTCGATATTGTTACATGCTTCTCAAGCACAGCTGAAAGATAGCCAATGCCTTTAGTGTGTCTATAACCAGTAATACTAAAGAGCCCACATGATATTTATTACCAGATGTGTCCCCTTTCAGACACGAATAGTAGTGTGCAATCAAGGAAAATATCTCAAACATATGGACAAGATACTCCTTGTGGTGGACAAGCGGGTCCACTGCTTCGAAACGTACGAGCAATTTGTGCGTGAAGCAAGGTTTGAGGAGGCCACCGATCATGGAAAGGAACAAAACAATAAGGATGTTAAGCATGTTTCGAGGTAGGTCAACAAGTTTATATTCAAGTTAGAGGTACGTTGGTGCAACCTGCTAAATATTCACAGTATTTCTCAAACTACTGTACCACAAAATTTTCTGTAATGTATATACCATCAAACTCAAGAAGTAAATACATAGAATGAGACATAAAACATAACTATATTCGTGTTGGCCAACGCCGCAACCGTGGTCTCGCACAGCCGCATTTTTATGTGTGCCACGGAAGGGTCATAATATGTGGTGCTAAATTATCTTATTTCTGTATAAAATAGCGTGCAAGACTGCGAAATTTATTGTACCAGGCAAAATTAAGTTTTACGCAAATAAATCTCTATGGCCATCTGAGCAGAAAAAAGGTTACTAAAGAATCGGCGATTTCCCATCTTCTATTAATGAAAACGAAACTGTTTATGTTGCGCCCATGCCGTAATAGTTGGCGGCTTTCGCCAAAACGGGGCCCCGTGTGCTGTGCGATGTCAGTGCACGTTAAAGAACCCCAGGTGGTCAAAATTTCCGGAGTCCTCAACTACGGCGTCTCTCATAATTAGATCTGGTTTTGGGACGTTAAACCCCACGTAACAACAACAACAAAACGGGGTCACGTGGCCTAGGGGAAGGTGAAAGGAAAGACGTCAAGAAGAAATAAAGACGGTCACATGAACAAAAGAACACTTGTTGCCAGTGGTGGGGTTTGAGTGGGAGAGCCCACACACCAGAGACAAGTGCCTTAGACAGTACACTGCACGCCGTGCTTCTGAGACCGGAATATGTGTCAACCATGTGAATGGCTTGAGTCTTCAACTAAAGGTAGAAGGAAAGCTAGAAAAACTGAAACCAAGAAAATAAGGGAAAAATGTTTTCTGTTATGGAGTTCAAACCAAGGCCACTACTCTAAAACGAGAAATTTCTTAACCGTGGCACTAAATGCAACACCAATCGAAGATACAAATACTGTCGCACCACAAATAGAGAGGACACGGGGCCACAAAGCAACAAAGCAAGACCAGGTCTGCAATGAAGAAAAATGGAGCAGGCCAAGACAATTCTGTCGCCCTCACAAAGACGGTGGTCGCCACTCGTGCTCTGGAATGCCTTTCCTCCCCCTTGTGGTGTAGCCTATGGTCTAACACTATATCTGAGCCGCATGAATGGTTTGCATCTCTTTTTACCTCGGGCGCCGACTTCTAGAGGGCGCTCGCGTCCTCAGTGCATAAAGAACTTTAGGTTGGTGGTTAGAGTAACAGTGATTCGAGTGAAGCACGGAGCTTCCTAAAAAATTGCGTCAGCGGCAATTGGCGTCAGAGTGCCTAATTTAGGCGGAAGCGCGTAGAAGCAGAGCCCGAGTTGAAACGAACGATTTATGACGCATTCCACTGGCGAATCTGGAGCGGTGCGCCGAATTCTTGAAGGAGCAAAAAAAAATCTGTCGTAGAGCGACGCGATCCCGATCGACCAGGGAAAAATAAACACGCTCCGGCAGCTATTACACTGGAAGTGGTCGCACGCATCAGGTTACTCATGTTGCTACCCTTGCATTGGACCACGTTGGGGGTTCTTTAACACTGTGCCAACTGCGCTTCATGTCTCGTTTATCACGCACTTCGCGGCGCGCAGCAGCGCGATGGATGTTTTCGCAACTCCTCCTGCTGTTCAACGCCTTTTGATGGATTTCGTGGCGAAGTACGCAACGCCACTGTGTTAAGACCCGTGCGCACTAGCGGAAAGGGCGCCCGCCGCACCGCCGAAACGCTTCGGCAGCGACACTGCCACACTGCTCGCGGCGAACCGCGGCGGCAGCCGCGCGATATCCCGCCTCCTTTGGGCGAAGGAGCGCGAGAGGCAAGCGAGCCACCGCGCGGGTACGAAACGAGCCTCCGGGCGGCTCCGCACGATTCCGCGATGGAGCGCATACGTCACGGACGGGGACGCTCTAATTGGTCTCCTCGAAGGCGGCACGCGGCGGGCTGCGAGAAATCGCGCACGGAGCGATCGCTCTCGCGGCACGAGAATCCGGCCGCGCGGCAGCCTCGGAAGCTCACATTTTCCCGCCAGCGGCGCGCCGCGAGCGTTTTTCCGCTAGTGTGCACGCGCCTTTAATACACAGAGCTGCCCCGCCACCACGGCCTAGTGGCTATGGTACTCGGCTGCTGATCTGAGGGTCGCGGGATTGAAGCCCGGCCGCGGCGGCTGCATTTCGATGGAGGCGAAATGTGGAGGCCCGTGTGCTGTGCGGTGTCAGCGCACGTTAAAGAAGCACCGGTGGTCGAAATTTCCGGAGCCCTCCACTACGGCGTCTCTCATAATCAGAGCTGGTTTTGGGACGTTAAACCCCACAAAACAACACCTACACAGAGCTCCGCAAAGCGCGGCAGCAACCGATATACCCGATTGATCCGGAAGTGACGGCACCATCTCGTTGGGATTCCGACAAAATCCGGCTCTACGAGAGGACACCAACGGGGAGCGTGTCGCTCTAAGCGTACCAGTGGAAAACCCAACCGGCTCCGGATGTACCAGTGGAATTCAAATTCTCGGCCGTGGAGCGAAAAAAAAAGAAAAAAACTAGCTTCCGCACCCGTCGGTCGACTTCACTATTAGATAAAAAGATAGGAGGGAAGGTTATGAGCTCTCCCTTTAAAAGTGAAAGGTGATTTTTTTCCTGTTTTTGCAGGGCTCTGTGCGTCTATTACGTAGACCCGGAGGTTTTCTGCCTTACGCTAATGCACTGCTTTATGTGCACAAAATTTCGGTGTCGTCAAGTTAAGGCAGTCTTGTGGCTTCGTGTGATATGAGGCAACAATAACGCAGACGAGACATTTTTGAACAGTGGCGAAAAACCAATAGCGAGAAAGATGCCCTCAGTAAATGAGTTATTGCGTGCTACACAATTGAGAATAAGCAATTATTGTGTAATCGCCCTTCTTCGCTGCGTTCGTTGAATAGCGTGGCGCACAAGCGTTATAGAAACGATCAAGACCTCCACCAATTCTTGCCACGTGAGGGTGTATAAGGGAACTAACAGAGGCGAAATGCAATAGTTCTGCCTTATAAGAGCGCACCGTCTTTCATTCGAAATGGCTTTGTTAGCTTTGCAGAGCCCGGATTTGGTCCCAAACGTTCGTGCGTACTTCAGCATATACAGCCGGTCTCGAGCTAGTCTCTCATTGTATTTGTTATCAGGGCTCATAAAAATTGGAAATATTAGAGCGTATTTTTCTTATAACATGGCAACTACACTCTAAACCAGAATTGGGCAGAAGGGGACTAACTGTATACATTATACCACCGGTTCAATGGTTAATCCCAAAGGACCAAATTTGCAAAAGCTCTCTACGGAAAATACCAATGGGGGGACTAGAAAGCGCTCGTTGCTCTGCGTTGGATGGTCTGTTTCCGCGCAACCTGGCCACGCCATGTTGTTCGAGTGGTTCAGGGAAGAATTGAGACGCTTCTTTCACATGTAGAAAACAGCAAAGCGCGCGAGCCATCGCCGCTACACGATAATACATCGATTGTGGGAGGCTACATAGCTTCACGTGGTGCGCGGCACTGGCAGGACTGGCCGTGTATTTGAATATCACTCGCTCGGCTGCTGTCTCAGACCTCCGGTGGTTGGTGTACCGTCACGGCGGGTTTGCCGATAGTGTGGGCGCCCGAGCGAGAGCCTCCAGCCTACACGCGCTGTGGATACATTTTTTGAACGCACCGAATTACAAGGAATATTTGCAGCGATAACAACAGTAATTTTTTTTTATCAGCAGCGGTTGGCTGCCTAATGCCCGATGACTCACTGGCTACATGTTGTACGTGAAGAGAGACTTCGCCATGTGCCGTCGGCATTACGCCCGTCGGCGGCCGATGTGGGCTGTCGCTGGCGCAAGAAAAAAAAAGGTCGCCTTGCTGTGCAGGAACTGCACGGCAAGGCGCCTTGAAGAACATTCTGATGCTTGCACATGCTTGAAGAACATGCTACGCTTTGAAGAACATGATGATATGACAAAGCATAACGAATACATCTCTAGAACGTTCGCTTTTACATGTCCTTGATCTTGTAACGTTCCTTACGCGGCCATTTGTTCAGGTGGTAGTCATAACTATCCGTTGCGCATTGATACGGCCGTAGGTGATCCATTACATGCGTCTAAGTAGATGCGCAGTATCACCCTCGCCGCCCGCAATCTGCATCGCTCCGGTTTAGCTCGTTCCAATAGAACACAACGTTAATGTTCATTTTTACCGTCTAAGCAACACGGCTTAGACTTACTACCGGTAACTGGCCAGGAATGAGGTGAGCATGTTGAACGCATAATGGCTATGTGTCTGGTTAATCGCTTCTGCGTTTGCGCCGATTCTCTAGTAGTGCGCTTTAGTGTAGTGACCGCGTGATGGCGACGCTTATGGTACATAATGTGGGTAGATCACCCATGAAATTCCTATCACAATGCAAAACGCTTGCTGGTAAGTGACGCCGCGAAACAGACAAGAAGAGTTCCCGCGTTCTCACTTTAGTTCGTTTAGAACGAACAAGAGTTCCACTGAAAAGATTGCTGCGCCGTGACAAAGGAGGCAGATGGGACTATGTTGGGCGAAGGAGTGGACGCTGTTGGCTCGAAGACAGTTTAGGTCTACGCAGAAGCAGTCATCCGCAGAGCTGCCCGTAGATGACGATGCTGTTGAAGACCATACGTGTACCATGGTGAAGACACCGAGGGTGACACGGCGGGAGGTGACTAACTCTTGATAGTAGGAGATGACGATAGGAGATAACCTAAAGTTATTGGCTGAATCAGTTAGCCCACTGGTTTCGCCGGCTGCCTGAAGCCGGTTCGAATCTGCAGCCAGGCGACCTGCCTTGATTTTCGCACACCTTGGGTTCCTGCGTGTCAGCCACGACGGCGCAGGTTTGCGTAAGAAAACTTCGTTCCACAAAAAAAGACAGAAACGTTAGGCGACGTTATAATTCTAGTTAGTTGCCGTTAATAGTGCAACACTAATATTTGGGGAAATTTTCGTTGACTTGATTTAAATCAACATTATGTGAAGTGATTTATATTCCTGGCTGTTATTGACAGCCTGTGTATGGAAAACTTAACCCTCTTGTACATTTCACAGTAGAAAATGATCACGATGTGAAATTGGCCCTGGTTTTGCACAAAAAATTTAGTGTGGTATCATGTACATTGTATAGAACAGATAACATGAATCATTACCTCTGTTTTTATATGGGTTTCGCTATTCACATCCGAAAAGGCGGTGTTCTATGGATAAGCTTAACGTACGCCTTGCTGGAGGTGAGCGGAGGGTGCCCTGCAAGGAACATGAGGCCACTAGCTACTATCACCGTAAAGTTTTTTTTTTCGGGGCAAGTTGCTTTCCCCTAGCTCCTTCCTGCTTCCGTGACGTGCTCACGACACTACGGCAGCAATCCGCAGAAAATTATCTCGGTTTGTCTCGGATTCAGCCTACTTCAAGCTTCCTAGTCGCATTAATTTCGAACGCCTACTTCTCTCACTGAATATGTTCGCCTTCACAACCGCCGTTTTCAAAACAGCAGGTTACTCATCAGGGGCTGAAAACCACTGCCCATGAGCGTTCTGACCTAGTTAGATAGTTAGTTGATTGTAAGCGCTCCAGACTGTAAGTGCTGCAGGGCGCGCGTCAGCGCGCAGTGGGCAACACGCACGTCAGCAATCTCAGGCTATGCATGCCGGGCACTACAAGGGCCTGCTGGGCGGCGCACAGTTGGTCGGACATTAATGGACCGTGGGCTGCTGCCTCCCATCCGGCTAAGGTAGTGTCGTAGTTTATGAATTTTGCCTTGCCACCTTCCCCCCACCCTCTCTAAGAGCAGGTGTGCTAACGCGGCTGCATGCTCGCAAGCGAGTCAGGAGCCGGTCATGTTCAATCAATTGAAGTAATAGTTTTGGCGCTAAAACAACGGAACACAGAGAAGACAAACAAAACTGTGATGGGGTTCTTCGAAAAGAAGAGGAACGCACGTTGCGTCTGACGACGGCAACGTGTTCAGAAAGATGGCGAGGCTGTTTTCTGCGAGGACTTTATGACAAAAGCAACAATACACAACGACATGGACAAAAGAACTAATAAATGAGTAAAGGAAACGCAGCACTTCAGAAGAGAGAGAGAAGAAAACACAAATAAACACGCGAATAAAGTCAGAGTTCGGAACAGTCTCACCGAGGCTGTCGACTGGCGCGGGAGAAGTCCGCGTAGGGGGAGCGTCGTCGTGGGCTAGAGGTCCTCGCTGTACCTAGTCGGTGAATGGAGCTGCGTCGACAATGGCGTTTGTGTGATGCCGGCCAGGTGCGCAGACGACGAACACCGGAGTCACGGGAAGCCTTACACTCCCACTCGTGACTCGATGAAACGAAGCAGCACTCGGGCCTACACCCGACAGTGCTACTTCTCCTGGTCCTCCAGGAAGAAAGAGACGCGCCGAGGACGCGCAGAGACGTGCACCTCCTTGCCAGGTTCCTTGCCAGAGACGTGCCAGAGACGTGCACCTCCTTGCACTCGGGCCTACGCCTGACGGTGCTGTCGGAAGCTCGGGCGGCTCGTCAGGCGTCGGAATGAGAGGACGTCAGGAGCTCGTTGCCAAGCGGAGCCGTACACCCCGACTCTTGGCGCCCGCCAGGCACTCGGGACTACGCCGCGACCGTGGTTCTGGCGGAGAGCTCCCCTGCCACGTCCGAGCTGGTGGAAAGCCGCCTCGCTTCTCCCAATATGGCGCTTCACGTGTACGCTCCACGCGCCACGCTCCGTGTTTCTTTTCCTTTTCTTCTTCTCGCCTCGTGAGACAACTTCTCGTCGTCATTTTCCGTCTCACGTGCTGAGCCGGCGCTTCTTCGTCGCCGCTTTTAGGGGCGAAGCTCCTTAAGGCGTGGGTCGTTCGTCCCTTGTAGTCGTAACCACCTCGTTCTAGGATTGCGCTCGATAGCTCGCGCGCCGGGAGGCTCGCGCTCGCCCTCGGCGCGTTCCTCCCGGCGCGCGAGCTCTCTCACTCTTCCATCTGCTGTCTTGTGTGAGAGAGACAGAAAGAGAGAGAGAGAGAGCGAAAGACTGTCCGTTTCTAACGATGATGATGGGTTTGTGCTAGCGCGTTACGGCGCGTGTAAGAAGCTGGTGTAAGACGCTGGGGCCTCTCCGCCTTATACTCTTTCAGCAGTCATGTGATGGCGTCGGCAAACGCGGTGCGCGTTCCGGCCTGTGTAAGGGGCTGCGTAAGACGCTGTGGCCTTTCCCCCCTTACTAGAGTGTATTGCATGTTTCTAACGCGTTTGTGCTAGCGTACCCTTAAACGCGAGATCCCAGCGTTCGAATAGAGTGTTTCTCACGTCTTTACATGATGATCGACTGGGCGAATTACACGGAAGATTAACGGTTTACCGGTGATTCACTCCGGAGCTTCGCCCACTCATCATCATTCACCCCGTGGATATGCTGTGAATTTTTTCTCTGGCGCCGTCGCAGGAACGCCAAACGCAACGAGCGCGCACTTCTCCCATGACAAAAACACACAATGGCGCCAGTGTGTGTATTGTCTTCACTGTGTCCCATTGTTTTAGCGCCATGACTATTATTTCAAGCAATGAACCAACTAGCTCAACAACATATCCTTTTGAACATGTTCAATCATTTTCTTGTAACGTGCTCCTGGTAAAACTGGGAGCATATGTTCTACTGTGTGCGCCTAATCATACATGGTGATTCACCTCTTCCTTGCGCATTTCTTTTCCAGAAATTCGGAGGAGTTTGAACGAGGTGATGGTGTGACAGCCAGAGTCACAGAGGACGAAGTGGAAACGTCGAACACTGTATGTCACATAAAATTACCTTCGAATATATTACGTTATCCTACTGTGAATATTGTTTCTAATACTGTGCACCCGCTCATACATTGTTAAAATTTTGTGAACAACGCTTACCTACGAAATATTGCGAGCGTTATGCCTCTATAATTTTTATCGTTCCTATTTGTTTTCTATCAAGAATAGCGACATGTTTCAGCTTGAAAAGTCTTCTTTAATTAGACTGACTGGCTGACTAGGCTGACTAGGCTGACTTGACTGATTGACTTTGACTATACTGATAGGTTTTCTCAGTCTGGTGAGGCGCTGGAGGGTACGAATATTCATTAAAACATCTTTGCAGGAAAATGCTGCCATTGTAGAAGGAATATGCACTTTCTTTTCAGAGCAGTGTGGATTTGCTTGTGTCCGCAATACACATGGCAAGTCCCTGGTTTGTTTTGGCTTGCATCACGTTCATCATTCGAGCGGCCGCAGTTGGAGCATACTTGGTTTGGGTGAAAGAGTGGACTGACTCGAGTCTTCGTGAGAACTATTCAAGGCCGTGGGTCGCTGGGATCGCTAGCCTTTGCTTCTCGGACGGTATGTATAATTGTACCAGTAATTACACCTTGTTACACACGATGTGTACCGCTTTTAAGTAGCAATGTGTGCAGGTGAGGCAAAAGAAATGCAGCGCCACGTGTTTTTTCATTGCTGCTGGCGTGGTCTCCGACATAAGAGAGTCTGTAAGAAAACAATTCTACGTTACAGAAACCAGATATATTATGAAACGTCGTAGGTTTGGGCACAGGATATTTCGACCTGCTTGGGTTCTTTAACATTCGCTAACATTGCGCAGTACACGCTCCTCTAGCATATCACCGTCAACGAAATGCGATTGGGATTCGATCTCCGCATCCTTCGTGTCAGCAGCCGAGCTCCATAGCCCCCACGCCCTTCCACGAAACTGTTATCCCCACGAAACATTGTCGAGCTTTCTTTCCTGAGACTCGCAAAAAGCAGCTTGCTTTTAGCCCGTTCCTATACGAAATGAACTGTTGATGGCGTAAACTGACTCAATCCCTCTCGAACTCGGCACAGATCTATTGAGCTATTCCGGTCTTTAAACAGGACCATTTATTCTGCGCGAGAATAAAGGCAAGGTGGTATCGAATGTTTATATTTTGCAACAATGCTGCTTGTGTCTACACTGCGGTGAAAAGTTCGTGCGTTGACAGAGAACGTGGGCGGATGCAAGGGGTCGTGCATTCAGACAGTCTCTATGGTATAATTTGCCTTTGTTGTTTGCCACATGCGTATCCCGGTAGATTTTACTGTCCCGCAGATACCGTCTCCGAACAGTACGGCAGTAGTAGCTGTATAGCCACATACGTGTCGTGCGTACAGTCGCATATTCTCCGCTTGCACGCGAGTCGACGCTGACCAACGCAGAGAGCAGTGGCTGAAACGTAACCTAATATATTCATACCTTCGATCACGTAAATTAGAATAGAACCGGCATCAAGTGCACTAGAATCAAGTGGCTTTAACCGAATATGAATTACGCGTACAAAATATTGCTGCGCGACGGAGATGTGTCCTATTTGAACGAAAGCAATAATGCATTTCGTTTTGTTTCATTGGCTTAACGTAGCGCATGGCCCGGTCTTTCTAGGCTACGCTACATAGACCAATCGGGTCAGGTAATACCAGAGCCGCGCTCATTCGCCGTCTTCACCAGGTGGAATAGTTCGCTATTCTCTTCCTTGCTCGTTTCCTTTCCAGAAATTCGGAGGAGTTTGAACGAGGTGATGGTGTGACAGGCAGAGTCACAGAGGACGAAGTGGAAACGTCGAAAACTGTATGTCACATAAAATTGCCTTCGAATATATTACGTTATCCTACTGTGAATATTGTTTCTAATACTCTGCACCCGCTCATACATTGCTAAAATTTTGTGAACAACACTTACCTACGAAATATTGCGGGCGTTATGCCTCTTGGGCTAGTTGGTTCATGACTTCTATAAAAATTGTAGCGCAAAGGAACACACGGACAGACAAAGAGCACAGGACGGGCGACAGTAGCGCCCGTCCTGTGCTCTTTGTCTGTCCGTGTGTTCCTTTGCGCTACAATTTTATAGAAGTTATGCCTCTATAATTTTTATCGTTCCTATTTGTTTTCTATCAAGAATAGCGAAATGTTTCAGTTTGAAAAGTCTTCTTTAATTAGACTGACTGGCTGACTAGGCTGACTAGGCTGACTTGGCTGACTAACTTTAACCATGCTGATCGGTTGTCTCAGTCTCGTGAAGCGCTGGAGAGTACAAACATTCATTAAAACATCTTTGCAGGAAAATGCTGCCATTGTAGAAGCAATATGCACTTTCTTTTCAGAGCAGTATGGATTTGCTTGTGTCCGCAATACGCATGGCAAGTCCCTGGTTTGTTTTAGCTTGCGTCACGTTCATCATTCGAGCGGGCGCAGTTGGAGCATACTTGGTTTGGGTGAAAGAGTGGACTGACTCGAGTATTCGGGAGAACTATTCAAGGCCGTGGGTCGCTGGGATCGCTAGCCTTTGCTTCTCGGACGGTATGTATAATTGTACCAGTAATTACACCTTGTTACACACGATGTGTACCGCTTTTAAGTAGCAATGTGTGGAGGTGGGCAAAAGAAATGCAGCGCCACGTGTTTTTTCATTGCTGCTGGCGCGGTCTCTGACTTTAGATAGTCTGTAAGAAAACAATCATGATTTCTCTGTTTCTACGTTCCAGAAACCAGATATATTTATGAGACGTCGTAGGTTTGGGCACAGGATATTTCCACCTCCTTGGGTTCTTTAACATTCGCTAACATTGCGCAGTACACGCTCCTCTAGCATATCGCCGTCAACGAAATGCGGTGGGGATTCGATCTCCGCATCCTTCGTGTCAGCAGCCGAGCTTCATAGCCCCCACGCCCTTCCACGAAACCGTTATCCCCACGAAACATTGTCGAGCTTCCTTTCCTGAGACTCGCCAAAAGCAACTTGCTTTTAGCCCGTTCCTTTACGAAATGAACCATTGATGGCGTAAACTGACTCAATCCCTCTCGAACTCGGCACAGATCTATTGAGCTATTCCGGTCTTTAAACAGGACCACTTCTTATGCGCCGGAATAAAGGCAAGGTGGTATCGAATGTTTATATTTTGCAACAATGCTGCTTGTGTCGACATTGCGGTGAAAAGTTCGTGCGTTGACAGAGAACGTGGGCGGATCCAAGGGGTCGTGCATTCACACAGTCTGTATGGCATAATTTGCCTTTGTTGTTTGCCACGTGCGTATCCCGGTAGATTTTACTGTCCCACAGGTAACGTCTCCGAACGGTACGGCAGTAGTAGCTGTATAGCCACATATGTGTCGTGCGTACAGTCGCATATTCTCCGCTTCCACGCGAGTCGACGCTGACCAACGCAGGGAGCAGTGGCTGAAACGTAACTTAATATATTCATACCTTCGATCATGTAAATTAGAATGGAACCCGCATCAAGTGCACTAGAATCAAGCTGTCTTTAAGGGAATATGAATTACGCGTATAAAATATTGCTGCGCGACGGAGCTGTGTCCTATTTGAACCAAAGGGATAATGCATTTCGTTTTGTTTCATTGACTTAACGTAGCGCATTGCCCGGTCTTTCAAGGCTACGTTTACATAGACCAATCGGGCCAGGTAATACCAGAGCCGCGCTTATTCTCCGTCTTCACAAGGTGGAATAGTTCTGCATTTATATCATCGCGAATAAAAAACAGAACCCGAACCGCTTAAAATCTGCTGCATTGAGTGGCTTCACGACATCCCTGCGCTGTTACTCGACAGCAGCCGACAGGGCACGTAGAAACGTGGATTGACACGAGCAAGTAGTCTTAGTATGCATGGAAGAGTATTTTATGCTATAAAAATATTCACGAGAGAACCATTCCTACAGATTGTGGTCGCAGCCTTTGGCTATTTTAGGCACCAAGGGAGGAGACCGTGCACATAAGCCACCCAAAAAAATGACCTCAACTCCTACGTCCGCCGCGGTGGTGTAGTCGTTACGGTACTCGGCTGCCACCCAAAATACGCGGGTTCGATCCCGGCCGCGGCGGTCGCATTTTCGATGGAGGCGAAAATGCCAGAGGCCCGTGTACTGTGCGTTGTCAGTGCACGTTAAAGAACCCCAGGTAGTCTAAATTTCCGGAGCCCTCCACTGCGGCCTTTCTCTTCGCTTTCACTCCCTTTCCCCCACCCCCACGGACGCTTAGGCGTGCTCCCTTTATGGGCTGCAGAATTAGCGTCTTTTCCTAACGGAACCACCGCAATCCGCAACTCATACGAACCCCCAAACTACATTTGGATACTGCTCCACACGCTCCAGAATGGTGCCCGTCAATGCGTTTCTCGTGCTCATCAACCAAGACGACGATGAGGATGATAGCAGGAGTAGCCATGCAGCAGACTTCCCCATAAATGCAAGAGAAAAATTCCCACGCATTGTGGCAAAAGATATCACGCGAAGTAGCAAGCGAGTAAAGTTCATGCGCCAAAATGCTTGGCATTCAGCCAGCTGTCACTAGTAGGATCAATGTCTTTGTACATATTGAGAAGTTGTACGTGGCCAATATTGCAACTGCGTCAATGCTGAACAAAAGCGCATTCTTTGAGAATGCGAGGGGAACCCTCCTTTGAAAACGATACCGCGAACGCCCTCGCACGAGGCATGGGAGTTCCTTCTCTTGACAAATGGCAACCATACTGAGGCATAAGTGCTCAAATGGACCGAAACGGCCCTGCTAAGCAACAGGCCACCACCCTTCGGATCCCCGCCACCTTGTTGTGGTGTACAGAACGTTGTTTCTTTTTCTCTCTCTCTCCTGAGAACACAGAAACCACGCGCCGACGGCGCGAAATCCGGCAACCGTCCAGGCAGAAGAAACAGGGGAGTTGCGTGCGACGCAATTCCCCGGTTGCCAGCCGCGGCGATCGGTAAGGGAGGATTAAAATTAAGGTCTCATGCAAGGGATAGTTATGGTTCTAGCCGACGAACGGAGAGAAATGCGTGATCAAGAGCAAACCGATGACGGCGCTGCGCATGGCCTCTGCTATGACGAGGTGAGTGCGCGGCCAAAGAAGAGGCCCAGCCAACGCGACGAGCGTCGGGGAGAAAATAATTGTTTCGTCTTTCGACAGCTCCAAAAGATTTACGTTGGAGAGGCAGATAGGGAACGACTGCCTGATTACAGAGGTAATGAGAATCCTGATCTCAATGCCCCCATTTCGGAGGCAGAAGTCAGATATGAACTTACCAGGCTCAATCCGAAGTCGGAACCAGGACCTGATGGGATAACCGACAAAATGCTCAGGAACCTCGACGATGAATCCATCCAAGCTCTCACAGACTACATGAATAACTGCTGGGAGTAAGGCGGCATTCCATGTCAATGGAGAGCAGCCTAAATCATATTTATATGGAAACCTGGAAAGAAACCACAACTGACGAACTTAAGGCCCATATCGCTAACATCCTGCGTCGGTAAACTCATGCAAGATGTGGTTCTCACACGCCTCACGAGATACATGGATGATAGAGGACTTTACCCGCATACCATGGTTGGATTTCGACCCCAGTTATCGACGTAGCATATTATGTTGAAACTGAAACATCATATTATAGATCCGGATGCAAAAACCCTAGACAACAAGGCGATACTAGGACTCGATCTAGCAAAGGCCTTTGACACTGTCATGCACAAGGCAATCCTACAATATCTGCGAGAGCTGGCTGTAGGATTTAAAACATACGCGTACATCAAAGACTTCTTGACGGATCATACGGCCAAGATGGAAATTGGAAAAAGCAAATCGGAGGAGCTTAAACTAGGCACTAGGGGCACTCCGCAGGGATCAGTCTTGCCCCCCTTTCTATTCAACAGTGGCCATGATCGGTCTTCCTGCGAGACTCGAAAAGATAGGACTCGGGACACAGCCTATACGCGGACGACATCACCCTCTGGGTGGCGGATGGAAGTGATGGGCATGTGGGAGAGATCCTCCAAACAGCTGTAAACACGGTCGAAGACTGCATCAGAGACAAAGGATTACGATGTCCCCGGCACTAATCAGAACTTATTCTCTATAGACCCACATTCAGGGGTTGAAAAAGCATTCAGGAAAGGCCGTGCATTGTGCTCACAGTAGAAGGCACCAGGATACCAATAGTGGAGAGACAGAGAATA
The DNA here is from genome assembly GCA_013339685.2 of Hyalomma asiaticum. Classification (NCBI taxonomy): domain Eukaryota; kingdom Metazoa; phylum Arthropoda; class Arachnida; order Ixodida; family Ixodidae; genus Hyalomma; species Hyalomma asiaticum. Next base: position 82,632,489 of record CM023487.1, on the reverse strand, counting down.
CCGGGACTCGGCATATCCGGAAATGGCCATAATGGAGAAACCATAAGATGACTGGCTAATAGTGTTCACCAAACAATCAGGCTAATGAAGCAGATATCAAACAGGAACTATGGTTTGAAAGAACACAATCTCATCCGACTAATAGAAACATTCGTAATCAATGGTATCGTAAATGTGGTTGCTTACCTTGAGTTGTACGCCGCGGAGAAAGCCAAGATTGAATGCATAATTAAAAGGGCATGTAAGCAAACCTCGGGACTTCCGGCAAGTACATCAAACGAGAAGTTTCTGACGCTCGGAGTGCGCAATTCCCTGGACGAACTTATTGAGGCCGAGAGAGTGGCGCAGTATGACAGACTAACGCAGAGTTTGACGGGCAGACATGCCTTAGACGACATCGGAATGACGAATACTACACAACAAGGACTGGGGAAAGATATCCCAAGAAAAATTAGGGAATATATCTCAATACCCGCAATTCCTAGAAATATGCACCTTGCGTTCAATAAAGATAGAAGACTCGCAAGAGCGAGAGCTCTCCACAAAGTATACAGTAGTGTCAGAGACGTAGTCTATGTGGACGCGGCGGAGTACGAAATGGACAGAGTATGTTGCTACGAATCTACAGGGTGCGCCGCGGTGGTGTAGTGGTTACGGTACTCGGCTGCCACCCAAAATACGCGGGTTCGATCTCGGCCGCGGCGGTCGCATTTTCGATGGAGGCGAAAATGCCAGAGGCCCGTGTACTGTGCGTTGTCAGTGCACGTTAAAGAACCTCAGGCGGTCTAAATTTCCGGAGCCCTCCACTACGGCCTTTCTGTCCTCTCTCTCTCTTTCACTCCCTTTCCCCCACCCCCACGGACGCTTAGCCGTGCTCCCTACATGGGCTGCAGAAATTAGCGTCCTTTCCTAACTGAACCACAATCATCATCAATGTACAGGGTGGCTTCAAAGTTAAGTGGCACCCAAAAAAAACAGGAAGAGCCGAGGTGGTGGGAGAAGGCTGCCTTAGCAATAGCAATAGCCTCCACGGAGGTCACTGTCATAATCAGTGACTCCAAGACCGCTGTTAAGAACTATGCCAAAGGTAGAATTTCGCCGGTAACACTAACCATTTTAGCCAAGTTTCGTGAAGATCGAGGTGCTTCCATTATTTGGACACCCGCACACTCCTGCCTTCCCGGCAATGAAATGGCGCACAACCTGGCTCGAGAAATGACGGGCCGAGCAGGTACCACGCCAATACTGGGAACGGAGAGAGACCGGATGACCAGCTTTAACGAAATCACCAAACACTATAAATGGGGGAGGGTCCATTTCCCCCCGGCACACTTCTCGCAAAACAGACGGCAGGCGACTGTATGGCGCTTGTTACAAACAGATACGTATCCGAACCTGGTGGCCTACCAGCGTTACTATCCGGAGCTTTACACAAATATATGCAGATTCTGTCAAGAAAGAGCGGGCATACAACATATGGTTTGGGCTTGCTCTCGGGGACCCACACAGAACAAAACTTATAAGACCAAAGAGCAGTGGGAGACCGCGCTGCTAAGCTCTACACCGGAAGACCAACTAAAGGCAATCCAGGAGGCCGAAGATGCCGCTAGGGCCCAATGGCTCGAGGCCGTCATCTAGGCATAGAGGCCCAGGTCTCACAAATCTGCTGCCTTAAAAAATAAGGTTTATTCCTCCTGCTCCTCCTACCATGTCCGAGCCCAAATAGGTTCACTGTAAAAAGATGGCCCGCTTAAAATCATATGACTCGCGCCTTATCCGTCTCCTCCCCCTCTTTTTTTTAAGATTCGAAGCGCCTTATGACCCTGGGCTGTTGCCGTTCAGCATAGTGCTCACTAGGAACTGCTGAAAACATGGTCAGAACAAGTGCATTGTTGATTAAAGCGGGTTCAAACGAAACTGCTGTAATTAATAATAATCTAGGAAACAATAATAATGACGATGTTCTCTAATTTTAAAGATTCGTTAAACTTTCTGCAGTAATGACGGCCTTCTACGTGCACAGGCGGAACAGTGCTGAAACGACATGTGCTTGAGTTTATTTTTCAGGAATATTTCTCACCGACAGCAACTTTGAACGCTGTAATGCACATTTCCCGTTTTCTCATGCCACGCTGGCAGTTGAAATACAGAACCTACTTGATGCTCGATATATTAAAGCGTGCAGATGTGGAAATTCTGCTTTCCCGGTTTTTGCGGCCGCATAATTAGCGTAGTGTTCATAAATTCCCCCACTATTTACAGAGACTGAGCCAGGACTGCTAGTGCTATGTCAGTTATTGCGAGCTTGAACATACTGCTATGCACTCTACACGGCCGTGTGCTTTATTTGTTTGCCATTTAGTCCCCTGTACACCTATGTGAAGCGCAATAAGCCGTGTTAGAAATAAAATGGCTTGGAAGTCCTGAAGCGTTCGGCCAAATATACATGCGCCGTAAACAGCCCGTTCACTCGGAACGCTCTCCACAGTATTCTATACATCTTCCGCCCACATCACGTGGGAATGCAACTCAGGTCATCTAAACTTAATACGCCTCATATTTCGGCGCGGAAATTCCGAACGGAGCAGTGGGAGGCTTGGCTTGAAAGCGATAAAAGGGAGGCACAAGTGACACTCCTCGAGCAGGCACGGAAGGCTGCTGATGCCAGAGGAGGCCTAGACAAGGGGAGCCACCCAGCTGCTTTGCCACCCTCCCTGTTTTTTTTTAACAATAAGCGTTTGTCAACTCAACCCTGCTGCGTAGAGTGGTCGGCACACAACCAATCTGGCGGCCCTCAAGAATCATAAAACTCGCCATCCGATCATAGCAGAGGGTAGTAAATGGGACCAGAGTACAGCCTAGTAAATGGGGCCACAAAGTGCTACTCTAGAAAAAAAAAAACCGAAATCCGGATAACTAATACACAGACAATTTTAGTCGCTGCTAAATTGCTCACAAATTTCTCTTCGAAAAGGGGGGGGGGAAGGTTATAGTGATTTACACGATTGAATATGATGTCCATTGCACTGCTACTTCTTCAACGGACACTGTTCCCATTCACCTGGAAATCGAAGCTTATAACGAATTGATTTACCATATACGAGGCTGGCTAAACTGTGAATAGTAATGTAGGTCTATTGTTCATGAAGGTTTAGGAAACTGAGAAGAGCCTAGAACAATAATAAAGCATCTGCGTACTGACTAGCAAAAAATATTCAAGACATTTAATAGTTCTAGTTGTGTCAAGCTTTCTTTCGATCCCAATTGTGCACTGGCATATTATCCTGCTCACTCTCTACAAACATGAAGCAGGGCTTCAAGGTAAGAGCCAGCAAGTTGAAATTTTTTGTAGTATAATGATAACATGTGTACGAAGACCGCATGCTTTCCAAAACTATGAGAATCTGAGGAGACCGTACGTACGGCGTGTTTTCTCTTTTCTAGTATTCTTTGGATGTCTCGGTGCCCTTTTCTTGGCCCTCGGATTTCAACAAGTGTCAAGTCGAATTCACCAAGAGATGGTGTGGCGCGTGCTGAGCAGTCCGTTCCGTTTTTTCGACGCTACACCACGAGGTCGCGTCCTGAACCGTTTCTCCACTGACCTGGACAACATCGACACGCGCCTCTTCATGGCCACGAAGCAGGTGATGCAGACACTCCCTGTGGCAGCTGCCAGGGTCACTGTGACTGGACTTCAGTCTATGGCAGCCGGTCTCCTTGGAGCCTTGGCTGCAGCGATTTTCATTGTTCTCGTGGTAAGTGCTGCATTTAGTATATTCTATCATATGTTGCTACTGTATAAGCAAGGTCCTGCGTGCGACCGAATGCCTGTTGAGCCTGAGCGATGGTAGTTGCGTAGCACCTAAGGTTGAGGGCATGGGTTCCGTTGCCGTAGTATGGCGCTGCTATTCATTGCACGAACATGGATGTGTTTAGATTAAGATGCAGGCTAGGGGGTTACGTCGAGGTGGTCGAAATTATTCTGTAATATCCTGCTGAGACGTACTTCACATTCTGTTTGTGTCTCATAAAAACCACGGAAACTAATTTATTTTCTAACCCTGTCTACCGCAACGTCACTCAATCGACCGCTCGACTTCGTTTATGCACATTCCTGACTTCTGTCTTGCTTCCTGGCAACTTCTTTGCATCTATGTTGCTTTACCACGGTGATTTTCACCATTTGTACACGCACAAATTTATTTCACGGTGTTCACGTGCATGATCACCAGATTCACCGTTTTAACCTACTTAATTATGCGCTGCCGTTTTTTGGTCCCAGCCGCAAGAAACTGTGCAATAACAGGCCTTTAACGCCCTTAGCTTTCTTGGGCCACGCCGCCAGATACACAGAAGCAAACAGCATGTCTTTATCACTGCCTGGAAAAGCTGGCTAAACCGCGGAACTTCTTTCGTGGATGGGATAGGAGCTTCCGCTTGATCGCCTTGAACGAATCGTTTCAAATAAGCGCAAGTCCAAAGCTCGCGTCGATTAGATCACTGTACTTTGTGTATACTGCGCGACGCCACTACCGATTTAATGATTTTGTGAAGTCTCCGCACCGAAGGCTGCGTGGTACATCACTGAGAGAAAGCGAATGTAACCAGCCTGCTAATTGCCCCCCGCGTTTTTCACAAAGGGCAACGTAGAGGCCACGGCGAAACTGCTGCGGGAGATGCAGCCTATCGCTATGGCATCCACAGTGCCGGTCGGCGTAGATGTGAGGGAACAACAGCCTTGAGAAAAAGGGTAGTGCCAGATTGCCAGCAGTGGCCCTGGCAAAGGATACGTCGTGTAATTTATGGTGTGAATGGTTTGGTAATACTGCCACATGTTGGGTCATCAAATGTGAAAATTTGTTTTAACGCCCTTTTAAGGCTGTACACCGATGTCCTCTCGTCTGTTCATTAAAAGGTAACGTTGAAGAGACTTTATATGAGTAATGCACGAAATAAAGGGTTAAGAAATGTCAAAATATTCTATCTACAACAAACGGTCCAATACGAAACAAATAATCGAGCGACGTCATGGCCAGATATCTCGATCAGATAATTCACATTTGCCAGGTGGATTATGGCACCAAATAAGAAATGGTGTTACTCGTTCATGAACACAGTAATGCTCACCCCGCAACACGGATATGCACCAGACATGATGGGAAGTTTGAGAGCAGATTTCTTGGTGCAGTGACCGCGTTCCTATCCTGCGTCTGCGCTCAAGGCGCCGCTACTACTTCAGGAGCAAGTAACCTAGGCATCCTTTCATGTGACAACCTAATTAAATGCAGAAGTACGGCGAGGGGCATTCTAAGCTCTGGGATGTTCGCGCACCCTACGTTGTACCCATAGAAGTCCTCGAACTATAAGGAATGCGGAAACTTTTTCTATAATACTTGAGCTGACAAAGGAATTTTGAAGCATGGAAGCAAAACAGCCCCGGCAGGATTGTTCGCGTTCTCTTCTGGGCTGATTCTCGGATTTTTATTTAAACTACTGTGTAGTAACTCATTTGTTGTACATAACCAAGACCCGTGCAAGCACAGCGCGCTACACTCATTATACATTGCACCCCACTGAAAGGGGAGGCTCAAGCACGACGAACCAACCTGAAATTGTCTACCCGGCAAGAATGCTAGCTAGGGCACCTGGCCTCCTTCGCTACAGCCACTACCCAACCGAGCCCAGACAAGCTAATCACGTGAAGGAAGATGATGATTATGTCGATGATGATTCTGGTTCGGTTAAGGAAATGGTGCTAATTCCTGTAGACCATGAAGGGAGCAGCGCTATCATCATCATCGCGGGGGGAAGGGGAAGTGAATTAAAGAGATAGAGAGGAGAGAAAAGCGGCAGTGGAGGGCTCCTGAAATTATGATCACCTGGGGCCCTTTCTCCTTCTGTCTCTCGCAGGCGTATTTGGCCAAGGCTTCCAACGCGGCGAGGCGCCTCGAAAGCGTCGATTACTCTCGCCTCCTCCAGCACGTGACTGAAACTCGCGACTCCGTGGCTGTCGTACGCTCGTATGGAGTTCAAGAACGCTTCTGCCGTCACTGTTACCGCCTTGTAGACGCAACTATACGTGCATTGGCCACGTACATTGAGATAATACGGTTAGTGAGATTCCTAGGAGGACTGTGCGGGCTACTGATCACTTTGGTAACGGTCGCTTTTCTCATGTCCGAAGCCAGCACCAGTTCAACATACAACGGTAGCAGCATTGGACTCGCTGTCAGCTCTTCAATGGGGGTAAGTTACCGAACTTTTATAATGTTCTCCATGCCAGTCGTTCCCATTCGCTGAAGCTTTCTTTTTAATACACTGACGCAAATGGCATGAGCAGCTTGGTGTTTGTGCATTCATCTTATTGAATCCGCGCCAAAATTCTTTTCGCAATTACTGCCAAGCTCTCTAAGTGTAGTTGCATTGCTCGTGTAGTAGAGTTCACACACTTAATATAGGATATGTAGTTTCCACTCTCCCCATGAGCTCAAACAATGCTTTTGCCAGTAAGACATGCTAAAGGCTAGTCCGGCAACTTTTTGACGATGACTATGTGATCACAATGCTGCGCTCTCGACATGCTTATTATCGAGCACCTTTACGTGCTAAGGACTCAGTGACATTGAAAATAATTTCGAAGAAGCAGTAAATCCAAGAACGAGCAAAAGCCGAATGCACGCGAGCCGCGCGCCTTCGTACAGAGTGTCTGAATGGGAAGGTGCGCGTGGGATGTAGAACAGCGCACAATTGGCAAGGACATAATAAATAAATGTGGGTGATCCCTCTGTCATTGTAATCGGCATAATCTTATGGTATCGATTTGTGGCGGCTCGGTATGATACAACTAGAGTCCCTAGATATTTTCCCGTTTTTAAGGAAAAATATCTAGGGACTTTTAGATACAACGACTCCTCCTGACCAGCAAAACGGTGCGAGCCTTTATGCAGGCGAAACGAATAGCCATTATTCGTCTTCGTCTTTTGGTCCAGCGCTACCACGGCACGTTATCTATAACGTCAGTAACACGGCGCGCCACATATCTATCTGGGAATGGGGGCCAACTGTATACCGCCCTAACTATTCATTTTAACACTGTATAAGAACCCCGGCTACAGATGCCGAAAGTGAGTTTAGAAAGTGTAAAATCAAAAGACAACCATAGTATTTGTTCCAACTGGCAGGACTCTCAATTCACCAGAGGTTGAGTGCACACCTCATTCGCATGATGTTATTCAAGAATGTAGCAAAACACGACGGTTTTGCGCACGTTTACGACATCAGACCATTGCATCGCATTGTTGGAAGCGACGGGACATCTAATGCAAGGACCTGCAGGTAGCCATTTGCTATTACACTACGCATGCCTATGCTATATTCGGAGGTGGTTGGACGCCACGAGAGGATGCATGCTGTCGTGTCGCGAAGCTCCACACAAATGCATACTTTGCGAGACGCTGCGCATCGGACAAATCGACGCTGTTGTTGTTCTTGTTGTTGTTGTTGTTGTCCTCAATCATGACACGTACTAAATCCACGCACACTGTGTTTCTCTTCTTTTTCTTCTGCTTGCACGGTTAACACGTGCGCATCGCCACATGATGATGACTGCGGTTCACTTAAGCAAAGGGCGCTAATTTCTGCATCCCATGTCCGCGGGGGAAGGCGACTGAAAGAGATAGAAGAGGAAAGCCGTAGTGGAGGGCTACGAAAATTTTGACCACCTGGGTTCTTTAACGCGCATCGCCAGCCGCAGCTGTTCAAGTGTAGTAGCGGGCTAAGGGCAAGTGCTCAGGAGCAGAAACAAGCGTGCGTGCGAACACTGCAGATTGGGCATTGCATAGGAGAAGTGCACCCGCACTCTTTGGTGCCAAACCTAATGAGGATTACAGTTGCTTGCGGTCGGATGTTTTCATGCCGCGTTTAGCAGCTTCGCTGTTAAAAATAGTGAGAGAAAGAAGCATATCAGGCACTAACATGGCAAGGTTCAGTTATCTCTATTTTCTGTCCGCCGTCCTGGTGTAGTGGTTAAGTGTGCTCGGCTGGCACTCAAAAAACGCGGGTTTGATCCCGGCTGCGGCGGTCGCATCTTCGGTGGAGGCGAAACTGTCAGAAGAATAGAGTTTGCTACTAAAATACTAGAGGAAAAACTGGCGCTGCAATCATGAAGCTGCCCGGGAATGATGGGTATGGCGTGGATTTGTCTAGTCTTCGTGCGTGCGGCTTCAAACGTTCTCGTGGATTTGTTGATCCCAGTTTTTTTTTTTTTCAGCTTTAGTGAGGTGAGTGACATTACTACACTTTTTCAGTACGCGACGAAGGCAGCGGCTCTAGTGTACACTACTGCTAGAGATCATAAGTCTGTGGCATGTACTGAAGTCGCTTAGGATGATGAGTTGCCAAGCATTGTTTCGTTGTGTTTGTTGATGGCTGCGCATACTATTGACCGTGGTATTTCGCCTAACTTTGGAAATATTTGCACTGCGTCTCGCGAAATTTGTCGATGCGTTTTTGCTGTTCTTTTTCTTTTCTTTTGCATCAGATGGGACTGAATCTATATGCATTGGACGGCTTTCACGGCTGACATACATTGCTTGTGAAAAGGCTGTTCGTATATCTTGCACTACAGGATTTCAATTCCACTATCTGATTAATTCAACGCCGCCGAAATGCGCAAAGCATGCGCAATGTTATTGTGCCTAGTAGACGCTGACTGGGCCATAAGCAGGCGCGCCTGCAGACGACGCCCAAAAAGTCAGCTCAGATCAAGCCTGAGGCGCCGTTTCTATGGGCGTTTAACGGCACGGCTGTTTAACATCAGGTTTTTGCATAAAACGAGCCACCGAACGATGAGGGATACTGGGCTTCTGCTACGGCCTCGCGCCGCGGCTTGACCCATAGAGTTTGTAGAATTGCAGTGGAGCACTTGCCGTGCGCTTAAAGAAGCGAGCGAAAGCCAGTTTATTATATTTAGAAGACGCACCTACCCATTCAGTACTTGGAATATTATCACGCCACATAGAAGAGGACCAATAGTTATACTAACTTTTAACGCAATTATATTTGTAACTTAAACCTTTATGGACGCTACTAAATCGGGGGCACAAGTAGCGGACACCGATAATTCCCATGCTGGCTGAACCGCCTTGTTTGAAACTCCCATAGGGACTACAGCCAGATTTCCCTTTAGTATTTTAGTAGGAAGCTCTGTGGCCAGAGGCGCGTGCACCGCGCGTTGTCAGTGCATGTTAAAACCCCTGGTGGTCAAAATTTACGCAGCCCTCGACTACCACTGTCCTCTCCGTTCTATGTCTTTCAGTTTCTTTCCCTGCCCCCACGGATGCTCAGCCGTGCTCCCGGCATGGGTTGCGGAAATTAGCGTCCTTTCGTTAACAGAACCACAATCATCAATCACCTCCATTTTCTCGAGAAAAGAAGGGGGACCTGTGGTTACGGTACACGGCTGCTGATCCGAAGGTACCGGAACTGTGTTCCTGCCACAGCGTCCGCATTTCGGTGCCGACGAAATACTAAAGACCCGTCGAATGTGTGATGTAAGTGCACTTTAATAAATCCCATGAGAGTGGTAAAGCTGCGGGAGCCCTCTGCAACGGCGTCTCCCAAAATCATGTCGTAGTTTTCGCACGTCAAACTTTTATTGTCACATTTATTGTCACATTTATTGTCGCACTTCACATTTATTGTCTACAAGGTTGGGGACACAATCTTAGAAGCACTTCTTGATGGGCTAGTCGGTGAATCATTTCTACAAGAAAGGCGCGAATATCGAGAACACAAAAGGAAGACAGCGTTGACAGTGATGAATAAAGAAGGTGCTCAATTAGCAGGACAGTGCAGCGCCTGCAGATATGAACCACGTTTTTCAGACGTAGAAATTATCGGAAGGAACAAAATCCCTCTTGCCAGAGAAATTATAGGGGCACCCCACGTCAAGCAATATGGTGATGGCTGTATCACTGAACCATCAGTATCTCTGTATGCTCCAGAACGTGCCTTGTTCGATAACGTCATTTCATTTTGAAAAACATCTCTTTTTTTTTTTCTGATTATGCATTGTGCAGGTCACACTTCTCAGCAGTGCTATATGTGCTGAGGTGTGGAGGCCAATAAAACCAGTTTGTAGTGGGTCTCGTCCTACGTTCTGTCTTGTTTTCCTGGTGTCGAAATTTGCTTCTTTCTTCTAGAAAAGATGTAGGGAAACAAAGTGGAATCCTTCGCCGTACTCGCGCACAGCTTCTGCTTCATTCGATAAACGTACATTACTACTTTGCGTTTTTGACATACTGTTTGAAAACTGTCTCGTCTTCAGGTTCCTCCTCAGATTCCCGTTGTATGACTGTGAAGTATAGCTAAATGAAATGGCCGTTCAGGCTGTAGGGGGGCACGAGTCATAGTTTCTGGGAAGCTTGGAAGGGGACGCGAACAGCTCGTGTCGGGAGTGATGATAAAGTGTACTATATATAAATCGCTCAATGTACAGTACACACGGAGTGAAACGCGACAGCAAAAGCGCCTGGCCCTAACAGGAGCAGCGTCGCCCGTGGGAGCTGGTGGAAGGGTGCTGTAGTACTGAGGAAGATCACGAAGGCGAAAGTGCTCTTGAAGCATGATCACTGTGCTTCGGATCACCATTGGACTGTTCTATGGGTCACAGTGCCACCAACAGGATGCTGCCATCCTGGCGCATGATCTCCCAACTGACTTGGCTGTGCTCATCCCCAGTGGCCGCTCGGCAGTATTACGGCGCGGCGCGGTCAACTCCAAGACGGCTAGTTTGTGATAGGATGCAGTAATTGGGCAAGAGTGCCCTCGCTATCGTACTTGTTCACAACGTAGCAACATCCCTATATGTCCCCCTGAGGCGGCACTGCATTTATGAGTTGCCCGCACTCTTGCTGTTGCTTTCCAAACTACGAGTACTGGACACGCTCACCTGTACATAAGGAAATGGCAGGAAAGCGGAACCTGCAGCCTTCGAAGCTGTGAAACACCTATGTGGATAGATCCACATTTGCCTGCCTTTCGTTTTTTTTTATAAATGCCAAGCATTTCAGGCTGTCGTAATGTGGGCGTGTAACATAAAACCATCATCGTCATTAGTTAATGCCCTCAAGAGTGCGCGTGAACTTGCTCTATGCAGTACTCAATGTGCGGCGTTCACACACGCCCTTCCTTTTAGGGGCGAAGCTCCTTAGGGCGTGGGTCTGTACATCCCATGGTGTTCGTTGGTGATGTACGTAGCCACCTCTACTTTTATGAAAAAAAAATTGCGAAAGTTGTGTTTTCTTCCTGGATTCGAACCCAGGCTCTCGGCGTGGCAGTCGAGCGTTCTACCACTGAGCTACGCCTGTGGTCGAAAACTTGTCGCTAAAAGACCTAAACAGGTATAATGTCTCCCGCGGAATCGCATTAACAAACGTAATGTTACGTTGAAAAATAGTAATACACCGCTACACGACGAGAAAATGGATTGTATAACGAGGTCGAGGCATCATTTGAAAGAACACAGAGCTGCGTGCTTTGTAGCTTTGAACCCATTACGGAGGAACTGGTAATTATGGCGTAGTGGGTACTTCCTTACTTGGCAAAATGATAAGTTATGGCGCATGAGATACCTACCACTTCTACTTGAACTAGTTTCCTCAAGCGTTTAAAATGGCCTCTAAGAAAGTAGCTCCTCCTGCTTACGCTGTCACTGTCCTGCAGTTCCGCGCAGGCCTGGCTCTAGCACAGCATATCCCCCTTAAACGCGAGATCCCAGCGTACGACTACAGTGTTTCTCACGCCTTTACATGATGATCGACTGGGCGATTTACGCGAAAGATTCACGGTTTACCGATGATTCCCTCCGGAGCTTCGCCCACTCATCATCATTCACCCCGTGGATATGCTGTGATTTTTCTCTTTCGAACATAACCTCCACCCACAACTCAATGCCATATTTTTAGGTGGCTTTGCACTACTACATTGACAAAACTGTAGGCATGCGTGTTGGAACAGAAGAGGCAGATAGTGTGCGTCGATTTTAGGGGCGAAGCTCCTTAAGGTTTGGGTCTGTCCGTCCCTTGTAGCGCGTTACCTACAAGGAACGCGCTACTAGGAGGGCGCGTGTGGGAGGCGCGCCATCGGCGCGTGAGCTCTCTCACTCTTCCATCTGCTGTCTTGTGAGAGAGAGAGAGACAGAGTAAGAGCGAAAGGCGCGCGTTGACTATGGAAACGCTCTTTCTTCGATGAAAGCTCTGTCAGCTAGCAAAGAAGCAGAACGCGCCTTCACCCGCGAGAGACAAGCATGCCGCAGGCAGGGTCTACTAGCGAGTTTCTTGATTGAAAAATACCGACTGGTCGCGCTGGAGAACCGTTCACCGGCCACCCATATATATATATATATACATATATATATATATATATATATATATATATATATATATATATATATATATATATATATATATATATATATAGCAAGAGTAAGCAAGAATAAAGCAAGAGTAAGCAAGAGTAAAGCAAGAATTTTGAACGTGTGTCTCTTTTCAACCCTACATTGGACCGGACCCATCGAACTTCAATCTGAAAATACTATATATATACATATATATACATAGGCACTGGATCTTGACTTGCAATGAAGTGCCGGAGGGAGATTTCACTTGTGCGTAGTTGAACCATAAGGATTCGTAGCGTGCGCGTTAACTAAATTAATCCGGAACTCGGCACGATCTACGATGAACCTCCGGAGCTTCGCCCACTCATCATCATTCACTCCGTGGATATGCCGTGAATTTTTTCCGGTGCAAAGCGTCTCACAAGGCTACGCAATTGTACATAGCTTCGCACCACAAAGGCACGCGTCTTCTCATGGCACGAAGCTGTGCGCAAACGCATAGTTTATAGTAAAGCAAAGGTGTGGGACGGCCCACGCATGCTGCGTCTGCCGAGTCCGCGGTTCGAGGCAAACGCCTCTACGCTGACCTCGGTGCGAGACTTTTGAGAAGCGTTCGCTCGGTTTCTCAGTGCTTGCCGACACGTGTCTCGAAACCCCGGACCATGACGAAATGCGAATGTGCAAAGACCCAAACCTGGACCAGCCAGGTGGCCTTAAGCTTCGCCAGTCTTGCGTCACTAGTACAAGCTTCACTAGAGCTTTTACTTCCATTGTTCTATTGTATGAGTGATGAATAATTTCCGATCGGTGTTGCAAACCTCACATGTAGGACCTATGTTATTCGCCATATATTCAGTGAAGGTTGCAGGCACCGTAACTCAGTAGCTGTACTTAGGCAACGCCCCGTGGTGATACGACCCACAGCGCTTCAAGCTGCGTTTGCAGCCTACGAGTGCTGAAATATTTGCATAGCGACGTCCACGACTGTGTTGAACGAATGAACAGCCTTCCTTACTCATTGGGACTACACATTGAGGCCGTTAGTGATGCGGCTTGCAGTGTGCCCCGCATATCATATGAGCGCCCACGTATGTGATCCCTCCTTTTCTCCACGAATGTCCTTGCTTCTACCAACGCCTACCAATGTTCGTTGCACCTACGTTACCAATTATTAGAAATTTTGCGCTGGATTAACATAGCAGTTGTACACCAAAAGAATATCTAGATGTTTTGCGGCTACCCAGGTTGCACCTTGAGTATTCACTACGAAGTTGTGGAGAAGTGCACTATCCCATGTCTCCGACATATCTCGGTAAACGTTCATCGGGGGGACAATTGTTGCAGGCAGATGGATCACGACACATCGATGCGCACTTTTTGTAAAGAGCACACTTCTAATGGATAATGCTGAAAATTTCAATAGGATGACAAGTTAAGTTTCGACAATACCATTTACACAATAACATTATTAGATTAGCCTTATAACTTTTTATTGCCATCTTGCTCAACACAGATTGCCATCCTCTTCACAGCCGCTACTTCTGGAGTGTTCATTTTCTTTCAAACGGCTGTATCGTTTGAGCGCTGCTTGGAGTACACTCGGCTAACCCCAGAGGTGAGTCCACCGGAGTTTTGAAAGACAGGAACAGGAATACTCATAAGATTTCGACGACTTTCATGTTTCTCTGGATGACAGCGAGTAGCATACCTTTCAGTTATACATCACTGGCAGTCCGGCTAGCTCCTCATACCTCGTAAAATAACCACTTCCCTGTCGCAAGCTACAAAACAAAAACAGGAGCTCACAACGCTGTCTGCATATACTTCTCAGATGTTTTTGACGTGTCCACCGCTGCGTGGATAAGCTAACAGAAAATGGCGTGACCCGATGCTTACAATAATCACACCGCGATAGTGGTGGTTCTCGTTAGGCTCTATCCGCTTGTATTGGGAACGTGCCGTCCGCACACAATGGGTACGGCGCCGAGTGCTTCGCTGTTTCTGTGTTTTAGTCAGCACTGGAGAAGTTAGGAAACGATAAAGGACCGACTAGCATAACTATAATTTAAGTTTGAGTGATAGAACTCCGGATCATCATAATCATCATTGTAATGATGATCATCAGCAGCAGCAACAGTAGCAGCACCCGCAGCATACCTATGCCCAAAGCAGGCAAACGCCTGTCCCATCGATCCCGCTCCTGTGCTAACTGGGCTCAATTTATCCCCGCAAACTTCTCGATCTCTTCTGTCCGCGCAACCTTTTGCCACCCCTGCTGCGTTTGCCTACTCTAGAATTCACTCTGTTCGCTCAATGATTATTGGTTTTCTTGTCTTCGCGATTACATGCCCTGTCCACCCCATTTCTTCTTCTTCGGATAGAACTCTTTGGTGGAGGGCTTCTACTGCGGGACATTATCAAAAGATGCCATAAGCGAACGCTGTGGATGCTTAGCTAATGACACGGGATGTATTTGGCGCTTAAGGAGCTGCACAGAGAGCACAACTTCATTATGCAATGTGGTTAACACAAATGTACAGGGCCAATGGTGATTTGACTGAGCAAGTCGCTGGCATCGACTAATTGGTTATCCATCGGCCAAACTTATTGCACATAAATTACAATAGCCACGGACACAAGCAACACAAGATGTGTTTGTGTTTGGTTCTCTTTCATAATTTGTGCGTTAAAAAGCTTGTTCTAGGCTATTTCACCAAGGTAGGACCTAACACTCGCGGTCTTCTACCGCGTAGCCGAGATGACTCGCCAGATGCGCCACAATTTTGCATGCTATGCAATATGAATCTCATGTTACATATAAAAGTATGTTGCTAGTTGAGTAATCCCTAAAAAGTCAAGATGCAGCAAAAGCAATCTTCAAAGCTGAGTATATTTTAAAGTGCGTAATATACCACATTCTGCATCACCACCTGTTCGACTACAGAGGCATGTGGAGATTGCTCGCCCCCCCCCCAAAAAAAAAAAAACGAACCACTATAGATATGTGAAGCTGCCGCGAATGTTTCTTATTGAGAATAGAAAACTTTGAGATTGGCCCCATTGTAGTTGTGGCATCGGAGATACAATGAGAGATGTAGGTAAACCACATGACGCAAACGCTTTTTGCATGACCACATGCGTGCAGTTTGTACAAAGGTAGAAATAAATTGCCCAGAGTTATTTAATGACCAGGCTAACTGTGTAAACTTCTCGCGGAAGTGATATCCACCGATAAGAGTAAGCTGACAGTAGGGGTGCAATTGTATTCACTGTCACCGACGGTTTTGAACAATTCAACTTCCAGTGAAACAAAACCCAGCTCAAGAGTTGCCTAATGCGCGATTGCGCAGTGTAGGCACACTGTAGGCACGTCGTGCAATCTATATAGCATGCCCGGCACGTATATCCAGGCTGCGTCGCACCTTGGCTGTAAAACTTAAGTACGATAAAGGAAATAATGTAGAAGCATTCAATTATCCTTTTCCCAGATGATTAGCCAATGCAATATGCTACCATCTGATGACAAAGCAACTACTTCACTTGATGTATTTTGTAATTTACTGCAGGCATTCAAGTAATATTCACGCGGCTGCGTGAAAATGGAAATGCTTTGGCAACTCTTTTTTATGTGTACTCGATGTGCTCTCCTCGAACTGTCGCCTCTCCTATGTTTCGTTTCGCTCCACCCCATTGTAATTCTCACGGGCGCTGCAGGTATTCTTAAAATAAAGAAACTTCTGTGTTACTTCTTCTGTACGTCCTTTCTGAAGTTTTTCGATTTCTTTTGGATTAATCTTCCTTCGCAGAATATTTTGTATATTCACGATACGTGTGATATTTGCAACCAAACAGTCACCCTGTCATCACCAAAATTGTACAGGATGAGACGTTTGGTGGTCAAGATTCGGCGGTACAAAAGAAGAGGAGATCCAGGAAGTCATGCAGCATCACACCTAACGCCACCGCAGTTGTCCCTGAAGGCTGGCCGTCCAAAGGGAAACTGCAGTTTCTTGGCTACACAGCGTCCTACCGACCAGGAATTTTGCCAGATGTATTGGTCGACTTGAACTTCACAGTGGACTCTTCCGAAAAGGCAAGTAAACTAATGTTTACGAAGCGTAGAGATGTCAGTGACTAAAATTCGGAGCATCTAGAGGTGTTGGAGTAGAACGGCCCTTTTCTTTTCAAAGACATGAAATCTTCTGAGATGGAGCATTATGTCAGCAGATGTGCTACAACACTTTCTATAGACCCATGAGAACCTTGGTCTGCCCTCTGACGCAATAAAAGAAGGCATACACATTGTGCGCTTGATGTGTATTTGGGACAGCTTAGCTTAGCTTTTCAATGTGTTCGTCGAACAACATGCTACCGGCACACTGACGACGCTCGCGCTGCGTAAATGTAAGGATGATGCCGGTTGAATGCGCGTTCTAACGTTGTACTCGGACTAACCACTGTCAAGGTGCTTTATTTCAATGCAAGGAGTGTGTCAGCAAGGCTGGGTCGGCATACTGAGAAAGGTATTCCAGAATGCCGATATCGGAATACACGTTCTGGAAGCCTAAAACGTAGGTACTTCGGTGCATTTTTCTTTGGTGTAGAGGGGTATTTCGGAGGCACCTTGCGAAAAGGAGAAACAAGTACCGCAGCAAACACATCCGGGGATGCAGTTTTTATTGGGGTGCTTTTGCTCTGCATAGAAATTTTTAAAGTGCTGTGTACCTATGTGAAAAATTTTTCGGTGCGTTAACGCGTCCGAGTCACGCTTGCCACTCCAGTCACTAATGAACAGCACTAAATTAAAGTGCAATTTTACACACAAGGTCACCATTGGTAACAAGCGGCAACGCACTAAGACTGGCGGGACAGCACGGACCAAAAATAGACAAGACACAAGCACGACACTGAATTTATTTGTTTTTTTTTTGTCCGTGTTATCCCGCTAACCCTTGTCCCCAATTAAAATACCACAAGTAACTTCCCCTATGCTTTCCTAGGCTTCATTGTCTGTTTGCTCATTAACTTGTTTCTAACAAATAAAGAACGAGCCCTTGACCCCTTCCCTTTCGTTATTTCATAGCGTGGGCCTCGTTGCGGCAGACTTCGTGCCTTAGGTAGCATGCGAGGGCTTATTGGGCAGCAGCCATCTCAGCTAAGTTCACGTTCTACGTGACGCCTCCTGGCAAGAAAGTGCGTTCCACGCACGCCGCCTTGGCCATGAGTGGCGCTGCCTAACACTCCCAGGATAATATGTACATAAATACACAATAAAGGGGACGGGGGGACGGCCGCCTTCGTAGCTCAGTTGGTAGAGCATCGGACGCGACATCCGAAGGTCGTGGGTTCGGGTCCCACCGAAGGCAGGTTTGTCTTTTCGTCCACTTTAATTCCTTTCTACTTTCTCCACAATTAAAATCCCACAAGTAACTTCCCCTATGCTTTCCTAGGCTTCATTGTCTGTTTGCTCATTAACTTGTTTCTAACAAATAAAGAACGAGCCCTTGACCCCTTCCCTTTCGTTACTTCACTTGATGTATTTTGTAATTTACTGCAGGCATTCCAGTAATATTCACGCGGCTGCGTGAAAATGGAAATGCTTTGGCGACTCTTTTTTATGTGTACTCGATGTGCTCTCCTCGAACTGTCGCCTCTCCAAGGTTTTGTTTCGCTCCACCCCACTCTAATTCTCACGGGCGCTGCAGGTATTGTTAAAATAAAGAAACTTCTGTGTTACTTCTTCTGTACGTCCTTTCTGAAGTTTTTCAATTTCTTTCGGATTAATCTTCCTTCAGAGAATATTTTGTATATTCACGATACGTGTGATATTTGCAACCAAACAATCACCCTGTCATCACCAAAATTGTACAGGATGAGACGTTTGGTGGTCAAGTTTCGGAGGTACAAAAGAAGAGGAGATGCAGGAAGTCATGCAGCATCACACCTAACGCCACCGCAGTTGTCCCTGAAGGCTGGCCGTCCAAAGGGAAACTGCAGTTTCTTGGCTACACAGCGTCCTACCGACCAGGAATTTTGCCAGATGTATTGGTCGACTTGAACTTCACAGTGGACTCTTCCGAAAAGGCAAGTAAACTAATGTTTACGAAGCGTAGAGATGTCAGTGACTAAACTTCGGAGCATCTAGAGGTGTTGGAGTAGAACGACCCTTTTCTTTTTCAAAGACATGAAATCTTCTGAGATGGAGCATTATGTCAGCAGATGTGCTACAACACTTTCTATAGACCCATGAGGACCTTGGTCTGCCCTCTGACGCAATAAAAGAAAGCATACACATTGTGCGCTTGATGTGTATTTGGGACAGCTTACCTTAGATTTTCAATATGTTCGTCGAACAACATGCTACCTGCACATTGACGACGCTTGCGCTGCGTAAATGTAAGAATGATGCCGGTTGAATGCGCGTTCTAACGTTGTACTCGGACTAACTACTGTCAAGGTGCTTTATTTCAATGCAAGGAGTGTGTCAGCAAGGCTGGGTCGGCATACTGAGAAAAGTATTCCAGAATGCGGATATCGGAATACACGTTCTGGAAGCCTAAAACGCAGGTACTTAGGTGCATTCGTCTTTGGTGTAGAGGGGTATTTCGGAGGCACCTTGCGAAAAGCACAAACAAGTATCGCAGCAAACACATCCGGGAATGCAGTTTTTATTGGGGTGCTTTTGCTCTGCATGGACATTTTTGAAGTGCTGTGTACCTATGGAAAATAATTGCCCCGCCACGGTGGTCTAGTGGTTATGGCACTCGGCTGCAGATCCGAAGGTCGCGGGATCGAATCCCGGCCGCGGCGGCTGCATTTCGATGGAGGCGAAATGTTGAGGCCCGTGTGCTGTGCGATGTCAGTGCACGTTAAAGAACCCCAGGTGGTCAAAATTTCCGGAGCCCTCCACTACGGCGTCTCTCATAATCAGAACTGGTTTTGGGACGTTAAACCCCACATAACAACTATGGAAAATAATTTTTCGGTGCGTTAACGCGTCCGAGTCACGCTTGCCACTCCAGTCACTAATGAACAGCACTAAAGTGCAATTTTACACACAAGGTCACCATTGGTAACAAACGGCAACGCACTAAGACTGGCGGGACAGCACGGACCAAAAATACACAAGACACAAGCACGACACTGAATTTATTTGTTTTTTTTTTGTCCGTGTTATCCCGCTAACCCTTGTGCGCTGCCGGTTGTCGCTATGACCAACAAACCACCCAACAAATACTTCTGAAGCAAGGCCATCTTCGCTCGTAATACAGTTGCCTTAATGTGGCTGAAGAAAAAGTGGGTTCACAAAAAAGATTTCTTCTACACAGCATCGGTATGTCCCAAACACAAGAATAGTCAACGAAATTTCGATCTACCGCTCCAGACGATTACAATTTGTGTTAAAGTGTGATAAAGAATACAAACCAGCTTGAGGGTTGGAATATCCCACAGCATGGCCATATCTCTTTCTAGTCGTTTAGCTGCTCCCACGTGGGTCCATTGTGACCGTTCAGAAGTGGAACTGTGTCCACGTCCAATTCTGGTGGCGCGTCCTTCCTTTATTAAAAGCAAAAACGTTGTTCTTCATAAGACAGATGCTTGGGCTAGTTGGTGATTGGGAATGAACATATTTGCACAGCGCAGGACTACGAGCAGTTACGACGTAACTACAGAAGAAGAGACAAGGACAGAAAGAGCGCTGACTTCAACTGAAATTTTATTAGCGAAAACGCTGGATATATATACTCGTGACAGAACATCATCGCGCAATCGCGCAACCTATTGCATCACAGCTAGCCAATCGTCATCTCATGATATGGTACAACACCACACCTCCGCCCAAATTCACAATCTATTGTGTCAAAGCCAGAAACTCGATTTCTTTTTTAGTCAGAGCAAGCGAAGGCATGCTGATACATCTATCACCCAGCAACTGCATTTGATTGGCCTCAATAATCTCCCGTGTTAGCTGCTGACGGTGTTTGGCTACAACAGTGCACTTTTCG
The DNA here is from genome assembly GCA_013339685.2 of Hyalomma asiaticum. Classification (NCBI taxonomy): domain Eukaryota; kingdom Metazoa; phylum Arthropoda; class Arachnida; order Ixodida; family Ixodidae; genus Hyalomma; species Hyalomma asiaticum. Next base: position 82,612,083 of record CM023487.1, on the reverse strand, counting down.
AATTCCGGTCTGCAACCACAATCTCTACAATGGATACCCAAATGACCTTGAACAGCTGAGTATACATGGTAATGATGCTCCTTTAAACGCTGATTCAGGCACCGGCCCGTTTGCCCAACATACATCTTGCCACATGACAACGGGAGCAAATAAACGATAGCTATCACACATGCTACGAATAGCCTTCTATGTTTGATTGTGCAGCAGCTCCTTCGTGCGGACAGCGCATTCACCCGTTTGCAGAGCGGTGAAAGCTTTTCTGGGGCAGAAAAAACAACCTTCACGTCTACCTTATCACCTATCTTTTTCAAATTGTGAGAAATCCTATGTAGATAGGGAATCACAGCCACGCGCTTTGAGCTACTAGCCACGCAGTTCACTGGTGCTTCTCTTCCCTGTTTAATTGTCCTAAGCAACTTTTCTGCCACCGAAACCAGCACATGATCGGGGAAACCAGCGTTGATCAGACGGGAAACCTGCTCAACAAAGCTGCTGATTAACGAGTGGCCGCAAGACTTTCGGAGGGCATTTCTTAAACAATGATTAGCAATTCCTCTCTTTACGAGCTTCGAATGAGCCGACAAGTACGGTAGAAGAGGTTTGCTTCCTCTAGGCTCATACTTCCAGCAAAGGTGTTCACGTGAGATGTTTAATCTCAAATCTAAAAACCTTAACGAAGCATCCTGCGGAAGCTCATGCGTCAGAATAAGAGGTGCCATGCACTCATCGAAAAGACGTAATATGTTTGGAACGGCAGCTTCTTCTGTAGTTACGTCTCTGTAGTTATGTCTCTTCTTCTGTAGTTACGTCGTAACTACTCGTAGTCCTGCGCTGTGCAAATATGTTGGTTGTTCTTCATCCCGTGAAACCCGTCAGATCATTTCTAAGAAAACTTATAGTGGTACCCGTGCCCGCTACTATATTGCAGTGCAGTTGATACACCCTAGATATATTTCACTACTGAGATTACAGTGCCTTTTTCAAACGTATCTGGCTACGGCAAATACATGCACACAAAAGTATCTCTAGCACAGCAATACTTTCGTATCGCGGTACTGCCCAGCCCTGCCGCTTACTGTATCCGAAATTTCTTTAAAATTTGCCTTGCTTCTGAAAACTCACGAATACGTAATATTCGTGCTCTGCGAAGGAAACCGACCAGCTAAAAAGAGCCAGGCGTGCGCGGAATAGCAGGACAGTGACAGCATAAGCTTGAGGGGCGACATTCTTAGAGGCCATTGGAAACGCTTGGGGAAACTTGTGCAAGTAGAGGTGGTAGGTATCCCCTGTACTATAACTCTTATCATTTCGCCAACCAGGGAAGTACCCACTACACCATAATTACTGTGGTATTGTAACATGCAAATCTGTATAATTGCACATCTGAGGGAATCTCTTGGCGTCGTATTCCCGAGAACCAACCGAACTCTCGGCCCGGCGTCGTCGGCGAGCTGGGGTATGGGCTTTCCTCTGCACAGCTGTCTGTTGTGCGCGACGTTGCCTTACTGCAACCACGTGCGTAGCTCTACGATTCGCTTCTTCAGCAGCGGTCCACACCTTTCGAGCAGGCGTTATCAGGTGTATCGAAGCACCAAGTCACGTTGCTGTCGGGGCTGCGCACGTCACCTGCTGCGTGGCGCACCGCACGATACGACAAAACTGCTTCACGAGGCAGCGTTTCGTAGTAATGATGACGGAAAAGTTGAAGAAAATTGTTTCAAAATGATCATGTTGATGATGCGTCTGTAATGGGTGCAGAACCACAAAGCATGCACACCTGTGTTCTTTCAAATAATTGCTCGAACTCGTCATGCAATGCACTTTCCGCGATGTGTAGTCGCGTGTTGTCGTTCTCCCACGTACCATTCCATTTGTTAATGCGATTCCTCAGCGGGCTTTCTACCTGTTTAGGTCTTTTAGCGATGATTTTTGAAGCACGGGCGTAGCTTGAAGAGGCGTTCGAAGCCTGCTCCGTAGAGAGACGTGGAGGTGCGCTGGTATGGAACAGTGGTTGCCAACGAACCGGGATGTCTCCTTGGTGCTCAAGGATACTGCCACCGTAAGCTTTATACCGCACGTTATGACTGTCTACGGACACCAATGCCTCGTACTCATTCCTGGTAGACCACCGCTACGTCTTCGATGCAAGCGAGTGGGACACGTCCGCCGCAAGTGCATAACGGCGAGATGTTTGTAGTGTCGTCGTTTTGGCCATTTGTCAGATGCCTGCGTGTCTACCGACGCCGGTAAGCTACGTCCTGGTCAGTCAAGCACAGATGAGGCACATCTGGATCATCTCATGGATTCCACAGAGGTAATCGATGCGTCCGGCGAAGCTGCATACGCGAGAAATGACGGTCAACAAGTGTCTACAGAGACCGTGCCCATCATCCGCGCAAGTACATCTGCAGACAGAAGCGAAGGAAAAGATGCTCATCCCCCCCCCCCCACCCATACAACCTTAAAGAAAAGCCTCCTGATAACCAAGACGAAGCAATGGATACCAGCCAGACACGGAAGCGTCCCGCACCATGCAGCGATGTTGGAAGAGCGACTGCATCGGACGCCGCCCCGCTTAGTAGGCGTCCTCCTGAAATGCTCAAAGTGCTGCCTGCTTTGGTGGTGGTGGGACGAGCCGGTTATGCCAGCGTCCTCAGGAAATCACCACAAAGAAGTGCAGAGGACTTAAAGCCACAGATTCGCCTGTGGCTAAAGGCGACGAGAAAAAACTTTAGGTGAGCGCAATGGCTGCAGCGTTTAACTTCCCCACGTGTGTTGCGACACTAAACGTTGGTAGCCTCAGAAATGTGAGACGTCAAAGGCAGTTACGCAATGTGCTCTTGCAGCATCACGTTGATATGCAACTGCTGTGCAAGAGACTAAGATTTCGCCTACTGGTGATACAAATAGTGCACTGGAAAATTTTACAGATTATGACGTGTGCATTAGCCAATCACAAGGGGCTTCCGCTGAATGCTTCTTGTTAGAAAACAGCTTAATCACTCTTTGATGCCGCTACGTGTTGATAAGGAAGGCCCCATTATCTGTTCTGACATCTCTTTCATTCCCGCCATTGGAGTTTCATTTGTGTCTATGATATCAGGAAAGTGAATGATAGGAAACTTTTCTTCCTTTTTAGCGCCCCTGCTAAATACCGACAAAGATGTGGTAAAGCAAAACGGCTAGCCGGCCTAGTTGGAACGATTTCATGGTGGTACTTGCGCGAAACAAACGGGGACGAAGGAAGGAGACACACAGACAAGCGCAATCTGTGTGCGCTTGTCTGTGTGTCTCCTTCCTTCGTCCCCGTTTGTTTCGCGCAGTACCACCATGAAAGACGTGGTAGTTTTGGGGGACTTTAATTGTGTTTGTTACACCAGAGATCATCGTACGTAAGTAATCGTTATGGTACGAGTGCTTCCTCACTTCAGCAATTGATGAACGACAATAATCTAATAGACGTAGGAGTATACGCGCCTTCCTCCGTGAGGTTCACGCACTTTCAAGGCGTCTCTCGTGCTCGACTTGACCGCGTTTTCATCTCCATAAACCTCTGGTCTCACATTCAGAGCTGTGTCGTGAACCTTATATTTTTCACAGACCATTGCTTAGTAGCTGTTTCATGGGGCCCGCGAAAATTCGGCAAGTTACCTCCAAATTGGGATTTATGGAAGCTTAACCTACAGCTGTTGCGCGAAGAAACCTTTGTAAAGAAAGTCAAAGAATTGATACTTGAAATGACACAGTGTCGACAGCTTCTAATCTTTGCTCACTGGGAATTGTTCAAAGAGAAAGTTAAAACTGAGGCTGTTGGTATTTCATTAGAGATAGCTCAGAAAAAAAGGGCCGAAAAACGTTGTCTTCATAAGTTTGTTCATAAGTTGTATGCCTTTGAAAGCCAGCAACCCGGGCAGTACGTTGAGGAGATAAATACAGTCCGAGAACAGATGCAGAAGCACGATACGGAAGCGTACAGAGGGGCAATAGTGCGTTCACGTGCTTTTCGTTTCATTGATGAGGAACCCGCAAAAAACGCTCTTGACGATGAAAACCGATACGCACTTTCCAAAGAAATCTTGGAAATTGAATCAGATGGTTCTGTGTGCACAGAGAGGACGCAAATAACGGCCGTATTTGGAGACCACTACAGAAACCTGTGCACAACGGATAGACGTCTTGGTGATTATGAAGGAAAAGCCGATCAATTGATTGCCCTCATTCCACACTTGAAAGATGATGATTAACTCATTGTGGCTGGGCCCACAACCAAGGAAGAAATTAACTGTGCTATCGGAGTTCTACAGAGAAACAAAATATCTGGCCCAGACGGTCTCAGTGCGGAATTTTATGTGGTATTCGAAGAAATGCTTGTACCTTTTATTGAACTGCTTTTTAAAGAGGCCTATGAACGTGGTGAACTACTTAATTCCTTATATCAGGGCTATACAACCTTAATCCCGAAAAGTACCGACAGCGAAGCCTTAAAAAGAGTAAATCGATATAGGCCGCTATCACTATGTGATGTCGATTCTAAAATATTTGCCAAAGTACTCATAAATAGGCTGCAGATTATAATCACTAAACTAGTAGGGGATCACCAAACATGTGGAATACGAAGTCGTTCTATACAGACGAATATACATATAGCACGGTCAGTTCTTGAGTGCATTGAAGGAAGTGTCGATCAAGTAGCTCTTCTTCAGATTGACCTCGCCAAGGCCTTTGACAAGGTACAGCACGATTTTTTATTCTGGCAACTTCGTCACATACGACTAGGCAAGGCCTTGTACGAGTGCATAGAACTTTGTTGTAAAGGTACACGAAAAGGTTAATTGTAAATCGCACTCTGTCAGACGTAATCCAGGGAAATTCATCCGTACGCCAGCTCCGCAGTCCCCTTTGCTTTTTTGCCATATATATGGAACCGCTTTGTGGAAGTGTACTTGTTAATTCTAGCTTTACAGGATACAGGTATGAAGTTGAGGAAATTAAAGTTTTAGCTTATGCGGATGACATTGCCTTCTTTTGCACCGATAAACCAAGTGTTCAGAAAGCAATAGATACAACTTTGCGTTTTTGTGACATTGCGGGAGCTAGCATAAATTTTGGAAAAAGTAGAGGATTTTGGACAGGCATGTGGGCTTCAACTCCTTCAGTGTTTGCGAATATTCATTGGAATGAAGCTCCAATTAGATACCTTGGAGTACCTCTGGATAATTACTGCGATAGTGGTCCTCATTGGACGTCTGCCATGAGTACTATACGTCGAAAAGTGGCTAATTGGCAGGGTCAAGACCTTTCTATTTTTGCTAGAGCTAAAGCATGCAATGTATTTCTAGCGTCAAAACTTATTTATGTCCCGCAGGTGTTGCACTGCTCCCGTGTCCATTTACAAGCACTTCATAGAATATTCGCTTGTTTTATTTGGCGTTCATCTTGGGAAGCTATGAGAAGAGACAACATTTTTCTACCGCTCGATAGGGGGACCTCAATCTTGTGCATTTCTTTGTGCGACAGTCCGTACTTCGCTTCTTTTACCACAAAGATGCTTGTCATCCATTTCTACTAGCCGTTCTTAGGACCCGCATTGCTTATCACCTCCCTTTTCCTTTTGTAACGACAAACACTCCTGAAGAATCGCGGCTGTGGGGTATTTTGAAAGAAATTGTTGACACTCTCCGTTTTTTAAAAGCTAGATTCACATTAGAGTACTTATATACTGTCGATGGAACAACGCTGTCTGCTGCAGTCGTGAACGACCTTTTCTCTGAGCCTGTTTACCGATTGCCATATTTTTCTTTATCTGGACATGATGTGTTTTTCCGTGTACATAAAATGTGTATATCACCCGCTGCGAAAACATTTTTCTTCAAGCTACACACGGGTACGTTATCTGTGAAGACCTGTTTTAATGAAAAAGGAATATACGTGCCTTGTTCAGTAAACTGTAGGCTTTGCAGTCAACCTGAGACAATGGACCATTGTTTTATCCTTTGTCAGGATGCATTTCATTTCTGGGACATTCTCAAGCGAACGATTAGAAAAGAACTTCCCCTCTCACCTTACGGTATTAGGTACCTCCCGTTCAGGAAGAGCAGCAGTAATACGTCGTATGATATGGTCATGTTGTTAGGAGTTTATGCCCTCTGGAGGAGCCGCATGATTGACAGGCATGCTGAACCACCTCGCTCAACGAAGTCTGTGTTCCGAGAAGAGGTTGGCCATGTACCTAATGTGGTTGTGATTTTTGATCCTGTTCCGGACTGGTTTTCACTTCTGGACGCTTGTGTCTGTTTACCGGACTTTTGAAGACTATATGAGCTTAAAAGTGCGAAGGTGTGTTTTTATACTAGAGTGTAAATTATGTGTGCAACTGTACAGTACAGTATAAAAATGCATTTACTGAAAATATATCCATGCAATAAAGAAAAGACGAAAGGGCGTAGCTCAGTGGCAGAATGCTCGACTGCCACGCAGAGGACGTGGGTTCGAATCCTACTTGGTACTGGTTATTTTTCTATAAAACTTGCGCGATAGTGGTTACGGACACCGGCGGCGGTGGCGGTGGACAACCACGGCACCAAAAACGGCCCTTGTCGCGATTTCATAACAGCTTACGCTGTAATAAAGCCAATTAGCAGTCAACTGTAGCATGAGAATGCTTAACATAGGCACATATATTTCGTGTAGCTTCCACCTTAAGCTTCCCTTATTTTGAGCAAAGCTGCTAACCGCAAAACCTCTGCCGCATCACTTTTAACGGCGAAGCTGGTTAGGCTAATTGTAATTTGTCAATCATGCAATAGCCCGTGGCATTGCGTTACGTGGTGCTGGCGGAACCATGTCGCGCGACATTTTGTTACGTAACATGTTTCTGTCAACATTACTTAAGGCAATGACACGTGACATGTTGCCCCTAAAGTCACGTAATACAATGTTACGTGATCTTTCTTGCTATAATATCACATAAGCATCAAGTGACCTGTTTCAGTCAACTATCACCCAGTTTCGCTGTGATCTGGCCGTGGGAGACCTAGCAGAGGCTGCGTACATTTTTGAATTCGAATTGCGGTGAATGTACTTTTGAGGAATAGGCAAATGCAGTAATGGAAATTCGCCATTGCCACTGCGCAGGAGGTAGCTGTTACACAAACTCCAAATTTGAAGCAACAAGTAAGAATTTTGCACCAGGACATGTTGAAGATAATTCGCGATAGTGTCCGACATATGACTACAGAAGCAGTAACTGGCCTGCAGCTAATTTCACAGCCACTTCTCGTACTTGCACTATCAGGCACTTCAACCTCACGTGCGTGCTCATATTTGTATGAGCACGTATTCCAGCCCTTTTCGCATGTGATAAGCAAAAGAAAGCGAGAAATGGTGCTTTATATACCGAAATATAAACTATTTCCTCCTACAACAGGATAGCTGTGTGCGCAAGTTGATATAGCATGTTGAAATACACTGGGAGCGCAGAAGACAACGTAGGACAGCAGACGTCGTGGTGCGTGCTTTTCTGCTGCCCTACATTGTATCCGGCGCTCTAAGTGTGTTTCAACACTTCTTCCTAATTACCCATATCAACATGCACGAGGACGTCGACTAAAAGCAGCTTATATAACATTCGACCGCCAGCTATTTTGTTTAAGGAAACTTCTCAGTACGTGACCAATCACAACCGTTCGCAAAAATACGCACTGAAAGCTTTCTTGAATCAAGTGTATTGCTCTCTGGTATTTACTGTTAAGTTTATTTTGCCTGTTTTATGTTATACATATTTAATTTGTGGTTAGGATATGTTGATTACCAAAAGGGCGTGCTACATTTGCTATATCTCCTGCTACATGCTACATCTGGCGATTTATCTGTATGATCATGTGTCATGCACTGTCCATGGACGCTCTCGTGGGCTTAGATGCTATTTTCCTAGTATAAGAAGCTCTACAGTATCACTATGTGCTTGAGCTTGTACACATGTACCATCTCTCTGTGTGTGTTCCATGTGTTGGCGTGTGTGTATGTGTTTGTCTTTGTGCTCTGGTGGAACGACTATTCGTGTAGATGTGTTGGATTGTTTCTCACGATGAACTATGCATGTTGAACGCTGCTCCAACTCAAGCGTCGAGGAGCAGCCGGCGCATTATTTGCGCGTCATCTCCTTGTACCATACCGAGTCATGGGCATGTTACCAGAAAATAACAGTGTTACAGTAGCAGTTAGTCTCCACAACTAAGTTGTGCGAAAAAGTAACGTCGGTATTTTGCATTTATTGTTGATATTAACACATCGCCAACTTAAGAATATAGCTTAATTGATAGAAATATGCGAAGGCATGCGGTAGTCATGGTTACACGGGTAAACCACTAGGTGATGGGACCTTCAAAGGTAACGTGCTCAAGTCGAATACCAGCAATCCCAGTGCATGCCTCTTTTTGTTGCGTCATCCCATTATGCCCCGTTGACGCTGGGTAATTTTTACGCAAAAACTCACTGCAACTAGGAGTAACCTGCTTCTCAAAGTTGGCATTCGAGAGCATGCCCGTCTCTTGTGATAGAGAATGCGCCGTGTCGTTTTCTTGCAAGACATTCACCCGCCGCTGGATGGTTGGAAGTAGAGCCCGGAAATCCATGAAAAATAGGCGCTGTCCGCAATCTTCTTATTCCGCTGAAAGGTCTCGATCATGGGGCACTGTGAACTCGGTAAAAGCATTTCCAGGATTGTAGAGTCGATGTTGCCCATCAGTGGATGAATGAGAAAGCCGGAATATATGGAAAAGGAGGTCCACATGTCGGCCTTTTGACAAATGCTGCTGTTTGATTACTGTCCCCGGCGCTTGTGGTTACGGTGCTTCATTGATGGTCCTGAATAGGCCGGTTCGATGCCGGACGGATTTTTTTGTGTTGTCTAATATACTAGAGGTCCGTCTACTGCGCGTCAGTGAACTCGGAATGATTTCAGGAGGTCCAAAACTCCGGAGCCGTCCACTTGGGCGCTCCTCTCCTTTCTGCTATTTCACTCATTTGGGTGGATGCTGCATCGATGTTGAGCCATGCTCCTGACATGGACAGCCAAAAGCAGGGCACTCTTCTTAACCGAAACAATAGTACTGTCGGATAATTTCGCGCGCGCAGCGCTTTATGAGCTAATCTTGTCGACGACCGCCTCTTCCTGTCGCGTGCTCGTGCTTCCGGCTGATACCCCCTACCCGCCAGAGAGGGCGCCAGCGCCACGCTCAGCGTGAAAGGAGCTCTATGCTATGCTCTATGCAATTTAGCTGCCCTAGTACCATGCGCCACTCGTGGTGACTGTTCCTCCAGTGCTCGGCAGCTGTTCTGAGTCGCTGCCAGCCCAGTTCTGCGAGCCAAGAAAAGATGCGCTTCCCTGACATCCGGAAAAAGGAGGCGACGAGACATCTCTAATATTTTTATTAAAAAAACGAACTGTATTAGTTGGTTGTCGGCTGTCGCACTCTCATTACATCGCCTGCCTCACCGTCTCCATTGCCAGTCCTTACGCTATTCATGAAGCAAGTAGATCCAGCGTTTAAGCACCTAAAATTTTACTTCGTAACTGAACATCGCCATTCCAATGTCACAGTTGTTAAAGATATGCCCGGCATGACAACTGCTTCACACTTTTCGCTTATAAACAGCTCTAGAACAACATGCTTCCAAAATGGGTGCTGTTGAATAACATATTGAAGTGATTACTTTAGTGTTGCGAAGAAACTTTGCTTTCGCATCGTACCCACAGATACCTTAATCATCATCAGCTTATCTTAAAACCACTGCAGGATGAAGACATCTCGTACCGATTTCCGATTTGTCCTGTCCAAGCGAGTTAGTTTCCCTTACTGCCGGCGAATCGATTAATTTTTTCGTTCCACGTTATTTCTTGTCTTTCCATGCTGGCGTGATATACGAATTTATACAAGAATATCGGAAGTTCCTATTTTGAACCCTTATGCGCTGCAATTGTTTTTTTTTATTTCTAAACGTTACACCTATCATTAGCAGCCGAATGTTTATAACAGTCGGCAGCTGATCCAAAGGTAGCGGAATCCAGTCCCTGGTGTGGTGCCTGCATTTCGATATTGGCGAAAGGTTGAGGCCCCTGTAGCTTGCGATGTCAGTGCACATTAAGGAACCCCCGGCGGAGCAAATTTGCGGGGCCTTCACTTACGCGCTTCATATCCATACCATGGTTCCGGGACGAAAGAACCCTGGCTAGTATTATTACCTGCACCCTTTAGGTGCATCTCGAGTTTTTTTCAGTTTTTCAGCAGGTTCCTAAGCTGTACTTTAGCATTCGGAGAACGCAGGAACTAAATAATCTTCGCTTTAGTGACAGCGGCAAGTTTGGTGTCATGATTTGGGAATGCCTACCGCGTTCGCTCCAGCCCATCCTCATTCTGCGGATAATTTCCCTTTCATGGATGGGCTCCCCGTTACAAATTTCTCTCAACATAGGAACTCGTCATACATTTTAAACTTTGACTGCTAATTTTAAACATCTGGGGCCGAATTCACGAAACTTCTCTTTCGTAAGTGATTCATGCCATTGGCGGTCGGCTTCTATAATGATATGTCCTGCATCAGGAATGGCTGAAATTTTCTCTTACGACCATTTTTATCGTAAGTTGTTTTCGTGAATACGGGCCCTGTTCTTTAGTTAGGGTCCTGCGCATAATGTTGGTTTTCTGCTTGTTCAGTTTAGCCATATTTTATTACTTTCACAATTTAGGTAATTAATCATGCTTTTTTATTCGTCACCGTCACTGAAAAAGGGAATAATGTCGTCTCCAAGCCCTAAATTGCTCAGTTATTCTCGGCCAATCGAACTGTCCAGAAATCGCAGCCCTGCACCGTCCCCTAGTGGTCTGGTGAAATGTAGCATGGGGGTCTTGAACATATTGTTCGTTTTCTGCTTGTTTAGATTAGCCATATTTTATTACTTTCAAAATTTAAACAATCGGTCATGCTTTTTTGTTCGTCACCGTCATTGAATAAGAGAACAATGTCGTCTGCAAGCCATAAATTGCTCAGTTGTTCTGCGCCAATGGACCTGTCCAGAAATCGCTGCGCCGCGCCGTCCTCTTGTGGTGTGGCGCAATGTAGCATGCGAGAACGGAGCATCAGTCGACCGAATCTCGCCGCTGACGCTACGCTAAGCTAGTGTTGTTCGTTTGCACTACGCGTGGAGTGCTAAATACAAAGGTTGCTTATTTTTGCGTACTGCCTGTCTTACGCGGCCTCAGATTAGGTATGTGGTTTTTTCCCTTCACGTTTAAACCAAAGATATATAGTTTTAGTTGTGATAGCGAATGCTGGCTCCAACACAATCCCGTCTGACTTTGTTGCACAAAGTCAGTTCTTATTGTTTGGTTAGTGTCCTCATCACAACCCAGTCTTAAATTGTACGCTTGTGCACCCTCAAACAGCTTCGTAACGCAGATAACGAGAATGATCGCGATTGAGAATATCGATCGTGGTGCAGCAGATTACTGTCAAATTGATCGAGCAAGATTACTGTAAAGGTATTTATTAAATGCGAAGCATTTCTTAGCGAACTTCGGCGACCTTCAGCATATCTATCTATCTATCTATCTATCTATCTATCTATCTATCTATCTATCTATCTATCTATCTATCTATCTATCTATCTATCTATCTATCTAGCCGCCTACTATTTTGTACTGTCCTGGCCGTTTCGCTAATGGAATGTATGCGAATATTGGTATGGCACAACAAGACTGCCTGAAGAACATAAATGGCAGGTCATAACGTGAAAATCATGATGTGCATGTCATGAGCGGCATGATTTACATGCCACGGTGTTGATGCCGTCCTGGCCGTTTCGTTAATGGGATGTATACGAAAAATGGTATGCCACAACAAGACAGCATGATGAACATAAATGACAGGTCATAGCATGAAAATTGCGACATGCATGTCATGAGCGACATGATTTACATGTCATGCGTTTCGTTAATAGGATGTATACGAAAATTGGCATGCCACAACATGTCTCCACGACGAACATAAATGACAGGTCACAACATGAAAATCGTGACATGCATGTCATGAGCGGCATGATCTACATGCTACGCGTTTCGTTAATGGGATGTATACCAAAATTGCTATGTCACAGCACGACTGCATGACGAACGTGAATGACCGGTCACAACGTTAGAAGCATGACATGTGCGTACGAGCGGCATGGTTTACATGCCATAGTCTTGGTTCTCTTGCGGCCGTTTCGATAACTTCATATATACTCAACCTGGGCAGGATTGTGACGGCTAGAGTTACAGTATAGCTTCTCAAAGGGAGGCAGTGTTGCCGGTCTTTTTTCTATTCGCCGCTTGCAACAATGCGCCGGAGAGAAGCTGCCGCTCATGCGCGGAAAAGCAGGTTGCGACAGCAACGCTACCGCGTCACCACTTTTTAAAGGTTTATTTGGCGAATCAACATAAGCAGCATCCAGTCACCGTTTGCGAAACGTGTCTGGCTCTTTATGCATCCATTCTAGGAAAGCGTTTCTGAAGAAACAACCTTCTATTCCTGATATTGAGATCGCTTATCGCTACTCATTTACGTTTTCTTCCATAGATGGCGGCACGAAGCCGTGAGGGGAAAAATCTTTATTTAGGAGACGAGCTGAAAGAAACGGCAGGGTGTATATCATCGCTGACATTAAATAAAACAGGTATTGCTGTTGAAATCTGCATGGTGAACCAGGTGGTATTTCATTGTGTCTGATAAAGCTGGTATAACACCGGGGTAGTGCAGCTGGAACATGATCAAGCGTGCTACAAGAAGCTTGTCGGCCGCAAATGTGACATTTAGCTTTTCCTCAAGGCTTCAGTTGCTTGAGCGCTCAAGATGGCGGACCTACGCGCAACTCTGCCCTCGTACGGAGCATATACAGCAACACCCGTAACGGCAAGCGAGCTCCCACAATTTCGAGAGTGAGTCTGACACGGTCCTTAGAAACAGATGTGCAGCTGTCAAAAGAAGTTTTGCCACCGCGGCTGATAAATATCGTGCAAGCAAGTCAGCCTTCACGGGCGTGCAATTCTATTGCTTATTGCTTGCGAAACTAAAGTTATACTTACAACAGTATTGTAAAGGTCGTCGTAAAAGGACGGAAAGTACGGTAGTCCGATATGGTGGGGTCTGCGCCGGCACAGGCGCGCAGCCACGTGGCAGACAAGCCGTGAAGATGGCAACGTCGTGGTACTGGCAAAGTCGCGTACACTATTGGTATGTGCGCGGGTTGACAATGAGGAACCGGCTTGACAGCTGTTTCACAGTCACTGGGATATGTGTAGTTCGGGCAACCTGTCGAGGAATGTCTGTAGTCAACAGCTGGTTAAGAGGGGGTTCGGCACTACCTTAGACCACGTAGCAGGGGTTTGGCACTGACCTCTCTTCCTCCGCCAAGTGTGCAGTAAAGAGAGGGGGCATGTAGGAGGAGTGCCGAGTGTGAAAATATGTGATTTGATGTCAGCGATTCATGGGCGGAGCAACCAGTGTTTATGAGGTGTTCCTTCGTACCTGCCAGAGAGGTTGGATGGAAGGTTGGAAGAGAGGCTGGAAGTAAGGCTGAAGCTTGGTGAGGACGGAGCAGACAGTGCTAGAGAGGACGTCTAGTACGAGTCAAGGTGATAATTCTGGTCGCAGGAGCGGTGCTATGCACTGGTCGGCTCTGCCGAATTGAAGCGACGGTACCACGTAAGTCCTACCAGCCTAGGCTACTGTCTGTAAATGCGTGTATGCTGTCTGGTATATAAAGTCAAGTTGTGTTTGTGTGAGAAAAAGGCTGGTCTCCATCCTTCAAGTAGAGACAACGCAACCAACGACGGACAGACAGTAGGGGAGACTTCCACCCATACTTCTTCACAGCGGCAACGTCAGCTGGGGGAGCTCGTCTTCGCGAGGATGTGAAGAAGTAGGAAAAAGGAGAAGGTGTGAACTGAGTACAAGTTCACCACATCAGATCACCTACCTACTTTGCAAAATTTACTAGTATACCAGCAAGCCGCTGTGACCTAACCCAAGAATCCGAGAATCGGTGAAGGTGAGCTCAGATGTATTTATTCTGCCGCTCTCGATGTATAAACCTTGGTCACCCGCAGGTAAAAGTTCCCGCCACAGCATTACATCGTTTTATAAAATGGATACCACCTTTTTGTATTTTGCGCTTGTCCTCCAAGTGATTATTGCATCGCGCTCCGCAGTATTATAATCTCAAAATGCTTTTTTCCGAACTTGTACATTATCTGTGCAGATAACGATCGCTTAGGAAAACATACCTCTGATGTTGGTGGAGCAAAACCCAAAATATTAATGGGGGTCTCCCATACATGATCATTCTGCAATCATTTAGACTACCGGTGGGGCTTTGTTTATTACATAAGTCGATGTACGCGCGAAGGATGCATTGGACTACCGTATCAATACGTGCGGCTATGTAGGAAATCAAACCGATACGTAACAGCGTATAACCACCAGAATGCTTACGCTGCAAGTTCTCAAGAAAACTCTTGCAGTGGTACGTTCAGTTATTTCGTGCATGGCTCTTTTTTGGAAACGAAAAGGTGTGGTTTTCAGCATATTGAAGAATTACAGCACGCGTCGATTAAATGGCTACTCTACGATCCTGCGTGAAATATAATTCAATAGAGCTCAATATTTCAAATGGACTGATGGCTATGTGCATTAAAGCGTTACCGCTTCACATTTAGCAGACTAAATTAACTATTGAAAATCACTCATATTAGCGAATCCCTGATTTCCGGGTGCTTGTATAACACATAGCTTGAGAGAAATCTTGTCGCGAACAGTGTTTTACACAACATTCGTCGCGATCAACTAACGCGTTTTAGATCACATTTACATCTGTAAATATTTTATGTGTTTTTTCAGAACGCCATCGATACGTTTCTCCAACGTGTTGTTGATGTTGTATAAAGTCTGATCATTTCATGTTGTTGTTTGCTATGTTTGAAATGGAGCGAAAGCCTTCGTCAATCCTTAATGGCTTTTTGCTTTCACCTCACGGCATCACTGTTATTACTATTGTAATGTCTCCTTTGATGTTTCCAATAAAAACTGTTCAAGAACATTTCAACACTTAATAAAATGCGATAAACTTAGGTGGGAATGACGTGTTCTTCTCACGAACCCTAATATTTTGCCACGGTTAGGTGGGAGGTTCACAGCTGCCAGCACTGCAAAAGCACTTTTAGAAGGGGCCGAGGGCTCGTGCATGTCGCATGCAGCATTCGAATTAAGCTTCCTTGACACGAGCTACATTCGGCTATCCAGTGCAAGCTCCTTTTCGACATAGTTTAATTTCGTCAGTTGTGACCGAAGAGTGACGCATTAATGTCTAGCAGATATATAAAAGCTGTTATACTTGAAAAAAAAGGAGGTCAGCGCGTCTTTTGTTCTGAGATCGCGCAGCTGAGCTGGCAGTAAGGCAGAACTGCGGGCGCGCAAGTCGAGAGTAGCCAGCACAAGAGGAACACAGTACAAGGTAGCGACCGCCACCGCCACCGATTAGTGAGCGTGAGGACAATTAAATAAGCAGCTCAACTTCTGTGAACCCTGAAATTGTGCGTAGAATATGCAACCCAGCTGTTCACCTTGTGTGCCAAGAAACACCGTTGGAGGATAAATCACACAATTGGCGAAGCGATGGCATCCTCCCTTGAGCGTCGCCGCTATCGGCCGGAAGCAGCAACAGGAGGAGACGGCCGTCTACAAGGCCAGCCCATGAAGCGCTCCGGACATAACATCGCATGCGCTCGCCCATCTGATGGTCCAGGCAAGGCGAGTAAACGAACTTCAGCCGGCCGTGGTGGCCCGCGTCCGGCTTCACCAATTGCCTCGCACCTACCGTGAGGGGCGCTCGGAAGTTTTTGGGAAGGTCCATTCTAATTTCATGTGTTTCCCACTCTGGACGCTTGAAGAAAAACTCTTAACATATTATCGTTTAATGTAACATAATATTGCGCGTTTTACGGAATTTGTTGTAAAAAGCGAAACTCTAACTGTGCTGCATTCGTGCGCAGGTTGGCGTTGTTGGTCGCACCGGCGCTGGAAAGTCGTCCCTTGCGATGGCACTGCTCCGCGTCTTGAAAGCCACTGCTGGAAGCATTTGCATTGACGGTGTTGATATAGCGTCCGTCCCACTTCGCACTCTACGCTCAGTCATCACTGTCATACCACAGGCAAGGAAAATATGTGCATTTAAATGTTTATCAGTTATTTGATGGGTGCTGTAGGCTGACCGATCCCATATTTTGGAGTATGCGGACATGTGTGCATCGTTCGTCATAAAACCTTAAGGCATGGTACTGAGTATTACATGAAAGGTGTACTTATGTCGACACAAAGCGCTGAATTAAAGGTAGTTTTTGAGTGGCCTGGGCAATGCTTAAACGACGCTACATCCTTAGCAGCGACTGTGTTTAAATATATTACCGCTTATGCTGTTACGGATGCATGATTCAGTGCAAACGCGTACGAATGCATTGCAGGAAGCTGCAATATTGTCGGCTGTTCCACTCACGCATAGTTGCGCCGTGCTAGATTTCATGTGATTCTCCAACTTACGCGAGTCCCTATACGACACTGGTGGAATGTGTTCACGCCTCTGTGTGTTGACGCCGATAATCTAATCTGCGAAGAAACGCAGAAGCGTTTCGTCGCAGATAAGATTATTGACGATCGGTAGACCTCCTCGCAATTGTCAATGCGTTGTGGGCGTCGCTTCCATGCATTTCGAGTATATACCGATTAGTTGCGCATAGGTTAGCCCAATTTCAGAGTTTGGCAAAGTACATGCACTTGAACATAACTGGAAATCATTCCGACATATCCAACGTATTCTCGATATCAATTTAATGCGATGTAGCCAGCGAGTCATTGAGACAAATGGCACGTATGTTCGAGTTATCAGCTACGGACTCTAATGGCAGGCGATCGCATCAACGTAGGTGTGTTCTAAAATATTTTTTCACTGTTTATAATGGCTGTCGCTTCATTGGCTTAGGCTGTAAATGTAAGGAAGGACTTTCCTGTCTCGCGTACTCGCATATCCCGGGACTTGGAATAAGGGTATGGGCCATAAGGGATCACATTAAATGCGAAGCATTTCTTGGCCAACTTCAGCAACTTTGACCTTCTCCCTCTATCTATCTATCTAGCCGCATACGTCTGGGCGGTCTCCTGGTCGTCTTGTTTCCTTGGTACGCAAGGAAAATTTTGATGGTAGGGTATCAATATGTAACGAACAGGAATGACTGGCCTTTACATCTCTAACACTATATACTCGTCATGTACATCACCATTAATGATACTGCAATTACGTGTGGATCATACCAGTAGTGTTCGGTCCGTGGTATTCGGGTGCCCCGCCACTCTGGTCCAGTAGCTGTGGTACTCGGCTGCTGATCCGAGAGTCTCGGGATCGAATCCCGGCCGCGGCAGTGCACGTTAAAGAACCCTAGGTGGTCGAAATTTGCGGAGCCATCTACTACGGCGTCTCTCACGATCACAGCTGGTTTTGGGACGTAAAATCCCACAAATAAATCGTGATATTCGGGTATGCGCCACGGGTGTTTGAATTTTATACAGCCCATGCCGATCTCATACCAAGTGAAATAGGCATTTCACGTATGAGAACGCACTTGAAGACAACAAATGAATACCGAGTGTCCCACCAAGAGAATGTAATATAGACATAACAAACACACACACACGAGCACGCTGTATTCTCCGAGGGCAACCTGCCAAGCGGTACGTGGGATTCGCACCTTGGCCACGGTACAGCCCAGCAAGCACGCAACGACTAGGCTACGGCAGCTCTTTGCGCGCGATAACTATAGTAAACAAACCTAATGCGCCAGTAATTGCGGTAAAGTGCTTGTGTAATGTCTCTTTCGCTTCTCAGCAATGTAATAATCTAGCACTCGGCATGCTTTTGACGAACATTGCTCAATCCCTTAGGAATAGTTCAAAGAACGATGCTCACAATACGCACATCAGCGTCCTGTAGCGCGCACTTCGAGAAAGCAGGCGCCTATGGTGTGCACTAAGGCCAGTGCCACCGATGGGTCGTAATATGAGCTACAATTCAGTAGCTGCGGTGATGTGTGTTTCTTGGTTGGCCCATAGATTTAGCATGTACCTACTAATGCACTTTGCAGAAAAGCACTCATCCTATTCGTAACACTTTGCTGAATGGCACATGATCTCCCATAGGCCTCGCTGACTCCTTCGCATGACAGTGATTCTCATATTGCGCGCAACCTGCAGCATTTTTTATCGTTGACCATGACACGAAGGACAAGTGTATGATGTACGTTATCTGTTCAGCTCTACGTCATGCTTTTCATGTAATCGTACCTGGTCAGCCCAATTTTGACGTATTGCAAGTGTACGAAGGGAGCAGGGAAGCGTCAAAGTGGACGTGACTAGATAGATAGATAGATAGATAGATAGATAGATAGATAGATAGATAGATAGATAGATAGATAGATAGATAGATAGATAGATAGATAGATAGATAGATCAAAGTTACTTAAAGCCATCGTTAGAGAAGTGCGAAAAAGCAGTTTGAAATAACACAGAGGAATAGGAAGCAAACGAAACAACCGAGTGGAAACCAAAGAGGGTTATTCGAGTAAATAAGCTGAAGATCGCTCCAGAGAGCACGTGCTGAGCAGTAATACAAACTCCTTGTGAATGACAACGATGCCTGACTCACGTAGGCGTCTCTCAAATTATCACTACTCGCGTTACTTTCCATCTCTGCCTGAAAAAGACATTGGCATACACAAATACAGGGGGGCACCAAAGCTCTTGGAGAGCGACATATCATGCACGGTATCAGACTTTTTAGAGACACAGAAAGAAATTACCTGGTCTCATGCCCGCTCGAACATGCATATATGAGCCGCACGTGACTGAATTGACCTAATATTTTCCCAAATGAGCGAAAAATTCGCCAACGCGTAGGTCCAGTGCAGTTAAGAACCCCTGAACGAGAAATTACGGCCCCTGAAGCTATGGAAATGTGCTTACCAAAGCGGTCCATCGATGCGCTGGAAATATCGGCTGCTTTTCAACTCTCAACGACTTCGAGCGACGTTTCAGAGGTATTTCTTATAGTTTCTTGTTCTCGCATGGGCAGCATATCGACAGGGTAACTGAACACGTTTGTAGTAGGCAGTCTCTGACAACGAGAAAAACAGTCCTGCTTTGCCGTTCTCTTCTGTAACGTGTAATAAACAGTTCGGGCCGTCTGGCGATTTTGCCCAAAATGCTTTCGGTCGTTTTTCCCTCAAGCTAATATCCTTTGCGTTAGCGTTTCCGATATATTTAATCTCACGTTGCCGTGCTGACTCACGCGAGCTACTTTTGTTTTCGAAGGTCACGTTTCGTGCGTTGCGATATCAAAACCACAGTGCAATTCAAAACTGTCTGATATGAAACATTGAGAAACGATTTCCCGCTACTTCTCAGAATAGTCACCTCTTCGAGTGAGGCATTTGTCAGAGCGTGGCAGCAACTATCGTTCACCATTGCCATAGAAAGCCTCGCCAGGGCCTTCAACTAAGTCTGTGCGTTGCTGGCCAGTCTGCAGATTGCTTTCAATGCGCCTTGCTTCAATGTCCCTTCTTCCTTGGCGCACTTTGCTCTCCCTCATGAAAGAATAACCACAGACGTCAACCACTTGTCGATGAGTTTCCGCTAGAATGCACCTAATGCACCGTAGCTCAAACTCAACAAGTTGTTAGCATGTAGTACGTAAAATGCACGCATTGCAGAGGGGGCTCTGCAGTTTGAGTCGTGTTAATGTGCTCATAGCGTGCAGAGAATTAGCAACTTTGACGATCGATGGGTACACTAGAGACGTCGCACAGAGCGTCATCAAATTTTCACTGTGGCTCTGATTCCGTGAAGGAAAGGGCCTTCACAAAGCGTCCTATCCTTTCCTATGCCCTCCTTATGAAAGGCAGTATGAGGCGGCTATTTTCCATGAGGAGTCAATTTTTGGATAATTTGACTCACTCGCTCCTCAATCTGGCTGCCGTGCGCAGCTACCACCCCGCACTTCAGGAGGCTATACTGAAGTGGCTTGAGGTGGTGGAGGAAGCCTACCGCTGGTAAGATCCCTCGTTTCTCGCAGCCCCTTTCCCTTAACATGGGATAGTTTTCTCTCCTCTCTCTCTCCATGAGGAGGGCATAGGAAAGTTAGTACCACTGTACGACAAATTTATCAATCGGGTAGCGACTATGAAGATAGGTAGCGGAAATGCGTATTTAGGTGTCCCGAATAAAACAATTGCGAACTTCACTGTAGTTATGATTCCGCGAAGAATGGCACCTTAAAGAAAGCAGCCATCGCATATGTGATATTGTAACTGTGCCTCCTATCATATTACATGTACGAAAGCCAACGGTCAATCATCGAGGTGCGCATCTTTGAACGCAAACTTCCGGCCTTTGCAATCTGGAATGGTAGCACGGACATTATCTTTTTTTTATTGCGAAATGGGCTTGCCCTTAAGGCATAGTACCTGTGCACGGACATTGGCTTCAGTGATAAAGGACACTGGCAAGTTGGTGAACATAGCTGTTGTTCGTCCAATTTCTGCATCTGGTGTCTTCTAGCTCAACATCGAAGATGAATTCCAGACATCAGTGAGCTGAGCACCACTTCAACAATCATTAATGTAGCTAGAACAGTGTCTCAGGGAACCTACAAACTTCGGCCTTAAGGCTGCGTGGAAAATCTCCCTGCACGCGCAACCTAGTATAATTTCAGAGGATGCCAGCGCTGGCGCCAAGTTTCTCAGGGCAGCACCTGCATGCAAAAGAAAGCTATTGGGCTTATTAGAAACTACTCAACAAGTTGTTAGCATGTAGTACGTAAAATACACGCATTGCAGAGGGGGCTCTGCAGTTTGAGTCGTGTTAACGTGCTCATAGCGTGCAGAGAGAATTAGCAACTTTGACGATCGATGGGTACACTAGAGACGTCGCACAGAGCGTCATCAAATTTTCACTGTGGCTCTGATTCCGTGAAGGAAAGGGCCTTCACAAAGCGTCCTATACTTTCCAATGCCCTCCTTATGAAAGGCAGTATGAGGCGGCTATTTTCCATGAGGAGTCAAATTTTTGGATAATTTGACTCACTCGCTCCTCAATCTGGCTGCCGTGCGCAGCTACCACCCCGCACTTCAGGAGGCTATACTGAAGTGGCTTGAGGTGGTGGAGGAAGCCTACCGCTGGTAAGATCCCTCGTTTCTCGCAGCCCCTTTCCCTTAACATGGGATAGTTTTCTCTCCCTCTCTCTCCATGAGGAGGGCATAGGAAAGTTAGTACCACTGTACGACAAATTTATCAATCGGGTGGCGACTATGAAGATAGGCAGCGGAAATGCGTAGTTAGGTGTCCCGAGTAAAACAATTGCGAACTTCACTGTAGTTATGATTCCGCGAAGAATGGCACCTTAAAGAAAGCAGCCATCGCATAATGGATATTGTAACTGTGCCTCCTATCATATTACATGTACGAAAGCCAACGATCAGTCATCGAGGTGCGCATCTTTGAACGCAAATTTCCGGCCTTTGCAATCTGGAATGGTAGCATGGACATTATGTTTTTTTTATTGCGAAATGGGCTTGCCCTTAAAACATAGTAACTCTGCACGCACATTAGTTTTGGTGATAAAGGACACTGGGCAAGTTGGTGAACATAGCTGTTGTTCGTCCAATTTCTGCATCTGTTGCCTTCTCGCGCAACATCGAAGATGAATTTCAGACATCAGTGAGCTGAGCACCACTTCAACAATCATTAATGTGGCCAGAACAGTGTCTCAGGGAACCTACAAACTTCGGCCTTAAGGCTGCGTGGAAAATCTCCCTGCAAGCGCAAACTAATATAATTTCAGAGGATGCCAGCGCTGGCGCCACGCTTCTCAGGGCAGCACCTGCATACAAAAGAAAGCTATTGGTCTTATTAGAAACTGGGGTCGGGACTGGAGCCACTGGAGGTGCGCCCGTGCCTTCCTGATGCTAGGCAAGCGCTCTCCCTAAACGCCATAGTGACCCCATAAGTCTAGTTTCATGGAGGTCTATATTATCTTCAGCCCCGCTGCAGTGCGTTATTTTATAGTGGCCGCCTTTACACAAATTAAGCCGAAATGGGCCGCTATAACGCAGTTTCCAAGTATAGCCACACAAAGCTAAGGGAAAGCTCTCTTTAAGGAAATTTTAAGCTTCTCGCAATTTCTTAGCAGTACTGTAATGCCTTCAAACGAACTCTCGTACTTGGTGGGTTCGCCTACCTTTAAGAGAGCTTCCTCCTACGGCAGCGCAAAGGAAATAAGCTTTCTTCTGGCCTTTTAAATATAGAAATAATAAAGCCAACGACCTTGCTCCTTGCGGACTCGTGGTGGTCTCCCGTAGTGCATACAGGGATGCACGTAGGATGCCACGTCTCAGCGATGTTTAAAAAACTCGTAATAATTGAAGGCTGGCTGGGCTGGCGTATACTAACGTGCTGCTAGAACTGCTCTGAATATGAATTGCTCGAATGGAGCTATGTTCGAGAACACACCTGCAGCTGTGACAAATAGGCGGAAGGGGATGTTTCAAAAGTAGTCAAGCCCTAAAAGACAGCGCTGTATTTTCGTGCCTTACTACACTCTCTATATCAGAGAGTGAGAATGAATAGCTATCCATTACTCTTAACTCTCTATAGCACCGTGCCTAGGATGTATCATGTAATTCGAATAGTTCACCCCTCTAGGATCCCAGCCTGATGCGGGGAACCCTGCGGGAAGTCCTCGATCCCACAAGCACTTGCTCAGAGGAGGAAGTGAGGAAGGCGCTGCAGGAAGTCCACCTGAGCGAATTTGTGGCGCAGCACCCGAAAAACATATTCATGGAGCTGGGTGAAGCCGGCGGCAACCTCAGGTAACAAATCACAATGTTGACTTCTCGGAGTCATAGAGTACCTTGCCTGCTACCATTGCTGCCTCTAAATTGCGACTGCCACTATTTACTAACGTCTCTATGACAAAAGTAGCAGGGTTTCTTAACCAAGCCTTCGACGCGAACGCTCATTGTCTAGTGGTAGAACTATGAGTAGGCATATTATTGATTAAATGCCTGACACAGAACCGTGATTTTCATGGAAGCAAATACTAAATACTTTTGTGCAAAGAACGTTAGACTCTTTGCTGTGAACCCAGGATGTAAGATAGTGGACAGAAAAAGAAACCCCGTAAAACTGGGCGTAGCTTGCACTAATGGCGCAGGGCTCCACGTTTCGCACCCATCCAGCGTACAGAGGTTCACGTCGATGATGACTGTGGTTTTGTCAAGGAAAACACGTTGTTTGCTTCAGCCCATGTCGGCAGCAAGGCTCAGCGTCAGTGGAATTGGACTGAGCGAGATAGAGAGGAGGGAATGCCGCAGTTATTTTCTTTACTTTGACGCGGCTACTTTATTATTATTATCATTATTATTATTATTATTAATATTATTATTATTATTAGTAGTAGTAGTAGTATTAGTAGCAGTAGTAGTAGTAGTAGTAGGATTGTTGTTCTTGTCGTTGCAAAGCTGTAGCAAGGCGCCGGTTTGGCAACCTCACACCAGCTGCAGCAGCAGCGAGGCGAAGCCCTGTGGTATGCGGCTCTGGCGTTGATGATTGCTAGGCAACGAAGCGGCGAGTTTTTGGGGGAGGGAGTTCATGTTCAAGTTTATTAAAAGAATTGCAGAACACAATACATATACGATGGTGTAACATTTTCAGAAGGAGGCCCAGAAGTAAAAACTGAGGGAGGGCCTCCGATCAGAATTAGACAAAAGAAAAAAGAAATAGTAAGCACAGGCAATAAATTTAATACACGTTCTCAAATTAATAGAAAAGAAAACCTAAATATTTGCAACACAGAAACCAATTGGTAGACGACTTAATGCGATGAAAGCAGATACGTTCAAAAACAACATACTAACACACGGCAACACATCAATAAATCCAATGCAAGAACGGAGTGGTGTGGTAATATAGTGATGAGAGCAGGTATGTTTTCAAAGGTGGTCGAAACTGGTTTAATTATAACGTGTTTAATACAGAGTTGAGAGCGTTCCAAATGGAAAGTGCACTGAAACAGGCAGTTTGTTTGCCGTAATTCGTAGCGACTTTAGGTAGCAGAAAATTATTCGACAGGGCAAACCTGGTCCTATTCTTATTAATAAATTGATAAACTGAAAAGGCGTCTACAGAAACGAGATGGTTGATGACTTTATGCAGCAAGACCATCAGGCTAGATTTTATGTGCAAACAAGAAGCAGTACACTCAATTTTAGAAATAAAGACTTGGATGATGAACGAGGGGATGTGAACATGATAATTTTTAGCGCACGCTTCTGAATACTAACTGAGATATGTGAGTGTAATAAGTATTTCCCAAAGTGGTAATACAATATTTGATATGTGCGTGGATGAAAGCGTCATAAAGTGAGAGAAGTGTGTTTATGCTGATGCTAGAACGCGTTTTAATCATTGCCGTTATGGGGTTTTTATGCCGCGCTGAACAGTTTCGGTGTTAGAAAAGAGAAATATTTTTATTGTTGTCATTCATCTTCAAGCCAGGCTTTATACTTTGTAACTTTGCCGTCTGACATCATAGCAGCGTGGAGAAGCCAGCTTTCACGCAGTTCTCTGGTGTCGTGGGGTGAAGTGTGTGTCGTGCGGTCTAGTGTCGTGCGGTGAAGAGTGCGAAGTGGCGCCACGCTGTCACAGACCAGAGTACTCCACAACGCAGGCGTGATACTGTGGGTCGAAAAGGCTGCACAATGTGCAACTTTCTTGTACAATAATTTTTGTGAGCGTTGTTGTGCAATCCGCACAACAGCACCTCGGTATGTCTGAACTACTACCTATTAGCCGCCATAAGTTGCGTTATCGTAACGGCCCCGCACCGTGCCCTGCGCCCCGTTCCTTCACGTCAACGTGTTTTCATCACTTATACTCGTGCACAACAGGTCTCTTGCACATGCTTATCAGAGGCACAGCTCCAAAAAATATAGGGAATTTTCGCACGTTTGAGCTCCCAATATGTTCATCGCTCTTAAGGCATGCAATATTAAGTAATTTTGTTTCAGCGGCCACGCGCGACACCGTGAGTGTTATTAGTTCCACGACATATCAGTAAAGCGAAGTTGCATTGCATCAGTTATTTGTGACTTTTCCTTCGACAACACAAAAAAATACAGTACGATTAATTTTGCAGATTTCGTAAATTTTCTCCACGTCAGAAATGGGCTCATTAGAAGCGCGATTTGTTAATAGACAGTTGCTTCGCTTTTAATAACTGATCGCAAAAGTTAATAAAATGCTCTGCTTCTGACACGATTTTACAATCTTATTAATCTATAATAAATACTCAATAACTTATGCTGTGTAAAGTTTGGCCTCGGTGTAAGCAAGTCGATTGCCTGTCCATTGCTTGAGTAGAATGAATAAGCTGAGCAACTTCTCCCACGAAACTGTATTCACTACCACATAGCCAATACTACCTGGAGATGTTAGGAACCGATTTATTTCGCTATATAAAGGCGAATAGAAGATCAATGTTAATAAATGGCGTGCTCAGATACAAGCTTCTCTGCTTCCACTGTCGTGTTCAACAAGCCCATTGTAAACAACTGGGTTCGTACATTACGGCCTATATTTACGAAGACAAATCTGTAATATTTACATTCGCAGTGCAGTATGCTAAAATACAATTGCTGATAACAGGTATGTCATCTGAATGTAATGCAGTGCCGGCCAGAAACAGTTGGTGTGTCTCGCCAGAGCTCTTCTCCGAAAACCAAGAATCCTCGTCCTCGACGAAGCTACGTCACACATGGACGACGACACGGACAGACTAATACAGATGACTTTGCGACGTGGCTTCAGGGGGTGCACAATGCTTACCATTGCGCACAGGCTCAACACAGTGTTGGACCACGACAGGTAAGAAAATAGCGAACGTCGATACCCGCGTTTCTGTCATGAATTTGATGCTGAGTGAATAGAACCTGAAAAAAAAATCCTGCAGCAACCACGCACTGTGGGAATCAGTGTCATGCGAAGTAATCAGAGGGAATTGCCCTTGGGGGTTGTGCGGCATTCAGCGAAGTGGTGCGCATTGGATGAACGCCTTTGTGCAAAGTGCATGAGCAGATGCATGCTTAATCCATGGCTTAACCAAGAAACTCAGCAGCACCGTGGTGATTCAATTGTAGCTCATACTACGACGTGTCGCAGCCACTGACCTTAGTGCACACCATAGGCGCCTGCTTTCTCGAAGTACACGCTACGTGACGCAGATGTGCGTATGATGAGCGTCGTTCGTTGAACTGTTCCTAAGGGATTGGGTCTGCCTACTGCTACTTTATTGCATTGCTAAAATGCGCAGGAGATGTTACACAAGAACCTTCACCACAACTACTGGCGCATTAGGTTTGTTTACTATATTTACCGCGGTCTAGGAGCTGCTGTAGCCTAGTGGTAGCGTGCTTGCTTGGCTCTTCGATGGCCAAGGTTCGATCCCCACCTCCCGCTTGGTAGGTTGCCCTTGGTAAATAGATCGCGTTCGTGCGTGTGTGTTTGCTATGTCTATATTACATTCTCTTGGTGGGACACTCGGTATTCATTTGTTGTCTTCAGGTGCGTTCTCATACGTGAAATGTCTATTTCACTTGGTATGAGATTGGCATGGGCTCTATAAAATTCAAACACCCGTGGCGCATACCCGAATACAACGGACCGAGCACTACGGGTACGAGTCAGACGTAATTGCAGTATCGATAATTGTAATCTACATGACGAGTATATCGTGTTAGAGATGTGAAGGTCAGTCATTTCTGTTTATCACATATCGATACACTACCATCAAAATTTTGGTGCATACGAAGTAAGCGAGACGACAAGGAGAGTGCCGAGACATAGGCGACTAGATAGATTGATAGAGAGATACCGTCAAAATTGATCAAGATGGAAGAGATGCTTCGAATTTAATAATGCCAAGTTATATTCCGAGGCTTTATTCCCGACACTTTTAATGCGCATGATTTTAGTATTTATTCTCATCATTGATAACTAGAAAACTAGAGATGAAAGTAAGGAGAACACAGCGTACTGTGGAAAAGAAAACGATAGCTGTAACGCTAAGATAAAAGAAACGAGCGAACTCGTTCAGAGAACGAACAAGAGTAGCTGATATCTTTATATTAATTACAGGAACAAAGCCGAACTTGGGCAGTGCATGTCATGCGGAGTAGAGACAGCATTTGGACGGGAAGAGCGACGGAATGGTACCAAGAGGAGGAAAACGCAGCAGAGGCAGGCACAATGTGAGAAGGAGCGATGAAATTAAGGAGTTCGCATGGATAAAGTGTGACCCACTCACTCAGGATAGGGCAAGTTAGAAACCATTGAGATAGGCGTTCGTCCTGCAGTACACTTAAAATAGGTCGACGATGATGATGATATGCGGGAAGGTCATAAACACGTCCTGTGAGAGATGGTCCACTTGATAAAAGCGAAAAGCGTGGCAACTTCGCTTCGTCTCTGCGCTATAGCTTTCACACGTGCAAGGGAAATGTGAAGAATTAGAAATTTTGTTTGGGCCTTTCTTCTGTGGATAACATGTTCCCAACTCTCCTCGAAGCTCATTTTCGCAATAAACCCAAAGTAGTTGGACATTAAGCGATATTTTCATTCTTATCCCAAGAATGCAAATTGGGTCAGCTCAGGACAAATTAGACGACCTAAGTTTACGAAGGGCGCTTTGGCCGCCTCCTTTGTAGTTGAGCCGAGTAGCTGGTTTGAAGTGTGCTGCGTGATCTCTCGCGGCTGGACATGTTCGCTCGACATGTTTCTAGAGAAATTGGACTAAATATAGAAGACAACGGACCTTGCTGTTTTTCATTGAATGCTTCTGCTTGGGTGATTTATTCGGCCCACTTCTATATGTAGTACAGATGAGAGGGATGGCACGAATAATTTTACATTTAGTATTTTCCTCTAATGCTGTCTTGGACGCTATGATCTATATGTTCTGGGAAAATGGGTCTCAGATGTAGTAATGTTCCAGTACGCGCAATAGACACTGGCATAGTAACGATGGTCATATCGGTTAAGTCGTTTGTTTTCTCAAAAGGCTCAAGATACTGCTCCAACATATTTTGAATTGAGCATGGTAGAATTCATGGACTTGTGCGAGTAACGGGAACAAAAAACTAAAGTATCATGCGAAATTCAGGAAACTGACTTTTTACCATCGATAACAGCTCATTCTTGAGGAACACAAACCAATCAGTATGGAAGATTTCACTTATTTCAGTTGCTAGTTTACCCTGAATGAAGACATCAGCAAGGCAAAGCGCCAGCAAAAGTTAGAGGGACTGAAACACTTTTGGGAATTTTGTAAGAGCGCCCTTGATGTCCTGGTTAATACCAGCACTCTGCTTTAATTGTGTAATTTATTACAAGGTTTCACGTATGCACATCGTAAACAATGGGTTCGCTACAATGAAAGGAGTTAGTGGGCATGAATGTGACTGACTGGCATGCATGTGACTAGGTGAATGTGACTGGCTTCTCAGACTCACGTCATGAGAGGCGCAGGGCCAGCCGCCGGTATCAACATGGCACTTGGCGGTGCACACTTGGGAAGCCAGGGCACTACTAGTGCACTACTAGTGTAGTATTCTAGCCAGCCTAGCACTGTTTATACCTGCGGGCCTTAGTCGTTGAGCGGAAGGTACGGCACAGAGGTCGCAACGGGAGGCGCAGCCGTCGCTAGCGCGTACCCGAAGTTAAGCCAGTTGGTTAGAAACAGCAGTGATAAAGTGGAATGCGATACAAACAAGGACATAGCTGGCTTGCTGCTAAATGCTTCGCTTAAGCTGTGGTGTGAAAGCCTTGATAGCGACGTACACCAAGTATTGACACTATGTCAAAAGCAATTTCAGGTACATTTTAATTTCACAAAGCCTCGCACATAAACCGACAGAGCACGAAGCATGTCAAAGTACCTGACAATTACGGGTTCCATATAAAAATGCCGACAACCAAGACACCGTAATAAGAAAACGCCAAACGTCAGAAGACCTAAAAATTGAAATGCCGAAAATTTGAAATTTCTGTGAAACAATATCCCCAAAAGATATTACGGTGACCGCATGACCCACTGGCTGCATGTGGCGCGGTGTCCGTGTGGTAGACCAGCCTAAATGTGTATTCTTTTCGGTCCAGCTATCTGCGCTGGGACGCTTGCTTGTTATATACAAGTTTCGCCAGTCTAATCCGTCAACAAGTCTCCTAATGCGTAGTGAGCCCTGTGACAAAATAGAAATGACGTATAAGACATTAATTTTTCTGCTAAAGAAAGCGAAACAATCGAAATACCGAATGCACTTTCTGTTGATCTTTCGTCACTCTTCTACGTATGACGGGTGACATTTTATTAGAAATAGGAGCATAGTTTCGAAGGCGCTTAGGAAACCAAACGACGAATAACGACCAGTAAGTCCGCTTTCAATAAGCAGAGATGCAGAACCGTTCACGAACGGTGAAGCACTCACATAGACACACGATCGAGCACTAGGTTACACTTGAATATTGCACCACAGGGCCACGCCTAAGCACAAAAAATGTCCTGTGAGCTATTGTGGACTCAAATACTTTTCCGGTTGAGCACAGCAAAGCTGCGTGAGCATGAAACGCCACCATCAGCGCGCGTAAGTATGGTGTTGAAATGTCTGTCTCTATTATGGTGACTAACAAGTGAGTGTCAGCTGAAAGCCCACGGACGAGAACAAGAAAACAGTATAATGGAGCTTGCGTGCCACTCGAAGTGCGGGGCACTTCGAGTGGCACTTCGAGCAATAACGTTAGCACTCATCTTTAGAACCATATTGTTAATCATTATGGGAAAATATGCTGCGTTAGCAGCAAGCAGAATTTACCATACTTTCCAAGACATGTAGTACATGGCAATGCCTTACGCACATCTACACTCTTCATCTGAAGCAGAATGTTCTTAACGTACGAATTTGTGGCGTCTGCTCCCTTTTACGAAAGGGCTCGCGCCTTTACTCATGCACATTTGTACTGTGTTAGCATTGCTCACGGTGGAACGCGCAATGTTTCAAAATAAGGCATGAACAATACTCTGTCGGTAACTCTTTAAAATTCAGCAAAATAAGGCGTGGCGAAAACACCATAGGTGCGCTGACATTCCCTAAGCTCCCTAGTGGGATTTAAGACGTTTACCTTTTTATTGTGAAAAAAAAGGCAGATCCCACGCGCAGTGGGAATCAATGAAATGCGAAGCACGCATCAGGAACGTAAAATGGATTTGCATTGTTGTCTCGCTATACCGAGTTTGGTGCATATGAAGTTAACGAAACGGCCACAAGAGCACCAAGACTGTGGAATGTAAACCATGCCGCTCATACACGCATGTCATGATTCTAACGTTATGACTTGTCATTTACGTTCGTCATGCAGTCGTGTTGTGCCATAGCAATTTTGGTATACATCCCTTTAAGGAAACGAGTGGCGTGTAGATGATGCCGCTAAAGACATGCATGTCACGATTTTCATGTTATGACCTCTCATTTATGACCGTCATGCAGTCATGTTGTGCCAAACCAATTTTCGTATAGGCTCCGGGCAGTCGAGTTTTCCATGTGCGACATCAGCGCCAGAATGCACTGCCTGGCGGAGAGACGAAGCAAAACTGGGCAGACTGTGACAGGGAAATACGCGAAAGCGATGCGCGTCTCCAACTATATAGCAGCAGCGACCGCCCGTCCCACCTTCTTTCGTTTTGTTTCCTTTGAGACGCGCGCTCCAAACCTACGGCAAACTGTTCCAAAGGGCGACGCCGCGAGCGTTCGTGTGGTTCGCAGTACGCCCGGAAAGCAGCGAAGAAACGCGCGTCGCTGCCGCCTCGGTTTCCACCGTGTGCGACTGAGCCGTCCGACGAGAGCTACGTAGCGCCCTCTGGTCAGTAGACGGAGCCCATACATCCCATTAACGAAACGGCAGTATAGCGCCAGGACTATGGCATGTAAATCATGCCGGTCATGACACGCGTGTCATGATTCTAATGTTATGACCTGTCATTTACGTTCGTCATGCTGTCGTGTTGTTCCATAGCAATTTTGGTATAATCCCATTAACGAAACGCCTGGCATGTAAATCATGCCGCTCATGACATGCATGTCATGATTTTCATGTTATGACCTGTCATTTACGTTCATGATGCAGTCATCTTGTGGCATGCCAATTTTCGCATACATCCCGTTAACGAAACGCGTGGCATGTAAATCATGTCGCCCATGAGATGCATACCATGATTTTCACCCTGTGACCTGTCAGTCATGTTCACAATGCAGTCATGTCGTGGCATACCAATTTTCGCATACATCCCATTAGCGAAACGGCTAGGAGAGCACTAAGACCGTGGCATGTAAATCATGCCACTCATGACATGCATATCATGATTTTCATGTTATGACCTGCCATTTATGTTCGTCAGGCAGTGATGTTATGCCATACCAATTTTCGCATACATCCCATTAGCGAAACGGCCAGGAGAGCCCTAAGACCGTGGCATGTAAATCATGCCGCTAATGACATGCATATCATGATTTTCATGTTATGACCTGTCATTTATATTCGTCATGTAGTCATGATGTGGCATACCAATTTTCGTAAACATCCGATTAGCGAAACGGCCAGGAGAGCACAAAATCGTAGGCGGCTAGATAGATAGATAGATAGATAGATAGATAGATAGATAGATAGATAGATAGATAGATAGATAGATAGATAGATAGATAGATAGATAGATACGCTCAAACTCGCCGAATTTCGCTATGAAATGCTTCGCATTTAAAAGAAAACAAGCGCTGCATGACGGGCACTTCATAAATGTGAATAAAATTCTAGTTGAACATTCCATTCATCTCCGGCTTTTGTTGGGTGGCTGCTGCGGCTTCGTCTGTAGCCGCATCGTCTTGACAGCGGTTACGACGTGCAGCTCGAGCGCATGGGGTATCTTTTCGATCATCGCCGCCCCCGTCTGACTCTCGGGGCACCTTATAACCCGCAGTGGTCTTGAATAAAGCAGAAAGTCGAGAACGCCCCACTTGTCGCGCAGAAGAATGTCCGAGCTACTCCAGGGAGTTGCATAGATCTCTGGCTAAAATTCTTAAGCTCGTCTGGGGAGACGTGGCCAACTTCGACACACAACGAAGGCGAAACCAAGCTGACTCCCCGTCATGGTCTGCTTGATTGACTTCACAGGGAATGAAAGATGCGTTCCACGTATCTGGTTCTCGGGTGAACTTATGCAGTTTGCACCGCAGAACGCGTCAGTCAAACACGGTAATTTAACGCTTTCGCCTTATCGTTGTTTGTCTTTGCGAACGCTGACTTAAGTAAAATCAAAGACGTGCCTTCCTCAGTATCTTGACGATCTGCAGCAGGGTTCAGTCAAGCGCATCTTTGCCGACTGAATGTTTCGAATTCCAAATAAGAAATACCAATTTCTTCAGGCCAGGTGCATTTACAAACGGCGAATCGAATGCAGTGAAAGGCATTATCCACCGAACGTTGCATAAGGAATATATTTTTCTTCAAAACGAGTCGTGTGTCATTATCGTCCCGTGATGATGCCATATTCGAAATGTGCGGTAGGACCTAAACGCTGTTGCAAAAATTTTCATTTTTGCATATATTTTCTGTTTTGTGAATTCATATTACGCAACCACCTGTTAACTGCACTTGAGGGTTCATCGTTATGATACATTTTCTCGGATACACGAAGCGCCGATGGTGAATAAAGCGCGCGCGGAAGTTGGCCTACAACACCCGTATTTAATGGCGGCTTATTTATGATATAGCTGCCATTGTCCCGCATATGCAAACTTACTAACGGAGGTCAGAAGATATAGTTAAAGCGAGAAAAGGGCTAGATAAAAGCTCTTGCCTGTGCAACCGGGTATAGCAGTAATAATTCAATTAATATAAAATGAATGCGCTTAAGCCAACAGAGACATATTTGGTTTCTAGAAAAATGGAGCAACTACAGTGGTCGAGCACCGAATGAGAAGAAATATAATTGTAAACGAATTATTGATGATGAAAGAAAATAGATAAGGAATAAAATTTTCCTACCGACTAGCTCTAACCCAGCAACAAGAACAAGCCCCGTCAAGGGATTTTCCTACATAATTACATTTTCGAAGCTGACAGAACAGGAATAATTTAAAAGGTGCAACCCAGCTTCTTTCCATGTCGCGATATTGTGACTCCGCAACGCGGCGGTTGACAGTGCCGCCTAGCGTACCAAAAGTGAACTCTCGTCCCAAACCTCGTCTGAGTCGCAGCCGTGGGTCTACGTTCATGTCTATGCTGTCAACGACGGGAGTATAAAAATAGTTGCTTGTTACTCGCCTAGGGTGACATTCTCACGACTAGCATCACCGACTAGCGCTCAGGGTGGTAGCTGCAGATCCTAAGAAAGCTGGTTCGATCCCGTCCACGACAGTCGCATTTTCGAAGGGTGCAAAATTTCCAGAGGAACCCCTACTGTGCGATGACAGTGCGCGTTAAACTCTGGAGGTCCAAATCTCCGGAGCCGCACACTTCCTCCTCTTTCTCTCCCTATCCCCAACCCCTTCCTGTGCGCTGAGACGTGGAAGGGCTGCTGAAAATAGCGTACTTTCCTTAACCCATCCCCGATTAATATGATTGCCCGGAGTTTCACCATTTGTATTAATCTATCTCCGTGACCTAGCTAAAACTTGTAATCCTACTTAATATAACGTTATTTTAAGCATAGCTATGCGTAAGACGCTCAGCAGACTCTTTATTTTCTTCTCTTTTCTTTTACACGCAGGATCCTTGTCATGGATGGAGGACATGTTGCCGAGTTTGGAGCAACGCTGGAGCTCGCATCGAATCCATCGTCTCGGTTTCATGTCATGTTGAGTAGGGCAGGATTAACGCCCGAAGACGTACGTTTTTATTCGGAGCCGAGCAATAGCGTTAGCGCTCATCTCTAGAACCATATTATTAATCATTATGGGAATATATGATGCGTTTGCAGTAAGCAGAAGCTACCATACTTACCAAGACATGTAGTACATAGCAATACCCTACGCACATCTACACTCTTCATCCTTCTTATCTTAATCACCAGATCAAGCGCAAAAAAAACGTTCTTCACGGAACAAGAGAAAGTGTGTACTCAACGAGGCACCGACAAATGGAAGTCCCAGAGCCCTCACCGGGAGCTGTGATTCTTCCCATCGTTCTACTCAATGTCTCCGTTTTCTGGTCGGTTCGCTTAGGCAATTGTAAATTCTACCGCTTCCCAAAAAAGAAAAAAATCCACAGCATATCCACGGAGTGAATGATGATGAGTGGGCGAAGCTCCGGAAGTTCATCGGAGATCGTGCCGACGTGCCGAGTTCCGGATTAATTTAGTTAACGCGCCCGCTACGAATCCTTATGGTTCAACTACGCACATGTGAAATCTCCCACCGGCACTTCACTGCAAGTCAAGATCCAGTGCCTATATATATATATATATATATATATATATATATATATATATATATATATATATATATATATATATATATATATATATATATATATATATATATATATATATATATATATATATATTGTCACGAGCCTTCAGAGGTGTTTTGGGGCTTTATTGGTAGATGGGGGGGCTGACCCTGGTAAAGCGCGTCCGTCGAGGCTGGCTGTCGAGCGGAGAAGCGCGCGCGATCTTCTTCGTTTTTGGGGCTGCAGGCTCTCTTGCCCGCGATACACTACATGCAGGTGGCATTATCCCCCTTCCGAAAAAAAACAGCATCGCCTCGATGCTACTGAACAAACACGTGGAGAGGAGAAAAAGAAGTTCAGGTAAACGTGTAGAAGGAAAGTAACCGCGGCAACCAGAGAGAAAAGCAAGCTAACGGAGATAAGAAAACACACAGAACAGCGCATGCTAGAGAGTTACAAGCGCGCAATGTACGGCTTCATGCGCATAACGTGAACAATGTCCGAGCTCGGTGGTCGTCGTGTCCTGGCCTGCGTCTGTGATGGGTGCGGAATCACCTCGTAGTTGACGTCACTGACGCGACGAAGCACTTTATACGGGCCGAAGTAGCGGCTCAGTAACTTTTCGGACAGCCCACGGCGGCGAACTGGGGTCCACGCCCCAACTTGGTCTCCGGGGTTGTAGACCACCTCTCTATGACGAGTGTTATAGCTTTGTGCGTCTGCTTGTTGCTGTTGACCGATGTGCGGCCACGCTAGCTGCCGAGCTTCCTCAGCACGCTCCGCGTATTCTTCGGCGCCAGGTGTGAACCAGTCAGCGTTGTGACACGGCAGCATAGCGTCTAGCATCGTTTGAACTCCGCGGCCGTAGAGAAGGCGAAATGGGGTGAACCGCGTTGTCTCCTGCACGGCGGTATTATAAGCGAAAGTTACGTAAGGCAAGATCCGGCCCCATGTTTTGTGTTTGACGTCGATGTACATAGCGATCCTGTCTGTAATATTCTTGTTAAGTCTCCCTGTGAGTCCGTTCGTTTGTGGGTGGTACGCGGTCGTCTTTCGATGTCTGGTGTTGCTCAATTCAAAAACTTCGTCCATAAGTTGCGCCGTGAATGCTGTCCCTCTGTCGGTTATTATATTAGAGGGAGCACCGTGACGTAGTACGATGTGGCGCATGAAAAACTGCGCTACCTCAGGAGCTGTGGCTCGCGGAATCGCTTGCGTCTCAGCATAACGCGTTAAATAATCTGTCGCCACAATCACCCATTTGTTGCCGTCAGAAGACAGCGGAAAAGGTCCGAGGATGTCCATGCCGACTTGGTCGAACGGTGTATGAGGTGTCTCTATCGGTTGAAGTAAACCAGCCGGCTTAACCGATGGAGTCTTCCGGCGCTGGCACTCACGGCATCCTTTAACGCACTGCCAGACGCTTGCTGAAAGCCCGGGCCAGTAATACG
This sequence comes from Hyalomma asiaticum, assembly GCA_013339685.2. Taxonomy (NCBI): domain Eukaryota; kingdom Metazoa; phylum Arthropoda; class Arachnida; order Ixodida; family Ixodidae; genus Hyalomma; species Hyalomma asiaticum. The sequence continues at coordinate 82,575,946 of CM023487.1, read as the reverse complement.
CTTCGTTTACTCTTGCGAGTGTTCGTGAGAAGCCTAGGTGGCCAGATGTGGGTTCGTCATGGCAAGCGAAGAGGACGTCATCTCTCGTACTTGCGTACGGATGGCTTCACGTTCTTTAGCCGACACGCGGTAAGGAGGCTGGTGTATCGGGCGTGCGTCCTCGTAAGTGATGATCCTGTGCCGAGTGATGGAAGTCTGGCATACTTTTGATGAACTGGCGAAGCAGGCCCTGAATTCAAATAACAGCTTGCGCAGTGCAGTCTGGTTGCCGTTGGACAGATCAGGATTTACGCCGATATGGCCTAGAGACGTGCCTGCGGTCTCCAGTGTTTCCGACGTAAAACAGTTCTTAATGTCGGCTACTTTGTCTGCAAATGCAATCGAAGTCCCACGGAAAAGGTGCCGATGTTCATTGCTGAAGTTGGTGACGAGCAATCGCGACTGGCCGGCGCGAATGTTTATGACGCTTCTAGCCACACAAACACCTTGCTTAAGCAGGTGTTTATGTGGCTCGTTCGTTTCGGCCACTGCTTCGCCATCGCGCAAGGTGCAACATGTGACGTCGACCAGGACACTGGCTCGTGGAGGAAGTGTTACGCTGTCTGCAGAAATCCGGAGTACGTCGGCACGTAGTTAGTCGTCGTGCAAGTCGATTGCTCGCTCTGCTGAGAATGTAACACGACCCTCCTGAAGATCAATGATAGCACCACACTCCTGAAGAAAGTCGACTCCAAAGATGAGGTCGCGGGAGCATTCATGCAAGACAAGGTAGCTCGCTACGAACGCCGACCCCTGGATCTCAACTCTGGCCGTGCACGTTGCTAGAGGAGCAACGACGTGGCCACCAGCCGTCCGAATCCGCGAGTTCTGCGTGGGCGTAATTACTTTCTTTAACTGCGTTGCCATTTTCCCGCTTAAAACCGAACAGTCTGCGCCTGTGTCCACCAGTGCACTAGCAGCTAGGTAACCGTCCACTACCACTGGTATATCGAGAGATAGACGGTTCAGTTGCAGCCGCTGTCGAATCGGTATCTGTGTGTATCTGCGTTGATCGGAGGTCTTCAGCGCAGCGATATATATATATAAATATATATATATATATATATATATATATATATATATATATATATATATATATATATATGGGTGGCCGGTGAAAGGTTCTCCAGCGCGAGCAGTCGGTATTTTTCAATCAAGAAACTCGCTAGAACTGCCTGCGTCAACGTTGTCTCTCGCGGGTGAGGGCACGTTCTCCTTCTTTGCGAGCTGGTAGAGCGTTCATCGAAGAAAGAGCGTTGCCATAGTCAACACGCGCCTTTCGCTCTCTCTCTCACAAAAGACAGCAGATGGAAGAGTGAGAGAGCTCGCGCGCCGGCAGGCACGCGCCGAGGGCGAGCGCGAGCGTGGCTGCGACGCGACAACGAAACAGCGAGCGCCGCAGCGCCATCTATTGATTAATTCACGTACTAGCTAAGCATCACCGCAGCGCCATCTCGTGGTCATTCTGAGATCATTCAAGAGCGAGCGCTTTCAAGAGCGAGCACGAGACCTAGCGGTCTCGTGCGCCATGCGCTCCCATACTACGCGTTCCCATACATCTGAATGACGCGAGCACCGCAGCACCATCACGCCATCACGCCATCTAGCGAGCACTTCACGATCTAGACGAGCTGGTTACGAGGGACAATGGAACGACCCACGGCGTAAGGAGCTTCGCCCCTAAAATTGGTCAGGAGTCTCGTCTTAAATTGAGAACCACGCCAAGGACTAGATTTCTAAACCTCGACGACAAATATCTGTATCACTTTTCCAGAAGAAGCAGCACATAGTGGCATGCACATTGATCCATTAAATGGAAACGGTTAATTAATCACATTCTGTTTTAACAATGTTTCATTTCCTTTCATTCATTTGTGCATTCACACAAGCCACAATGAAGAATTCTACTGAAAAAGACGCGTTGTAAGAGACAATAAATATTATTTGTAAATATCTCAATGACCCTCAGTTTGTATGCTTCATGTACACACTATGGAGAGAATGTGTCGCCGTGTATATATGCACGGCGACTTCTTTTACTTGCAGAAGCTACTGCATATTTAAGATGCTTCGAGGGCTCTGCTTGAGGAGGTGCACCACTAAATGACTGATTATGGCTTCAAGCACGATGTCCCCTTTTGATTACACATTTCAAAATACAGCTCGATCCTTGCTCGGCACATTGTAACTGAGCATCTTTACGAGACATGGTTCAACCCTAAGGGGCAGGCAACAGCCTGGGGGGAAGGGCTCCTAAATCCATAAGCACTGAGAGCACACGTAAATGTTACACATCGCCCCGCCACGGTGGTCTAGTGGCTAAGGTACTCGGCTGCTGATCCGAGGGTCGCGGGATCAAATCCCGGCCGCGGCGGCTGCATTTCGATGGAGGCGAAATGTTGAGGCCCGTGTGCTGTGCGATGTCAGTGCACGCTAAAGAACCCCAGGTGGTCGAAATTTCCGGAGCCCTCCACTACGGCGTCTCTCATAATCAGAACTGGTTTTGGGACGTTAAACCCCACAAATCAATCAATCAATCAATAAATGTTACACATCACGTATGCGATACTTGTGGTCGATTATTTAAGAACACCCTCGTAATACGTGTATTGATTTACGCACTCGCGCGGGTGCTTCAACAGAAAACCTTTATATGAATATGTGGTTAATAACGTGTTGACTGCCTAAATTGCGTAGCGAGTTATCGAAACTGTTTTTCGTTCAACCTGATAGAGAGTTCGGTAACAAGCACCCTCCCCCAGTCACCCTTTCCTTCTTCTGTGCGATACCTCTTAATAACCAAGCGGTCCTGCACATGGTGAATTTTAGCTAAAATATTTACCTCAGAAAATAATGCCTTGACCCTCCAAGAGCTTCCATGATAATTCAGGCCGGCTCTTAGGGTCGGTGATTGTGGTACGGGAAAGTTTGGTCGTCAGGTTCAGCGTTTTTTTTTCGTGGTGGGTGCTTCATTGCACAATGCAGTGGTGGTACATTGAAAGTAAGGCGAAATGTAGCCCTGTCTAACCTGTTGCATTTATTGCAAGGCTAGGACGGGTGATCTTGTGGTAGACAGAAAAGCCGCTCCAGCATCATGTCTATTCGCTATGTTCTTGTGGATGTAAGAAACGTACAGCGTCCAAAGAGACATGGCGCTAACGCCATTTATGATAAACATAAATTCCCGCCACGGTGGTCTAGTGGCTATAGTACTCGGCTGCTGATCCGAGGGTCGCGGGACCGAATCCCAGCCGCGGCGGCTGCATTTCCATGGAGGCGAATTGTTGAGGCCCGTGTGCAGTGCGATGTCAGTGCACGTTAAAGGACCCCAGGTGGTCGAAATTTCGGGAGCCCTCCACTACGGCGTCTCTCATAATCAGAGCTGATTTTGGGACGTAAAACCCCACAAAACAACAACAAACAACATAAATATCAATCGTGCCACATTCGACAGCAAAAGTTTCCTACACTATGCAGAAACACGAGGAAGTGGAAATCAGATAAGGCTCTCTATGGCAAACGAAAAGTTGGGCGCCGACACCGCCTCACTGGGATGTAGACTCCACTCCTAATTTGTTCGCGGAAAAAAGTGAAAACGTAAATATGCAAAAGAAAATGTATATTTTATGAACCAAGTGAGAAATAAAGCGTACCCGAGGAGAATTACGTGCACTAAGGGGGACTTGACGTTCATCACATGTGAATTTAACGTAGGAAATTTCAAAGGAATTTATTCGTAACTGTCCTCACAAAACCAAAACCCATAACGCGACATTTAAGCAGCTTGGCTAGCTTCTAACCAAAAGTGCGTCTACCTTCGAGTCTTGTTGGCAGAGAATTTTACAGTGGCGGCCCGATCGGGCCACCATGTCATTGCTGGCCATTTTTGAAGAGTGAAAGAACACGGAATCTTTCCCCTCTTTCGTACCCAAGTGTTCTTTCCCGCCTAGACATGTGTCATCCGAGTCTTTCGTTGTCGGTGCTACGATCTCCACATAATTGAGGCGAGAAACTACATATTTAAATCTATGCGCGGACCTGGCCCTGAAGGCGGCGAGGCGTCAACAGCTGCAATTCCAGAGGCCAGATGGCGGCGTCTACACCGACGGTCTTCATCTCCTCTGATATAAAAAAAATTGCCGCTGAGAATGCTGAAAAGGATGACGACAAAGATGGTACTGCCTGCGGATTTCAGGAAATCCTAGCCTAGCACCTTCGGCGTTCACAACGACGACACGATGTGCTAAGACGTGTGACTACAGGCTCCAAAAGCACCAGCGAATCGAACACTTGGTAAAAGAAAAGTTACCATGAAGGGGACTTTCAATAAAGGAAAGCTCTCGTGCAAGGAAACAGCTGCCTATTCAAAACTAAAGTGCTTTCGAGCACTCAGATACTAAATCCAAGTCATCCTAAAAAAAGATACGGCGCAGACAAGACTACAGATGCGGCTACCATCACTGATAAAGAGAACTGAAATGTTGATGAGAGACTGTGTTAGGCAACCTAGTACGAACTAATGGCTGCGCCAAGTGCAGAGGCAGCAGTGAGCACGTGCTAAATTGACGTAAGCAGGAGAGCTACTTACCAACTGAAGCCAAAATCAAGCATATCGGCTTTGACTCCCACACTAGATACACCTAACACTACCGGACATCTCGCAAGCCTAAGCACAGCTAATCACAGCTGTTCCTAGACAGCTGTGCATTTGTCTCCAAAATAGGTGCACCAGGTTGAATTCTGCTTCTTTAGTGGAAGCCCACCCGCTTGCATTTAAAGGGGAAAAAAGCACTTTCCTTCGTCAGGCTCGCATGTTGACGGGCGCTTGTCCCCAGACGTAGCTGCAAAATATCATCGAAGGCCTCTGCAGGAGCATTGAACAACCCGGGGTCACGGGTAGCCCAGTTAAAGTTCCGCCAAGCCAAGGAAATTTGTTTTGTTTCCCTTATTACTCTGTCTCTCTTTCTTTCTGTATTTAACCTCCTCTCCCCATTTCTCGCCCCCTCACCACTTCGTCTGGAACAGTTTCAGCTATGGTCGGCTTTCTGATATCTGTCTCTTCGTGTTGCCCTTAACCGCTTCGGCAACTTCGAGGACTCTCAGCATGGCTAGCGCTCGTGCTTCAACAGCTATGCTGTTAAAATTCAGGTGTACAACGAGTAGATTTATGTACAGCAGTTCGCCCAGCAAAATCCATTTCACAAAGGTTAACGTATTATTGAACATTGGTAGTGGTATGTGTCCTAAGCACGGTCGTCAGGTTTCGGTCGGCGCGTTGGAGCATTTCGTGCTTGCAGACATCCGAAAAGTTCCTGTAAATGCAGAATTCATCGGAGCAAGTCGATAGCTGATACGTCTGTGTTTACGCCTGCAAACGTCGGAACGTCCACCGTCACCTTGGTCATTGCCTCAGAGTGTACACACCCGTGGCCCAGGTGCAGTACGGTGGTCATCTGGACCAAAAGCAACGAGGTCGCCTCGCCCGATCGTGGGCGCTCACCACCTGATTATCCCGCGTGCTCGTGTCCATGCTGTGGTTCAAATTATTCAGGCTGCTCGCCGTGTCGAGAGACGGGCCTCTATGGAAAATAAAGGTATAGAAACGATGGAGCAAAAAACGAACGAGCAAAACCCCGTATATAGCGAACCCGCCACGTACTTTTGTAGGCCGGGCGAATCCACGAAGGAGATCCGCAAGCACATGACAACCGCTTACCAATGCCTGCAGGCGGTTATCACGGATTTGGGCATTGCTCTGGCGCAGTGCCTCTGCAGAAATTACTCGATTTCCGATTTCTTCGACAACTTTCGTTTTTGTGCCACTGTGAAGAAACCTTAAGCAGCGAGAATGCACAGGGTTGTGCGACAGCTTCACCTTTGCAGATTAGCTAAACCCATCTTCCGGCTCTGAATTCTACCACCCGGCACACCTCGCCACCAGATTGTCTACTATCCAGATAACATTCAACTGCATTGCGACCGTGTTTCTCTTTAACGTTATACGTCGCCCTATGTGGGAAGCACGAACCACACTTTGCGCAAAAGCGTAACGCGGTGGCCGGTAATCCTACATTTAAGAGCCGTGTTTCACACGTCTGGCAAGGCTGCAGTTGAACACTTTGCCTTCAACAGCGATATAAAAGCATAAATGTCCTCTATGCTTCTTACAAAGCATTAAAAAACTCCGAAGGACAAGAGTTCGATCACTGGCGCGGCGTTCGCAATTTCGATGATGGTGAGTATTCTAGAGGCCCGTGTGTCTGCCTGTCTCTCGGTTTGGCGTAGGAATTATTAATAATTGATCGACAATGAATCTAGTTTCGTGAAGCCAGCATAATGCGACCAGCCTGCCAGCACAAGTGTCATCATGAGCTCAAAGAAAATATGACTGCTCATGCGATGCACCCTATATAACCCTCCAAATCTATCACACCTTTACGATATTTCGGAAAGCGTTCGGTGCACTTGTACATCCTAAACTTTTCCGTGCACTTGATTCCGTGCAATAATCTACTTGATTTACTTATTTTCTTTTGACCTTTAGTGGCACCTGCCACCGCCGAACGCGCGCAATAGAAAAACCGGAACCGCGCTGCTCCCGTGACGCCTTTGTGTAAACGCGCTTAAACCGGCACCGTACGGCTCCCGTCGCACCTTTTTGTAAACCCGCTTGGTGGCTTTCCCTCTCCCATCGCTTTTCCGCGTGTCGCCTCCCACGGTTTGCTCCGGAAGGAAATAAAAGCAATTGCACAGCAAACGTGGTCGTGGCCGGTTGCTCCTGCGCGTGCTCTACAGACCCTACCGGCTCCCATTGCGCTGGAACAAAAGGGTAAATAGCACGCCTGACTATAGACCAGCGCCATAGTTCCGCAAGAACCACAGCCGCAAAGGTGCACTGATCACGACGCTATAACATTATAAAACAAAGGGTACAGGTAACTTGCATACAGCAAATAACGAGGTGCGTTTCATGGACAAAAGATTATGAGGCACAACTTTACATAACTCATAAAACCAAGGGGGAAAGACTAATTCAAAAAACGCGTCTTAGAAATAAGCAAACTAATCGTTAAGGAAAACACAACCGAAAAATATGTAACGCTGTAAGCCGATAAATGACCCAGAAGTCTAAAGACACAATCAATAAGAAGTCAGCCATCTTATGTCCATGCAACAACTCTGAGATGGGGATAGTATATAAGTGTTGGGGTAACATTTCCGGTTTGCAAATAATTGAACACACATATTTTATTATCCAATACATGTCTTCAAACCAACGCACGCGTGCGTATAATTCACTTAAGCTCACATAAAGGAACACGCATGTATATAACTTAATGAACCAACAGACACTGAAGCCTAGGAAAGCTTGGGGGAAGCTGCTCAAGTTCCTAATTGTGGTATTTAATGAGCAAACAGATAATGAAGCCTAGGAAAGCATAGGGGAAGTTACTTGTGGTATTGTAATTGTGGACAAAGTAGAAAGGAAAAGACAAACCTGCCTTCGGTGGGAACCGAACCCACGACCTTCGGATATCGCGTCCGATGCTCTACCAACTGAGCTACGAAGGCGGTCGTCGCCCCGTCCACTTTATTGTGTATTTATGTACGTATTATCCTGGGAGTGTTAGGCAGCGCCACTCGTGGCCAAGGCGGTGTGTGTGAAACACACTTTCTTGCCAGGAGGCGTCACGTAGAACGTGAACTTAGATGAGATGGCTGCTGCCCAATAAGCCCTCGCATGCTACCTAAGGCACCAAGTCTGCCGCAACGAGGCCCAAGCTATGAAATAACGAAAGGAAGGGGTCAAGGGCTCGTTCTTTATTTGTTAGAAACAACTTAATGAGCAAATAGACAATGAAGCCTAAGAAAGCATAGGGGAAGTTACTTGTGGTATTGTAATTGTGGAGAAAGTAGAAGTCTGCTTTCTCCACAATTACAATACCACAAGTAACTTCCGCTATGCTTTCCTAGGCTTCATTGGCTGTTTGCTCATTAAGTTAATTCTAACAAATAAAGAACGAGCCCTTGACCCCTTCCTTTCGTTAATTGTGGTATTGTAATTTTTGAAGTAACTAGAAAGGAATTAAATTGGACAAAAGGACAAACCTGTCTCCGGTGGGAAACGAAGCCACAACCTTCGGACAACGCGTCCGATGCTCTACTGCTGAGCTACGAAAGCGGTTGTCCCCTCCTCCGCTTTTTTCGGTATTTATTTATATATAATCCTCGGAGTGTTACGCGGCGCCAATTGTAACCATGGAGGCGAGTGTGGGGCACTCTTATTACCAGGAGGCTTCACGTAGAAGGTAATCACATGGCGAGATGGCTGCTGCCCAATAAGCCCTCCTACGCTACCTAAAAGCACCAAGTCTGCCGAAACGAGGCTCAAGCTATTAAATAACGAAAGGGAAGGGGTCAAGGGCTCGTAAACGAGGAAAGGTATGTCGTTGGTGCAGATTAAAAATGGCAGCGGACCATGAAGGGATGCGTGGTGCCCATGACGCTACTGGAACAGGACGGTGTAGCTGGGTATTTACAATGACTCATTGCGATTGATTTTTAAGGAATTATATTATCATTTAAAGATAGTGGGATTTAAATTTAACTGCGAAATTTTAGCGAATAATTGCTGGTGAAGGACTTTCTCAAGTGCTTTAGCCTAATGGAGAAAAACTGCGTTGGTCTTTACGATGGCATTAATGCTATTATGAATGTCGTCTAAAAAGGCGCAAGTTACATTTCACATCACAAACTCTCGGAACCAATGCTGTGAAGGATGAAGAAATGATCGTTGTCTAGAAAATTTATTGGGTGTGCTGAAGTCGGGTTTGAGTATAAAAGATATCATTCCTGATTTCGGAAAAGATCGCTGCCAAGAACATTGGGTGGTATTTTAGTAGAGATTCTTTGTTAACATATGCAGAACAAAACGACTTTCCTTTCTGTGTACCATATTGAATGGTTTCGGAATAAAGTGACTGTGCCAATATTACGGCAAGAAGTGAATCGATAGTCATTCATTCTTTAATTCATTCATTATTACTGTCTGCAAGATTTAGGGACTATTAGGGTAGTGGAAGGTGCATAAAAATTATCATGCACTCAGTGAACGTACCAGAAAGCAATTACTTATTTCAGAAAAATGATAGTACAGAAAGTTAAATCGCATTCTTGGTGATGCATTGTATACTAATATAGCAGTAATATAAATATAAGAATATAAGTAATGTAATACTCGGATAAGGTTGAAAATTTACAACAATAATAATAGAAGAAAGACACAGGCACACAAAGGCACAACACTTACAAGAAAGATTAGGTCACTAAATATGGTCTTGATTTTAGGAAATCAATAATTCTAGCCGAAAAAAAATGTGTAAAGTAGGCGAGGTTACAATATCATCGAGCGAGGAATTCCATTCAGGGATGGCTCTAGGGAAAAACCATACTTAAAGCATTTCTTCAGGGCAGACGGTTGGAGAATATAGAAAGAATGATATTGTCGAGAAGTTTTGTGACACCTTATTTCAAAATATTGGTCGTAATTAATTTTTACCTACTGGTGTGTGATTTGGAAGAGGAACTTCAATTGTTCACGAGTGGCTCTGACCTCGAACGAAGAAAGTTCTGCACGTCTGCAATTCAGAAGGTGAACGGCAACGGCGGTATTTGTTAAAAATAAAGCTGGAAGCAAGCCACTTAGTTCTGCACAATTTGGTTTTGTTTGATTGCGTATAAGGTTTCCATATTATTCTTGCGCACTCAATAATAGCGCGTACCCATGTTTTGTATGCTATACATTTAAGGTCAGCAGCATCATGTTTTAAATTTCGCCTGAGTGCCCAGAGCGCTTTATTTTCTTTAGAACATGCTTTATTGATATGAGTATACCAGCGTAGATCCTGCGTAATTCTCAAACCGAGATATGTAAATTCTTTGACATTCATTAGCAACCATAGAGTATTGAAAGTTGAAGACATTCTTTTGTCGGAAGAAGCGCATACACACTATTTTGCTTATACTTATTTATATTTGCCTGATATCACACCAATGTTTCATTTCTCATAGATTGGCATTTATTTCAGCTTAGCCTAGAGGAGTTTGTACTTGCTTATACAAAACGCAGTCACCTGCATATAGCCTGGCTGGTAGTGTAAGATCGCGGGGTAGGTCGTTTATGAAAGTTAAAAGCAGAACCTGCCCCTAAACGCTCCCACGAGGAACTCCTGGAAGTGCAAGATGCATGTTTGATCCTGAACCTCCCAAGCGGACAAATTGATGGCGTCCGTGAAGGTATGAACTAAACCCTAGAGGGATGGAAACATATTTGGAAATAACAGCACTTTCATACAGTAATTGAGGATGTGACAACTTATCGAAGCTTTAGTAAAATCTAAGCTTATGATGTCTATTTGCCCACGAGAAGTTATACTTTGAGCGAAGCTGTGCACCAGTTCTAGTGACTGACTAAGAGTTGATAGACCTTTACGAAACCCGTGTTGATGTGTGTGTAGTAGAATTTTGTGGTCTATGTAAGTAATCAAATATATAGCAACAATGTCTTTGAGCACTTTAGAGCATGTGGAAGTCAGAGATATAGGCCTGTAGTTTTTCACTCCTGACTTACACCCAGAGTTGCGTATGGGTATGATCTGCGCACGCTCCCACTGAGACATAAAATATCCCGTGTTGATAGCATGTCTGTAAAATGAGTTTTAGGTATTTGGCAAACCATCTTGCGTATCTGTGCAAAATTCATTAGGGATCTGGTTGGGTGTAGGGCTTTCCTTGATATCAATGTGGAACAAAATGTTCAGAATGCCTTCTTCCGTAGTTCCAAATACTTAATAGGAGTACGTACTCACTCCTTAACACAAGAAATCACCAATCGCCATGCCATTATCAAGTGTGAAATCGGATGGAAAAAACGAATGAAATTCTTCCGCCCGGTTCACGTTATTCAGGGAAGTCTGTGAGGCGACTTTGAGGGCTGACTGATATAGCGACAAGACTTTGCGGGAGCCTCTTTCAAGAATTTAGCAAGTGTGATATTGTAGAATCTGGACATAGACAGAGTAAGTTTCGCAGTTGTTTGCTTAAGATGTGAATAGTGTTTCTCTTTTCTGGAGCAGGCTGAAAGAGCTTTTATTTTCTGCTTCAGTTTCCGCTTTATGTGAATTATTTCGGTCGTGTTCAAGGATTTCGCCTTTCTGATAATTATCGCACCGGAATTAACTGTTCCATGCAATGCGAGACCACATTCAAAAACTACGACCATAGCTCGTTTGCAGGTGTCCCGGAGTGATAGAGCGAGCAGATCATGTCGTACGAGTTGTCGAGCTATTGCAGAACTACCAAGTCGTCAGGCGCCGGAAAATTAGGAACCGTTTTGGCAGAATTACGTTTCTTCTGACTAGATGCCAAATCCAAATCGAGTATAGTAGCCGCGTGATCAGATATGCAACCAACAACTTCGCAGCTGTGAACAGAGCACATCATGTAATCAGACATAGAAAAAAGGCCTAGAAGCGTCGCACGGGCCTCGGATTGTCTGGTTGGTTATGATACCAGTTGGTTTAAGTTGCAACAGAATGCAAGCTCTAAAAGCCGATCGCTACTCGACACTTCAGTGTCTCCTGGGGAATAGGAAAGCCAGTCAACTTCCAGTAAATGAACATCGCTGACTGGTACAAAGCTATCATGGTGTCCTAAATTAGAGTCCATGTAGGTTGCAAGTTTTACCAGGATATCTGCTGTTGAATTAGGATGCTTGTAAACGCATCCTGTGAGAACTTTGCAATTGCTCAGCTCAGCCTCAATCCAAAGAGCCTCAATGCCAGTTTTATCTGGTAAAACACGGCATATTATATTCTGTTCTAAGAAAAGTGCGATTCTGCCACCTCTCCCTCTACTGTCCTTTCTAACAATACAGTACCCTGTGGGTAGAACATCACAGTATCACTTATCGTAGGTATCACACTATTACATGTATTACAGTATTACATATATCACTTTGTTTAAGAATTTCGAATTAATAGCGTCCATGCCAGCGGTGGATGAAAGTGTCATTTTTATCTAGTATAGTTGCAATTCCATTCATACAAACATTTTTGTGGGCATGTCATGGTCGCAAACAGAGCAAACCGAGGACTTGGTTGGATGCTTGATTGCGTACTTGATTCAATGCGTGATTGCACGCTCGATCTTTCGGTAAAATAAAAAATAAACCTATTTTGATCTACCATAAAATGTAAGAAGTGATTTATTTTCTTCATAGTGACGCCCGTTAATGATGAGTAATTGTTCAGAGAAATGGCAACCTGCGATTTTAGTATTTTAACACCGCAATTTGATCTTGTTCGTATCTTACGAAGAGGTCTGCTTCAGAATGGGTATGCGGTTGGACGAGTATATCTAGAAAAGCAATCGATCATGATACAATACGCATTCAAGGAAGGTAATTTCGTAGTCTCTTGTAATGTAGACAATTAACAAGTAATGACAGAGTCTCGTTCGCAATATGAAGCTGTGTGTACAAGTTACGGTAGATTAAGGATGAAATTTATGCATTTCTTGTGCATAACAATCAAATTTTACATTTTCGATTTAATGTTACAACTGATACTAGGAAACAGTGACATAAACGAGAGAGAACGAAGGAACGGTAAACCAAACACGTTGCGGGGCTAGTCGGTCAAACATGTTGCTTCAAATGTTCAGCGCTACTTGTTAGACGTAGATAGTACACTTACACAGGACGGGCGCTACTGCAACTATATTTATTAAAACCACACAAGTGACCCTTTATAGCACATGTAGACAGTGAGCGCATGCGCGAGGCCAATGAAAAACATAAATTAAGGTGCTAGGAATACATCTAGCAGCTCTTATTTAAGAATCCAATCTCGCAGTCACGCAAGCGAATAGATGTGGCGCTGATGCATGTGTCGCTTGATAAAGTGCGCTTCTGATATTTCGCGGGCCAATTGGTCTTCACAGCTACTTAAAGTTTTTATTCCATCAAGTTGTGGCTCACAATCCGGGAAAGTGCCGCAATGGGCGGGCAGGTTTAGGCATCTCGCTGACTCATCCTGTGATGAGCGCTCATGTTCATTGGGCCGCTGGTTAACACAGCGGCCCGTATGACCCACGCAAACATTTCCACACGATAGCGGTATTTCTTAAACCGCGCCGGTGGAACATCGTCCAAACGGCTCCGTGTGCTTCTTTCCACAGCCGTGAGGGACCTTGCCGATACCGCAGACCCTAGGGCGCAGTTTAGCCAATTTTTGTGGAGCAGAGAACATAATCGGGACACCGTACTTGTTGCCAATCCTTTTCAGGTTATGAGACACCCTATGCATTTAGGGTATCACCACAGGCTTGGCGTCGCTACGTTCTTGTCTCCGAGGCCTCTTCCTTCCCTTGTTTTTCTGCAAAAGCGACTCCATCACGGCTGTCAGTACGTGGTCAGTATACCCTGCTTTCTGCAGCATCGCTACCTGACTCTTGAAGCTTACCAGCATCATGCGAGAGCACGACTTGAGGAGGGCCGACTCAAGCGAGAGGGTCGCGATATCCCTTTTTACAGTCTTGGACTGAGCCGAATCAAAGGATAAAAAATCTTTCTTTCCTATAGGACGATAACACCAGCAAATACACCTATCCCCAAACTTGATGTAAAGGTCCAGAAATTGTAGGCCGTTTTCTTTTGGTAGCTCATATGTAAATGACAGCCCATTTGCATGTTGTGCAAACTTCTGCAAAATGTCTATTGCGTTTTTTTTTCATAGCAAGCAGATGGATTTTCTTTAGAAAGATAAAAAATCATCGAAATATCTAGAAATCTTGAAGACTGTTCCCTCGTCAGTTATTGCAGGTAAACCATTGTCAAAAGATGCTAAAAATATGTTGCATAAAACGCGAGCTACACATGAACCGACGCAAATACCATGGCGCTGGATAAACCGTTGGTTGTCACTACTTGTTGTCACTACGTTGGTTGTCACTACTGAACCGCTGTTTTACACTACTCTTCAGTGGAAACGTTCCTCCTTCTTTCCTAAGTTGCCTAACATGCTCGGAATTTTCACACTGTAAGTGTAAGCCGAATATAGTCGAGGGCTGACACACTCGAGTGTAATATCTCCCGTGAACCAATAAAATACTGAGGCAACTTCCTTTAATACTGAATATTGACTATTTGGTAAATGTGTTAAGGCAATTGTCGTTTGATTACCTTGTGAAACCCAGACTCCGTGTTTTCGTGAAACTGCTGATGCAGTGTGTGCCCTGTGTGTTGTATGTGGCGTACTCTGTTTTGTGGGCGGCATTTGTAGCATATTACAGTGATAACCTTCTCAACAGTGTGGTCGGAAAAGATTATTAAAAATTGTTTATTCTTCTGCAAAGCCAAAAATATTGACCCCCTGGCATATATGCTCCAGAAACTCTGGAGCATATATGCTTCCATGAGGAAGCATATATGCTCCAGAGTTTCTTCGTGCACATTGCAGGTACCCGCCGGCGTAGCTTTGTGTCTAAGGCACCGCGCTCTGGGGCTAACGTTTGCCGAGTTCGCTTTCTTGGTCGGCCACAGCGGCTCCACTTCAGACCACGTGAATCAAAATAAAAGCAATCGCATACATATATACATGCGTATGGAAGTGCACTGCAGCTGCGAAGAATCATCAAGACTCCTTACCTCACAGTCATATCGTGGTTTCTACTTTTCATGACTGAATCTTGAGGGGCGCCCTAGCATGGCGCATCACAATTTCTGGGTATTTCCTTGTAGTTTCAGGTTCTTCACCTACATTCACCTTACTCTCCTGTAGTTTCCACAACGTTGATGATTTCACGCGCGTATTCTGATATTCTTCTATCCATCTAGCTTTTGTCTATGTAAAAGAAGAAAGCTTGTGTTTGTCGCTTCCAGTATGTACAAGGCACATGAAAAGGCTAACGCGTTTAACCAGTATTTTGGCTCGTAAATGGATGTATTAGCCCTTACGCACTTGATGACGTCAATGTTGATGCGAATGAAAGAAGCGGGGAAAGATTGCCGGATGTTGCGCGATTATTTCTTCATAAAGTACAAAGCAATTCAGTTTTATTTCTCGTATTATTGGCCAATAAACGCTAACGCCCAGCTAATAAGCAAATACTGCAAACACATTCCGCAGATTTTTGACCGCTTACTGGCATGAATCTACTACATATTCAGCTACACAGTACAGGTCCTTTATCTGCTACATTTACACAGTGGATGAATAGTTCCACGCTCTCCTATTTTCTGTGTAATCCTATTGCACGGAAGTTTGTGTTATTTCATATGGCCCGGTCATTTCTGTGTTTCGCATTCTAACGCTACCCTGACTTTTTCCTCCCCTTGTGGCACCAGCTGCCAAGGTCTTCAAACATGCGGCCGGGAGCTCACGCTTCAAACAAAACGAAATGTTACAATGCTTAAACGGAACCAACAGACCCTCCACTAATGCTACTTCAAATTCTGTGCATTTGTCCAGGAATGACGAATTGCCAAGTCTCCAGCAGTTTGCAACATGACTATTGAGAACCACTACAGGACAAATAATTCCTAACTACCTTTAACTCTGCGACAAAAGAAATCTCAAGAACGACGAACATTAGGATAACTTACTATAATTCCTTGTTTTATAATTGCGAGGTTGCAGCTGTCGACGTCTCACGATAACAGCGCCGCTTGCCATTGGGTTATCTCCGGGACAGAACCTACGGAGTTTGCATGATCACTATGCATGCTTTTACTGACTTGATAGTCGGGGGCCTCGCCACTGTGGTAGAGTGGACATGGCGCGATCAGAAGGTCCCGGGCCCGAATCTCGGCCGTGGCGGCTGCATTTCGGTGGAGGCGAAATGTTGAGGCCCGTGTGCATTGAAGAACCCCAGGTGGTTGAAATTCACGGGGCCCCCCACAACGGCGCCTCTCCTAATATCATGGTTTTGGGACGTGAACAACCAAAAATCAAGCAATAATCCGCGTTCCTCTTGCCCGCTTATTTTTCCTTGTCATGTGTGAGACGTCTACGCGATAAGGTCTCGTCACATGTGTAGCGGCGCTACCACAACGCTTTTGTTATCACCATTTTCGCGGTGCTTGAAAAGCGTCGCCCTGAAGCTGGCGTGTGCATTCTTTCTTTAACGTCGTCGCGGGCAATTCGCTCGCAACTGTTTAGTTGATGGCAAATATAAAGCCTGGCGCATCCGTTCGCCCGTGCAGCTGTTCTTTCGTCACATGCAACATGAACTGGCGAACATGATGGGATCCTGCCTGCATGGAACAAGCTCCGGCCTGGTATCAAGCGTCACCCGCTGACGGATTATAAAGCAGCCAGGCAGGCGCTGGGGAAAACAAGGCCAAGGCGAAGGCGATCACAAGTTTTTGGCTGTGGCAAGTAGAACCATTTGTGATTCTACAAGCGATTGGACTTGATATGAGGCCCGCGCGAAGGCTTGACTTCGAGCCAACGAGGTCTCACGTATATGGAATGTAGACGTGTTCTTCAGCATATTAGGTTCTCAGACTTTTTCGCTTCTCATGTCGCTTACCGCTCCAGAAAACCCTCCAGGAAGCCACATCAACATGAAAACTTGTGCGAGCTGCTTTGTAAATATTCGGCCCCTGAATTGTCAATGATAGGCGAACGAGCAAAGTTTCATCGTCGGGTACACAAAGAACACTAAATAAGATCGCAGTACGTGGCAGACTAACGGGCCTTGGCTCAAATATGCGAGGTCAGTGCCTTTCTTGACGAATCGCTCAGAGACAGATTTGTGTGCCGTTCCTTGAGAGTCAACATTCAAAGACGCTTATTTTAGGAGTGAAAACGCCTCACCTTTCAACTAGCTGTTCATCGTGCTATAGGCGTGAGCGCTGCGCTCGATAGTGCAACAGCTACTCTTTTTAATCCCAATAGCAAGTTCGAGGTTTATCAGTTGCCTACCGAGAAAACAACGAAAGGCTTCCGCCGTAATTCTAACGAGAAGGCCAATATGTGAGCACAGGTGAATGAGACCTGCTTTTTCTGTAGCAGGACAGCTGTAGCTTCTGTAGCATTTCTGTAGCAAGCAATGAGACCTGCTTTTTCTGGACACATTGAGAAAGCCTGCTGCCGGCGTGCAAAACTGCGGCATAATGGCAAGCGAACAGCGCCGCACATTCGAGTATCCCAGCCGTCAGAACCACCCCTGCGAAGTGTGGTAGCCGAAGCGGTAGAGAAACGACGAGAGTCCCTTATGCTTCACAGAATTCTAGAGCTTCACTCGCAAATGTAGCTCGACAAGGGAGCCACCTTCTATGCAGCACCCCTCGGTGAGTTCCATTCATTTTTACCCACATTGCTACTCAGTAAGACTACCTTGACGCTCAGGACCTATAAGGTAGAAGCTGTGAAGATTTGGCGTGCCCCTTTTCTGTAAGCTGAGCACTAAAATCAGTGCCAGTGGTTACCGATGTAAGCGCTTCGTTAAAGTGATCAAACCTTGTTTGGGCGCAACTGTCTCCGTGGAATGCACGCCGACTAGAAGCAAGTCCGTGGGATGAATCATTTGTCGTGTGAGCCATCGCTAAACTCTGAATATCCACCCTGATCTACAAAGATTTACTGCCCGCTCTAAGGATGCCTTCACAAACGAGCTAGGAACCATCGAGGGCGAGAAAGCATCGCGTGTTCAAGGAAGGCATGGCGACAAAATTTTAGGGGCGAAGCTCCTTAGGGTGTGGGTCTGTCCCTCCCCTGTATGTATGTATGCAGCCACCTCTAGTTTAGTTTATGAATGGCTCAATAGATGGCGTTGTGTGTCCAGGCTGCTACCTGGACAAACGCATCATCATCATCGACATCATCATCAGCTACCTCTTTCCTGAAGCCATGCACTACGCCACGAAGCGCACATGGAAACATGCACCACGATGACACTAAATACCCAACATTAACGAAAGACTGCCCGTTCCTAACGATGATGATGATGATGATGCGTTTGTGCTAGCGCGTTACGGCGCGTGTAAGAAGCTGGTGTAAGACGCTGTGGCTTCTCCGCGTTATACTCTTTCAGCAGTCATGTGATGGCGTCGCCAAACGCGGTGCGCGTTCCGGCCTGTGTAAGGGGCTGCGCAAGACGCTGTGGCCTCTCCCCCTTACTAGAGTGTACTGCGTTTGTGCTAGCGTCCCCTTAAATGCGAGATCCCAGCGTTCGAATACAGTGTTTCTCACGTCTTTACATGATGATCGACTGGGCGAATTACATGGAAGATTCACGGTTTACCGTTGATTCACTCCGGAGCTTCGCCCACTCATCATCATTCACCCCGTGGATATGCTGTGATTTTTTTCTAAGTTCGTGGCGTGCCATTTCCTCTCGAGGTGCCAGTTCAGGAGTAACTGTCGAGACAGGTACAGCTGCACGTGTAGGTAACAGTAACGAGCAGTAACTACGCCACTCTGACAGAGCGAGTCGTGCAGCGCAGCTGGTTACTAAGTCTATGGGGTGATTACAAGCTGACACTGATCCCCATACTATACGTAAAACCAAATTTCGCATGCTTACAATAGGCTTAAAATCATTTGCCTAAACGAAAGCAAACATATGGAATTGAGAAGCCCCTATGATTTTAAAGCAACCCGCACACAATGCCCTAGGCCATGGAAAGAAAGTAGTCGCCGTGAGTGAAGTGTTCGGAAGAAACTAGCATTGCGTCTCTTAATTTCTTGCCGACGCGCGCTTTTCTGATCCAAGTGGCCTATCGTAGAAAACATATAGAATTGAGCCCTGACGAAGACAAGTCCGCTTGTCGAAACGTTGGCTCCCGCGACATTCCCTGTTTTAAATCGTACCCTGCGATTTGTTCGACTATCGTAGCGCCTCACCTTATTCTCTCCGGAAACGATTCCCTTGCGAATTTTCCACCTAAAAAACGTACACTTAGGTGCACCACATCTGTCTTTTTGCCCCGCCACGGTGGTCTAGTGGCTATGGTACTCGGCTGCTGATCCGGGGGTCGCGGGATCGAATCCCGGCTACGGCGGCTGCATTTCGATGAAGGCGAAATGTTGAGGCCCGTGTGCTGTGCGATGTCAGTGCACGTTAAAGAACCCCAGGTGGTCGAAATTTCCGGAGCCCTCCACTACGGCGTCTCTCATAATCAGAGCTGGTTTTGGGCCGTAAAACCCCACAAAACAACAAGAACATCCGTCTTTTTACATGATTTCTACGTTCATCTGGATGGTGCTGGGCAGCATGGCGTTGGTGAAAAAGCTGTACACCTTATTTTGGCTCGCAGTAATGAAATAACGCGTTATCTTTAGAATCGAAGGCTGGATCACATTTTTGCGGGCGCACCCGCTAGGCGGTGACTGTTTTCTTGGAATCGCGAATGGAAGCGACGAAAAGACTTATTTCGGAACACAGCGCATTCGCTCGCTGCATGCAATGGCACGGGGGGGGGGGGGGCGTGACGCTCCTTTTGCCTACTGTGTATTTGGCGCGACTGAGTGCGGGCAGGGCTCCAGGATTGGTCACTCTGCTTTGTTCGGGTTGGTTTGGTGCTATCGCATAAAGGAGGGTGAACCATAAGTTCTGCGAGAACGGGAGGGCGAGAGCAACCGATGGGCAAGTGGTGAACATCCCTCGCCCCCTCCCCGCTCCCCCCCCGCCCCCCCCCAAAAAAAAACAGGTAACTATGCTTGCTCACTTGTCTCGGGAGCGCGTCCACGTTTTTCAGCACCATGAGAACACTTGTGCTCCGACGAATGAAGAAACCTATGAATTACAGACGAAGTGTGACGAAGACAAAGGTGGCCGTGAGAATCAGCAAATACACACTCGATGTGATGATAATCCGAATTAAATGTTAGTTCTGACTCGCTAATTGTCAAATAATAAATGTTTCCAACTGCCTTGCTAGCACAAAAATCAGCAACATCTGCGTGGATCGGCGACCCTGTGACAAGAGTCACTTCTCTTCTTGCGCTTAAACTGCAGAAAATACAGCTCCTCAAGTATTAATGACTTACGAGTCGCGTTGACCAGTCTACAGAGTCACGAAGGCGGAAGCAGGCGAGGCGGGCATGCGAGCGTAGCTGCATACTCGAAATGTTTCCCATGATACCGATGAGTACATCTTATATGCACTAATCTGGGCAGTGTAGCGTTGCTTCGCACTTCTCACAGTGGTGCCTGACCACCGGTTCTTTCGATACTGTAAGCAATAACGTATTTCAATTAATATAATGGCGGCCTTATACGATGCAGTTTCCCGATAGTACATGTAACATATTATGAGTCAAAAGATGCTAGATTTTGTGTCATGCGATTTCATGCACGCTAATGCACTTCGGTGGGCTAATTACCCGGAAGACTTCCACTACGGTGCCTCACATAGCCTGACTAGGTTCGGACGTTTCATCCAAAGAAACAACAGACACCAAAAAGCAGACACGCGCCATTACCGACACGTATGGAGAACCGAGTCATGATTCGGGCCTGACCCAGGCCCGGGCCCGCCCGGGCCCGTCCAACAATCACTACCCGACCCGTCCGCGGCCGGCGGGCCCGGGCTTTCGGCCGGCCGGGCCCGTGCAATGCTCTAGTCAGAACCACCCCTGCGAAGTGTGGTAGCCGAAGCGGTAGAGAAACGACGAGAGTCCCTTATGCTTCACATAATTCTAGAGCTTCACTGGCAAATGTAGCTCGACAAGGGAGGCACCTTCTATGCAGCACCCCTCGGTGAGTTCCATTTATTTTTACCCACATTGCTACTCAGTAAGACTACCTTGACGCTCAGGACCTATAAGGTAGAAGCTGTGAAGATTTGGCGTGCCCCTTTTCTGTAAGCTGAGCACTAAAATCAGTGCCAGTGGTTACCGATGTAAGCGCTTCGTTAAAGTGATCAAACCTTGTTTGGGCGCAACTGTCTCCGTGGAATGCACGCCGACTAGAAGCAAGTCCGTGGGATGAATCATTTGTCGTGTGAGCCATCGCTAAACTCTGAATATCCACCCTGATCTACAAAGATTTACTGCCCGCTCTAAGGATGCCTTCACAAACGAGCTAGGAACCATCGAGGGCGAGAAAGCATCGCGTGTTCAAGGAAGGCATGGCGACAAAATTTTAGGGGCGAAGCTCCTTAGGGTGTGGGTCTGTCCCTCCCTGTATGTATGTATGCAGCCACCTCTAGTTTAGTTTATGAATGGCTCAATAGATGGCGTTGTGTGTCCAGGCTGCTACCTGGACAAACGCATCATCATCATCGACATCATCATCAGCTACCTCTTTCCTGAAGCCATGCACTACGCCACGAAGCGCACATGGAAACATGCACCACGATGACACTAAATACCCAACATTAACGAAAGACTGCCCGTTCCTAACCTGATGATGATGATGATGATGCGTTTGTGCTAGCGCGTTACGGCGCGTGTAAGAAGCTGGTGTAAGACGCTGTGGCTTCTCCGCGTTATACTCTTTCAGCAGTCATGTGATGGCGTCGCCAAACGCGGTGCGCGTTCCGGCCTGTGTAAGGGGCTGCGCAAGACGCTGTGGCCTCTCCCCCTTACTAGAGTGTACTGCGTTTGTGCTAGCGTCCCCTTAAACTGCGAGATCCCAGCGTTCGAATACAGTGTTTCTCACGTCTTTACATGATGATCGACTGGGCGAATTACACTGGAAGATTCACGGTTTACCGTTGATTCACTCCGGAGCTTCGCCCACTCATCATCATTCACCCCGTGGATATGCTGTGATTTTTTTCTAAGTTCGTGGCGTGCCATTTCCTCTCGAGGTGCCAGTTCAGGAGTAACTGTCGAGACAGGTACAGCTGCACGTGTAGGTAACAGTAACGAGCAGTAACTACGCCACTCTGACAGAGCGAGTCGTGCAGCGCAGCTGGTTACTAAGTCTATGGGGTGATTACAAGCTGACACTGATCCCCATACTATACGTAAAACCAAATTTCGCATGCTTACAATAGGCTTAAAATCATTTGCCTAAACGAAAGCAAACATATGGAATTGAGAAGCCCCTATGATTTTAAAGCAACCCGCACACAATGCCCTAGGCCATGGAAAGAAAGTAGTCGCCGTGAGTGAAGTGTTCGGAAGAAACTAGCATTGCGTCTCTTAATTTCTTGCCGACGCGCGCTTTTCTGATCCAAGTGGCCTATCGTAGAAAACATATAGAATTGAGCCCTGACGAAGACAAGTCCGCTTGTCGAAACGTTGGCTCCCGCGACATTCCCTGTTTTAAATCGTACCCTGCGATTTGTTCGACTATCGTAGCGCCTCACCTTATTCTCTCCGGAAACGATTCCCTTGCGAATTTTCCACCTAAAAAACGTACACTTAGGTGCACCACATCTGTCTTTTTGCCCCGCCACGGTGGTCTAGTGGCTATGGTACTCGGCTGCTGATCCGGGGGTCGCGGGATCGAATCCCGGCTACGGCGGCTGCATTTCGATGAAGGCGAAATGTTGAGGCCCGTGTGCTGTGCGATGTCAGTGCACGTTAAAGAACCCCAGGTGGTCGAAATTTCCGGAGCCCTCCACTACGGCGTCTCTCATAATCAGAGCTGGTTTTGGGCCGTAAAACCCCACAAAACAACAAGAACATCCGTCTTTTTACATGATTTCTACGTTCATCTGGATGGTGCTGGGCAGCATGGCGTTGGTGAAAAAGCTGTACACCTTATTTTGGCTCGCAGTAATGAAATAACGCGTTATCTTTAGAATCGAAGGCTGGATCACATTTTTGCGGGCGCACCCGCTAGGCGGTGACTGTTTTCTTGGAATCGCGAATGGAAGCGACGAAAAGACTTAGTTCGGAACACAGCGCATTCGCTCGCTGCATGCAATGGCACGGGGGGGGGGGGGGGCGTGACGCTCCTTTTGCCTACTGTGTATTTGGCGCGACTGAGTGCGGGCAGGGCTCCAGGATTGGTCACTCTGCTTTGTTCGGGTTGGTTTGGTGCTATCGCATAAGAGGGTGAACCATAAGTTCTGCGAGAACGGGAGGGCGAGAGCAACCGATGGGCAAGTGGTGAACATCCCTCCCCCCTCCCCGCTCCCCCCCCGCCCCCCCCCAAAAAAAACAGGTAACTAGTGTCTGTGAACGGAATCGGTATAACGCAAAAGTGAAACGTGTCTTCGCATAACAAGTTGATTGTTTACTGCTAAGTGGAGGTGAACTTGCCATTGCTATCGGTGTTTCGCTGTTACGCCACTGTTTGACATGCCTGAACCAACGTTCATGGATCGCCTCCATAGCATCGCCTCCAGAGCAGTGTTCTTGCCACCGCGCTCTAAGAGTGGCCGGCGGAGGAACGCTACCCCCGAGAAAAGGTGACCGGCGCTCTGGAACTGAGCTGTCGGCGTACATGCGCTCGAAGCTGTATTAACGTGGCTATGTTCTTATTACGCTTATTCCCGATGCCCGCGCGGCTCCGCATGCGTGCATCGAGGCGGAATTTGGAACGCACCTGGAATAATGTAGCAATCCAAGAGAGGCGAAGCAAAGCTGCAGTAATTCCGTTCGCCTCTCCTGGACGGCGGTAGCGTTCCTGGCAATGCGCTGGATGCGTGAGCACCAAGCTGGATGAAACCGTTGAAAAACGAAAGCGGGATCAGGAACACAGGGAGCGTTCGTACATCTCCGAGCGTGTGCCCCGTTATTTGGAGCTCAGCTTATGGATCTATGCGGCGCGATATTCTGTACTCCTACTTGAACGGGGTGGTCTCGGATTATTCCATCCCTTCATAAGGCAAATTGTTTCTCGCCTGTTCTTTATTCGAAAAAGTGACCACTCGTTTTTGCGTGAAATATTACAGATCCGATCAGCTCATTAACTTCCTAATATTGTGGTGTCGTCAGATACCGCAGGCATTTCAAAGGGTTCTTGAGGATTTTTCAAGGAAGTAGCTGACTGATTTTTTTTTTCGTGAAAGTTAGGTTTAGCCTAGAGTGCAGCGTTTAGCCTGGAGTACAGTTAGGTTTAGCCTAGAGTACAGCGAGTCGAAAAGCAATTTCTGTTGCACTGGTGTTCTCGATTTCCCCAGATCCCTTGTATCATTCACCTTATTTGAATCAGCCTTATCAGGATGGAATTTGTAGGGTTTAAAAAATGTGTGTGCGTCCCGGTGTTAAAGAATTTTTCTTTCAACTTCATTCGGAAACTCTCCTTCTTTAAAAGCTCGTTCAATTCGAGAGGCTGCTTCGTGCCATGGTCCACGTACTGGCGACTGTATCCACGAGCGGAAACAATTTATCACTGATTTATTAATTGTACCGACGGAATATTTTTCGGGACATTCTCCAGCGGACTCTTAAAAAGGACATGGACATCACTCCGTAGACAATTAGGTTTCTACATATAAAACGATTGCCGGTCCGCCCTAGCACATCTTCATAGTACTTGGTTTGTGCAGCCTATGGGGATCGAGGCTGTGTGATCGCCACGCCGAAAACCAGCGTTCCACCTAATAAATCTACATTGGAAGCTTGGCCTATGTAAAAAGTCTCCATTGTAAAAAGTCTTGATTGTGCTTGTGGTTCGGTTAGGAAAGGACGCTAATTTCTGCAGCCCATGTAGGGAGCACGGCTAAGCGTCCGTGGGGGTGGGGGAAAGGGAGTGAAAGAGATAGAGAGGAGAGAAAGGCCGTAATGGAGGGCTCCGGAAATTCAGACCACCTGGGGTTCTTTAACGTGCACTGACAACGCACAGTACACGGGCCTCTCGCATTTTCGCCTCCATCGAAAATGCCACCGCCGCGCCCGGGATCGAACCCGCGTATTTTGGGTGGCAGCCGAGTACCGTAACCGCTACACCACCGCGGCGGACAAACGTTTCCATAGCGAACGCATGCCTTTCGCTCTCTCACTCTCTCTCACAAGACAGCAGAGGCACTCGCCGGGAGAGAGAGAGGCACGCGCCGGGAAGCGCGTGCCTCCCGGCACGCGGGTGGTTACTACATACATACATACAGGTGACGAAATACCCACGCCTTAAGGTGCTTCGCCCCTAAAAATAGGAGCCAGGCCTGCACGGAACCGCAGGACAGTGAAAGCGTAAGCTGCAGGAGCGACCTTCTTAGAGGCCATTTCAAATGCCTGAGGAAACTAGTGCAAGTAGAGGTGGTAGGTATCCCCTGCGCCATAACTCCTATCATTTCGCCAAGTAGTTGAGTACCCAATACGCAGTAACTACTGCGGTATTGTAAGGTACGAGTATGTATAACTCCACATCCTAGAGCGTCCGTTGGCATCGTTTTCCCGAGAACGCCGAATGCGCAGAGAAGAGCCTCTGTCAGGCAAATTGCCGTTAGCTCTTACACCTTTTTCTGTATAAGACAGAAAAAAAATTCACAGCATATCCACGGGGTGAATGATGATGAGTGGGCGAAGCTCCGGAGTGAACCACCGATAAACCGTTAATCTTCCGTGTAGTTCGCCCAGTCGATCATCATGTAAAGACGTCAGAAACACTCTATTCGAACGCTGGGATCTGGCGTTTAAGGGGACGCTAGCAAAAACGCGTTACAAACATGCAGTACACTCTAGTAAGGGGGGAGAGGCCGCAGCGTCTTACGCAGCCCCTTACACAGGCCGGAACGCGCACCGCGTTTGCCGACGCCATCACATGACTGCTGAAAGAGTATAAGGCGGAGAGGCCACAGCGTCTTACACCAGCTTCTTACACGCGCCGTAACGCGCTAGCACAAACCCATCATCATCGTTAGAAACGGACAGTCTTTCGCTCTCTCTCTCTCTCTCTCTTTCTGTCTCACACAAGACAGCAGATGGAAGAGTGAGAGAGCTCGCGCGCCACCTGACGTTCCTGATCGCAACTCGGAGGTAAACAATGGCTGCTAATGGGAATGAGAGACAGAAGAAGTCGGCTTTTAGCTAACACTTACACTTCTACTTCTACTAACGTTTCCTACTGGAACATGCCAATGGCTGCTAGTGGGGAATGAGAGACAGAAGAATTCGGCTTTTAGTTAACGCGCACGCTGCGAATTTTTTATTGTTCAACAACGCACAAGAGAAATCTCCCACCGGCACCACCTTGGAGGTCAAAGCGTAAGACTGGTTACGCACTACTACGACTACGACGAGGGACGAACGGGTGCCGCTTTAAGGAGCTTCGCCCCTAAAAACTTCTAACTTCAACTTCTACTCTCGGCCCGGCGTCGACGGGGAGCTGCGGCTAGGGCTTCTCTCTACACAGCTGTGTGTTGTGCCCGACGGCGCCTTACTGCAACTGCGCGCGTAGCTCTGCGATTCGCTTCTTCAGCAGCGGTCCGCACCTTTCGAGGAGGCGCCATCAGCTATAGCAGGGTCCCTCAATACTATCTCGTCACGAAACTCCCGCGTCACTCTATGGGAGAGCTTCATATACCGCCCGCAAACGCCGCGTGCGGCGCTGGCGTAGCAAGAAGGTTGACGAGGAAGGTATATAGGTGTTCTCTGAGGAGGCCGGCGGGGGCTGTCGGAAGGGTGACCGCTATTAGCGGATTGTAGGCCCGGTGAGGTGTTGTTGGTGGTTGTTGCTTTGTTTTCTTCGCTGTCACCTCGACCTATTTCTCCATGTGGTGAGAGCGATGCCTAACACATGCTGCGTTCTGGGCTGGCGGGTGGTGTACCAGGGCATCGACGAAAAAATATTTTCTGTTTACGAGCCGACGAACATCGCGAGTACAGTGGCTAGAACAGCGAGCGATCCCGCGACAAGAGACGGGCGGGTTTTTGTTCGACTCCAAGTACGTTCGCGTAGGTGTGTGAAAAACATTTCTACGCCTAAGACACCATTCGTGCGGACGTGTGCACAGTGAATGGGAGCGTTGTGTCAATGCCTCGCGATCGCCACAAACTGGTGGAAGACGCCGTGCCAAGAATTTTCGAAGATTTGGCTTCCCACTCAACGGAGCAAAAGCAGCGTTCACCTGCCCAAACATGGCGCTCAACAGCAAAAAAGCCCTGAGAAGATTCGTCAGAACACCCCGCAACTGAAATTACGACAGTCACAGCTCTGGACGTCGACAATGCAGCCGAAGAAAAAAATGCTCCGTGAGTCTCGCACATGCCGCTGATTGCTCAATGCGCAGGCAAAATGTGGCACCACTACCAGTATAAAATTTTCCCTTTGTGGCTATTTACAGATGCATTACAAACTGGGAATCGCAGTGGTTGTGCTGACGCATTGCGCCAAACAGAGGTAGCCGCTTGTTTGGCATCGGAGCTGCAAAGAGTGAAGGAATAATTTGGAGGTGCCACCCTGACCAACTTCTGTGCCTTCTGCAAATTGTTGAAGAACACGGGAGAGTGCGCCGAGGAAAAAAAATAAAAAAATAGCATTACAATGACTGTACGAACATTGTAGAAAACATCATGATGGACGACCTCACTTCCTCCGCCAGTGCTGGCTGCGCAACACATTTTGTCAGCTCTACGGCTGAAATTGTGCACTTGTTTATTAAGTGCTGTTCGCACTTTTTTAACGCGCGAATAGGACACACTATTTCGTGCTGCCACTCGTCCATCCTGTCCAGGAAAGCAGTGAAATAAACTGTTGTTCTGAATTCCTTTTTTTTCTCTCTCTCTCTGTCTGTCCCACTGCACCTGCCAGTCTAAAAAAACGCAGTTTTAATTGCAAAATATGTTAGTGATCATGACCATTTGTATCGATAATTGCAAGTAATTACCGCCTCAAATTGGATACAACGCTAATAATTCCGCTTATACTTAACTACAAGACATTGCAACATAGCTAGCACAATTAGGAATGCTATGCACTGTTACGTAAACGCCTACGCAAATTTGTCATCTGTTAAACACTTGGCTGCTGACCGAAAAGATGCCGGTTCGATTGCGGACGTGGCGGTCGCATTTTTCATTCACGCGAAAATGCTGATTATTTAGGCATGTACTACGCAGGCATGTACACATTAATGAACCAAAATTTTAGGAGCACGCCTATACCGTTTGCATCATAATAAGCAATTATTGGCGATATGAAAGGCAGAAAAATTTCACACATAGAAAGCTATAGTTGGATTCAAAAAGGAAGAGTATAAGCGAAACTAGAGAGGCGTGCGAGGAACAGTGTAGCTCGAATAACCTAGTGATACATGAGCTCCGTGTTTATTTCAATTTGCGCTGATATTTCTGTCGAAGAAGTCGGATGATGCTTTCAGGTGATAGTTACTGCGACGGCATAAAGGAATGGAATAAAAAAATACAGTTATGCAGGTTCTAACTCGTTAGTATTATGAGATTTGGTTGCGGAAAACCAGAACCCTTCAAATGGACATCGCGCATATCGCTAATATCCAGCAACAGCAGGTCACAGCTGTAATGCCAGGATAGCCTCATATACAGGCTTCGTTGTTCGATCAACGTGAGCAATCCCCATTGGCAGCATCGCGATGCCCGAGAGTAAACCATAACAGCAGGAGACGAATGCTGCGGACGGCCAGCGCACGGTCGAGCGCACCGTAATTTCTAACCCAAGCTATGTTAATTTGTCGTCCAGCTAGGCCTATTCATGGTTTTCTATGTCATTCAAGCCCGAAAAGCAGCCGCATAAGTATTAAGAAAAGCTGGTATAGGCACGAACGCTGACGAAACTGCGTCACTTGACGGACCACCTCCGTCATACCATTGGGAGCAATCAATGATTTGATCCACTAAAGAACGCTCATTCAGAATTATTTGGCCGAGGGCAGTCACTGCAATAACTAGTTAGCCGAGACAGTGAAGTGCAAAAATCTGACAAAATGTTTTTCGTGGCAAACACCCACGCGAACGCGCAACTGCCCTTCCAAGCACGGCTGACCGATGCCCTTCTGCTCACGGTGGCGCCACTGGTGGCCGTTTCTGTCCCTATATGAAACTTCGGCGGGAGTTTCATGACCAGAAAGAAGTATTGAGGGACCCTGGCTATAGCGAAGCACCAAGCCAGGTTGCTGTCGGGGCAGCGCACGTCGCCTACCCCGTGACGCTTGGCATAATACGAGAAAACTGCTTCACGAGGCAGCGCTTCGTAAAAGGATGACTACAAGGTGAAGAAGATTGTTTCATAACGATGATGTTGATGATGCCTCTGTAATGGATGCAGAGCAACAAAGCTCAACCCGTGTGTTCTTTCAAATGATTCCTAGAACTCGTTATGTAATCTACATTCCCCGACGTGTAGCGGCGTACTATTAATCTGCCACGTAACATTACATTTGCTAATACGATTCATCGGCAGACGTTGTACCTGTTTAGGTCTTTTAGCGAAGATTCCTCAAACACAGCCGTAGCTCAGTGATTGTTCTGCTTCCGGCAGCCGAGCTGATCAGATCGCAGGTTCATGGGTCCACGGAGCGGCGAGAGCGGCCACTATGGGCCGCGGAAACAAGAACACTGAAGACAACGAATACCAGTTTATTTTGCCTCAGCTGCCAAAAGGAAAGCATGTTATTAACACCATGTTTTTACACGGGCATGTGAGAGCCAGGCCCTACAAAGTGGAAGATTTTCGGGATGCGCTGACTGAGGCCTGCTGCCCGATGTGGTGAGCCTCGGCCCTTATCAGATTAACCACTTGTGGGCGGTAACCTTTTATGATGCTCCCTCGGCGAGCGGAAGTTTCCGCTCGCCGCTCGCCGAGGGACAGAAAATACAGGGAATCGTATCTCATATACATGTTCAGTACTCTCCAACCTACAGGCATAAACCTTTCAAAGGGAACCCTTGAGTCCATTAGATACGGTGGGGGGTTAACAAAGACGACAGAAGGTTAGGGTATGCACAAGCTAACAGTGTTTCTCCCAGAAAGTCTACTTTCAGGTGCGGAGCCCCCATCCAGTTCGACGAGAACAATGGCGTTAAACAGTGTAGTTACATATTTAGCCACAAGCTTTCAGTGAAATGCACTGCTGGTGCAGCGCAGGTAGTGTGGGGTAGAGAGGGGGGCACATGCCATAGGAGCAACTTCTGTTCCGAGCGTGTGTTCCTTTTTTCATCCTGCTTTCTGGCACTGCGCACACAATGCATTTGCAAGATATGTACAATGAGTGGATTCATTGGAACCTTTCGCTCTTGCCTCTTATATGAGTCACGCTAACACCTGTCACCTAACTACCCCTGCTCCCTAAAGCGCCCCCCCCCCCCTTTTTTTTGTTGTTATTGTTCGCACGTTCTGCTCTTCTTCTCCTCTCTTTCTGAGGACGGGGGAGAGTGCAAAGGTGTACATAAACGAACGCTGGAGAAGGCAGTTGCCGCCCTGACGAAGACAAGTCCGCTTGTCGAAACGTTGGCTCCTGAGACATTCCCTGTTCTAAATCGTATTTTGCGATTTGTTCATCTATACTTGCACTAATGGTACTCAAGGTGAAGGGGCGGTGTTGCGTTGTAGTCGACCCCCAGGACCAACAGGTGAAGCTCAGGCTGGACTGACTGCTGCACGGTGTGAGCGACGAAGATGTGCGAGTGGCGTTTGCTGCCGCTTTTGGGAAAGTGGCTGAGCTGAGCCGTGAGCGTTGGCGCGTTCTTGGCATGGCTGACAAGTGCTCGATCACAACGACAGTCATCAAATTAAATCAAATTTATTTCGTCCACAAGTCTGCGTGTTGTGGCACACTAGGGCTCGAGAAAAGGTGGATCTATCCACTTCAAAAGCCTCGAGCCCCGTTTTACATGGCATACAGCGAGAGCGTGGTAACACTTATACAGTATTTGTACAATGTAATACGTATATAATTGCAATATAATATTTGTAAGAAGTACTATACAATACGATATTTACATACGCATTGTGTAATGATTAACAGCTTACATAAACATGGCAAGTATATCAACATTCCCTTATACAATTTTAGAATTAGGACAAGAAAAACAGTGAAAGTTAGAAATCAGATGAAGTTGAAGAGTGGCCTCGAGGTTGAAGACCTGCCACATTAGATCCGCGTGGATGAACAGCTGGCCTTGGTGGTTGTGCCTAGAAAGCCGATGCAGTGCTTGCGCTGCCAAGGCACGGGGCACGTCCGCCGTGAGTGCAAGGCACCACGTTGCTCCCGCTGTAAAGGCTTCGGGCACGTTGAAACCGAATGCGTCATGACGTATCTTCTGCAATAGGAGCAGCGAAGAGTGCGGTGGTGACAGAGCACGTCA
Source organism: Hyalomma asiaticum (assembly GCA_013339685.2). Lineage (NCBI taxonomy): Eukaryota > Metazoa > Arthropoda > Arachnida > Ixodida > Ixodidae > Hyalomma > Hyalomma asiaticum. The sequence goes on along the minus strand of CM023487.1, from coordinate 82,544,717 downwards.
TGGACATGGCCAAAACGGAGGACGCCGCTCAAGGAGCCCGCAGCCAGTGGTCCTTACGGCAACCGAGGGGTCGGCGTCGGCAGAGGAGCATAAGGTGGGGGAAGAGCCTCAGCACAAGACGGCACCTGTTATCGCGTTGTCAGTGGCTGAGCCTGAACAGGCCGCTAAGCGAGTGGTGTGGCAGTAGAGGCGGACGATGCAGCAGCGACCCAGGGTGAGACGTCGGGGAGTGGGGACGAGATGAGTGTCACAAGTGCCACCCTGAAACGTTCGCACGACAAGACAAGGGCACTGGAGAAGATGTCCTATACTAGCAACGAAGATCGGCCTGCCAAGACTCCCCAAGGAAGGCGATCCACACTGCGATCCGCACCGAACTTTTCAATGACAAGAGGCCTGGGCGGAAGAGAAAAAAAAAGAACGCCAGGGAGCAGCACGGGCCTGGAGGCGGCTAGCTGTTGGCTAGTCCTTAAAGGTAAGCACCATGCTCTGGGCCCACTCCTATTTGTGTAGCAGTCAAAATGGCTCCGAGTCTGTCACTGAGCATAGCTACGCTATACGTAGGAGGGTTGGTGCCTAGGCGCAAGCAAAGTCAGGTTCTACGGTTGGTCACCGACCAAGATATCGACGTCCTATACGTCCAGGAACCGAAGGCTGGCGGGGAGGAGGAGACCGGGAGCATGTTGCTTCGTTTCCCAGAAAGATATTGCGTGGTCGTGAGAGCCATGCAATTTGCACGTCAGCAGGATGTCTGCTGTTTGTGAAGAAAAAAAAACGGCCTAATTATTCAATGTGATTTTTCTTGTCAATCGGGTAGAATTGTTTATGGCGATTTTGTTTGGTGTGGCGCTCAATATCGTATCATCGGCATGTACGCTCCGAATGGTATAGAAGAGCGCGTTGTTTTTTTTTCAGACTTCTTTCAGTATGTGAGTTGTGATAGCCGGGTTGTTGTGTTGGGGGATTTTAACTCTGTTATGAATGCACGCGATAGAGCCAACTGTGCTAGAATTCGCGGTAAGAGCAGTGATATGTTATCAAAGCTCATTAGCGCAAACGAACAGGACGACATATGGGACTGTCTTGAAGCGACTCGTTAAGTAACTTTCACGCGATTCCCAGGATGTTGTCATGCGCGGCTGGATAGAATTTACGTTTCGCTCGACATTATACCAAGGTTTCAAGAATACTCGGTTGTACCAGAGTCGTTTTCAGATCGCTGTCTCGTCCTATGTCGATAGGTATGAATCCCAAAAGGAAGCCTTTTAACTGGGAGCTATGGAAATTGAACGCCCTGTTACTGAAAGATGCCATTTGTCGACGCAATGCAAGGGACCTTTAATGAAATGTTTACTGAAAAATTCGAAATATTAGCAGATAAATGGGAATGGTTAAAACAGAAAGTTAACATGAAGGCTTTAGATAGATCAAATTGCCTAAAATACGAAAGGCAAATGAAAGAAACCAGCCTACAGAAAACAGTTCAGCAGTTGATACCCCTGGAAAGCAAAAATCCAGGGGCACGGACAGATGATGTGCGCAGCACAAAAGTAAAAATTCAACAGCTTGGCAAGGAGCGTTATAAAGACGCCTGGGTTCGCGCTCGAGCAAAAGAAGTTGTCGCGGAGGAGATGCCCTCTAAAAGGGCGCTAGGTCTCAAAAAAGCGCAAGGACGGTGTAATCATATGGATATGGTTTACTGTAACGGTACACTTGCAAGCGACAATAAAACCACCGAACTGGCTTTTTCTCATTGTCGAACACTTTTCGCTTTACGAAAAGCGAATGTAAATGGTTTTAAACAACACCTTCTCAAGCGCATGCCTCGGCTGAGTGACGACAAGAGGGAGCTATTAGAAGGTAATATAACGGAAGGCGAAGTGGAACGCGCGATTGGTCATTTGAACTCCGGAAAACCACCGGGACCCGATGGCCTAACAGATGCGTGGTAGAAGACGTTTAGAAGGGAACTGTCCGCGTTAAACAAAAGAAAAACAGGCGTAGCTCAGTCGTAGAATGCTAGAGAGTTAAGCAGAGGGTGCGAGTTCGAATCCACGCACAGGACGCAGGTTTGAATCCTTCTCGTTCCTAGTTATATTTTCTAAAATTTGCGCGATAGCGGTTACGGACACCTGTCGCGGCTGCGGCAGCGGCGGCGGACATGAACGGCGCCAAAGACGGCCTTTGTTGTGATCTCACAACAGCTTATGCTGTAAAAGCAGCTTTAGCGCAGTGGCGGAGCACCGGCCACCTGTCGTGTAGCGAGGGGCTGTTGGTTCGATTCCCAGCACACGAACATGCGTTCTTGTTTGTGAGCATCTTTCTTTCCTGTTCCTACATGCTTATTTTACTGCCATTACAGTAGTGATGCATGGAGTCGTGGTGGACCCCTGCATAAAATACTCTCGTGTCAAAATTAAGGAACATGCATTAGAAAATATACTACTAAAGGAAAGGTTTTGTGTCTTGAAATGTAAAACTCTCTTATTGAAACTAAGAGTTTTCTTTTCGAAAGCCGAAACGCCTCACGTGCAAAAAAAAGGTGGCCTTGCAAAAACGTTGGCGTGCCACGGCCAATGACATGCATTGAAAAGCAAACAAAATCGGCTGCGTTCGCAAACAGCGATTTCCGGTCGCGCCGCTGGATGAGTTTGCTCGTCCCTCCATGTCTTTTTTTTTTTTTTGCAGCCACGTAAAGTTTCTGCGAGGGCATTTCCTGTGCAGGTGTCAGCCAACTTGCCGCTTATATTGAACCGTGGGTGAACTTCACTGCGGCAAGCTCTTATTTAACGTCATTTCAATAGCTGGAAACGTTTTCACAATACCACCGATTTTATCTTTCAGAGGCTGCTGTAGTAACCCAGTCAAAAGATCCGCCAGGGTGTCTGGTGTGTTTTACCTGCTCACACCAGAGTGCAAATTGAGATACGGGTTGTAGCGTCTCTTGTGTACCCGGCCGTTTTGCCATGGCTTGGTGTGATCTAGTGTACCCGGGCGGCTTGTCATGGCTTAGCGTATCCGTCTTGTTTCATGTGATCTTGTGTAAACCGACCTGGTTTGATCTGGTGAGAGATGCTATAGTTTCGCATGGATAACCAATGCTGCCAAAATTGGGTGACCAATGCACATTTCGTGATGAGAATAAAGGGAACGCAACAGAAAACAGCGGATGTTAATAATCTTAATTTCACTGTGCCATGATTCGATGTACTTTGGATAAAATGTGCGCATTTTTCATGCCCGAGAAATAATAGCAGGCTGAATAACACAGTAGTTTGAATAATAAAAAATGGCCGACTTGTTTATTCCATCCTCGATCTTCTCAGCGAGCTAGTCTTCTGTGGTAGCCAGTCTAACCTTTTGTGGTGTGCTTTGACTATTCTTCGGAGTCACCTTCAGCAGTAGTGTCTTAAAAACACAACAGCACGTAATAGCAGTACACTCATTTCAAGGGACACTAAAGGCACATGTAGGTTGAGCAAGATTGAAAGATTATCGTTCGTGTGATAACCAGTTCGCCATTCCTGGTGAGAACACAGCACTTGCAAGAAAACGACAAAACTGAAAAATTGGCGCCTTCTCTCCCACTGCGTTCATAGCTCCCTGACGTTAGCTCACATATTTTGAATACTCGACTCACTGCTTTAAATTTTAAATTAAAAAGAATGAATTAGATAAACACCGAGAATAAATAAACGTGCAGTAGCCCCAGTTATTGGTAATTGTTAAGACCATGGAGCTCACTGCTCCATAGCATTGGCAGCCGAGAATATGACGTCAGGCCCGCTTTTCGGCATGCGGGATTCATATTGAGCCGCGATGTCAGATTTTCAACGTAGGTTTTCGGGATGTTCAGCCCCAGAAATTAATCAACCGTGTCACCTGTTCGCTAAGGTAACATCAGCAGTGAGTATACATATGCGCAGAATATGCATCATGCTTTCCATGAGTTCAAGCTTGTGAAACGAAATATCAGCGCTTCAAAATTTTATTTTAGGTTTCTTCCACTCCTGAAGAAGCCAAGAAAAGCATAAGGGAAATTGTAGTTTTTTTATGCACTATGGTAATTATTAAGTACTTGGATAGGAATTAAAGTGGACACAAAAAGAGCGCCGCCTTCGGTAAAGGCGGAACTTAGGACCTTCGGATAACGTGTCCTATGCTCTAACGACTGGGCTACGAAGGCGGTTGTTGTCCTGTTCACATTATTGGGTATTTACGCGTGTACAATCTTGGGAGTGCTAGACAGTGCCACTCGTAGCCATGGCGGTGAGCGTGGAACATTCTTTCCCACAATGCATCATCTAGAGCATGATATTTTTGACAAGATGGCTGCTGATCAACTTCCCCTATGCATCTCTTGGCTTAATTGTATTTTCGCATCATTAGGCTGTTTCTTACAAAGAAAGGTGCTCTTCCACTACGGCTTAGTGGGTATGGCAGTCAGATGGAAATACGAAGCTGGCGGGATAGGATCCTGGCAGCGGCGGCTGCATTGCAATGGACGCGTAAAGTTGATGCCCGTGTACTGTGCTGTATCAGTGCACGTTAAAGAACCCGAGGTGGTCTAAATTTCCGGACCCCTCCACTACAGCGTCTCTCATAATTAACGTTTGTTTTGGCACGTAAAATTCCAGAAATCAATGAATGAATAAACGAGCCCTTGACACGTTCCCTTCTTCGTTTTTTCTTCTGTGTAATGTACCATCCCCTATTACTGACATTTAACTTTTCTGGAAAAAGATAGGTGGTTCCATTACATGAATACAGTATACACAAGTCTAGCGTATGTCTGACCTATACTCCATACATCCTACTTATACATGTTTATGACTGAAGCTGTAGTAGCTCATATGCCTAATGGCTCGACAATTCACTATTTCTGAGGAGCATACAACACAAAATATGGAGGCTTTGCTAATGCTTTCTCTATTAAGCAGAAAATATTCAAGGTGTGGTCAAGCAGCCACAATATATTAAGGCCACAAAGGGCTTATGCATATGCCTAAAAATTTTGGCTGTGCTCACTAGTGCGTTGTGCAGTGAAGAGTAACGTTGTAAGTGTTCACTGCATGGTTTCAACGTACAATACTGCATACATGCCTCCACCTGAAACAAGACCGGCCAAGGAATGATAACTCACACCAAGTAGGGTGTCAACAAGGTACATCTCTATCAAAAAGACAAGGAAATAAAAATGAAATACCATCGGCCCGCTCCAGGGCCGATGGTAACCGACCTCGCCGCACAGTCTGTGCACGCCCGAGCTTCCTGAAACGCGAAGCCGCCATCTTAGTTGGAGTACTCCGAGTATAGCTGGTGCGACCGTTAGCTCTGTATTCCGACTAAATCAGCTTATTAGTGGCGCAAATCCTTGTCGCGAACTACAGTGGAAGGCGGTGTAAAACTGGCCATGTCTGCGTTTTATTTCACTTGGCCCGGCATCCTAGAGTTGCCTAGGAAACGGAATCCTGACAAGGCTAGCATGTGCCTGGTCGTCTCGTCGTTAACTGGTGCACTGGCGTTGTTTCTCATTCCTGTTAGCACATCCACTGAATGAATAGTATTGAAACAAAACTCCACGACATGCACCGAAGGCGCTGCACAGCGGCAGCGTAAAATCTAATTTTCCTGTGTGCTCTGATAACCTTTCCTTACAGTCTTACTTTATTCCTGCTAGGTTGAAGTCCGCACAGGCACGAAGCTCTTTTTCTTTGCAAGCAGTTGCTTACACTGGTGGTGGCGGCCATCAGATACCATCGCAACGAGCCCGTAACAGCCGACGCTGTGATACGCATAGGCACGTTGCCGTAGTCACCAGAACAAAATCCGCTTTACGTGATACAGGCTGCAGTACACAGAAAGCAACTTGGAAAAACTGCGCAGAGATGTCCGTGACTTTCGAAATCACGCGATGGCGAGGAAGGAAAAAAAAACACTGGGGGGGGGGGGGGGGGGGGGGCGTTTTCTGTTTACTACTGCGAATTTTCGCGGAACCTAGGCAGGTGTTGGATGATATGTATTGATGTTATGCGGCCCGCTCTCAGAACTCTATGATGTTTCTGAAACTTCGTGCTCGTTTCAAAGATTTGCGAGACGAGGCTGCGGTCACCTTCCCACTAGTTTATATTATATGTCTTGTTTGGGACATCTAGCTCGGAATATTTTATTACGCTACTCCATTAAACAATAAGAATCCGTGAAAAATGATATAGACAAAAAAATTGCCTAGTTGCATTTATGGTGTTCAGGATAGGTGGCACATATTGAGAATACTTTGGGCTCACTTTGGCCGCCTGCGGCGGTCAGCCGTTGGCTACGCGCCGTTATCGTCGCTAAGCCTTCATTGCTTAGAGAGCAGCCGGCCGTTCTTTACTAAGAGACGCCAACGCCCATAACATTATAAGTTTTGTTGCCGTTGTTGCCACTGTACCTTCCGCTCTTAACAATATGAAAGGTTGAACACAACAGCAACATTTTAGGAGCACCGGTGTCTATGATGAAGGTATATAGGATGAGCTTTCGCCGCGCACCACGCGCTGTGCATGCATATAAGCTTGGTTTGCATCACAAGTTCTTATAGGCGATTCGCAGTCGTCACTGATTTTCGTACGACATCCGTTTAAGCATCACTGGAATCTTTGCACGAATGCTTTCCTTAAAAAAAGGGGTAGGGGTAACAAGCACTGTCCACTCTGCCACCTCAGGCTGTTATCGTATCGAGCTCGCGCTATGGAGAATCACGCTTTCTTAACGGCTCACTGGTCGTGCGACCATTCTGTTTGACGCAGTCGCACACTGCGAAATTGCCATATATTAAACACACGGAACTTGCTAATTTACACAAAGAGTGTGCTGTACATGCCGATGTGGGCGATTCTGCCCGCTTGCCCTACCGAATCCCGTCAGAGCATGATATCCTAGGAAACAGAAGAAATGTCATCATTTTGCGACAAGCGTCTCGACACACAGCCTAACCGTCCAGCTTCATGTAAATAAAGCCACTAAAGCTCATTTACACAGCGGGCCGATGCAGCAGCTATGCGGCCAAACGCACCGAGTATGCCAAGTACCAGCGTGCACTGCGGAAGCAGCGGCGTAGTGGAACTCGTTGTGAGATCGGTCTACACAAGCGAGGCTTGCACCACGTGCACAACTAGGCATGACAAAGAATGTGACGCTGTGGTTTCGTAACACACTTTCACATTCTTTGCCATGTGCGATGGGCATTAACCAAGAAGCAGCAACCATGCAGGCAGCCAGTAAATACACTGAAATGCACAAGGTAAGCAGTACAATGCTCACAGCTGCCACATTATAAAAAAGGCACCACCAAGTACTTCTTACGTGGCAGATACTTGAACAAGCACACGCCACAGAAGTGTGACAAGTCATGAGGGGCGTCGCAGGGTGCACTGCAACATAGAAGGCAAACATTCAGAAGGCTTAGTCTAGCTGAGATTCCAGTACTATAATAGAGATTAATTTAGGCTTAATGTTGTAATAATTGCTGTGCGCAGCAAAGGAAATAGTGGCACATGCATTTTTTTGCTATATTTAAGCCTTGGTGTGCGCTCACTCATATAGGCATTACAGAATTACCTAAGCACCTCAGCATTTCGCACACTTGAACCAGGCTACAGTGGTTTGTGAGTGAGCTAACTCCACCCAGTAGCAGCCATGGGACATTAGTCACTAAATTGGTAACAGGTAATACGCAAGCAATATCTATGACAGGTGACTGAGAGGCTTTTAAGAATGCGCTGCAACTGTGCAGAATCACTTTTCAGTGCTTCCACTTCATGATGCGATAATGGCTGTTGCACCAGTGTCCCTGTAGACCCTCATTGTGCAAGTGCTTCTGTGAACCTGATGGCTACCGCAGACCTTTCTAGAATGTGGGAATCCTGGTGCACCCACATCTGGTGGTAATATGAGGGCTCCGATATAAAAACCCCATTTTCCTTATGAACCGGCCGACACAAATGAGAAATTGTTACATAAAACATACACCAGCGCATCCCAATGACAAAAATGAACCGATGGGAGTGCACAACCAAGCGCTGTTCAACACACAAATTTAACACAATGTACCCAGAAAAGTGCCGGTTTGCATCCTACTTGGAAATGACAAGAAAATAACGGTACTTCTATATGGACATCGCAAGCTTCAATTAATGCGAAATTTACTACCACCTCCTCAGAGCAAAGGCGAGATAATAATTTTGGGGACTTGTCATGCCAATGTCACGATCAGTTCAAATGCACAGATAAACACCTGTGCCCCTCTTATTCAAGATGTGGCAGTTAAGGCATTTTGCACCTGCTCACTTATCACAGCTTTTATCGATGAACAGATCGCTAAAAGTTATGGAGAACAGAAAATGTCGCTGCAAATAAAGTTAGGGCAAGTCTTGTCTTCGTTAGGAAGGCAACTGCGTTCTCGAGTGTTCGTTTTTCTGCGCTTTGCACACTCTCCCCCATCTAGGGACGAATGGTGGCAGCAAAAAAGAAAACAAAAAGAACAAAAAAGAGGGGGGATAGAGGAAAGTTAAGTGGCAGGTGTTAGCGTGACTAATACAAATTACTGCTACTCTTGGAAACGCACTGTATGCGCCCCGTAAGAAACAAGGACGAAGAAGGGAGAACATACACCAAGTAGAGGAGCTGCACTTCAGGCATGTGCCTTCCTCCCAGCGCCACACACACAGTGCGTTTACAATGAAAGCTTGTTGCCGAAAAGTTACTACACTCTTTAACGCCATTGTTTTCTTCAATTTAGATGGTGGATCAGACCTGAAAAGAGACCTTCGGAAAGAAAAATTGTTAGATTGGCCAGGCGAAATACCTTAACCTTTTGTTGTTGTAGTTAGCCCCGCACCGTATCAAATGTTCCCTTAAAGCTCTTATGCCTGTTGGCCGGGGGGTATTGAACTTGTAGATGAGATGTGATTCCCTGTATTTCCCGTCCTTCGGCGAACGGAAATTGCTTTCCGCTTTTATAGCTGCAGCCATAAAAATTCAGTTAGGAATGAGCACTCTCGCCTCAGGAGCAGTCAAGCTGTGGTTCAGATTGACATTTTCATTGATCTTAAGTTATCTGATATTTGCAATTTGTGTCAGTACTCTTACCAGGTAGAACTCATGAGGGCACGCTGAGTACTATGCATTGTGTCGGAGTTAACTTTGATGAAACCACATTCCTTCTATAGACTTTATTGTCATAAAACTGTCACGCCAGTTTCATAAAGAGCCAGCATCCTCCGCTAATGGCCCAACTGTTCATAAGAGGGCATGCGAACGCTGTCGCCACTGTGGTTGTCTTTGCGGTGGCAGCGGCTTTCTCCCTTTATACACTTCCCCCATTGTCGCTTCAGTTCCGCGTAAGTACTTTTAACATTGTATATGCATGAATAACTGCTCAAGAATGTTTTCTGCCATAAAATTAGGGCGTTTTAAGGAAAGCAGCTGCTCATGTCGCACCGCTCGCCACGGTCCCAGTTAAAAAAAAGAATCTGCAATACAGAGTTTCATGTACAAGAACCACCTCGTGATTATAAATCATGCCATGGTGGAGAATCTGAATGGTTTTGATTATATATGATACTTTCATAAATTGAAGTACATGTGTGTTTTTGAATTCTACCCCAAAATGCGACTGCCATGATCAGACATTCATCTGAATGCCTTGACAGGTTACAACGAAAGGGAAGGGCTCAAGGGCTCGCTCTTTATTTGTTAGAAACAACTTAATAAGCAAACAGACAATGAAGCAAAAAAAATGGCTTCATTGTCTGTTTGCTCATTAAGTTGTTGACAGGTTACAGTAGTATCTCTGCTTTGAAAGAAGACACTGTGCTTTCGCAGCACACAGGCATTGGTGTCCCTTGCAAACAGAAGGCAGCATCGGGGTGTGGTATCCCCATGTACCCGTAATTGAATGGTAGCCCTTTGTTGCGCATAGCAGAACATTGTTTGACCAGCACAATCTGTTAAACTGTGAACACCAGGGATCAAAGTGAGCGAAGTATTACTGCAAGAGTTGCTTTCGAAGAATGGACTTGGTAATGACTAAGAAAAGGAAACTGAGCAACTCCATGCGTTTCATGAATCTCAGTAAAGCGATTTCATTTTTCAGTATTTGATATAGGTATTACAAATGTAACACAAATGTCACGCCTAAATGGTTTCATTGCAGCCTTCAGTCGATACTCTATTCCATATATATAGAAGGGGCTGTGAATACGGAATCCTAGAACCAGGTCATATATGAATAGAGATCAAATACCAATAGAACAGTTTTCAAATAGTAAGGCAAAAATGTTCAGAACAGCCCAAGAATTCCATAACATTTCATTAGAAATGAATATTCATAAATAATGCATAGAGGAATTATCATTGGGCGTAACCCCAAAAATGCACTTATATATAATGCGAGGATGCGCTTGGATACAGCAATGATTTGAGCCTTTGAAATATGCAAGCTAATCTTCATGCAAACAGCTTTATTTTGTTAGAAAGATCCGTGATTGTCTGAGAACGTCTACCATATTAGTATTACCTACACAACTGCTATGTACACAGATAAATTTACTTAAATGCGCCACCTGCAAAGATATTCTGTGAATTCGTTATGTAATCAAACTGGTGGTATGCAGCGTCGCAGGAAAAGGTCTTATAAAAACTGATTTCTCCACAGCTGCAGAATTCCTTAGCATCCCTTTGCCCGCCTAAAAAGGCATCAAGGTACTGTGCAGCTCAGGAGGACCATCGAGGCACCTCTAGCATTAGCTAAGCCCTCCTCCTCTCCTGGTGGCTCCTGCCTTTGGCACAGCTGTCTCGACTGTAAAGTAGTAAGCAGCAAATCTACGTCAAAGAACTTCGTTAGGCGGGCAGTTTGAACAGTTCTAATGGCATGCTGGCCTCTTAAATATGATTTGCGTTCAAACTAGCTGTTTCCTTAGCAAGAAACAAGCGCTACTACATTTCTTCAATGGTGTTTCAACTGTGCGCGACGACTTAATGTTTGCCTTCAGTGTCCCTTTAAGTAAGAGTAGGTGGCACTTGGCTGAATGATATTTGGCTGAATGTGTCCTTCTCTGCCCTTTTATATTGATTCAGTGTTTGTATCATACATGCGTGTATTGCGTTCCCTTCAAGTTCAATGCTTTCCTTTTCATTAAATTGTGGCAAGTATTGGCATGCATTCGTCTAAATTCTGTTCTCGCATATGCGTCTAAAAGAGCTGCGTTTTCGTTTTCTATGGTAAGCCAAATGATGGCACAATTTGTGTTGTTCAAATGCACCCAGAGCGACGCTCAAATCAGAATGCAAGAGAGTGCAAGGTGCAACTTCGGCAGCCACCGTTTAGGCGCCAAGTCAAGAGAACGCTTCATATGTGCTTACACTTCCTTGAGCAGGCTCCTTTCTCTGCTTTCCTCTTAGATACTTTTTCAGGATAAACATGCTTTGTGCCTTTTCTTTTTTTCAAGTCTACTCCTTGGGAACAAAACAGTAGACACAATGGAACACTCTAGGCTGCCGTGTGTATAAGGATTAAAAGAAATTTGCGCATACACTGTGATCATCGCCGAACTCTACAGATCAATGCCACTTTTATGAGGAACTGAATGCGTTGACCCACCTTGAATCTCAGGGGAGTTTTTCCTAATTGAAGTGAAAATAAACAAGCCACGTGTGTTACTAGTTCTCTTGCGCTCGGGCTGCATGATACTTACTGGTTTAAAACAAATGATGTGAGCATGACATTTGGCCGAATGCATCAAGCACAAGCTCAATTAGGTGAAGCATGAAACGCATAATAAGAGTGAAAGACATCGTTGCAGCCTGAGCTCATCTGATTAGTTGGTTTGAAAAAAAGAAAGCACGTTCTCCATGCCACATGTAGCCTCATGCATGGTGCAGAGGTCCGTGCAGCCTGAACCCTGCTAGTACAAGCCACATAATTTTATCAAATATCATTATTCGAACACTTCATAGTGAACGCAGAAGTGGCACCTAGTTTTCTGTCCCGCATTCCCACGTTAGCACAATATAAGCATGCAAGCAAGCTTCTGCGCAAGAAGTGTGTAGAGTGTGCGCTTCCTAACCTGAACATCTGGCCGTTAAGACGCCACATTGATGCAGTTTCGCAAGAAATCCCAGGGTCTCGAAATTTTGCATTTGATAAGACAGATCACGTAGCTGCTTAAAGCAGCGCGTCAAGCCGAAAAAAGTATTCATGGAAGCTCATGGCTGTTACTGCACCGTGGTGGCAAATCCTGCTATGTTGAGGGAGTGCCTTACCGGCTATGATTGCCGGGTTCCGGCCACACCCCAAGACTCTTTTGGCAATTCTATGAACGCGTGGATTTTTTTTCATCCAGTGGAGAATGGCCCGGAACCCGGATTCGAACCACGGTCCTTTTGCACGCGAGGTGGATGCTCTACCTCTACTCAACAAAAATCTCTTGAGTAGCCGCGATAACCGGGATAACATTGAACGGGGCAGCAGTTTTGAAGAGGCTAACATTCCACCAGTACTGACAGTTGAAGTAATGAAAGCTTTGAAAGACGCAAGCGGGGAAGGATCCAGCGAGGGTCAGATGACAGTAGATCTCTCAAAGATGGTGGGCAGATTATACTGGAAAAAGTGGCAGGACTCTATACGCAATGCCTAATCACTGCAAGCATACCTAAATCTTGGGAGAATGCCAACATCATCCTAATCGATAAAAACGGCGACACAAAGGACTCGAAAAATTAGCTTGATTAGCTTACTATCAGTCGTCTGCAAGGTCTTTACCAAGGTAAACGCTAAAAGAATTGGTGCCAACTTAGATTTCTGTGAACCGAACGAACAAGCAGCGTTTCGTAAAGGCCATTCAACGGTATATGTTCAAACCACCAATCAGGTGATAGAGAAATGCGCGGAGTATCACCAGCCCCCACATATATCCTTCATAGATTACGAGAAAGCATTTGACTCGGTCGTTACCGCACCCGTCATGCAGGCATTGCGGAATTAGGGCGTAGACGAGCACTACGTAAAACTACTGGAAGACATCTACAACGGCTCCACAGCCACCATACTCCTCCTTAAGGAGAGCAGGAAAATATCTATAAGGAAGGGCGTAAGACAAGGGGACACAATCTCTCCGATGTTATTCACAGCATGTTTACAAGAAGAATTCAAAACACTGGTTTGGAAAGAGGTGGGTGTAAGGGTTAATTGGGAATACACAGCAACCTTAGATTTGCTGACGATATAGCCTTGCTAAGTAACTCGGGATGTGAATTACAAAGCATGATCATTGACCTAAGCAGGCAAAGTATAACAGTGGACCTGAAAATTAATGTGCAGAAAATCAAAGTAATGTTCAATAGCCTTGGGCGACCACAGCGATTTGAGATACCTGGCGAGACACGTGAAGGAATAAGTGAATATGTGTACTTATGCCAGGCAGTGACCCCTGATCCGAACCATGAGGTTGAAGTAATTAGGAGGATAAAGATGGGACGGAGTGCATTCGGCAAACATTAACATATAATGAATGGTAGCTTACCATTGTCTTTGAAGAAGAAAGTGTATAACAGCTGCATCTTACCGATACTCACCTACGGGGCAGAAACTTGGAGGCTAACAAGAGGGTTCAGCTTAAATTGAGGACGACGCATCGAGCTATGGAGCGGGAAATGATAGGTGTAACCTTAAGGGACAAGAAGAGAGCGGAGTGGGATAGGGAACAAACGCGCATGAGTGATATATTATTACAAATTAAGAAGAAGAAAGGGGCATTAGCGGGCCGTGCAATGCCAAGCACGACAACCGTTGGTCATTTAGAGTAACAGATTGGATTCCCAGAGAAGGCAAGCGTGGCAGGGGGTGGCAGAAAGTTAGGTGGGCAGATGAGATCAGGAAGCTTGCGGGGATAATTTGGGTCCAATTAGCACAGGACAGTGACAATTGGAGATATATGGGAGAGGCCTTGGCCCTGCCGTGGGCCTAAACAGGCTGGTGATGACGATGACAGATTGAGACCAAGGCTAACGATCTTGCTCCGACTCAGTTCCGGTATGGATAAGCCATACTAAACAAAATGTACGCGAACTGGTTCGCCACAGTAAATTTCAACATGTTTAACAGCGTTATTCACTTGAATGTGCTAAACTGAACTTCAAAAATTTTCAAAACACGACAATTTCTTATTACACTCCCGATTGACAGAAGGTGTGTCTCATTTGAGGTATTCGAGCCTTCCTAAACACAATCTGCACCGGCTTCGTTCTGGAATAAAGGTTTATTTAGTGAGAGTGTTTAGAAAGAGTACAACAGTGGTTATTGATATGGAAGTTTAAAAAGCCAATTTTGGAGCCATATTAGGTGGGAATATTAAGCGCAATCCAATCATTCAGTATAGAGTCATATTGGGTGGGAATGTTGAGAGAAATCGAATCATTCTGCACCAAAGTAAAATTGTATTATAGGTTTCGTACAGTCCGCTGGTAACGACATTCCTTAATGACACACTTTAACCATGCCCGCACTGAATGTGGTGGATAAGCAAGTCGAATTAAGTGGTGAAAAAATGTATGCCTTATAAATGCACCTAGTGTAAGTGCAGCTCTTGTAGTGTACAGGTTACAGCGGTGTGCATCATTGCTAACACAGCAATGTTCAGCATAGCAGAATAATAAAATGCTTCGTCTAAATCAAAACAGTGCATTCATCGTAGGCTGCATAAAGATGAGACGTGTTGCACTTTGTCGCATTTGAGACCTTGAGCTCCTTTTGAGAATTTATGGCCTTCACTCACGGCAGAAAGATCCATTTATATGAAAGCCCTTTGTAAGTGCCCTTTAAATGGAAAAGGTGACATCATGCAGGCACCTTTTACTCACAATGATGCTTAATGAGAAGAGTGGAGCGTTGTCTACTTTACGACCAAATCCGCCCGCATTGAACATCCAAGAGCAGTACAAATGCACTCGCACTGCATATTGCCAAACCAACTTCGGACAGAGACCGCTGGTATGAAGGCGCACACTAGGAAGCCACATCAAATTCTCTAGGTTGCTCGTGCGATGTGCGTTGGTATACATGGTCTGCGAAGGGACACTAAAAGGCTTGTTAATTCAATATGTTTTTATTCCTTCCATTTCTATTTATATTTCCTTTCTTTTCTCCCAGAAGTTTGTGCTATTTCACCTTACAAATTTCAAAAACATATTTACAAGTTTCTTTATTACACTCCTGGAGTTATACAGAATGGGTAGTCCTCATTTCAGGGTATTGGAAGGCCTTGGTCACTAACACACACATCCTGTGCTATCCGGCTTCAGTTCTGGAAGTTTAATATGGTATCTCATAAGTTCAACAGGAAAAAGTGTTGTTGGCGATATGAATAAATTCCCATTTGCAGTAAACGCAGTGATAATACCTACACCTCGGTGCTGTACTTCAGCTGCCTGATTTGCGCAACCTTTAAACACACACACACGCGCGCGCGCATTCCTGGGCAGAGGAATATATCACGCTGATTAAAGAGATAAAGGACAGAAGAAAGCATGGGGCCGAAAGCAGCCACTATCCTCTTCCGGCAGATTACGCACTGTAGCTATATTGAATTGCTTTGTTCCGAACCGATAACTCATATTTTGGCGGGTTTGGATCCAGTGCTGACCAAATTCCTCTTCGAATTCGCTTCGGCGCCCAAGTTATAACAGCAAGCTCGGTCAACGGAACTTCACAGCGCCCCACAACGCACGGTCGACCTGCACGGCTACTAGGCGGCATCCGCGGCACGCAGTTGCGCCTTCACACCGGCGCGAGAAAAGGGCAGAACAAAGCTATTACGGAAGATCCCAGAGTGTGGAAACATCAATTTTAGCAAACTACATTGGCTCGTCGCATGCGGGGCCTCACTAGCGCTGCTTAAGAGAATACGAAGGCTCAACTCGGCTCAAACCTGCCGCCGGTCTGCACAGGCCAGCGAAAGAGAGCTGCAGGGCTGCGCAACATGGCTACGAGATCTTCGCGTTCGGCATATGCAAACGACGCATACAAACATGCTTGCCACAAAAGCGAAAGTATTATCGTGCGTTAGAAAGCAAGTTTTCTAGCGCACGATGAGTCTGCAGGAGTCCTGCTATCTCTCCCGTTGTGTTTATATGTCGTGACTCACGATCGTGCGTTGGACAAAGGTTCAAATCACTGACACTTATACGTACCTGCTTCCGTTTGATGGTTGCTCCCCGGTGCGAAACAATAGGTCTTCGGGATCCGTTGCACCGATAAATGATAAGATACGAGTACAAAGAGCAAAAATATGCTTGAAAATAGGGAAAAATACAACTTGGCCGAGGCGGAGTGTACTAGAAGAGTTCTGAGTGGGCCGAACGACCGCTTCCGCGGTTGCTTGGGAGTGAGGCGCGGCGTGTGTAAAATACTATGGCGGAGCTAAGGTCGAACTGAATAGGGTTGTGTTGTGTCGGCTGTAAATGTTTTTTTGTGATGTGCAGCAGTAGCCCAAACAGTCGAAGCGTTGGCAGCGTCATTGATAAGCCAGCGGCAGTTTATTTTCAGGTTGCTTTGTCTCTTCTGTCTGTGCTTTTACACTAGTTTCCCTCAGGGTGTCTGGCGCCTGCCAGAAAGTATCGCCACTGCTACGCACCGAATAACAGGACGTACATAATTGATTGTTCTCTGGCATCCCAGAGGACAGGTCATCGTCAAAGGTATATATTTCTCGATGACGTGCACATTGTGGCGGGCAACGAAGTAAGAGTCGCGCAAGGAGTACCTGCGTTCACGCCATGTGCAGTGCCCACATTTTGTTGAGTACATCGAAGTATTTGAGCACAGAGACCCCTGCGCAACGTTAACCGCGCAAAAAAACACGGCGCGTCTATCGCGCTCGAGAGCTCCAGCTGAATAAGAGTAATAATAAAGATATAATAAGCGCATGCGTCAGTACAGCTACGGCAAATACAGAAAATTGAAAACGCGATGACAATTCATCAGCCGAGTGCACTCAGTTGCCACGTATTGATTCCAGTATAATCACTCTCAGTGAATACTTTTCCAGATTTTAAGGGCACTACGCATTCAAGGTTGGAAAATTCTGGCGCCGTGACTTCAGAAAGTACAATTTTGTTCAGGAAGAAAGCGGGAGATGATAGAGAACGCGCCTAAAAAGCTCGTCTCTGAGGGTTGCTGCAGAGGGCTGTTCTCGAAGCAACAATAGTTTGCTTTTCTTTTTATTCGTAACTGCCAGAGAGGATTAACATAAACAGCAATCCTGACCAATGATCGACGTGTCTCAAGGCTTTTTCTAATCCCGAGAATTGATTTATACATCCGCCAACACGCCTCTAACAACCCCTCCCCCTCAAACGCACACGAAAGAAGGCCAGCAAACCACTAGCTCCGTTACACTGTTAAACATTTTAAATATAGATCTGGCGCCAGAAAAATAAAGCGATGATGTCATCCGACCATCTGTTGAGTTATGCAAGCTTTTCTGAACTTCACAGCGGCTATTTCAGCGCTGAATTATCACCTGTCGCTGTTGATAGCCCGCCTGCTCAGGTAGGCAGATTTGGAGGTAATGACGCCAAAAACACAGGGTGGCCGATGTGGGAATCAGCTAAAAAGTGCAAAAAGTTTCAAAATTTCCTTTTCGGGAAAACTAAATGACTTGCACCTGCTTGGCTTGAAATGTATTACAAGAGTACGGACGCATACTGAAGATTTTATTGAGATCACTGGCGAGTGAAAAATCACCGGAGTTGCCCTTTAAAGAGCCCCAGGCGGTAGAAATTTCTGGATGCGTCCACTACAGCGTCTCTCGTTATCATATCACGGATATAAGACGTAAGCACTTAGAAAGCAATCAGACATCCATAAAGACCTCTTACAGCGGCCGTCCTTGATATTAGCTTTCACTAAATACCTATTAATATTAATCAGCGATGCATCTGTCGTGTTACAGGCCCGTGAGTTTAATTGTAGTGGCCACCAAGAAACTTCGCAGGTTTGACAATTAAAGAAACCGTGGGTGAGGTGAAACATGCATGAGTTATTTACATAAAGTGCGAGGAAAAAGGTACAAAAACGAGGAGAAGGAAAGAATAACGCATCTATGTATTTTCTACTAAAGGAACACACACCATCTAATACTTACGTATTGATGTTGCGCCTCAGATATGCGTAATATTTGCTTTTTGGTGAACTGCGTTCACAAGTATGAACGCAGCTACCAGTTCAAGATGGGTGGTCGTTGAGGAAGGGGTTAAACTTTCGCCATTCTACTGAATCTAAAAGCAGGCCACACACACACACACACACACACACACACACACACACACACACACACACACACACACGCAGAGAGAGAGACCAAAATTTCTGCGTTGAAGTATCTCAAGAAAGACTATCGTCTTGAAAAGAAACTGTCCCTATAGGAGAAACTACGTAGCCAGAGTCCGTAAGGCAAACACTGTCCCACTAATGTCCCTTGTATATAAGAGTCCAGCTCACGTTTCAGTGGGTGATGCCGAGGAGGTGTCTTCACGGTCGGCGTCGTGGGGGGTTGGAGCTCAATGCAGCGTGGTGGTTGGCACTGGGGACTGGAGACTCGGACAGCACCAGATTTCCTCACCAATCGGCTGCCCTACTTCGTTTGACGGGCAGCCCCAACAGTATGACGGAGTAAGCACTGGTCGATGGGATTGGGTCCGGAAATCAACCGCCCGTATAGCAGAAGAGGAACAGGCCGGCACGTCTACCAGTTACAGCTCTTCCTCGGCCACTGTTCTGAGCCCTCCTCTTCCTCCTCCTCTTCGTGCTGCCGCAATACCCACTCGTTGTTCACTGCTTCTTTCTCCACTCTCGTGCAGTTTAGCTTTCGGTACCGAACAGTGCCTTAACTACGGCATCAGCACAACACTATAGCACCACAGAAAAGAAATATAGTCCATAAGCCCATATTTCATATACAGCTGATCACAACAGCATAGACCGGGTTATGCACGTTTGCGAGAGAAGTGCGAGCGAAATAGACTAGGAGAGGATCAGTAGACAAATATGGCGCTGTTTTGAAATCCACACTAGAAGAGAAGCCCACGGGAAGATGGAGGCTTGATTCGATGAACAAATTGCTAAAGACAATGTAGAACAAGGAATGTCACTAGAGCAAACGTTTCGACAAGTGGACTTGTCTTCGTCAGGACGGCAATGTTCTACGTCTTTTTTAGCGACCTGTTCATCAATGACGCTGTTTTGACAACACTAGGGGTGCAAACGCATGCCACCCTCTAGGTTGTATTATTGCCGATTTGCTACCAGTGGCATGGAACTGCAAGTTCGCTGATAACATAACACCTATAGAAAACCCATGGTTCCCAATATGTTATATTGTACTTGTCTCTACCACCAATTGTTGTAATAGGGCTTTTTATTCTGCACAGTATTGCTTTGACTCTGCATAGGTATTGTGGTAACATTGTTTTGATCACTTACTTCAGGTGTTCAGCCCCGCTCCTTCTTCACACACTGCACTTTCTTTGTGTTGAGTGTTCAGTATTACTTATATATACCACTTTTCGGCATTTCGCTGGTCTTCGTAGTTTAGTCATCAAGTATGTGATCGCACTGCGTTTTTTAAAATATTTAAACTGTAAGGGAAACATCCGCTTCTGCTGTCGCTCACATGCTACGCCACAGCTTGTTTCTCTTTTACCGTGCACCATGTTAATTTTAGAATATAAAATCGCGGCCCCTGCATTGCTTCGGACTTAGAAATGTCATTTACTTCTGAATTTTTTTTCATTCACATGAATCGACTGCGTGTTCCACGTTGTTTTAGTACCATGGACTCGCAACGTACGGTAGAGGCGGCGTGACAGAGGCAAATCCTTTTCATAATGCACATACCCCTTAGTAACGCTGTAACTGTTGAACACTGATGAGCGCTCCATATGTGTGCGTACTGGCGGAAATGCCTCGACGAGCAGTTTATGTGTGGTGTCGTTTATTGCAGCATTGATCGTGTCCTCATCCTACGGGTGCAGCTTGGGCCGGCTTGTACGCGTATGCGCTTCGTTCCATTTATTTCTTTGTTTAAGCACGTTGTTGAACAGCTGCTTGAAGCGCATAGCAACCATGACAATGGTGGGTGAAACAATTTTTTTGCCCATATTTCGTCGTTTCATTTCTCTGGTGCTATTCCCAAAACTACGATATTGTCGTGAAACACGCCGTAGTGGAAGGCTCTGGAAACTTTTGCTGTCTGGGGTGGTTTAACATGCACTGGCATCGTGCAATACACGGGCCTCAATATTGCGCCCCTATCGAAATGCACTCGCCGCAGTCAGGGTTCCACCCCGCGAGCTTGCGCGCTTGCAGCAGAGTGCGATAGCTACTAGACCATAATGGCGGGACTTGTGAATGTTTGGTAAACCAAGAGTATGTGGACAATGATCCGTATACTAAACCAAATATTTTGTCGGTATTGTTGACTGTACCAGCAATGTCCCATCCTTTGTCCTATTATCTCTTATTGTATGCTCACGCAATCGCTGAAAAATACTTGTTTGGTGGAAGTATCGTCAGGCGGTCATTTGGCATTAG
Organism: Hyalomma asiaticum; assembly: GCA_013339685.2. Taxonomy (NCBI): domain Eukaryota; kingdom Metazoa; phylum Arthropoda; class Arachnida; order Ixodida; family Ixodidae; genus Hyalomma; species Hyalomma asiaticum. Next base: position 82,524,085 of record CM023487.1, on the reverse strand, counting down.
CCGGACCGTCGTTGTTTATGTTACGTTTCCAGAGCCATAAATGAAATGAAATGTTTTGTTAGTATTACAATGGGAACAATACTGGCCTGCAGTTAACAATACAAGTGTTCAGAGGTGAATAGTTCGGGATATAATTAAAGCTACACGCATGTTCCAGACGTCTGTGGGCAATTGGCGAAAAACTCATGCGAAAAGCTTTTTGGATTGCACGCCTAAATAAGTTATGTTTTTTTTAAATGATCATTGATGCTACACAGGTTGTTATGAAATCAAAAGTGCTGATAAAATTTAGAATCCGAGCACATAATCCGTGGACGATTGTTCCTGTTAACGAAACCTGCAATAAGTATTCTGTCCTATGCTTTCGTAAGGACGAATGGGGACCATAAAATCTCGACGTATTGCTCTATGTCTGTTCTTTCATCTGCATTGTCGTACATACTGCACTGACAGAAAAATTCTTTTGTATTATGCCAGTGTGAATAATATTTTTAGAGCGTTGCGCATCTGTTCCTGCAAACCGCTGCGTACCCGATTGCAACGGTTATTTGCAACGAAGCTACTACACACTTATATTACGTCTGTGCCATCTCTATATCAGCTCCACTTATTTCGTATGGGCTCGATTCGCTTTATCCACTGTCGTAAGCAGCATGAGTGCGAACTCCCCGTATATGATGGATGATACCACTCATTTCGGAGATGTAATAGGCATGCACACCGAATTTCCGCTGGCGACCATGCTACAGTAGTGCACATGTTACCGATCACAAAAATATCAGAGTACCGCGATAGGGTTTGCCTCCGGGCACAATTATATTCCCCTGTACTTTTTCACGTAGCATGCAGCATCCTGTAGAATAGCAACGGCGATGTCGAATGAGTTGAGCAACTCTGTGAAGACGACTTGCCCGCAAAGACACTTGAACATTGAACTCTAGGACTAGTCATTTTTACATGAACCCGATAACAATAGAACAAGGTACTTGGTAGCTGGTGATCTGAATTTGGTCCTGAGAACTCAGAATGAAGAATTCCATGATAAAGGAAGCATAAGAGTCGGACCACAGGAAGTTTCAACTCGTAAGATAATTATATAGATGCATTATAATCAGTGGTCTGAGGCTTTTCTTGAGGCCAAAAATTGGCCGAGCACTTCGACCACCTGTTCAACACATTTAGACTGTTTTAGATTTCAAGCAGCTTATGGCAGGGGCTTTGTCCGTCCCGCATCCCACACCCCCAGAGCGCATGCGCGTCCCTTCCCCTCTTTCTCCTCTCCTACGCTCCCTCTTTATCTCCTCTAGGAATCCTCTACTCTACTTAGCGGCGCGCACGACAGGTGGTGCGACAGCTGCGCACTTCGGTGGGGGCGCCACGGCAGTTCCGCGGTTTGAAAATGACGGAGCTCGCACACGTCATTCTCTCTCCTGTGCAGCGCCGCAATGATCGCTCGGGCCATCACGCAACCACTGCGTTCTCTCTGTTCTCTTATGCATTCACATTCGTCCTCTTAATAAAACTACACCATCTCCCGCTCAAGCTAACCATCTCCCCGCTGCTTCGCATCCACACATGGTTCCCTTTAGCGGGAAGTGTTGTAATTTTTTCTTTATACGCGCCAATAATTTTTGAACAATGGTGGAATGGAAATAGGAGGACGAGAGCAGAACCAGGGTGCTGAGAGACAACGCTGTTGAACAGTCAGTGTTATTGGCCTTCATGAGTGCAGGGCAAGTTTGGACAGGGGACACTGCTGCGTTCACGGGCTCCGACAGCGAGAACGGCTGTGTCATCGAGGTTGACAATTAAAGGGGTGGTGCAATATCTTCGTCAGGGGATTGGTCGCTGCGACCATCAAACGAGGCTGAAACTGGATAAGGCCTGAGAAGCAGACAGCTGCGAACATTTAGTGAATGAACTCTTTATATTTCCCTCCGAACGGCTCCTCGCACTCTTTTGCGCCGGCTCGAGCACTGCTGTCCGGAAATCTACACGAGTCCGGACACAGTCCAGGTGGAGCCTGGAAGGTGTAATTGATATAGCGAAGCTGCCACCAACAATTGAAAGAAGCATCGTAAATAGCCGCAACGACGTGGGAGTACAGGCTTGTAAGGAATGAAGATCTCAGAGTCAGTGATGATTGTGTTTGATACTAGGACACCATGCGTATGTATGCCCCGAGCCGGGCTCCACCGAATGCAGGGGCGGTTGAATTCCTAAACCGACCTGACCCAATGTGTGTCCCGAAATTCAAACTGTGCGGGGGTTTCAAACTGCGCGCGCCAACGTTTCTAAGCAATGCTCTGTCATCCCATACGCAGTAGGGGCACGACGGTAACCACCGCGACAGCAGCAATCAAGCGAAGGCACAGCTGGTCGAGGTAGAAAAGCAACGCTCGGATCCAGGCCGATCTACTCACACACGCCGGCACGCAACTGCTCGCGCTCTCGACCGCGAAGCCGCACACCTGCGAGGACAACGACCACCAGCAGGAGTCATTCAAGGTCAGAGGTGCGCTTCGTAGGGAAAACAACGGAGCCGTCGGCGCGCGGGTGGATGAAGTCAGAGGCGCTACGACTGCCATGCCGAAGGAATGTGAGGCCCACGGCCCAGATGGAGAACAGAGAGCTATGTTAGAACAAAAACTAAGACAGCTAAAAGCCGCCTATACTAAGCTATCGCTAGAATTAAAAGACATGTCCACAGCAAGCAGCACTACGCCATGAGCACTCCCAAACTACTAACCGCTGTCGAAACCCCCGGCCAATTGGGTCTGCGAGGCACTGAGAAGAAACAACGCGAGGAATGTCGCCTCCTAGGAAACTAGAGGTATCGCAACCGCGAATGGCCTTGCGATCAGACATTGTGGACGTCATCAGCGATAATATGAGGCTCATGAACGCGAGAATCATACCAATGAACGAAAAAATGGCCATACTTAGCACTCGAGTACCTGCAAACTGAAATATATCGAAACAGCATGCTAATATTGGCCATGGAGAGATGTGTTCACCGCACATCGGTGCGAACGGCCCAGTAGATCAGGGTTTCACCGCAAACGAAAGGGGCTACAAGTGCACGAAAGAGGACGACCCCTCGAAAAAGGCGGTCGTCCTCCAGATGGTCATATTAGAAACTGGGAAGCCACACGACATCCTGCTACAAGATAAACTAATACAAGGAACACTACGAGAAACTGGCCCTTAGGACCTAAAAAGCTGTAGCCTGCTGAAACGGACAAGACCGAGGCCTTGCTATACTGTTTCGAAAGATCCCGTACATTCGGCATGAAATTCTACACACAGCTCGCTATCTAGGACTAACAATGAAGGGCATAACGAACCTCCACGTAGACAGCAAGAAAGCACTTATCACAGTAATCTGCACAGCAGCCCTAGGTTACGAGGCAAGGATTCAGAGGCCTACCGGGGGAGATTGCGAACATCACCATAGATAGTTTGGCAAGTGTAGGCGGTGATTTTGACGTCTCACGTCAGGCATGGGGCGACGTGTATCCCTCCACTAAGAGTAATCGTCTTCACACGACAGCGACCGATCTCTACCTAAAGTTCATGACAGACCCTGAAAAAATAACTATATATGATACTTCCGCATGTCGACACGACTCCTGATGTCACCTTCGTCCTCGGAGTAGACCTCGGAAGTGACCACTACATTCATCTCCGAATTAATGCAGGCTTCCTGAGAAAGAAGCAAATGGAGTGCAAACTCATCGACTGGGACAAGTTTGGAAAGTCTTACGCAGCCATTCAACTCATCAACGTAAACCACACAGCACATGATAACTAGCCGGATCGATCACCTGAAAGTATAAATCATGGCCTCATACAGAACTATTATCACCGACGTAAAGGTAGAGAGAATGGACAGTTGGTTAGCAAATATTCTGGAAGCCAAGCAATTCACACTATCCAGGTGGAAGGCTGAGTGTTTCAACAAGACACTATGCAGGAGGCTCAGCGAAGTCAACAATATCAGTGAATAATACGGCGTGGTAATCTCACAACAGCAATGGAATAAACTGTGTAACTCTCTCAACAGGCAAATACAGAATGGAAGGGGGCGGAGACTGGTAAAAGTCCTCATCGGTGAAAACGGCACCAAGATCAAAGCAATGGAAAGGATCAGGCTAAGCAAATCAGTGTACACCGTGAAGCAAAGCAATACTGGCGAAGAATTTATAGACGACTTCCCAAACTGTACCTACGGCTTAATTCGTGGCAACCCACTGTCTCGCAAAGAACTACAACGGTGCCTTATAATCAGGGCTTGATGCGGACTTTACAGAAACCGAAATATGCTTCGCAGTTCACGAGCAGTAACTCGCATCAGGCCACGGTGGTATCAAAAACTGGACTCACCAAAATTTAGACTAGAATCCGGTCACGCCCTCAATGCAATAAATCAACGAAGCGTTGAACACCGGCGATCTACCTGCAAATCGGCAGCATGCAAACACGGTACTCGTCGCAATACCGGGCAAGCCACTGGGGACACAAAACTTGAGATCGATCAATTTAACGTTCTGCTTAAAGGTAGCCGAAGATGCCATCCTCAACTCATTATCGCGGCCTGGAGAAGACAAGTAAGATTTCCCCTAAAACATCGGCAGTAGGCCGGGTCTCTCCAGGCAAGGCTCTGTGCTAAGATTCAAGTAAATTCTGCTTTAAGGGAACACAGCAAGGTGCTTCCTTATCGATTAATACTGGGAATGCGTTCTGAATGTTACGGCGCATCACGAATCGGTACAGTGGTCTGAGCGAACACGTCATCGGAATAGTTTACGCTTCTCTCTCGCATCACATACGAGGCTGCGGTGCGCAAATGAAAAACAAAAAACGAAGACGGGAACGGCTCGAAGTAGGTCTGCACATTCGATGAGCTTTCAAGGCAGCTTTGGGGCTCCCAGAAAATGCCTCCCCTAATATACTTATACAAATAGGAGTGCACAATCCACTTGCCCAAATCATTGGTGCTCGACACGTGGCAGAGATCACAAGCATGTGAAGTACCAGAGCAGGCACAGATATTATCGTCAAGCTCGGCCTGAACACCATCGCTGAAAGGGGCAAATGCCCATAGTTACCTAAATAAATTTGAGAAGCAGTTACAGAGCTTCCCTTCCGAGGAAGCATACACCAGTTCCACAATAAAGGAAAAAGACTCGCCAGCACCAGAGCCCTCGCAGCCGAAGCGTGGAGGTCTCCCGAAGCGGACATTTTGTGGATGCAGCGCACGTATCGGGGAACCATGCCTACTCGGCAGCAGTAATCGAAGGACAAGGGTGAACGCGGAACTCACTCACGCTTACTACCAAGAAGCCAGAGATAGCCGGCAAAGCAGCGATAGGACTCGCTCTGAAAAACATTCGAGCTTCATTACCCTATGCAGCGACTCTAGGTCAGCCACTGGAACTTTCGCCAAGGGTGGGACAGACAAGTTGACGTTGCGAACGTTATGCGGAAGTACCATCACCGATCACTCGATCGTTTGGTTCTGGGCGCACATGGGCATCTTAAGGGGAGGCCATCGGTATCTGAACGAAACAGCACACCAGGCGGCGCGAGGATTCATCGACTACAACACTCCGTTTTCCCACGCCGCCCCAAATATTTATTTATTGAGTGATACTGTTAACCCTCTCTTGAGGGTTGTTACAGGAAGGGCACAATGAATAACACTTCACACACTTACATGGAGCAACGGCCAATTAACAAGCAACACCATAGCTATTACAAGTGTCTATCTAACAATACTTGAAAATCGGATACATCATTTGTTTGTACAGCTTCCTCTGGCAAACTGTTCCACAAGGTAATGACATCAGGGAAAACTGAAAAACGAAATAAATCAGAACGGGTCTGTATTGGTTGCACAATCAGGGGATGTGTTGTTCGCAGAGGCCGTTTTTCAAGCAGCTGTTTTATATATGCATCTCTGTTCACTTTTACCTTTCCATGTAATATCTGAAAGAATAATTTCAATCGACACTTCTGTCTTCTCACTTCTAACAGTTCCAAATCACATGCCTTTAAATTATCCGTTACCGAGTCTGTTCGCCTGTATTTCGAACAAATAAAGCGTACTGAGAGTCTCTGAATACGCTCCAATTTTTTCTTAAGACCCTTCCGATGCGGGCTCCAAACTGCGCTAGCATATTCTAGAATAGGACGTATATAAGTTTTATATGCCAATAATTTCACCCCTCTCATTGCTTTCGGTATTTTTTCCTCAAGAAACATAATTTTTGGTATGCTGACGAACATATGTTATCTACATGATGTGTCCAATTCAACTTATCTGTAATTGTCAAACCTAAGTACTTAAAGCTTGTCACGTTATCCAGGATTCCGTCCTCAATCATATATTCTAACAAAAGTGGAGTTTTCTTTTTCGTTATTCGAGTGTACGTGGACTTTTTGAAAATAATTTCCATCCCCCATTTTCTGCACGACGAACTTAGTGATTGAAGACAGTGATTAATTTTCAGCTGGTCGTCTCTGCATGTAACTTGGCAATAAATCAGACAGTCGTCTGCAAAAAGTTTAATTTTTACAGGCGGTTCGACAACTTCGGCAATGTCGTTTATATATACCAGGAACAAGAGTGGTCCCAAAACGGAGCCCTGCGGTACTCCTCAATGAACCTCTAAATTGCTCGATAAACCATTTTTAACTTTAACAGCTTGTTGCTAGTGTGATAAGAATGCACCAATCCAGTCAAGCAACTGCGTACTGATTCATACACCACGAAGTTTAGAAAGAAGTTGATGGTGAGATACTTTATCAAATGCCTTTGCGAAATCAATACATATAACATCAATTTGCTGACTTGCATCCAGAGAAATGCAAATTTCATGAATTGTTTCAATAAGTTGTGTAGTAACAGTAGCAAGACCGGATCTGAAGCCATGCTGGAAAGGGCACAAGATATTATTTTCTTCTAGAAACTGTCTTATATGTTTTGCTATGATGTGTTCAACCATTTTGCAGCACACGGATGTAAGAGATACAGGTCTATAGTTGTTTACTAACATACCGTTACCACTTTTGAATATAGGAACGACTACTGCACTGCGCCAGTCTTGGGGTAACGAGCTGTAGTTCAAGGATTTTCGAAACAGCACTGTAAGGTAACAAGACAACCACTCTGCATATCGTCGCAAAAACGCAGTTGGTATACCATCCGGTCCGGCAGATTTCTTTGTGTCTAACAGTAATAATTGGTTAAATATTCCTTCATGAGTAATGCAAATTTCTTCCGCCATGCTTGTCAGTGGAAGAGGTAACTGATACTCTTCGGTATCGTCTTGGCGCTTGATAAACACTGATTGGAAGTAACGATTGAACCTGTTGGAAATTTCACCCTCCTCCTCTATGACTTCCGTTCCATCTAACATCTGTTCAATTCTCTCACCCTTGCTCTGGAAAAATACCTAAATTGTTCGTGGAGAATCCTGCAGAAAGCTAGTGAGCGTTTCATTGAAAAATGTTTCCTTAGCTTGCCTCAGTTCTGTTTTTAGGTTCTTTTTAATTATCGAAATTTAACTGTCGCTGCCTTTCGTTTACGCAGTCTTTTTATTTTGCGTTTCATATGGATGACGTTCCTATTTATCCACGGGTTGCGTTGCTTTGTTTTTTTTTGTCCGCGTGGGTATAAAGTTGTCTATACAGTGCTGTATTATTTCTTTAAAACGCCTCCACAAGTTTTCAATTGATTCCATCTCTGACGCGTTCTGAATACCATCAAGTGATAGCTCCGAATAATCAAGAATAGATGTATCATCTGTAGCAGGTTAGCAGGTTAGCATTAGCAGTATCTAGAGGACCAGTATGAAGTTTTCCCTGATTAATGTGAGGCAAATTAAAGTCGCCAGCCATTATTAGTCTTGTATTTTCATTTACATTGGAACACAAAAACATGTTCAAGTTTTCTAGGAACTGAGCTGGAGTGCAAGGTGGTCTGCACGCGGCTCCAATAACATACACTGTATTAGCATAATTCACCTTACACCAAACCATTTCTGAAAAGGTACAATTTATTTTTGTTTAAACTAATGAACTTTTGATCGCCAGTGCAACACCACCACCTCGGCAATCCCTGTCCCACCTGAAGATCTTATAACCCACCGGAACAATGCAACTGTCTTCGACAGTATTATTTAACCATGTCTCAGTTATTATAACTACATGCGGGCTATACGAAAGTAATAAATATTCGAATTCTGCTACTTTGTTAACGACGCTCCTTGCGTTTAGCACAAGAAATCTTAGCTACGATGGTGGCGATGCAACTTGCCTCCCAAACATTTTGACTGATGATCTTGTCGCTGAACTGCGCAGGGCAGAATCACCCGCATTATCTTTGCGCAGCACTTTATCTTGAGTTTGTTTACATGGGCAGCGGGTTTTCTTTTCGTCATCCCATTCAAAGAAGTCATCATTTACCTTAAGCTTATCGTGTATCAGTTTTACTTTCGCTCCGTTAGCTCTTTCTGTTTCGCTACTTTTCCACAACATTTTTCTGCGCATGACTGTTTCTTTAGCGTAATCATGACTGATTGTAATAGAGCTACCCTTTAATTTGTTAGCGCTCCTTAGTGTACTTTCCTTTTCGCGATAATCAAAAAAATTCATGATTACAGGTCTCTTGTTGTTTGGTCTTTGTCTGCCCAAGCGGTGCATTCGGTCATCTGATTTCACGTTGATGCCCAGAGTCTCGGAAAATAGGTTATCAAAAACAGCTTTCGTCAAATCGGATGTATATTCGGCAGGCACCTCAGGTAGTCCGAAGACCAACAAGTTATTTCGCCTAGACTTGTTCTCGTATTCAGTCAATTTGTCTGCCTGCTGGCGAACAAGAGATTCCAGGCTACTGATACGTTCGCCCATTTCTTCGATGACATCTAAGTAACCCGCAAGCTTGTCGCTTTTAGAAGTCAAGTATGAAATATCCTGCCTCATAGCATCCATCTTAGCGTCTGACGCCGCCTGATTTTCTAAGATTTTCTCTAGCATCTGCGCTGTGCTTGGTCCGGGATTTTTCTCGAGATCACCTGACGTCAAGAGCATCAAGACCGCAGACAACAATCATTCCTACAAGCAACACAAGCAGCCGGGCACGGCAATATTAACAAAAATTGGTTGTCCGTTCGTAAGCATGCAGTATTGTAATGGTAACGAACCTGCAAAGCAATACTGGCGAAGAATTTATAGACGACTTCCCAAACTGTACCTACGGCTTAATTCGTGGCAACCCACTGTCTCGCAAAGAACTACAACGGTGCCTTATAATCAGGGCTTGATGCGGACTTTACAGAAACCGAAATATGCTTCGCAGTTCACGAGCAGTAACTCGCATCAGGCCACGGTGGTATCAAAAACTGGACTCACCAAAATTTAGACTAGAATCCGGTCACGCCCTCAATGCAATAAATCAACGAAGCGTTGAACACCGGCGATCTACCTGCAAATCGGCAGCATGCAAACACGGTACTCGTCGCAATACCGGGCAAGCCACTGGGGACACAAAACTTGAGATCGATCAATTTAACGTTCTGCTTAAAGGTAGCCGAAGATGCCATCCTGAACTCATTATCGCGGCCTGGAGAAGACAAGTAAGATTTCCCCTAAAACATCGGCAGTAGGCCGGGTCTCTCCAGGCAAGGCTCTGCGCTAAGATTCAAGTAAATTCTGCTTTAAGGGAACACAGCAAGGTGCTTCCTTATCGATTAATACTGGGAATGCGTTCTGAATGTTACGGCGCATCACGAATCGGTACAGTGGTCTGAGCGAACACGTAATCGGAATAGTTTACGCTTCTCTCTCGCATCACATACGAGGCTGCGGTGCTCAAATGAAAAACAAAAAACGAAGACGGGAACGGCTCGAAGTAGGCCTGCACATTCGATGAGCTTTCAAGGCAGCTTTGGGGCTCCCAGAAAATACCTCCCCTAACATACTTATACAAATAGGAGTGCACAATCCACTTGCCCAAATCATTGGTGCTCGACACGTGGTAGAGATCACAAGCATGTGAAGTACCAGAGCAGGCACAGATAGTATCGTCAAGCTCGGCCTGAACACCATCGCTGAAAGGGGCAAATGCCAATAGTTACCTAAATCCACTTGAGAAGCAATTACAGAGCTTCCCTTCCGAAGAAGCATACACCAGTTCCACAATAAAGGAAAAAGACTCGCCAGCACCAGAGCCCTCGCAGCCGAAGCGTGGAGGTCTCCCGAAGCGGACATTTTGTGGATGCAGCGCACGTACCGGGCAACCATGCCTACTGGGCAACAGTAATCGAAGGACATGGGTGAACGCGGAACTCACTCACGCTTACTACCAAGAAGCCAGAGATCGCCGGCAAAGCAGCGATAGGACTCGCTCTCAAAAACATTCGAGCTTCATTACCGTATGCAGCGACTCTAGGTCAGCCACTGGAACTTTCGCCAAGGGTGGGACAGACAAGGTGACGTTGCGAACGTTATGCAGAAGTACCATCACCGATCACTCATCGTTTGGTTCTCGGCGCACATGGGCATCTTAAGGGGAAGCCATCGGTATCTGAACGAAGCAGCACACCAGGCGGCGCGAGGATTCATCGACTGCAACACTCCGTTTTTCCACGCCGCCCCACATATCGAGTATAGGGATCAATTATTCACTTACATTCAGCTCACTAAGCACTTTTATCTAGGCAGACGAGAGTTCCCCCTGAAGAATATTTAGTGCGAAGCCAGCGGTCCGGATTAACTCATACATCAAACCCTGTTCTTTGGTGCACAGCAACCGAGACTACGCTGGACAACAAATGTGGGAACAGTGCAATGAACGTGTATACTCGAACCGTATGCTGTGTCGTGGTGCATCGAGTGGTGGTGGTGGTAAAAGTATTTATTTCCGACGTTTGAATGCGGGGGCAGAACCCCCTGCATGGCACGTGGGTGCTCCTTCACTGAGGAGACACCCTTACAAAGCAAACGAAAAGCCTTGAAGCGCAATCCTCTTCAACGCGCAGGAGATGACCTTGCGTTGATCGAGAGCACAAGTGCGGGTGATGATAGTCTCCGAGTAAGACCCTGCCTCAGCCGGTGATGTGGCATAGGGGATGTGGGGCACGTGAGGAGGATGTGTAGAAAATCCCCTGGTATGCGCAAAGTTTACGTGAAGAGGGGAATTGGTATGGGTATTGGGCGTTTAGTGGTATGCGGTATAAGGCGGTCCGAGTTAGTAATGTGATGCTTACGCCACGAACGAGGAGCATTGGGCCAAAGTTCTAAAGAGTGTTGATTACAAGTTAACTTCAGGCTGTCCAGGAGGTCCGCGAGGAGGCGGAGACTTTCGAGCTTTCTGTGCCGACGTGGAGGTGCCCTCTACACTTGGAGCCTAACTGAAGGCCCTTCAGAACCCCCGCTTTCGGAAATAGAGCTTTACCACTACCAGTAGAGTGACTTGAGGATTGCTTCGGTGAGGAAGTCGTGGTTTGTAAAGATGAGTGTCTATATCCAACCGAGCCATTTCGCTGAGAGAAGCGAGGAGTCGTTCAGGCGAAAGACGTGTCCCTACAGCCGTTTCTAAATTTATAGAGCATGGACAAATAGAGAAAAAAGAGTGAAGCGCTGCCCGCAGCGTAAGGCGAGCGGCCGAGCAGTAGTGCTGTTCTCATTCTGTCGGACGCGGCCGAGCAGTAGCGCTGTCAGTTGAGCCGCGACGTTAATCATGGCGCACCCCACCGAGAGTCTTGCGGAAATCACCATTCACGAGAGCAGACAGCTGGCTATGGGCGTGGTTTCATTTTTCTAAGGAAAGAATAAGGTTTCTCTGTTCAGATCGTCAGCTTATTGCGGGATGCATTGCTATTTTCTTGGAATTCGTCAGAAATAATTTAACACGCCGATCGGTACTGAAACATGCAGTCAATTTGAGACAAAACAGCGCTCACTTCGTCGAGAAGCACGGCATCGTTTTAGATGCGCCAAGTTGAACTCAAACCCTGCTAGGAAAACGGCGTGAGCAGCGAGAGCTGCAATGCGCAAGTCGAAGCGCATACGATGCAATTCTGGTGTTTTCCGAAAGCTTCTACTATATAGTCATCGCAGACAGAGAGAGATTCTATTTATTTAGGAAAGTGAAGAAAATAGGATGCAGAGTGCACGGTAACTGTCTCTCAGTGAGGACACCTCAACCGATACACTCAGGGGATGGGGGAATTAAATGGAGAGAGAGTAGAAACAAGGGAGGCAGAGGTCAAAACCACACCATGTCCGGCCACATACACAAGCACACAAACACAAGGGGAACCTCAACACAAACACGAACAGGGAACACAAACAGCCTGGCAAGCGGCTTTAAAGCCGCCCAGTCAGGCCAGTGACCTCGGTAAATGAGAGGAGGGCTGCAAGGGCAGAGCGGCGCCGTTCATTGCAGCCTTCAGGAAACAGGAGCTGCTCTGTTGAGATGCGCGCTGAATCGTAGGAGCTGGCGCAGTCAGAAAGTGGAGTGTCGGCTGAGTGAGCGTGCTTTGCGAGCTCGTCTGCTGCCTCGTTACCCGCTATGGCCACGTGTGCGGGCAGCCACTGGCGAACGACATCGCAACCGCTCTCCCGCAGGGACAGGAGGTTTCGAGCCACTCGTTGGGCGAGTGGCGGGCCGCATTCCTCCCTCGCGATAAGTCGGAGGGCAGGTTTCGAGTCGCAAAATATGGCTGCAGACTCGACACCCGGCGATTCTCGGAGGAGTTCCGCAGCCAGTTGCAGCCCGACGAGCTCCGCTGTCGTAGATGAGGCACAGTAGCTCAGCCGACACTGTCTGTGCACTCCAAGTTCCGATGCAGTGCAGGCAGCGGCGGCAGAGCGATCGCGCAGCACGGAACCGTCGCTAAACACGTGCACTCTGCCGGCGTGGTCCTCGTGTATCCGCGTCGCCGCCTCCTGCACGACGGCACTGTGCGATGTGTGGCGCTTTGTGCGCATGCCCGGAAGAGTCACTATCACTGGGAGATGCACGTCGCGGTGAGGGGCTGGCCAGGGCGCACAGGGCACGGGGTCGTCCACCACGATGCTCTCGTAGAACTCCATGACACGGCCCACACGAGAACGCGGAACTCGGCGCAGACTGTCAAGGAGAGGGGCAGCACCAGGCGCGCGATGTATCCTCTCGATATGGCACAGTGCGCGCATGTCGGCCGTGAGGGACAGGGGCCACGCACGAGCCTCCACAAGGGTGTCCGCCACACGGGAGCTGCGGGACATTCCGTGGCACATGCGGAGGACTCGACGATGGTCCCGGTCGATATGGCGCCAGTGGGTCACCGACACACCGCACAGAGGGAGCGCGTAGTACACAAGGGACAGCGCCATCGCCTCGTAGATGTTGCACGCAAACGAGGGAGGGCAGCCGTCCCCGCGAGCCAGGAGTTTGCGCACAGCTCCCTCAACACACCGAGAGGATTGGCGGATGCGTCGTACCTCGGGTGTCCACCGCAACCGGTTATCGATTGTCAACCCGAGGTAGCGGACGCAGTTTCGCCAGGAGATCGTTTCGCCGCGGAGCTGTAAACACGGCAGGGTGCGCCGATGAGCTGCTCGAGGGTGGATCACGAGGGACTCGGTTTTCGCTGGCGATAGGGCGAGTCCGATGCCGTCGATGAACGTGGCCACACACTCGAGCGCTTGTTGGATGGATGCGCGCACCCTGCTGCACTGTCGCGTAGGGCCCCGCACGTACAACGCGATGTCGTCAGCGTAGATCACCGCGCGCACAGGGAAGGGAGCCACACTCGGGAGGCACTCTATGAGCGGCGCGAGCACAAGGTTAAAGAGGAAAGGGCTCAACACACTTCCCTGTGGGACGCCCGAGGTCACGGGGCGCGGTGAGCACGTCTCTCTCCCCACTCGCACACGAAACGAGCGGTCGGTTAGGAAAGCCTGCACATAACGCAAAAGTTTGCCCTCCACACCGAGTTCGCGCACTGCGTGAAGGATGGACTCGTGGGGGAGAGAGTCAAATGCTGACTTCACGTCGAGGAGGAGCAGAATCGCCATCTCCTTGTCGTGCAGGGCTTGCTCCAATGTGCTGACCACGGCGGCGATACAGTCGGGAGTGGCGCGACCAGGACGGAAGCCGCACTGCTCCGCGGGGAAATAGCCTCGCGCCGTCGCAATCCACTGTAGGCAATGTAATGCCATGCCCTCCATGGTTTTCCCAGCCACGGAGGTAAGCGAGATGGGCCGGTAGGAATTTAATTCCCGCGGCGGTTTACCTCGCTTTAGCACAGGGACCACGACGGCAGAGCGCCACGGATCGGGGAGGTTGCCACTGGAGAAGACCTTGTTGAACGCCTCCAGCCAGAGAGAGCACTGGGAGGCATCCAGATTTCTTAGGAGCTGGTGAGTAATGCCGTCGGCTCCAGGGGCACTGCGCTTTCGCTTGCGGTGGAGGACTCGCTCCAGTTCGGAGAGGGCGAAATCCTCCTCGCACAAAGCACGGATTTCGGTGGCGAGCGCCGGATCGGGAGGTGGGAGGGGCCGCGCGGCAGGGTTGCTGGCACGCACGATGACCCGCGCAGGAGTAGCCGCAGGGAGCTCGAAGGTGGAGGCAATGAGCTCAGCAAGGGCTATCTCAGAGATGCCGCGCGACACGGCAATCGCGAGCACAGGGAAACGGGATGCCGTGGGATTGAGCATAGCCCGCATGATGTGCCAGCCGCGGCCGCGACGGTGTGGGTCGCTCAGTGATGAGCATACGCTCGTCCAGCTGCGAGCGCGCAGACGCCTCGCATGTCGCCTGCACACCGCGTCGAGGCGATTGTACATCGTCCACACGCCGTGGTCAGCACCTGAACGGACAGCACGTCGTTGCGCACGTCGCGGAGCCGCACGCAGGTTGAGGAGTTTTATATCCGGCACTGGAGTTCCCGCGGGCACAACACAGCGCGTCGATGCACGTTCACGACACTCAACGAGGTGCGTGAAGAAGTCGTCCCCACAGGGAACTGAGGCACACAACTTTCAAAAGAGAGGCCACCGCACCACACTGTAAGTACGCACTGCACTGCGGGCGGGCTGTCTGGGCGAGAGGGTGATCGGGTAGTGGTCTGACCCGGCCGTGTCGGCGTCGCGCTTCCATTCGTAAGAACAGCGCTCCGACACGAGTGCCAAGTCGATCACTGTTCCGGCAGAGCCACGGCGCACGAACGTGGGTATTGTTGTTGTTGTTTTGTGGGGTTTTACGTCCCAAAACCAGTTCTGATTATGAGAGACGCCGTAGTGGAGGGCTCCGGAAATTTCGACCACCTGGGGTTCTTTAACGTGCACTGACATCGCACAGCACACGGGCCTCAACATTTCGCCTCCATCGAAATGCAGCCGCCGCGGCCGGGATTCGATCCCGCGACCCTCGGATCAGCAGCCGAGTACCTTAGCCACTAGACCACCGTGGCGGGGCCACGAACGTGGGTAGTCCCGTGTTTATCACGAGGAGGCCCGCCGTGGTTATCGCATCGTGAAGGTCACCGCCGCGTCTCGTTGTGGTGGGACAGCCCCAGTTCACGTGGTGCGCATTAAAATCCCCGCACAGCACATGATCGCGCGACAGCACAGTAGCAAGCGCCGTCACGAAAGCGTAGCTTACACCGACAGCTGGCCGGACATACACACTCGCGACGGATGTGTCCACTCGGCCAATGCGCACTGTGGCCGCCACACACTCCACTGTGGAGCTACAGAAGCTCTCTGTGGGGACCACGGCATGGGCGTGTGTCGCGCGGATGTATAAGGCGGCACGGGGCCTCCCAGACGGGTGAGAGTCGTCGGAAGACGGAGCGTCACTGCACTCATCCAGCGCACACTGAGTGGGGCTGCTGTAACCGATGTAGCTGGGCAGCGATACCTCCTCCGCACGCACGTACGTTTCCTGTAGCGCCAGGACGTCGTAATCGCGCAGGGGAAGGTACACCGCGAGCTCAGCAAGTCGGCGGCGCAAGGAGAAGCAGTTCCACTGCAGTATGCGCGGCCGGGGTTCTCGACGACTACTCGCCATGGCTTGGTGTTAGGGCTTCGTGGGTGGCCAGCGCTGCAGCACACAGCAGGCGAACCGGTGACTCAGGAGGGAGGAAGCCAATGACAGCATTCACTGCGGCCGCTAGAACCGCGATGACCGCCTCCCTCATGTCTGTATGGCTGCGTCCGACAGGTGCGGGGGCAGGCCTCGCCTCCGGCGTGCGTGCGGCAACGGTGGCGACGGACGCAAACGGCACTCCCTGAGGCTGCGATGTGCGCGGTGCAGGGGCAGTGCCTCTTGCGATGGTGAGTGCGTCGAGGCGGGTCAGTTGTGCGGGCGCTTGGCCGCGCACCTCGAGAAGCCGCCGTTCCTCCTGCCAGCGCGGACACCGCGGTTCGGTGGCGAGATGGCGACCGCCACAAAACAAGCACTTTGGTGATGTCGCGGTGCATTCGGAGTGCTGGTGAGGGCCCCCACATCCGAGGCAACGTTGAGCCATTGTGCACGTCACCTCGGTGTGCCCGTACCTCGCGCAGCGAACGCACTGGGCTGGTCGAGGTCGCCGCGGTTGCACCGTTCGTCGCTGCTTAAAGAGTTCCACTTCAGCCGGCGGTGTCGCCCCACTGAAGCGCACGACGACGTTGCGGCCGGCGCGCGAACACTCCAGCACTGGCAGCCGCGAATTGATGTTTTCGTGGATCTCCTCCTCGCTGAGGGCGGGGTCCACATTTTAGAGCACGCCGCTGCATGTGTTGGTGGCCGCCCGTCTGGCACGCACCGCAACACCGCAAATGTCACTGACTGTGAGGAGGGAGGTTATGGACGCACCCGCGGGGATGTCTGCCGCAACCACATTTCGTCGGAAGTTAATCCTGACGCGCAGGACTCCGTCCATCGGCGCCAGGAATGCCGAGATGGCCTCCTGTGACACAGGCCGGAAGGTCACTCTCCTGCCGACAGGGCGGAAGAGGACAGTGTCGGTCTGTGCAGCAGGACGGCCGGGGGGCGATCGGGGGGCAACAGGAGCTGGCACGGAAGGGCGCGGACCGTTGGCTCGCAGTGGCGGGATTCCGGTGACAAGCGGCGCGCAGAGGGGCGTGCCGCTCGGGGCCCCTGTCGAAGGAAAGGCCGGGAATTCCTCGGCGTCGGCTGCTGGAGGAGACGGCCCGAGGACACAGCTGGGGTCATCGCATCGCAGCGGATGAGCACGTGAGACAGGCAGGGAGAGAAGGACCAAGAGGACAGTACGCGCCGACGCTAACTGCGACATGCGAAGGATAAGGAGGTGCCTCCAACGCGAAGAATTATCGAGTTTGGTCGGAAGCCTCAGTTACGCGCGTGCTGAGTTAAGCGACCCGTGCCGAAACTGCTTGAATGCGCGTGGGAAAAATTGAAAGAATCGACCTGGGGCTGTCAGCAGCAGATGTTGGTCCGTGAGCTATCACGTGCCACAGTCAAGGAAGAAAGTACGCTACTCCGCGGACCAACCATCGAGATAGACCTGCGAACTTAGCATTGACGAGTCGGTGCGAGTGGCGCTGGTGAATAGGACTGTTCTTGTTTTATTCTCTTGCTTACTTGTTTTATGAGTTTGTACTTACGGTGTTAGCTGGCTCCGTGTTACGTTGGAGCCCATCTATGTTTCTCTTTTGAGAAGCGGTATTCTTGCACGTTTATGAAACTCCCTATTCGAAGAGAATATATCTGTTTTGTTTTGATCACCCTTGGCTTTGGCTTGGTCTTCGAACCACTGCTGGTGTTTTGCTAGTGTACTAAAGGTACCCAAAACTTAATTGTCGAAGTTTTCATGTGATCGCTATCGGGGAACTGAACGTCGCTTCGTGGTGATTGCCTCCCGTGTATTATAGCTCGGGGTGGGCACACACTCACTTGAAAGGCGTTCATAATGCTGCCCCCAAGTTTTGTGAAGCGAGCTCGTGGCTATGCTTTCACTCCGCAATGCTTCTACGGCTAACCCTCGAGCTCACCTCTTTTAACCGGGCAGCATACTGTGCGTGTGCGGCGTAAGTAAACGGTGCACTTGGACATTTCAACAGGCATAAGACGCCTCCTTTTACTTATATAGACACTATAATTGTGGTCACTACGAAATTTCAACAGGGTGCTTTTACTTTGCCTACCAAGACGTCTTCACAACTAGGCTATAGTTATTTTTGAGGGTTTTTGAGTCCTGGGGCCTGCCGCTTTTATTCACTAAAAACCATGAGTGGCTTCTGTGTGGCACCTGTGGTTTGTTGATACGGACACTTTTTTACAGATGGACATGTTCTGCTTCACCGCTTCTACGCTGTTGAGATGGTGTGCTATCGCCTGCTTGCTCTTGAGTTTTTGCGGAATAGTTGAGCATACAACCTCGGCGAGAAAAAAGTGGTTTTCCCTCACCCTCCTGGAGGTTGCATATATGGTACGTTCTTTTACTATATAAGATATCAGATTACGGAATGACTCATTTTTGTGCAAATTGAATACGTTTATATATTTATTATAAGACAGTTATGCATGGTCGTGCTTAAGTACACAAACTAGGCTGGAGGTGTAAATTGAGGTATCGCGTTAACATTGGCCGAACGTCTCTCCTTATACTACATGTTCAGAAAAGTTGGTGCTTGCAGACTTTGAGGCCGCTGGAGCAAACGCCTCCCCTAATGAAACCCTATGAAACTCGAAACAGCTGAATTACCTTAACACGAGAGGAGCCGTCGTGACCACTGTGGAGGATTTGCTCGAGGGGCAGGCCTCTCCACCCACTTATCTGTACAAGGTGCCTACAACGAACCGCAGCTTCGTCTTCAGAGAATATTGACAGCACAAAAAGAAAGAAAATATCCTCTCTTTTTTATACAATCTCTGAGACGGACTCGACCATAGAAGTGCAGGACTCTAAAAGCAAGGTGTCCCCAAGCCATACGTGATCTCGCTTGCAATGACCACAGCCGGGAGACTGAGGATAGTCCCCTTTATTCGATACACCGTAACATTCAAATCGGAAAATTAAGCAGTCAAAGGTCCTCTGTCCTAGGCTAAACAATCGTTGTTCAGATCTGTACGAGCACCCAGCGGCTTTGTCACCAGGCCATAATGTATGAAAAGACCGCTGATTTGTAGCGAGCGTGCGTGGGTTTTGGTCTTTGAAAGGAACGGTTTGTATTCGAGACGATTACGCACAACCAACATCTAGAGATAGAAACTGATGGGGTTTTACAGGGCAAAAATGCGATATGGTGATCGGGCATGTCGCAGTGGCGGCCTCCGGCAAATATGACCACCCGGCATTCGTAAGCGTGCAGTGACAAGAGTACAGGGACCTCTACTATGTTTGCCTCCATCCGAAACCCGACCCCAGCGGCTAGGATCGAACCCAAGTCTTTCGAGTCAGCAGTCACGTACTGCAAGGAATGTACTGCCGTGGTGGGCCACATAATACAGTGTGGAATCAATTCGTTTCCACTCAATGCATGCGCAAAAGGAAGAGCAAGTGGTCCTCAGCTCCTGAGGCTTCTGGTGGAAAGAAGAAAGGTCGTTAAAATCCAGGCTATTGGATGGTGGAGAATACCCATTCCGCTTATTCGTCTTTGGATGTCGATGAGTAATTGTAAATTCCGCCTTATTCGTGCAGCACTGGAAATGACTTAGCAAATGCTAATCAGCATGTCATAGATCTTTTAACGAACACAAGGCTTTCAGTGCAGAACGTGCCCCGACAGGTGGAAACGCCTGTGACATCAACGGTTCATTGCATGAATGTGAATCGCAATTTTCAGCACCTCCTTCTCGTGGAATTACCGAGGCGCCCCGCTCACCTCAGTGGCATTTGCCCCTGCTGGCTTTCACGCAAAAACAACGACTGCGGCGATGCAGCATTGTCTATTCATGAGCAAACCTGTTCATGAGAATGTCTTGGTTTCGCAATGGAGTCTCAACTGCGCTTGAAGAACACTGTTATACTCCGTTATATCGAGGTACGCGACTCCAACGAGTTCCACCCGTAATATGAAAACTAACAGCGTAACGGTAGCCGTTAAGCTGCTACCTGGGATAATATAACTTGTTCCACCTGAATCGGAGTGCATTTATGTTTGAGAAATATGAAAGGCATGCATACGTTATATCTCAATCGAGTGCAGACAATTTTAGGCATAAATAAAGTTTGGTATAGTGCCCTGTTTTTTTGTAGAGTGGGAATGCTCTCGGAACATTATGTAAACAACCAGAAAACTCCCTTTTAATGGGCGTAATTCGCTGGCTCAGTGTTTAGCCTGCTTTTATGCATTGTGTCATCATTCAAAGCAATCTGAAAGGTCATGAGTAAACTTTCTTTCACGTTACAGTTGGTTTTATGCATCTACAACCTAACCTTGTTCTGCAGAGCCTGAGGATGTCCTCCCACGGCTTGAATATTTGTCTGCTCCTTCATTTCATACCCGGCATTTCTTTCCGTGGTTGAAGTACAGAAATTAGTCGCCAACAAGTGCGGCACTATGAAATGTACTTTAAGATATTGCATTCTGAAGAACTTCATAAAGAACTGACCATAGACGGCACGCTGTCTTGGCGTTAGAATGAGCCTCTTACGGCACTTTCCGAGGAACACGCATTTTGGCGAGCACTGCGCGCTAACAGGAACACTCTATAGTTGATCTTCGATCACAAGTGCTTCCACAAGCGTACACTGCGAGAAAATACCTACTAATTTCATGTAATGGCCTCGTTCGGGAATGCCTCATCGGTTAGGGAAACGCATTGCTTTGAGAAGGACAACGAACGCTGGCGTGTCGCAGGGAGCTCTTACATAGACTACACATCGCAAATGTTTACGCGCTATTCTAAATGAGTGATATTTACGTGAAGAAACACTGTTCATACTTTATCTAAGCAACAGTTTCTCATAGAACCAGTAAGATGAACCGCGTTCATCAATTATGACTGAACAAGAAATACTTCTCTTGGGTCTTTTTACGCTGCTGTTTTGTTTCCTTTCTCTCCGTGTCGTTTTGTACTCCTCTATCGCTTTCATTGCTCATGAAGCAAACTGCGCCTTTGGTAATGTCGCCCGGAATGATGCAATCAAGACGGCAATCAACATCCGTTTATTCGCTGAGTGTCAGGTTCGTCAATGGCTTGAACTTGTAGTTTACAAATGCCTGCTCTAAAACGTTGTTATGCCACAGCTAGTAACGTTTAGTTCACGCTTGTTTATTAATGGCGTCCTATTGCTGTCGTTCGTTGGTTGTTACTCCATATGTCTACTCCTTTATTGTTTCGGAACATGCATTTTCTGGCTATAGACTGTAGGCGCCAGAGCCGTGATTGCACGTCTGGTGGGCGGCGCCATGCGCCCGATGCACATAGAAAAGTTCATTAGCCAATGAGTCTTATTGATTAGGTAAAATAAGGTAACAATTTTTTTGCATTTATTTTACAATTTACTGAATGTAATATTAGCATATTTCTTCTTTTCAGGTTTGCAATTTTGCAACATCTGCAGCATGTGCATGGCAAGCATTCATCCTCACCGCAGGCATAGCACCACAGCCTATGGCCACGACTCTCAAAACGCTGGATATTTCTGCGTATTGCTTTTTGTTCGTATTGCTGGTAAGTTACGCGAACTCATTTATGGGAGCAATATTTATAAGGTTTTACATGCTGCTAGTGTTACATGAAACTAGAGGACACTCAACACCCATCGACTGCAGTGGAGCTCTTGCTTAGTGGAGTCGGTTGCAAAGTGTAGAAGACGACGACCACGTACACGCTTTGATAGTCGTTTCGTTATCTTAGTTTTATTTAGTTTACGTAAGATTAAAACGATAATCTAAGACCAAAGTCTCCCTTGGTCACCTCAGGTGAAGAAACTAAGAGCGAGAATAGTTGCAGCATCGAAAGTTTTCAAGATCATAGCGGGAACAAGATGGGGCTACAATTGCCGCTCAGTGGTTGTGCATGAGAAAGCCTACGTTGAAGGCACATTGCGCTATTGCGTACCGCTACTCCACAAATTATCACCAGCGAATAAAAATTCTCTGGAAACTGAGCGAAACAACTGCCTGAGAATCTGTTTGGGACTCCCGCAAGGGTCATCAGCCTCTCAAACAGTAGCGGAAGCGGGCTGCCTCCCGTTAGATGTCCTTGCCACTCAAGAAACCGCGCGGACACATCTTCGACATGTCCTGCAATGGAAAAAACACCTGTATGGCGCCCACATAGCCTACAGTAAGTCTGGTTTGGTGAAGCTGTGCAAATGCTGAAACTCCCTTCTATTAACCAGCCACAGCGCCTACTGCCTGCCACCTTGCCTTCCTGGACACTTTCGCCACTAAATATTATCCGGTTTGTACCTGGCATAAACGAAGCAGAGGCGCATGCAACAGGTCGTGCTGTTGCAAGCTATTCTCCTGTACTTAGCCGAGAAATATCGCCATCAGACCCATATTTACACTGATGCTTCAATGACTCAAGAGACTTCTTCCTGTGGACTTTATGTGCATTCAAGAAGAGAAGTGCGTTCCTATCGGCTGCAGCGGCAATCATCTTCCATGATAGCGGAACTTCAAGGCGTCAAGGAAGCTATCCTGTATATCGTGCGCGAAAAGCCCGGCCGATAGCCAATTTTTACCGACTCTAAAGGAGCACTGCAAGCGTTGTACAACCAGCTGAAAAAAACTAATCATCAGCCTGTTTCGGCCGGCATTGCCTGCTTACATCACTTGGCAATTACCGCAGGACACTGCATCACATTTCAGTGGATACCAGCTCAATGCAGCATTCTGCCCAACGAAAAAGCACGGAGCGAAGAAGCATAAAGTTGCACCGAGCGAAGGAGCAAAAGATAAGGCTCGCTCCTGCCTATGCAGAACATGAAGGCTTTGTAGCCATATAAAAATATAGCACAGCCAACACGTCGTACATTTCCAATTGGCATCCGAAGCTTAAAGGGGTCCTGAAGCACCCCTCGCGCTTGGTTTTGAAAACGGCTGGTGTGTATTGAAGGCTACTCAGAAATACACATTCGAAAGAATTTTCCGAAAATATGCGATAGCAGGAAAGATATTGAGACAGGAAAATCTCCCTTTCACACTGCGGCGGAGCAGACTGATTATGTCTGTGGTGGGCGGCGCCAGAGGAGGTGTCCTGCCCACCGCCTTACGTCACCCAGATTCAATGTTGTGTTGTTCTCCTTCCGCCCTACTTGGCGGGGCTGCCCAGTGGTGTAGGCAACTCACATTTCCGGTCGCCTGCTCGGTGCGCGCCCCGACCGCGCGCGATCTTTCTACAGCCTACTGCATTGTTTCTGAGCCCCGACCCGCTGTTTGTTTCCCTTCATCACACGGGCGCGAGCACGGAAACACGCGCGCTTGCGTCCTCCGTGTGCTATATACTTCCTTTCGATCTTGCTCGTACGTCAGCACCGGGCAAAACAGTGAGCGATGGATCCTGCGCTGCGAGCTCGGATCGAACGTGTGACTGAAGCGCTTGGCTTCGACCCTTACGGCGACACACCAAGAAAACGCAAAGCTCGAGCATCGGACGTGCCAGAACTCCCAGGACCTTCGTAACGCGGCGGCGATGATATGAATTGGTACGTGAAAGCTTACAGCACTGCACATTTCCTTTACCGCGCATCAATATTTGTTCACAGCTCCCATGTATGACTAATTTTTTCGCGTGAATTGCAGCATTTGTAATAATTGCCACGAACGTTCAGTTACAATCATGTCCGCTTCTCTAGATCACACTCGTAAAGCCAGCATCTATCGCGATAGAGCCCGATCTTGACTGAAATCTGCGTTGTCCGACGATCCAGATTGGTTTGGGTGATTTCTTCCGCACCATGACCGGCCCAAAGGAGCATTTCAATTTGTTTGTTATGCTGTTAGAATTGCAAATATAAAGCTTTCACTTTTTAAAACTGCCTTCTTCCGTGTGCAATAGTGATTCAAGCTTTTCTCTAATTGGCTGTAAACGTACGCCTGCAACTATGATAACAAGCCTCCGATCGCGACCAAGAGGCATGCCTTCTATGCGGGTCGAGCCAAATCATACTGTGTCATAGACTCTATCTAGAGCGGGCTCGATCGCCACCTGCTTTCATGCGTTTCGGCGAAAGTTCATCGTGTGCTAGCTGCAAGAAGACTTGTGTGAGATCGCCATACTTTAATTGTACGGCGCAGCAGCGGTGAACGGCAGTGTTGTGTGACTGTGATAACTTAAATGAACCAAGCACCGTCTGAGCGCTATTCCAAAGTGATGCGCACAGCTGATCAGAGCAGCCATGTCATTCTAGCTTCCTAACTGTGTACTAGCTGATTCGCGCGGCCACCTCGCAGAGCTAGTAGATAGCGGGGACCGTAACAGCATAAAAAGAAAAGCGAGCTTGCTAAATTTCTTGCCTTCAAGAAATATCTTCCTGCGTGATTACGCATGCAGGTTTACGTGTGGGCACTGCGTGGCAACCGAGAATGCGCTGGAGAACGTATCCTGCCGGGACATCTCCAACGTGACTGCGTAATCCGCCACACTCACTTTGCAAGTGTGTGTTTAAACCCGGCCGTCTTGGAAGCAGTATACTGGGAGGTGACACAAAGTGGCACTAAAATCGAGCGAGAAATGCACAAGTATACATGCTCTTGCAAAGCATACAGTTAATGTGGCCTTCACATGCTTTCTTATTGCTTACAGAACATATTGATTTGTGGCATGCAGGATGTTCACGAGGTGGATTTGGAAAAGGCTTCGAAGGTACAATAGGTACTGCCTGCTTGCATGGTTGCCAGGATTAGGAACGAGCTCCTGTCAGCCACTTATGTAGGCTTCCAGTACCCCATGCAAAAGTAAGTGCAGCTACCTTTACACAAGTCACAAGAAAGCATTTTAATAGTGTGCTCAACTCATAAAAGTAATTATAAAACTTCATAAGGTAATTACGGCTTGTGCATGCAGTTGGTTTTCAACACTCACTGTTGAAGTGCCAAGGAGTCTCTCCTTGGAGTGCTTTTTTTTTATGATGCTTTCTGATTTTGTGTAGCGCTGTGCTGGTGTGAAGAATGAGACTGTAACGACACGACCACGTACAGTTCGGTTTATTTCCCTCAATTCCATCAGGGCGTAAAAAGTGTTTCAAGAGACAGGCGCAAGTAGTATAGAAATTGCACCGTCAAAGAATGTCAACAACTAGGTTACAGTATCAATTTAAAGGTTTCTTTATTTATTTAATGATAGTACACAGCAACATTCTTGGCCCTTGCATCAGGGGCTTCGAAATGCATGAGAGAACAATGAAACACAAGAAGTAGTAGTGAACAAATATTGAACGAATGAAACCAAAATGAAACCATAATGTACACACACATAATTCACTCATGGGAATGTCATGCTAAAGGTTTCAGAAAGCTAGACAACTGGAAAGAGGCCTTAGGAAGAAAGTTACAGTCAGAAATGGTCCATGGGAAAACTGTGTTTGAAAGTTGCAGTTCTTGCAAAAATTGGTTTAGACTTGATGGCTTCCAGTGTGCTGTGTCCATCTAATGGAAAGGCAGTACTTGGTTTGTTCAAGAATAGCAGACTAAATAATAGACTTTATAAAAGGCACTGAAGGCACTGTGTGTGGTGAATGTACACACACATCACATCTTCCTGTCCCTATCATCATTCTTTGCCCCCTCTTCTCCACTTTTCATTTTCTGCCTGTGCAGATTTTCTATCTGAGCAGGCCAGAGTGGACTAAGGCCAACCTCTGCGCCTTCCAATAAATAAAATTATAATATTGAGCTGCATTCAGCATGCAGTCTCAGAAACGCATTGTGTTTTGTCCACCTCTAAACTTTTCACTGTATCAGTTTTGAGTATAAGGTTGCATATGCCAGCTGTAGTGATTAGCATAATAGGAAAATGTGATGATGAAGAATTAGTGGAAAATGAGTGACTGCATCCATCATCAGAAATCAATGCAGATTCAAAGTGGTCATTAAATGCTTTCGTAACACTGAGATTATCTAAGCATGATTTATCAAAAAGAAAAAAAAAATGAAGAAAGACAGCTCTGACTTGGTGGACTGACGGCGCTCCAGAACTTCGATGGCTTGTTTTTATGAATGATAGCAAAGAATTATTGAATTAAGCATTCGGTTGTTCACGCAGGTGCCTGATACGACAAATTGACAAATTACGAAAGTGTATAATCTGACGCATGTATCAAGGATTTTTGGGATGGCACTTTACACACTTGGTTCGAATGTGATACGTATACAATCATTAACAATTGCATAAAAAATGGTTTAAAAACATGTCAACATTGTAATAGTTGAAACTGATCGAAAACTCAAAGGTGGATACAAACATCTCGGTTATGGAGTTATCAGATAAGCAAGCAGTGTGCTCAATGCTCAAGACATTTAAGGAAACTGCTGGGTAAGAAGTAAAATTCTGCACCTCGTGTTTCATTATATAGTTTTACGGCCTCACATTCTAATTTTCGATTTCCATGCCAAAGTGAAATAACTTGTCTGAAAAGCACTGGCTTATGTGGTGAATTGAATAATGCTATGCAAATGACAATGATAGAAATTCCTCACTTTTTGCCATGTTATTTGTTTGCAGGTGGTAAACTGGAGCCTAACATTACGCTGCAGTGTTGTTCACCGTGTGTGTATCATTCACACTGCTGGGTGATGTTAATTTTGTACTATGGCCTGTGATTCACCTTGCAAAGCTCTCATCAAAGGAACGCTGGCTGCTTGTGTCTACCTCAGGAATGACGGATGGAAGCTCTGCAGCGTCTGCGTCTTCCTCTGCGTCTGGCACTGGTGGTGAACCGCGTGCTGGCTGAAACCTCCACGTTGGTGATGGGGCACCCACTGCTTCACACTGGCTTGATGCGTCCAGATGTGCACATGTGTCAGTTTCCACACCTCCTTCTTTACATGCGTAGGCACTGAGGATGGCTTTTGAGGCTGCAAAATTTCCCACATAATGTTTTGAAAAACTGCAGAGCATCCATTTTTGCTGTTGAACAAAGAATTGGCCATTAGATTAACAACACACTTTGACATTATTGGTTGTGTTTTGCTGTTTACACCACTGTTTTTCACTTATTTTGGTAACTGAAGTGTTTACACAGGTGTACAGGCCTTGTGGTTGGAGTGCACTGGTCCTTTGTGTCCACTCAAAACAGCTAAAGCTTGTACCTGTACGATTTAAAAACTACCAAATTTCAACTTTGCTGTGCTAAAGGTTGTCTCATCCAAAAGTTGTAGCTTGCTCAAGTGATGTTTTTGTATGGTGTCGCTGCCTCCTTATATGAGGTTTCTGTAGCAACTGTCTTGTTTATGATGGCTGTCTGAGTGCCAACAATGCACACAACAGGACGACAGCTGTATCTAGAGATCTGAATCTGCAAGGTTACACACTTTGAACTGAGAGCTGCATGGAGCTTTAAGTCATTTTTAGCACAGGATCACACAAAACTTGAGGAGATCTGGTGCTTACTTGACATGACACTTCCATGCCAGCTGCAGATGAATGCACTTTGCTGGACCCAGTGCCATGCTGAGACTGTGAATCAAGTGTTTTAGGTAGAAGGGCATTATAGTTTCTGTACACCTACTCACCCCCTGTGAACCTCCAGCCTGTGTGTCGCAAGATGGGGCTGTTCTGGTGAAGTAGCGATTATGTTCTTCGTGCACTGGATCACTGGGATATGAAAATATGTATCACTATCATATTAGACCACTGATCGTGCAAATTGAATGTCACTTCATGTGGCCATAAATGCCTAAATGTGAAATAGTGCTCGTGTGTTTAAGATGCCAATCTGCTACACTCAGGTATTTGCCTCCAACGACTGATTGTTTAATTACTACATGACAAATTATTAGACAAAGTGAACGTGTATGTGTAGACAGGGTTTTCAAATGCTCCCTGTTCCCCGAAATCTTGACACTCTGTATGTACGCTACATGCACACATATAAGCACCCACATGCACACACCTGCAGTTGTGCTTACTGACCAACATACCTGTACTGGACCACCCAGAGCATGTTTAGCATGATATAAAGCAGTACAACAGACTGTGAACTAGTCTAAGCATGTTGTTTGACATTTTATAGCTCCCTGTGCTGAACTGAATGGCAACACTACGTGTGTTACATCATACAGGTTCTATGGCCTGCCATGTAATCCAGCTGGCTGATTAATGCAATAGTACACTTTTCAAAATAGTGAATCATTAAAAACATTATGCAACACGTAAAGAAAAAGTGAGTTCATTCACTGAAACATAAAGCCTGCAGTAGTGTACATTGCAGTCAGTTTAATTGAAAACATGTAATTGGCCACAATAACGTGGTACAGTTTTACTTCTGTTTTCTTAGTGAAAGCGCTTGACAAAAATAAAGCATTGAATGCCAGTTTGCTTTTTGTCACTTTCTTTAAAAATGCATATTTGGTACTTGCTATCTATTCATGCTTGTTGTGCTTGCACGCACCAGCATTGACCTTTTCACAGAGCTGCAACATTTTCTAAGGTTTACTCGGCTCATATTGCTCATTAACAAATCAAATACTGGTACGTTTATACGAATAGTATTGCGCCTTATATAAAAGAAACTGAAGCAGAATTTGGCTTTCTGCCTCACTGAACGATTGGTAAGCTCTGAAAAGGAATACCTAGAAGAGTCACTTCTACTGAGCTACTGTTACGTACGGTGTTGTGTTGTAAGCATAAATACATACATGCTACACATTTGAATGCTGATTGCACCATCCATGCAACAAAATTTGTATCCCCGACTACGTAAAATATTATATACAGTACTTTCCCCGGCGCTAACTGGCGAGTGTTCCATCGCACTGCTACAAAAGTTAGCAACAAATAAAGAACGTTAAGTGTGCACTTTTCACTTGCCTGTATGCCAGGAAGAAACAACGTAGGCAGGGCGTTTGGCTCCAGATGAAAACTTGTCCAACTGATTCCTTAACCCTGCGCCAGTTCGGGATCGTGAAGGGAGGCAATACGGCGAAGTGTCTGCCGCAAAAGTGTAGGTTGTTTCGCTTCTCCGTGGGTGGAAGGCCAATACGCTCGCTGCAGCCATGCACACCGCAAGGCGTCATCGCGAGCCAGCGTATATCAGGACTTCATGCCTTTCCTGTCGCTGACTTTGCAGCCGACGGCAGCGCAGGGCACCGTTTCCTTGCTCGTTACTCCCTGGGTTAGGTGTGCGCGCAGTGCGCGCTCGCTTGATGACGCCGACTGCGGTGCAGAGTTTCACATTCGCCAGATTGAGCCCATCCGCAAAAATCGACAGCCAGCTCCGGCATAGCTGTTTAAGCGCGGCCGAATCTGAAGAGTGGTTCGCACAGAAGCAGCCGAAAAACCACTGCAGTGGCTGTGCGCCAACTCCGAGAGGATATATCCCGTCGGTGAAAGTCCACAGCACAGGTGCATCTTATCACGCAAGCTGAATCTCCCGGCGGCAACCAAAGGTTAATTGGTTAGGACAGATAACACGTTTCCTTAAACGTTGAACGTCGCTTCCGCTGCATCTGATCGTGGGAAACGGGCTGTGCGTGCTGCCTTCGAGTGAAAGTTCGCGATAGTGCCGCGGCGTTACAAAGGGCGCGGCGTCGAAAAGGAACCGCAACTTCGACAACCTAGGTGCATGAGCGCGTGCTTGTGGTACGTACGCGAACGTTATTTTTCTTTATTATTGACGAAACTCACGGGAAACGCAGCACCAACTCCGCAGTGCCAAAAAGACGCGCGAGCGCGCCGAGTAGTGCAGACGACAGTTTTCTTCTACCGGAAATGCGTCTTTCGCATCAAAACTTTAAACGAAGTTGATAGATTTGTTGTTTACTTCATCTTGTTTATTTACTTGCAAAAGATATTATACACAGTGACAGCATAACCAAGTTCATTTGATTCAAACATGATTCAAACATCGCTCTTAATTTATGCCGGCTACCAGCCAATAGCAGCAATCTGCTCTATTTCGTCTTAGAGCATATTAAAAAGAGAGTGAGAACCGGCCTTTTTTTGAAGCGAGAGCTCCTAGGTAAGGGACAACTTTGTGCTTGCCCTGTTAACTCTACGCTTCGCGCACGACTGTAGAATTTGGATGAGCTGTTTATTGCAGCCTACACTGTCGATAGAACGTGTTTTTTCGCGAAGTCCGAGAGGTGCTTCAGGACCCCTTTAAGAACACGTTATGAGCGAAGGTTCGACTGCTACATGACTTCCAGAGCCCTTGATGTGCTCAGTTTTGTTTTCGTGCAGTGAAGAACCACAGTTTTTTCGCATGCCGAGGTTTTGGTGATGACTTTTTGTTTTTTTAAAGGCTTGCATGAGATTGTCGTCTCAGTGGCTCAACGCGAGCCATTGCCATGGACATCACCCGAAACCATCTCTAAAAAGTCAATTAGTAAATCTTAATGAGGCAGCTACATTATTAGCACTGTCTTTAGACTTCCTGACCTCCTCCTCAGCTCTATTTCTTTCTGCAGAGGTTTTCCTCCTTTCGTTGACAGCCTATTTCTCAAAATTTTAAAGCGTCCGCTGACCCACCCTGTATTTCTTTTTTATTTCAGATAATAACGCCGTTCCTAAGTATTTACTGCAAGTGGAGGAAGGTACCTGCATCATTCCTCATTTGGGGAGCTCATGGTCTTCAACTTGCTTCATTAATGAATGACATGCTAATGATGACGTCCAACGCCCTTGTAAGTGCGCTGCATGAAGTGTAAGAAGTGTTAGTCCTTCGGCAGCAATCTACCAAAGGCTTACTTCCACAGAACATTGATAATTAATAGCCGGAAGAAGTTGACAAGTTTAAGCAGGACAGCAACAATGGCAACAAACAGTAAGGATAGGCGCAAGGATAAATACTTTCAATGCATGAATAATGTGACACTACTGTTCCTACTTAGACACACAGTCATGTGGATGAGAAGCAGGAAGTGCCAAATGTCCATATCACTAAATGTCCCTCTCTGCTCTGTGCTGAAGCACACATTTTAGATGCGTTTATGACGATCGCTTACTCCCGTGTTTAGAGGAGGACGTATAAATGTGCTTTTGCTTTCGGAAAGAGTTCATTCAGGTCAGGTAGAATGCGAGGATACCGGTACAGCGGTGCCTCTCTCAGCGCCAACAGTTCACCATCACAGCTGTTCACAACTGCTAAGACAGATGGTGCTATCCTGGACACTCAAATTCTACCATCTTGTCATATTTTGGAGCCCATATCTGCCCTCTGGATCATCATACTTTCATTATGGCGGAATTTGACAAAGTCCAGGATAACACCCAGAATGCCGCCTCTGCATGTTTAGGCCTCCCACTTTCCACTACCGTATACCCCTGGAGACGGGTACCGTCCTCACAACGGCAGAGGCAATGCATCGTGACGTGGCTCGACGCGGGTCGCGTGAACCAGGTGGAGGTCAAAGCGTGGTTTTCCGAGCGAGGCTTGACTATTTCGATCACG
Source organism: Hyalomma asiaticum (assembly GCA_013339685.2). Classification (NCBI taxonomy): domain Eukaryota; kingdom Metazoa; phylum Arthropoda; class Arachnida; order Ixodida; family Ixodidae; genus Hyalomma; species Hyalomma asiaticum. Next base: position 82,492,553 of record CM023487.1, on the reverse strand, counting down.
AAGGCGACACGAAACGGGAACTGGATAACGAGGCGGAAAATTTCACACAATGGAGCAAACCTGGCCGTTACGCCAGGGGAGGGGAACGATATCCGAGTTCTAACGAAGGCGCATGGGGCAGCTTCTGCATGGGCAGATTCAGTCCTGCCAATTTGTCCCTGAGTTTGATCGTCCGAATTCATCGCGCTGGCGAACTGAGCACAACATTCAGCATGTGTGATTTAAGCAGCATGGCTGAGTAGAGCCGCCTGACCAATATAACAAAATATCGAATATTGTGGTGCATACCTCGCTGATAATTAAAAATAATGAGGAAAGAACTCCTGCTGCACGTGTCTTTGCCTTGTATGCGTGTGACACCAAGAGAACAAAATTCAATTGGAAATGTTTAGAATAACGCACACATCGGGCATATCTTCCACAGTCTGGTTGGAGCACTTATCATGGCTTCGGTCTGAGGCTGGCAGATAGTACATGCGTGTTGAACAATAGAGCAGTGAGGAAAGACCATTAGAAGAATCTCTGATAAAGAACAAACCTTGTAGTATATCAGTCCGTGCAGTGCAGTATGCCTCAAAACAAAACAATGCAAGATGAAGGTTGCAGTATCACAAGCACCAGCCCAAGGAAATTCGCATGTTCCTCATTAGATAGACCTGTTAGATGGTCTACGACAACGCTGGTCCATACTAACGAGAGGTAATCAACGTGGGCCCTGAAAACCCACACTTCAAATGGAAAAACGGTGTGCAAGGCACGGTAATGGCGTTAGTAGGTTGGGCGAATGGGTGCAGATGTTCGGCCATGCAGTGGAATGCAAGGAATAAATTCATGAACAAGTCCGCACATGCCACACAAGTGGTAGTATTGGCAAAGCCAGAGAGTACGTCATCAGCGAACCCAACCTGAGCATGTTTCTGTATGTTACGAATGCATGCAAATACATGAGGTCAATGTGTATGGTCATGTCGATACGTTATATTTTCGTGACGGCATAGTTTGACTCCCGAGACGCAAAATAGGCGGCATAGCGGTGAAGGGCGCATAAAAATGCAGGTGCTGAAGAAATATGAAGAACATTCACAAGGCAAGACCATCCTAGTTTAGTTTTACTGCACAGATGAAATTACTATGGCGGTTGAGATAACTAGAGTAAACTGGGTGGCTGATTGTACCCCTTCAATGGTTGCTACGAGTGACCAAAAGAGTGCATCATTGTCGGAGTGATTTCGCTACGATTAATGTATGACGCGAATGCGAATAGTCGTAGGAAAGGAAGAGAACGTGCGAGCTAACCACATAGGTACTTCACGGAACCTAACCAACTGAGAGCACGGTGGTCAACGACCACCCAGAAAGCTTGTCCGTATCAGAACGGATTGAAACTAAGACATTACCGACACAATGACGAGACTGTCCTTTTGGGCGGCCGAGTATATCTACTCCCGCCTTTACGAGAGTGCCACTGCCAGAGCCGAGAACGACATGGAAAAGGCCGGAAAGATTTGTACGACCACCAAGTTCGATACCACTGGCCACCGTGTGCGCTTCATTCGGCACAGTAATGTCTTAATGGCCCAAAACGGGTGACGAAGTTAATGGCGCAATGACTATCATGACAAGTATTGTACAGTTTGCGTAATGACAAGTATGCGTACACATTGGGAGTCCATTAGCACCAGGAGGTGCGTTCGTCAAAGGAAGCACGTTTGAGGTAATGTTGTGGAGAAAATGCGGCAGATTCCATCAACTGTGGGAACAGATGTGCGAGGCAGTCATCTATGAAATTGTCTATGCCGAAATTTTCGGTATTGAGGCAAGCTTTACCCCATTTCTCCCCAAAATGAATAGTTTCGTATGTAACGTGGGTTTACCAAGCACGCCGACAGCAGTATGATGACTATTTGGTAGGTAATGCTGCAACGCCGGCACTTCACAGTCAAGACAGCTGTATCGTCGAAGAAACATGCACTTTTCGATGCATTCTTGGGCATATAAGATATTCGTTTATTGGAGTATTCCTTCTGCGCCGACCACAGCTAAAAAAATGCATTCTTAGTTGTGCGAACGCATATGTACTCATCCTTGCCTATAATAGCGGTTAACACAAGCTGTAACCAAAACTGGCCTTAGCAAGCACCATCGCCGAAACAGAGGTCCGTTGAGATTATGTACCCCATCGGAAGAGCCGCCGTAGACGAGGTGTAAGGTGACTGCTTGGCATCTCAGGGGCCCGGGCCGCTGCTTACCTTTGCGCCCTACAGCATTTCGTTCTGTGTCCGCATGCTTGGTATGTCCTCATTGGTACCATGAAACTAGAACAAGCGATATGCCTTTCCCTTGTTTAACTGAAGCAAACCGCGTTCTTACAATATTGTCAAAACCTATTTTGGTCTTCCACAATAAATATAATTAAATAAACCTAACCCCTGTAGTATATCTTAAAATTGAAAGCAGTCCGTCTTGAACATGTATTTCTAAAACCTATGGCGTATTGATGACGTGACCGTTACGTTCCGGGATAGCTAAGTAATGAATGCTACCAATACGAACATTTCAACGGAGAAGTTAGGAAACAGTTGTCTGACGAGCAACTTTAGCGAGTTTTGCGCGTTGACAGAAGATTCCAGCTGCCCAATGATTTCAGAAGAAAAATCAGAGACAATCATTTTCTAAATATAAATCTGAACGCTTTAGTACGCACGACTTCTCATTTATTGTCTTCTTTGTTCGAAGTAACAACAGGACGTTAGCGCATGTGAGTACTCAAGCATTAGAGCCGAAGATCTTGATTATACGAGGTTTAGAATCGAAACGCCTTTCGTGAAAAACAACCCTTTCATTGCGCCTGGAGCTTCATGATATAAAGGCGCCTGCCACATGAGGTCAGCTTTTATTCACACCACAAAATATTTGTGTTGCTTGCAAGGCATTTCGAGGCATTAGGAAGGCATTGCTAGAACGGTTTTGACAGTGATGCGACCGCTGGGGCAAGAATTATATTTAAAATAGTAGATCAGGATGATTCAATGGTCGCGTGTTGAGGCACTGAAATCTTGTACTTCAAGATGAACGTGAATTGCTCAAACAAAGAGCTGTGATCAGCACTTCCCCAGTTACACATGCACGCTTCCTTGTAGCGGCTCATGCATGTTGAATTTGACTCGTTACTAATATGTATCGCTGCTTTCGCCTTGTGTTACAAGCGCGGTACACCCGCCAATTCTTTACAATACGGTGATGTTTGAATCTTGGCAATGGCTTCAAAGCTTAAAAAGGCAGTACCGTTCCATGACTAACTGGCTATTTCACCTATTTATTTTGCAGAGGAGCCTACCTTATCGTTACGGTGATCCATGGGTTATAGCCACAAACATGACGGCTGTTTGTCTCGTGGCTGGGAGCTTCCTTTTTTCTGGCCTTCAGGATATTCCTGCGGTCCGAGAGCGTGATAACAAGGTTGGGCTGCCCACTATGCATAAGTGGCTTGTGCCATGATATGGTCAATATTGAAAAGAGCGCAGGTGTATAGTCATGGGTTGTCATGTGAGCTTTAGTAGCACATACCGCTAGTTTGGCTACTACAGCACCAAAGCCTAGTCGTAAAAGCACGTAACCTTAATGAGACACTTAATAATACGTACAGAATATAATAAGCTCAGACGTATTCACACAGCTCTGAGCATCACTCGTAAATGTACTGTGAATTAGAGGCTATAGTGTCCATGATCACACGACCAGCGTGAGTTTCTGACATATACAAAGAACTTCGGAAAAAAACATCTAAAGACAACGCGGTCGTTTGCCTAAGGTGGAAGAAAATGATTGCTGTTTATAACAAAAAGCGCTGTTGTGAATTTGGCGCAAGAAACATTTATACTGTCTTGAAAAATGCAATTTTTTTTCCCTACAGTGCTTGCCCGCCCCCTTACGGAGCGGGCAATGGAGCGTGTCTACAACGTTACTGTTATAATTGAGATGAAGACACGCTAACAAATTAAACCCATACATAAAGCGCACGGTTTATAGCACGAAGAAGCATATAGGCAACTCTCAACAAAGCTTCGCATCATGTGTTGCACTGTGAGAACTATAAGCGACAAACAGCAAACATTGCATGATGGCATAATTCGCTAATGCAAGTACAGGCTCACAGTAACAGTAGTTTTTTTCGTGCATTTGTTACTGCATTAACGACTTGTTAAAGTTTCAGAAGTCGAGGCGCAGGAGCGAAGACAACCACCCTGTGATTTTCAAGCTTGTTTGCACAGCAGTGTTCAGGTGAGGGCATGGTAATTATTTATTCATTTACCAGCGGCAGAATAAATATAATTTCTTTATTCTCGTAGGATCCCGCCAAGCTATTCGATAATTGAATCTCCTTGCCTGGTAAGGGCAGTAGAATCGATGGAGTAAGTCTATTTATTTGCGGTCAAATCAGCTTAGAAATTAGGTACAAGAACTTGCAACGCAATTTCAAAAGTATCCGGCTTGTCAAAGATACAGTGCACTTGAATAGTGACAAATTTTCGCTAGTGAGTTTCTTGATTCTTGGCCATGCTAGGCACCTGATTATAAGAGGTTGCTGTGCTAGATGTCGACCACCCTTTTGGACACTGCACAGGGACTAAATATTCGTAACGCGGTATTTCCGTGGTTCAACAATACGCCCTGACGAATGGGCGATGCATGATCTCATTTATGACCTGTTGTATTCGGACCGGGCGAATTCATGGTGCGATGTACAAGCCACCCAGTGGGTGCCCCTCAGAGGCAATTTTCTGCTGGAGAACAGCGTCGATTGCCACGTTGGAACCATCCACCATAGTGCGAGTGGGCGCATCAGCCCTCGGCTGGACGCGAAGTACAGCATCGGCGACAGCTTGTTTAGTGGCTGTGAAGGCAGCTTGTGCTTCGGCAGTCCAGGGAATCGCGGAGGAAGAGCTCTTGGTTGTGCGAAAAAGCCAGGTTAGTGGGTGAAGAAGCTCAGCGCAGTGGGGAATAAAGCGCCGGGAAAAATTCACCAATCATAGGAACTCACGCATTTGGCATAGGGTGGCGGGTGCTGGAAAGTCTTTCACGGCCTTCACGTGCGAACGCAACGGACGAATTCCCAGCGCCGAGATGTCGTGGCCCAAGCAATCGAGCTCGGAACACCAGAAAACGCATTTTTGAGGATTGACAACTAGGCCGTACTGTTGAAGGCGTTGAAATAGTTATCGGAGATGACGCTCGTAATCCTGTGGAGTGCGGCTCGCGACGAGCATGTCATCGATGTAAGCAAACACAACAGGAAGGCCGCGCGTCATCTTTGCGATAAATCTTTGGAATGTTTGAGCTGCGTTTCGCAGGTCAAAAGGCATGCGCACGTACTCAAATAGGCCGAAGGATGTAGTGATGGCCGTTTTGGGGATATCGGTAGGCTCCATGGGGATTTGATGATATGCCTTGACAAGATCCTCTTTGCTAAAGACCTTGCACCCTTCCAAATAAATCTCCTGTGAAATCTTGCATGTGCGGCAGGGGATAGCTGTCGTGGACCGTGTGACCGTTGAGCACCCGGTTGTTGCCGCATGGACGCCAGTTACCTTGTTCTTCTTTGGGTACCATATGAAGTGGGGAGGCCCAAGCGCTGGACGAAGGGCGAATACTACCCAGCTGGGGCATGTGGTCGAATGGCCGCTTAGCAATCGCGAGAGGCTCACCGAAGGGTCGGCGGGGGCGAGCTGCGACGGGTCGACCACTCGTGACGATGTGGTGGGTTACATTGTGCTTGAGCGGCTGTTTTAAATTGCAAGGCCTCGTGACCTCAGGAAAATCATCCAGAATTCTGGCATACGGGCAATTTGTAATCTGCGTGCGGATGCCGGTGGGAGCAACAGGCGACAGAACCTCAGCGATGGAGAGGCGCGTCTTGCTGTCAATCAAGCGATGGTGATGCATGCTGGCGTCGAGGTCGAAATGAGTCAGAAAGTCTGAAGCGAGAATGGGCCGATTGACGTCGGCTACGATGATAACCCATCGAAATGTGCGCCGCAGGCCCAGGTCGAGTGTGAGAGACCGCAGGCCGGAGGCCATACGTTATTATAGAGGTAGAGCTTGCGGCGCGGAGCGTAGGTCCACGCTGCTTAGAGGTGCGGTCTTCCTTGGAGGCGGGCAGGACGCTGACCTCGACACCCGTGTCAACGAGGAAGCGATGGCCGGCAATACGGTCCATGACCACGAACAGGCGGCCGGGTTGGAAGGCGAGGTCACATGCTGCCATCAGTGATCTCACAGTGCGTTTCCGACCAAATGCATGGGGACCGGCAGCGGCGGGCGCGGTGTTGGTAAGTGCGATGATACCAGCAAATAGGTGGTCCTCGAGGACTGCGTGATCGAGGACCGCTGGGGAAGACGCACGGTGGCCTTGACGTGTGGAAACACCACGCTGCTCATGGGGGATGTCCGAAGGGCGTCGATGGAAGCAGCAAGCTGGTCAATCCGGGACTCCAATCGAGACACTGTGGATGATTCTGGTGTTGAAGATAGGCGGTGACAGTAGCAGAAGTGGCGTCGTGGACTCGATCAGCGAGGTGGGCAAGGCGATCGAGGGTCAGCTCGCCTGCAGCAGCCAGGACTAGGCGAGTGGACTGCGGCAAACGTTGCAGGAAGAGTTCTCTGAACAGTGCTCCGTTCGAGTCGACGTCGTTTGACCGCAGGAGCTGTTGCACGGTGTTGACCAGCCGGGAGGGGCGTCGATCACCAAGCTCTTCACTGGTAAGTAGATGCCTGAGGCGTGTCACCAATATTGGGAAACGCGATGTCGCAGCGGAGCTCCAGACAATGCAACCTGCATCGCAGGCTTCTATAACCAACTGACGCGTGCCGGGTCTGCCCGTCGTGCGCGCGCCGCCACTCTTTATGTTTCTTTTCGTGTGCAGCGGGTACAAACGCGCCGGCTGAGAACGCCGAGGTTAGTGTTCCTCGTGCCGCGGATCGGTTGTCTCTACAGTACTATTCGCCGAGACCCCCCACTGCCGTGAAGGATCACGTTCGGACTTGCATGGATTGTCAACGCCTCAAGTCACCTCTTAAAAAACCGGCTGGTTTAATACAACCCGTTCAAGTTCCGCCAATTCCGTTTCATCAGATCGGAATGAAGCTCTTGGGCCCATTTCGTAGCTCTAATTGTGGTAACCGCTGAGCCATTCTTGCGACTGACCATCTGACTCTCTATGCTGAAACGAAGGCTATCGAGAAAGGCACAGCAGCAGAGGTAGCCCGGCTTTTCATATAGAACGTTGTGCAGAGACATGGCGCCCCAACCATCGTCATCACAGACCGAGGCACCTGCTTTCAGAGCTGCACTTTTAAATCATGTTCTGATGCTCAGTGGCACGGCTCATAAAAAGGCAACGGCCTACCATCTCCAAACAAGCGGTCTGACTGAGCGTCTCAACAAAACTCTCGAAGACATGTTAATGTATGTCGATTGCGAGCACGAAAATTGGGACGAGATTCTCCCTTATATAACGTGTGCTTACAATACAGCTAATCAGGCAACCACACGGATGACCCCATTCAGCCTGGATTCAGCCTTCCATGGACCGGAAGTCAGGACGATGCTCGATGCCATGTTACCACATGAACCTGACGACATTGACGTGGATGCCGAGGCGTTCACGCAACGCGCAGGAGAAGCTAGGCAGCTCGCACGGCTCCCAATACAGCAGCAGCAAGTGAATGACGCTGGTCGCTGCATTGTACATCACAAGCCTGCTACTATGACACCGATGACAAAGTATGATTCTGGACACCTATACGACACCTATACGGGGACTACCGAAAAACTTTTGAAGCGGTTTTTCGGACCCTATCGTGTGCTGCGACGACTGAGTGAAGTCACATACGAGGTCATTCGAGATAGCCCCTACTGCACAAGCCGCCGCCAGCAACGTTCTGAAGTTGTGCACGTAGTCCGCATGAAAGCCTATGTCAGCGAGTGATTGTGCCAAAGACTACTTTTCACGAAGTGACGCTAACTGTTTAGCATCGGGGCGATGCTCACTTAGGGAGAGGCGGATGACGCATGCGTTCTGTGTAGGCACAAAGACGACGATGGTGAGTTATGGGTTTCAGCGAACTCCGGCTAGTGGGGTCAGGGGGAATTCGAGAAGGAAGACGACGAAGAGAGCTTTCTGATCTAGTGGCATCAACACGCTGTTTCCGTTGTCTCTTTCAACGTGCTGTCCCTTGTTCGCGCTATACCGCGACAGTATTGAGCAAATCATTCGGTTGTATAGTCAAATGCAATCCACGCCACGTGCAAACTGTAATTTAGGTTCCGCGAAATCAGACAGCCGCTTTACATAAACGTAGTGAGCCCTAATTCTCAATTCTCGCGTTTGTCTTGCTGGCACAAGAATCGCTCGCCACAGGGAAGACTATCGTCTCGCGCTGTAAATTCGCCGCTAATTTTCGTTTACTACGGCTGTCGTATAATATTGTGCTGCATTTACGTGTGCACCGATGTACAAGATTGTGATGCACTCATACTTTACACAACATTACTGAGCTCTCTGCGCTATAAATACCAAGGTGTTACTTAACTCAACGTGCAGAGCAATGATTTGTCGGCGTTGGCCTTGTTTTATCTTTGCTTATCTTCTCTTTTCCTACCGATATCTTTAGAATTTGCTCAGCAGCATGTGCGAATGGAAGATGGTGTCGGCTATCTGTAACATCCGCAGCTGCACACCTGCCTTAAACACACACATGCTGGCACGAGGCACATATAATTCCCGTTAGCCACGATTACCTCATCTTTGATTCATATTAATTCCCTTGAAGTCACCTTCATTCGTTGTTTTTTACCAGTATGCATGTTTGATATACACGAAAAGTATTCGTCTTTGCTACACGTTCAATAACTTTCTTCACTTTTCAATCACATCCTTTTACTTCAGGTCGCCTCTGAAAAATAAGGCATACTGAAATATAATGCACTACAACGTAGAGGTGGCTGCATCGACGTGGCGTAGCCACTACGGCTTTTCAACGAAGTTGGAAACCGTGTATCCACACATCCTCTGCACCTTTCCTCGTTCCTCGCAATGTACAACCGCTACGCCTTCGAGCGTTCTGCGGCCGCATCACGACCTTACAACGTACGCGCACAGCCAACCTACTGCCGACCAGCTGAACAGCCCGGCCTAGTGGCTCGGGAAATGGCGCTCGGCGCCCTGACGGCAACTACTACAGGACGGGGAAGGAGGCACCAGGATGTTGGGCTCCTTTTGCTGTCGCCGGTAGCGCAGAGGCGAGGCAAAACCAGTGAAGCGCCAAGGTCGCAAAGGCCTTATGACTCGAGGAGCTGGCTTGGAGAAGCAATAGTGCGACAGCGCTTTTGATATCTGTTGGAAAACACGGCTCAACATCCGGAGCAGACATCCGTTATATTTGGAATCCGTTAAGCTCTTGTAGTGAATTCCACTGGCGGATCTGGAGCGGTGTGCCGAATCCACGACGGAGCAACAAAATCCGTCGGGGAGCAATCCGATTCGCATCGGCGAGCGGAAAATAAACTCGCTCCGGCAGGGATTACAGCGGAAGTTGTCGCACGCATCCGGTTGCCCATGTTACCAACCTTACGTTGGACTACGTTAGACCTCGCACAAAAGTATGCATACCTCTTCCTCCGAGTATGCGTGCACTACATCGACGTAGCCGAGCATTTTGGGGCGTTTGTACGGGGACTCTGGAAACAGCTCCTTAAATAACGTTTCGTACAGCACGTACGACTCTTCGCTACTACTGCTACTGCTTTTCGACGTAGTGTCGCTCATGCAGAGCGAGGAGCAGCCCCCTGTAGGGTCGAACGACGCCATTCCAAAATATGTAAACAAACGCCCATGGTTGTCAGACAGCTCCTAAAAAAAACGCTGAAAAAAATCGCCGTGCTCGGCTGATCCGGAAATGACGACAACGTATAGCTGGAGTTCCGGCAGAACCCGGCTCTACGAGACGGATCAACGCGGAGCGCTCCGTCGCGGAGCAAGTTGCCCAAATCGCCCAGTGGAACATGCGAACTTGCTCGGGATCCGCCAGTGGAATTCAAATTCTCGGCCGCGGAGCAAAAAAACTTGCTCCAGATCCGCCAGTGGAATTCACTATTAGAAACTCTCTCGAATCTCTTGGTCGTCGTGGACAGGTTTCGGCGAGCTAAAAATAGCATCAGGGAGCACAGCTCTGTGGGGAGGAGCAGCACGGTCGCGTGACATCATCTGTCATGTCGAATATGCACAAACGGCGTGACGTCATCCGGCACGCACGCGCTCGCTTGTAAGACGACGCACTCACGCGCTCGATTATATTAGCCTGGAGATCGACCTATAGGTGGCAGCACCGTGCTCGCGTCAGTGTGCATGGGCAGTTGGCGATGCACACTGAAATGTAGGCATCGGTGCTCTGTTGTGAGCGGTATCAGGCAACTGTTAACTAAAGAAGAGCCTTTTTTTACTGTGAAATCAGAACATAAGCTTCCTACGATGTCGCGTTAATGCACTAAGCACGCAGTGCGTCCGCATTACATATGCACGAAGCGTAATCTACCTTTCAGTATGAAGTGCACTTTGTGAAACCACTCCAATGAGTGTATGATATCCAGTGAAAGTTCCCTCTGTAGGCCCCCAGGTCCTGTTAAGCTGCTGGCACAGCTTTGTGCCTGGACGACCCTGACAAGTGCGTCGGATATAAAGTGGATCCTGATTTTATAAAATCAAATACAGCATTTAGTTAATATCTATAAAGCACGCGATTATCCATAGCGCTTGTCTGGCTTATGACATCGTGCATTGTATCCCAGGATGACAAGTCCATTTTTGGTGGGCGGTATATGCAAAAATCAGGTACAGGTGAATACGTACCACATGTTGATAGGCCCGGTGTCCCCACTTTCACTATACGGTCACCTTTACTATCACACAAAAAAGGCACAGTATGATTTTCTACGGCTGTGTCAGTAGGAATAAACTTCATTGCCAGCGTAGTCGTCGTGTTTGTGTCAATGGCCTTGTTTTTTACATTTAATTTGATAGATTTTGTTGATATTTTGCGCTGTTCTCCTTACACGGGGAGGTTCTAATTTTGAATGAGCTTGGTATAGGAAAGGTTTGCAAAGTCCAAATGGGTGAGGGTGTGGAAAAACTCTGGTGAGCTTGAGTTCGAGCGCGTCCGGCATAGGAAAAACCTCGTGAGAGTCAGTGCTAGTGATCTTAACTTGGTATATTTTCATTAGTCTTAGTCCGAGTGAGCCCAAATAAATGAGTGATTACTTTTTGAGTGACTCTGAGTGAGTCGGAGGAATTTCGCGCACCTCTGCTGCCAACAGCACTGCACTCGCGCGGAGAAATATCACCGTAAACTAGAAGATGCCTAAAAAGGAAAAAGAAGTGGCGACTCCCGCTCTAAGGCTCCCAAGTGATACCCACGACGCTGTTATCTTTCACAGCGTCTAGGAAATCCTACAGCATAATGCATTGATAAATTAGATGTGACGAGTGTTCTAAGGAGCTGAGATCCTTAGAACACTCGTCTTGTTGTCTTTTAGACAACAAGACTTGGCAATTCTGGCGAGAACACGAAAAAAAAGGACTAGTGTTACTGGCATCATACCTGGATGTTCGGCGCGGTATTCAGATATGAAACTTCAGCCTTGCTTTCCTTTTAGAATATGGCATGTCAAATGCCGCCGTATTCGAAGAATTATTTCTCTTTGTAAGCCACTGTTATGCTTCAAATTAGTGTCCTTTTAAGGAAGACTAAAACCTTTTAAGAGTGACACAAAAGATGGTAGGCTTACGCAGTAAAAAATACAGATGTCTTTGGATATTCAGTAGGTGGAGAAAAATAGGGAATGTTTCTGTGTTGTACGATTTTTGCAGGCACATCCGCAATACCTCGTTCCTCGGTATAGCGAAGCGTCAAGATCTACCTGTACTTGTTAAAAGCCTGCGATGCCGTCCTCTCTTGAACACTCTGGATAGCCAGCAAACAAGGTATGTGCGTACATTCACCTCCAGGTACATGTTACAGCAATGAGCTTGATTGATTCACTGGCTGGTGTGTCAGCGTAACAAGAAAAGATCTGCCCTGCATCTCTTGAAGAGTGGCCGCCCTCCTTGCTGACACGGGTGGGCAAAAACTGAACAAGTGGCATGCCATGTACGCATCTGCATTTCTTTCAACGAAATATGATGACTCTCGGCTCCGCCTATCCTTTTAAGATACGTATTTAGCAGGTGTGTCGACAGGCAGCGGCCGCGTCACGATCCTTTTTCTTTTTGTCCTATACTGCTGTTTTCTTGCAAAATGATTTTTCATCAACAAGCACAAGTAACTCTTCATGTACAAAACACAGCCAGAAAGATCACCCTCGAGCATTCGCGGTCGCGTGGTAACGGGGAAGTAGCGTATATAAGTCATTCTAATTATGCCGCCCTGACCTATACATGTTCTTCCCCTAAAACGACTACGCGTTCAGAGCTGTTTCGCGCTTTGAAGATTCCATACAGAGCATATGACCATTACTGAAATTTCGGGGACTCAGCTTATTTAGAAATCTCCTGCTGAATAACCATCTGGTAAGTTGACTTTTTAATTGCTGGGGTTTTACTACCCACAATCACTACATAATTATTAAAGACGCCGCAGCTCAGAGCTCGAGACATTTCGAGAACTTGAGGCATTTTAATGTACACTTACATCGCACAGTACACGGCCTCAACATTTCGCCGTCATTAAAATGCAGGCGCCGCGTTAGGGATTCGATCCCTACCTCTGCTGCCACCAGCACTGCACTCGCGTGGAGAAAAATCACCGTAAACTAGAAGATGCCCAAGGTAGGGATTCGATCCCTACCTTTGGGTGAGCAGCCGATTGCCGCAACCACTTGACCACCGGGTACGACCTAAGTTGACTTGGCGGCGCAAACTATTCAACGTTTCCAAGTTACTAGGGAATTTTAGCGTGTCCAGTGAACCGCAAATGCATAGCACATTAAGTAGAGCAGAATAGGGGATGTAAATAGAGCATGCACAAATATAGCTGACCACCCGGAGGGTATGCCCCCCGTTTCGAATCTTTCGAGTGCTCGTCGCGTGCTCTATAACCCTCCAATCACTGACTGACGATTGCATTTGTTTTACCTTTGTATCGTGAAGCTTACACTCTAAAGCAACTGTGACAATTGTTCACTGTTTATGAGCACCGCTCCCAAATTTCAGAGCCTGTGGGCTTAGCGAGTGGCTTCCGGAAGCTCGGAGCATATAGGTCATGTGCTTTTGCTTGTCCTGTTAATCAACTATAGTTGGCGCTGCTTCACTGTGAGAAACAAAACTATGCGCTATCCTGTATCCGGCACGCCTTCCTGTCCACCGGTTTATTCGGCGCGCTAAAATTTTCTTCTATTGCTTAGGAATAAGCTGGGACATTCTAATTCCACCATTCATTTGCTTCGTTTCCTGATTGACATAGGCTGTCAAGGCCAGCATTCAAAGCAATGGATCATACACGCATCTCCCTAGCTGAGGAATGTGGCCGTGAACCACATGTGATTTTATTATAGTTGATCATGATGCCAACAAGAAGCAAGCCAATCATTCATGGCATCACGCATTAGTCGGATTAGTCTCACATTCGTGGCTTGCTGTGACACTTTTTGCATATAAGAAGTGATCGCGGTGTGAGTAAGAGGCTTTGGCACGCCAGAACTTTGGTGACTCGAGCGCCGGATGGCCACATCCAGCTTCGCAACAGGCAGTTAAACCATTCAATTAAATGCGTGATTTCAATTCGCCGAATGCTGAATGACAACAAGCCTACCACGCCTGGAGTACACGCAACACAACGTTGAGAGCAGCACACCAAACATAAAGGAACACAGACCTAAAGGGACAGGCGAGGCCACAACTAGCACCTGTGTTCCAAGAACCGCTCCTATTGTGTCTTGCCGGACAGAGATATCCCAAAACCAATATTGTAAGCTATGTATCCGGCACGTATGTTCCGTATGCGGTAGGCTTTAGTTCCGTTCGGTTGTGCCGTCGGTTGTCGATTGCCGCAACAAGTGAGAGCGCAAAACTTTTGTCAACGTGGGTAAAAGTTCGTTTGACTTCAGTTTTCGTGTCGTTATGTGTCAAAACCACACCATCATTGCGAGGCAGGTCCCGTAGTGCAGGGTCCCGGGCTAATATATTCATTTAATGTGCACGTAAAACTAACTAAACGGGTGTTGACTGTATTTCCCCCCATCAAAATGCAGCTGTGTCCGAGTTTCGATCCCACAACTGCGAGCTTTTGAAAATATACTTGGGTGAAGACATGTCGAATTCTTTATGTATGAACGACTTTTACAAAGGCGCGATGTAGCATGTTCTTATCATGCGCTTTGGACACCAGCGTACCCTTCACGGCCTCTGTTACATCCACTTCGCTTCAACAAAAGGTTTCAAGACATGTGGACAGGTTTTGAAAGCCCATATTCTACTTCCACCGCTCCACTCGGAGAGGGCCTAGAGGTAAACTTGACCGTAGAGCCTTTTCACGGTAAAGTTTGCTCCCAATATGTTTTAATGAATGTTTTCTATAATTAAAGACCTCTGTTGTGTCGTAATTTTCTAAAAATTGTAATATTAAGGCGACCCAGAAAGGGTTTCTTTGATTTCGTTCAAATGCATCTAGCTGAGAGCAAAAGTATTTCTGGTCATTAGTCGACCGATATCAGCACCCTGTGTGAAGCGTGCAACTTACTCTAAAGTTTCAAATAGGCACATTTTGAAGACTAGACAAGACCTAGCCTAGTGTTTTCAACAACCACCGACCCATTGCCATGCAATGGTTACGCCGTGATTGGTTTTCCCTGTTCACCTTCTGAGCACCGAAGGGCAAGACAGCGGCACTGGTGCGGCACCTGGCGGCACAGCACTCGCGTCGACATTGCATGTCTACAGGGACTAGAATTGCTCCCGCCAACGCCCTCATTAAAGACAACGCACCGCCATTTCGCTATGCAAGCTTAGGCCCAGCGGCAGCCGTAGGAAGCGCACCCTCGGCTAGAGGGCGCATCCACTGTCAAACGAGTTGTGGAGGAGCAGTGTTTAGTAAGGAAGTTCACAGAAATAAGTCCATATCTGCCTTGTTGCAAGGCGCTTCGCTTAATATGTAGTGTGAAGGACTTGATATTATATAGCCTAACCAATGAAACAGTGTCGAAAATATGGCTTTAATCCACGCTGTGGAAGGTGGTTGTACAGAGATGCTGTAAACTACACCTACAACGACTACCCATTGCAACATCGGTGGTGGTGCTGCAAACATTTATTAGACCACCCCCACAGAGGTTGTATGGTCAACCAGCGCACAGGGCGTGATTCCTTACTACTACCAGGTGGAGTACCTAGTTAGGGCAGATTGGTCGTCACCATTGTGAAATGCTGGAGAAGTTATTGTTGGGCCAAACGTCCAGGCAGCAGAGCACAGCCGCTTTAAATCCTCTCGGATTAGAATTAGGTTGTCCATTATGCACCCTTCTGCGTTATAGAAGCATCGAGTTAGCATGCGCATACCATGTGGTAGGTGCCAGCCACCTCCCCGCAGCCCAGGCAGAGGCCAGAAAAGGAAGAGCCAAAATATTTAAGCATTTCCAGGCGCAGCAGCGTACTTGTGAATACTGCCTAGAAAAATGTCCCATTTTCGCCAGAAGGGCAAAGTAATCAATGTGATAGCAATGCATGATGGGAAACTCTTTTGGACACGATCATGCGTAACTCTGCAAAGCGCTGGTGTAACGGAATACGGCTAATCGACTAATCCAGGGACAGTGTTTCCAGTATCTTCGCTTTGAGAGCGCATCATGTAGAAAGGTCATTGATCCGCCTGCTGATGGCTGCCGTGATTGCGCGCGCGCCAGTGACAGCCCGGGTGAAGTCCACAGTTGCTGGTCAGCCCACACCCACCTTCCGTTTCATGCTTGTTAAAGACATGCGGACCATTTCCTCTACTCGTTCGGATCGGAGTGATGTAATCACATGCGCCCTCCGAGCGACTAAGATGGGACGGGCTCGTGTGAAGTCTGATTCAGCTGTGTTCGCCGACCCCTTTCGCGTGCTTTTATCAGCGAGTAGAATGTACGATGCACGGGGGTTTAATATTTGTCAATTTGGACTTTATACCAGACACGACGACGACGACGAGGGAAATAAGACAGTAGAAACTGTGCATACAATTGCTATCAACCCGTTGCATGGTGTAGGAAAGCGGCTGTCGGATTCCCCATAATGAGCACTTGTGTGTTTAAAGGACAGGAGAGGAAAGTGTTATTCTGGATCAGTGTTGTCATCTATAAAAACATCACTGGTCCCGGGAATGAGGGCGCAGGCGACAGCGTGCGCTACCTCGTTTCCTGGGACACCCTGTTGACCGGGAGTGCAGATTAGCGAGCGGGAAGACAGGTAACCTACCCGCAGACAGGACCGAAGAATTCTCGCAGCTAGGGGTGAAATCAGTCCTAGTGCAGAATTGTGGCAAGCTCATTTGGAGTCTCATATGACGGTTCTAGATAGTCATGATAGATGGATAGGGCTATGGCCAGCTCTTCGGCATGGGATACCATTGTGTGCACAAAAAAGAGACCATCCACTGCCTGTCGTGGGCGACAACGGAAGCCGTATACCGAACCGCTCTGTAGGGCAGGCGATGTCAGAGTAAAAGACGTTTTCTTTGGAGCCGTAATGGGGCCGGAGAGCAAGATCCCATGCCACACGGGAGTCTGGATGCGATTCATGCGACATATTAGTCGGGCGTATTTCCGAGTGTTCGGGCACTCGTTCGAGCTTCTGACTGTGGAATTCAGGCCTGGTGCGCTGGCCATCTAGGAGTCGTCTGCATGGCGGTGTATGTGCCAGGCGGGTGTGTTCATTTGTTAAGCGGGTCTCCCGAAGCTCCCGGTCGGTGTTTACCACCGCCGAAGCAAGAAGTCTCGCGTTAGAGGTAGAAATGTGGAAATCTAGGGCTAGATTGATGGCTTTGCGGAGGTGGCCTCCAAGAAATCTTCATCGTGTTTCCGTAAATGCACGTATGTAGTCGCATACAAGATGCGACTCGTCACAAAAGCACGAGTGAGACGAAGCCGAGTCCTACTTTTGACGCCCCCCCGCTTTGTCGCAACCCGGCGGACCATGCGGCTAACCTGTTCTTCAATTTTACGGAATTTGCTGAAGCATTGTCTTCTCTCTACGGCTTTTCTGAATGTGGAGTCGAAGGACAGGGATCTCCTAGGCCTCGTTAATAGGTCCACTGTGTAGGGACATCTTCGTGGACAAAGTGCAATTAGACGTGGGACGAATGGCCAAGAATTGTTCCTTCTATGGGCAACAAAAGAGGCCGAAGTATCCCGCATATTCGTCCACTGTGTTGGCTATCGTCTGAAGGCTCTCGTACATGTTACCCAGGTTGCCTTCTGGGACCCTAAGAGTGATGTCGTCAGCATTGATGCACATGCTTTATCCCGTCCACAGGGCCGTGTTGGCCAGGAGGTGAACCATTGGTAAGTTGAAATGGAGGGAAGATAACAACAGCCTGTGGCGCACCTCGCATGCCGAGAGTGTAAGCTGCATTCATGATCTTGTATGTGAGTGTACGCATTTATGTGAGTAAGAAAGTTCTGCTTGTACTTGAAAGCACGCTCACCAGAGTTAGTGGCGCACTGTTTAGCTAAGATGATTTCGAGCTTGATGTTATGAAAGGCTCCCCGAAGGTCATGCACTAGAATGATTTCAGCCTTGTGCGGATGTTATACCAGACTGAGGAATTCGCGGTGTAGTTATAGGAGTATGTCCTGCACGTATTTTGTGGATCTCAGGTCGTAGTCGTGGTGTTGGCGAAAGTGTGAAGCCTTTTCGTAAGAAGGATGAGAGACTATCCCCAGCCATAGTTTTCATTACCTTCCTAGTGCAGGATGTAAGGGAAATTGACCTAAGATTTTCAGTGTTAATGTGTTGTCTTGCCTTTGGTATGAAGATTACCAGAGACGTTTTCCAATCCATTGGGAAGGGTATTTTTCCGAGCGAATTATTAAACTTTGAGGAATTCATGGAGAGGAATTTTGGGAGAGCCTGTGAGAAATGGAGGCTGCCCTAGCTCCAGTTGTCTACCTAAGAGGATGTCTTAGGTGGAGGCCTGAGGGCGCCGGCCGTGGACGGGGGCGGAAATTCCCGAACTTCGAGCATGGGGGTACCTGATCGGAGGTCTTGGGTGATCTCTTCCGTGGCGTCTGCTATGTCTTAGGTGGACACGGCATTTCCTGACTGGCCAATGCGGAGCGCCCGGCAACAGGGTTCTCGGAGGCTTGGATTTTTACTCCCGGCTGACGACCCTCCGTCTTGGGCGTTGGGCGCTGCTGCGGTGTGCCGCGACCACCATCACGACTACCTGGCTGCTGCAGGAAGCAAAATATTGACTTTCAGACCTGAGACATGTGAGGTGTACCTCGCCGTATACCAGGAATGATGGCTTGCAGTCATGTGGGCTCATCTGCTCCTGAGTAGCGCCGGCAAATTTATTACACTGGCCGCAGCGTTCCTTGTTGGGGCGGGGGCACAGCTCCGCCCTGTCACCCACCATCCTGCAGTGATAGCACGCTGGCATCGTCATGCAGGCATCACCATGCAGAGATGATGCCCCTGTATTCGGCAGTCTCGAAAGGTTCCTGGTTCGTTCCCGGGTTTCGGCGCCAAGAACGATGTAGAAGAGTCCTTTCTGTAGCCTTTACTGAGGCAGAGCGCGATACCTCCGGAAAATGGCGTCCAAGACCCCACCAAGACACCCGAGCTCTATATCCTCTACGCTTCCTAGTTCTTCGTCGTCC
The DNA here is from genome assembly GCA_013339685.2 of Hyalomma asiaticum. Lineage (NCBI taxonomy): Eukaryota > Metazoa > Arthropoda > Arachnida > Ixodida > Ixodidae > Hyalomma > Hyalomma asiaticum. Next base: position 82,473,649 of record CM023487.1, on the reverse strand, counting down.
TCATGGCACCACCCACATTATTCAACACACATAGCGTCTTACGACGCTTGTAGTGCAGGAAGCGCGGCACGCGGTGGCCATCGAAAATGAGGAAGGCTATGGACGTCTTGCCAAGCTTCCTGATGAAAGCGAAGTTTCCACCTCGAGAGTGGATCTTGGTTCTCAGGGAGGGGGAACTCTCATGGTGGTGCCCCGTAATGACGCCACTGCACACTTCCCCTCTGATCATGGCATTGCCGATCATTGGTATGCCACACTGCAATGTCCATGATCGTGAGAATTCTCGAGAGACAAGGTTTGCAGTACATATGTCTTGAATAGACACCACGATGACGCGTTGCGGCCGAATGGGCCACATACTAATGCAATCATTGCTTGTGGAGCTCACATATGAGGCAAAATTCGTGCGTAGCTCCCGTAGCTGAGAGGAAGTTTTGAGGTCCACTATGACTCGAGGTTTGAGCACGATGGTGAAGCCTTCCCGCCGGAATTAACGCATAACAGGGGTCGCCACGATACATGGCGTGTCTTGAGTGGCGTCTTGGCTATGTGAGCTTATCGTTAGCTGAGGCCTTGATAGCGTTACATTATTCATGACACTTGTGGAGCGTAACCACTGTGAACAGTCCCTCTTCCACGATATCCATGGGCGGAACGGAGTCTTCGGGGTGTTGGGCCAGGGACATCTATCTATGCGAAAGTAATGGGATCATATCCACGGAAGGCGGTGTCAGCCATGTACAACTGCGGCCGCGGGGACGCACTCAGCATTATGCCCGGCCCTCATTATGGCGAGTTAGACACCCATAAGGTGATGTCAATAAATAGGAATAAAACGCTCCACAGTCTGCCCCTTGGATGAGAGAGTCATCTTTTGGACCACGGCGGTGTAATAAAGAAGACAGGATCAATTCTTGGGGTTATCACGCAGGATGCCGCCGGTCCCAGCGAAAATCACCGGAGCTGACGCGAGACGCATCCGCTGTCACTGAGCGCTGATCATGATCAAACATTCGTGTCCTTTGTGAACTTATGTGCTCTACTGTGCTGATTTCCGTCTATGCTAAGTGAACTAATTTACCAGGAGAGTGCCGAGATGTAGGCAGATAGATAGATAGATAGATAGATAGATAGATAGATAGATAGATAGATAGATAGATAGATAGATAGATAGATAGATAGATAGATAGACACGGTCAATGTTGCTTAATTTTGCCAAGAAATGCTACGAATTTAGGACCGCTTCAGGAACCCTTCAAAGTTTGAAGACGCAGCGAAAGCTCTACACACCGGTGGCCGGCATGATCACTAAGCCGCCATTGTTGCTCTCGGACCGCGAGTAAAGCGTTGGTACAGCTAATTTTGCTCCAATGCATGGTCCATTTACTAGAAGTAAGCCTGCACATTGGTAAATATGACAATGCGAAGGTAACAGTATCACAAGTTAACAAGTAAATATACTGTTACGGTTGAACAGTAGACGATGTTTAGTTACAGGGCGAGGCTGGCGATGATCAAGCAATGATGGCCGTCAATCTGATGCACACCAGCTGACGTCGTCTTTCTCCTCTTCCGTTCCCGGCTCATACCTTGACCGGTTATGTAGCCTTCCCCGGTTCGCAGACGAAGCCCGCCGGGCAAGTCCACATCAGTTGGGAAGTGCACGATGAAATCGCTTGAGCCGCGCAACATGTGCCAGCTGTGTTCGGCTTGACCGGCGATTAGAAGACGTCAAGCGTGCTACCACGTACGTGAAGTCACTCAAGCGATCGACAATGACGAATGGGCCAATATAGTGGGGTAAAAACTTCTGGCATAGGCCGCGTTTGCGTTGTGGCGTCCATACCCACACAGTCTCCTTTAGCGTATTAGACTAGCTTATGGCGGCTGTCATAACGCTTCTTCGATCGGCATTGAGATATCAGAGTGCGAAGTCGAGCGATACGACGGGCTTCTTCAGCAAGGCACAGCATCTTGGCGACAGAGTAGTCGCTGTGGAAGTCGAACGGTAGTATTGTGACAATACTGTTCAGTGGCGGACGTAGGTAAAGCAGATAAAATGGTCTGTAATCGGTGGTCTCATGCTTTGCGGTGTTATACGCATAAGTGATGAAAGGTAGGACATCATTCCAGGCCTTTTGATCGGAAGATACGTACATTACCAGCATGTTAGTGTTCCACTGGTACGCTCCACAAGACCGTTGGTCTGAGGATGGTAAGGTGTAGAATTGCGTGGCTGTGAACTGCAGAGACGAAGCATTCTTCCACCACGTCCGCAACAAACTGCCGACCACGATCGCTTATGATGACGCGAGGGAAACCGTGCGGAGAATGATGAATCGTAGCAAGAACGTGGCGACACATGCAGCGGTTGAAGATGGCACGGCAGCCGTTTCTGAGTAGTGAGTCAGGTTACCTACATATACGATCACCCATCGATTGCCATTAGAGGATCGTGGGAACGGCCCTAAGAGATCAATACCCACTTGTTCGAATGGCAGACAAGGGGGCGGAACTGGTTGAAGGAGACCTGGCGGAGTGGTCGTAGGACGCTTGTAGCGTTGACATTGCTCGCAACCAGCAACGTACTGCTTGACTGTATCTCGCATTCTGGGCCAGAAAAAAACGCTCCTGTGTACGATCGAGCGTTCTGGTGAAGCCTAGATGACCAGAGGTTGCGTCATCGTGCATGGTTCTCAGTGTATCCAGACGCAGAGTCGGAGGAACCACCAGAAGGAAGCGTGCACCTTGTGCCGAATAGTTGGTTTTGTACAGCAAGCCATATTGCACGCAAAATCGACTGCTGGCTTGAGGACGCAACGATGCAGTAAAAAGGGGCTCCAAACTAACATCATTTTCTTGCTCATTCCTAAATGTCGTCAAGTCTGCGAACGTCGAAGAAATAGAGGCAGAACAGTCCTGTAAATTGTCTTCGTCACACATCGTTGTCGGCAGAGGAAGGCGGGAAAGACAACCTGCGTCTGCGTGGCGACGACCGGACTTGTAGGAGATGACGAAGTCGTACTCCTGAATTCGTAGAGCCCAACGGGCCAGTCGACCACTCGGATCACGGAGATTTACCAGCCAGCAGAAAGCGTGGTGGTCAGTTACGATATTGAAGGGTCGTCCGTAGATGTAGGGCCGGAATTTGTGGACAGTGAATACTGCGGCCAAGCATTCTTACTTTGTGACGATGTAATTATGTTCCGCCTTAGTCAGAGAGCGACTGCCATTAGCCACAACGTGTCAGATCCTTGGTGACGTTGGACTAATATGACACCGATTCCGATACCACTAGCAGTCAGCGTGAACTTTGGTAGGCTAGGATGGATCAAAGTGATGTAATATGGTCCCCGATGCTAGCAGAAGCTTTAGTTCCTTGAATGCGTCGTCACAAGTCGATGACCAATTGAAAGGGACGTCCTTTTGAAGCAGGCATGTGAGGGGGTGCACCACGTCGGCGAATCTCGGTACAAAGCGACGAAGGTACGAACAAAGGCCCAGTAAACTCCGTAGCTCCCGCACTGACTTTCGTGGTTCAAAAGAGCTGACTGCCTCGATCTTGCGTGGGTCGGGTCTTACACCGTTCTTATTGACCAGATGTCCAAGTACCGACGTTTCGGTCTCGCCAAAGGGACATTTCTTGGAATTTAGTATCAAACCAGCCTTCTCGACGCAATCAAGGACAATACTCAGACGTCTATTATACTATTTCAGAGTGCTGCTAAAAATCACATCAAGATAGCACAAATTTCCCATTTATGTCCTCGTAGAATCGTGTCCATAAATCGTTCGAACGTTGCTGGCGCGTTTCAAAGGCTGAATGGCATAGCGCTAAATTCATAAAAACTGTCTGGCGTTACAAAGGCTAGTTTTCTCCTTATCGGCTAGGTGCATGGGTATCTGCCGATAACCCGGCCACAGATCCAGCGATGCAAAATACGCCGCCGAATGCAGGCAGTCAATGACGTCATCAATTCTTGGAAGCGGGCAGACATCTTTCTTGGTGACTGCGTTCAGTTTTCTATAATCGACGCAGAAATGCCATGATACATACTTCTTAACTAAGATGACTGGTGCTGGACTAGAAGATTCGCTTAAGACATTTCTGTTAAGCGAATGCCGCGCGAAAACGAGGTTGGAACTTCCCCCACAAATTGTAAAAAGCACTTCATGTTCTCCACGCAACGGTAAGATGTCAGCAGCCACGTTTTTTTAACGCGTAGGCTGCACCATTTAGTAAATACTCCAACCAATCTTTAGGACAGGTACCTCTGAATTATGATGATCGAGCGCGGACACATTGCTGGTTTTGCATTTCTTTATACTCACATTGGAATCCCAATAGACTACAGAAAGTTTGCCTTCTATCTTTTAAATGCTATTCTTTAGTAATTTGTTGTCATTGAAGTGTTGATGTGCAGAAGAAATCAGAAGAAAGGCACATCATTGTTCAGTCGTTCAGAAGTGCAGGCATTATGCTGTCGTGCTTAAGCTCAGGTGTTGTTAGGCATTTAAGGATAATATGGCTGAATATATATAATGAAATTAAGAACAAAGGCTGCGGAATGAAGAATGTATTGCACAAGATAATGGAGCTTGCTTTATGACTGTTCTGGACACTTAATTTGACACATTACAATTTTTTATTTTAGGACCAAGGATTTTCAAATCTCTCCGCCATGGAGATTTGGCACTTGCGCTCTTCTCGTTGTCTGGAAGGATGTCGTGTGGTGCTTATTATGCGACTCTGCATACTACACAAGCCTCATCGTCAGGATACCGATTCTCGAGTAAGTACAAAGCACATCTAATAGCACGCCTATTAAATCTGATTATTGTGACGTGATTCAATTTGTTACGTGGTTTTGGCTGGGACATAGTGCGGGAGTACCAGTCACATAGTTTTGTCGGGAATGCATCACGTGACTAGACGTGTCGACTAGTTCGATTTGGCAGGTCACGCGCGTTCCGATCGGAACGCGTCCGAATCCAACATTTGTGCATTGTGAGGCCCTGTTGTCGCATCCAACTTCCAAGGTCGCGGTGACTCTGCACAGAACAATATTGTAGGGGTGAGTGGACTATTTTCGAATCTTTAAGTGCATTTTGTGCCAACCACACCTGGTGTGCAGATAGCCATAACGCCACCGTTAGGCAAGGCCCGGCCGCGCCGCTGTCTCCGCAGTGCGCAGGCATCGCCATTGTGACAAAGGTCTTTTTCTCGCCAAATTACAAGCTGGTATGCGAAGTAACGGCGACACCGGTTCACGCTAAGGGGACTAACAGGGATTCTGCGTGGATTACGGCGACTAGAAAACGATCGGAAGTGAAGAAAGCTTGCGGAGCATTTGTTACCAAAACGACGGCGTTTACGCCCGCTGCTGAAGCACCTAATCGCGGCTTTTGCGACTTCAGTGATATCACGAAAAACTTTATAAGGGGCAGCAGAATGCTACGGTGGCCCCGGGAAGAAACTAATGTTGTGGTGAGGCGGAGAGGCGGCCTACATATCAACGAGGTTGGCCGCGTATCGTGGCAGAAACCATAAAGGGCGCGGCAGCGCTCAATCCGATTGAGATAAACTCGGATAAGATGTGCCCTAAACTGCTGCAAAACATCATGGTTGTCAGTACAACGAGTCAAGAGAATGTGATGCGCTGTGTTAATGTTGAAGCTTCACAGTGGCCGGTGAGGACCACGAAGTCAGTGCATACGTGGCTGCTCCACATGCCACTTGTAAGGGAGTCATCCGTGGAATCCCACTTAGCGACGGTCCAGACGCCATCGACCTTAAGGTTCTTAATTGAAGGAACCCGTTAATGCTAATGCAAGTCATCGCTCTGGCGTCTAGCCGATGCCCGACGCTTCAGTCTGCAAGTCTTGCTGGGAGAATATCCAGCAAAAAGAAGGTCATGTCTGTGAACCGATATGCAGTTTGTGTGGCGGTAAACACCTCACTGCATTCAGGGAATGCAAGCACAGATGTCAGACACCCTATGTCGTCAGGCACAGGCGAGGCCTGAGGACCCGCACTAATAGGGGGAGATCCCCATCCTTCGACGTGGACGCCTCTCTCGAGCCCAACGGTTGTCGCCAACAGGACCAGCCCAGACTATCGGCACGTGGAAGCCGATCCAGATCGCGATGGCAGAATGCATGCAGCGCATCGCGATCAAGAACGTAGCCGGCACAAGCCTGGGCACCTCGCCCAGGGCAGGCTTAAGTACGCCCAAGTGCTCAAGCTATCTCCGGCACTCCACGACAACGAGGACCAAGGCAAGAGAAAGTCAAACCTAACATGTGACACAAGGGCTCGTAGCAGCGATGGTGAGCAACCCATGCGATGCGACCCGCCCCGAGAGCACTCTAGGGACGCGGAGGTATCGCAATTGGGAAAAGGAAACGCGGAGCATAAGGATATGGTTATTAAGATGGCCAACGAAATAGCATAGATTACATGAATGATAGTGCGACGCACATCATTACTGAACCGATAGGCCGGTGCTGGCCCTTGCTGGAGAAGGGTCCATGGCTAACATACAGAGGGCGGTAGTGTTGGGCGGTAGGGATTAAAACACGGAATCTCAGGCAGAGGTTATTACACAAACGCTGGCTACTATTACGGAAAACGTTCAGATGGTGGCGGCGAGTGTAGCTAGCCTCACGCAGAGCATTAGGCAGATGCAGTGTGCACTCAGCGACCCTGTAGAGGGGCTAGAGGCATTGAATGATCGCATCGTAGCGCTTGGAAATCACGCCACACTGTGTAAACCTGGGCCACAGGGAGCGTCGACAGACTCATCACGGACGTTCATCAGACGTTCATCATTCGGAGGGATAGAATCTTCGAGCCATAATCACCTCCCAGTGTGGAAATGACAATAGAATCTAGAATGCGTGCCAGTCGTCTTGTAGAGCAAAATGTCGTATGTTCTGTAAAACAGTCTCGTCCTTCCTTGGGAGCGTTGAGGCTGCGCCTCAACCAGACAAGTGATATAAAAGAACCTGCGTTGATTATCCTTACCATCACACTTGATGCATAAAACTTCCCTGTATTTCAACTTAGCGTGACTTCTTTCAAGCAGAATTGAGAATAATCGTAAAGATGGCACGCGTTGCCTTCTTTGAGTGAACAGAATCGCTGAGCAAGCAACCCATGCGTCAGCGTTCTTCGTACCTCCTTCATGTGTATTCTTCTTTGAAGGAGAGGTCTAAGTAAATTTTTTCCGGCGTTTCTTAAGCGAAGTTAAACTCAAGCGGCACTTCATGGACATTGTGTGACAAGTCTTCTCAGCACTTCACTAATTGAAGCTGATGCGATCCATTGTACAGTACCAAAAAATCGTCTCCGTACAGGAAGATGCGCAGCATTTTGCCGCCGTTTGAGGTTCCTACAAACCTTCTGTTAACTGCCGTGAGGAGCAGTTCACGCAAATGTGGTGCCACTCTTGAGCATATGCAGACTGCGCTTCTCTGAATGTAATGTTTCTTGAAGCACATGACTGTCCTATTAAGGTAGGTTCCCGAAAGTTTTACAAATGTGCCTAGGAAAATGCACCACTGTTCTTAAAAGACGCTTTGCCATTCTCTGAAATATCATGAGGAACGGAACAACACATGTCCTCAATATCGACAGAAAAGCCAGCTGAGGCTGTCGACCTTTTTAACTGAAGATATTCCATGACGGCTCCCGAGTTTCTACTGTGCCGGTCGTTGACTTTGAGCAGTCATATATGCGTGGACAAGTACGCGGAAACGTGTGCCTACCAGGTAGGTTTTTCTGAGAAGAGGACTCTGACTGCGATGCCTTCCTTATGAGCCTTCGGGATGAAGACGGAAAGAGTATTAACTTTCTTCTTGACTTGCGTGCAAAGTTTATCCAGTTCGGCTTGGTTTAGAGGACACGTGGCGTTCCTAATTGCCTCGTTTTGGGGCAGACATTCCACCTTGCTAAAGTTCTTTAAGGATTCATCTGCTGTTTTCCTGTAGGTGCGCCATCAACCACAACGAAGCCCTCTTCTTACAGAGCTTGAGCTGATTTGCTCCAAGTTCACGTACAGTAGAAGTGAAGTTGATATCTTTCCGTACTGAGTTCCTTAATTTTTAGAAGCAATGGATACCTTCTGTTACGGTTGTGCATGGATATTTCTTCCAGTCCTGAGTATTTCAGTCCTTAACAAAGTTTCAGTTCCTTCATTTTTCTTCACCTTTTCTCTCTTTCGCATTTCCTTGGATCTTTTTATGTAATATTGCTTTATCTCATTCTACATTGCGCTTCCCATTTCTTCCTCCTCCACCTCCTTTTGCTATACTACACTGCACATCGCTAAGCCATCGTGGATTTTCACTTTCTCCTCCTCCTCTTCATTCTCCTTTCTCTCGTCTTCACCTTCACTTACTCCTCCTCACTGTCGATTCTCTTTTCCATTCCCTTTGTTAAACTAAACTATGCATAGCTATGCTGTAATAAGAGCTGCTTCGCGCATACCCACTCTCATCGGCGCATATACTATACCTTATGCAAAGAAAAGGCGTGGAAAGAAGAACATAAGAGTAGAGAACACGAACAGCTACTCTTCTCTTGAGTCCGTGTTTGGACCGCCCCATTTTTTTCCATAAAGAACGTTTAGCAAACTGCTCAGTTCGCTGTCCTTTTAAATACAGTATGCTATATATGGCTATGCCAAGCTTTACTCTCTCCCGCCCCGCCACGGTGGTCTAGTGGCTAAGGTACTCGGCTGCAGATCCGAGGGTCGCGGGATCGAATCCCGGCCGTGGCGGCTGCATTTCGATGGAGGCGAAATGTTGAGGCCCGTGTGCTGTGCGATGTCAGTGCACGTTAAAGAACCCCAGGTGGTCAAAATTTCCGGAGACCTCCACTACGGCGTCTCTCATAATCAGAGCTGGTTTTGGGACGTTAAACCCCACAAATCATCATCATTACTCTCTCCCCTCCTACTGCCATTCCTTCACTTATGTTTCCCACCACCTTGCTATACTATACCATGCATGGCTCCGCCTTGAGTGGAACTGCTTGGCACGTACCTGCTCTGCGCGACACGTATCCGCGAAGCCTCCTCAGTATTTGGTTGCCGGCCATAGAATTTCGACAAGCCTAACCTGCTCCGCTGTTAAAAAGGTCCTGCATATTCCACGTGTCATGGAAATCGGTGTTACGCGAAGAACTTAGCGAAGAAATCGCCTATGATCAACTGAATGCAATAGGACGAGGAAGGGAAAGACATGGAAGTTAGCCAGTGCTGAGGCCGGCTAACAGCCGCGTTGAGGAAAAAAAAAAGAGTAAGAGTAAAAGAGGTAAAACATAAGAGAACAGAGACAGAACAAGGAAATAAAAGTGCGTATCACGGTAATTAGCGTTCGTTTGCTTTCCCTATTTCTACATCACGCAGTACACAAGATACAGCTCCACTAAAGTGAAACCTGGGAACGTGCGCACCATGCAGTGATGCGCCGGTGTCTTCCACTGGAAAGATCCCTCGCTCCTAATGGCCTCGCTTTGTCATGGTCACGACGACGCCGTCAGACGCTTACAGCCCAGGCGGAGTAGCAGACATTCCTTACAGTCGCCTCTGAGACAACAACTACTAGCCTACAAAGCTCTCTCAATTAAGCCTTAATCAACTTGTCTAGAATTGGATTCAGGACTTCCTAACTAACCGTCAGCAATTTGTAGAAGCTAATGTTACGACCTCATCCCTTTCTAACGTAATCTCCGGTGTGCCACAAGGTACAGTTCTAGGCCCCCTCCTCTTTTTAATTTACATCAATGACTTACCCGATAATATTTCATCTAACATCCGCCTCTGCTGACGACTGCATAATCTACCGACCTATTACTAACATTTCAGACACTATTACTCTCCAGCATGACCTACTAAAACACGACGAATGGTGTCGTAAATGGCTCATGGTTTTATATACTAATAAAACTGCACTTGTTTCATTTCACAGACGCCAAAACTTACCGACCGCTAACTATATTTTATTAATGGCTCTATAGTTTCTTCCCTAAGTTCCATTAAATATCTCGGTGTTAACATATCACAGAATCTAAACAGGTCTTTCCACGTAAGTAAAATAGTTAACAATGCTAACAGATCTCTCGGTTACTGGCATCGTAACTTACATCTTGCCCCTCCATCAGTCAAATTACTAGCCTACAAAACACTAATTCGCCAAAAACTAGAGTACGCATCCGCCATTTGGGACCCACCCCAAATTAACCTAAGTAAATCCATTGAACTAGTTCAAAACGGAGCAATTAGATTCATCTACTCAGATTATTCATATCATACCAGTGTTACTACCCTTAAAAGCATAGCAGATCTACCTAACCTCGACCTACGCCGTAAGATTTCCAGACTATCATTGTATCACAAAATGTATCATACGCTTCATTATAACTCTCCTATACAACCAGCCCATCGTACTTCAGCCCGCACAAGTCACCACAAGGCCGTATATCCACCTCCTGCTTCCACCACAGCCCACCATCACTCCTTTTTCGTCCAAGCAGCCAGGGACTGGAACGATCTTCCCTCAAATGTCATCCATCATTGCGACACGCATAAATTTAGAAGTGCCATAGAATAATTGTTTTATTAACCTTGTATTGTTCGCCCACACCCTCATGTAAAGCCCTCTGTCGGGGGGCCTTTGAGGTATGTTAAATAAATAAATAAATAAATATACGCTGTGAGAGTGCGCTGACTCCAGGATCAGCCCACAAATGCACACAATCTGTCTCACAGCACTGCCTCCACGAAGGACCAGCCGTGACGACAGCAGAGACACGCCACAGTGTAGCCCCTAAGGTGCTCCGCACCTAAAAGAAAAACAGAGAGAAATGCGACACCGCTTAAGATCTGTTCACGCCTCAGAAGGTCGCTTGAAGCTAAACAAGTGCCGTCAACACAAGTGCTCGTGGGATAGGTTTATTTACTATACACCGTGTGGGAGGAGCCGCCATAGCCTAGTCGTAGCGTGCTGGCTTAGCATCTCCTGCCTACAGGTTCCATAATCTACTAACACTTGGTTACGTGCGTGTCCGTGTGTTTGTTGTGTCTACATTAGAAATGCAAGCTACCACAAGCCTTACGGTTTTATTTATGATGTGGTAAATTGTATCGTAAAGTTATATCGTAAGTAAAGCTTAAATTACATTTATTAAAAAAAGTTATATTGTAAGTTCCTCCAGCATTGATGTAGGCTGTGTAAAACTTAAAACATGTGGCGCTACCCGCATGCCACAAGTGGTTTTTATTCGTGATGTACCCGATAATTATGCCATGGTAGTCTTGCAAAGATCAGTCGTTAGTGTGTGTCATACATTTATACCCCGGCACCCGAATATGTACCACGTAAACAAGACGCCCAGGTGAGCTCTCAGGCTTGCGCGACTAGATAGATAGACAGGCACATACACTCATGGTGACTCAATTTCTCCAAGAAGTTGTTCGCATTTGATACACACCAACAGCGCCAGTAAACTCACTGTGCTGTAATTGTTTAAAAAATTCTCGTATTTTAGGAAGCTGGTGGCCGCGGAATCGCTGATCGAAGCATCTACGCTGACTGCTCTATTGTCGGCTAGCTGCGCTGCTGAATTCCTTTTGGGATGCATCCAAGTGGAGTGCGCGAAGCGCTTGGGCATACGGACGAAGTCCCTTTTTCTTGGGACCATTTTCACTCGGGTAAGTTGCTTCAATAGGGTAAGAAACGCGTTGCTGGGCTAGTGAGCTATCTGTTTCCTAAAAGGCGCGAAAGGCGCACAGACGGCGCACACGGAAGAATGGCGCTAATAATGTGGTCCTGCACCTTCTGGAGCACTGCAGTGGGTGTAGTATTGAATACTGAGAAGAACGCAGAAGCAATTATGGGGATCGGTGCACGAGAAGTGAAGGTATTAGTCGTAGATTTTCAAAACCACCGCCCTGCTTTTCGCCCTCCTCGAAAATACAGCGATATATTCTTACACACAGATCTGAATGCTCTACAAAAGATATACTTGAGCATCTTCGTCGTCTCTTCACACTAGCCCACTTTGGAGTTTCTAGCGCCCTGGCGCGGGTGATTTAGTGCTTCTCTCTCCCCACCAGTAACCTTCAGTTAGTCCATGGTATGTTGTTGGTGGTATGTGTTGGTGGTCCAACTGTGCGAGTACTTCAAAGCGCAGAGCGATCCCCCGTGCCGCGGTTCGTAGCATTGCCGCAAACGAGGGACACATTTCGGCTCCGCGAGGAGGATTGATTGATTGATTTGTGGGGTTTAACGTCCCAAAACCAGTTCTGATTATGAGAGACGCCGTAGTGCAGGGCTCCGGAAATTTCGACCACCTGGGGTTCTTTAGCGTGCACTGGCATCGCACAGCACACGGGCCTCAACATTTCGCCTCCATCGAAATGCAGCCGCCGCGGCCGGGATTTGATCCCGCGATATATCATGGTATATATATATATATATATATATATATATATATATATATATATATATATATCATGGTAGTGAATAGGCCGAAGGTGCGATGACAGAGATGAGTAGTAGACACTCGGAATTGGCAACAAAAATGGGGAAAGCGCCTATTCAACGTTTCAGCCGGACACTGGCCTTAATCCTGATGAAGGCCGGTCTCCGGCTGAAACACGCCATTCAATAAACTCTTTCTCCATTTTAGTTGACAGTTCGGAGGGTCTACTACTGATCTACATATATATATATATATATATATATATATATATATATATATATATATATATATATATATATATATATATATGGATCAGGACGACAGACACGACTAAGGCTTTTCTATTCCAGTAAAGCACACGTGAATATTTTAAAGCATAGCTAAAATTAATTAAAACAACTTGTACATAGGTGCCTATTGTGTGCGTGCGTGAAGTGACATAGAAGAATTGCCTCATCATCACTTCACCCCGCAGTGGCGATAACGGAAATGTTTTCGTTAATAAAGCAAAGTGAGAATGGCCGGCTGTTGTTTGTCTTTACTTTGGATAAGTTTGTTCGAGTTGTTATCATCAGCTATAGAAGAAAACTGCTTCGTAATCCTTATTTTATTTGTACATCATTTACATGAGCAAACGTTTTCTTTACAGATGATGCATATGGATCCTTCGTCGTTACATAACTACTCATCGGGTCATTTTGTCTCTCTAATGGCAGTCGACAGTTCGCGAATCTGTGCGGCTGTATTCTATTTTCCAAGGCTGATTGTTGGTCTTTTTTGCGCGCCGTTTATTTTTTACGTATTGGCACTTCGCGTAGGCACGCTTCCCGTGCTCTGCTGTGCTGCGTGGATGCTCGTTTCTCTTTTGGGGCTCGTATTCGCAGAAAAATGGCAACGAAGACTGTGGGTGAGTATTTATTTTATTGATTATACGTAACGAGATGATGGCGCAGAAATAAGGTGCGAGATTCTCGGTCCTCACTTAGTCAACAGCTTACCTATGCGTTCGAAACTGCTTGAGCAGTTTCCTAGAAATTCCTTCTATCTGCGAAGTAGAAAGCAGGGATACTGTTTTGTGGAAACCAACAATGTCGCACTGTATTCAGGAAATTCAGATGGTAGCATCTCTACTGAAACGTTCCGTTCCGTATTCCCATAATTCCACGTTTGAACAGGAAATCATTACATATTCCTTATTTTAATAGTATATTCGCAACATGGAAACAGTACGTGTAAACAACCAAATCAAGCGTAGAACAAAGGCACCCCCCCACTGAGATAGAAAATGCGAAAGAGGTAGGAAAATATTCAACGGCATTGCGCTAGGAGATACATTTGATTGATTCTTTGTGAAAATGCGGAAGGACAACCACAGCACACACACAAAAAAAAACAAATCTCTTATTGATCCGGTACCAAAGACGCTTTTTTCCACTTCTGAATTAATGAGAGTATCCTGCAGAATAAAATAGCCGCACCTGTGATCCGGCCGCAACAGAAACAACGAAAGTGTGTATGAAGCCTAATAGCAGAAGTACTAACACATATGCAACTTAATAGTATCAACAGGCTTTTTTAAACACGCATGCAACCAGCAATAGCTGCTGCCATATATAAAAAAAGAGACAAAGATAATTTAAGCAATCACCACCTCATATCCATACGTCCTATTATCTCGATATCTATTGAGAAGATATTAAACGAGAAAATTGATTTCATACCGAGATAATACAATCTTATTGTGGCTTCAGAAGGAAACGCTATACTGAAAGTGCACTTTTAGCGCAAGAAGAAATATGTTATACAATGTCAAGAACAGGCTTCTGACCCTTGCATTGTGTTTAAATGTTAGTAAGGCCTTTGATCACTTATGTCATGAATTATGATTAAACATATATTAAAACTCTGTGGATTTAGGGGCATCGAACTAAAACTTAGAGTCAAATCTCAGAGAGAAGTCTGAGCACTTTGAAAAAATCGCCGTCAAATAGCGCACACAACCTATCAAGGTCTGTGTGCCACAGGGTAGCATCCTAGGGCTTCATTGTCTTTGTGCATCATTGACATAATAAACATTGATAAGGATTCTCAATTCACAAACGAAGCTCGCGGCTGCGCACTAATCTTTGGTAGAAAACATTAGGTTCTATGGAAGCGCTAGCAGGTATCACCTTCTTTAAGGTTTGTGGCTGGTCCAGTAAAAACACTTTGTTGCGTTATGAAAGAAAATGTGTCCTTTTTCGCACCATTTGTACAGTCTTTCAACTACCTGGAGGTAGTTGTCCTTCAATACTTCAGTAATGAAATTATTTAAGGTGACTGAGGTACTCTTGCTTAAAAACCATGGAATTTTTTTTTTCAATGAACGAATACAACACATTAGGCTGCAGCTGACGCGCGTGCTTAGTGCTTTGAATCGTCGTCGACGTCTTGTATCTCTTACCATAAATCTACCTATTTACCAAGCTCTCTTCCGTGTCCACCTAAAATAATGTGCATCAGTGTGGGTAATACCACAATAAAAAACTTGAATAAGTTGAAGATAATACAGAAAAGAGCGATTAGGACAATATAGAGCATGGCGTGCCAAGAACACACTTCCTGATATCGGCAGGCCCGTCCTGCAACGAACGTGTATCGCAGGATGGTGAGGAGGGCAAGAGTGAAGTGAGAATGGGGTAAGGGAGAAAGGCGGGTTTAGTGTGTAGTTAGTGGACGGGTAGGAGTGAGAGTGTAAGTTTAAGGTTGATAGTATTGACAGTTCGCAGTAACGCGACGGCCACCTGCGACCACGACGAGTGGCCGTGGCGTCCCCAGCACTATCAACTGTTTTTGTTCGTGTTCGTGACTTCATCGCAGAATTCCTTCCCCTGAACATGTCCGTTTCCAGATGTCTGTTTCCCGTTTTCCCGTTTGCCCTTGGCAATGCCACAAATTTGGATATTTTAATTCAAACACGTTTTCTTACCTCACGCTCTCAATTTGTTTCAGTTAAAATTGATCATCGGCAATAAAAGTAACATCTGGTGTTCAGGAAGGCTCTGCTCCGGGGCTCTTGCTATTTGTCATTTTTATGAATGTCCTTCCAAGCAAAATTCAACCGCAAGTCCGTCTGTATGCCAAGACTGCATACTTTGTTTCACTTATTTCTTTTTATATTCAAATACTGCAACCCAATTTCAGGATATTGCATGAGTGAGGTACATAATTACAACAGCAAAGAATTTAAACAATAATACCACATGTGCTTCAAGAACAGATTTCAAGATGAAAGAAATAAAACAATAATGCCATATAAGCTATCAGAAATCACAGTGCTCGCCCCAGGCCATTGAACATTACTTTAGTTTTTCGCATATTAACTTTCAGGCCCACTCTTGAACTTCGCCTGTTTACGTCAGTAATGGTGTTTTGTATTTCATCTCCCGAGTTCCTTAGCAAGGCAATGTCATCAGCAATGTCATCAGTGCTGATGACATTGACAAGATCAGATAGCCATTTCGCGAACCGTACCAGGAGGATCGTTCCAGTGTTCAGTACCTCTAGGAAAAAAACTGAGTTTGAGCGTGTTAGGGAAGCCAAAAAATTATTTTTAGAATGTGACCACGTTCAATTGAAGAGCACCACGGTACACGGTGTAATTATCACACGACAACCGCGATAAGGAGTGAAGAAATTTACCAGGTAGTTCGTTCCCAGGCACAAGGTTACCAGGTGCTTTTGCCAGGCAATTATTTCTCCTGATGATAATACTTTACTCCAGGATCCCTTGAGGCAGATTTGCACATAGTGCCCGCATTGGCAGATGCGTACAATCATTAAAAAAGGGTAATATTTTCATTTACAAAAAATCATTGCCTATCGTGGCATCTGTACTGTCTCAACAACACAACAGTTCCCCGGGCCCAAACGTACAAATGCCTGGCAATTATATTGACACACAACATACTGTGGTTGTGTAATATAGATTACATATAAAGTAGTAAAAAGGGTTAGGTTATTTAAGACGAATGTCCCTTAAACACCTAGAATGCACTAAGTTACTATTCTACGAAACAAACTAGTAGAGAAGGTCAGGGGAAGATGGGTGCTTGAATCGATGAACAGATTCAAGCACCCATCTTAGATTTAGAACAGGCAATGTCGCAGGACACAAAACATACTGTGGTTGTGTAATATAGATTACATCTAAAGTAGTAAAAAGGGTTAGGTTATTTAAGACGAACGTCCCTTAAACACCTAGAATGCACTAAGTTACTGTTCTACGAAACAAACTAGTAGCGAAGGTCAGGGGAAGATGGGTGCTTGAATCGATGAACAGATTCAAGCACCCATCTTAGATTTAGAACAGGCAGAACAGGCAATGTCGCAGAAGCCAGCGTTTCGGCAAGTGGACTTCTCTTCGTCAGGGCGGCGACTGCCTTCCCCAGCGTTCGTTTATGTACGATATTGCACTCTCCCCCGTCCTCAGAAAAAGAGAAGAACAGCACGTGCGAACAATAACAAAAAAAGGAGGGGGGTAGGGTGTAAGGGAAGTTGGGTGACAGGTGTTAACGTGACTAATATAAATGTCAAGAGCGAAAGCTTCCAAAGCATCCGCTCGTTGTACATATCTTGGAAATACATTGTGTGCGCAGGGCTAGAAAGGAAGATGAAAAAAAAATGGCAGATCCCACGTGCAGTGGGAATCAAGGAAATGCGAAGCACGCACCAGGAACGTAAAATGGACCTGCATTGTTGTCTCGCTATACCGATTTGGGTACATATAAAGAAACGGCCGCAAGAGCACCAAGAAAGTTGCATGTAAACCATGCCGCTCATTATACGCATGTCATGATTGTAAAGCTATGACCTGTCATTTACGTTCGTCATGCAGTCGTATTGTGCCACAGCAAGTTTTGTGTACATCCCCTTAACGAAACGCGTGGCATGTGAATCATGCCGCTCATGACATGCCTGTCATGATTTTCATGCTATGCCCTGTCATTTATGTTCTTAGTGTAGTCATGTTCTGGCATACCAATTTTCGTATACATCCTATTAACGAACTGCGTGGCATGTAAATCATAGCGCTCATGACATACATATCACGATTTTCATATTATTACCTGTCATTTGTGTTCGTCATGCACTTATGTTGTGGCATACCGATTTTCGTCTACATACAAATAACGAAACGGCCAGGAGAGCACCAAGACTGCGGCATGTAAATCATACCGCTCATGACATGCATGTCATGATTTTCATGTTATGTCCTGTCATTTATGTTCTTAGTGTAGTCATTTTGTGGCATACAACTTTTCGTATACATCCTATTAACGAACTGCGTGGCACATAAATCATACCGCTCATGACATACATATCATGATTTTCATATTATTACCTGTCATTTATATTCGTCACGTAGTCATGTTGCGGCATACCAATTTTCGTATACATCCCATTAACAAAACGGCCAGGAGAGCACAAAGTCGTAGGCGGCTAGACAGACAGACAGACAGACAGACAGACAGACAGACAGACAGACAGATAGATAGATAGATAGATAGATAGATAGATAGATAGATAGATAGATAGATAGATAGATAGATAGATAGATAGATAGATAGATAGATAGATACGCTCAAAGTCACCGAAGTTCGCTAAGAAATGCTTTGCATTTAAAAAGGAATACAGGCTTGGAACAGGAATTCCTATGGCATGCGTCCTGCACCACCTGCCCCGCACCCGCAGTTCATTTCACCGAAAGCTTGATGCTAGAAATGTAACTACACTGCTTAACGCCGTTGTTCTCGTCGAAGTCGATGGGGGATCCGCACCTGAAAGTAGCCTTTCTGGAAGAAACATTGTTAGCTTCTGCATACCTTAACTTTTAGTCGTCTTCGTTAACCCCGCACCGTATCTAATGGACTGAAGGGTTCCCTTTGAAAGGTTTATGCGTATAGGCTGGAGAGTACACTTATACTGCACTGTACGAAGCAGTAATTCGGCCTATATGAGAGCACGGATTCACGCTTGTCAAATCCGTATAAAGCACGCGACCTGCATGAAAGTGAATCCGTCGAAAGGAATGTTGCTCGTTTCAATTACCATCTTTGTCGCTGTGACCGCCACGACCGCTATGAAATTACCTTGCTCATGCTTCAGACGTCATACTGATTCTATGAAACATTTAGATAGACCCATACAATCGTCCTTTCTACTACCTCAGTATAGCTACCTGAAGTATGCTACATGAAGCTACATGAAGTATGCCTTGGGCGCTTGAAGGTATTCAAACATAGTTCTCCCCCGAGTGTCATTAAATGCTGGGATGGTTTGCCCGGACAGGTTCACGAAATGGCACTGTGTAAAGCGGATACCTTTGAGCACTAGGAAGGCGGGGACGAGAAAAAGACACACAGGACGGGCGCTAAACTTTCAACTCAGCTTGATTGCAGCAACACAAAAAATTTATACGGACAACCAGCCTGGGTAATCATGTGGATGGTAATTGGAAAACGAAAAGTCAACACCTTGCCAGAACCGCCACCTCATGGCTACGCACCGGAGCAGTCACAAACGCAGCAGAGAAGTTAAGAAAGAAAACCCACAGAGATAAACGCAACGCGTGCCGCTAACTTAGTTACACCGATGCAAAACATGCGGAAACGCAAATAAAAACAACACCGGTGACAAAGGTTAAAGAATCATCATAAATGCCTTACACCCGTAAACAACCCAATAACAAAAAAGTTAGGCCACCAACGAAAGAAGGTTCAAACAATATAAAACCACCGTAATAATAACGGACTTAAAATAAGAAGGCGCAGTGTTAAAGAAAAAGTGTAAGAGGCATAACACTTAAAAAACAACTACAACAACGCTTAAACAGCAAAGCGCTCCGTCAATAAACAAGAGAGTAATCACAGGTGAAAACCAACAAATAAAAATGGAAGCTAGGGCAAACCCGCATCAGACACTAAACATAGTAATCGAGGAATGCCACTTCCTTGATTGTGCGACAGAAGACGTGCGATAGAAGGCGTGCGGATGTCTTTGTCACCATGCTTCAAGTTATAAAAAGCTTTTATGATTTCCCTTTCAGTCTTGTCATGCGCAAGCTTAAGGAAAGAGGTGCGCGCCAACTCAGGGATGCAACCAAATCTTTTCCAATGTTCAGCTCCAATAACCCACCAGGGTTATTCTTAACTGACAATGCATGCTCATTCGCCCGTTCGTTGAAGCATCTGCCGGTCTCCCTATGTGCACTTTATCACAACTCAACGGTATCCTATACACCACTTTGATAACGCATCTAGTAAACAGGCCGACATGATTTTTACCACAATTCTTGCGGTTCTGTTTAGCGTCCAAGTAGTAAAATTTTGACTGCTTGCATGGGATGAAAATATTCACGTGGTACTTGTAGACCGCTTTCTTTAAATTGTGGGAAATGCAGGTGGATGTACGTAATTGCTACTGTTTATTTCTGTTGCTTCTTTCTATTGCTGATAACACACGTGCTTTTCATGTTCTGTAAAAGTGACTCGCAGATTAACTTTTTTTCTTAACTTCTTTGCTGCGTTTGTGACTGCTCCGGTGCGTAGCCACGAGGTCGCGGTTCTGGCGAGGTGCTGACTCTTCGTTTAGCGGTTATCGTTCAAAGATTACCCACGCTGGTAGTCCGTATCAATTGTTCGTGTTGCTTAAGCGGGTCTTTTAGCGAGTCTTTTATCGAGTTTTTAAGCGAGTCTTTTAGCGCTCCAGGTTATCCGCTTCAAGTATAAACCAACTAGCACCAAAACACGTCCACTTATATCCCTGTGTCATTTTGTAGAAGTGCTTTTTTGAGATGGTTTTACCGTTTTATAATCTAAGTCTTGCATTCGTTCGGTGCATACCACTGCTGTAATAGCCCTTGTACAGGCCACGTTATTTGATAATGGATGAACATATAGCAGTGTTGTATACAACCCGCAGAACGACATACTTCATGATGCTGAGTGCCCATCGAATGTGCATTTTTGTCGTGGAGATTTCGTGGTGCACTTAAGATTACGGCCACACTTTTTGAATTTTTGTGAGCTGTTTGTAAATGTAATGGTGAAAAAGGAAATGTGTCGTTGTTTCATTTCAAGAGCCGAATCATCAAATGTCATGACCATCGCTTGGAGATAATAACAGACCTCCTCTCATGTGTACGGCTAGTCAAGCTGTATGCTTGGGAAGAAACCTTCGCCAGCGTATTGACGAAGCTACGCCAACCAGAGGTGCAGCAGCAGTTCTATGCGAACCTTGCGGATGGATTCTACGACTGCTTCTTCGTGTCTTCAAGCGCTATTGTAAGAACACAGCTTTCTTGTCTCTCTTTCGATATTCATTAGTATTTTAGGGGCGAAGCTCCTTAGGGCGGGGGTCGTTCCCTCCTCTGTACGTAGCATGTAGCCACCTGTAGTTTTAGGAAGTGCTCATTAGATGGCGTGATGGCGCTGCGGTGCTTGCTTCATTCAGATGTATGGGAACGCGTAGTATGGGAGACTGCCTGTCTGTCTGTCTGTCTGTCTGTCTGTCTGTCTGTCTGTCTGTCTGTCTGTGCGTCCGTCCGTCCCTCTGTCTGTCTGTCTGTCTTCATTAGAAAATATTTCTCGGGAAATACGTCAACTGCAGCACTTCGCTCTCCGGGATGGCTTGCTATATCGACGCAACTCGTTCCGAGGGCCGCCGGTGCCTGTTGGTTATAACCCGACATCTTCGCTCGGATATCTGCGCCTCCTTTCACGCAGACCCTCACTGTGCATATGCCGGAGTGCTAAAAACTTACACCCGCCTTCGTCACTGTCACAACTGGCGTGGAATGTGCCACTTCGTCCTCCGCTATGTTGGTTCTTCCCTCGCTTGCCAGCGGCGGAAGCATGACCCTTCCCGCGTCTCCGCTCCACTGCAGCCCTCACCGTGTCCAAGCAGACCCTGTCAAAGAAGCAGACCCTTTGGCATTGATCTTAATAGCCCTCTTCCCATCACTCCTGCTGGCAACCGCTCGATCATCGTCACCATCGATCACCTGACGTGCTATGCTGAGACGGCAGCATTGCTCTCTGCATCCGCAGGTGATGTCGGTTCTTTTATTTTACGCCGTATCATCTTAGGTCATGGTGCCCGACGTGAGCTCCTGAGCGATCGAGGCCGCGTATTTCTGTTGGACGTGGTAATATTCCTCCTCAAAGAATGTCACGTCGTTCATCAGACCACCACCGCATATCATCCGCAAACGCATGGCTTAACCGAACGATTTAACCGTGGTTTGGGCGATATGCTGTCCATGTACATCGCGTCTGATCACTCCAACTGGGAAAGTATTCTCCCCTGTGTCACGTACGCACATAATACTGCAATGCAGACCACCACTGGGTTCACTCCACACTTTCTACTTCACGGCCGCGAACCCTCTTGCACGCTCGCACCATCCTTCCATACCATCCTGATGTGACTGAGACGACGGCGGTTTCCCAAGCTGTAAGACACGCGGAAGAGTGTCGCCAGATTGCCGGCGTCCTCACCACTGCCGATCACCAGTGCCAGGAACAACATCCGGACAGCTCAGAGGCACCAGAATCTTACGCTCCAGAAACGCTTGTTCGGCTCTGGGTTACATCTATCAACCCTGGAAAGTCGACGAAACTTACTTCGAAATACCACGGCTGTTACCGCGTCGTTAAACAAGCTTCACTTGTCAATTTCATCTTCGAGCCGCTTGCGCCATCTTATGTACGACGCCGTGGACGTAACATTGTCCATATCGACCGGCTAAAGCCTTGCTACGACCCTGCTGTCGTTTCCTCCCCATAGGTCGCCAGGCTGGCTCTATTCCGGAGGGGAAGTGAATGTAGTGAAGAATATGAACGCTAGTCAGGGAGAGGGTGCGATACTCGTGGAGGAAGAGGTTTGGCCAGCTCAGCGCGCGTGCTGGCGCCGCAGTTTCCAAGGCTCTATTCGCGACAGTTTTTGCTCAATCTTAGTAAGCGAGAGCCTTGCCTAAACGCCTTCTTTCAATGTACACAACCACGATCAGCGGCGTTCTCTTAATTAGGAATACACATTGGACTACATTTTACGTTACTAAATGAAAAATCAAGGCGTTAGAAGCGATGTCGAAGAGACGCTACGCGTTAGGCTGATACTAATAAAATGTTCGAATGTGCGGCAGCAGAGCGAAATCGCGAACTTCGAATTGTGTTCAGCAAAACCTCCAAACCTCCATTGCGTCCATCATGAGAGGAGTGAGATGGGAGAGGAGCAACATGAGGTGTAGGAGGGGGGGGGGGGGGGGCAGACAGCTCGTCATATATCATGGTCGGTAAAAGATCCGAAAGAACGCGGCTTGAATCCCGGCGTGGCGGTCGCATTTTCGATGGAGTGGAAACTGCATGTGCCTGTGTACTGTGCACTGTCGGCGTTCGTTCAATAACCCCAGGTGGTCCAGACATCTGGAGCCCTCCAATACGGCTTTTCTGTACTTCCTGTCTCTTTTATTCCATTTCCCCTACCCCCTCCCTGGACGATTAACCGTGCTGCCAACATGTGCTGCAGAACTTAGCGTCCTTTCCTTCTTACAGAACACAATCATCATCATCATGATAATCTCATCTTTCGACATAATTTGCAGTGAATGAAACATATATGATGCTATTTCTGATAGCACAAATTAAAAGGAGTGCGTGGCAAATGGTGGGTAAAACGTCTTCCTTGCGAGGTCACGGCTAGGCCTCAGCGTGGCCCCTCTTGGGGGCGAATCTCTCGGCCCATATTGCTCGTTTTCTCTTGGTCCCCCAGATCGGTGGCGTTTCCTAGGGCCTGCCGGGTAAAGTGATGATGTCTTTCTTTTATTAGTTACAATACCATTAGGGTGCTTACACGAGTATGTTACACTGGGAGACACGCTCGCCTACACACAGCAGCAGCACTAAGCATACAAATGTAATTTTATGGGACGAAAGTAATGTGCCATTCCGTTGTATTAAACTAGTAATATTTACTGAAGCAACATGAAATTCCACCTAAATACGAAGTTTTGCATATGATATCAGTATTTTTCTTTTCTTTCCTTGTTTTTTGTCGCTTGTCTTAATATCTTTTCTCGTCTTAGCTCGTTTTTAAATAGTGCGTTAAGTGCTCGTGAAACTGCACTTTATCATTTATTTCGGGGTTTGAAGTTTCCTAAACCACAATATTATTATGAGAGACGCCGTAGTGGAGGGCTCTGGACGTTCCGACCTCATCTGGGGCTCTCCAACGTGCAATGATATCGCACAGTACATGGGCCTCAACAACTAACCTCCATCTAAATGCAGCCGCCGCGGCCGCGATTCCATTCCGCGACTTACGGATCTGCAGCCGAGTATCATAGCCACTAGACCACCGTGCGGGGCATCACACGACAGTTGAAATGTCATTGAGCAAGGCATTACGCTTAAGAATGGCTTACACACGGCTAACATTTAAAGTCAAGAAGTGCGAAAACGTAGCAATCAGGTGTTTACATTGATAAGTACTTTTCGTTAACTCACCATTTAGTGTCACCATATTGTGGTTAACATTAGAAGGGACAATGAAGGTCGAACTTTCAATTTTATTTCCACGACGAAAGTTCGAGTGCATGACGTTGAAAACCATACTCGCATTTTTCGTGTGCTCTATAAAAATTTTCTTGAGACCACTATCTTAACATCTGGCATTCACAAAGCACAAGCTGGCATGAAGTCCTCAAGAAACCCCGCAAAAAATGTACGGCGTCATGCGTATTAGTGGGCGATTCGAGAAGCTTCATCATGACCTCTATTCTGTTTTTGCTCATCCGGTATATCTCACCAAACGCCTTCTTCTCGAGGGAGTGGACTTTCGGTGTGGTGAAAAAGTGACGTACCAATCCGACAACAATTGAGCCTCAATGTAGTGTCTGTTGAGGCATAATTGGAAACTCCAACAAGTGTGTCTTCAAAATTATTTTTGCTACACCTTATTCACTCTGCAAAATTAAAACTAACTGTCCGGACGGAAGTGAAGAATTCATTTTAAGGTGAGGGAGAAGTACATTTCCACTTTCTGACTATCATTGGAGCAAATCAATGCGGTTGCATCCGGATCTTGGCTGCAACGCCTCAAGATGAAGAGGAGCAAGCTATTCCGGAAGCACTGAGTATAGACGCATTTGTCTCCTAGAGAAGCACTAACAGGAAGCTCATTCCAAATGAATCAGTTAAGAAAAGTGAGGCTCAATATGAAACTTCAGGATTAGACAATTTTGTTCTGACTCCAACCGCCAGCAGCGCGAAGCCTGCTACTGCTGCTTCCTCTGACGATGGCTTCGACTTGATAGACAGATTACTTGAAGTGCAACAGGAGAATAACAGGGAACAAAATGAATTGAGGCGCTTCCTTGTAAACGTAACCTAAAAAGGAATCAATAGACCGAATACGGAACTGGTGAAGCCTGATATTTTTGATGGACAGTCCGGCAGCCCTGAGTCCTAGCTGATATTTTATGAATATACCTGCAATGTAAATTACTGGCACAGTGACCAAGCTAAAGTGACGAACAGGCGACTGCGCCTAACAGGAATACTGAAGCGTTGGTGCGAAATACGTGTCATCGATAAAAACAACGAACCCTGGACGGAAAGTTTTTTTGAGCTCTTTTAGCGAGAACAAGGTTTTGCTACGGGAAGAAGCTATTGCGTTCAAGTAGAGGTCAGGATATGCACTGATCTCATGTGATGAGAAGAGTCGGTTACTGTAGTTGGCTGACGCATCGTTGCCTGAGGCGTCCGTGGTTCTGCTAGTCATTCACGGTTTAACCCCGGACCTTCAGGAGCCGGTACAGTTGAGAGAGCCAAACACAATCTAAGAAGTTTCGCAGGGAATGCGGAACCTCTACCTAGAAAAATTGGGAGCCCAGCGGCAACAAATGAAATCTTGGGCAAGTTGTTCAGCGTCCGCGCAAACTTAGGAAAGATGCTCCTCTGCAAGCTGGAAGTCTTGCATTACAGCCGTGCCTTTTCTGACTGACCACGGGGCCTCGAGTACAATAAGAGAAGCTGTTCACTTGACTCACGCAAGCCTTTTGTACCTTTCCGTTCTGTTTGACGGAAAGGAAAGGAACGCATTAGTAGACAGCGCAGCAAGCATCGCAGTAAAGTTCAAGGGCGGAAGGTTCTTCAGGATTTCAGCTCCACGCTCGACGTCCGAGACGGTATGGGCGAGTTGGAAGGAGCTGCCCGCCGCTGGTATGGAGGCGATAGGCTCGTGGGCACACGAATAATGAATGAAGAGTATGCTTGGAGAGTTCCGGTTAAGAGAAACCATCTTGTATTTACAATATATAGAAAGGAATACAAGGCGTTAAGTGATACATAAAACTAAAGTTTATCATGAATTATATGTAGGGCTACCCTACTCCGGCACAACCGGCAGTGCGCAGCACTTTTCATACCGTTCAGCATGATCCGTCAAATGGCGGAGTCACCATTATTAGTGCAATTTTTCCGCCTTAACGCATCAGCTGGCGAATCGTGACCTCTGTGCCCGGGCACTGGATAGCGATTCCACCCTTTATCCGGCTTCCTCGATTTGGCCGGCCCAATTGGGGAAACCACTGCCCAATCCGTGAACTGGCATCAAGGACATGCTTGTACAATGATATAAAGGCACATCCATCACCCCTGAACTACACACATCAAAACATGCAATGTCACCTAAGGTCAAAGAGCGAGGGCAAAGGCAGATGGCGCGCGTGAGACGCGTTACTTCCACATGTGTCCTGCCTGATCGGCCACAGTGGAAAACATGAGCAGGCGCCCAGCAGATTTATAGCCAGAAATATTTATTGCCCCGAGGAAACCATTCCATCGGAAAGTTGGCCCTTCACTGCGTCTACGTTCGGTTGTTCCACGAAAGAAGCCGAGCACACCGGCTCTTAGTTACACGGGTTTATTGGCGCCCCACTGTGCTTAAACGCATGCGAAGATGCAATGCCCGCACAATAGCTATTCCCCGGCACTGGTCGGCAACAGCCCGGTGTCTACATCCATGCACCTTGGGCGCATTCGCGTCCTCTACGTGTCCGGGTGTCAAATAACGGCAGCGACGGCTCACAGTGCTGCCGAAGATTTATTCTAGTATTTACCCGACAGTCCGGCCTCTTCGAACATAGGGGAAACAAAACATTTCCAAGAATTAGACGCTTTAATCGGCGAAGAACAAACGGCTCGTGAGTTTCCCTGGCTATCGCCTCCGGCTCGTCCCATGTAGGCGCCAAAACTATAGCAGCTGCCCAAGGTCACCATAATCATGCACGTGGCCCGTTCCGTCGAACAACCGATGTAGAACCATTCCTGCGTGCTGTCGCAGAAAAGGGCATGCCCGGGCATCTATTCAGCCAAGCGGGGTGGAGGTTTTGTCTCGCCGTGGCATGGAGACTTGGTAGTGTGCTATTTGTATCGGCTCGTGGCCGCGTTCCTACAAACCATTTTATGAGCCATCTACCGATTCCTCCTTGCGCTCGCAGGTGCTCACGATGTCTTGTGTGCATGCACACTCGAAACGACGCGGGGCGTTCTAAGGTCTAGACCTGTTGCCGCTCTGTCCTAGGCGTGTGTGGGTCAGTTCCGTCATCATTGTTCATGCAGCCCCCTCTTCATTCTGTGGCCGGGCACTCGCGCCCGCCGAAGACGCGGTAAATACAAAGTGGGAAATCCAACAAAATCGAGGGGGAACACGGCTGGGGCGCGCTAAACGAAAAGTCAATGCCGCAAAACGCGTCCCATTGACAGACGTTGCCGTGCACCAAGCAAAATCTCAAGGAAACGAACGCGCCCTGCTACCGGCAGGCCTACAATCACAGTTGTAAATGCCAGTATCGTTGACAGCGAGAAAATACTGCAGGGACGACGTGGGGAGGTACACGGACACAATAAAGCGAGATGTTCACGATAAACGGACAAGTGTATCCATATTACGCCTAGGCGACAGTGTTACTGTGCAGGCGCTCGTGCTCGACGGTGTAGCATACGAATCACTCCTTTCACGTCCAGCCATCAGCGCACTTCATCTCAAGATCTACTGGACCGGATAAGTAACCACAGAAGAAAAGCGCCACAGTGTCACCGCTACCTCAGCGTCGTATTCGAGGACCCTGCGAAAGCCATCATCAGGAGACGACGTGATAAAACTTAGCCGAAATGGGTATACTTGAAGAGACATCCCAAGGCAACAACAACGTTTGAAGTACCATTCAAGTTAAGCCACACTACATTGGTAAGAAAGAAGCCCTACATTATGTCACGAGAGTAGAGAATGTGGCTGAAGAACGAGCTTCCAAAGATGTTGTTGGATGCCGAGATCATTCGCCCATCCACACTTGCGTTCGCGTCGCCCATTACTATTGTTCGCGAGGGGAATGGAAGTTTCCCTCTATGCATGGACTACAGGGAAATCAGTAAGCAGAGAGAGCTTTTTCCATTTCCTATGCCACGAATAGACTCTATCATAGACGACAGCGATGGCTGCAGGGTGTTTTCGCGGATTGATCTAAGCAAAGGATTTTGGCAGGTTCCATTTGCTAAGAAAAGACAAGAAGTACTCTGCTTCATAACACAGTTTCACACCTATGAGTATAATGGGAATCCGTTTGGGTGGAAGGACGCACCCGCTTGGTTTCAGGAAATGATGTATGACGTCTTGCAACCGTTTCTTGGGAAGTTCTGCAACGTATACATTGATTATATGAAATTTTAAATTCGCAGTGAGGATGAGCACTCCAAGCATCTCGCTAGTGTACTTCAAGTCCTCTGTGATGCGGAGCTCAAGATTCGTGATCTCTGTGATGCGGAGCTCAACAAGGAGAGCGAGTTTTTTCAAAGAAAAGTTGTATTTCTAGGTAAAGTTCTCATGGTCAAACAACGACAACGAAACAGGAATCAGTCGAACGAATCAGAAGAATTAAGAAGCCGTGTGACCTTCATTCTTTGCTATTTTTCTGGGCTTGGCAGGGCATTTCCCTTCATTCATTAAACACTAGGAATTAAAGAATAAGTGCCTCACAGAAATGACTAAGAAGAAGGCACTGTTTCAGTGGTCAGCCGGTTCGGATTCCGTTTATCACAGCATCGTAAACATAATCTCATCTGACCCACTTCTGACGCTTCCAGACTTCAAATTGCCCTTCGAGCTGAACACCGATGCCTTCTATTACGCCACAAGAGCGGCACGTCGCCAAAGAGATACAGAAACTCCACGAAGCCTGCAACAGATGGTCGTGTGGTTTTTTTCGTACGCGTTCTCAAAAGTGAAACTCAACTACACTACTACAGAGGAGGAAACTTTGGCAGTCCTCAGGGCAGTCCGAAAAATGACAGGCGTTACATTAAGATATAGAAAGAGAGCCGAGTGGGTCAGAGAACAGACGGGAGTCGCCGACATAATAATCGATGTTAAGAAGAAAAAGTGGACATGAGCAGGCCACGTGATGAGGATAGATAACCAATGGAAAGTTGGAACGACGGAATGGATATCAAGGGAGGGCAAGCGCAGCCGCGGACAACAGAGAGTAAGACGGGGGGACGAAATCAAGAAAATCGCAGGCATCAAATGGAATCAGCTCGCGTAGGACAGGCAAGAATGGACAGTATTGGGAGAGGCCTTCGTCTTGCAGTGGACATAAGATGGGCTGATGATGATGGCTGTATGCTAATTCAGGCCATACCTGGGTGGCAAAAGTTTCGCAATTTTCACAGATCATCAGGCCTTATATCCTCATCCTCGCAGAGCCTAGGTGAGTAAACCCCAGAAATTTGGTTCGTGGTTCATCACGGGCCTCGGGAGCACTTCAAGGACGCAGGTGCACTTTCGAGACTTGCGGTAACTCCTGATCAGAAGATATCAATGCAACTCTGCTGTGGGATGGAACTGAAGAACTGGAGTTACATGATGGAAAGTTCCGAGTGCCGGAAACATTGGCCGGACTCGTGTGGACATGACGGCTTATGGAGGACGTATCGCAAGATTCATCAACGGTTCCAGTGGAAATACATGAAAGATGACATTCACCGATATGTCCAGTCTTGCCATCAGTGCGAAGTTCACAAAGCAAAGTACCCCCAGAAAACTGACGAGATGGTCCTACCTCAACATTCTGATATACCCACTGAAGTCGTCCATCTCGATTCCGCAGAGCTCAAGAAAAAGAATACAGGAGTAAGAAAAACACGGACTTTCCTAGCAGCAGACCAGTGCACAAGAACATTCGCTGCACGGGCGGGAAGGGAAGACGCAAACAGTGTGATGACCCTTTAGAGCCAAGGGATGTTTAAGAATACGAAAGTCATAATATCAGACAACGGACCAGCGTCTGTAAGCCAGCGTTTGAAAGATGGCGGAGGAACGTCCTGTAGCTTTGCGACCATGTGCGCCCTGCCATACTGCGGGAAATGACATGGCCGAAAGAATAATACGTGACTAGAAGCAGTTTATTGCCATGTACCCGAGTTTCAAAGGCGGATGAAAGTGCTGCTTGGAGGCTGCTGTGGCTCATCACAATTGGTCGTATGCTGCGAGCACCGGCCGTACCCCGTATTTTGCGCTATTTGGAAAGCCGCCGATGCTCAACAGTTTGGTTTGCTGGCCGCCTACAGTTGTGCGAAAAGCGAAGAAACTCGGAAGCATACCAACAATACCGGGAAGACATGAAGAAATATTTCGACCGCCGCCACAACACGAGAATCCTCTATATACAGCTGAATGATTTAATACTCGTCAGAAAAGGCCTTGCCGGTACAAAGCAAGTGTACATGGGATCATACCGCGTGGTACAAACTGCAGTGCAAAATGGTGTGCTCAAGAGAGTTGGCTACGTCAACGACGATAACGTGCTTGAGTTTGTGATCACTGGTAACACCTGTTTGTATCATCCCAGAAGGGATGATCTTTGAAGAGGGGGAGTGTACGTGGCCGTTCCGAAGAGCCTACAGAGGCTCCGATGGAACAACACGAAGAAGAGGTGGTTCAGAATAAAGAAATTACTGACACCATAACCTAGCCCTACTGTGTATTATTGCATCTTTATTCTTATTTCTTTCGAAAGTTGTCTAGCAATTGTCATCTCAACTACAGCCCCATTGCAACTAGAGTCTCGTTCAGCAACGTTTGTCTCGAACCTCACTACATAATCCTTCATCGCACAAAGCCTTAACAATTCTGGTTTGCCTGATTACGCACCGTGCACACGAGACAAACTTGCCTCATCGTTCTTTATTCTCTGATGCAAAGCATGGATGTGATTGTCTCAGCTTCCCTTGTAAGCCGTTGCATTTTACTAATGTCATTCCGTAAGCGTTTTATCACAATGCATGTGGTGCGATATACTCGCACATTTATCTCTGTAAATGCAACCTCTTTTCTCTTCATTTGCACCATGCGCGTGCAGTGTGATTTATATGTGGTTATTATTTTATTGCTTATATGTACCGATGTTCCATTTGGGTACCTAAACTTTCCACGTTTTTATCACCTTCAACTTAATAACTCCATATTGAATAACGTATAGCGTCTTTTACGTTGTATTATGTGACGTCGCGACTAATTCGCATTGTCTTTCAGTCGAGGTACTATGGCGTTTCCTTGCGAAACTCGGGGTTGCGGAATCGAACCCGGGCCACTACGACAATATTTCTATGGGGTGAATAGGCAAAGCACTACTGTGTACTTAGATTTAGATACGAGTTAAGAACACCACATGGTCAAAATTACTTGGGAGTGTTCCACTACTGGGTGCGAATCTTAATCATTTCGCGGTTTGGGCATGTGCCACCCCATCAGTTTTTATTGTTACAGATTAGCTGAGCACTACGCCGGCTTGCCTATGCCAAACTTTCGAGCCAGTCTAAACTAAATGTGAAGTAATGCGCTTATTATTGCTCCGTACTCTCGGCTATATGCCAATCTGGCGGGATAGCTTTAGCACTCAAGGCGTCTCACTTCTCTATGCGAGGGCGGCATTTCCATTCCAGGGAACGGTGGCCCCATCTTATGAATAGCGAAATGCGAGAGCACTCTCCCACTGTTAACGCTAAATTAAGAAATTGTTCAACAGTCTAACATTATTACCGTGGTCTATATGGTGTACAGTTATGCAGTGGGCGTGTCCAAGGTAAAATCACAACCATCAAACTCCATGGAAAGGTGCTCTTTACAATTTTTCGTCGTCGCCGTCGTGAGTCTGTGCAGGAGTGCCCCAATCTGACATTCCTTTACACATATGGTATTTTGACGGGCAAAGCGGCAAAACCTAATTTTCTAACAGCGAAGCTCCGTAAGCGCTCCGGTCAACCGTCAGAAATCCGGATAAAATTATAATTGTCATGAAATCACTGCACGTGCAGTTCTACGCATTGCGTGCGCGCGTCGTCTGCGGTGCTCATGCTCTAATCTGACTCCTAAATAATGGCGAGTATAGCATAGACATGGCTTCCGAATATCAAACCTAGTTAAGCTAGGAATATTCAGGGCACCCTAGTTAGGTTAAGACAAAATGAGGCAAGCGTAATTACGATTAAGCTAATTAACTCTTCTTAATTATCAAATTCCTAATTAAGCTAGCAAAACCATGTGAAACTTCAAATCAAACGGCTTCGCTGTGTTAAGGCATACGCGCCTGAGCGCAAGCTTCACCAATTCCCTTTGCTTTTTCTTTCTTTTCGCAGATGACGACCATAATGTTCGCCACGTTGCCTCGGTTTCATCCAGACACAACGATGACTGCTTCACTTTCCTTTCCGTGCATATACGCCATGACACTGCTGGATCTCTTAAACGTCAATATAGTGAGCTCTATGAGACTCCTACTTCTGGTGAGCTGTTGGCGGCATTGCAGGCTAATCGCCGCCTCACTTTCTCCTGTCTTCCCGTAATGCAATATTTTTACTTCAAAAAGCTGGTCGTCGAGTTTGCAAGAGCAACGTGTTCTTTAAGATCTTACGTCTTTAAAGTAAATATAACACGCTTTGAATAACACACACTGTGTGCAAACCTTATGTAAAAATTGTGAGCAATAAAATTCAATTCAATTCAATTCAATTCAATCGAGGAACAGGCCGATTCAAGCGTCAACCTTGCGCTGAGCTTCTCTTCTAGATTGCGTAACGCGCTTTGTTTTTCCTACAAATGGTATAAAAGGACATGTGCTATCGTGTGTTTTGTATCACCGAATAAATTCACTTTGTCTAAAGGAAGTCAAGTAATTACGGAATGCTTTCTTTATGGCGAATATTCAGGATACTATAATATTCATAATATACAGCACAATAGATCAGGCATAGTGCCCCCTGAAGAGATTTACATTGATAACTTTAAATAAAGGGCAAGCTGGCTTAGCTTCATAGCTTTAGCACGTAAAAACAACATGATCACATGGCACGATTTGTGTGAACTAGTTTTTTATTATGTTCTAGGGATGCCCCCGCATATTTTTCTTTTGATGCGCCTTGACAGAGGTATAGGAGCTTAGCATATATATGGTATTTCAAGAAACCGCTTTTATGGAGTTATGAAGGTTGTGCAGCCTAACACAGTGGTAACCTTCGAGTTCCTCTGTACGGGGTAACGTGGTATAGCTGGAATTGATGACACTAGAGTTATGAGCACTTTATTGTCACTGACACGACCGTGTGGGAGCTGCTTCGCCTGAACGTAATGCCATCGGTAAGACAAGGAGGCTATTACATCTAAATTCGGTGGCATTGGTGGTATTGTGAGCTAGAGATGTTACCCTCTTTTTCATACACTTTGTACTGATGGAACAGGCGGTATGCCAACGCTTGCATGCGTACTGGTGTTCAGGGCAGCTAGAGAGTGGAGGGTTATCACATTCTTCTAGCTGCTACATCTTGAAGTTCTTTAATACCCTTGAAAGAGCTAAAAGCTGGTAAACTCAAAGGCATGTCCGAGTGCCTGTAGTAGCATTGCCGCAGCTTCTACAAAATAATATTAATTATGATCGTTAGCCTGTCTATGCCAACTACAGGGAAAAGGTATCTCCCGTCGATCTACAACTATCCCGATCCAGTCCTAAATGCTACCAATTTAACACCGCAATCTTCTCGATCTCCTCCGCCCACCTAACTCTCTGCCACCCCCTGCCACGCTTGCCTTCTCTAGCTTGCCTTTTTAAGGAATCCGCATAAGACGCCCTACACTTGTTTTGCAGCCCTTTCAGTAATACTTGGGCTCGCCACATTGACGCGATTGCAACAGGCCGGCGCGCGAGCGGGACCCCCCCCTCCCCGACCCAGCTTTGCCTTTAAATCACTATATTGACTCTACGTCTAATAGGTACGGTGTGAGAGATAATATATGCGAGCATACGTTGGCTTAATACTCTGTATTGGAAGCTGAAGGTATCATAACACGTCGCAGGTAGTTATACATAGCGCCAAAAATGAGCCAATCTTCAGATATTGTTGAATGGAAAACCTATTATGACATTATGCTCCTCTAATAAACTTGTTACGAATAGCTCAGCGAATAAACTGATCTAAGGATCCTTCCATCCGCGTTTGCAGTGTTCCTATGGAATGCGAAAAATTGCGAAAACGTGTGCGGAGAACAAAAAGTGCACCAACTGTAGCACGGAAGACGGTCTTGTGCATTCTAAAGGTTTGTGCCTTTTTAGTTCCACTTCCATTACTGAGTTGCTTTTTTTTACACTGTATGCAATAATGTTTTCTGTGTATCAACACTTGAACTTATGCTAAGAAAGTGATTTTTATCGCTTTACACGACCTTCCTATCATCAAGTGCAAATCCAGCAGTGATACTAAAAACGACGGATTGGATAATGAAATCCGACATTCAGTAGTTTTCTGACAATTAATAAGCCTGTGCACAATTCTTGTAAGATACCATTGACGTCCCACAATTTCAGTGTTCAGCATATTTTAGTGTCATTATAACGAGGCTACATAACACATAATTGTTAATCGTAGCGCTAGCGCTGATTACGTGGTCCATGTTCATTGTGACTGTTCTTTGGAAACGTAAAATCAGTACATTTTCGTCCGCACGGATGCCTTTGAAACGGGTGAATGACTGTTCAATCACTGCTAAAGATTGCACAGTTAGGAAACGAACTGATATGCTCAGCAACATCCCTCGGGGCAACATGTGATTTTTTTGTGTCTATGCTGCGTCACTCTGAGTACTTAATCGCTATGCATCTTTCATTCGCAGTGCGTGACGATTTTGAATGCACAGAAAATTGTATCGATTTCGACACAAAGGCGTCTTGTTAGGACAAGACACTGCTAATAAGCTGTTCACTGTGCAATGTCCTAATATATAAAGTACAAGGACGTTTGGAGATCCGCATGGATAACAATCACGCCATCATACTTTATTTGTTTCGACATTGATGAGCGACATGCTTGCTGAGCAGGCACGGTTGCTACTCCAAAATTGTTCGCGCTTAATGGAAGATCTGCGTGATTTTGCAAATGAATAGAGCACGTGAAAATAGGACTGCAAAGTTTAAAGCTCTGACGTGTCTCATGCTCCTACATCCATGCGGTTTTGCATTTCCAAGGCTGTCATAAATGACTGCTTTATTATCTCTCTTTACTCTCACATCTACATAATTCAAAGAAAAAACTTCACGGTAAGATGGAAGCTGGACATGATACAAGAATTTTTGAAAACGATGAGAAATGGTGAAGGTTCTTTGAGCCTACGTTTGAACAAGTGCACTTGACTGCATTGTTCCCTAGACGAAGGCCAGTCCATTTGCACAAACATAGACGGCATTCACTGTTTTTGTACCACTGTCTACATTCACTCTTTTTCATGAATTCCGTGGTTCTTTCATCCACTTATACGAAATGATACACTGTGCGGGGGGTAGACAAGCGTGCTTGTAGTGCTCCAACATGTATGAGCTGCTGCTGCGAGTGCAGCAGTAGGCTGCGTATAGACTGCGTAGTGAGACTGCGTAGAGCTACGTCTCACCGCTCCTCAGTGTTGTCCTTGTAGCTGTGTAACGTGGAGCAGAGCCAGAGTATGTGACTGAGATCTATTAGGGCGTTGCATTGATCGCTTGTTGGAGCAGTCGATAACTTCGGATATATCTTGCTGATTAATAGCGCTTTCGGGTAGGTTCTTGTTTGTAAGAACTTTAGGACCTGAGCTCTATTTAGCTTAATGTACGAAGGGGGGAAAACACTGCGCCCTGAAATTGTTTGTTTAGCTTGTTTACGTCAGCAGCTGGTCCCTGCAATATTGAACCTCCGAATTGTGCTGCCTTGTAACTGCGCTGTTGGTGATTCCCCGTGTAACATTGTGCGCAGATTCATTGATGTTCGCGGGAACACTGTTGATTTCTCCCGCATAAGGAGGATACCAGATGATCTTGTGGGTTCTGACGACCTTTCCGTCGAGAATTTCCAGGGCCTGTCTAGATATGACACCTCTTGCAAATGCTCGGGCGGCTGCCCTACAATCACTGTGGATCTGGTTGAATGAATGAATGAATCTTTATTTCATCTTGAATACTTTTTCAAGAAAGGTACAGGAGCTAAAGGCGAGCAACGCCTGACAGGGGCCCCTTCACCCGTAAACATGTTAATACACCATATTGCATTATATAATGGTAGTTCATTGACAGTGAACGAAAAAACACACAAAATCATAATAATTTGCGATACAATTCATCAGGAAAAACAGAAAAACTTACATACCATTACATACCAATTTGCGACACAATTCATAAGGAAAAACAGAAAAACTTACATACCATTACGCTCGCATAGTTATTGTGCTACTATTTTCTTTAAAACATAGGCCATGGCATATGAAAAAAAAGAGAAATGATGATAGGAGGAGAAAAAAAACTAATATAAAAAACGGTAAGATGCAGCGCTGAACATATAAATTACAACAGTATACAGAGATGAAGATACGAACGTAAGCATATACATAATTACTATAGAAAAACCATACACATTTATATATATGTACACATACACACATGTACGCACATATATGCACACACATACACATATTGTTTTAACAATCACTCTCTTAAACCCTGTGTAGTAACATTTCCTTTACATTATTTTTGAATGTATTTCTAGTCGTATTGAATTCAATATTACCTTCTTGCTTATATAGAATTGTTAGCACTTGGTCGCTGGTTGTTTGTTTACCATAGTTAGTCCTTGTTTTTAGTGCCCGTCCTCTCTTCAGTCTCATATGGTATGGGACTTCGTTACTGCTGTATGTATATGCTGTAATAATTTAAAATCATAAACTTGGCTTGCTTGAAGCATTCGATATTTTAAAAATAGCGGTGACGTGCTTAGTTGGTAACACGGTCCCTGATAGTTTTCATAAATGCGCAATATTCTCTTTTGTAGAATAATAAGCCTGTTGTAGTTGGTTTTTGTTGTGGAACCAATATTCCGTAGGATAATCTCGAGTAGAACAATGAATTATACAAGTTTTGCTTCAGCCAGATAGGTATTAAGGGTGCAATTTTATACAAGCACCCAACGGCTCTGGATAGTTCGGTAACTAAATTATTAACATGAGCATTCCACGAAAGGTGTTCTTGGAACCAGACACCAAGAAACTTTTGCTCTTTAACCCTAGTTAACTGTTTCCCTTGAAAAGTTGGGGCTATTTCCTGGCTGATATTTTTGTTTAGAGCACGAATTATAACATAGTTCGCTTTTGCTATATTAAGTTGCAGCCTATTTTGTCTTAGCCAAGCCGAGAGCGATGCAAGGTACTGGTTGGCCTTAGTTTCCATATCTTTTAAGTCAGTGGATTTAAAAAAGATGTTGGTGTCGTCGGCATACATAATAATTTCAGGAGAGTTGTGTATAGTTACAATATCATTAATGTAAACAAGGAATAAAAACGGTCCCAGTATGTCAAAACGGTCCCATTATGTCAAAAAGTGCCAATGTGATGGCTACTTGTTCTGCAATTTCTGGTTCTGCGGTGTACCTGGAAGCCGAGTTGACAACTTCACGTTTGCCATTCAGAAGGAGCGCTTTGAAGGTTCGTCTATTGGGTATGAAAACGGAGTCGACGAATAAGCGGTCTTCAGCCTGACTTTTAGCTTTCTCCAGTAGGGTTTCGGCTCTGGCTTGCCTTCTACCCACATTATAAATGCGGAGAACATTTCCTGGAGCAGTATGAATGTGATATATTCTGGCAGGTCTTTGAAAATTTCTCTGCTATTATTGTCCATTGCGGTAATTTGTACGCCAATCCACTTGAGCATGTATCTGCCTGATCTGTGGTGGTTAGTGTGATGTACTAAGCTCTTTCTTGTGCGTCGGCAATTTCCTCTAGTGTATTGTACATCCCGAGGTGCATGAGCCGCATTTCCCGTGTGCATAGGGTGCCCAAGAGCTACCTTAATTGATTTATTTCCATAGCAATACACTGAGCTTGTCTCTTTCAGATCTCTTCCACTCGTGCATAGCTGCGACGTAGGCGAAATGGCAGCGTGCAAAGGCGTGAACAAGTATGGCGACGTTGTCTTTTCCTAGCCCATGTCGGCGGATAGTTAATCATTTCATGAGCCTGATTGCGTTGTCCGCTTTCTTAGCGATGCGTGGAATTGTTCGACTGTTCGACCCGTTGGCTTCTGTCACTAAGCGCAGGTCTTCGATGGAGTCCACCCTTTGGGCGACGCTCCAGTTTCTTGTAGCTAGCGTTGTCTTTCTTCCCAAAAGAAATCTATACCCCAGGTTTACAGCCTCTTCTCTTAGGTTTCTACAGTAGGAGCTCAGATTTCTTGGATGAGCAGCGGAATCCCATCGGGAATAGGTACTCTTCAATGACGTATACAGCTTGTTGTAGTACTTGTTCTGTTTCTCCATCGCTGCCTGCAGTACACCATACTGTATCATCTGCGTAAATGGCATATTCTATGCATGGATGTCTGAATTTTTGGGCGAGACCAATCACGAAGATATTGGAGAGAGTGGGCGATTTGACAGCTCCTTGGGGTGTGCCTCGGTGGCCTAGCTCCATCGTATCGGATGTTAGGTCCCAAGCCTTGGGCGTTGCTCTCCTTTCACTCATAAATTCTGGGACGTATTGATGAAAGTGACTTCCAGCAATGTCCGAAATGGTTTTGACGACAAACATACGGAGGATGCTATCAAAGGCTTTCTCCGTGTTCAGTCGAGTAGTGCTCTAATACCCCTAGTCTTCAAGATGATTACTTGGTGCATGAGCAGGAGCATTGCGCCTTGATTATATAGACCAGGTCTGAAGCCGATCATCGTGTGAGGGTAACCGTCCTGCTCTTCCACGTAGCGATATAATCGATTCAATGTCGCATGTTCAGCAACCTTTCCCACGTACGAGGTGAGCCGTAGATTTTAGTGGCCAGGAGGCTTGACCGGTTCTGGGATTAAAATGGTGTTGGAGTTATTCCATTCGTTTGGAACATCCCCACTCTTCCACAGGTCGTTAATTAGTCGAGCGAAGTACTCTATGGGGTCTTCATTCGAACTGCGTAGCATATCGTCCGTTATCCTGTCGGACCCAGGAGCACATCTTCCGTAGCGGTCAAGTAAGGCTCCCCTGCTTACTCCTACTGTGAAATCAGCATCTAAAGTTGGTTTTTTTTTACCAGCTTACAGCGCAAAAGGAACGAGGACGAGGATCAAGGAAGGTGAGAACACGAGCGCTAACACTCAACTTGAACACACTCGCCTGGGGACAAAATCCAGCGGTGATATCGGTGGTGCTCGACGCCCAGGTTGCGGGTGGTATTGAAGTGCTTGGCCAGTGTTGCACTGCGGATCATACACGTCGGGCGTAGCTGAGCTCCCTTTCACCTCCACCGTCTTCTCTTTCGCTTGCAAAACAGACAATGTGTAAATACCTTGATCTTCAGGTTCTAAAGAATGCAGTAGAAGAGTCATGCGACGGTCTGGGGAGAATTCAGAAGCGCGAGATGCCAGCAGGTAGACCTCAAACATGTCGTGCCATCGGGACCGTTACCGTACTTGGCGATCCGATGTCGGTAGGTAAAGTGATCCCGATGAAAGCCATCGGGTAGGCGTCGCTGGTTGTCTCCTGGAGATTACAGCAGAATTACAGCTTCAAAAACTCCTTCCCGTTGTAATGAAAGAGTGACGTGACCGATACCCAACGGTTGCGTGGCACATACTTCTCTTTTTCATAGACGTTCCACAATACTGTAACGGATATTGTGTACATGAAGGCACGAGCTGCGCCCACCGCCATTCGGATGAAGATGAAGTTGCTGCGGCTACTCCGGTAATTTCTAATAGAAAGAAAAATACCTTGATTTTCATTATTTGTGCTTCGCCACACCACACATAAAAGTACTCATTAAGACAAAACAGCATTGGCCAATCCCCTGCATTGGGTATGTGCCAAACTACTGAGAAGAGTAAGTCTCTTCTCTGTATTACACAGATCGAGTTCTACCTTGTCGCATTGTGGTTCTATGTCAGTTTATTCTGCGTCGTGATTATATACACATACACAAGGACACAGTGTTGCCAACCTAATCCTGAAACCGAAACTGCGAATATGTACAAGATACAAACAGTGGAGTCGTTAAGACAATTGCCGTGGGAGGGCAGAGCTCCGTGTTCAGGTTCTAACTTGTTGCCACTAGCATTCGTTATTTCGGGAGCAGTACGATTAGTTAACTCGGAATCCGGATGAGCCAGACTTCGGCAGGCGCGCCTGCCTTGATAGGAAAATGTGTCTGCACCCTCGGAACCTTCCAAATCCTAACGGCAGACAACGCGTGTGAAGTGTGAGCAGCTCGTGCGCACATTCTTGCTGTCTCAACGGCAGAAAAGACCACATAGCCATAGCCAAGAAGACCTCAAGGGAATCTATATGTGCTGAATTTGCACCTGACAGTAGCGCAGGGTACAACTTGGTCTTCGCAACCAGCAGTATGACCGTTTCTTTGCATCTCAACGGTGCACGCAAGCTTCATATAGCTTTCGATCAGTTATTGCCTTGAAGACATCCACGGCAGATATAGTGCGCTAACATACACACGAGAAATGCAGCATATACAGACAAGCGCCGCTTGTCATACGCGGGACAAAATGAGTACCCCCTGTCCCGCGTACCTCAGTGCTACATGTCTTTCATGAATATCTACTAACCAGCCAGGCTATCCTACCTCCTGTATTATATTGTAAACTAATCGAAACAGGCGAGGGACGAATGTGTGCATGCCTCAAAGTGGAGTAATGACTGGAATATGCTGATGCTGTCTGGGCATGCAAGATGGCACCTGCATTGTTCCGGATTAGATCGCTCATATCGGCGCGTATAATGACGTTCCTTACATACTTGTTGTTGTTGTTTTGTAGGGTTTAACGTGCCAAAACCAGTTCTGATTATGAGAGATGCCGTAGTGGAGGGCTCCGGAAATTTTGACCACCTGGGGTTCTTTAGCGTGCACTGACATCGCACAGCACACGGGCCTCAACATTTCGCCTCCATCGAAATGCAGCCGCCGCGGCCGGGATGTTCCTTACACACTTCTACCTGTTTCTTTACTTACTATAAATGTTACGTGCAATGCTTCCAGGAAAAGGTGCCTCTCACACAAACACTGGTCTTGACTAAGGTCAGCTACAGGCCAAATGCAGCAAGCCGATGAATCACGAAACACAGCAGCTTGGAAAAGTGTCAGTTCTCGCCTCTGTGTGCCGGGTGGTTTCTTGGGAAAAGAGCAGCACTGTACTCTACTTTTGGATTTTACGCCCCAAACATGACTACAGAATTTCGCTGAATGAAAAACAGAGTTTTCTTTCCGTGGATAGTGCTTTCCTAGCCACCTCTAGGGGTGGCTCGCGACGTCTTCATGCAGTGAGAGTTATAGTCCCTTCGCTAATTCTTTTCGTATTTCCCACCCACTAGAGCAATTTCATCCACACTATTGGTTTGTAAAGGTAATTACCGCCTCGAAAATAAATACTGGGGAGACATTCGAAAGTGAGTTATCTCGCTGAATACGATTTTTTGTTTGTTTTTATACAGAAGCACTTTGTGCAGTAGTAATGAGAACTATTCTACTGTGGCATCCTGTTATTTCTGCCGCCTTCACCACTAATCACTTAGAGGAATACCATC
Organism: Hyalomma asiaticum; assembly: GCA_013339685.2. NCBI lineage: Eukaryota > Metazoa > Arthropoda > Arachnida > Ixodida > Ixodidae > Hyalomma > Hyalomma asiaticum. The sequence goes on along the minus strand of CM023487.1, from coordinate 82,431,981 downwards.
ACTAATGAAGATGCCAATTTAGACCCCTGAGGAGCAGCGAAAGGAGTAAGAGGGAGGGAGCGAGAGATTCTCAGAGTTGAACCTAACTTCCTATCTGCTTGAATTCTGCTTTTTGTCCCTATATCCTTTGTGGCGCGAAGGATATAGGGACAAAAATGTTTGAGAAGCTTGCACAAGCGATGCAAGGCTGAGCTAAGAGTGGAGATTCTGGCCGACCTACTTTCTTCCGGCTTATGAAAGTCGACTAAGTCACGTCATTAGTCACGTTACTAGTCCTTACGGGGTTTCGGGGGGAACGTGTGACGTGGCTACATGTTGCATGATTTTGCCGGGAACATATTACGTAGCTAGCTGGCTGCGCATGTCATGTTACGTAATTTGGGTCACATTTTTGGTTTAAATTCGCTTGCCCACCATTTCCTTTCCGTCCTCACCCTCAGGACATTCTTCCTTATCCTCACCTACCTTTCCTACCCCTTGCTATACTAGGCTGTACATGTTTACGCTATGCTTCTTCCTACTCCCCTCTTCCTCAGCGTCATTTTCCTTCCCACTCCCTTTTTATGCTATACTATACAGGGCTCTGCTTTATGGTAGAAGAAACATTACCCTTGCCAAAATCAGGAGCAGAATAAGAGAAAGATGCTTCATACCACACTTCTAAACCCGTACGGGAATCTTGTTCACATTGATGCGAAAGGACAAGAAGCCGTCCATTAACAAGTCGTCAAATTGCGCAGGCATCTTGCGTATTCTTCTGATATATTGTCACGTGTGCGACTTAGTGCATCATTCGTATTGAATACACAGTGATTCCAGTGGTAGGCGAGAGGATGGTTACTTTTCTGTGGTGATGATCGATGCTGAAATTCCATGAAATGTGTGGCCCGTGTCGACGGCGTACTTGGTGAAAGCATTTGAAGCAGCGTGTCCTATGGCTGCGTCATTCTAGTACTAAGACGTTGATTAAAATTCCCGGTTCCGACATTGTATGAAGCCTTACAGTCGCCGCAAGCAACATTGTAAACAACACATGGAAAACGCTTGAAATCCGAAAGGTCTTTCGAGCGGACATTGGCGACAGCCGCACCTACTTTGGTCCCGCTATCGTTTGCACTGTCGAAGCTGATTCAGACGACCCAAATTCAATTTTGACGTGTAAGCGTACATGCCCCCTCTGGCGACTACAGTTACTGCTAAGCCGGCTAAGCTAAGCCGCCTACAGTTACTAGGCACTAGGAGGAGAAATAGATAAGCAAAAGTCGCAAAGATGGCCCGTACGAGGCACGATAAGCAGCATGGAAGTGCGCACTCTCGGAAGAGGGAAACTTATGCTTTGGAAAGGTTATCCCTCTTTTCAGTCTTCTACTTTTCACTTATTTTTCCCTTCCTCACGCGATACTGAGCAGTGTTCTCTCCAAACAAGTGCTTTAGTGCTAAAGCGCCCAGTGCTCACTTAAGCCACATCTGTCTATCGTCTGAGGTAACGAAAACGCAGGCACGCTGAGTTGGCAAGGAGAAATAGTCTCGATCTGCCCAGCCCGTTGGACGCTATAACGACTTCGCGGAAATAACCCGTGGACCCCATGTTTAAATGTAAATACGAATAAGAAGTATGTCTTATGCTGCTTCAAGCAATTGCAGTGATCACATCACTCTGGTGGTCGTACACGGGGGCCCACCATGATCGACGGAGGAGCATGAGTTTATGTTGCGATGACACTCTTTCCCGTCCGCCAGCATCCGCGCACTAGACAATAAATGTTATGTAAATCACTAATAATCGGTGACGTGGCTATAGACTATATCTTTGGCATCCCTGACAGCAAACAAAAACAAGACGGGAGAAAATTTTTGCCTGAATAGTGCATTGCGAAATGATTTGAAATAATCATTACAGCAATTTTTTACACTGGACCACATTTTTTCTTAATAGATTTTGAACTTTATCAAAATAAAAATAAATACTGGGTGTATAGGTGAAATTAACCATTGAGGGACTCACCGAGCTACCACGCCAACAAAGCGTTTCGAAAGATTTCAGACATAATGCGCAACAAGAGGTATTGCTCATGTGCTTGCGTGTTCTCTGGGTTCACTGAGTCAAAGGACAGGGCAGTTTTTACAGGTTGTCTTTTCTTGGGTTTTTTAAATGATACAGGCAGGCTAGAAAATTTTATGTGCTTAAAATACCTTGCGACTGGCCCTTCCAAAAGTAAGCTGTCGCCTGCGACACCGGTTCCCAGCATCGCACAAATAGCACATTTTATAATGCATCTATTTCATGCAACATTCTGTTTCTTCATATTTCAGAAGGATCAGTGACCTTGACCGAATGCTCGTTCGCAAGGAAGGCCGCCAGCCTTTCTTGTGTGAGAAGTCACGATGTGTATCTTGAAGGTGTCAGCTTCCATTTGGAACCGTCTTCATTAGTGGGCGTCGTGGGCACAGTTGGCAGTGGCAAGTCGACGCTCCTTCTTTCACTACAAGGGGAGATTAGCTGCGTGGTTGGCAAATGCAGAACTTGGGTAAGATTTGCGTTCTCTTGTACCAGCCCGGCAAAATTTATATATTCAAGATCAACCTATGGTGCTGTGATTGCCTATTGGCACTTGTGAATTAATGAACCAACAAACATTGAAGCACAGGAGCGCATAGTGCGAATTATTCAAGTTACTAATCGTGGTATTTTAATTCGGGAGTAAATAGACATGCGGCAATTAAGGAGTAAGTAAGATAGGAAGTAGAAAGAGTTCGGTTTCCACCGAGAGCAGGGTCGTATTATAATTCGTTGCTATTCGTTGTAATTCGTTGTATTATATTCGTTGTATTATAATTCGTTGTATTATATTCGTTGCTATAATTCGTTGCTATTTACCCTAGAAATTCAGTACCACAATTACGAACTTCAATTACTTCCCCTGTGATTTCCTGGACTTCATTGTTTGTCTCATTGGTGTGTCTAACAAATAGACGAGCCCTTAGCCCCTTCCCTCTCGATATATATATACGTTTGAGAAAGAGGGTAACAAACGCTCGAAACACAAATTTTTACTAACGTGTCGGCAGCTGGGCCAGCCTTCGTCAGAACAACTTCTGACGAAGGCAGGCCCACCTGCCGGAACGTTAGTAAAAATTTGTGTCTCGAACGTTTCTTACCCTGTTTCTCAGACGCATATTACACCGGAGCCATCGATTTTCATTCGCTTATATATATATATGTATATATATATATATATAGAAACAACTTAATGAACAGCCAAACAGGCAATGAAACCTAGGCTTTGCTAAGCTTCATTTTCTGTGTGGTTGGTCATTAAGTTGCTTCTAATTAAAGCGAGCCCGTGACCCCTTCCCTTTCGTTATAGATATATATATATAGGACCAAGTTAATGAAACAACAAATATATATATATATATATATATATATATATATATATATATATATATATAGATAACAGTAATTTAAATACAGTGTTAAGGGAGCTCCACTTGCTTGGATGGCGAAATGCAAAGCAGAGATGCGCGAGCGATTCATGCATCAATCGCTGCGCTGATCAATTATGCACTTCTTTAACACCGTTTCGAGAAAATGTCGGTCGAAATTCTAGAAGCAGTGCACCCAGCCTGTGTATGTGTAGGGTTGTTGTATGAGAAGCGATATGAATGAATTTTTGCTAAGTCAAAGAATCTTATTTAATGTAGCACTCCAATTTGGCATTGGGCTGAGGTCAAGAATGCAATGAGAGGGTCGAGTGCAAGAATGGCTTACTGTTTTCCTTGAGCGTGATAACGGCACATGTGAAGCCGACAGCTGGAGCCCCTCAAGTGCTCTGCACTTAAACCAATGTCGCGCCGCCATCCGCCGCTTGAGTAGTCCACTTTGCCCGCTGAGCGATGTCACACGGGACGTGGCGCTGATTTCGCCGATTGGTCATAACAGGCACTACCAAACTGGACCTTTCACAAAATAAACTTATACAGGTGTGCAGTGCTCAGCGACTGAAACACGATACTAGAACTGCATGATGGCCGGCACATTTACTGCTACAGCAGTGCTCTGTGATCGCATAGGAACCAAACCTAATTATAACGCTCGAAGACGTTTCTCACTTTCATTTAGTGTCAGAATGAACCAGCGCAAAATGTTCTCAGCTCAAAGCGATAGCGCAGAATACATCGGTAGCCGTGCGCTCCGCGTATCGCGGTTCACTCGCTGAACACTGTACAAGTGGTTGTCTTGCGCAGGTTACAGCTCCGCTAACCCACTGCTCCTGCGTACACAGGGGTCAATGGCCTTTGTGCCGCAGAATGCCTGCATCTACAACATGTCTGTTAGGGACAACATCCTGTTTGGAAAGCCACTCGATTACTGCAAATACATGCAAGTTATGAACGCGTGCGGACTCCTGGAGGACATGGATCACCTGGCGGCCGGAGACCTCACTGAAGTCGGAGAGAAGGTGCGTACACAACCCATAGACCAAGGTGTAAATAACTGTGGTTAGGTTAGGGAAATCACCCTAATTTCTGTAGCACATGCCGTGAGGACGGCGTAGAGTCCATCAAGGGTACCAATTTGGGCTTGTTGGCTCGTGTAGCTGGCTTGTAGCGTAGCGCTGAAACCGAGAAGGAAGAAACAGACGAACACAAGCGAATGTGCTCGTCTGTTTCTTCCTTTGACCTTGTCGGTTTCAGCACTACGCGATAAGCCCGTTAATAAGTGTTTGGGGTGGGGGGGTGGGTGGGGAAGAGAGCGAAAAAGACAGAAAGGAGAGAAAAAGCCATAGCGGAGCGCTCAGGAAATTTTGACCACCCAGTGTTCTTTAACTTGCACAGTGCGCGGCAACTTGCACTGACAAGGCACAGTACGCGGGCCTTTGGAATTTGCGCCTCCATCGATGGTGGGACTACCGCGGTCGGGATCAAACCCACGTTTTTTGAGTGGCACACGAGCACCATATCCACCGCACCACTGCGGCGTATTTGCACAAACACTGAGACGCACGCGTGCAGTCCACGTGAAAGCCGAAAAACACAGCGAGAATGAGACAAAGGGAGGCGGCCTTGTAAGCATACGCGCCTACCCTTGACCGTACAGAAAGAAAACGCAGATCTGCTCATTAAAAGGCGCGCTTACTCGCGACGAGCATCCTCACTACAAGAACACGTGCACGCTTAAAAGCACTAACATGTAATTAAAAAGAACCCTTACAAGTGAAAAAATCGCATTCGCTTTTAAACCCTTTCCTGAGTGCTTAAATTTCGGCTGTCTTTAAGACACATTATTTCACATGGTCCGAACAGCGACATGGTTCTGAGCGCGCAGAAAGCTGTTTTCGTAAGAATAACAAGGAAATTTCACTGTTTCTCTTTCCGCACTCGCTCTCATCACTGCCACCAGTTGAGGTCGAAAATCCCAAGTGTTTTGGTGTAACTGTAACAAACGTGTTGACACACAATTTACACATATGAAACTTTTGCCTACCATCCTTCCGCAAACTGTGTATTCAAGACAAGCACCAGCATATTCCACCAAACTTTGTATATCTTGCTAATGTTTGGGATCCGCACAAAAAGCTGGCATCGGTGCACTCGAGAGGATCCTGTGGGAAGCTGTACGGTTCAGTTTCTGAAATCGCCAGCATAAACGTACTCCTGAACCATCTTAAAACACCAACGAGACATTCAAACGACGGATGTACGATGCAAGTGTGTCTTTTCCAGCTGAAGCACAGGAAACTGTATTTAAATACTGATGATCCCTTATCACTTCTCGCATCCCGAGGAACACAGCATCGCCATGCTTAGTTTCTTACCTCTTTGAGCACCATAGCCAACGCATTCACGTTTTCGTTCTTTTTCCCACGCAATGTAACAGAATTGAACCTTCTTCCAACGGCTTGGATGGAGAGTACTGATTTAATTTAGCAAATGGTTGCATAGAAGGCAGTGCCTTTCTTTCTGTTTCTTGTATCCTTGAAGCCGTTTTTCTGTTTCTTGACTACTGGCACCTTGACTACTTTCCTTATACATGCATGTCCCCTTGTGGTCATTTGTCGTTGCATGGTTTCACCTTGCTTTTATAGCAGTATGGGCCGATATTCTACGAGCCTTACTGCATCTAGTGACCTTGCAAATAGGTGATGGAACATTTGGGTTCCGCTGTGATGCATTCATAGTACAGAATATCATCATCATCATCATCCGATTTATGTCCACTCCAGGACAAAGGCCTCTCCCAAAAATCTCCAATTCACCCTATCCTCCGAGTCCAGTGATTATTACTGTCCTCTGCTGCTTCACAGAGCTAACCGCTGCCGTGGACAGGTGTTCTGCAGCTGCTGGACACTGAAGGCGAACGTTTAATTGTAGACATGGTGTGGACGGTGGTGGCCAAGTACTTCACAGGGAGGCCAATTCCTGTTCTGGTGTAGTAGTGAATCGTAAACGGCAGTTAAATCAGTGAAAACCTTTCTACCGACGTAGTCTCGAGCAGCATGTAGACAATGCAGGCGCGCAGCTTTGCCCTATTTAGTTCCCGTTTCCTTACAGACCTTTCTGCCTTTATGAATTGTTGTTGCTGTATTGTCGCTTTTAGGGGCGAAGCTCCTTAAGGCGTGGATCGTGCGTCCCCGATATATGTAGTAGGTAGCCACCTCTCGTTTAGTTCTTGGAATGTCCGCTAGATGGCGGTACTTGTATATGAGCGCTGGAGCTGCCGCTGCTCTCCGATTAGCTGCTGCGCGGGGCTGCGCCGGGAGCGCTCCTCTCATTCTCCTGGATCGTCGCCGTACGCGTCAGATCGCGCTTCATGGACCATGGACGAAGATAAAAAAAATTCCGAACGCTGTGTCCGAAGTGCGGAATCGAGCCAGGGACCCCTCGCTTCCGTACGCGCGGCGCTAGCCACTACGCCACGAAGCGCACATGGACACATGCACCACGATGACAGTAAACACCCAACATTAACGAAAGACTGCGCGTTTTTAACGCGTTTGTGCTAGCGCGTTACGACCCGTGTAAGAAGCTGGTGTAAGACGCTGAGGCCTCTCCGCCTTTTACTCTCTCAGCAGCCATGTGATGGCGTCGGCAAACGCGGTGCGCGTTCCGGCCTGTGTAAGGGGCTGCGTGAGACGTCTTTACACGATGATCGACTGGGCGAATTGCACGGAAGATTCACGGTTTACCGATGATTCCCTCCGGAGCTTCGCCCACTCATCATCATTCACCCCGTGGATATACTGCGATTTTTTGTTCTTCTTCGGCTGTGTTATACGTATACTTGGATGCGTTCCTGCTTGGGCGTATTAATGACTTGCGTATTATCTGGATAAATGGATAAATGACATCTCATTTCATCCCATGCTCATTATACTCGCCGCAGGGTGCCACACTGAGCGGCGGACAAATGCAGCGCATCGCCCTTGCTCGAGCAGTCTACAGCGACAGCAGCATCTACCTACTCGATGACACACTGAGCGCTTTGGACGTACGCGTTGCTTCTAATATTTTTCATCAAGTTCTTGGACCACGTGGATTGCTCCGCAACAAGGTAAAGTAACTGATTACCCCTGAGAACTGTTCCAGTCAGAATAAAGCACAAGCGGAAACGTGGCGCTCGTCGAGCATGTAAATGGAAGGAACTGGTGCGCCTTCAGGACATGCTCAAGAAAGAAAAGCTTGAGCATGTCCTCAAGAAGCTCAAGAAAGAAACAATGGAAAGCCGGGCTTGCTGATTTGAAATCATAATGGATGCTAACTTCAGCGCACACAAAATACACAGACGCAAGAAAGAATACGAACAGGCGCTGACTCACAACTCAGTTTACTGAAAAGATTATGCACGTACATGAATACCCAGAATATAGCTAAACAGCGCATGTGTATGTGCGGCAAAAAGACACAAACATCTACACATGCATAATAAAGAAACCACAAAACATTTTAACATATTAAAGATATCAGTTAGCATTAAGAAATCCGATTTCACTGTCAGACACTACGAGTCACGGTACCCTAGCATAGCTTCCCGCACGTCTTCACATATGGAAAGCCTCGCTTATTTCGCGTGTTGGTTTATTTTTATGATGAAACAAGATCACAGTGCTAGTCCAAACAAGCTGGAATTCACAGCTCTTACCATGATATTTTAAGCGTGAATGACTGCTATTTTTGACCAACGATTGATTGTGCTCTTTCAAACGTATGTTAGTACAGCGGCCAGCATGATCGATGTAAACATGTTTTGCTTTACAGGAAGCCTACACTGCTCCTTCTTGGCACTTTACCTGTTTATAAAAGCATGGCAGATTCTTTACAACTCTCGTGCTAAAAACAACAATAACGCCAAATCGGTCAGCAGCATTCTTGAAACCTTCGGCCAAGGAATTACCATAAGGCAAAACTGCGACGCGTTTACATTGCGAAGCGTTAATTGTCGTGGCGTCCCTTTGGTCAACTATCTAGTGAACGAAAAGATGGAATTGGCTGCATTCCGAGAAAACATTAAATGTAGGGCGGTAGAAAAAATTATTAGCGTAGTATTGGAAGCTACGCCCATTTTTTATTCATTTCCTTCCTTCCTCCTTCCTTGCATTGTTTGCTTCTTTTTTATTTAGATGTGAGAAACGTGTCGGTTTCTTTCAATCAATCTTTTTTTTTCTATTGTCCTTCGCATAGTTAATAGCAGTGCGGATATGTGTCAAGGCTAAGAGGTTTTCACAGGCGCGAAACGGCAGGGCAGTGCCCTGAAGTGTTCGAAATTTCAATGCCGCATTGCAGTTGACCTGCAGATACTTACGTGACTTTCTGCGCGACACCCGTTACGTCAGCCTCACAGAGTATGAACAATCTCGGACAAGTTCTAATGCGAAACTTCTAGCGACGGGAAAGGCACTATATGACTACACGCTTATTGTGTTAAAGAAAACAAAGACATACAATTTGTTGTGATTAGCGATTATGGCGCAAATATCGCACAAGCACACAAGCACAGACAAGCGTGCTGTATTTTGAGCAGTATGTGATGTGTGGTACATTTATTAAGGTGAGAGCAAGCACCCAAGCACGAAGTCATTGAAATCTGTTCCCAGGGATCTTCCAAAGGACAAATGACGTACACAACTGGCATGGGCTAGAATTTTTTGTTTTTACATTCGTACCTTTTCGGCTAAATAATCTATGCATGACACATTGGTATACTCGAAGCATCCAAACTTCAAGCTAGTATCGGGCGCAGTTATAGACCCTTTTCATAAACGTAAAGCTAGCTTCTCTGCGATGCAACTTGCCCTACTCATGGCGGCGTATCGCAATCCTGCAAGCAGCGTGTACCAGCGCATTTTGCTAGCGATTGAGCATGCAATATGTCGACTCAGTTCTTCTGATGCAAATATGCACAAAAAACAAGCCTCAACATGTGCATCTTCAATTTTGACAGCATTTCAATCAAGACAGCTTTCGCCATTAGTTGGGCAAAAGTGCAATCCAGAGAAGTGCACTTTAGACTTTATGAAAAGGGTCTATAGTGGAATGATGGTGCTACGGAAGCAAATATTCTTTATTTTTCAGTTCAGGAAGGACTTGAGCATCAGCGAACAAGAGTGCTGTTTTTAAAAGTGCACGGTAACGGCAAATCAAGCTTTCCTGTATAAGTTAGTCCAGGACCAAGACACACAAAGATAAATACGGTAGTTGCTTATGCCTGCGCATTTAGGGACTATATGAGTGGGCGTCTGAATTACAGAAAACTTTTCTTATGACATTAACATATGCGGATAATGCACAAAATACAGATATCACAGAGCGAGTAGCAAGCACAGTGGAGTCCATAAAACTTTTTCAATGCCTTGTTTACTCTTCTATTCTTTTTCTAGTTTTATTGTCATGACTTTGAGTTAGTCCTTTCTGTTGTGAACGCACTGCTCATTCCTCTGTTGCTGTCCATTGATAGCTGATGATTAATTCGTAGGGCTTTAGGTTCAAAACCACGACATAGTTATGAGAGACGCCGTAGTGGAGGGCTCGGGAAATTTCGAACACGTGCACTAACATCGTGCTCTACACGGGCCTCAAGATTTCGCCTCCATCTAGATGCAGCCGCTTCGGCTGGGACCCGCACCCGCGACCCTCGTATAAGTAACGAAATGTCATAGCCACTAGACCACCATGCCAGGACCATTTAATGCCTGTAACACGTCTTAAAACCCCGTGCAGTTCATCTAGTATATGATTTCTGCGTCAGATATACGTATATGTTTAATGTTAGACGTTGTGTTAGACAGCGTAGTTGGAGAAATGCTAATATAATCCTAATCCACCGGAAAGGTGACATGAAGGAGTTAACGAATTGGGCTTATTAGCCTACGCCGAGTAATATAGAAGCTATTTACGAAAATAATTTCAGCTAGGATAACAGAAACACTCGACTTTAACCAACCAGGAGAAGAAGCCGGTTTTAGGAAAGGTTACTCAACAGTGGACGCCAGCCATGTTATCAACCTAGTAATTCAGAAGAACGCTGAAAATATGAAACCTCTATATATGCTGTTTATAGCCTACGAGAAAGCATTCGACTCCATAGAAATGCATGCAGTTCTAGAAGCATTACGTCGACAAGGTGTACGTGATGAATACGTGCAAACCATAAATATTATGTAGAATGACTGCACCGCCACACTACTTCTACATGAGAGAAGCAGAGAAATCCCGATCGCCAGAGGTGTCAGACAAGGAGATACGAACTCCCCGATGCTATTCACTGCATGTTCAGAGGTAGTGTTTAAACGTCTGGACTCAGAAAAGAAAGGGAATTCGAATAGACGGAGAATATCTCAGCAACTTAAGGTTTTCAAACGACATTGTGCTCTTTAGCAATAATGGAGGCGAAGTAGAAAACATTATTGATGAGCTAAACCGGTAAAGTATTAAAAAATGACTAAAAAAAAAGAAGTATGCTGAACAGAAACGGGAATTAAAAATTAACAGTGAACCCTTAGAATGTGTCAACGAATACGTATACCTGGGACAGTTACAAACAGGGACGCCTACCTATGAAAAAGAAGTTCGCCATAGAATAAGGATGGGCTGGAGCGCATTCGCAAGGCCTTCCGAAATCATGACTGGAAACTTGCCGCTGTCTCTAAAGCGAAACGTATTCAATCACTGCATTCTCTCGGTACTAATGTGCAGTGCAGGAGCGTGGAGGATAACGAAAAAACTAGAGAAGGAACTAAGGAGCACGCAACGTGCAATGGAAAGAAAAATGATAGGTGTATCGCTAAGAGATAAAAAACGAGCGGAATGGATCACAGAACAGACAGGAGTATCTGATATTATTATATCAATGAAAAAAAGGAGTAGACCTATGCAGGACATGTCATGAGGAAGAAAGATAACAGATGGACGGCGAGAATGACGGAATGGGTACCAAAGAGGGAAAACGTAACAGAGGCAGGCAAAAGATTAGATGAAGCGATGAAATTAAAATGTTTGCGGGCATAAAGTTGAACCAACTCGTTCAGGGGAGGTTGGATTGGAAATACTTGGGAGAAACTTTCCTCCTGCAGTGGACCTAAAATGTGCGGATTATGACGATGACGATGACCAATGTTAGACCTGCTACTGTCCCGTACCTAGCTGCGAATAACCGCTACAAGAATGCCACATTTAGGCCTATATGGCGTATATGACCAAAAATGGAGTATATCATCATATATGGCCATATTTGGCATTCGGAGTACGGAGTATTTATGGCGGTGTCGTTATGTGGACACATTTTTCCAATTTGTGAAAGGATCATACATGACAATTAGAAGATATGTCGCACTTACCCAAAATGCACGTATGTTCGTATAAGAAATTTTGCATATACGGACACGTGCCACGCATAGCCCGATGTGCCCAATTCCTGCTATGGCTATAAATGGCATTTTTGTAAAGGTACGCAAGGTTATCAAAAAAATACAAATGTCCAAAGAACTTATCAGTACAGAAGAGTATATATCTGCGCCCAGCCACAGTGATCTAGTGGCCACGGCACTCGGCTGCAGATCCGAAGGCCGCGGGATCGATGCCCGGCTGCGACGGATGCATTTCGAAGGAAGCGGAAAGCTGAGGCCTGTGTACGGTAGATGTCCCTGGACGTTAAAGAACCCCAGGTGGTCAAAATTTGTGGAGCCCTCCGCTGCGGCGTCTCTGTTAAACAAATCTCGGTTTCGAGACATTAAACGCACAGAAACCAATCAAATGAACATGAACTTGGGCACTTATTGCGGAAACGCTTCATTCACGACAGCACGCGCTGTCACGTAGATAGGCAACAAAATTTCAAAAATGATCAACGAAAGTTGACTTACTACCCTTTAAGCCAGCACTACACCAGGCGCTCAAACCTGACTGAACAATGGAGGTGATTTGTGCAGAAAATACGTATACGTCATAGTATTCTAAGTTCAGTGAAATCCGGCTAATTTCACACAGGCAAGCAAAACTTAATGGCCGAACAGCGCTCTTGCGAGGCCTTCGGCCATGTGTACTAGTGCTGTTGTCTGCGCCTGCGCGTACTCTTACTTGTCTCGGAGATTATGGTCATTGTATGGCACTAATACTGTGTGTGGTCTGCGCTCGCGCGGTATGGTTAAAAATGTTGGATATTTAAGATAAGAAACAAATAAGGGTACAAGATTCCCCAATTTGGTCGAACACACAGATTATGTTGCTTGCGACAAAAAATGTTCACCAGCGTACTGATAATCGACTAATTTGATGTTTTTTTTTACTTTCCAGTACTGTAATTCGATTAATCGGCTGTACTTTTCTTTTTCTTTTCAGACAAGGATAGTCGTGTGTAATCATGGCAAATATCTTCGATATATGGACAAGATACTCTTTGTAGCGGAAAGGAAGGTCCATTGCTTCGAAACATTTGAGAAGTTTGTGCGTGAAACAAGGTTTAAAGGAGCAACACAACACGATGAACGACGAAACAAACTCGACTCTGAATGGGATTTCAGGTATGTCAAAAACAATAGAATTACAGTAATATTGCGCAACCTTCCATAAACTTATGTGCGTCCTCTCCCCCCTCACCAAACTACAACAATTGTGAAGGTAGGTATTCCAATGAATACAAAAAAAGACGCGCTCAGGTAATGGACAGACTTTATTCACTTCAGTCAAGTTTACTACCTTAAAAACCGCCAAGGGGTATCACATAAGGGGTGCTTACATGAAAAACAAACTCGAATGTTCTTTAAACAATACAATAAATTTGTTATAATAAAGTGTTGCTAGAACACCATTGTAAGCTTTATTGCGCATCGTTAGTTTCAAGATATCCCGTATGACGTTGTACGAAGAAAGTTGGGCAGGTGGTGACAACGATTCCTTCATGAAGGCTGTTCTAGTCTGAGGCATTTCGAATAAAGAGTGAAGATGAAAAAGTAAAGGTTTGCGCATGTGGACGCGAGATTGGTGCGAGTGACATAGGCGACTAGATGTGCGCGCTGCGGCTGAGATGTAAGGTGGTTGATGAAGAGAACTGAAAAATAATTTGTGGTAGAGCGGTATACTGGTGAGGCGGCGGCGATGGACGAGAGGCGAAATACGACATTGAGATTTTATTCACGTCATACTGATGTCATACGAGTAGGCGGAGTGAATAAATCTGGCCGCCCGATTTTGCGCCGCCCCTAAAGCTTCGGTGAGATATGCCTGATGTGGGTGCCAGACAGATGACGCGTATTCGAGTTTTAGCTAAACTAGGGTCTCATGAACGATTAGTTTATTATGCTGTGAAGTATGGCGGAGCTTACGTTTTAAGAAACCTAATGTTTTGTTAGCGGCTGATATGTTTGAGATGTGGGTGCGCCATGATAGGTCAATACATACAGTGACACTCAGGTATTTATATGATGATCCTAGGTCAAGTGGTGTACTGATAATCACTTATGTAAAAACTGGGGAGTTAAGACTTGGAGAAAATGACGTTATTTTACATTTCTTTGGCATTAAGAGACATCAGCCAGGTGCCACACCATTTTAATACAGTAGAAGGGTCTTCCTGTAAAGCTTCTTGATCGGTTATAGTTAGTAGTGCGATAAATAAGGCAATCATCCGCAAACGTTCTAATATTGCTAGTAAGATGCAGCGGGAGGTCATCAATATATATTAGGAACAAGAGCGGTCGATGCACGGAACCTTGCGTGACGCCTGATGTTACAGGGACGGGGCTTGACAGTTTGTTATTTATAATGACAGAGTGTGAACGATTGTTAAGAAATCCTACTATCCATTTTAGGAGAGTAGGATGCTGGTAATTTTCGAAATTTTAAGTAGCTGTCACTCGTGCGGTGCCTTATCGAAAGCCTTAGCATAGTCTAGAAAAATTGAGGCAATCTGGGTGTTGGTGTCGAGATTAAGATGTATGTCATGCAGGAATATGGCCAGCTGTGTGTCGCATGACAGCCCCTTTCGAAAGCCGTGCTGTGAAGGATGAAAGAAATTATTAGAATCGGGGAAATCAATGATGTGGGAGCAGATGACGTATTTCATGACTTAACAGGGGATATTGATTAGGGAGAGTGGCAGATAATTTAATGGAGAATTTTTATTGCTGGATTTGTAGACAGGAACAAACTACTTTTCCGATTTTCCAGTCGTCTGAAATGGCTGATGTGGACAGGGACTGTGAAAAAATTAGTGATAAACAGCGATACTTCAAATGTGGCACTTTTCAGTGTTTTCGTATTTACTTCGTCTGTTCCAGCTGATGACGAAAGCTTAAGCTCAATGATTATGCTTAAGATTCCATTTACGCTAAATTTGAGGTTATACATGGAAGAAGTTATTGTACTCTGTGGTAATTATAAAACTTTGAAATATTTTTATTTTCCAACGAAATTGGCCACATTAAAGAACCCCAGGTGGTCGAAATCTCCGGAGACCTCCACTACGGCTTCTCTCATAATCAGAGCTGGTGTTGGGACGTTAAACCCTACAAATCAGTCATTTTCCAACGAAATCGTTCGGGGTCCTTAAGGCGAAAAGCTTCACTACACAGATTGAATGTGCCTGAAGGCCCTCACACGGCAGCAGTAACATTAAAATCAGCATGCATATACACTTGGAAGATATGTAAATATTATAATACAGTTTACAGTAATACACTTGCAATATATGTAAGAATATAACACAGTAATAAAGAATAAAGAAATAACTAATATAAAGATGGCTATGATGCATAATGTGATGATACACAGATACATAGAGCAAAACGATGCGGAAATCTAAGAGCTCATTTGTTTATGTAGTCATTCAGATTTACAAAAGTAGTCTCTAATTTGTTTGCGAGTCAAGGCACTTGGAATCAATATTTCCCTTTTTAATTTATTTAACTATGAAGGTAGGCTATGTCTCAGTCATTGCGTTAGATAATTTGCGCGCCTGTGTGGTACGAACCACATGTCTTGGCTACGAGTGCGCGAGTCACTTTTTCTTAATTGAAGTTGTGAGGTATGTTTTAAGAAGGACTTGATATTGTCGGATCCGATGCAAAATGAATATAGAAGTCGGCGTTCGTAAAGAGCTGTTGCACGTATTACATTAAATCGTTTGCATTCGCTACTTGTCGAAGGGCGCGCTTTTGAAGTTGAAGTGAAAGAATGTTACTTATCGTGGTGGCACACACAAGATCACAATACCTAAGAGTCCCTGAAACGTTTTTTTTTACATTGTGTCATTGATTAGGGAACACAATCGTGAAATCATTCACACCATAAATAAAGCGAAGAACCCTGCGCTAAGGTAGCTACGAGCTAATTTATGTCGCCTTCCTCCTTGCCATTGCTGTTCCTCCTCAACTCCAACAGCTGCGGAGTGCGCGCTAGCGACGACTGCGCCTCCCACGTCAGCCGCTGTGCAGAGCCCTCCGTAGCGACATTAGCGCTGCGATGTCTTTACTGATGTCGCCTGCCTCGGCAGTGCTAGCCTCTGTAATACTGCGCTGGCTACTCGTGTGTGCGCCGCCAGATGCCGCGACGATACCGTTGGCTGTCCTTCATTGCTCGTGACGTCACGTGGATTCCGCTTCGTGGGAAGGGGCGGTTGAAAACACTTGGAGTCGCATCGATTTCTCATGATGTGCGTATTTAAAACATTGTAGTAAATTACACGCTTAACGCAGAGTGCTTATATTGTTATGCCAATGATCAGAAGGACGCGGGATATTGGTGCAGGGGATTTGTAAGAAACCATTTGAAGGTCCATTTACGATGCGATTCGAAGACGGCGTGCAACGAAAGCGGTGTGTACAGCGCTGATCCGAGAACGGCAGCAAAAGCAGAGTTGAACACTTCAGCGCACTTGGCGTCAGGCAATACTTCACCCGAATCACTGGAAATGTCAAGACCCCTTGTGTCATCACTGTTCACCACCTTCCAGGATTGCTTTGGATTTCTGATAAGCACATTAGGTAGATCAATATCGCAGAAAGTACATTTAGCGTGACGTAGTGCAGTTATGTTTTTCAGAAGCATAATATTTATCCCAGGCGGCCTGGTCTACCCCGTATCTGGGAGCACGGTAAAGACGTTTTTATAAATGCGAAGCATTTCTTAGCGAACTTCGGCGACGTTGAGCGTATCTATCTATCTATCTATCTATCTATCTATCTATCTATCTATCTATCTATCTATCTATCTATCTATCTATCTATCTATCTATCTATCTATCTATCTACGACTTTGTGCTCTATTGGTCTTTTCGTTAATAGGATGTATACGAAAATTGGTATGCCGCAACATTAATGCATGACGAACATAAATGACAGGTCATAACATAAGAATCATGACATTAATGTCATGAGCGGCACGATTTACATGCCGTGGTCTCGGTGCTCTCCTGGCCGTTTCGTTAATGGGATGTATACGAAAGTTGGTATGGCACAACATGACTGCATGATGAACATAAATGACAGGTCATAACATAAGATCGTGAAAAGCATGTCATGATCCACATGATTTACATGCCACGGTCTCGGTGCTCTCCTGGCCGTTTCGTTAATGGGATGTATACGAAAATTGCTATGGCACAACACGACTGCATGACGAACGTAAATGACAGGTCATAACATTACAATCGTGACATCCGTGGCCTGCGCGGCATGGTTTACATGCCAAAGTCTTGCTTCTCTCGCGGCCGTTTCGTTAACTTCGTATGTACCAAAATCGGTATAGCGAGACAACAATGCAGGTCCACTTTACGTTCCTGATGCGTGCTTTGCATTTTCTTGGTTCCCACTGCACGTGGGATCTACCATTTTTTTCTGACCGCTTTAGAATATTCGTACTCCAAGGCCTATTTGTGTGAGCACTAATAGAAGCCCTACGAATAAAAAAACAGGCCTCTGCATATGTCTCTGGAAGCACCGAATTTATGCACAAAGTTAAAAAAGTATTCGAATCGATCTTTAATCACCTATCTTAACTCTCCACCACGATTTATAGCTCCGACATAGGTGTCTTGAGCTTAGAGATGGGCCGCTCAGGAGTGAGCCGGAGCTTTTGAGCGGCTCTTCTGAAGAACGAGTGATCCGCGGCATGGTAAAAGTGAGCGGTGGTTCTTTGGGGGAGCCGAGAGCGGCAGGCGGTTCTCTCTCGCTCAATGAACCGTGCTTTCTCTCGCTCACTGAGCCGAAAGCGGGCGGCGGTTCTCTGTCGCTCAGTGAGCCGTGGTTTGTCTATTGCTTGGTGAACCGTTCTGAACCGCTGGTCGAACTCTGCAGTCCAGCGCCACCGTGAACCGGTTCATAAAGTGAAGGTGAAACGAATGGATCTTTGGTATTGGTGGAAACGTTCCGTTCTAGTTCACGCGTTCCATCAATTTTGTGGTACGTACGCTGGGTCTTCTGCTGAGTGCGACTTTCGCGCCATCTATTGGCAGTACAAGAAAGCTAATGCCCTTCCGCCCTTGCTCGCAAGAGTCGAAACCTTCTCGCGTTCAGCTTCCTCCGCGGGTGCCTGCCGGAGGAAGTTGAAGTTAATCGTCGTGTTTTTGGCGGAAGCTTCGACGACCGGGATGGCTGTGGTTTGCCCGTGTTACTGAGGGGCCAGTTAACATATACGTCGCTGCTTCGCAGTGCTCCTTCGGCACTCTCACTATTTTGCTTGTGTCACAACTGCCAGATCCAAAGGCGTCAGCAACGGACGTTAGCGGCTAGCGCACCCGCCGCTGACCACCAACGCGATTCTCTAGTACGTGCTTGCCGTGTTAGTGAGCATATAGTACAAAATCGCCTCTCTGACGATCCTGCCTCTGGCAGTAGTGACACGAGCAAAATAGTGAGAGCGGCGAAGACGCACCGCGAAGTGGCGACCCATGTTCACTGGTCCCCCCGCTGTCACGGGCAAACCACGTACGCGTTTGCGGGCGGGGCGCAACAAGGTAGCGGAACGGCCGCCCGCCACTCCGGCCGGTCCCGTTCTCTCCTCGCGCCAGAGCGCGTTCCCTCGTATCTGGTGAGCCGGTGAGCAGTTGAAATGAAGCGGTTCACTACAGTGAGCTGAGCCGTTGTGAGCCGCTCACTCAAGTGAGCCACTTTGCCCATCTCTACTTAAGCTATCAGCTGCAGTGCACACTAATTCTGAAGCACACACACTAACGGCACGATCCGTTTACACCGAACAATTTAACAATGCTATAACGACACAACACTACTGCTTGTTTGAACGCCCCAGTGTACATTTGCACGACAACGCCTGCTTAGGCACCTACGACTGTCCCGGCACTGTGGTATAGTGGCTATGCTACTCGGCTGCTGATCCGAGCGTCGCGGGATCGAATCTCGGCCGCGGCGGCTGCATTTCGATGGAGGCGTAATGTTGAGGCCCGTGTGCTGTGCGATGTCAGTGCACGTTAAAGAACCCCAGGTGGTCGAAATTTCCGGAGACCTCCACTACGGCGTCTCTCATAATCAGACCTGGTTTTGGGACGTTAAAACCCATAAATCAATCAATAGGCACCTACGCTTCAAAAATGTGCTAGTCCCATAGGACAATCCCGTCATGTTGTGTGACTTGGCGTTAAGGCTTCCTCTATTGTAGATGCGAAGCAGCTTATGGTCGAGCCTGTTCCGTCCCTGCGCAGTCCACACCCCCACTGCGCATGCGCAACAGCTGGCCCAAGCTGGCAAGGAACGAGAACGCGTCCTCATTCGCGAGAGACATCGCTGACGCAAGCAGCGTCTGATAGCGAGTTTCTTGATTCAAAAAAACCGACTGCTCGCGCTCACCGACCACCCCATATATATAGGCACTGGATCTTGACCTGTAATTTAGCACCGGTGCGAGATTTCTCTTGTACGTCGTTGAACCATAAGGATTCGCAGCGCGCGCTTTAAGTAAAAGTAATTCGGAACTCGGCACGATCTACCACGTGGGAGCGCAGGAACCTCATAAAGACCAGAAGCATAAATGACAATGCGTGTGTAAATACACACACATGTTGTCACTCATTTACATGGGTGAGTGGGCAATGTCATTGGTGATTTACGGTAACACCGAACGATCCCCAGTGCTTCGCCCACTCGTCATGGTTCACTTGTTGGAGATGCGTGAATCTTCTAGGACTTGGGATGTCGACGCAACGAATTTGTACAAAATCACCAAAGGCGGCTCAGGGTCTCCTTCTCCTTGAAGCTGTGGCATTATGGAAATGCGGCGTTCATGGGTTTCAAGAAGTTACCGAAGTCTTCCTTCAGGTCTCGGCGCATACTCAGTTTTGCATAACGTCTGCTTCGAGGCTGAACAGCTCGTGAAGGCATACACGAGAGTGTGTCGTGCAGTGTCATGGTCACAGTAGAACCTGTTGCTGGGCTAGTTTGTGAGATATTGTCCAGAACTTACAAGCGCTGAACGACACCGTCGCGCTCTCGCGCACACACACACACACACACAGAGTATACAACACAACAGAGCGCTCACTTCGAACTGTTTATTGCTCACCTGTGCGTCCCTTTTTGATGCAGTACTAAGCATGCGCCATAACATACCGATCTAGATCCCACAGACATAATACATGCCATGCTCGTCATTGTATTAAATCCATAAAGGAGGCTTCCACAGGTGGCGATCGAGGCGATCGAGGCAAGGCGATCGGCGATCGGCAAGGCGATCGAGGCAAGCGTTTGAGCAATGGTGCCTATTGCTTAAAATGAACAAAATTAAGCTTTTAAGCCTCCGTGTGGTGTTCTTCTCGCCCTCTTTCTGCTGTCACGATACCATGCTTCACAGCCACAAGCCACCTGCGGAACCAAGTGCGCGAATTTGTCCTAATTTTTCTCTTCGTTTTGTGCGTGCTTCCGCAATGGATCGTATGCGCAGGTTTGTTTTCCCCGTGTATACTTTACCGCAGGAAAGTGGCATTGAATAAACGACTCCTGCGATGTTTCCTTTAAATCTTTAGATAATGACTAGCATGGCCAGGATTATGTGTTCGTGGCATCTATGTCCAAACTCTTATTGTGCATGCTTATGCTGTATAAAAAAGAAGCACGCACATGTGATCAATAAACAGTTGGAAGTGACCGCTGAGTCATCTGTATTCTTCATGTGTGTGTGTGTGTGTGTGTGTGTGTGTTTGTGTGTGTGTGTGTGCGCTAGACATGGCCCTCTAGTATGACAAAAAATAAAAGAAAGAAAGGGTGGGGGCTAGCCCGCGCCACCTTAAGGTATATCGGGCTGAAGGCCAAATGCACAATAAAAAGTAAGGGGAAGTATTCCCAAAAAAATTCACAGCATATCCCCGGAGTGAATCATGATGAGTGGGCGAAGCTCCGGATGTTCATCGTAGATCGTGCCGAGTTCCGGATTAATTTATGTAACGCGCACGCTACGAATCCTTATGGTTCAACTACGCACGAGGGAAATCTCCCACCCGCTCTTCATTGCAAGGCAAGATCCAGTGCATATATATATATATATATATATATATATATCATTGCAAGGCACGATCCAGTGCATATATATATATATATATATATATATATATATATATATATATATATATATATATATATATATATCATATTCCTGATGAAGGCCGGTCTCCGGCTGAAACGTTGAATAAACGCTTTCCACATTTTTGTTGCCAATTCCGAGGGTCTACTACTCATCTCTGCCTTCACCACGCCTCCGGCCTATTCACCACCATGACTATATATATATATATATATATATGGGTGGCCGGTGAACGGTTCTCCAGCACGAGCAGTCGGTGTTTTTCAATCAAGAAACTCGCTAGAAGACACTGCCTGCGCCAACGTTGTCTCTCGCGGGTGAGGGCGCGTTGTCCTTCTTTGCGAGCTGATAGAGCGTTCATCGAAGAAAGAGGGTTTCCATAGTCAAAGCGCGCCTTTCGCTCTCTCTCTCTGTCTTTCTCTCACAAGACAGCAAATGGAAGAGTGAGAGAGAGAGAGGCACGTGCCGGGAGGCGCTCGCCCTCGGCGCGTGCCTCCGGGCGCGCGGGCTCTCGAGCGCGAGCCTCCCGGTGGCGCGATGTGGCTACATACATACTACTACTACTACTACTACGACAGAGGAGGGAACGACCCACACCCTAAGGAGCTTCGCCCCTAAAATAAAGTTCAGTGAAAAGGGCACAGGGGAAGGCGTGAGTGCAGTGGTAGATATCGTTGAGTGGTGGTCATCCGCCGACGTGGTGCAAGCCACAGCTCGAGCTAGGCGCCTTGGGCATGCACGGTGGACGTCTAAGGCGTCAACTGCAGATTGAGGCTGATGCATGCGACTGGAACTTTCAGTAAAGAAGCGGTGAAACCTGCGTTCAGACGTATTGTGCGCAGA
This sequence comes from Hyalomma asiaticum, assembly GCA_013339685.2. NCBI lineage: Eukaryota > Metazoa > Arthropoda > Arachnida > Ixodida > Ixodidae > Hyalomma > Hyalomma asiaticum. The sequence continues at coordinate 82,410,120 of CM023487.1, read as the reverse complement.
CTTAGAAGGCAGGTTTCGTTAGAGCAATAGGATGACAGAAAGAATGGGCCCATGTGGGTTGAAAAGTTGATCCTCACATCAAGGCTGCAGAGGCGTCCTCGCCTTTTTTGGCATAAGTGCAGCTATGACGTTAGGCAGGCAGTGTCGGGCGGGTTGTTGCAAGGGAGGAGTCTTTGTACTGCGGATGCATGGCTGGGAAATTCTGGTGTGGTATCCGGTTAGGAGTCTAAGAATTGTTTTGGGTAGATATTGCGTAGTGGTGTGACAAGCGCCCGTTAGCGAATTGTGTCAAAAATCTGTAGTACGTACGGGCGTATTTGTTTTGCTAGGAGATATATTGGGAAGCGCGAATGTGATATTGTTGGATTTTTGCGGCTCCGTAAGTGTTGAGTGATATGTTTCGTGCTTGGGCAATCGTTAAAGTAGTGTAAATTGGTCATGCAGATTTTTGTACATGCGCATCGGTCAGGCATGGTGATACTGAAAAGCTTTATTTAGGTAGTACTCAAAATGGCCGTGACTGATAATTAGGTGTGTTAACTTCCAGTTAGGCGAAAACCTTTTTGGAACTTTCTAACGCTGTTTATCCACTGAAATAATTGTATGTTCAGCCCTTCTGTTTGCTTATATGCGTGACAATGAGAAATCATTATTTTGTATAATTCGGACTGAATATTTCGGATGGAAAATTTAGCCATTCTCTCAGACTCAGAACTTATTGCCGAAGCTGCTAGTGTGTCTGCCTTTATGACCTGGCATGTGAAATAACCGGAATGCGATGCCTCGTGTTTGAAATTAGTAAACAATTTTTAATGACCATAGCCCTGTGGTCATTATAGTTAAGTCTTGCAAGTTTATGGGGTAATGAAAAGCAATCAGTGTACAGGTGAAAAGGGGTTTGAGTGCGTAGGGTGCTCATGTACTGTAAGCATTTGGTAACCGCCATAAGTTCTGTTGTGCAAGCGCCAGACGTACGTGTTACATAACATTTTTAGGCCTTCAAAATTCGAGTCTTATTATCCAATATTATATAAACTGAGCCGGCAGGAATGCAGGTAATGGAACCATCCCTATATGCGTGTAGGACGGGTAGGCGGAAGGCGTCGTCCTGCTGGGAGGGGTCGAGTTCAGCAAAGAAAAATCTGTCTTTTAGGTTGGGGTTACAGAGGCAGGGTGCATTGTCGTGTAGGATGTGGTCGGGATTGAGTGTACGTTTGCTCTAACGGGCGACTATTTTTTGTCTAAAGAGAGAAAATTCTGCTTCTAGTCGGGTGAGTATTAAATGTAATGGTGGAGCGTTTGCGATTATTTGTAATGCTCAAGTTCTGGTTGTGTGACACCAGCCTTTGATAGATACTAAGGCTCATCGTTGGAGCGATAATACGTGGTCTCCTAGGAAGCGTATATGGCCTTCGAAACTGATGGTTTCAGTTTTTGCTGGATCCGAATCGACATTGATCTGCTTGGGGGGGGGGGGTTATTCTCAATTGCTGTTTTAAAATTAATGTGTGTTTGTTCATCATTAGAGGGTACTGTTATCTTATAGGTAGTTTTATGGAGCGTCATGGAGCCGACCTTCTCTTTTGCAGGATCGATGTTTGCTTTATGAGTCGGGGTATGTCATTGGCCGGCGAATGTTGAAGGTACGAGGGGTGCTAGGAACACATGAAACGCACGTTCTTGCCTGATTGTTGGCAAGTGGTTCTCATCGGGTAGCACGGTTTTAAGCGGTTATGTAAACGAAGCGGTCTCCCGTCAGGCCAGCTGGTTGTTGTGCTGCCTGTCCCCAAGAACGGATGCACAGGATCTTCCAGGGCCAGGATAAGCAGTGTTGACAAGAAAGGGCACACCCGTAGGCGCAGTACTAGCCCGAGTGAGCTGGTAACGGAGTTCATCCACGCGTGCCGCCTGCCCCACCGCTACGGCACGGATGTCCGCGCAGTATTAGAGGATGCTGCGTAGCAAGGTGATTGTCGTATAACATTGTAGGTTAGTTATCTTGCAAGCCGGATCAAAGGCAAGGTCAGTTATGTCCTTTTGGTAACTGATGGATTGAGGAAATGCAATCTGTGTGACTTTTCGCCGGGGTCGTTGTTTGGAAACAAATTGCTGCCGGCGCGCCAGGCAGCAGCGTGGACACACCGAGAGGGAAAGAAACATGAGCACTCTGTATCTGCACGCCTGAATCAACTGGGGGTACTTCGATTGGTGTCCTATCTCCAACGGTAGAAAAGACAAAGCTGCTGGACTGGGACGACCCACCTCGACACAGTGCTCCCTTCCAAGTATTTATTGCTCACATGTGTGTTCGTGTGTGCGCGTGTGCGTGGGCGCGTGCACTTGCGCTTGTGAGTGTGTGTGTGTGTGTGTGTGTGTGTGTGTGTGTGTGTGTGTGTGTGTGTGTGTGTGTGTGCGCGCGTGCCGTCTGGTGCTCGTAAGTTCTGAAAAATCCCGGGCAGCACGCCGTCATAGCACTGACATGAGTGTGCAGCCAGCCAAAATCGGCAAATCGCGCTCGCGCTACTCTAAATCACACCTGCCCGGCGATGGACAGACAAATTGGGCCTACTGCGGCAAAGCCACCATGGGTCGAATTTGACCGGCCAACATGGGTCGATCTGGGCAGCCAACATCAGTCGAATTCAGCCACTTGCATTCGTCGGATTTGCCCAGTCAGCGTCGGTCGACTTTGGCTAACTTGTACTCGCGGACGTTTCCGGCATTCGGGCTTTTTTGGAGCGGTGCCAGCGACACCGACATCAGGAAACCCCTGGCGCGACCATCCGCAGGTATTACTGTGGTGTATGTGGTTGTTTAACCCCGTGTTTTAAGCTATTTTGATGGCGAAATTTTAATTTTTATGGTTTCCTATGTTTGAAAGGAATAACAGTCGTTCTACAAAGTTCTCAGGTGGAGCGAGAGTAGTTTGTGCAGGTGTGCCTTTCACGCATAAGGCTTCATTACGACAACAGTAAACAGGGCTACCTGATTCCATTCTGTATTTTCTATGAACGCGCTCTAAAAAAACAAATAACACAAGAAGACAGATTTAGAGAGTGAAGCCCTTTTTAATTTATTTTATAGACATGACATTGATAACATTCCACTCTTTTGCTGCGCCGTCGTAGTGGTAATTAAAGCTTCCGCGAAGATGTAACCCGCAAAGAAAAGTTTGAAAAGTTAGCACAGTTTGATAGCACGTGAGCACAATACTATAATTCAATGGAACTTGCCGACAGTTTGTACAACATATGAACAGACGCTGAAATTTAAGAAATGCCAGAAGGCTGTCATATTCGGACACCACTTACGAAAACAACAAAAAATCTCCGTTTAAATAAATAATCAATTTATGTTCACTATTCCACGCCGAAATCGTGGCTTCATGCCGCATTTGAGAACCCAAGGGGGAAACGTCAGTAAAGTTTCTGTTACAAAACAATTTTCAAACTGGCACGTTAGATGAAATAGGCGAATCTATGGTCTTATACCTTTCATATATTGAGCATATATTGGAAAGTTAAAGGTGTACACTAGAGCTACCATGAAGCAGCGACTCGCCATTGCTTTCAATGACAAATGCTTACCGCTCAATGAGGACATACTCAAGCTTGCAAGAAGAATGCTTTCATTTTGTGCAAGCCGTTCTCGCTTAAATGCAGTTAACAGGCATGGTCTCTGTTTGTATAAGAACCGATAACACAAAACAATGTTCACGATTACAAACACACACACGCACGCACGCACACACCCACTACCGATGGTGGACTTAGACCAAAAAATATCCTTAAAAAATAGCGGTAAGGTGCATTATGAACGGGAGCTGAGGAACACCTTTTCCAGGCTATTTTAAATATGCCATTGCGTGCCGAACTGTCGCGCTTGTTCTTCAGGTTTGACTGAGCAGTACACATTCTGCAACACTGCAAACTCACGAAAAAGCGTAGCCTCGCTTTGACGTACATCCGCTGTCGCAGTTGGGATGGTGTCATGAGAGGTTCGAGAAGAGATGTATTTAGGCTGGGAACGCGAGCGTTCCCATCGAAGCGACGAGGCTGTTTGTGCGTTCCGGAAGACACTTTATACACACAGAGGGGAAACAAACACACGCACACTTTCACACAACACCTGAACATTAGCGAGGCAACAAAACAAACCTAGCGTCCCTACTAACAGTCTCTGCCGACACAGGCTCACCGTCTGGCGGGGCGGGCGACTGGTGGGAGCCGAGGTAGCGTTGCCTGCTGAAGAACGTGCCAGAGAGTGACGAGGCGAAGTGGCGAAGCTTGAAGAACGCGGCCGGCCACTGCAGCCTTGGAGCAGGAGACGGGGAGGATATACAGGCGGCCACGTGGAGCCCGGAGCTCCAACTCGTGGACCGCAGGAAGAATGCCGACACTCGGGCCCGGACACCCGACTGTGTCGAAAGCACAAGTCCGTCTGATCTCTTCTCTCCCCGCTTCTTTCGCCACGCTCTCATGCTCGAGCTCGCGCACGTTCGCCCGTGCGTTCCCTTCATCGTCGTCATCGTCGGCGTCCACACTCACGCGCACATCACAATATGGCCCCGCCCCAAGTCTTTCGTCCATGCGTCCACGCAGACAAGGGGTGACACAGGTGACGCTTCACATTATACTGTCCAAAACACCCCAACACAGCCACACACTTTCGCGCGCACATGAGACAGGCCCCCCTTTAAGTCTTTTGTTCATACGTTCACGTAAACAAAAGACTGCATGCGCGCTAGACACTCCCTCACACATCTGTACACATAACAAGCAGTACACTACATGCTCAAAAAATCTGAAAGACATCACTGCACATGCCGCTATAAAGAAGTCGAACACGTCACACAGTATTCACAAAAAATTAAGAGAAATGCAAAACCGATCAGTGCTGAGTCAAAGCCAAAAGTAGCAATCGGTTACTACTGCTCTGGAGTCATGTGATAGCGTCCCACGTGAGCCGAACGCCGCTTTGCATGCACGTCCAGGACAGCGCAGGAAACGCTAGGGGGCATTTCCGACGAGAGCAGCATTTACAAATTCGCAAGAAAACGCCAGGAAAATCGGTGTATTGAAACACCTTGCCTTGGCAGGCGCCATTTCGAAGACGGACAGCAAAATGATCGGAACGCCACAGAAGGCGTTGTGCCGACACGAAATGAGTCGGAAACAAATGATTGACCTCTTCCGAGGAAACAACGTCCCGCCTAATAGGAGAAGCCGGCAATGCCTGTGATTGCTCATGGGAAATGTCTTCTGCAGTCAAATACACTGTGGAAGACGCACCTGCTTGCTTACTGCTCAGGGAACTATGCACTACCGCTCTGTTATTACTGAGCTGACCTGCCAGTTCATCGGTCATTTCCTGGACGCTGGGGACGCGATCATTTGGGTTGTCCTGCATAACCAGGTCATTATAGAATACAGACTTTGTGGACACGTCGACTGCGTCACGTTCGACGAGTATTTCTTCTCTCTGTTCCGCCTCCCTCGGATGAGTATGACCTTTTCCTAACACAGAAAAACTGTGTGTCATCAAAAGCGACTTATTCAAGTGGCCTCTGGCCATGGTTGTGTCACCCGCAACCGCTAAGAGCGGTGCAGATGAAGCATCGGCGACAACCGCTTCACAGTTCTCTTCCAAACTTGCACCATTTTCATTCGAGGGAGCTATCATTGCTCCTGCAGGGGAGCAGTTTCGAGGCAAGTTCACCTCATCTTTCACTTCATTTGTCCTCCAAGAGGCGCTGTAACAAAAGTGTTCCCTCTCGGAACTTGTAGGATTCTTAGTACTGAATCCTTTTTCAGGTTTATGGGGCTCAAACTGGCCCTTTTTTATGCACTGGGTGTGCTTGATAGGCGTGCACGGGGAGGTGGGCAAGTTGTCTTCAGGCCATTTCTGCCCCGTTACGACGCCTTCTTGAATTGTCACCGCTTCGAACCGGCTGGCATATACATCGAGATCTCGTTTTTCAACAACGAGGGGCACAGAGTCTCGGATGCATAATTGCATTAGCGCGGAACGATCGCTGACCTCCGACGGACTTGTGCGTCTACCCAAAGCTGCCTCGGCCTCGCGTACGCGCAGGCGAAGTAGCCGGATTCTTTCTTCTAATTCCGCGTTCTCGCGCTTCGCACGTTCATCTCGCTCTGCTTGTTCGCGCTCCGCATCGCGTTCGGCGGCACGCGCCTCCCTTTCAAGCGTTTGCTCTTTGTCTACCCCACGACCTACTGTACTCCTGACCTGCCCGGCGAGCAGAATGCCAGCGCGCATGTGCTAGCTCTTCTTTCTACCGCTAGGGGCCTTTTGGCGGCGGATTTTGGCGCCACCAGTTACCCCACCCACACCACTTCTAGGCGGTCGTCTGCTCGCGTTGAGCCGAGACGCCTGTGCGGGCAGGCACTCTGCGGAGCGAAGAAAACATTTGTAAAACTGCTTCGATTGAGGTAATTCAGCTATGACAGTACAGTGTGGTTCCCAGAAACGCGCCCGCGTGAGCCATGTACCACGGTAGTCTGCAGAAAAGGTGAGAAATGTCTAATATTGGCATGCGCAAAAATGTTCCTATACACTTAGTAAACAAATACGTACGTTTTGTATGACTAATGAGCTGAATTCGCGACTATGCTTTTGCTCGGTAAGGTTTTACAAGTTATTGACCCACAAATTTAAACCAACTGTCGCTTGAGCGACCGAAATAACAGGAAAAGAAAAGCTAGTACCGATTATCTCAGTGGCGCAACAGTGCTGTTGGTTCCTTGGTAAATAGACTCTGAAACGTTGGCCGAAGTACCATATGAACATTCCTGCTATTAGATACAGTGCAACAGTTGGCATATATGCTCAAATTTCCGAGAACTGCGCACAAGCAAAGTACTCGCACAGTGCTTGTTGTTCTGCACCCATGCACCCGTCGACGCTCAGGTGGGGTAACTCGAGCGCCATCTTAGCGGCGAAGTCTGGAACGAGAGGCGGCGCAGGCGTCTCCGTAGAACGCCGCGAGCTGGTCAGGTCAGGAGTACAGTAGGTCGTGGTCTACCCATTGTGTGAGTGCGTCTCCGGTTAGGCCTAATCTCTTGCCAATGCTAATGAGCTCGTTCAAATCCATTTTTCGAGAGAGCAAAGGAACGCTACAAGCAGCCTCGTCCTGTCGCGGACGCCATTGTCATGAGAAGGTTCTATATAGAGGCATGCATTTAGGATGGGAACGCGAGCGTTCCCATCGAAGCGACGAGGCTGTTTGAGCGTTCCAGAAGACACTTTATACACACAGAGGGCAACCAAACACACGCACACTTTCACACAACACCTGAACATTAGCGAGGCAACAAAACAAACCTAGCGTCCCTACTAACAGTCTCTGCCGACACAGGCTCACCGTCTGGCGGGGCGGGCGACTGGTGGGAGCCGAGGTAGCGTTGCCTGCTGAAGAACGTGCCAGAGAGTGACGAGGCGAAGTGGCGAAGCTTGAAGAACGCGGCCGGCCACTGCAGCCTTGGAGCAGGAGACGGGGAGGATATACAGGCGGCCACGTGGAGCCCGGAGCTCCAACTCGTGGACCGCAGGAAGAATGCCGACACTCGGGCCCGGACACCCGACTGTGTCGAAAGCACAAGTCCGTCTGATCTCTTCTCTCCCCGCTTCTTTCGCCACGCTCTCATGCTCGAGCTCGCGCACGTTCGCCCGTGCGTTCCCTTCATCGTCGTCATCGTCGGCGTCCACACTCACGCGCACATCACAATATGGCCCCGCCCCAAGTCTTTCGTCCATGCGTCCACGCAGACAAGGGGTGACACAGGTGACGCTTCACATTATACTGTCCAAAACACCCCAACACAGCCACACACTTTCGCGCGCACATGACAGATGGGCATTGTCTTGGGAGAAACTCCCACCAGCGAATCGCACAGTCAAGTTGATTGTATTCATAAATGCGGCAGAAGCAGAGAACATCCGCGGACACGCGTGGGCCCGTTGAAACTCGTGCGTGCACCTTGTCCCTGCAGCGGACAAGAGAGGCCTGGAAAAGTAATTCCCAAAAAACCGCGCGCTTTCCTTGCCCCCCACTCCGAAGGGAACTCAGACAAAGCCGCCAAAACCAGGCTTAAAACTGTTTTCTTCGCAAACTGTATATGCGTGGATGACACATCAATGCAGGTGCGTAGAGCAGTCGGTAAGCTTCGCTAACTGTGGCGACGATGGCAAGGCCGCCACATAATTCGACCTTGCGTGGAACTCTACATGTAGCGACCGTGACGGCAGTCACCTGCGAAAACGTCCTCACAAGGCGACATGCGTTACCCTGCCCCTCCCCCCTCCCTCGCCCCACCCGCCTCCTTTCCTTTTTATGTTTAGTTGTCGCCGGCTCTAGAAACACGTGCTACCTTCCCGCACCACTAGAACTACTGCGCTGAATCTGTCTACTCGCACCCGTTGGCTATAAATAAATTAGTTCTCCAATACTAGAAAATGCGCATATGTGCCTATATCAACCACGTATTCTGATATGAATATCGATGAAAAATTCGACATTTGCGTGCACAGAGCATGCACTACAGCGCTGTAAATATTCTGCTAATATGGCTAGCACTCTGGAACAATAGTATGACGTTGGTCGATGGGCGAACGAATTTGAAAAATATGGAATGAAGTCACTTATGGTCGTTACACAAAAAAAAACGGAGAGAAGGCAAACTCAACGCTGTCGCATCCTAAAGAACCTTGTGTCTGTGTGGTTGTAGAGAACATGGAAGTTTCAAAGGGAGGTATAATCACTCGACGACAGACAATTATTCTTTTCCCCAGCGGGGCTTATACGAGCTGCGATACATGTGTTGGGGTGCGCTGGTCCTGGTTTTAAAGCGTATGTACTAGTTTGGCGAACGCGATGGCAAAACGTAGTTGAGGCGCACGTGGTCAACAACAGCTTGACTTCGGTGTGTTGTTTCACACTGTAACCATGCAACAACGTATGAAGAAACAAGGGGACAGAAGAGAGCGCTGATGTCCAACAGGTGTTTTTTCAGTAGATGCTTGCTGCCTTCATACACCATGAAATACGCACATCGCTTCCACAAGAACACTTCGTGAGAACATGCACGTTAGTAGAACTGATCAAGTAAACACTCTATCAGCTAGGTGTGTTCATTGCTCTGCGGCCTTGAAGAGGAAAAATGCTAGTCATGATTGCTTTCTTTTCTTGTTCTTGATTTTTTCGCAAGCGTGGTGGTCTTCACAAGAGCATTTTGCTTCAATTCAATGGAATGCAAAGTTATCTATGTATTTCATGGTTCGTAAAAGCCAGCGCCTCCAACATATAAAGCCAGCTTTGGATAGGTTGTGAAGTGTGAGTACTGTAACGCTGCTTACGAGTATAGATTACGGCGATAGCTGTGGATGCGCTTAGTTCAATTTTTCTGAATAATAATTTTCAGACATATGCCTGATAATATTCAAACGTGTTTGTTGGTCCTTCTGGCTAATGTTTGTCCCGCCACGCTTTCGCCAAGCTCCCGGGAAAAACTTATACACGTATATATTATTAGTCCATATATACATGTTTTTTGCATGCGGTATTTATGAAAATGAAACTGCACGGACAGAATATCTTGCTGTCCTCACAGAATGTGCGCTATGTACCGGCCCTGAAACGCGTATACGTGAATATAAGCCCAACATCAGATTCTTATGTATCGAATATCTTAGGTGATTTTCGGCCATGCTTATCTCGCTCCGAGTTGAATTGTTAGATACAGCCATACAGGCTCTGAATAAGGCCAGGCCAGTACCAATGATGAAAGGCTCAGTCTTAGTTGACTTTGACTCAAGGACGGCAGAAATGGATTATTTCGAGTGAAACATGCTTTGACGCAAATATAGCGCCGAATTTGTGGTTCTTCATACAATGCCCGACGATGAACATTAAAAACGGCGCCACATTTGCCGGGGAAAACTATCGGATCAGCCGATGTCGGCCACAAGGCAGCACACTTCGCTCAATGTTGCGAATAAGAACTGACAACTTAGCCCATACTGTGTAAAGAATGGCGAAATCGGCGCCACATTTGCCGGAGAAAGCCGTCGACTCAGCCGGTGTTGCCTTTAAGGTGGCATACTTGGCCCAACATTTTAAATAAAGAATAACGGCCTGGCCCTTATTGGATAAAGAAAGACAAAATCGGCACCATATTCGCCCCTTAAAGCAAACGACTTAGCCAATGTTCGCGGAAGATTGGCATACACGATCCGATGTTGCTCATTGAATCTGATGACTTACCCAATATCGGCTGCAGAGGGGCTAAAATGGTCCTAATTCACCAGCCATTCGCGGTGCCTTAGCCGATACTGGCTCACTGCCGGGAATACTAGGCCGTGAATGGGCCGCACTTACCTGCCGCAAAACAAATGTTGGCTCTGAGTTCCGTGCTGCCTGGGATGCGTCTCAAAATAAGGCCCAGCAACAAGTCCTACCGCGGCTATGTTACTGCATGACACACTCTAGTGTATGCCTTGGGGAGTTGTTCAGCCTCGAAGAAAACACACGAAGTGTGCCATGAGGCTGGGAGGCAGACTTCGGTCATTTCTTGCAACCCATCCATGACACATTTCCACAATGCATCTGCTTTAAGGAGACCCCGAACTGGCCTTCGTTGTTAAATGCGAAGCATTTCTTAGCGAACTTCGGCGAATTTGAGCGTATCTATTTATCTATCTATCTATCTATCTATCTATCTATCTATCTATCTATCTATCTATCTATCTATCTATCTATCTATCTATCTATCTATCTATCTATCTATCCGCCTACGATTTTGTACTCTCCTGGCCGTTTCGCTAATCGGATGTTTACGAAAATTGGTATGCCACAACATGACGGCATTTCGAACATAAATGACAGGTCATAACATGAAAATCATGACATGCATGTCATGAGCGGCATGTTTTAAATGTCACGGTATATGATGCTCTCCTGGCCGTTTCGCTAGTGGGGTGTATGCGAAAATTGGTATGGCACAACACGACTGTCGGACGAACATAAATGGCAGGACATAACGTGAAAATCATGATATGCATGTCATGAGCGGCATGATTTACATGCCACTGTCTTAGTGCTCTCCTGGCCGTTCCGTTAAATGGATGTATACAAAAATTGGTATGCCACAACATGACGGCATTACGAACATAAATGACAGGTCATAACATGAAAATCATGACATGCATGTCATGAGCGGCCTGTTTTAAATGTCACGATATTGATGCTCTCCTGGCCGTTTCGCTAGTGGGGTGTATGCGAAAATTGGTATGGCACAACACGACTGTCGGACGGATATAAATGGCATGTCATAACATGAAAATCATGATATGCATGTCATGAGTGGCATGATTTACATGCCACGGTCTTAGTGCTCTCCTGGCCGTTTCGTTAATGGGATGTATACAAAAATTGGTGTGCCACAATATGATTGCATGGCAAACATAAAGGACAGGTCATAACATCAAAATCATGACATGCATGTCATGAGCGGCATGTTTTAAATGTCACGGTATTGATGCTCTCCTGGCCCCTTTTGCTAGTGGGGTGTATGCGAAAATTGGTATGGCACAACATGACTGTCGGACGAACATAAATGGCAGGTCATAACATGAAAATCACGACATGCATGTCATGAGCGGCATGATTTACATGCCACGGTCTTAGTGCTCTCCTGGCTGTTTCGTTAATGGGATGTATACAAAAATTGGTGTGCCACAATATGATTGCATGGCAAACTTAAATGACAGGTCATAACACGAAAATCATGACATGCGTGTCATGAGCGACATGACATGCAGTGGTCTTCGTGCTCTCCTGGCCGTTTCGTTAATGGGATATATACGAAAATTGGTATTCTACAACATGACTGCATGATGAAGATAAATGACCGGTCATAACATGAAAATCATGACATGTATGTCATGAGCGACATGATTTACATGCCACGGGTTTCGTCAACGGTGTGTATACGAAAATTCGCATGGCACAACACGACTGCACGATGAACATAAATGACAGGTCATAACATAAAAGTCATGACATGCATGTCATGAGCGGCATGATTGACATGCCATGGTCTTGATGCTCTCCTGGCCATTTCGTTAATGGAATGTATACAAAAATTGGTATGCTAAAATATGACTGCATGGCAAACATAAATGACATGTCATAACACGAAAATCATGACACACATGTCATGAGCGACATGATTTACATGCAATGGTCTTTGTGCTCTCCTGGCTGTTTCGTTAATGGCATGCATACGAAAATTGGTATGCTACAACATGACTGCATGAGGAACATAAATGACAGGCCTTAATGTGACAATCATGTCATGCATGTCATGAGCGACATGATTTGCATGCCGCGCGTTTCTTCAATGGAATGCGCACGAAAATTCGCATGCCACAACATGACGGCAGGAGCAACATATGTTACAGGTCATAACATGAAAATCATGGCATGTATGTCATGAGCGGCATGATTTACATGCCATGGTCTTTGTGCTCTCCTGGCTGTTTCGTTAATGGCATGCATACGAAAATTGGTATGCTACAACACGACTGCATGATGAACATAAATGACAGGTCATAACATTAGGATCATGACATGCGTGTCATGAGTAGCATGGTTTACGTGCCATAGTCTTTGTGCTCCTTCGGTCGTGTCGTTAACTTCTTGGCCTTGTTAGGGCTGTATTTATACCAGTTACCCCAAACAAATTTGTTATGCCATTTTCTGTTAAACATGTCCTATTGAAACTGCCCACCTGCTTTGACCTAAGTGTCTGCAGTATGTAATAAATAAAAAAATAAATACATATGTACCAAACTCGGTATATCGGGACAACAATTCAAATCCATTTTACGTTCCTGATGCGTGCTTCGCATTTCCTTAATTCCCAATGCACGTGGGATCTGCCAATTTTTTGTAACAAATGTGTTGCGCCGATATCCAAAGTCCGTCTCATAAACAGCAGGCCAACATCAGCACGCTGGGTTATGTGTGCAGTTTACTAGAAGGTTTTAAATGTGCATAAGTGAAATCGCGCAGATGAACGCGGCTAAATCGAAATCGCCTTCGACCGCCTCTGCCATAGGCACGCGATGGCTTGCATGCAGTGACTGCCTGTTCAGGCTGACATTACGACACCGAAATTGCAGTCGTGCCGCCTGACAGCGCACACATCCGTATTCAGTGAACTAAGTGCTTGTTGGTGGCGCACTAGGCCGGAGGGCCTCAGTTGCCATGTCACTAGAGAAGCCTCGGTACAGTGGCTGACGAGGGAGCGTAGTCACTAAGGTGCATTTCACAGCGAAAGAGTTCAGGAACAACGGCAGTGGTAAGAAGGAACGCGACACGAGAGTCCATAGCGTCCTTTGTGCGAAATGGTTGGGTTCATCCATGGTGGGATTCATTTGATATTGACGTATCAGTGAGAAATGTCTAGCAGCGAGAACTATTTAATCAGTGTGAAGTATCAAACCGCTTGCAGGTCCCTCTTAACGTCGCAGGAAAATAACTGCACAGCCTATGACATGGGGCATTACCAAAGACAGACACGTATGTACGGGACTCCTGAAAAAGATACAGTGAAATTACGAAGTCTCTTTGCGATACCGCACAGGAGATAGCATAAACGAGGACAATGCACTCGACATTAGCATCACCAAGCACAGCAGAACCATGCAATGAGTGTACGTGCTGGACGAGACTCGGGATGCTGACTATAATACATTTAAAGTTACCTGTCACACAGCTTGCATAAGGCAGCCGCTTGGGAAAGCCTAACTCAATAAATGGGCTGGGTATCGAGGGCAACAAGTGGGTGCCGAAACTCCAGTGAATAGTAGGCTGTACTCACTATATTGAAGGCTACCATGGCGAAAACACACAGACTGTGTCAGGTACGCGCGCCAGCGCCAGCTACATTGAACACTTTTCCAAAGCTTAGGGAGGCCTGGATACATAGTGATACTGAAACCACCTAAGCAAGACACACACATTCCGCATAATGGTAAACGTGATAACTTATTTTGTGCGACGGTATTTTCCGCTTTGCTGACTAGGATTTTAATTCGAGCAGGAAATGTTACCACTAAATACGTATTACAAGAAGTTCCGAATTGGTGACCTTCAATGGCAGCAATTATCAGTGGCGTCAATATCCAGGACATACGAAGAGTTAAAGAACAGATAAATCCCAGAATATGGTTAAACTTCAGAAATAGATATTCGGAGGCACAGAAAGACGCCACGGTAGCAAAAGGCAAGGTATATCGTGCAATAATGAACCACTGTGTGATAAGCGGATACACCTGACACGAGCTGCTTCAAAGTTTCTGAAAGGTGTAATAGTTCGAGGGTTTCCTTTTGAGAAATCCCGACAGCGCATGGAATGAAGGACCCTAGGACACCTCGCACACTGCACTCATGACAAGAATAGAAGCGGGCAACGAAAGCTGTGCCAGCATTGCACTGAGTGAAGCCAAGTGCAAGAAGGAAGAAAGACAAGACATCGACAGAGATATCGTTCGCCGCTCTGAGCAGTGCTGTGTCACTGTGGAAAAAATAATCTAGGAAGCTCACCAACACTTGCTACAATGCTTGTACGCGATGAGCTTCATAAGAAATGCAGATCATCTTATCTAGTCCTTCCTTCTTTCCTCGTGGAGCTACTTTCTAATCGCATGCAACGCTGAAAACCAAGCAGCGCCCTCTGAGTTTCGGTTGCCTAATTAACAAGGTAAAACATCTCGCCCTCGTACATCTTTTCAGGAATTCGGAGCCGACTGAAGCGGACAGCGCTGACAGGGCCAGAGTAACGGAAGACGAAGTCGACGTGTCGAAAACCGTATGTGAACAAAATTTTCTCGAACTATACTTCTCGAGTACCAACATTCAAGCACCATTTTTTGAAACACGTTGACACCAAACAGGGATCTAGTTTACTCGAAACGTAAAAAATGGTGCCATTTCGTGCGTTGCTTCGGGGGCTACAGCGGTCATCGGAGTGCAAGAGCAACCAGATTAACTTCTGCGAAGTGTTCTCGTTAAAATATCTTTAGTGCACATACTAGTTGATGTATTGTTCTAGTCTTGAACAGCACTGACCTAAGAAAAGTGGCTGGTTTTTCTTGTCTGCAGTATTTCCTGATTTCACTTTCTCGCCGATAAAAGCAAGCTTTCTCAGTTAAAAATCCTTTTGGGTTATGAATGCACTGTTAATGACGCATGCATGTTAATCTAACAAATTTCAATCGTGTTCTTGCGAGTTGTTGAGGATTACCCAAATATTACACTGGTGATTTACATAACTGTAAAACATATATAGTTTTCGCGCGCTAAAGATGCGCAAAATAACATTGGTGTTCTAACAGGTGCCCCACGAATCGACTGAGGCTATGTCATTAAAAAATGTAAAGGTTCATTTCAAGCTACCAATTTATCTATTACACGTGTCAACATAAAACGCCTCTCCTTTCAGACCCTCGTTCTTACGGACCTGCATATTTCTCTTTACTTTTTTCTTCCTGCAATGCTACAGTGCTTGTTGAATACATTCGTTCGGTTTGATATTGGCATACGTACTGCGGATCAACTGAGCTACCGCAGGACTTGGTTTATACATTGAGTGTAGAACACAGGAATCAAGTAATATAAAACACTCACAAAAAAACGAAAAAAAGCGGATACAACTATTGAAAGACATAGCGCGAATCAATACATCCACGCAAGAATTTTTCTAAAGCAAAGATCGAGCTTTACCTCTTGTAATGTTTTAAGGCCGTTCAACACGTCCGCAAGTGTGCAGGGGTACTAAAGAAAGACACCGAGGCGTCTTTGAGCATTTATGAAGGCAAAAAATTACAGCTGCACATAAAGGGCGACGGAGTGAATGCGATAGTAAGAAACTATCACGTTATCTAAGTGAGGATGGCAACTAATTCTTTTCGGTACGGCCCCACGTAACTGTAGAAAACGCTGGTGCAAGAGAATATGGTGGCTCCAGCGGCACTTTTACCAGTGTCTTTGCATTCAAAGGGCAGCAGAAGGGTTTACGAGCCGCCCGCTGATCGGTGCCGAGCTAGCGCGCATGCCAGCGATGGCGACTACGCGATGTTCACGGTTGATGCTCGATCAGGGTGATGTTATCTCATGCGCCCTCTGAGCGACGGAGGTGAACGGAGCTCGTTTGGTCTCTGCTACAGCCGTGTTCGTCACACCGACTCGCGTACTTTTACCGAAGGGTAGAACGTACCATGCTTGGGTGGTTGTTATCAATTCGGACCTTATACGATACATCACCGAAACGGCGACGACAAAAGGCCGTCAAGACTGTCAATATACTTGCTATGCCAATAAAAGTAACAGATGGAAAACGAAATCGGTGCCGTGGCTGCCGTGGGAACATGTACCTCAGCAGGGGAGAAGGAACAGGTGGCAAGAGTCCCATGCTGAGAGGCTCATGGCTCAGTGGCTTCTTGAGCAACGGTAGCGTCGTCCCGAATGTCCGTGGACCAGCACAACCTCTTCTGTCTCGGACGCCGTTCACCACCCACGCGCGGCGGTTGGTCATGAGGAGCACGCCAAGCATGACAACATCGGTGCCATTCTTGAACACTGCTCAGTACGGCTCCGGTGCGGCAGCACAAGAGCCTGTGGTTGTCGTTACGCCTAGGAACACATCCCGGCAAAGCGAAGGCCCACAGAACAGTAGCCCAGGAATCAGCCTGGAACGCCGCTCTACGCATCCCAGGTGCGGCAGCTTTGGAACCGCGGTCCCTAATCCAGCCAGTCTCTTGAACCCTGGTATGTGGTGCCTCGGCACTTCGTCTGCCCTCAACCTAGCCCGGTCCGTTGTCCTCTACGCCTGCACTCTTCGCCCTTGCTATCCTCCCGGATCAAAAACTGCACAAGGTCGAGCATCGCAATGGCGTGGACCTGCGTGAGGCCGTACACAAGCATGATTTGTAATTCCTTACGCTACCGGGGGTACCAACTCGTATAGGGAACAGCGAAACTGAAGGCACCACTCCAGACTTAGGGTTCGCTGATGGCATTAGACAAGTGTAGTGGCAATACCTTGACACACTTGGTAGTGACCATTGCATCAAACAGATACAGTGTCATTAAGCTCGCCTGAGGTGGCCGCTAGCCTCTGCACAACTCCCGTACTGGAAGAAATACCGCGAGGACTAAATACACACATATTTACCAGACTATCGTGGACAGACCAGCCATGTAGAACCGTCTGCCATATAGGAATTTTACACGTTTCTTGCAGAGCACTATGGATCTGTATTTGTCCGCAATACGCATGGGAACTCCCTGGCTACTTCTGGCAGCTGTCAGCTTCGTAATACGAGCGGCTGCAGTGGGGGCGTACTTGCTTTGGATTAAACAGTGGGCCAGTTCAAAAGACTCTCCGAGGGATTGGGTCACTGGCATCGCCGCCCTTTGTGCCTCGGATGGTATGTACGATAGGAGTGCATTCGTTTCTATTTTTGTGATTTTTTTACAAAAGTATATCGGTGGAAAACGGTGTTAAAGGAGAACTCAAGCGAGTTTTTCCCCTATTCTGATTTCGCTGTTTTCCAGTGGGACAGACACTCCTATAGCAGGCAGGGCGGTTCAGTTTACTCAGAAACTCACCAATAATTTTATATGACCGAAAGAACGATGTGTTCAAACCAAAAAGGCATATGCGATGACGTAACCGCCTCCCTGCCATCAGAAGTATGGAGCTGGTGCAAGAAAAGAGTGAAGGCGGTGGTGTCATATCACGCTATATTGAGTTACGTTAGTTCTTATGAACTTGACAGCAATGATCTGAATCCTAAATACCGCAGTTTTGCTCCAGAAAGCCAGCCCGCTCGCTCAGGCAGCACTGAAGGTAATGACGACATAAGCACAAGGTGGCCCACATGACAATGAGATAAAACTTCAAAAATGGGTAGGAAAACTAAATTACTTGCAACCGCCTGGCTTGACATATGTGAACACACTACCGAGGAGAACATATCTTGGAAAATTCTTTGAGATCTGTGGACACCGAAAAATCGCCAGAGTTGCCCTTGAAGCATTGAAGTGCAAAGTAAGTGGCCCTCATCAGTAGATTACCCGAACTGTGTACTACAATGCGGAAGTGTATATGTATCCATGCGCCACGCCACCGTCGCGCATTCATTGTCGCCTTGCTTGGGCGCCCTACAGGGGCGCTGGCGCACGTATTAGGTCCGATCCCGAACGTGATCAAGAGGGCCTTAACGATGTACTTTAGCTCTGCTGTGTTTGGAGCACCACGTTGCAAATGAACGTGAACTACCAAAACACAGTACAAATGAGCTTCACTAATAAAAAGCAGCCGCTATGTTTCTCTTATTGTTACAGTGAGCACTACCTTAGTTTTGTGACTACCTTCAAACATTTTGGAATGACATTCACTAAAAACCTAAAGTGCAGTCTTCACAATGACACTATCTGCGCGAGAGCACTCAGGAAACTGGGATACTTAAAGCGAACCCCCAAATACTCTACCAGGAACTAAAAACTGACCGCTTATAAATCTTCTCGCATCAAGCAATTACTAGCGTATGCTCGGTAGTGTGGTCACCTTACACTGGTGTCACTGGGGCGCTTCGAAGGCCTTCGAAGCGCCCTTGTGACACCAGCATTACACTGCGCCTGACATAAATAAGCTTGAGGCGATACAAAAGAAAGCAATACGGTTCATTTAGCTCCGACATGACCGCAATTTTTCGCCTCTTTCTCAGGGATGCACTTTATCGTAAGAACCTCTGGCTCATCGACGCAAACTAGAGCGTATCACTTTGCTACATAAGAGTCTACACTGTCAAATTAGCATTAAAGCGCCAATTTCCTTCAGTCATTCATCTTGGCGTACCGCGCGCTGATCCCACCCATTTAATAATCTTCATTTTCAGCCATTTGTAAAGTATTATGTTTTTCCGAGCTTTTTCCACATGTGGAACAGCCTATATTGTCCCTTTCCGGAAAAACAAGGTGATTATTTTGTGGAAGAACTGCCAAATCACATTTTGTGATGCTTGCAATATGCGTTATATGTTGTTTTGATGTGCTAAGCTATGTACCCACTCCTGCCATGCCTCTCCTACCGAGACAGCGTTATTTCTAAGTAAATACATACATAAATAAATAAATAAAAGTTCTTTTTCTCGGCTGCGGAGTTTTGCTGAGGGATACAGCCACGCACAGGCGCGTCTTGTTCACTAGCGTTCGCACCAGTGTACCTCAGCGTTTGGTCTGCGCTAGACGCTTTCCTCATTGTGCAAACATCGGGTTAGAACGCCTAGTCACCGTCGCAATTAATACGTAGCAGTGTGCGCCGCTCAAAATAGCATAATGAAAACAAACATTCAGGCATGCATGGATCGTTTCACACGTGCCATCTCTAATTGAAGCCCCTTGATCTGCTGCGCCCACTCTGCACAAGGGCAGCACACTTCTACTTCTTTTATCAAGATTCCACAAGACATTTTCACAGAATGCTTCATCAGAAGACAATTCAATGCTGAAAGTCTAGTGTAAATTGGATGGCACACATGAAACCAGTCTGGGGAATTGAAAGAGTGTCATGTAGTTATACAAAAAATTCAATTGATAGCTACAGTTACGCAATTAATTTGAGTTGTAACCTACAAACGTGCACCTCGGGGGGTCCGAGCCTGGTGAGAGAGAGAGAGAGAGAAAACATTTATTTAAACGAAGTGGGGGATCTTCCTCGTAGGGTGGAGCCCTGAGTTCAGGGCCCCATTGGCTCGCGCCACTCCACGTGCTCGCTGGATCAGCCGACGCTGCTCCTGCGGCGCTGAGCTGGTCAGCGCAGTCTCCCAGGAGGAATGGGATGGTGATGGGATAGGGGAACAGCCCGGTGGACATGGGCATTCCCACGTGCAGTGATATACTGTGGGCTGCGCTCCACAGTAGGGACAGTATGAGGGATATTGTGTGGGATGAAAGATGTGTTGGGTGAAGAGACATGGGAAGGAATTAGTCTGTAGTTGTAGCCTGGTGAAGACAAGATTCACATGCAAGTATGAATCTTGTCTTCACAATCTTGCCTACTAAGAAGTCTGGCAAGTTTAGGTATTACAATTGATAGGCGTCAGCCATTTCACACCGACGTTCTCCTGAAGACAGGTGGCAGCGTCCATATCTGCACAGAAACCGTTTCGCCCCGATCTGGCTAGATGGCATCTTGGGTATCAGACAGAAGCTCGAAAGACGGTGAGAGACGCTGCAGAGGCTCGGGTGTGTTGAAGGCAGAAAAGTGCCGCTACGCATGCGAGGAGCTGTTGTTCTGGGGCCACGTTATTAGCAAGTCGGGAGTACGCCCTGATCCGCAGAAAACAGCTGCGATCGCCGACTTTCCTCCGCCCACCGACAAGAAGGCTGTACGCCGATTCTTTTGCCTCTGCTATTATTACAGGCGCTTCGTCAAGAACTTTTCACGCATCGCCGAGCCACTAACTTACCTCACTTCAAATTGGAAACGCTGCAAGTCGAGGCATTTCAAGAACTAAAGCAATGCCTGCAAACGCCGCCAATATTCGCGCACTTCGACGAAGAAGCCGACACCGAAATTCACAGGGATAAAAGCAGCGCAGGGCTCGGCGCCGTGCTCGTGCAGGGGATCGACGGACTTGAACGGGTTATCAGTTAAGTTAGCCGGTCACTTTCGAAGGCCTTGCCATCATCTGTGTTACGTCAAAGTTCCGCCTCGGCAGGCGTTTCACAGTTGGGAGTGGCCACCACGCCTTGTGTTGGCTAGCTAACTTGAAAGATCCAGCAGGACGCCTCGTACGATGGAGTCTTAGACTGCACGAATTTGACATCACGCTCGTCTGCAAGAGCATACGAAAGAACTCCGACACCGACTGCTTGTCTCGCACCCCCGTAGATCCGCCGCCCGAGGGGGACCAGGACGATGACTATTCCTTGGGACACATAAGTACCGACGACTTCGCGGAACGCCAAACAGCTGACCCAGAGCTCAAGAGTCTCATGAACTACCTTGAAGGCAAGACCGTCGCCGTGCCAAAGGTATTCCGCAGAGGAGTAGCTTCGTTTTTCCTGCGAAATAACGTTCTCCTGAAGAACTTCTCGACGCTCGGACCCGACCACCTTCTCGTGTTGCCTTCAGCATTACGTCCGCAGCATCTGGAAGCTTTACACGACGACCCCCCAGCAGGACACCTCGGTTTTTCCAGCACACTATGAAAAATGCAAGAGAAATACTATTGGCCTTGCCTCACTGCCGACGTCGCCCATTAAATTAGGACATGCAGAAACGGTCAGCGACGAAGGACGCCGACAACTAGGCCAGCCGGACTTCTGGAAACTATCGAACCACTTCGACGGCCGTTCCAGCAAATCGGCATGGCCTTACTGGGACCGTTCCGGCGTCGACTTCAGGCAATAAATGGATCGTCGTAGCGACTGACTACGTCACCCGCTATGCCGAAACAAGGGCCCTGCCCAATGGCAATGCCGCTCAGGTCGCCAAGTTCTCCATTGAGAACATCGTCCTGCGTTACGAAGCCCCGGAGGTCCTCATCACAGACAGAGGTGCGACCTTTAGGGCTTACCTAACTCAGGCGATCTCGAGATACAGTCACACAAACCACCGCCTACCACCCGCAGACGAATGGCCTCACTGAGCGTCTAAATAAGACCATCGCCGACGTGCTGGCTATGTACGTCAACGTCGAACACAACGCGTGGGGTGCCAAACTTCCGTATGCGCGGCGAGCGCTGTTATCACTTTCTCTTATGCGTAACGCGGGCCGCGTTTATCTTCCATGACACTTCGGGAACCGTGTCGACCATTCTTGAAATTTTGCATACCTGACGCGCTCATTACTATGACTTCTTGAATATTAGAGATAATGGGGGAAAGCGTTATGACGTGGGTGTAAAAGCCGATGTATTCCGCCGCTTGTCAGTCTTTCCGTCGACCGACGACTGTTCACGTCGCTGCTGCTGTGCATTGTCATTGGCCAGGTTTCGCTGGGCACAAGTTCGCCCAATAAACTGTTCGCCTGATATCGATTGTGTTCTGCGTGCCTCACGTCCACGTGACACTATCTATCTATCTATCTATCTATCTATCTATCTATCTATCTATCTATCTATCTATCTATCTATCTATCTATCTATCTATCTATCTATCCGCCTGCGTTTCGGTGTCCCTCTGGTCGTCTCATTCAACTGGAGCTGTGTTCTACTTCTGGACAGCATTGTAGACAGCTTACACATTGACAACATTGAAAACACCTTGCGCCCTAAGCGCCTAAGTAATGAATGATGTCTGCGTGATTGTGAGGTCACTTTGTGTACACAAATGTAAGCTTAGGAAGACGCACAGAACTGTCCGTTGTATGGCTTGTTTCCCATTCCAATTTACGAAAATGTCATGGCAGCCCAAACTAAGCACGTAAGGAAGTGCCTATTTGCGGGCAGAGGGCCATCGCGGCGAGATACTGGCATGTCTGAGCAATCCACTCTGCCGCCAGCTCCTTTCGACGGAAAAGAAGCGTGAGTCGTTTTTGTCTTCGGGTGCTGCCTTAGCAAAGCTCTCTATTTTGCCGTCTACGGGAGCATTAGAATCGGATGTAAGATTGCTGCTGTCCGAGCAAGTGCCAATTAACCGTCTACCGTGACTTTTGGAACACGGTCTGGTATGTCCCTACATTTGGAAGGTATGGTATAAATGTATGACGAATATGAATGATTCATCGTTACGCCACTAACATGACATACTTGTCATGTACGCCACAATTAACGGTACTTCAACCACGTGTCGTTCATAGCCGTAGTGTTCGGCCAGTCGTATGCGGGTTCACGCCACAGGCATTTCAATTTAATACAGCCTATGGTAATCACAGGACAACTAAAGGAGTCATTTAATAAATTATGACAATCGAGTGAAAAACAAGAAAGGCAGACGGTTTGTCGTGTCTCGTAGTTAAATGCAGGCATACGAATAAAACAAACACACGTAGGCGGTATTGAACCCATGCCCTCGAACTGCCATGCAAGCGCGCTACTGCTAGGCTACGGAGGCTCCTGCCGCAGAATATACACAGTAAATACACCTTCTGCACCAGTAGTAGTGACGATGGCGCTCGCCAAGCGTCAAGAGCGCTTTCAACATGTTTAGGCTCGAGACTGATCCGTAGTAGCAGCCGTCGTCTTCGGTGTCGTTCGCAGTTTCCCTTTATAGAAACCATATAATTGCGTTGTAGCGACGATAGGAACACAAATCGCTATAAATGCATGTTTCCAGTGATCTGTCCGAACAACCAAGCTGTTCAAGCTCGCTACTCTAGAAACCGGTAATAAGGCAGTTCGACCACTTGGTGCTTCTATAGCATGGTGCTCGCAACTGAAGCATTAAATATTATGAAGCCTCTAATGTCTGCTTAGTTCAACACAATGTCCAGGTTACTTAGCCATACGGTGCGCGAAATCACATTTGTAAATTTCAATTGTCTAATGCCAGCTGAGCTTAGGATCCGTTATTTCACTTAGCCGCCCAAATACCTCGGCAGGTAAGTTGAGCTTCTAAGTTTGTGGAAGCGCCCCACCGCGGTGGTCTAATGGCTATGTTACTTCCCAGGCAGCACAACAACATTGGACCGACCTTCGCGCAACGTTGGAAAACATTGGATACAATATTGGAACTACATTGGATTTCGGGTCCCATGCTACACTTTTGACTAGATTAGTCCAATGTTGGATACCAGTCGTATAACGTTGGAAAAATTGGGAAAGAATGGCTTTGGCCAACATTGTCCATCGTTTGTATTTTCAATATTGGTAAGCTTGTATAAACAATGGAAGCTCTAACCATTCTTTCCAGCCTTTATTGATGGCTGTCCATCATTTTTTGCCAGCATACATCGTTGGATGAGGCAGCATTTCTTGCCAGCCTCCTTTATTGGCTGATTCTATATTTTCCCCACCTGTTTTATTGGCTATCATGCATGCGTTTAAATTTGTTTTGCCGAGGCTTCTGGCTCTAGGCAAAAAGCAAGAATATCCACTAAATTATGGGAGTAACAACAGCTTTATTTTGTACTAAGTATGCATGTATGTATTGCCAGCTTGGGAAATGAATTTGGTTATGTTCACGATTCGTGGTTATTACGATAGCATAAAACAGACATAAATGGTCTATGCACTCGTATGTTAATGGCGAAACGTATCTTTCGAACACATACACACATACAAATAAGCAAAATGTCTTCTTTGTGACACATTTTATTCGTGAGTATAAGAGACATGACAAGGGATTGAAAAGAAAGTTCTGATAAAATCAACAAATCAGTATTCACTCTAAGTTTGAAGTCCATTGTATATAATCAGCCTCGAGAAAACTAAACGAATTAGCACCATAAGCAAAAAGAAGAGGCACAAGAAAACATACGCCTAAACCTATGCGACACGTTTTGGCTTACGTGGGTACGTGGAGCAGCTGAAGCTTGAAATGTTCCTGAAATGATTCCACGAAACAGCTGAATTGTAAAAATTTAGTGCTTCATCAAGTAACCCAGCATAAGTGAAAGTTAGGATATGGTGATGTGTTTCTGCATGCAGAATCCGGAACGGGGGGGTATGTGGGGACAAACCGACGACTTCGAAAGAACCGAAAGCCAGGAACAAGAAATGACCATTAAAGAGCACAGGGAGAACACGCGTTTCACGCAAGACAAAAACACAAATATGAAAGTCGCACGAACGAAAACAGCTTTGCTAGAACGGATTACTTCATCTGCCGCGACGTATGCAACAAAGCCCACCACGTGTGTGTTTACAAATAGACAAATATAAAGAAAATACGCAGTAATACATGCTATAATAAACCCGGCACACGCCAAAATGAGGGTGCGAGCACAACAGAATACACAATCAGTAAAATAAACGAACGGCTAAAATCGGTACGAAGCTTCCAGGAAAACCTTTAGAACTGTCGCAACACACGTCGAGGCTCATCTGTTCAGTTCACTTAAAATGTCCGGTCCAAAGAAGCACAGGGCTGCCACTTTTTCACCCTGCAGAAGTTTGCAGCCGCACGTTCCGTGTCCGTAGACTACTCAGGTGTTCTGACTTCGTAAACTCGCCAGTTTCAGCAGATACAGCATGCCCGTGCGACACAACCTGTGCGTCCGAAAAAGCTCTGCAGAGTGAAAGCCGCTTCGCCTGCCTCACCCCCAGCTCGCTGCAACATGTCAAACAGGTATGCGAAGCAAAACGGATTAGTGCCGCCCACGTAGCTCCCCCCTTCCGCCACCCCCCCCCCTGCCGTGGTACGGTTCCATGTTCCGCGGGCTCCTGTGCCCGCTGCTCGAGGTAGAAAGATAACAAAGGCTTTTTTCTTTACCTTCTAACGTTTTGCATATACCGTATTTGCTCATGCATAACTTATACCGTGCTTACTCGCGCATACCACGTAATTCGTGTTTTTTTTTCTCCATGCATCTAGGAGTTCCATAATGTGCGTAAATTACATGCGAATTTCGCAAATACTTTCAGAATATCGCGTAAGGAATCTTTACGCGTGCTGATCTGAGATGCCTCAAATGAAATGTATCACAAAAACGAATGTAGCTTTCATCCAACAGAGCGCGTACCTTAACAGCCAAATGCGTTCGTGGGCTACATTCAAGCATTAGCGGATGTGCGACTCGGAATCGTCGTCACTGGTGCTGTCAGGACCATCTCTAAACTCCAGTATCAAGGGCGACTCGTATTCACGTGGCGAAATTATCGTGGCGGCACGGTTCTCAGTTAATCGGCAAACACTATGTTGAATTTGTTTTATAGGGAACGCCAATATGTCGCTATTAAACAATCAAAATGCGACCGGCTATGGCGAAGCCTGGGCTACCGAACACTCAGTACTGAAAAAGGACAACACTAGCCTGCGCCACGTGGCACTGGGTGTCATGGGGAGAGCATGCAAGTAATATTTTTGTGCAAACCGTATATAAAGTTGGGAGTGCAGAAATTACGCGTGGGAGCTAATTATGCGACTGCACACGGTACGGACATATATATTAACGTTGTTTCAAATGAAAAACAGATCATTGCTTCTAACATGTCATGTAGTTCCCAATGTGAACAACATAGGCGCGACAGTATTTACGTCTGGACAATATTGTCTCGCAAGCAGCATTGGCTGTCCTCTATTGGAGGCTAACCAGGCTAACATCTCCGGATTCATCAATAAAATATTCTCTTTCTCTCTCTCTCTCTATTGGAGAAACCAGACAGAATGTCTGGACAGTATACACAGCCTACTTCTATTATTTTGGAAATATTCCAATGACAACAGATAAAGTGGCCTGCTATGCCATGCACGTGGGCTCGGAAGCCACTAACATGCTGCTGGGCATTTTGGGCCATATGATGGCGTTGTAGATGTAATTTGCTCCAATGTGCAAGTTCTAGTCTGCTTCACAAACACTTAGCTAGAACTTGCGCAAATAAACAATTACGTAAATTACAGAGATAATTTTTCCTGCTGCACTGAATACATACACAATGACCTTTATGAACTCATTTGTGGCACCTAGTCGAGCTAGTGGTCCGTTCATATTGGGAAAACAGGAAAACAATCATGTGTACATGCCACCATGAATTCCTGCCTCCCGATATATCATGCGTACTTGCAAATGTTACCAACATTGATGCTACAACTCTTGTGTGCGGACAATATTGTCCGACAAAGAACATTGGAAGTCCAGCATTGGCTATGCAGCGAGATTGATTGGACAATATATACAGCCTGCCGCCATTACATAACCAATATTGATAGGACTATGTAGAAACTGACCCATCATTACCATCCTTGTGCACTGGACGCACCAATAATGTATGCTGAGTGGCAACTATGGCCCACATTTGCCTTCTTTACAGGATGGAAGACCCAATATTGCAAATTGAATGGTTACGATGGGCCATTGTTGGAGGCCTTAATAGATGGGATTTCCAATGCTGGCTTATGAGTGGTATCACAGGGCCTTCATTGGACCTCCGTAAGCCAACGAAAAAACAATATTGGCCCGAGCATCTGTGCTGCCTGGGTTAGCTGCTGATCCTAGGGTCGCGGGATCGAATCCCTGCCGAGGTGACTGCATTTCGATGGCGGTGAAATGTTAAGGCGCGTGTACTCTGCGATTTCAGTGCGCTTTAAAGAACCTCAGGTGGTCGAAATCTCTGGAGCCCTCCACTACGGCGTCTCCCATAATCGCAGGTGCTTATTGGGATGAAAAGCCCCAAAAAGCAATCAAACCTCTCGAATCGGGGTCGATTCCCATCCGCGGCGTCTACATTTCTAAGGGGGCCTTATGCGGGGGCATTTCTACAGTGGCGTATTAATAGTAACGACCATGACAAGAACGCGCAGATGGTCAGAATTATTGCAGAATCTCTCATTACGGTGTGCTTCAGAATTTCTTTAAGTGCGAGGACCTCAGAGTTATACTACAGCGCTGGTTCCCATTGTATCTATTCTTTCTGCATAGCTCGCCACTTATCTGAACATTTGACACGCCATAACGCCTATAAACTATATAGTTGCCACAGCTTCGGAAGCTTCAGTTAAAGGTGAATGATACGTCACAATCAGTTAGCCTGGCTGATATATAGGTTCGTGCTCAGGTACCAATCGATTTTTATGTCTACACTTTCAGAACCTTCTGGGGAACATGTACTGTAATACCAATTAGGGTTGCGGTCCTCTTTTAATGGTCGAATAATTTCTTCTGTAGACAGTTAAGTTCAAACATTAATTAAATCACAAGACAAGGTCGTATTGGATAGTAGCCAACAATAGCCACCTTTGCATTTGGAGCAAACAGAAGCCGCATGGCCCGGTTCCATGGTACATTACATCCTGAAATATGTGTTTGTATCCGCAGACAAACCTGAGCTATCTGTACATTTGTGGTCGTCGTAAGGGCGAGTTGGAAGGCGTTTATTCTCGCCAGCACGTTCGTATCGCGCTATACTTCTCCATTTCCGTTTTCATGTGATAACTGCTAACATTTGTTCTACACTACTGTCGTTTGTGTCGTGGAATCGGCGACAGTAGAGCTCATTGTTCCATGGAAGAGCGTGCGGCGGGGTCAAAACGTAGCCCGTAAGATGCGTAAGGAGACGACAAGCCACTGCAAAATGCTGTTTTGCTGGAACTCCACTTTTGCCTCTTTTTTTATGAATGTTTCATGCATATTGCGACGAAGCGCTGCGATAGAAGACGATGGAGACAGCACCGAGGAAGACGACGCTCGCTGATGTTCGCGCGGACGGGGCTCCATCTTGTATGCCTGCGTTCTGCCCATTGTACAAAGCGTGTAAATATATATTAACCAGAGTCTTTCTTCCCCGTAACATTTTGGTGGAACGTGCGGGTTCTCCCAGACTCAAGACGGATTTACGCAGCGGACATTCACTGGCATGTTGATAAGGTTATGATGTCCAGGTAGTGTGAGCAGAGGAATTTCGGGTCGGGTCGTCGTGGCAGGCTCACCTCTCGGAGCTGCGCCCGTCAGTTTTCCGAAGTGCGGCGTGAGCAGGAAGGAGAAGGAGAGCGACGGCGCATTGGTGAGCGGGGCCGGTGCGAGGATGGCGGAGGAGAGCGGTTTGGTCGAGCTGGCCATGACTGCAGAGCGTTGTCGTCTTCATTGTGGAACGGGGCGCGGGGACTACCAGCTGGACGTCGGGTATATCGATAACTTGACCAGGGCTGCCAGTTTCCACAATGACGGGAAATGTGACCCACGCGGCGACAAGAGAAGCAGATGGGCCTATCATCAGAAGTGCGCCATTCTGCGGTGTTTTGAAAACGAGGACGAACGTATGGGCCTCGGGACAGCTCAGGCGCTCGGGGTGGACGGTAGTCGGGCTTGCTAACAGGACAAAGCATCTGGAGTCCTGCGTTTGCCAGTTCCTGACGCGATGTCAGAATACGCCCGTGATGCCATCTCTAAAGCTGCAGAGGCGCGTGAGATTGCTCGTCGTCGTCTTGAGACTTCGCAGGAAAAGCAACGACGCGCATACGACGCTCGCCACCGCGATGCCCACTTCAGCCCTGGTGACATGGTCCTACTTTGGAAACCATCACGGCGAGTTGGCCTTTGTGAGAAGCTGATGTTGCCGTATTCAGGCCCCTACCGTGTCCTACGACAAGTGACTGATGTGACCTACGAGATCCAACCTCTTGACGATACCTCAGCTCGACCTACTTCTGATATCGTGCACGTCGTGCGCCTGAAGCGCTTTCACCCGAACCAGCCAGGCACAGAGACGGCGCCTTCGCCGCCGGGGGTCACGCCACGAAGCGCTGCGATAGAAGACGATAGAGACAGCACCGAGGAAGACGACGTTCGCTGATGTTCGCGCGGACGGGGCTCCATCTTGTATGCCTGCGTTCTGCCCATTGTACAAAGCGTGTAAATATATATTAACCAGAGTCTTTCTTCCCCGTAACAATATGACTGATACCTTACAAACCTGCACAATCGTACAAGACAGTCGCGATGTGTTAGCGAATGCGGCCTTCCCGGACTGCATTTTCCTTTGTTGTTTAACTGTGATCAACTTCAGTTCTAGCAACATTATCTTAAATTCCCCTTCTAATTTCAAGTAGGCAAATGAGTGTTTGTCGTCAAAACTGGTGAAGAGGAACCAGCATAAAACTGTAAAAACACATTATGGTAATTTACCCGTTCTTTTCACAAGGCACTAATTGGCAGCTAGAATAAATCGAAGGTAATCAGGATATTTGCGATTTTCGTCGGTTACCTGCCAACGCCGTGTACATATCTATTTACCTGCTAGTGTGGTTACAAATGCTGGTGTGATTTGTCGTACACTTCTCGATTTTAAGGTGCCAATTTATTAGATCTCTATTTTAAAATGCATATTTTTAATCCACCGTGAAATCTGTAGTTCTGCATTTGCTATATTGCTTTAGTGCGCAAAGCCGACCCGCAGCATGCAGTAAGCGGGTGCAGGCCACTGTGACGAGGGACAATTCCGGCTCACCAGCTGCAATGAAATAATGCCATGTATGTGCCTTTGTCTGGACTCTAGAAGAACGTTCGGCTATTGAAGCTTGTGAAGCAGTTTGGAAAGTACAATTCTAAGGATGATGCGAGCTCAGCTTTATAATTATTGACAAATTATAAATACATGGCAACAGGTGAAACAATAAGAAGGGTTCAGACGATGCACGCACGCCGGCATAATGTCCGCACTACCCATATTGCAGTGGTAACTTAACAGTACTGCTGCTAGATTATACCGGTTAATTGATTTATATAGAAGACCATGGGACCAATGCTTTATATGGCAAGTGTGGATTCTTTTTCCCTCAGCTGTCGTTATGTAGTGTTCATTCTGAATCGAAAGTAGTGTCCATAAAAAGAAAAGAAAGATTCCTGTAAAGTTTTATTCATTCGTTTATCCATAGAAGGTAACTATTGGGGTGGTTAGTATTGTTTCGTGCTTGACCAAACGTACAAGTGAAATATCACATCACGAAACTGCGTACTGGGCAGCAACAGTGCTCTTTCACATCATCCATGCCTATTTCACGCGGCTTGCCTTCGTTCACGCTTGTTGTGCGGGCGGCCGTGCGCGAGCGGGTACGTTCGTGCACGTCAAGGTTTCGTTGGCGTTGTGGCAATTGATTAATAAACCATTTTTGCCGTATACGTTCACCAGCATCCACATGGCGACATGGCTAAAAAGCGATGACAGAGAGGTCTTTATAGCAACACTCCGAAGTCACCTGTCGCACAGAGCTTCGAATCTGGTAATCGCTGGTTCGGTCGTCGAATGTGTGACCTCGATGCTGTAACTCGCGGCGCTTCGGAACTATATCCACCGAAGTGGACTAGACGCAGCTATTTTGCGTCGCTCTTCCTGAATTTTTCTTCCCAATGATCTCAAAGAACGAAGAAAATAAAACGCCAGCATGGACGAGCCGGATCGCAGTGTGCCTTGCATAGCTGCTGAACACCTGTTCGTGTGGAACTCCCTATGGTGCGGAACGTTTATAAGTGCAGATCCCTTATCTAAGGAGCTAAACTATCGGTAACAATTTGGCCAGTACACATGACTTTCCCTGAAATTTAAAATGTCCCAAATTCTTTGTTCCGTGTTCTCGCAACAAGCTCGCACTAATTGTCTCCGGCTACCAGGTTGCGGAATTGCCTTCACATCGACGAGCGCTGCGCCGTCAACGTTGCGCAGATGTTTCGCGGTTGAAACTGTAAGGCTTCCTCGCCTGCGTGCCAAGGTAGTACATTTGCTGCTAGTGGGAATGAGCCTGACCGAAGCCATGGGGTGTATCGAACACTACAAAGTCCAAAGACAACTTCTTCAACTAAAAATGCTGGTAAAGTGTCCGTTTGACTGATATAAGCATCTTGCCGTCACAGCAGTGAAACGTTTATGAAGATAGTTTGATTCTGCAGAAAGGCGACGAATCCAAACGGACTCATAGTGGGCCTGGTCTTTTCCAGTATTCTTCGGGTGCCTCGGCGCTCTCTTCTTGGCGATCGGGTTCCTGCAAATGTCAAGTCAAATTCACCACGAGATGGCGTGGCGTGTGCTGAGCAGTCCGGTGCGCTTTTTCGACGCTACTCCACGAGGCCGAATCCTCAACCGTTTCTCTGCTGATCTGGACAACATCGACACGCGCCTATTCATGGCCACGAAGCAGGTGATGCAGACGCTCCCTGTGGCAGCTGCCAAGATCACCGTGACTGGACTTCAGTCTATGGCAGCCGGTCTTCTAGGAGGCTTGGTTGCAGGGATCTTCATTGTGATCGTGGTAAGTGCAACACATCGTGAGTATATTTGGAAACATACATTGTGGTTATCTCCGCAATCCATGGTGGTCAAACACCTAGTGTAAGTTCAGCATGGCAACTTAGTGGCTGAAACGTGCAGCTGCTACGATAAGCGACACAGGTTCAACGCTAAGCCATGGAAATGCCGATTTCGAACGGAAAGAAAGGCACAAACATCCACTTAAGTTAAGAGCATTAATGCAGCCAGCGTCGTTACCATCGCTTTCCACCACCGCGCTAACCGCTCCGCGCCTCTCGCGTAGCTCGCGCAGCGTGGATCGAGGTCGTTAGCCAAGAAGAGGTACGACCACACCCTCGGCCTGGCTATACACTGCCGCCCGGCTCTCCGCTCTGCCTCGCCACTTCTTCGCCTCTTGGCGTGCTCGGCACGCTCGGGTCGAAACCGAATACTTTCTTAACCCACTCGCGGTCATTTTCAAAAGAATGCTTAATTGATGAACCTTCATAAGCGTCTTTCTTCGCTTACCTAGGCGAGTCTTGTTTCGCTAATGATGAGCGAATTCATAATTTAACGGACCCCGCACTCGACCCGAAGCTCTGTAGAAAGGTTAACGGCAAGTTTTTTGCTAGGCTTGAGATACAGTGTGAAATTCATGGACAGCCCTTGTGTGGCGTAACATGCGCAGACAAAAAAAACCGCCTCGGGCCACACCATGCTGCTGAAAGGTGGTCTATCACCGACTCGCAGCACTGCTCTACAGAGCGGTGTCGTTCCGGCTTTGCTGTATTAAATTCAAGACTGACTGAAATGCCATCTATACCTAAAAATTATCAGCACAAACCAAAATGACACGAGAAAGAGCCGTAGAGCCCACCGACCGAGCCGTCCAGCTGGATCTTTTAAGGACGAAAGCCAGCATAAGGCGTGATGATCGGTGATCACCGTGAAAGGCTGTCCTTAAAAGTAAGGACGAAATTCACTCACTGCCCAAACGAGGGCAAGGCATTCGCGTTCTGTGATGGAATGATTGCGTTCAGCCAGTGACAGAAAGCGGCTAGCGTACGCAGTGACACGGTCGCATGCATGTTGTCCTTGAGCCGAAACTGCATCGATGCCGTGGCTGCTTGCGTCGGTGCGTACCTCTGTTGGAGCCGGCATGTCAAAGTGGCCGAGAACTGGTGGCGAATTGAGACACATCGTCTGCTCAACGAATGCACTAGATCGTTCAGGACCGCAGACAAAGGTGACGTCCTTCTTCAGAAGCTCCGTGAGAGGGCGCCCTATGTGAGCGAAATTCGGGAAAAGAAATGGTTGTAAACGAAAAATAAATAAAGCTAGAGCTTGGTGGCCCGGCCACCGTCCCGTTATAAAAGGGACGCTCCTAATATCCATCCATCCATCCATTGCGCCCGAATCTGCGCAAGTAAGGGCAGAGGCCCATGAAGCTTCGAACATCGTTTGCGCATGTGGACACAGGGAAGTCCTTGACTGCGCGAATTTTTTGCGGATCGGAACGAACACCCGACGAATCGACAAGGTGTCTGAGCAGAGTAAGCTAGCAGCGGTCGAAGTGGCATTTCTTCGAATTGAGCTGAAGCCCTGCCTTCCTGAACACTGAAAGAACTGTTGAGAGACGCTCGAGGTGTGTGGCAAACGTCGGTGAAAAGACGATCATGTCATCGAGGTGGCACAAGCATATAGATCATTTTAAGCCGTGAAGAAGGGCGTCCAATATTTGTTCGAACGTAGCGGGAGTATTGCATATTCCGAATGGCATGATTTTAAACTGGTAGAGTCCATCAGGCGTGATGAATGCAGTCTTTTCACGATCCATTTCGTCAACTGCAATCTGCCAGTACCCGGAACGAAGGTCGATTGAATATAAATATTTGGCACCACTGACACAGTCAAGCGCGTCATCTATCCGTGGCAAAGGGTACACATGGTTCTTGCTTACGCGGTTAAGATTCCTGTAGTCAACACAGAATCGCCAGCTCTTGTCCTTTTTGACCAGCACGACAGGAGAAGCCCATGGGCTTGAAGAATGTTCGACGATGTCACGGGCAAGCATCTTGTAAACTTCCTCCTGTATGACTTGGCACTCAGAACACGAGACGCGATAGGGCGGTCGGTGGATGGGTTGAGCATCACCGGTGTGTATTCGATGCTTGACAACAGCTGTTTGAGCCAGTGGTCGATCATTAAGATAAAAAATGTCCTGGTAAGACATGATCAGGGAACGAAGCGGATAGACGTGATGGGCCGGATGGTCAGTAGCGATCATTTTCGTCATGCTAGCTGTCATTCTGGAGTTCGAATCAGTGGCGGCAGGAGACAATGCAGGATCAGTTAACACAGAAACATCGTGATCGCAAGCTGGAGCTAATGTTGCAAGACAGATAGCTGGATGTAGTACCTTAGAGATTAGTCCGAAATGTACTATACGGAGACATCCCGTATTGCCTTTTATGTTGATTACAGAGTGCTGGAACATCACACTGCGCGAGCAGAGCAAGGTAGCTTTGTGTGAACCGATGTACTCTCCGTTATCAACAGGGGGGTGAGAAAGCACATCGATGTAGGTCAGGGCTAGATACGGGAGGCGAATGTGATCCGTGCAACGGAGCCGCCTGGGCGCTGGATCCGAATTCTCCACAGCATGTGGTAAGGCGAGCTGGATAACACCTGCAGAACAGTCAATAAGTGCCGAATGTGCGGATAGAAAATCAAGCCGCAAGATGATGTCATGTGGGCATCGGCCCAGGACGTTAAACAAAACAGAAGTATGGTGTCCAGCAACAGTGAAACGGGCGGTGCACATCCCCGTAACAGCTGGTGTCGCGCCATCGGCTGCCCGGACTAGAGCGATCGGAGCAGGGGTGTGAACTTTCTTCAGTCGAGCACGGAGGTTGAGCTTATGACTGATATTTGGGCGCCAGTGTCAATGAGTGCGATGACAGGTGTACCATTTACGTCAACGTTGATAAGGTTGTGCTGTCCTGGTAGTGTGAGCAGAGGAATTTCGAGTCGGGTCGTCGTGGCAGGCTCACCTCTCGAAGCTGCGCCCGTCAATTTTCCGAAGAGCGGCGTGAGCAGGGAGGAGGAGAGCGACGGCGCATTGGTGACCGGGGCCGGTGCGAGGACGGCGAAGGAGAGCGGTTTGGTCGAGCTGGCCATGACTGCAGAGCGTTGTCGTCTTCATTGTACAGCGGGGCACGGGGACTACCAGCTGGATGTCGGGTATATCGATAACTTGACGAGGGCGGACAGTTGCGAACGTTGCCAGAATGATGGGAAATGTAACCCACGCGTCGGCAAGAGAAGCAGATGGGCCTATCATCAGAAGTGCGCCATTCTGCGGTGTTCTGAAAACGAGGACGAATGTATGGACCTCGAGACAGCTCTGGCGCTCGGGGTGGACGGTAGTCGGGCCTGCTAACTGGACAGAGAGTCTGGAGTCCTTCGTTTGCCAGTTCCTGACGCACCACGGTCTGAATAAGCGAAACAGTTGCGCGTGAGTCATCGGAGAAACCTACTTGTGGGGGAACTGGAGAGGCCGCTTCAATCTCGCCGCGCACGATGCGCACAAGGTTGTCGGATGCTGCGGGAACTGGTGGGGAACGAAGGTCCTCGCAGGTTGATGCCGCAGCCATGCTTGGAAGACGGGTAAAGCTGGGAGTAATGCGGCGGCTTTTTGCTTCTTCAAAGCGTCGGCGTTCATTGATGACCTCTTGCACCGTGGATGAGCTCTTAAAAACCAAAAGTGTAAATGCCTCATCAGCGATACTTTTGAGGATGTGCGCAACCTTTTCCGCTTCTGGCATATTGTCGTCGACTTTGCGACAGAGCGCGAGCATATCTTGAATGTGTCACATAGGACTCTGTGCAAGTTTGAGCTCGGCATGCAAGTTCTTTCTGTGCAGCACGACGGCGTCCGGTGGGCTTGCCGAATAGGTCAATGAGCTTTTGTTTGCATACGTCTCAGCTGGTTATTTCCTCCTCGTGGTTCAAAAACCATACTTGTGCCGTGCAGTTAGGTCAAATATGATGTTCGCCAACATTAGGGTAGGGTCTCAATAGTTGCTTGAGCTCACCCGTTCGTAGAGTTGAAGCCAATCTTCAACGTCTTTGCCGTTTGAGCCGGAAAATGTACCAGGGTCACGTGGCTGTGTGACGACGATGGGGCGATTGAGGACGGCTGGTCGAGGCATGGTGATCTGCCCGGAGCATCTTCGTCCTCGCCTGCGGCTGGCATTGCAGGTGAAGCCAGTGAACGTCCGCTGCGTAAATCCGTCTTGAGTCTGGGAGAAACCGTACCTTCCACCAAAATATTAAGGGGAAGAAAGACTCTGGTTAATATATATTTACACGCTTTGTACAATGGGCAGAACGCAGGCATACAAGATGGAGCCCCGTGCACGCGAAGATGATGATGATGATGATGAGTTTTTCAAATATGGCGCATACCCACTTCGGTGAATTAGCCAAGACCTGGAGTGCTCAACTTTGAGTTGGTATATTGTGCGAATACCACAACATGATGAATAAAATAGAATAATAAATTAATAATAATCGAGAGAAAAGTAAAATGGAGAAAAAGAACTACGTAGACAATTTGTGCACTTCTACTATCCTCGCGAACATCAGCGAACATCGTCTTCCTCGGTACTGCCTCCATCGTCTTCGATCGCAGTGCTTCGTTGCAATATTTTAAAGCTCTGTCTCTTTACTTCAATAAATAGTTTGCACTTCTGAAATATCTTTGGGACCATTAGCTGTGTCACAAAAGCCCTGAGTGCGCGAGAGCTCTATGCCCTCTGCGACTAACAAATACAAATGCGAAGCGATGTGGGCCCACGAACTGGAGTTGCGCAAGAGATCTGTTTCTACAAGAGTGGAAGGGCTGCCAAATTCTTGTATTTTTTTCACAATTAAGCGGTGGTGCAACTATAAACGTGGACGAAAGTGTAAAAGAGCGCTCTTGTTTATGCTCATGTGTTTCAGCACGACGCACGAGGGCGCACATAAAGATGCGGTATTGTGCATTTATCGGCAATTGATAGTTAGAATCGTTCCATCACTTAAGTTTATGATGAACTAATCTGGAAAAGCGAACTAAGCGAAATATGAGGCTAATTAAAGTCAATGGCTACGCGTTTTCACACTAACCATCTTAGCACTTGCAAGCAGCGCTTTATATGGATTCTTTGGTTGTGCCACGCGTATACGAAGCAGCTAGTTCTTACATGGGCACGGCACTTGTAGGAAGAACTGTCACCATTGAGTAGGTGCGATGGGAGACGTGAAGCAGCGAATAATTTGGGCTGAAGGGGCGGGGCGTATATTCGCAGTGGTATCACGAGAGGAACATTTGTCTAGGGTCACAACAAAAATTGTGCCCACACGGCTTGCTACCTCAAGCATCAGTGACCAACGGAGCTGTCGGCAAAGCATTCCAAAGTTAAGCTAAGGAGAACCAATTTTTTAGCAGCGAAGCTGGTTAAGCTAGCCGTAATTTGTCATACGTGCCATTTTTTAAAAACGAGGCTGTTTAAGCTAGCCGTAATTTGTCAGGCATCATGCCTATGGCAAATGAGTTCTTCGAAAACTCGCAAAGTGGAGTAACGTTTATGAAATATTAGCGTCCACCTTTTGTGGCACAAGGGTACAAGGAAATTCGTACAGATTTCTCGGAAATGAGAGCTTCATAGTTGACGGAAATTTCATCCTGGTCCAGGGTACAAACCGGGGACCAACGCCTGAGCTGGGTGCTCGCTCTCCCAATAGAGCTAACTAGGAGACTAGCGATTAAGAGCGCGCGAGTGAATCCCTCGAAAACACGAAGCACAGGGGTGTGAATATGGCAAAAATAAGCTCTCATTTCTGAGAAATCCATATGGATTTCCTTGTAGCCACATGCTACAAAAGGTGGATGCTAATTTTCACAGGCATCACGCAATACCACATGACCTTGCCTTTCGTGAATTCAACGGAAACCTGTCACGTGGCATTGCGTTAAGTGGTTTCGGCGGAATCCTGCCACGTGACATTGCGTAACATGATAGTGGCGGAACCATGTCACGTGGTATTGGGTTAGCTGATTACGGCGGGTACATGTCAAGTGACATTCGGTTACGTGATTCTGGGTGATGATGTGGGTAGTGGGGCGAGTGCAAGCGTAGGTCCGTTCTTTCTTCTGCGAACAACGGAATTATCATTATGACGAGGTCTAACAGCTCCGCTATAAAACGGAGGCGCATTACCATTCCGTTGACATTACCAAGGAGAATATGACGGCGAGAGAGAATGGCGTCCTAATTATTTATTATTTGCAAAATATATGCTGAAAAACAGATATGCAGCAAATGCAGTGACCTGCAAAAGTAGGATAAAAGACAGCGGATTATGTCTGCCATTTCATTTTCATTATGGCTCCGTTTCCGTGGAGGCGGCATGTGTGAGGCCCGTGTACTGTGTGATGTCAGTGCTTGTTAAAGAGCTCCAGGTTGTAAAAAATTCCCGGAACACTCCACTGTGCCGTCTCTCGTAGGTACAGCTGGTTTTATGACGTAACACCCCAGAAATCAATCAATCATGCTGTTGCAAATGAATCTGAAGCATCCCGGTCGTTTGAAGTAACACTGCTATTGTGAAGGCACTTTCTCTGTCCACCTTTTCTGATGACACGGGAACTTGATTTATTTCGTTTCACGCTGGCCGCCTTTTCAATTTCTTCCGTCCCGCGTTATCCTTGGAGCATGCCACGCTTAGCTTGCAGGATGCTTCGCGAATTACGCGGACTGTTCTACAGATTTTTCACGCCTGGGACGACGTTAGTTTGCTGACGTTCCATGCTCTACGCGGGCATCAATGATGATACTACAATAAACTCTGACGGAAGTGTAATCCCAACGCATTTCACCACAAACGGTCGTTTTTTTTTTTCGAGGAGCTATGATTGTGCTCGCTGCTATTGTTATACAGCGGCAGTTGCTTTCTTTGCTAGGGCAGAATTTCCGGATAAAAAGTGTGACCTTGAACAGTTCGGATACTGTTTCGCTCATCCTCATGACCACGGTATAATACCTAGAACGGCAAATTTACATATGCGAATTCAGATAAGTGTATCGTAAATGACCCTACGGGCACCAAACCTGCGCTGCATTTACACAAATAAGCAAACTCCGAGGAATGAGATGCCATCTAAAACGTAATTTGGAGCTTTAATGGGTAAATAAGGGACCAATTGGTGGAATAGAAAAAAGATGCGCCAACGGGAGAGCATTTAAAGCGGCCCGGCAGCAATTTTGGAACATGCACAGAAAACAGTGCCTGTCAGCAATGGAGGCTCCTACGAACATGTGAGCCAAATATTATTGCACTGCACGCACCCTTGAATTTCCAGTTTTTTAAAGACACAGCTCGAAAAATCCTGATCTTCCTTCAACTCATAACGTCACATGAGGCACCAGATAAGTCGCTTTACCTTTTTCGTTGAATGTTAGTAGACAAGCGCACATTTCATTTTCTTGTGAAATTCACAACAAAAAAATACAGCGTAACACATTATCCTTGTGCGTTGACAAAATCGTTCAATGACATTTCTTCCTCAAGCGACGAAGTCGATGCCGGCAATGACGTCATATGTCGAAGGAAGAGCGGGCGCTTTCCATTTGTGTTTTAAACCTAATTTCTACTTTCCTACCGCATGTAGTGCAATAACACTGGGCTAAATTGTTCACTGGAACATCCACGACTGATCGGAACCATTTTCAGACTTCGTTAAAAAACTTCAGTGGGGTCCGCTGTTAAAGAGAACACGTGCCCGACGGTCGCGTCTGCATTTCACGGTGTCGCGAAAACAGAGTCACGTATATTGGAACGTTATACACTGTGGAAATTATTTTCGCTGTGGACCCTTACCAACCCGCTCAGCTTTCTGTCCACTGCCCTTTGTGGAGCGGAGTCGCATTTCTTCGAATGTTATAACTCTTTGGGTCCTCTCCACACAACTGAGGAGATAAAAATTGGCAGATCCCACGTGCAGTGGGAATCAAGGAAATTCGAAGCACGCATAAGGAACGTAGAATCGATTTGCATTGTTGTCTCACTATACCGAGTTTTGTACATATAAAGTTAACAAAGCGGCCGCAAGAGCACCATGACTGTGGCATGTAAACCATGCCGTTCATACACGCATGTCACGATTCTAACCTTATGACCTGTCATTTACGTTCGTCATGCAGTCGTGTTGTGCCATAGCAATTTTGGTATACATCCCATTAAGCAAACGAGTGGCACGTAGATCATGCCGCTCATGACATGCATGTCACGATTTAATGTTATGACCTGTCATTTATGATCGTCATCCAGTCATGACGTG
Source organism: Hyalomma asiaticum (assembly GCA_013339685.2). Lineage (NCBI taxonomy): Eukaryota > Metazoa > Arthropoda > Arachnida > Ixodida > Ixodidae > Hyalomma > Hyalomma asiaticum. The sequence continues at coordinate 82,369,822 of CM023487.1, read as the reverse complement.
CCAAACCAATTTTCCTATACATCCCATTAACGAAACGGCAGTATAGCGCCAGGACCATGGCATGTAAATCATGCCGGTCATGACACGTGTGTCATGATTCTAATGTTATGACCTGTCATTTACGTTCTTCATGCTGTCGTGTTGAACCATAAAAATTTTGGTACACATCCCATTAAGGAAACGCTTGGCATGTAAATCACGCCGCCCATGACATGTATGTTATGCTTTTCATGTTATGACCTGTCATTTATGTTCGTCATGCAGTCATGTTGTAGCATACGAATTTTCGTATACATCCCGCTAACGAAACGGCCAGGAGAGCACCAAGACCGTCGCATGTAAATCATGTCGCTCATGACATACATATCATGATTTTCATCTTATGACCTGTCATTTATGTTCGTCATGTAGTCATGATGTGGCATACCAATTTTCGTAAACATCCGATTAGCGAAACGTCCAGGAGAGCACAACATCGTAGGCGGCTATATAGATAGATACGCTCAAACTCGCCGAAGTTCGCTAAGAAATGCTTCGCATTTAATAGTAATTAGTTCAGCGGCCACTTGAACTTGAGGTGCTAGCTATATGAGATATTTGAGTGTATCTTCGACGTTGGAACATGCTGTGCATGTTACGCGCGCAAGCACACAACAGCAAATACACAGTGCATATTCTAACACAATCCAATGGAAGACAGCGCTGTGTATTTCCGGCTAGGCAGACCACCTTTGACTGATATGCCCAGTGGGAAGGACTGTTAAAGCCAGCGGGCCTCTCGACTGCGGAGTTCCCTCAGTGCAGATCGTTGGAGCTAGCCACGCAAGTGGGGCCGTTTTTCTTCTTTACACAACTTCTCTTTTTCTTTCTGTCACAGGTGTATTTGGCCAAGGCTTGCAACGCAGCGAGACGCTTTGAAAGCGTCGAATACTCTCGCCTCCTGCAGCACGTGACGGAAACACGCGACTCGTTGGCTGTCGTTCGCTCGTACCGAGTCCAAGAATACTTCTCCCGTCATTGCTGCCGACTAGTAGACGCAACCATAAGGGGGCTCGCCGCGTCCGTCGACGTTATGCGGACCGTGCGGTTCTCTGGAGGCATCTGTGGACTAGTTATCACTATGACAACGGTCGCCTTTGTAATGTACGGAGTGGGATCAAATGCCAGCGGAGGATACGACGGTAGCAGCGTCGGACTCGCTATGACCTCTTCAATGGGGGTGAGTGTCAGAACTGGAACGATTGTGCATGTAAAAACCCGCTCCTTTCACTAATGTTCATTTATTCATCAATGCAAAGTGTTCGTTTCTTTGTCATGATTTCTTCAAATTTATGGAGTCTGAGCATTACTTAGCGATTCTTTCGTCAACTGTTGCAAATATTGTCATTGTTAGTCTCGTTTATGTTACACATCATGTATATTTTACCCACGGTTGTCCACATGCATGAAGTTTTCGCCCTTTTCTAAAAAATCAAGTCAGTTGCATTTTCTGAAGGTCGAAGACCAGCGAAGCTGTGACATCAACTAAGAAAATTGGCCGTTGTGATGTAGTCTTCGACGACTTAGCAGCAAATTGAGTGCTATCACTGACAACACGACTAAGGACATTACGGCTTTGTTACACCTATGTCGCTTTTAAATCCCTTTAATTATCGCTTGATTCACTTGATTAACATTACAACAAAATCAATACAACACAGGTCAACCTTATGCGACTATGATACGCCCTACTTCTCATTTGGCTCACTGATTCATATCCTATATTGTGTATAAGCAGTAGCTCCGCGCTCTGCACAGACGGCAGGTTCAGCCACCGTACACGCCAATCCGATAGAAAGCTATATGCATACCGCAATCATAAATATGCAACTGCCACGACTGTGGCTAACCACAGTCACGTGGCTAACCCCACAGGCATGCGCTCTCTCTGTTACGACAGGCTTCAAGACCAGCCAGCCTTTTCTTTCGACGCATGCAGTTTGGCCCTAAATTCATGAAAGCAGATGCTGTGCACTTGCTACCATGTGAAGTTATAGAAATATTTCCTTCACGTGATGCTTCTGTCAACCGTGCGTTAGCGAGAGCTCGTAGCAAAATAAAAAAAATACCGCAGTTGCCTCGCACTGCGGGAATCAGTTTAATGCGGATCAGCCAACAAGGAAATTGGCTATGACAAAATGTCTGACATTCATTCCAACTGTGACGCGCAGGATCAAGGTTTTTTGTGCAAAACCTACGCACCCAGTGATGAGAATGCTTAACATGGGCTACCGAGGAACGTGCACAGCGCGTTACGTCACGTTAGACCAAAGCAGACTTCTGTTGCATCGAAGAAAAACGCTCTAAACGGTACGTTGATGTGCGATCACAAGCGTCGTTCGTTTAACTATTTCTATGGGGTGGAGCAAAGTTGCACAAAAGCATACCAATGGTTGCAGAATATATATACGTATATTGCTATGATAGTGCTGAAAACTACAAAAGAAGCTAAGGGGAAGATGGATGCTTGAATCGATAAACAGATCGCAACATATGTTTTACAACAGGGAATTTCGCAGGAGCCAACGTTTCGACAAGCGGACTTGTCTTCATCAGGGCGGCGACCCCGTTCTCCAGCGTTCGTTTATGTACGCCATTGCACACTCTCCCGCGTTCGACGGGGGAGAGCGTGCAATGGCGTACATAAACGAACGCTGGAGAAGGCGGTCGCCGCCCTGATGAAGACAAGTCAGCTTGTCGAAACGTTGGCTCCTGCGACATTTCCTGTTGTAAATCGTATCTTGCGATATGATAGTGCTTATTACACATTAGAAGCGGAGATTCCTCTGTTGAACACGCTACGGCTTGCTAACCGTTCTGAGTAAAATCACTTCATTTTGCACCGATGACGTGAATATAGTGGCACCTGTCCTTATTAATGAGGTCGAAGAGCCGTGGCAGCGGCGACGTGGCCTTGTCGTCGTTGCTACGTTCATCAGCAGAGGCGAAAATGGCTGATGATTGATGATGATGATGATTGTGGTTTGGTTAGGAAAGGACGCTAATTTCTGCAGCCCATGTAGGGAGCACGGCTAAGCGTCCGTGGGGGTGGGAGAAAGGGGGTGAAAGAGATAGAGAGGAGAGAAAGGCCGTAGTGGAGGGCTCCGGAAATTTAAACCACCTGGGGTTCTTTAACGTACACTGACAACGCACAGTACACGGGCCTCTGGCATTTTCGCCTCCATCGAAAATGCCACCGCCGCGGCCGGGATCGAACCCGCGTTTTTTGGGTGGCAGCCGAGTACCGTAACCACTACTCGGCTGCCACCCAACATTGTAGGAGTGGCTACAGCGTGCGCGTTCATTCGCGCTCTCCTCGTTGCTCGCGCCTCGAGCTACGCGGCTTCAGATTGGCATGAGCCGGAGCGCAGTGTACGCGGTGTCGTTGCGGATTACTCAACCCGTAAAGATGGACCCTTCATGAAGACTGCGCATTGCTGAAATACGTGCATTATACACAGGAGCACGGATGCAAGACCGAAAGGAGTCCACTAGCAGTTTAAGTAGTCAGCTCGGAAGGCAGATGGTCTCCATGCCAGTTCTGTGAATAAAAACTGCATTTCGGCGAGTAAACATTGATGCGCCACAGTGCTCTGGAAGTTATGGCGGACAATGCAAACACTTTTGCTGCAGGCCTATCTCAAGCGATCCTACAATAGAGCGACCTAATTCACTCCAGGACAAGGACCTAAAACCCCCAGATGATTGATCCTCGAGATCGCTTCATTGAGGTCAAACTCGACGCGTTAGCAGGGTACACAGATGTCGAGCACCCTATGTGAAATAGCTTTTTTTTACATACTTGAGATCTCCGTTCCCAGGGCTTTAATAAATTCTCCTTCAACGAGTCATATGCCCACCTACTGATACCAGTTTTGATAAGGGGTTCTCCTGCACTGCATACTTGAATCACCAATAAGTTCCCCTCTTTCTCAATCTACTTATTGGCACCGTATTTTACAAGTCAGGTGCGTGGAAACCTAACTTTAATGCCGGTTCGTTTCCCGCATAGTACTCTCCCGAAGAGTGCCTTTTCAAGACAGCAAATTCGCCAGAACGCCCCTTGATAATTTTAAGAGATGTGTGGGACAAATGTTCGTACCAATCATAGGCGGCTGTTGCTTGATGCGCATCCTTCTTTTTAAATTTCCTTCATTTTCACTAAACACAGATTGCTATCCTCTTCACCGCCGCAATGATGGGAGTCTTCAATTTCATTCAAACGGCCGTTTCTTTCGAACGCTGCTTGGAGTACACTCGGCTGCCTCCAGAGGTGAGTATGTCGTGGTATTAAATCAGAGAAAAGGAATGCGTATCAGATTACTATGAGAGCCCTTCAGCTCTTTCTTCATTGACTTGTAATTAAAGACACGGAAACGACATAAAATACTGACCTGACATGTTTCTTTGTCATTTTGTCGGTGCCCGCGCTGCGTGCGCCAGTCATTAGCTGGAATGAGCCTCTGCTTACCTTCATCACGCCACGATGTTGAAGGTTTTCTTTAGTCTCTCGCATTGTGGAATACTGACAGCCAGTAGCAATTATCCATACTTTAACAACGCTTAGGTAATACGGATATGTTGTGCTCCAAACACCGTTGCTGTGACAGCGCTGTCCAAAATCATACAATTCAAAATCCGCAGCGCGCAGATGCAAGACCAATGTAAACCATTAGTGTCCTAACACATAAAGTCCTTTAGAGGAAGTTTTAGAGACTCGAAGGACTCCGGAACGTCCTATCATTTTGCATGTTTAATAGCAGCTGCCACATATCTGCGAACGCTTGCGTATTTTGTCATAATTCAGTAGTAAAAAAATTCCCGAAACTTCGCTGGTCACACAGTGTGCGACACCAAAACGTTCTTGCCAAGAGTTTCGCATTGGTTCAAGGTCACGCGGACCTTGAACCAATAAATGTTCGAAAGAGTGTTAAGAAAATTGTACAAGCCAGCGATTTTCCATATATATGAGAAGTCTGACATTGCTCTCAATGGATTTCACGGGAAAGTGAGCATACGATCAAGGAGAGTAGACACACACTAGAGCTTTCGGTGTGTGTGTTGATTCGCTTGTTTTCTCACTCTCTTCAGCTCGAACCCATTTGACAGACGTTTTAGAATTCAATAACACCTCCGTTGTTGTTCCTTTTCTATGCTTGCGTGTTATAGCAAAAGTTCACCTACCAAGTACTGATATTGATGAATTATACCGACACTATCCGGTATGAGCCACAACGTTGCAGCTTGCATTGACAAAATAAGTACTGATGCAAGTACCCAAATCGCTACTCGTATTACGCCGAGAAGTGCCACTGTCATCTTCACATCGCTCAATCGTGCTAATGTTATCGCACACCAAATGCTTGTGTATGTAACCTTATACTGCTTCGCCGTTGTCCCCTAAGCCAATAGTTTGTCCTTATTTATTCTGCCTTATTTTTCCTTTCGGGAAACTCTTCATAAAACCGCAATATGTGCCATGGGAACGGCCGCATGACCTCAATGCTATCCTTGATACTGAACAGGATGACACATACCTTGATCGAAATCAAGTGGTAGAAATGGAGAAGACACCGAAGAAGATCTGTAGCGCCGTCATTCCTCACGCATCTGAAGCTCTCCAAGAAGGCTGGCCACCCAAAGGGAAACTGCAGTTTGTCGGCTACACAGCATCCTACCGACCTGGAGTTTTGCCAGATGTACTGGTCGGGGTATCCTTCGAAGTGGATTCTTGTGAAAAAGCAAGTGAATATTGGTGTCGTATTTAAGGAGGAACAATTATCTAGCCCTCTAGAGGAACTAAATCTGCTTGACGTGATGTGCTAAAGGGAAATACTAAGTTCAGATAGACTAGAAGATTGGCTTCCTTTATTAAGCGAGTCACCATCTCTGACAAGAACAGAAGCAGTTGTAAGCGAGAGAAGGTCGAATTTGAAAACTCCGAGAGGTACCTTCTGTCCATCTCTGTGCGTGCCTAAGTAATATGAAGTAAACTCGTCTACTTTAAATACTCAACTACTGCTTTAGGTAATAGAAAATAAATCAATTGGACATATACTTGCAAAATAAATTAACATGCAGTAAGCTACACTTGTGGCTTAATATTACGGCCCTGGAGCTCGCCTCACCGTAGTGTGGAAAGGCGAGATCGTGACGTCGGGTTCTTCTTTGGGTACGTACGATTCAAACTGAGCTGCGACACCAGGCACTTTCGACGGCAGTTTTTGACGCAAAAGTTCCTCCGTTGGCGCGGTGATAGACTGCAACACGGGTAAAATATCAATCTAGCCAAATTTAATATTCTCCTTTAGTGTCCCTTGAACTGCATTGCCAATGAAAACTAGTGAATTTATAAGCTTTTCCTCTATGACATAAACAAACTATATGAGCGCTGACTCAACTTGACCTGCGCATATAAATGCTTAGACTGTTACATTGCACGACTCATGATGTCTCCTGTCACTTGTCCTCCAATGCACTGCAAGACACGCCTATGTACTGCTAGCTCGGTATACTTTTATTGTCGATAAGCTTAACGTCTGACGGGTTCACTCAGAATATTTAAAACTAATTGAAGCTATTGAGGTGCAGGCATTGCGCAGTGAATACGCGTACTATTCGTTTTCAATCTATTTCACAAAGGCTCGCAATTGTTAGAAGGTACTTGCTTACTTCAAGGATCGATCGCCGCATCGATAATGTCTTCGCTGTTGTTATCGGGAGAAAAGAGCGTGCATTCCAATTTCAATAGCCAGTCTATTGATGAACTTTGAGGCAGGTCAGGCGCGCTATCTCAGTACGACGATGAGTTTGAGTGACTCGCTGTGCCTCCTCTCACCACTACCTTTCACTACTGTCAAAACTACGACGTGGAGCAGGGCACATGATTGTGTAGCAAGAAAACTTCCATATTTAATAGCACTTATATGAACTCCTAGATCTATGGGAGAGGCCCTTGCCCTGCAGTAAGTGTACACAGGATGATGATGATGATGACGACGATGGTGATGATGATTATGATTATATAAACTTCGATGTCCAAGCAAGTACGTTGTTTCGGTACACGGTACGTGAAGCTGATACTTCATGCATCAATCCCACTTCACATCGGTGTAATCTTAATTAGGTAGTAAAGCGGTATTCAGGCAGTAGTGCGGCAACTTCCTGCCGCACTAACGCCTGGTTAACCGAGATGGTGGGGGTTGTTTGGTCAGCGGTATGGCCAAGTGAGCGCTGGTGAAATGGGGCCGGACTTACCGCGTCAAGGTCTCAGCGGACGACGTCCTGATGTCGGCGCAAGAGGACGTGGCAGCCGTGTTAAGAAGCCGGGAGAACTGTGGGACGACGTGGCGTCTTTTCGCCGTCTGAAATCAGCGGCATTCTTCGAGGAAGGTATCGATGGTTCAAACGTTCTTATTGATGATCGAACTGAAAGTTTCATCCACGGTCCCTTCAAGCATGTGACCGACCTTATCAGCCGCGGTCATTTTCTCTTCTGTTTTCCAGCAAAAAGCAAGTACGTCCTGTGTGTAGTACGAGACGTACGGGCCTGTTGACGGCTGCACACGGGTAGCGAGCTCTTCCCACGCAGCCGTTTAGTGGAATAATGGGTTCCCAAGGAGATCGTGAAGTCGCTTCTTGGCTAGTGCACTCGTACATGGTCATCCATTCGTCGACGTCTAGGCCATCTTGGGCGGGCAATGTCCCGGGATCACGGGGATGGCAAGCACTCACATACGTTGTTCTTGATACGTTCCACCTCCACCACGATGTTACGCGAGTGATGAGACAAACGCACTAAAAGCTATTTGTAGGCTATATTATAAACAGTGATCCAGCGTTGACCAGTGAAGCTCGCACCTAGAGCCCAGTGCGTTCTTGTTCGCGCGGGCGATGGCGTCTGCGCGCCCCTTTTGGCTGACCAAATATATACAAAATGTACGTGACAATGTGATTTTAGCTTTTTTGTCAACAGCCACTGGCAATTGCGGTTTGACGACGACCCCACCACTTCCTCGATACAAATGCACGCTTGATGCAATAAATAAACGATGAAATCGGCCATCCATTTGTGCAGTCTTACGCTGCATCCATTATGTCTATTAACTCGTGAATTGACAGCAAAAAGGGGGAACTGCGGAAATATACGCGGACACGAGTGTGGATTTGCAACTAATTTCATATTCGCATAGACCACATATAATTACATTAATATTAAGTCATTGGGCATGATGTAAAAATATTTTTAAAAATAACTTGTCACCGCCATCATGTGCAGTGACGATAGGCACCGTAAACTACGGGCTCTGCAGAGATATCGGCCTGCGCGTAATCATGCCTTCGTTCTGCACGCATTTAACACGCAATTAAAGCATGCTGCCCCGCCATTCGCAGCCGTCTCCTTCTGCAGGATCTTCTCACAATGCCCTGCGGCACCATCACTTCGTGGAACATGTAATATTCTCTCATGCTAGCATTTGGTTTGCGTATCGCTTGCTTTAGGCTGTGAATGCACTTTGGATCTCGCAAGCTGGCATAGGCAGTGTTTTCCTTGAAGCTATATATATTGCACTCAGAGTTTAATACTCCATTTCCTTAAAGTAATTTTCTGTTAAATATAATATTATTGCTGAAAGCGATGTCGTACCGCGTGGTGCCAGCCATGGCAGCATGACATCGACAGCGCTCGCCAGCTCCCTCCCCTGCTGAGTTTCTAACCCTGAAGGTTGTGAACATCAGGGGTGTACAATAAATATTGACTCCTGCTCTTTCCTCTACTTTACGGCAGCGCAAGCGGTGCGTTTATCATCGTGTCTGCTTATATCACTGGCTCCAAATTCGCACGAGAGAAAAACAATATTTGGGGCTCTTCGTTTATGTGCAGGTTGGCGTTGTCGGACGCACCGGTGCTGGAAATCGTCTGTAGTGATGGCCTTGCTCCGCGTCTTGAGACCCACTACTGGATGCATTTACATCGACGGAGTAGACATAGCATCCGTGCCGCTTCGAACTCTACGATCAGCCATCACCGTAATACCACAGGCAAGGAATTATACATATGTTTATAATTTATTGTCCCTTGAACTGCATTGCCAATGAAAACTAGTGAATTTATAAGCTTTTCCTCTATGACATAAACAAACTATATGAGCGCTGACTCAACTTGACCTGCGCATATAAATGCTTAGACTGTTACATTGCACGACTCATGATGTCTCCTGTCACTTGTCCTCCAATGCACTGCAAGACACGCCTATGTACTGCTAGCTCGGTATACTTTTATTGTCGATAAGCTTAACGTCTGACGGGTTCACTCAGAATATTTAAAACTAATTGAAGCTATTGAGGTGCAGGCATTGCGCAGTGAATACGCGTACTATTCGTTTTCAATCTATTTCACAAAGGCTCGCAATTGTTAGAAAGTACTTACTTGCTTCAAGGATCGATTGCCGCACGATAATGTCTTCGCCTTTGTTACCGGGAGAAAAGAGCGTACATTGCAATTTCAATAGCCAGTCTATTGATAAACTTTGAGGCAGGTCAGGCGCGCTATCTCAGTACGACGGTGAGTTTGAGTTACTCGCTGTGCCTCCTCTCACCACTACCTTTCACTACTGTCAAGACTACGACGTGGAGCAGGGCACATGATTGTGTAGCAAAGAAAACTTCCATATTTAATTGCACTTATATGAACGGCTGGATCTATGGGAGAGGCCCTTCCCCTGCAGTTAGTGTAGACAAGATGATGTTGACGACGACGATGGTGATGATGATTGTGATGATATAAACGTCGAGGTTCAAGCAAGTACGTTACTTCGGTACACGGTACGTGAAGCTGATACTTCATGCATGAATCCCACTTCACATCGGTGTAATCTTAATTAGGTAGAAAAGCGGTATTCAGGCAGTAGTGCGGCAACTTCCTGCCGCACTAATCCCTGGATAACCGAGATGGCGGGAGTTGTTTGGTCAGTGGTGTGGCCAAGTGAGCGCTGGTGAAATAGGGCCGGACTTACCGCGTGACGGTCTCAGCGGACGACGTCCTGATGTCGGCCCAAGAGGACGTGGCCGCCGTGTTAGGAAGCCGGGAGAACTGTGGGACGACGTGGCGCCTTTTGGCTATCTGAAGCCAGCAGCATTCTTCGAGGAAGGTATCGATGGTTCAAACGTTGTTAGTGATGATCGAACTCAAAGTTTCATCCACGGTCCCTTCAAGCATGTGACCGACCTTATCAGCCTCGGTCATTTTCTCGTCTGTTTTTCAGCAAAGAGCAAGTACGTCCTGTGTGTAGTACGAGACGTACGGGCCTGTGGACGGCTGCACACGGGTAGCGAGCTCTTTCCACGCAGCCATTTAGTGGAATGATGGGTTCCCAAGGAGATCGTGAAGTCGCTTCTTGGCTAGCGCACTCGTACATGGCCATCCAGTCGTCGACGTCTAGGCCATCTTGGGCGGGCAATGTCCCGGGATCACGGGGATGGCAAGCACTCACATACGTTGTTCTTGATACGTTCCACCTCCACCACGATGTTACGCGAGTGATGAGACAAACGCACTAAAAGCTATTTGTAGGCTATATTATAAACAGTGATCCAGCGTTGACCAGTGAAGCTCGCACCTAGAGCCCAGTGCGTTCTTGTTCGCGCGGGCGATGGCGTCTGCGCGCCCCTTTTGGCTGACCAAATATATACAAAATGTACGTGACAATGTGATTTTAGCTTTTTTTGTCAACAGCCACTGGCAATTGCGGTTTGACGACGACCCCACCACTTCCTCGATACAAATGCACGCTTGATGCAATAAATAAACGATGAAATCGGCCATCCATTTGTGCAGTCTTACGCTGCATCCATTATGTCTATTAACTCGTGAATTGACAGCAAAAAGGGGGAACTGCGGAAATATACGCGGACACGAGTGTGGATTTGCAACTAATTTCATATTCGCATAGACCACATATAATTACATTAATATTAAGTCATTGGGCATGATGTAAAAATATTTTTAAAAATAACTTGTCACCGCCATCATGTGCAGTGACGATAGGCACCGTAAACTACGGGCTCTGCAGAGATATCGGCCTGCGCGTAATCATGCCTTCGTTCTGCACGCATTTAACACGCAATTAAAGCATGCTGCCCCGCCATTCGCAGCCGTCTCCTTCTGCAGGATCTTCTCACAATGCCCTGCGGCACCATCACTTCGTGGAACATGTAATATTCTCTCATGCTAGCATTTGGTTTGCGTATCGCTTGCTTTAGGCTGTGAATGCACTTTGGATCTCGCAAGCTGGCATAGGCAGTGTTTTCCTTGAAGCTATATATATTGCACTCAGAGTTTAATACTCCATTTCCTTAAAGTAATTTTCTGTTAAATATAATATTATTGCTGAAAGCGATGTCGTACCGCGTGGTGCCAGCCATGGCAGCATGACATCGACAGCGCTCGCCAGCTCCCTCCCCTGCTGAGTTTCTAACCCTGAAGGTTGTGAACATCAGGGGTGTACAATAAAATATTGACTCCTGCTCTTTCCTCTACTTTACGGCAGCGCAAGCGGTGCGTTTATCATCGTGTCTGCTTATATCACTGGCTCCAAATTCGCACGAGAGAAAAACAATATTTGGGGCTCTTCGTTTATGTGCAGGTTGGCGTTGTCGGACGCACCGGTGCTGGAAAATCGTCTGTAGTGATGGCCTTGCTCCGCGTCTTGAGACCCACTACTGGATGCATTTACATCGACGGAGTAGACATAGCATCCGTGCCGCTTCGAACTCTACGATCAGCCATCACCGTAATACCACAGGCAAGGAATTATACATATGTTTATAATTTATTCGTCTTTGGACTAACCGCACAATATGCGAGAGTCTGGCAACGTCCATGCTTTTGAATATGTCTCCTTGCACACGGCACTTCATAAGACGGTCAAAAGGACAGAAAGTTGAGCGAGTTGGTAACAGTCCATAATCAAAAGAAGAGTTCGTGTTGTTCACTGCTCTCCTTGTGTCCGTGTCCTGCACGCCTCTTCTTTTGTTCATAAGACGGTGGCGCTTTTAGAGGTATGTACGATATAGTGAGCTCAGATTAGTAGCTGTACAGAACATAAATATTCAGATAAATATTTCGATACTTTCGGCCCAAGGCCAAAGTACATCATATTGTGAAACTCGATGTACAAGGCAAGCTGCCTGTTACCAATAAGACGAATACCACGAATAGGACAAGAACACCAACAATGAGAAGAGACACACAGAGAGGGCACTGTTTTTCTAGTATTGCACGAGGAAGGTATTTAAGTCTAGCACAAAATACTTGGCAAACACATGGCCTTGCCTTCTCTCGCTCTTTATCGTCTGAGCTGTTCTGCTACTTGCGCTGGAAGAGAGAATTTAATTATGTCACACCAGCAAGCCCAAATTTCAACACTGGTGCACTGCAAGACAAGTCACCTCGTTCTCTTATAACCTGCGCTATCAGGGTGTGTTACCCTTCTTAAAACTCATCTTCTTAAAACTCAAAAAAATGTGAACTCAGCTTTCTGAGCTGTTATTATCCTAGGCACTCGAAATTTTTGAGAGAATATTTTACTTACTCAGACATAAACTGGCAGACGTGCGTATTCCAGGGAGTCACAGCAAGAATTTCCTGCCAGAAATTTCTTCATGTGTTGGCTTTGTGAGGTTTGATACATGTGGTTCCTCACCACACCTGGTGATGATGATATTCTGTCTTAGCTGTATGCGCCGCTGGGCATGATGATGCGCTAGCCCATGTTTTATCCACTGTTAGCGGTCCCAATGTCGTTCGTTAGTAGTGTACATTCAAATACAGAACAATTTTTGTTCATCCGTCTCTCATGGGAATCGGCATAACACGAAGGTGAATCCTGTCTTCGCGAAGTTCACGAAGGAATAAGGAGGAATTTGGCTGATTGAGAGGCGGGAGAATTTGGTATAAACTAGGAGCTTTTGGTTTCAAAGAGCCCCCAAAATGGACTTCCGGCGATCCATTTGAGAACTCCCAATCAGAGCGTATCCTGGTTCGCAAGAGGTAGCTCGTTAAGCGGCCGTGCGATTGCGCAACTTGCCCGTTACCTCTTACAATCCGCTACCGCTACCTTTTACAATCTAACCATATTTTGTCCGTGTCAAAACTCGTCCTTGAACATTGAAAAATTCTTGTTCGAAGAAGTCAACCCCACAGAATATGATGGCATCATACCCCAACCTTATCTAAGAAATAAATAAAATTGCTAGGTTTGCTCGCAGAAACAACTTTGTTTTTCCCAAAATACATAGTAATTATGGCAAGTGGAGTGTTTTCTTTTCATATATCTTTTTCTGGAACTCCATACCCATCGAAATAGAACGTTAAGAAGTCACTTTAAAAAACACTTAACAGATTATAAGCTTCATATCTCTGATATACAGGAATGCTCATAATTGTAATTATGAGTTATTCTTATTTGATTAGCCTGTTCTTTTTACTTAATGTGTTCTTATTTTTCTCATGTATACCTTATGTTGTTTTACTTGAACACCAAGGTCCGTTCATCGCTTTAGTGATGTATACGCTTTGTTATGCTGTAACCTGTTATATCTCTTTCTTAATTTCTTTTCATGATTCTGATAATCGTTCTTGCTTGAACATAACTTTCTGTTTACTCCTCTTATAATATACATTTTTTGTCATGCTGAACCCGAGCTGGATTTATTTTGAAAAGGAAGTCCATTGCCGTCTCTCACTTCGGGACCTCCTTCAGTATATTTACACCACGTATTCTATGTATTAATTTAAAATAAAATTTTATTCTGATTATGAAAAGCAAGGAATATTCATGCCCATGCAGCTGTTTGAACCCAGAGCCGCACCCACCGAAGTCAAGTTTCCTAACCACTGGAATACACACCCATGCTAGCGCAATGTGAACCCATTTAAGCCCTATGAATGTCTAAACCTACGCTCTGCAACCACCTTCGAGGAGGGGACGGACCGGTGATTTTTATATTGGGTGTATTATTCCTGCAGGTTAAAGCGCAATAATTGCATCGTCCATCCACAGAACTCTCCTTGTGCGCAAGCGCATGTTTTGCTGTGTTGATTTCTGAAGGGCCCGCCTTTGAGAGCTCTTGTGGTCCTGGAGACAACAAAAACGTTGCGCTTACTCGCGAACATCCTATGCACTTCAGCGAACTTGCTCTACTTAAAAATAAAGCAGTCGCAATAAAAGTTTAATAGTATGCTGCCGGAAGTGTTGGAAGGCTTTTGCAGCCTCCCTGCACTTTCGGCAGCATACTATTACACTCCATAATCAAAAGAAGAGGCGTGCAGGACACGGACACAAGAAGAGAAGTGAACACCACGAACGCCGCCACTTCTCTTCTTGTGTCCGTGTCCTGCACGCCTCTTCTTTTGATTATGGAATGTTACCAACTCGCTCAACTTTCCGTCCTTTTGTACTATTACACTGTCGTGCAAAAAAACAAAAAAAGCTAGGGAGCAGTCGTGCAATGTAATGTGCCGTGTAGCGGCAAGTGTCTTACAGGGCGGTTTCCCCCAAAAGGATCCCAGCCTGATGAGAGGGACACTGCGAGAAGTCCTGGACCCTACATGTGCTTGCTCAGACGAGGAAGTGAGGAAGGCACTGGAAGAAGTACACCTCGGCGACTTCGTAGCGCAACACCCGAAGAACATATTGCTGGAACTGAGTGAAGCGGGCAGCAACCTCAGGTAGTACATGTCGGCTCTCTCTGTTATCATTGGCACTGAATACGTTGTCTGTAATTATCAAAGCATTGTCGATCGCACAGAAATGACGGCGTCCACTACATGCTAGGGCCAGTCATGTACTAATAATTTGTTTGAACAACCATAGTTGGGGGTTGATGGCAAGAGTGTGTCAACACCGAATCACAGAAAAGCCATGGTGCGAGTCTCCCTGCGGGGCACCTACGTTAAGGATTGCCGCCGCCTACAGCCTTTCTTTCAGAAACCTAGCGTCGTTACTTATGCTGCTTTAGTTACATCCTTTTTCTTCTGTGCCGAAATCTCTGCTCCATAATGTTACTTCACGTCATGTACATAAATAACTTTATTCGAGACCGAGGTAAGAGAGTCGGGTTTTACCCCCGCTCCCCTGCGGACCGCTCCCACGTTAGAACAGGCAGGGATTGCCTGTTCGCCGCATCATGGCATGCATAGGAAACCTTGCCTTTTATTTTAGCCAGAATTGGCAATAACATTTTCTTAATCGTAGCACATTAAGTGTGTGGACCACTCGAAGCAGGACGCAGCTTTTATCTACCAATTGGGATCTACATAGAGCCTAGGCGATGCCGTAGGAATCTATGATGTCACCGGGAGCTGGTGCGGGAAACACGAGATGGCCTTACTATCCACATTTCGATCTTCTGCATTTTCCCGCTCGAAAAGGACTCTTGAGTCAGAAGTGGCGCTACTGGTGACGTAATCCGGTATTTATTAATACGCGAAACGTCGCTTTGGTCTTCATTGTCCCTTTAACTTTGTCGTCTGTATAATCAAAGACAGCCTAATTTGAATGCTTTGTCGCTTTAAGGTCTTGAGTAACTCATACAGCTAGCTTTGCAGAGTGAAGCAGCATTTTGTTTTGACACGATAGGATTAAAGAACACTTTTCACAGGAATTCTGGTATCGGCGTCCACGTCGCTGGTTGTAAACGAATAAACCCATTCCTCGTGAGCGGAAATTCGAAGTGCACGTAAAGAAAGATACCGTCGCACCGAGTGGGCATTGAACGTGCGACCCCTCGCTCCGGAGCGCCAGCGCTACGCGATTGGCCACGGTGAAAGCACTATTATGACCCCTCCAGCGAGACTCTTATAATACCATTTCCCATTTGTGATCCGCACATCTCGCACGTGTGCCTCGGAGGTACGTCAGGTGGAAAAGGCTCGAATATCACCCGCGAAGTGGCGCAAAGTGCCCACGGCGCCTATTATGACTCGATATGCACTGCTCTGTACAGGGCGGTGACAACCCACCACCATATTGAATCGCACGAGACCTGGAACTCAGCTGCGCTGGCGCTAATAAACAGGTTGAGTCGTGAGTGTGGGTCTCGAACGAAGAACAGGCACGAAGAAGACGCGACACCGCTCGCTGTGATTCACAGCGGCGTGGCAGCGGCCAGTAGTGGTCACTACCCTGCTGAGTGCTATCATTGCAGAACTCTGACCACCTCGTACAGAGCAGCGCGTGTAGAGCAACCTGACGGCGCCTAGTTGGGAGCATTTACGGGGACACTAACGGCGCGGTGTTTCGCCGCCCCGTATGCATGGAGCACACAGCAGGACGCTCGCCTTTTGGTTTAAGGGCGTGGTCGCCCGTGCCTTAGGGGCGTGATCGCGAGCTCGTAGACATTCATTCACGCCATGTTGACACGTTTGTGATGGATCTGCGCTGCGTACAAGCGCCAGGCGTACTGCGGTGCCTCCTCCATCGGCGGGTTTTGATGGCGCATCGCCACTATAGCTTGCCCATTACATTTCCTTAAATCATGATATGAACTCCACGAGTAAAGACGTGCAATAACAAGTGTGGTATCGTGACAATTACGTGGCTATGCGACTGAAGAACATCACAAACAGCGCGATCACAATGGGGTCGTGAAATGCTATCGCGTTGAACTCTTAAAAGTCAACTCCGGCGGCTTTTTCACCATGTTCTGATATCGATATTTTAAAATGGTACTGAGAGTCCTATAGCAGCATGGATGGTTTAGTCTGCTCAGAAGCGCACAAATAATTTTAAATAAACGACTGAAAGGCGTGTTCAAACCGAAACGGCCAGAAGCTTCGTGCAGCGTATGCGATATGACAGTGGCGAGGTCATCCGACGATGTATTGAGTTATGCCAGCTCTTCTGAACTTGACAGGGACGATTTGAACGATGAAGTGTGGCCGTTTCACTCTTGATGGCGCGCTTGATCGGGTAGGCAGCGTTGAAGGTAATGACGTAAAAAACAGCATTGCCTGCGTGGGAATCTGCTATAATTTTAAGAATTAGTTGCTAGGAAAACTAAAGGAATTGCAACCGCCTGGCTTGGCATCTAATATTACAATACCGAGGAGAATATATATTCAAGATTTTAACGCGATATCGTTAGAGAGCTCGTTCCGCAGAAATACCGCCGTCGGTGTCGGCGTCTCCACGCGTCTCTTGTGAGCGAAAAATCGGCCGTCAGCGAAAAATAACATCTCCAAAAATGGACAACTATGTCCATCTAGCGGAAGACATATCAAGCAATGATTCGACTACCATGGCCTCCGAGACGGCGAGCGCGCCCCCCATCTCGGAGGCCATGCGACTACAGCAGAGCCTATATACGGTCTCGTCGGATGCTCTGCATCCACTTTTTTAGGATTTCATTCTCACGACACCATTAAAGAAGTGAAGTACTGCAACTGCCATTTCACCGACCATAAGGCGATGCTTATTGCGGTTGGCCGGAAGAGGTCTCGAGAAGAACAAATCGAACAGCTGCCAGATAGTTAACGCACGAAGGACGACAGAATGTGATCATTTACGAATAAAAGTGCCATGCCTACGCGCAGTTCATAATACAGGACCATGCACTGAGTGGTTGAAGTGCACACTAGGGGCCGTATTTCGCTATCGCGTTCAACTCTTAAAGGCGAAGCTTAAGGGTCCCCCAATTTTTATTGACATCCGTAGACACCAAAAAATGTCACAGTTTCGCCGCAAGGGCGTACCAATGAATGCGATAGCAAGAAGCTGTAATGCTATACGAAGTGAGGCTCGCAGCTTCAGGAGCAATATTAATTGTAGCAAACATGCACTTGCTAAGTGAGCGCCTCCCGTGGGCAGTGCGTGCTGGTACGAAGGGCTTTATAGGTTGTGTGTCACAAAGCTACGCATACAAAGCTAGGGGAGGCCGCTAAGTGAACAAACAGAAGATGAGTGCGAACTATCAAGTGAAGCACGCACGAAACGAACGCACAGATATACACCGAACGAGCGCGAATAAGATGTCACAATGGATACTCTCAGTTTGAACAGCGCTCCTGTTGCAAAGGCGACCGCCCGCTGTGCTCCTCGCGCTATCTCGCTGATAATGAAGAAACGCTTATAAGCGCCTGCCGTCTCTGAGTCCTGCCAGCGGTAAAGGGTGTGTATATAAGGCTCGCCGTTAGCTGCCTGAAGGATCTGCTTTTCGTAGCGTAGCGATTAACGCCACTCGCTGCGGAGCGAGACGTTCCTGGTTCGATTCCGTGCTTCGGAAGCATATATCCGAATTATTTTTCTTTGGGACTTATATATATATATATACATACTTATACATATACGGTTCATGCGGCGGCGACGGGGATGGGAAAAACCAGCTGAGACTGTCCATACAATTGCTATCGCAAAAAAATCGCCCGAGTTGCCCTTTAAGGTGATGCTTAAGGGTCACACAACTGGGTTCACTTCCGAAAGGGCTTGTTGTGGTAAACAGAAATAAAACTATGATAAAAAAAACAAGGTTTTGCAAAAGGTCAAGTTTGATTCTTTGTGAGGTAGGGGAGATAAGATAGCGTAGGTTTAGCAGAAAGGAGAGCTATGTACTATCAGTGTAATAACGAAAGTCAGGTCGCGGCAACTGTGCACCGCATTGTATATGCGGCTATCTGAAATGGATGTTTCGGGTATTAGCCACAACAAAGAAAAAGGTAGGAAGGAAATCGCGCGTGGTTCGTACCCATACTTCATCTGAGTGTTGGAGCCAGTCTACGCTTTCGAAAGTGTTTCAGCTCTATGCTGTTGCGTTCAACAACCGTATGTCGAAATTCCAGATAGTGCCCATGAAAGTGCTAATCGTAGTGCCATTTTTGACAGTGATGTTAAGTGGATCATTAATTTTTTGCTCCTCGTGGTCATTATTGCTGAAGAGCACTGTGTTGTCCACAGCGCGCCAGTTCATGAATTATCCTTCTTTGGTTATTACTTCCACTAGGGAATAAAAATGAAGATTCTAGGTCCTCTCTCTTTTTCTCAATGGGGATTTTTCAACTTCCTTGAGGAGGAGAAAGGGTACTCTGGAACCTTTGCAATGCGTGCTGTGGACTTCATGTGTATGTTTCCTTTGAAGGCACAATGCCTTCTCAGCTGCTAGCACCCCGATCGAATCGAATTCATTTTCTCAGTATACGGAGCCAAATTATGGAGGTTCTTGCATGAAGCATGCTTCGCAATTATTTGATTAACGATATGCAGGCGATCACCCTCCCTGAAGCCAATGCGCCTTCCAGGTCGAAGACAATTGAGCGCGTCACTTAACCAAGTCGAGCTTACTTGCTGAGCATTTTGTGTACTGCAGTTCTGCAAGTCATCTTGAGTATAAAATATCATTGAAGTTTTTCCAAATTGCTGGCAGTTTTGTAATTTTTAGGCTTTAGGCCGTCAAGCATCGGAAACATGAAGGTTTCATCGTCATAGTCGCGTTTCTGAAGAGCTTCTGCCTAGTGAAGAATGTGCCTGTTATTCAGCACTTTATAGTCACCCCACCCGTATTAACCTTTCTGATGGAAGTTATATCAATGAATGCTCTAGTTCTTCAATTATAGCTCAGCTAGTCTAGCAATGCTCGAAAGGGTTTGAGCGTTGAGCAACGCTAGGCCCAATATCGAGGAGCGGCTTCTCCAGCCGTGTGCCATTGGTATCATTAACTGGTTCACAGGACTGGCTGTCGCAGTGGTCAGAGGGATCGCCGGTGCTAGAAAATGACGTTCCCGTCTTAGCTTTCTCGGTCATTTCAGTGGTATGGCCCAGTCGCTGCACTATATTCTTGTGTGACGAGAGAAAGTGTAATCGTTTAAAGGGACCCTGAAACGGTTTTGACGATTATGTGCAAACGTGGTGATCCAGTAGAGCGAGTCATTAGGATCATTTCAGGGCATATTTCAGCGCTGTGCGTAATGTGTGGAATTTACGATAAGGTTTTCAACGCGTGCATCGGAAAAGATCGCAGCGGCTCAATAAAAGGCGTTTTCAAACGCCCCCGCCAACGACTGATGGAATGGGAGGTAGCTGATTGGCCCCTAGTCATCACGTGCACGTAATTTTCCCAACCTAACTGCGAACAACGTGCTTCTACAACGTACTCCTTCGTTTCAGCCAACGGTATCGTCGCGGCATCTGGCGGCGTGCACACGAGTCGCCGGCGCTCTATTACAGAGGCTAGCACTGCCGAGGCGGGCGACCTCAGTAAGGATATCTGGGCGCTATGTCGCCACGGAGGGCTCGGCACAGTGGCTCACGCGGGAGGCGCTGTCGTCGCTAGAGTGCACTCCGCAGCAGATCGAGTTGAGGAGGAACAGCAGTGGTAAGGAGGAAGGCGGCAGAAATAAGCCCATAGCTGCCTTAGCGCATGGTGCTTCGCTTTGTTTATGGTGTGAGTGATTTCACAATCGTGTTGCCTAATCAGTGACGCAATGTAAAAAAAAACGTTTCAGGGACCCTTTAAGCACATTGTCCGAAGACACCTTCGGCGGTGGGGTACCGTGAGAAAGATGTCGCACGCATGTGGAACCAAAAAGGCTTCAAAAATGGGGAATAGGTTGTTGCTTAGGGGGATTAGAACCTACGATTCTTGAACTGATCAAAAACATTCCGATTCCTTGTCACATACGCGTTTCAAGAGCAGTACTGTTGGGCCTTCCTAACAAGTTCAGCGATTGCGGCTTGAAAACACTGGTAATGTTAGACATCTTTCGCAGGTATGAAATGTTTGTCAGTCTCTTCGGTTCGTCACGCCCACGTTTTCTGCGAAGAGGTCCTGCGCGGCGCTTCCGCAGTACGTTCGCTTAAGCCGCCTAAGAGCCGTCAGCCACTGTAAGACGTTCAGGTTTCTCGTGACGAACGTACGCATACGGTCGCGTGAGTGTCAAGTTGTTTTATTACCCAGTTGAAAATCCCACCAGAGTGGGTCTGGTGTGTTGTGGTGTGTTTTGGTGTTAACACCAGAATACACTGGTGTGTTCTGGTGTACACGCCAGAATGGGGTGGTGTGTTCTGGCGTAAACACCAGCCTGGTGTGATATGTTGTGGCATACCCACCAGACTGGTGTGGTGTGTTCTGGCGTACACGCCAGCATGGGGTGGTGTGTTCTGGCGTACACACCAGCCTGGTGTGATATGTTGTGGCATACCCACCAGACTGGTGTGGTGTGTTCTGGCGTACACACCAGCCTGGTGTGATATGTTGTGGCATACCCACCAGACTGGTGTGGTGTGTTCTGGCGTACACACCAGCCTGGTGTGATATGTTGTGGCATACCCACCAGACTGGTGTGGTGTGCTCTGGCGTACACGCCAGCCTCGAGCGATGTGTTTGGAAAACACACCAGTCTGGTGTGGTGTGTTCTGGTGTACAAGCCTCGTGGCGTGGTGTGTTCTGGCGTATTCGGCGCCCTGGTGTGATTGGCTGTGGCGTACACGCCAACCTGCGGCGTGGTGTGTATTGTAGCGCGTTCGCTATTCTGTGAGTACGAAACACAAGTTGGGCATGGCTGTGTTGTTGCATAAAAAGTCAGGTGACTAAAATATCCGAGTGGACATGAAACACACCAAGTTATTCTTAGTTCCTGGAAAATATTGTTCTGATCTGTTTTAAAGCTAATTCCATGTTACCCATTTTATGAAAAGCGTTCTCAGTTGTTATAAATGTGTTAAAAAGCCCGTGTTATAATAGGCGTTCTCTGGAATACCGCCAATATATTTTGCATCTGTTTGTTTTGACATATGGGCAACATTGTTAATTATACCGAAAGCTAGCTTGCCTGTAAAAGCTGCCTACATTAAACTATATTATTATTATTGAGAATATTATTTGCATTAAATTATTAAATTACTAACGTTCAATCTATTTTAGAATGCCTAATAAAACTTTCATGATTGTTCATTTGTTTACGAATCCATTCACTAGAAAGAACGCCTCGATCCTGTATTGTTGCATGCAGAACGTTTTGAATTTCGCGCTCATCAATTCGTGCCTATCATGAGTGAACATTGTCATTTCTGGTTTTAAAAAAACCTTCGTTAGCATTATATTTGTGCATGCATCGCGTTTGTTTTGTTTCGTGTGTTGTGCAAATTGATGACGGCGCATTTTGATTTAGGTTTGCGAAACAACTTTGCACGTAAAGTGTGTATAGCGAGTGCGGCCATACGGGGCCATGCAGTGTGGCAACTGTGTGCGTCTGGAATGTCAACAAGCTGTTCGCGCCGGTCTCGTCTCGGCCAAGTCGCATTTTTTTCTCGTTTCAAGCATTTTCCTGCTCTGTGCGCACGTCTCTTGTGTTTTATCGGCGCAACGGATTACGAAGACCTACTGTTTCGTGCCGGGGAGCAACCATCGAACGGAAACAGGTACGTATCACAGTTAGTCATTTGAACCTTTGTCCCACGTGCGATCGTGAGTCGCGATAAGAAAGGCTCCACAAAAACAACGGAAGGGGTAGCAGAACTCCTGCGTACTCATCGTGCGCTAGAAAAGTTGCTTTCTAAAGCGCGATAATAAACTTTTGTTTGTATGGCAAGCATGCTTGTATGCGCCGTTTGCGCACTGCGAACGCGAAGGTATCGTAGCACTGTCACGTAGCCCCGCGGCTCTCTTTCGATGGCCTGTGCGGTCAGGCGGCTGGTTTGAGACGAGTTGCGGCTTCGCCTTCCACGTAAGCTGCGCTAGTGGGGCCCCTTATGCGATGAGCCACTATTTTGCTGTAATTGATGTTTCTCCGCAGTGGGATCTGCCGTAATGGCTTTCTATCCTCTCCCCTTTTCTTGCGTCCGTGTGAAGGCGCAACTGCTTGCCACGGATGCCGCCTAATAGTTGTGCGCAATCAACCGCGCCTTGTCGGTTGCTTTAAAGTTCAATTTGCCGTGCTTGCTGTTTCCTATGGCGCCAAAGCGGATCCGAAGCCGAAATTTCGTCAGTACTGGACCCAAACCCTCTAAAATATCAGTTATCGTTTCGGAACAAAACGGTTCCATATAGCTGCAGTGCGTGATCTGCCGGCAGCGCATCGTCCCTGCGATCGGCCCTATGCTTTCCTTTGACCTTTATTTATTTACGTGATACATTCCTCTGTTCAGGAACGCGTGTGCGCGCGCGCGCGTGTGTGTTGTGTGCGTGTTTTTTAAACGTTGCGCAGATCGGGCAGCTGAACTGGAACACCGAGTTCACTGCAAATGGGAATTTGTACGTATGGCCGAGAAGACTGTTTCCGAATATACTTATGAAATATCGTGTTAAAATTGACATCAGAAAGCGCGAAATCTGTGTGCCAATGACCAAGGCCTTCCAATAGCCTGAAATAAGGACTACCCTTGCTGTATAATTCTCGGAGTACTGCATTCAAGAAACTTGTGAGCAAGCATATTTTTGAAAAATTGTACGTTGAATTAGGAGCAGATACTTCAAGAGAAAGGAAAGGAGAAAGAAGAATGTAATGACTATAAACTTATTCAATGAACAAGGCTTTTAATGTTTCTTTGCACACCGTGCATACCAGTGCACATCACACCTAGAGAAGGTGATGTCGCTTGCTCATGTGGGCCTTATGCCCGTACGTGGTCCCTGTCCCAAGTTTGTTTGGCAATACACACTGTGGGTGCCTTTGTGCTGCGCTTGTGTGTTCCATACGGGCGGCCTTGATCTTTAAGTAGACCACACTCCACTCTTCTCATTAAGCTTCGTTGGGAGGAAAAGCCTTCTGCATTATGTCACCTTCATTTGTTGGGCACTTACAAAGTGCTTTCATATGGATGGAAGTTTTTGCTATGAGTGAAGGCCATCAATTCTCAAAGGGAGTGCAATATCTCAAAAATGAGAAAGTCCAGCACGTATAATCTTTATGCTGCCTCTGATGAATTCACTGTTTTGATTTAGACGAAGCATTTTATTATCTTACTTTTCTCAACATTTCTGTATTAGCAATGATGCACAACACTGTAATCAGTACACAACAGTGCACGTCACACTAGGTGCATTCATAATGCATAGCTTTTTTTTTCACCACTGGTATCAACTTGATTTACCACCACTTGCAGTCTTGGCATAGTGCACATTGTCATTGTACGTAAGGAATTTTGTTGCCAACAGACTGTACGAAACCTATAACCCAATTTCACTTTGATACTGAATGATTGGATTTCTCTTAGCATTCCACCCAACCTGGCTCGAAAATTTGGCTTTTTGAACGTTCAAGGTGAATAACCACTGTTTCATTCTTTTTCTGCGTAATTTTAAAACTATCGACCAAATGGAGCTCAAAGGTGGACGTGCCGGAGGTTCATCCACTCTTGAGCTCCATTCATCCAAATGCTATGCATTCGTCCAAATGCTGTGCTCACATTCATGTGTTAAACCACCAAGTACAATCCAGCCTGAGAGCAAGAGAACTATTAGCACACATGGCTTGTTTACTTTTACTTGAGCTACGAAAAATGTGAGATACAATGTGTATCACTGCTTTGAGTTCGTGGTCAGACTGGCATTGATCTGCACGGTGTGGCCGTGATCACTGGGCATGCATGACAGATTTCTTTTAATCCTTATACACTGCAGCCAAGCGTGTGCCATTGTGTCGTCTTTTGTTCCCAAGAAGATGACTTGAAAAAAAAAAGGGCAAAGCATGTTCATCCTGAAAAAGTATCTAAGAGGAAACCGGAGAAAGCAGCCTGCTCTAGGAAGTGGAAGCACATATTAAGTGTTCTCGTGACAGTATAGTTGCTTGATGTTTACACGGCGGTTGCAGAAGTGGCACCTTGCACTCTCTTGCATTCCAGTTTGTGCATGGCTCTGGCTGCATTTGCACAACCCCTTTTTGAACACAGCTTTTTTAGACGCATATGCGAGAAGAGAATTTAGGCGAATGCACAACAATATGCAAAAGCTTATTGAAAAAAGCTCTGAATTTGAAGGGAAGGCTATGCACGCATGCATCATACAAAAACTGAATCAATATAAAGAAGGCACAGACAGACACATTGTAGTAATAACACTTTTCTGAGTAAGCCAGCTTATCCATGAGTACCTGTTTTTCTTTCTTTTTGTTTCTTGTCTTTCTCACTTTTTTGTATGGCACATACATGCATAAGTTTCTCTTTCAATTCTGCACGTTTTTTTTCCCGTTAAACTGTTGCAAGTACCGACATCTATACAAATATAGTCTCTTGTGAACGTGTCTATAAACGCTGGATCTTTGTTTTCTTCAGGTATGTACAGTACCAACAGGCCCAGCACCAGACTCATGTTCGATGTGGTTTACTGAGTAACTAAAAGCAGTGCAAGGACTCGGAGCCAGCTGTGTCACGGCAGGAAGATGGCGATTTCAGGTTTGAATTGTAGCATAATGCATGTATCCATGAAACACTTTAAATGCCTTGGGCATCATTGTCTACAATTTCAATGCGTGTCCCTGGAATGTGTCTAGCCGACACTAAAGTCTGATGCTGCCCAAGAATATCTGTGAGCATCTCAAGCGTATATCAGAATCGCAAACCTTGGTCCCACTCGTAAACAGATCAATTCTCATGCAAACGCATGCATTCAGTGTCAGTGTTTCAACAAGCTGAACTACCTTATTTGCTTGCATAATATGAACCGTACTTCTTTTGTTCGGCAGAACTAACGCGTACTTCAACTACCCAGATCCGGTCATGCACAGTCTGGTCATAATCACTGGTCGAGAGGTCCAAGTGGGAATCGTTGCAGCTGCTACACTGCCCTCCCAAAGTTCATTGTCCTTGCTTCTGTCGAGTGCGTATAGTTGTAGCCCATCGCAAGTGAGCAGTGAAAATGTGACTGGCTGATGGAGAAACCTAAACTTCTGAAATTAACCGAGCATGAGTTGAAGCACAGACACAGAGACGAATGATGCATTATCCAATCATGGTAGTCACATTTGAGGGCAGAATGCAGAAACAGTCATGCACTTGGATTTATGAAAGTATCACATGTAATGAAAATAATTCAAATTCTCAACCACGGCCCCCATTATAATCATGAGGTGGTTCTGGTACGTAAACATATAATGTAGTGTCCTTTTTTGTTTTCTTTAACTGAGACCATGGTGAATGGTCTGAAATAAGCAGCTGTTTCACTTTAGGCAAGCGCGCTCATTTGATGGCAGAACATATTGTTAAGAACTTATTCATGTACATTCAATGTTAAAAGTAATTACGCAGAACTAAAACGACAAGGGGAGAAGTGTATAAAGCAAGAAAACCGCTGCCACTGCAAAGACACCCACAGTGGCACCAGCGCTCACATGCCCTCTTATGAACAGTTGGGCCTTTAGCGGTGGATGCTCGCTTTGTATCAATTTGACGTGACAATTTTGTGACCAGAAAAGCTGTTGCAGGATTGTGGTTTCATTGAACTTAGTCTGACACAGTGCATAGTAGTACTCATTTTAAAGGTGAACATTTGACAGAGATCTGTCTGGTTGGGATGAAGTTAAAGGTGAAAAAAGGGGGGACACCAACCAATAGTAGTACTCGGCTTGCAATCATGAGTTTTTCTTGGTAAGAGTACAGAAACAAATTGCAAATATCAGCTAACTTGAGACCAATCAAAATAATGTGAACCTCAGCTTGGCTGCTCTTGAGGCAAGACTGCGAATTCCTAAATATCAATTCTTTTATTAGGTGCAGCTATAAAAGCGGATGTTTTCTGTCAGGCAAATTTCCGCTCGTCGAGGGACAGAAAATATAGGGAATCGTATCTCATTTACGAGTTCAGTACCGTCCAGCCTACAGGCATAAACGTAAGAGAACCTTTGAGTCCATTAGATATGGTGGAGGGTTAGCAAAGACAATAAAACGTTAAGGTATTTCACCTGTACAGGCTAAACAATGTTTCTTCCCAAAAGTCTCTTTTCAGGTTCTCATCCCCCGCCTAGTTCAATGAGAACAATGGTGTTAAACAGTGTAGCCACGTTTTTAGCTAAAAGCTTTCATTGGAAACGCACTGTGTGTGCAGTGCTGGAAGAGGGGAACATGCGGCAAGTGCTGCACCTGTATTTTGCGTATTTGTTCCTTTCTTCGTCCTGGTTTTTTACAGTGCACAGACAGTGCATTTCCAAGAGTAGCCCACGCCCAGGAGCGGATCCTTCTTTTTTGCTCTTTCCATTTCTATTAGTGACGCTAACACATGTCACTCAACTTTCCACTTCCCCCTCTCATTTTTCTTCTCTCTCTGTTTTTTGTTTGTTTGCATGTGCCGTCTTCTCTTTCTGTGGACGGGGGAGAATGGGCAAAGTATACAGAAACAAACACTCGAGAATGCGGTTGCCATCCTGACGAAAACAAGTCCACTTGATGAAATATTGACTCCAGCGACATTTTCTGTTCTCCATACATTTTAGCGATCTTTTCATCAATTAAAGCTGTGATAGGTATGCAGATGCAAAATACCTTAGCTGCCACATCTTGCACAAAAGGGGCATAGCTGTCTTTCTGTGCATTTGAACTGACGGTGACATTGGCATGCCAGGTCCCCGAAATTATTTTCTCACCTCAGTTCTGAGTAGGTGGGGATAAAATTTCTATTAATTGAAGCTTGCGATATTCATACAGAAGTACCATTCTTTTCTTGCCACTGGCCATGTAGGACGCAAAACAACGCTTTTCTTGGTACTTTAACAAGTGGAAAAGCTTTTGGTTGTGCACTCCCATGCGTTCATTTTTGTCATTGGGATGGGTTGATTGGTGTTTCATGTAACAATTTCTCATTTGTCTCCAGGTTCGTATGGCAAATGGGGTTTTTGTACTGAAGCCCCCATACTACCACCTGATGTGGGTGCACAAGGACTCCCACATTGTGGAAAGGTCTGCGGCAGTCATCTGGTTCACAGATGCACTTTCAGGATGACGGTCTACAGGGTCTACACTGCCGAACTCCTTTATGGCAGAAGGTGGCAAGAAGCTGGTGCAACAGCCATTATCACCTCATGAAGTGGAAGTGCTTAGAGGTCAGTCTGCACGGTTGCAGCACGTATTTATAACCCTGTCAGCCACCTGTCATAGATATTGTTTACTTATTACCTGTTACAAATTTAGTGACTATGGGCCCCTGGCTGCTACTAAGACCAGTTAGCTCACTCATAAGCCACAGTAACCTGGTGCAACTCTGAAATGCTGAAATTCTTGCCTATACGAGTGTGTGTGCATACCAAGGGTTAAATATAGCAACAATGCCACACATCTGCCACTATGTCCTTCACTGCCCACAGCAGTTATTGGAACATTAAGCCTAAATTACTGTCCAGTATAGTACTGGATTCTCGGCTAGAATAAGCCTTCGCAAAGTTTGCCTGCTTTGTTGCAGTGCTCCCTGTTATGCCTCACATGACTTGTTACACTCTCGTTGAGTGCTCTTGTTCTAGTATCTGCCACATAAGAACTACTTGGTGGTGCCTTTTTTTATAATGTGGAAGCTGTGAGCATTGTGCTGCTTACCTTATGCAATTTCTGTGTGTTTGCTGGCTGCCTGCATTGTTGCTGCTTTGTGATTAATGCCCATCTAAACTTTTATGTATGGTTTCTTACCAGTGTCACTTTGCCATGCCTAGCTGCGCACATGGTGCAAGCCTTGCTTGTTTAGTGCCTATCATAAAGATGTAAAGAACAGTTAGCAATAGACTGATCTCACCGTGAGTTCCACTACGCCGCCGCTGCCGCAGTGCATGCCGGTACTTGGAGTACTTGGTTCGTTCAACTGCATAGCTGCTGCATTGGCACGCTGTGTTTATGAGCTTTAGTGGCTTTATTTGAATGAAGCTGGATGGTTGGGCTATGTGTCGACATTCCACAACAACTTGCAGCAAAATGACCTCAGTGTTTCTCCTCTTTCCTAAGGATATCATGCTCTGACCGGAATCGGTAGGACAATTGGCAGAATTGGACATAGCATCATGTACAGCACACTTCTTGTGGAAGTTAGCGAGTTCCGTGTGTTTAATGTATGGCACTTTAGCAGTCTGCGATTGTGTCAAAACAGAGTGGTTGCATGATCGGCAAGCCGTTAAGGAACTGTGATGCTCTACAAAGCGAGCTCAATACGACTGCCACTCAAGGTGGCAGACTGGACAACGCTTGTTTCTTCCCCTTTTCTTTAAAGAAAGTATTGGCCAACAAAGCGCAGTGATGCTTAAACTGACCGCATAAAAAAATCAGTGACGACTGCAAATCGCCTATTGCGAGCCTATGAACAGATCGCTAAAAAAAATGTAGAACAGGGAATGTCGCAGGAGCCAACGTTTCAACAAGTGGACTTGTCTTCGTCAGGACTGCGGCTCTTCTAGTTTCTATTATGAACCTGTGATAAAAACCAAGCACAGTGCATGCACAGCGCACGGTGCGTAGCGAAAGCTCATCCGTATATACCTACGTCGTAGCTAGCGGTGCTCCCAATATTTTGCTGTTCCCTTCAACCTTTCACATAATTATGAGCAGAAGGTACAGTGGGAACAACGGTAACAAAACTTAGAATGTTATGGGTGTTGGCGTCTTTTAGTAATGAACCGCCCACTGCTTTCGAAGCGGTGAAGGCTTAGTGATATCTGCGCATAGCAAACAGCTGACCGCTGCAGGCGGCCAAAGTGAGCAGCCACTTATCCGTTCCTATGCTCCCTATGCTGAAGAACACAAATGCAGTCATGCAATGCTTTATCCAATTACTCATGTGTGCTTTTTGCTAAGGGGAGTAGGCGGCAGTATTTGGTGTTCCGGAATGTCGTAAGCAAGATATAATAAAACAAACCAGTCAGAAGGTGACCGCAGCCTTTTCTCGCGGATCTTTGAAACGGACAGAAACATTCAGAAAGATCATAAGGTTCTGACAACAGGTCGTAAACATCTGTAAATATCATCCAACACCTGCCTAGCTTCTGTGAATGCATGTGAACGTTCGTAGTAGTAAACAAAAACGAGACCCCCGTTTTTTTTTCCTTGTCCATCACGCCACTTTGAAAGTCATGGACATCTCTGTGCATTTTGTCCAAGTTGCGTTCTGTGCACTACAGCACTATCACATGAAGCGGTTTGTTTTCACATGACAACAGCAATGTGCTGATGCGTTTTACACTCGGCTATTACGGGCTCATTACGATGGTGTCTGGTCACTGCCACCACCAGTTTAAGTAACTGCAACAGCTGCAATGTAAAAAACGAAGTTCTTGGCTCTTGTGCAGACTTGAACTTTGCAGAAATAAAGTAAGACTGAAAGGAAAGGTGAACAGACCACAGAGGAAAATCTAGCTAATACGCCGCTGCTGTCAGCGTATATAAGCCGCCACCTGGGATTCTGGTGGGCAGAATTTTGACCACCTGGGATTCTTTGACGTGCAGTGATATCGCACAGTACATGGGCTTCATCTTTTCGCCTCCATTGCAGTGCAGCCATAGCTGCCAGGATTCGATCCCGCTACCTTCGTATCCACACATGAGTGCCATATCCACTAGACCACAGTGGCAGGGCACATTTCTTTGTTAGAAACAACCTAATGATGCCAAGGAAAGCATAGGGCAAGTTGGGCAGCAGCCATCTTACAAAAAATATGTTCTACGAGCCGTCATCTGGCACAAAGTATTCCATACTCATCGCCATGGCAACGAGTGGTGCTGTCTAGCACTCCTGGGATTGTACACTCACGAGTACCCAATAATGTGGACGGGAGAATGACTGCCTTTGCAGCTCATTCGGTAGAGCATTGGACATGTTATCCGAAGGTTGTAGGTTTGGTCTTTACCAGAGGTGGGTGTGTGTGTTTGACCACTTAATTCCTTTCCATCTATTCCATAATTACTACAGTACATAAAAAAACTACAATTTCCCCTATGCCTTTCTTGGCTTCATCAGGAGTAAAAAAAACTTCAAATATTTTGAAGAGCTGAAATTTCCTTTCACAATATCGGGCTGTATGGGAAGCATGTTGCATATTCTGCACAATGGTATACTCACTGCTAATGTTACTTTAATGAGCTGTTATCAGGTGACATGGTTGATTGATTTCTGGGGTTTGACATCCCTAAACATGCACTGACAATCTCCGACATTGCAGCTCAGTTTCAATCACCCACGCCAGAAAGTGGACCTGACGTCATGATCTTGGCTGCCAATGCTACGACGCAGTGAGCTCCATGGCCTTAATATTGAGCAATAAGTGTCGCTACTGTACGTTTAGTTATTGTCGGATTTTATCCAATGCATTATTTAAAACCTGGAGCAGTTAGTCGAGCACTCAAAATAGGTGAGCTGACATCAGACAGATATAAACGCAGTGGAATAGGAAGGCACCACTCCAATTTTCGGAGTGAATCCTTCAGTTTTTATGGGATAGCCGGCTCTCACGTAGCCTACATTCCCATGTTTCCACAGTTAAAAAAACAAACTCCAATTTTTTAGTATTGTTGTTTTCTTACAACTTCTCCATTCTCACCAGGAATAGCAAAGTGGTTATAACACAAACCCATTCTTTCAGTCTTGCTCAACCTAATATGTGCCCGTAGTGTCCCTATAAATGAGGGAACTCCTATAACACACTGTTTTTGTCTTTTTCAGGTGCCACACTGCTGTCCGAGGCCACTCTGAAGAAGAGTCAAAGAAGGCCACAAAAGGTTTGAATGGCTGTTCCAGAAAACTAGCAAGCTGAGAGGACCGAGGATGAAATAAACAAGTCGGCCATTTTTTGATATCAAAACTACTGTGTCTTGCAGCCTGCCATTATTTCTCGGGCATAAAAAAGTGTGCACATTTTGATCCACAGTACATTTTAATCATGGCACAATGGTACTAAGATTAGTAACATCCGCTGTTTTGGCAGCACTGTAACCGTGCGAAGTTATAGTATGTGGCACCGATCGGTTGGTGCCAGATTACACAAAACTAGCCAGATACACCAAACCATGCCAAACCGGCCGGGTACACCAGATCACACCAAAACACGCCAAACCGGCCGGGCACACCAGATCACACCAAAACACGCCAAACCGGCCGGGCACACCAGATCACACCAAAACACGCCAAACCGGCCAGGCACACCAGATCACACCAAAACACGCCAAACGGGCCGGATACACCAGATCATACCAAACCACGCCAAACCGGCCGGATACGCCAGATCACACCAAACCATGTCAAACCGACCGGATACGCCAGATCACACCAAACCGGCCGGGTACACCAGACACGCCAGAACCCGTGTCTGAATTTCCGCTCTGGTGTGAACGGGTAAAACACACCAGACCCGGTCTGGTGGATTTTTCGACTGGGTAATGAGGTTCTACGTCCCAAAACCAGCTGTGATTATGAGAGATGCCACATGGGGTTCTAAAATATGCGCTTACACCGCACAGTACATCCAAAGGCAATAGCTTAGGCCGGGATTCGACCCCGCTATCTTGTGATCAACAGGCGAGCGCTATAACCACTAGACCACCCTGGCGGGGCGTGAGTATCGCGATAGATGTGAGAATCAAGGTAGGACAGGAGCAAAGATTTTTCAAAGACAAATTAGTGTAAGAGCACTTAGATGAGGCAAAGCGCACTGATGTGGCTCATCAGAGTGCATCCGATGTGTACTTATATACAGAGCACCCTATATAAGTGTTCTTGAGCACCTTACCTCATGTTCGAGCGCTCAAGAAGAACGGCATAAAAAACAACCAAGAGAGCTAGCAGTAGCCCCTATCACCACGTGACCGACATTACACGTTGATGATGCAAACTTTTCCGCGTTTGCTTAAATGAATGTCACATTTACGGTGATGATAACATGGACGTTATCCTAATGTGACGCAGTGCCGGCCAGAGGCAGATGGTGTGCCTCGCAAGGGCTCTTCTCAGAAAACCACGAATTCTCGTCCTCGACGAGGCTACGTCGCACATGGACGACCACACCGACAGACTGATACAGACGACTTTGCGGCAGAGCTTCAAGGGATGCACAATGCTCACCATTGCGCACAGGCTCAATACAGTGCTGGACCATGACAAGTGAGAAGCGCTGAATTAAGAATGGCGTATTAAGCAGCACATTTATGCTGATGCATGATAATGCATTAATGCCAAGACGAATGCGCGGACGCTGTCATCAGAACGTATGAAAATTTGTCGTGATAATTAGAACAACATAACATAGCGCTTATATTCTGTTGATGTGCCGAGCACTGTGATATTTCTTGCGGAGGAAAGAGAGACGCAACATTCGAAAATATAAACTTATCGTTGAGGATCGTTTCCTCTTAAATACTAAAATGATATCCAATAGCTAGTCCCCATTTTGGGCCGCCATACTGAAGTCAGGCGGGAGCACTGCTTATTTTCTCGTGGCTTTCAAGATGCGCGCACTTTCGGATAAAATAGTGGCGACTAAGATTATGTTAACGCAACAGCTGAAAGGAACTAGCCCTCGGGAATCAACACCGCGTTTTTATCGCTTAATTCAACCCATATCATAAGGCTTGAGAGTCAGCATTCCGAATAACATATGCCGCGCAAGGTTTTCGTAAATCTTTCCACGACCCCTTCAACAACCACGGTTGTCTAGCCTTCGCATTGCATTTAGCCACTTCCTATCGGCGTCAACACCCGTACTTCACCATAAATAAGGTATCTCTTCGCGTGCGCTCCAAGTCATAAGAAGAAATAAGGTTATTCGATGGAATGTCGCAAACATTGTTAATTGCAAACGTTGGGGTTGTATGTTATTTTAATAGAAAACTTTAGGTGGGCATCATTTGTTTAAATATTTTTTTAACAAACTGCCTAACGCATTCTTAACCCGTGACCATAAATTCTTCAGTTATAACCGAACACCACGTAGTCAC
Organism: Hyalomma asiaticum; assembly: GCA_013339685.2. Taxonomy (NCBI): domain Eukaryota; kingdom Metazoa; phylum Arthropoda; class Arachnida; order Ixodida; family Ixodidae; genus Hyalomma; species Hyalomma asiaticum. The sequence continues at coordinate 82,335,905 of CM023487.1, read as the reverse complement.
GGAATACTGAAAGTAATAGCCCTTCAATCTTATTCACGTAATGATGGCAATAAGGCTTGTAGGTAATTACCATGTTTGTACATGGTTCGGTAACCGCGCAGCTTTTTACAGCACATTGGTTCGGGTGGCGCCGACGTGCTCCATACGGCGCGACACGCGGGCGACAAAGCCCCCGCATTCAAGGACCCCTACATACCTGTTACTTGTGTAAATATGTTAGAATTTCGCCGATTAATTATTATATACATAAATAACTAACTTAAATATTTACACACACGTGAATGTTCAGTAGCACCGTGGATATGGTGGGTGTCGCACTTAAGAATCATTAAAGCTTTCACGGCACAGGCAAAGTGTTCTTACAGCTCACTCGATGATATAGCGGGGATAGTCAAGCGCACACACGAAGAGAGGCGACAACACAAGCACTTACTTCCAAGTGGAGTTTATGGCAACGCTCGCAAGATATAAGCTCTTTCACAACATCACTAGATAAGATGCCGACATGATGTGTTCATGCTCATAAAGCTCATATCTCTTGCCGACAACAAAGTGGAAGGCACATTGACACACGATGCACCAGTATTTATAATCAAATCTACCTCAATCATCTTTTTAACCGTTTGCTTTCTCTTTGCTATCACTGTACATTTCTTAAAAACGGTTCACATGGCTTATCATTATATCCTGGTAGTTTCCCACCTTTCTCCTGTTTTTAAAGGCCTACGTCAAGACTCCTACTTGTCTTACCGATGTAGCTAAAGGTGCACGATAAAGGAATATCGTATACCATAGCTGATATAGATGCTACACACAGGCCACCATGTTCGTCATTACAAGGTTTCCTTGCTTTCTGGAACGGATAGTCGTCGTCGTGATCCGTTTGTAGGTCTAGTGTACGATATTCCCTTATCGTGTAGATTTAGCTATATAGGGCACGCAAGTGGATGTCTTGTGCTTCAGAACACAGGAGTAAGGCGGGGATCTACTGGGATGGAAATCTGTCTCTGCATTTTAATGACTATGTAAAAAAGGATGAAAAGCTACGTAAACCGTTTAGGTGTAAAGTAACAGGAAAGAGTGAAAGCCAAGGTTTTAGAGAGGTGATTGAAGGAGGTCTGATTAGAAAGGCTGGTGCATTGTTTCTGAATGTAACTTCCATTTTGTTGTCACCCAAAGAGACAAGCTTTCTCAGCATGAGCATACGATATCGGCATATTATCTAATGATATTGCGAGAAAAAGTGTTTATATCTTGTAAGCATTTCAATAAATGTCAGTTCGAAGTAAGCGCTCATGTTGATGCCTCCATCTGTCCTTGTGTGTATGTGTGTGCGCATGACCATCCTCGCTATGCAAAACCAACTCGCCCAGAAGTCGATACTCCTGCACTTGATGACATCACGTTGATTGCCAGAGATGACACTCTATGGAAGGTAACGCAAGGGTAAACTGCTACTTGCGAAATGAAGCGACAACTATCCAAAACTTGAAAGCGCCTGCATGAACAACATTTCGGAAGCAGGCAATCTACTTCATATACGCGGTCGAAGTTTCCATTACGCCTTAACCTGGCAGCAGAGTGCCGCCTAACCTCCGCCTCCTTCCGTAGGGTGCACTCGACTAAATTTTGCCTTATATATAGTCGCCTCCTTTGAGAAGCATACCATATACGCAGACGTGCACAATCTTGGCGTGCCACCATCAGTGTATACGTGTGTAAAGCGGCTCATACTCTTGTTACAGCGCTCACAGGAAGAACACGCTCAATTTACACCACGAAATCACCGTATCTCTGCAGGGTTTTATCATGTAAGGAAAGCGAAGGGCTACCGGTAAGACTGGGAATAGGCTGAAATTATCGACGCAACACGCTTTACTACCACTAATAGTCGCTTAATTGTTAAATATGACTGATCTTGCGCTTTCGATTGCTGGAGCAAAGATAATATTCGTTCAACACTTTCGTAATGTGCAGCAGAATTTCGAACGGTGAATCGGTGTTTCTTCAATCAACGCTTAATTTTCAAACTCTACTTGCACACGTAGCTGTTCATGCACGAGATTCTGTGGCTTGAATGCAACGACCAAACGAGACATGGGGACTGGACATAAATCCATACGGTAAATAAATACCGCGCCTGTCAATCCTCCAGAGCAGACGCCTACTGCTTTCTAAGGCCCTGTTGTCATGTGCACTTTGAGGTTTCGTAGTAGCGTAATGTCCACCACACAGATTCGTCTTCTAATGCATTATTCCAATAAACGCTAGGGTGACAGATGGCCCATTTAAAGAGAGTCCAGTAGGTCCTGTAAGAACGTAATACGTTAAAGCACTTCGCATTCATCAACAGATGAAATAGTTTCAAGTAAGCCAGCTTGAGTTCTGTAGCTGAAGCTCGTTACTCTAATAAATATAGTGCACACTTCGACCTGCAGTTTTCCCATCCAGAATTTCATTAAACACGCTATCTCGTTTTTCCTACGCAGGATTCTAGTGCTGGATGGAGGCCACGTTGCAGAGTTCGGTGCCACGCTTGACCTCGCATCGGATCCCTATTCTCGTTTTCACACCATGTTGAAAAGAGCAGGATTAACGCCAGAAGATGTTCGCTTTTATCAACAGCCGAAAAATACGGTTAGCACTGACCTGTAGCTATTCATTAGTCGACAGAAGGCGCGAATTGCGCTGGAACTTAACACTGCCGACCGCCGTTACAACTGCATCGACTGCAAAGAAGGCGTCTACATTCATCCAACTATGCATGACTATGAGAACTTATAACTAGCGGAAAAGGAGAGTCTTGCGAGGCACCGACCGAAGGATTGGTCGGAGTTTTTGCAAAGTCATTGCAGCGGCTGACTTTCTTCATTGTCCTGAACGGCTGTGTCGTTGTTTGCATTGCGCTAACAGATACGCGTTCTAGTGGTTCTATTAACAGTGCTTTATCAGCGTAAAAGAAGCACTAAAGCAAAAATGTGAATTGCTTTAGAACGATAACTTATATTTAGAGAACGCCGATCGCCGAATTTCCGAATTTTTTTTTCAGAATAATAACAGAACAAATAAATGAGATTTACTTTTCGAAATTCGCGCCGAAAGTTCGGCCTCGTTATGTCAGTAGCCTAATTTATTTTCTTCCTATTCCCGCTGAATGGACTCCATCAAATGTTCTGAAACTCTCTGTGTTAGGCCTTTGGCTTCCTTACGGCACATGTATGTGTTTCCTGCCGATGAACAGTTATGTAGGACTTACCAGGCGTCGTGAAAGATCTGCGATGTCACAGATATTAGGGCTGGCACTTCAAAGTAGAGTCGCTTCACGTATTTTCATTTTGCGCGTTTTCTAGTTTACAGAGGGTTTTCTCCTAGCAAGTTTCTTAATATTGTGAAAAGCTAATCTACTGCTTCACTTTGGTGTCCGTTAAGATTTGTCAAATAGGCGATGAACCACTTATCATAAGCGTCAAGGCAAATTACAGTACCGTCACCAATCGCAACAAGCAGCATTATTTCGAATGTGTCAATAAACAAGATTTTTAGCCTTTTTTTCTTGCTTTAAAAATGCTTCATTTCCTCATCTTCGCATTCTCGTTACCGAAACGACTTTCAAGAAATTCCACAAGGTAATGCACTGGAGTATTGAACAAATAATTACAGATCGCTGGAACTGTTCATCATAAAGGCTTCGAATGCTCACGCTGTGAGCTGTGTCATCACGTAGATGAGCATGACGTCCAAGCTGTTAAGATGCCCATTGGCTGGCAAAGAGTCGGGGGAGGCTTACTTAAGCCTGCCCATTATCAGTAGAACACTATAGTGCCATTGGGCATAAGGTGCCTAGATATAAAAAGCTTTCAAGGTAAAGACACTCATTGTTCTCAGCGACATCCTCCCCACTCTCGTGCCTAGTCCTCCTATTCTCCGTCATCCGCGTATGCGATTGGTGCATTCCTTACACGTGATGTTAGTTGCCGGTGATGATATTTATTGCTTATGCAAAAGGATCAAAACGAGTGCGCATGCGTACATCGTTCCAGTCGCACTCCTGCTGTGACGAAGGACCAAATCCTAGCAAAGACGTAAGCTTTAGAAGGCGAACATTCTAGTTTCCCGAAGTCGGCAAAGCTTGCTTCTCGGTGCATGTTCAATGGAACAGGTACTTTCCATTTTTAGGGGCGAAGCTCCTTAAGGCGTGGGTCGTGCGTCCCCGATGTATGTAGTAGTGCTAGTTCTAGTCTGTCCCCCATGAAAGAAAAAATTAAAAGAAATGTGGGGGTGCCCGCACCACCCGAAGGTATAGCAGTATGTATGTAGTAGTAGTAGTAGTAGGTAGCCACCGGCGCGTGCCTGCCGGGAGGCACGCACGCGCCGAGGGCGAGCGCGTGGCTCCCGGCACGCGCTCGCCCGCGAGAGACAACGTTGGCGCAGGCAGCGTCTCCTAGCGAGATTCTTGATTGAGAAATACCGACTGCTCGCGTTGGAGAAGCGTTCACCGGCAACCCATATATATATATATATATATTTATATATATATATAGGCACTGCATCTTGACTTGCAATGAAGTGCCGGTGGGAGATTTCACTTGTGCATTGTGCATAGTTGAACCGTGAGGATTCGTAGCATGCGCGAGATGTTATAAAACTAGATGGCGGTACTTGTAGTTGATGATGAAAGATGCGAGATGTTATAATAGTTTGATGACATTTACTCAAGTGTTTCACTTTTAATTGTGGGGCGAATTGCACGGAAGAGTTTCACGGTTTACCGATGATTCCTTCCGGAGCTTCGCCCCACTCATCATCATTCACCCCGTGAATATGCCGTGATTTTTTTTAAACTGTCATGTCGCTGTGCTCTCAGCTGTAGAAACGAAAAATTGCACTATCTCCGGCTAAAGAGGAACATGAGGCGATGCGAAGCAGCACGAGGCGTGCACACCGCGTTTCCATCGGTTTGACTAGGTATCGCGTTTGCATCGGTTTGACACTAGCGAACGCTGCCTGCGTCCGTGTTGTGCGTGCGAGGGCGCGTTATCGTTCCTTGAGAGCTGGGAAAGCGTTCATCGAAGAAAGAGCGTTTCCTTGGTCGACGCGCGCCGTTCAGAGGAGAGAAGGAATGCCCAGATGAGAGGAGAGGAGACAAGAAGAGGAGGGAGAGGAAGATGCGCATGCGCAGTGCGGGTGTGGACGCCACACGGCAGATGGATGGATGGAGGTAAGGAGTGGCATCTAAAGCTACTTCCCATCTAAAAGAGAAAATGGTTTCGCTCTATCCAACACACTTCGTGGTATTCGAAATTGTGCACACCGGGAAGTGTGGCAGAGAAACATTTCATTTGCACTGTGGGTTGTCAGTGCACGTTAAAGAACCCCAGGTGGTCTAAATTTCCGGAGCCCTCCACTACGGCCTTTCTCTCTTCCCTATCTCTTTCACTCCCTTTCCCCCACCCCCCTCGGACGCTTAGCCGTGCTCCCTACATGGGCTGTAGAAATTAACGTCCTTTCCTAACCGAACCACAATCATCATCCATCAATCACGCGAGGACTTCCGTGCAACGCCAGCGACAGTTCATCTGTCCGCTTTCGTTGAAACGCTAGAGAACGCGCGTATAACGCGCGTCTAGTGCGTGCCCGTTGTTAAAATATTTCTGCGTCTACACATACAGTTGAACAAACCTGCACTATTTAATCGATGCACTTTCAGGAACATTCTTGCGTCACATGGCATCACGATTGAGAATATTGTCGTATTTTTCAAGAAATAAACTCTCATGGCAGTGCGTTCGTTCCAGTCCGCCCGGGGTTTTCCCTCGCCGGTGCACAAGCCGGATATGATCACTCGTCACGACAAGCTGCTGCACGTTAATTGTGCCCTATGATATGCACGAGCAAAGCAACACATTCGAAGAGCTGAACAAACTACGACGTACGATGCGAAGCGTCAAGGCCAGTGGTGTGAAATGTGATACTTCCACAACGTTGCCACTTGGGCACCACACACCATCATTTTTCTTATTGTGTACCGTTTATCTTCAACTAAGCAACCGTTTATTCTATATCTCATTTCCTTCCGTTATCTCATTTCCTTTGGTCAGCCAGCATGGGTCGGATTTGGCTAGGTAGCATTGGCCAATGCTGGGGGCATTCAGGCATGTTTGGCGTGCTGTCGGCCCCGCCGACATCGAGAAATCCCTTGCTTGACCGTTCACAGCCATTGTGGTGTTTCTAGTGTTTACCCTACGTGTCTCGTACCGTTTGGATTGCAAAATATTTATTTTTGTGTTTTCACATTTTTGGGGGGCTTAAGAACTGCTCCTTTGCAGTATAAAATGAACCAACAGTGGTTTGTTTAAATGTGCCTCTCATGCATACGTGAAAGCTCTATTAACACAGTAATAATTTGGGCTAAATGGATCCCCTGTACTTTCTATTAATGCGTTCTAAACAAAACAAATAACACAACAAGAGAGGTTTACAGAGAAAAGCACTATTTCATTATTTTCTGGACTGTGCTATTATAATATGCCATCCTTGTGTTGCACCGTCGTAGTGGAAAAGCTTCGGCAAATGTGTAACATGCGAGAAAAGGCGTGAAAAATTAGCACAGCTTTGGAGCTCATCAGCACAATACTAGCACTTTAGCAACTTGTGGACAGTCAGTGTGACTTATGAACGTTCACAGCAATTCAAGAAATATCAGAAAGATTTAATAATCGGGCACTACTTTAGGAAATACGAAAAAAAGTTGTCCTTTTAACTATATGATGAATCTATGTTCAATATTCAACCACCAGATCTTCGCCTCTTGTCGCTTTAGATACCCAAGGGAGAAAAACATGAATAAAGGTTCTGTTGCAAAGCACTTTTAAAAGTGGCACACTAGATGAAATAGGCGCATTTTGTATTACAATAAATTTCATAGTTTTGGCATACATCGGAAAGGAAAACATGTAGACGTGAGCTAACACGACACATGCCAAGCATGAGGTCTTTAGGCAATAAAGGTCCTTAAATGATAGGTGTAAGGTGCTTTATGAATAGATATTAGAGGAGGAACATCTTTTCAAGGCTACTTTCAAGGACACGTGCCTAAATGCCGCACGTGTCCTTCACCAAGGAGCGCGTGTTCGGTATCATGGTACCTTTAAAAATACGGGCAAGAATAGAAAATGTACAAGAACTGTAAGTCACCACACATTGGGTGTTTCGTACAAGCACAGGATTAACTGTACGAAGGGAAATTGCTTTGGGACAGCGCTGCTCCGCTTAATAAGGGAATTCGAAAATAAAGAGCCTACGCACCGCATGGCACAAATAATATATAAAGGTGGAACCGGTGTTTGAACATCGCAACAAAAAGTGCCATGTCCCGTTTTGAAAAACTGGCCAGCCACTTACCGAATGTTGCCATCCGCTGTGCACTCATCAGCTTTGAGTCAGCAATACAAATTCGGCGATGACACTGTAGTCTCAACAAAAGGCGCAGTCTTGTGTTCACGTACAACAGCTGTCACAGTTCTTTTTTTTTGTGTGGTTGTCGCAAAACGCGGAAGACAGCATTTCTGCAGGGCAAACATTTATGCACAATGGCGACGACACCCGCCCGGATCGCATTTGTTAAGTGCAGCCTGGTGCAGCGTATGGCGTATGCTCGCATGCATGTGTTCTCTTGCCAGCCTCCTGCAGCACAGGATTTCGCAGAGGCAGAACCACCCAGTCTAGCTGAAAACACGAGCGAAATGCGACACTGCACGCAACAAACGTAGCGGAGAGCGCGGCGTCGCCATTGTGCATGAATTTCGGCCAGTTTCTGCCGTGCAGGAAAGAGACATGCTGCCTTTTCGCACGACAAGAAATGCTGCGATGAATCTGTCTCCACTCACGCCGTTCTTTTGCCCTTATTAGTTGTAAATAAATTAGTTGTTAAATACCAGAATACGCACATGTGTGCTCATATGAACGTCACAAATCCTACACTCACTGCACAGAGCATGCAGTCAAGCTAGATATATTCTGCTCATATAACTAGTACAACGTAACCGATGGCCGATGTGTAAACGGATACGAAAGGCATGGAAAGAACGCACTGACAGTCGTGCGCAAAAAAAGCAAAAGAGGAAGGAATTATACGGAACGCCGTTGACATATTAAGAAATTATTAGCCTATTGTATCTGCGTGGTAGTAGAGAGCATGTAAGTGGAAAAGGGACGTATAAGTTTCCCCGAAGAGTAGACAATTACTTTCTGTTTCTGCGCTTATGTTTCTGTTGCTGAGCAACGTGGGACCGCTTCGTTAACAACATCACGGAATGCTCTGTGGATTCAACTGCGAAACGGAAGCGGGCGGAGCAGACATTGCTTCAGCGTGCGCAAGTCCCAGGTGAGACGTGCACGAGTTACATTGAAGCAGTCCTGAAGCTGTGTAAATCCGTTGATCCTCGAATGTCGGAAGAGGACAAAGTTGGACACCTTCTCTATGCATTGCCGAGGATGTCTACAACTACCTAATCGGAAAGGAAAGCCTCAACTCGGTGGCTGATCTCACCAAACATTTCCGAGCGTTCGAGACTTTGAAGCTGCGCCATATTACGGCAAAGTTCGGGAGGTTGGCGAACGTTGCAACTGTCGCAAATATTGACGACAGCTACAACATTCAGCAAGACCTCGGGGCAGCCATAAGGCAGATTATCCGCGAAGAACTTGAACGGCACGCCAAAGGGGCGGTTGTTGAACAGATTTGTCGTGCTCCTGCTTCCAACCAGCTTCGTGAACCCACGTCTGTCGTATCTGCATTGTCTGCTGTGCCAGGCACAGTAGACTATCAAGCCGACGTTCCTTCCCCCATAAAACCGACGTACCGACGTTCCTTCCCTGATGAAACGGCGCATAACAAGCGCCTTCGTGCGGCTGCCACCACTCAACGTCATTCGGGAGGCCGCGTGTACTATTCCCCGAATCCCAGGGTTGAGCACGCTGCCTACGACGTCGGTCTCACGTCGCCTGTGTGCTACAACTGCGGCACCGTGGGACGCATATCACCGGCGTCGACAGGCCAGATCAATTCCACAAGTCCCGGCTTGGCATGATTTTGAACATGACGATCACAACCACTGGATAAGGGACCCTGCTGCCACAAGTGTCACAGGAGGCTCAGCGCCACGTATGACCGATACGTTCCGTCAGTACAGGAGGAGTGAATCGCCAGCTTCAGACCGCAGCCTGACGCCACAAACCAGTCGCCAACGCCGTTCACCATCACAACGGCGATGCTCTACGTCACCGCCGATTTTAGGAAACTAGCCGGCGCGACCGATGGATGTAAGGTCGCCGAACAGTCTACGCCTGTGCCGAATATTCCTCCACTTCTGATGATGGTAAAGAACAAAGTGCGTGTGTTAATCGACAGTGTTTCTGCAACTGCATTGGTGGACACTGGGGCTAGAGCACTGCACGGGCCGGCTTATTCCGGCCCGGGCCAGGCCCGGCCCGGCCCGAAAACGCCGAGCTCCCGCCCGCCCGAGCCCGGCCCGGTGTTTTTAAATACGGCCCGTACCCGGCCCGGGCCCGAAAGGTTTAGGCCCGGCCCGACCCGGCCCGGCCCGGCCCAATTCAACCGATTATTCTTTGAGCATAAACAAGGCACTTTCCAATCTTCTCCTATAGTGTAGATACCAGCCGCACTCAAGATAGTTTCCGGAGACTGTTGTGAAAACATATGACAGTGTCACGATTTGCACTGGTACTGTGTTTACCTTCGGTTAATTACACCTGTAACACTTTAGCGAAAGAATTGCAGGGATTTATATGAGGAGGCAGAGCTGGCTGTCTCATGCACGCAGTGCTAACGGTGCAATGTTCCTATTTCTTTTCAAAGAACGACTACATCATACAACGCCAACATAAAGTGGAAAAACGGCGGACGTTTATAATTGGCTTTACTATAATTGCTGGGACTATTGAGTAAATAGCGCAGAACTTATCCTGCAAACTTCGTCTATTGCGCAATGCAACGAGAGGGAGAAGAAAATGCGCTCTAACTACTCCTGGGAGGATTCGCCAGTCTGAGTAGCGTTACTAAACCTGTCGTTTCAACTCCTCGGTAGGCAACTGTCTCCAACGTACGCTACATTTTCGTGCTACAAAGAAGGGGTCCTCTCCCGCACCTTTGTTCGCCGAACCTACGCCACCGCAGTGCCATAGATCTGTCAAAGCAAGCCAAACACGTTAGCGAGCGACATACCGTCCTCGCTATTCGCTTTAGATGTGATCTCGTCGCCTTTGTTTTACCGTCCTCGGTCTTTGAAAGTGTTATACTTTAAATCAAGACCGGACTAAGGGCTTCCGAAATAACAGCTTATTAGAGCGCCCAACTGAACTAGCCGCTGGCTTCTTAAGCGCTCCACGTCGCGGCGGGTCTGGTGTCCGGAGCGTGATCCCACGCAATGACTGCATTCGGGAAAGCTGGTTGCCGACGAGGGCCAGAGACCTCGGTGCGAACAGGGAAGCGAAGTCTGACTGTCTGTGGCTCGCAGTCGTGGTTGTAGTCTTGCAGCTGGCGGCTGTCACAGTGGAGGCGACGTGTGCCAGAAAGGAAGAAGCGGTGACTACGATGGGCAGGAAAAGGCGGAAAGTAGAGGAAAAGCAAACTTCTGAGAGGGGTAGCGCCCACGTGGAAGGATATTTCACGCGGATCTCTCATATTCTATTGCTTCACTATAGGCTTCATTTCAGAAGGTGTCAACTGCTCCGTCAATAAAATAAGTTATGTGTTCCATCATATGGATGAACTTGGGCCCTTCTGCTTTTGTTTCAACATGTAGGGTACCAAGCATCTCAAGTGCGGCACAGAATACTTAGTCTATGCCTCTGTATATGCCTTCCGCAAAACCTGTATTACCCACTATAATCAACTTATGTTAGCGCACGCACCGAGCTAGCAGCGCCACGATTTTGGATCGTGGTACACTTAACACGCGACGGTGATACCGCAGCCGATAAAAGTAAACGAAAAAGTAGCGCACATGTCGCACACCAACTTAGCGATTCTGGCTAACAAATTCTACTCGTGCCGGGGAAACCCTACTTGCTTACCACAAGCATTGAGGTCATTGACGCTTTGGTCCACGGAGCAGTGGGAACTCTACGAACGGGAATCGCTGGGTGCCCGTGCTACGCACGTCCTGAGGTTTCACAGCAGCGGAGCTGCCGTACGTTTTTTTTTTTTTTTTTGCTAGAGGAGGGGTTCATGTCTACCGTTTTGATGTGTGTTACTTAACCGCTAAAATCTAATAGCGGCAGAAGTTCGAAGGCAGATGGAAGCTTGAAGGGATGAAAATTCGTCCACACGGGGTGTCTCTGGAGCCCTTAGATATTTGTGCGGTAAAGGGTGCCAATACACACGCCTGTTACAAAGTGCACTGCAGTAAGACATATCACCTTCCTTAGGTGCTTGCTCACTTCTGTCTCGGGAGCGCGTCCACGTTTTTGAGCGCCCGAGAACACTTGTGCTCCGACGAATGACGAAACTTATGAATTACTGACGAAGTGTGACGAAGACAAAGGTGGCCGTGAGAATCAGCAAATACACACTCGATGTGATGAGAATCCTAGTTAAATGCTAGTTCTGACTCTCTAATTGCCAAATCATAAATATTTGCAACTGCCTTGCTAGCACAAAAATCAGCAACATCTGCGTGGATCGGCGACCCTGTGACAAGATTCACTTCTCTTCTTGCGCTTAAACTGCAGGAAAAACAGCTCCTCAAGTCTTAATGACTTACGAGTCGCGTTGACCAGTCTACAAAGTCACGAATGCGAAAGCAGGCGAGGCGGGCATGGGAGCGTAGCTGCATGCTCGAAATGTTTCCCATGATACCCATGAGTGCATCTTATATGCCCTAATCTAGGCAGTGTACCGTTGCTTCGCACTTCTCGCAGTGCTGCCTTTCAGTGCACGCTAATGCACTTCAGGTGGTCTAAATTGCCCGGAGACTTCCACTGCGACGTCTCACATAGCCTGACTAGGTTCGGGACGTTGAATCCCAAGAAACAACAAAACCAAAAAACATACACGCGCCATTACCGACACGTATGAGAACCGGGCCTGATTCGGGCCTGACCCAGGCCCGGGCCCGGCCCGGGCCCGAGCCCGGCCCGGGCCCGATTTAACAATGGGCCCGGGCCGGGGCCGGGCCCGATTGAACAAATACTTACCCGGCCCGACCCGGCCCGCGGGCCGGCCCGGGCCCGTGCAGTGCTCTAACTGGGGCTACCGTGTCTGCACTGAGTCTGACTTTTAAAGCAAAGCTGGGTCGGAAGGTAATATTCCGGTGGAATGGTGGTGTGATGTTTCGCAGTGTCAGTGGTGAGTGCATTGTTCCCCTCGGCGTCTGCGTTGCCAATGTCTTCTTCGGTGGGGAAGATTTTAAAACAGAATTTCTGATAGTGCCGCGCTGTACTCATGATGTCATCCTACGGATTGACTTTCTTCGGGGTAGTCGTGCTTCGGTCAACTGTGGTACAGGTGAAATTACCTTGAACAGTGCAGTCCTCGCAACGCTCGTAGGTGCACATTTGAGGGACGAGAACTTTTTTGTTGTTTCAGACAACTTGCTACTAGTGCCCTGGTCAATCTCACGTGTGCCTGTCAAAACCACTGCTGCCGACATGTCATCCCTGTCAAAAAACCCAACAGCTGTTGGCTATGCGGAAATTTGGCCTATTGGCTTGTGTGTTTGTTGGCTTGTTTGTTGGCTTGTGTCTTTTTTGGGATGTTTGTTGGCATATTTTGTTGGCTTGTGTTTTCATTGGCTTGTGTGCTTGTCGGCTCGTTTTGTTGGCCATGGCTTAAGCCTAAATCTGCAGCCTGCACAGGCATACACAACTCTGTGCTTTGCCGAAGTGCTTAGTAAGAAATGTACTTCCACAGATTTGTGAAATTATTTTTCTTTTACTGTAAAGCAGCAGCTGATGCAGCCGTGCTGCAGTTGCTGTTTTGTTGAGGCAGGCAAGAGGTCGAAGGGGACTGGTAGTGCCTGTGCCTTTCAAGGAGCCCCGGTGCATTTTCCATCTGCTCGCACATGTTGGATCCACGTGGCACTCCTATTCCTTTGCCAAAGCTGGCTGTATGCAAGAGTCAAAACACCTGTCATTAGGATACAAAGCGAACGCTTCTCAAATTGCTACAAATAATACACGCTAGCTAAGTACTAAATAACTAAAGGGTGACTACAGAATGAATAAACACTGCATCAGTGCTGATGTCTTAAACAGCATTGTGTTCAAGGCTAGTCAATGAATGACAAAAAGAAAATGTTATTTAGCAAAATTTAGTTTACCTTGAAGCTAGAATGAAATATTACAGCTTAATAACGTAATATGTGGGCTAGGATGACTAAGAGCTCTTCCCTGTAATGTGCAGGCATGAGTTTTTATGGTATTTAAATAAATAAAACAACATCCTCCAACCACCTGCACTGATTAAAACAATGTGAAATAAGTAGTGTATTCTCACCACTGCCTGCGAGAAGCACACATTTACTTCCTCCACAAATCCCCTAGGTTGCCAGTTGCCCTAAGACTGCTTATTCACAATTGAGTGGGGTTAGAACTTCATGAAGCAGCTGCCCTCAGCTGCAGTCAAATCCAACATGTCTTTCACTCAACAAAGGTTCTGAATCGAGATGCCCTGCCCTGCCACTCCAGCAATGCCTACTGAGTGACCAGTATCACGGACAAATCACGACAAACCATAACGCTGAATTGGCTTTGCAAGGCGGTGTTTGCAAAGCCAATTCCTCCAAACCAAGACTCGCTGATTTGATACAGCATTTGCATAGCTATGTGTACGCTACCTTCAAGAGAAGCTACAGTAAAACCTCTTTAATAAGTACCGGCTTATGACGTAGTTACGGTTAAAACGTAGTTGCTGCAGTTCCCTGGCTGAACCTCCATTGAAACCAATGTATTGAGTGACCACTAACAGCGTAGTGGCTCGTAGAATGTGTACTGCTTTGCAAGTACCATTTTCACTAAGTCACAGTATGCCAGCACATTCCATGCTTTCGGTTGGCCGGCTGTACTGTTATAAATTGCTTCAATTAATTCAACAAAAGAAACTGTATGAATAAACAAGCACCGGAAGACCTCACTACACTTTACGTGAACATAAAAAACGAACACCTAAATTGAGAACTAATTACGGAAAACAAAGAGCTGAATACGAGGTGCCTCACATTTTGAATTTGAAGCAGAGAGATTAATTCTCAAAACCGGTAAAGCTGCCGACAAAAAACAAGTGATGAACTTAATAATCACATGTGCACATTACGTGCATTAACTGGTGCTGTTCCATGCCTCACCTATTTCTTTAATCACACATAAGTTTAACGGAATTTCAAGTACATCGGCATGCCTTTCACGTTTCTCATTTCTGCAACTTATTTTTGTATGGCGTTATGTTTTCCTGTGTCAAATTTCTTTTGTATCACTTGATTGTAAACTTTCTATTTGCATGTGTGATTTATTTTTTTATGTCAACAGAAGTTCCTAGGTCTGTTCTTCCAAGATTTCGAATTGCTTTTGTTTATATATTGCAATAGTGCACACTGTGACAAACTACGGAAGGACAGGGGCCTTTGTGAGGCTTGGTTGCCTTTAGCCCCTGGCCCCGCAGTGAGCCGTGAAAAACGCGTACTTAGCATAAAGTACTTCTTCTGGAACAAAACCCTTAATGCTGCAACCCTTCATTTAACATAATTGCAATAGCGAAAAAAGGTTTTCAATATCATCACTTCCACCCTTCCAAGACAGCCATAGTAAACTTCAAGGCATTCTGTCCGGATTGACGTGTCTCGCGCGATAATTTATGTTTTTTTTAGATAACCACGTGTCGCTCACCGCTGTGTGCTGCTTCACGTAATCCTGCAAATCTTATTCGCTGGTGTAAACTAGTTCCATGCAATGTAGCTTAAAGCGAGTTTACTAGAGGGAAAAAACACTGGAAAGGCAGGGATGTTCACCAAATGTGCGTCCTGTTTGCTACAATGAACTGGGAAAAAAATAAAGGAGTGAAATAAAATGAAAATCAGAGGGAAATCTGGAGAAGAGAACCAATCACGCGCACACTTACACAAGCAAATTGTCTAGAGGCGGTCGCACACGCCTGACGACGTCAGGTACGCCAGTGACGCCATCGTTGCCTTCTGAGCCGTCGAACCATCTGGACAAAGCATAAGGACCTTGTCTACTATAAACGGCCGCGAGTCTAGTCTGTTCAGTGCCATTTGAAGTTGGTAACACTGGGTGCCAAAGTGACTGCAAATACACAGCACGTGTTCAATTCAGTTGAGAGAGAGAGCAAACATTTTAACGAAATGAGGGATCTTCCTCGTAGGGTGGAGCCCTTAGTTCAGGACCCCATTGGCTCGCGCCACTCCACGTACTCGCTGGATCAGCCGACGCTGCTCCTGCGGCGCTGAGCTGGTCAGCGCATTCTCCCAGGAGGAATGTAATGGTGATGGGATAGGGGAACAGCCCGGTGGACATGGGCATTCCCACGTGCAGTGATAAACTGTGGGCTGCGCTCCACAGTAGGGGCAGTATTAGGGATATTGTGTGGGATGAAAGAGGTGTAGGGTGAAGAGACATGGGAAGCAATTAGTCTGTAGTTGCCGCCACGCGACAGCTTCCTCCCGGGTAAGGGAATGGTGTGGTGGGGGGGAATAACGTCGGCTTTGTCTGTAATGTTCTAGAGTGTCAGAGTAGTTCAATGGTTCTGTTGGTGCGTCGTCTGGACTGGACAGCTCTTCCGATGGCGCCCGGTTTGTGAGCTCTCGGGCTACAGCATTAGCGCGTTCATTGCCATGGAGAGAGGCGTGTCCAGGTGTCCAAACGATACGCAGCCTGTGTAGTAATGAGTGGTGTAAAGATGTCAGAATACGGTGTGTGTACGGTGTCACCATTCCTTGTGCTATGTTCCTGCAGGCAGTTTGCGAGTCAGTGACCACTGTCGTAGGTTCGTCCCGTGCTGGTAGGAGAGAAGCATGTAGAATAGCCAGGGCGACAGCCGCCTCTTCCGCCATGTCACTGTCGTTAGTGTTAAGCGTGGCCGAAACGCTTAGAGTGTAGGTGTTGTCTACAATGACAAGACACATGGCCCGTCTTTGTGGGCACCGCGCCACGTCAGTATAGAGGACCGGCGTATCAGATGTACCATCGCCTAGAGCGCGCATTAAAGCATGAACCCTTGCACGTCTCCGGCCTTTATGACAGTCAGGATGCATATTTCGTGGAATCGGGGCCACCTGAATTTTGCTTCGAATCTCAAGTCCAAGGTTCTTGCATTTTTGTAGCGCTTTGTTCGGCAGGGTGTATCCCAACCGGGAGAGAGTATCAGTACCTTGCCGTGTTCATTGGAGGCGTTGAATTGGACTGTTCAGGTGGCCTTCCACAAGTTCTCGGATGGTGTTGTGGACCCGAAGTCGCAGTAGGAGCTGCGTTGACGCGTATTGGGGTAGTCCCAGAGCCGCCTTTAGTGCCGTGCGAAGGAGGGCGTCCATCCTGCCCGTCTCGGTTTGAGTAAGGTCATGGTAGGGGAGGTGGTAGGTGAGTCAGTTGAGTGCACGTTGCCAGCACGTGCACTCAACTCTAGAGAGCAAATAGATATGATCGCGACAGATTTGTCAAAGGCATTTGACACCGTTCGTCATGCAAAACTGACCCGAAAATGAGTGAGCTTGGGGTTGCTGTGAAGATTATCAAATGGGTCACTGCCTATTTCCGTAACAGGGAGCAATTTCTAGAAATTTCTGGAGCGCTGTCACAGACATTGCCTGTTATGTCCGGAGTGCCACAGGGATCGGTCTTGGGTCCTATTGTATTCCTGTTGTAAGTCAATCATATTGCAGAAGCTGTTGATTCTTCCGTTGAAGTGAGACTGTTCGCGGATGACCATGTGTTATTTACTTGTGTAAAAAGCATTGCTGACCAGGTATTGCTCAATGATGGTTTGTGTGCTGTTGACGAGTGGTGTACGAAATTGGATATGAAAGTTAATTTCGACAAGTATACTTGCGTGACGGTATCAAAAAACGCCACTGACGTTCACATATAAAATACACATGGAGGAGTTTAAGCGATCTAGCCAGGTAAAATATCCCAGTGTTACCATTTCCTCTTATCTAACCTGGAAAGAATATTGAAAATATTTGTTGCTCGGCTGAACATAAGCTGGGTCTTCTGCGGCGAAAGTTGAGATGCTCTGCCTGAAACGAAGCTGACGGCTTATGAAACTCTAGTAGGCCCAAGCCTAGGATATGCTACTGTTGTCTGGGATCCGCACAGTCAAAAGCTTCTTGATGAGCTGGAAAGGATCCAGCGAAGGGCAACCAGGTTTATTTATTCGAGCCACCAGAGGAAACAATCAGCGACCGTGTTACATAACAGGGCTAACCTTCAGAAGCCCATGTACGCGCAGACAAATCGCACGCTTGAAGTTTCTATACGAACTGCACAACAAAACATTAAACATAGATCCAACTTTGTACTTGCACCCTCCAGCCCGAGTGTCACCACGTATGAATCATCCGCATACTATAGTAACCTATGCACACGAGAATTGGTTTGGTCAAGTTTTGCTTTTTGCCTCGTACAATTATTGACAGGTACAAGCTTGATTCGAGTGTTTTTGTTGATTGCGTGTTACCTGAATTTTTTCAGCATCCTTTGGAATTGATTTCAACATAATATTGTAATAATATTATATATTGTGTTTTCCCACCCATGGAACAGCCCGCTAGGGCTGTTCTTACAGTATCTTAAATAGATAAATAACTAACTAACAATCTCAATAAATAAATAAATAGTTTATTCAGTTCCGCAAAAAGCGAAGGTAGATGTGTAAGCCATTCCACTGCGACACGAGTACGCCTTTGTAAATGCCACCCCCATCTAGAGGCGGCATAATGACGTTGAATCGGAGCAAGGCACTCTCGATAAAATGTAGTTTCAAGTCAGGATTGAGCTCACGTTTGTGGCACCTTCGATGACTAGGAGACGCCCAGTGAGCGCGTGTAATACAGCCAGCCAGTAAATAAAGTTGTGTTGGTCCCGCCATGGTGCTCTACTGGCTATTGAACTCGGCCGCTGATCCGAACGTCGCGGAATCGCATCCCGGCCGCGGCCGCTGCATTTCGATGGAAGCGAAATCTTGAGGCCCCTGTGCTATGTGGTTACAGTGTGCTTTGAGTTGAAATCTGGCAGTTATTTCGCCGTATTTTGATGTCGCTGTTTTCAAATTGCACTGGTAGCCCTGCAGCCACGGTGGTTCCATTTGTGCAAACACTCGCCAATAATTTTAAATGACCGAGTGAGTGATGCGTTCAAACAGAAAACCGAAGCGGGTAGATTCTTCGTGCAGCGTATGCTATCACGTCACAGCTATGCAGCTGGTGCCAGGAAAATGGAAGCGGCGATATATTGGATATATTGGGTCATGCCAGTTTTTCTGAACTTGCCAGCGACAATTCGAGAGCTTAAGTATAATCGTTTGGCTCTTGACCACCTGCCTGCTCGAATAGGTAGCGTTGAAGGTTAATGACGTCAAAGGCAATGCGTGCGCTGCATGGAAATCCACTAAAAGTTGAAAATTCAGTTTGGGAAGATCTAAATGACTTCAAGCCGCCTGGCTTGGCAAGTATTCGCAGTCTATTTTAGAGAACGTATATTCAAGATTTCATTGCGATTTGTGGATACTGAAAAATCGCCAGAGTTCCTCTT
Organism: Hyalomma asiaticum; assembly: GCA_013339685.2. Taxonomy (NCBI): domain Eukaryota; kingdom Metazoa; phylum Arthropoda; class Arachnida; order Ixodida; family Ixodidae; genus Hyalomma; species Hyalomma asiaticum. The sequence goes on along the minus strand of CM023487.1, from coordinate 82,317,125 downwards.
TAAAGAAGAACCCTAGGAGATCGAAATCTCCGGAGATGTCCCCTACAGCATCTCTCATAATCACATAGTGGTTTTCAGATGTCATACCGGAGAGATCAATCAGACATCAATAAAGTTGTGTTCCAGCGTCCGTCCTTTAGATTACGTTTCACTTGTAAACAAGCATAGGAACGTCGTATTGGGTCATCCTCTCCAGCGCCTTGTGGTTGGGTTAGCTCTTCAGCGCTCTCCTAAGAAAAACACCGCTCATGCTCGAGGTCCGGACTCGTTGAGACCCGCATTGCTCGTGTGGTCGCCGCTCGTTCCAGGGATCGTGAACTGCGCCGTTGACTCAGCACCTGGTCGGCCGTTACGACGGCGTTGAATAAACGCTTTCACATACTAAACACCTAAAGTATCGGGAAGTCATGCCGCATAGCCCAGGTTATGTATGTTTGCAACAGGAGAGCGAAAAGGAAAGCCGATAAGAGCAGCAAACCAACATGTTGCTGTGTTGGCAACACCAAGATGCCGCGATTTTAGTTTGTCATTTCTAGATGCATACCGCCCTCTAAGTTATATTATTTAGCAAAACGTTTTCTTGGGCTAGTTGGTTCATGACTTCTATAAAAATTGTAGTGCAAAGGAACACACGGACAGACAAAGAGCACAGGACGGGCGCCCGTGCTGTGCTATTTGTCTGTCCGTGTGTTCCTTTGCGCTACAATTTTTATAGAAATTATATTATTGCCTATGTGCGACCAATGGGGCGCAAAATATGGATTCTCTTAAACCCGTGGTTTTATATATGTGGTGTATTCCTCTCGTCTATGTCGCCTATTGTTTTAATAGCTCTTTGTTCTACACCGTGCTACTTTGGATTTGCATTAGTGCTTGGGTCAATGCTGTTTTGGTAAGTTACTTGAGGCGTTCAACTTTGCTCCTACTTTATGCACTGTAAGTTCCTTCTGCTGACCGTTTTAGAAGTTCTTCACTGCTTAAGTGCTCCTTATATGTGTTACTTTCGCGCATTTCGTTTGTCTTCGTAGTTTAGTCTTCAAATATGCAATGGCACAGCCTTTTTTTTAATGTGTGGCGATGGAACGGCAAACATCCGCTCCTGCTGTCGCTCATTTCTATGCCACAGCTGCATCCTTTTTTATGGTTGCACTGTGGTAATGTATAATGTATGATCGCGGCCCATACATTACTTCGTACTTAGGAATGTCACTTATTTTGAATACTTATTTCATTTACATTTTTCGCTTGTGTGTTCCAAGTTATGCACCATGTACTCGCAACGTATGGTAGTAGCAGCATGCCAGAGGCAAAGCCTTATCAAAATGCAATACCCCTTAGTGACGCTAAACCTACTGAACACTCACAAGAGCATCACATGTGCACGCACTGGCGAGAATACATCGGCGAGCAGTTTCTGTGTGGTGTCGTTTATCGCAGCAGTGACCAAGTCGTCATCCTACGGGTGCAGCTTGGGGCTGCTCACACGCATCTGCGCTCTGTCCCATTAATTTCGTCGTTCAACCACGCCGTAGAACTGCTGCTTGAAGCACATTGGAACCATGACTATGGTGGGTGAAAGAATTTTTCCCGCATATTTGATCGGTTGATACATGTGGTTTTACGTCCCAAAACCACGATATTATTGCGAAAGACGCCATAGTGGAAGGCTTCGGAAATTTCGGCTGTCTGGGGTTTTTTAACGTGCTTTGACATCGGGCTGTACACGGGCCTCAATATTTCACCCCCATAAGAATGCAGTGACCGCCGTAACGATTTAACCCCGCGACCTTCGGATAGGGAGCCGAGTGCCATGGCCACTAGCACATATTGGCAGGATTTGCGCATGTTTGGCAAATGAAGGAGTATGTAGACAATACCATATATATATATATATATATATATATATATATATATATATATATATATATATATATATATATGTGTGTGTGTGTGTGTGTGTGTGTGTGTGTGTGCGTGTGTGTGTGTGTGTAAAAGTGAATTTTTTTCGTCGGTATTGTTCACAGTACCAGTAATGTCCCATCCGTTAAACTGGGCTGCCTTATAGTATGCACAAGCAATCGCTGAAAAATACACTGAAAAATACATGGTTGATTGAGTAATTGTAAGGTGGCCTTTTCGGCATTTATCCGGGCCTTGGTACGACATGTTACGTGTTCACAACCACAAATGAAATGAAATATTTCGCCAATATTAGAGTGTGAGCAACAATGGCTTCCACTCAACGATACAAATGTTCACTAGTGAACACTTGTATCGCGTGCTACACGGATTATTAGAGAATTTTGTGGGCGAATGGTGAAACATACGTGCAGAAATATTTTGTGAATTGCACGTGTAAATACGATGTATCTTTTTTTTTTTCAAAAGATCTCTCACGTTCCACACCAAATTATGTAACAAAAAGATTTTATGAAGTTTGAAATTCGTGCGAATAATTCGCGGTTAATTGCTTGTCTTATAAAGACCCACAAGCAGTATTCTATCATATGCCGTCATAAAGGTGCAAGGGGAGCGTGCAATCTCCACGCTTAACTCTTTGTGTGTTGCGTCATCTGCGTTTTGGTGTGCACTGCACTGACAGGAGAGTTCTAAGGTATTATTCCTGTGTGAATATTATATTTTGGAGCGTTGGGCAGCTGTTCCTGCAATCTGGTGTGTACCCTCTTCACAGCAACGGTTGCGTGCAACGAAGCTGCTGTACCCTTGATACACGACACCTCTGTGATTATATGTATGCTGCATTTGTTCTGTATCAGCTCGTTCTCTTTACGCACTGTTGTAAGTAGCATGAAGTGCTAACTCCCCGCACATGAGGGGACCGCTCATTTCGGAGAAAGAATACACATTCACATGAAATTTGCGCTCGCGACCATACGACAGCAGTGCGTGTGTTGCCGACCTGAAAAATATCGGAGTAACGGGCTTCCCTATGGGCTCAGTTATAACCGCCTCTACTTTTTGACGTAGCACTCAGCACCCCACCCGGTGTCAACAGCGGAGTCGAATGTGTTCGAGACGAATTCTGTGAAGCCTACTTAATCACACGAACACTTGGGGCTTCGGCTGTAGTACGACAGTCAGTTTTACATGAGGCCGTGCGCAATAGAACGAGGTGTAGTCTGCATTTCGGTGGTGGTCTACATTTCGTCCCGAGGATTTAGAACGTCCAATTCCAATAAAATTGAGCAAGAACAGTCCACCCAGAGGAAGTGTCAGCTCGTAATCTAACTGAATGGATGCAATGGTAGCAATGATCTGCGACTTTAATTGAGGCCCAAGTTTATTGTCTGAACACTTCAACCACCCGTGTGACGCTTTTAAGCTATTTTTTTCTCATAAGCACCTGTCATTCTTGGGCACTAGCGTAATGGAAATGGGAGGACGAGAGGAGGAAGTAGAGCGCTTAGAGAAAATGCTTTAGGATAGGCACTGCATGGGTACAGGGGGAGCTCGGAGAGGTGGTTGCATACCGGTATCACCAGGTGCCTGGCCATGGCGCCCAGAGACCTAGCGGTGGCCAATGATAGCTATTGCGTGCGGTCTAGTTGTTCGACGAAGGGGTAGGGGTAACCTGCGCCCCTTTATTTTCTCCATAGCAGCTCAGGGATTGAACTAGACGGCCTAACTCATGAGAAGGGGAAGGCAGGTAAATTTGTAGAGGACACCGGCGATAGCAAGGGCTTCCATCGACAGCTGAAAGGAGGATCCAGGTACACCCCGCTAGTGCGCTGCTTAGGTTCCACAATATTTGGAGGCCCGAGAACTTACCTACACGAACCTGAAAGAGGGATTCTCGTGGGATAGCTCTCCGTCGCAGAATAGCGGGAGTTATATTGCATGCAAGAGTGATGACGACTGGCATACCAAGACGGGGGACCAGGATGCGAAGGTGTGGCCGGTGTGGATGTGGCGGAAGAGAAGTTCCAAACGAAAATGGTATTCATGTGAGCTTCAGCAAGTAACACTCGACCATGACGGCTGAAAAAAAGCGACTGCTAGTCTCTCAACTGAGAGTCACGTTGTCGAGGAAAAAGCTGTGGGAGCCTTAAGCATCGCGTTTAGAGTGCGCTTGTCGTGCTCTTCAGTCGCCTAGCCATGAAATTGTCAAGACAGCACACTTGTTATTCTAAAACCTTACACGTGGATTTGAGATTGTGAATTACTGCAATGCAATGGGCGAAGTATAAAGTGGCGATGCCCGTTCAAAACCCTCTGAAGAAGAAGGCACCGCAGTTCTTCTGGCGCCTGTACACTGCACAGGATCCATCGCAAACATGTCAGCATGTCATGAATGAACCTCTACATGCTCGCGAGCACAGACGCAAACACAGGCGACCATGCCCATAAGCCAAAGTGCGAGCGTCCTACTGCGTGCTGCATGCATGCGGGGCGGCGAAACACGGTGCCGTAAGTGTTCCTGTAAATGCCGCCAGCTAGGCGCCATCAGGGGGCCCTGGCACGCGCTACTCTGCACAGGGTGGTCAAAACCATTGGCCGCTGCAGCGCCACTTTGAATTGCGAAAATACACAGATGGCGTTTTGTTTGTATCATCATGATCGTCATCATCATCATCAGCAGCAGCTTATCTCATGTCCACTGCAGGATGAAGGCCTCTTCCAATGGTATCCCTCCTTTCCCGTCCTGCGCGAGCTGATTCCATTTTCTCCCTTCTTTTTTGCTGCCCTGCGCGAGCTGATTCCGTTTGATACCTGCGAATTTCTTAATTTCGTCACTCCATTTTACTGTGTGTTGTCTACGGCTGCACTTACCCTTCTCTCGGTATCCATGCCGTCGTTCTAACTGTCCATCGGTTTCTAGCCTTGTCACCGTCTGGCCAGCCCATGTGGAATTTTTTTTTGTTTTTTACTTCGACTATTATGCCGGCTACACCTGTCTGTTCCCTAACCCACTCAGCTATTTTCCTATCTTTTAGGGTAATGCCTATCATTTCTCATTCCATCGCCCGCTGTGGGGTTATTAACTACCTTTCTAGCTTTGCAATTCTTCTGAGTTCTGCCCCGTATATCAGTACTGCGAAATAGAGTAATTATATACTTTCCGCTTTAGTGATAATAGTAGGCTTCCATTCATGATTTAGGAATGTCTCCCGTACGCGCGCTTCTCCATCCTTATTCTTCCGTGTATTTCATTTACATGAGAAGGTTCTCGTGTCAGTAGCTGCCCTACACACGGTTACTCCTGTACCACAACTAATGTGTGGTTTTCGATTGTGAAGGCACTTTTTTTCACTGTGCTACCTATCATTACTTTTGTTTGTTGCATGTTCAACTGTACCTCTATGTTAGCGCTTTCCCGGCTTAAGTCTACAATCATCTTGTGTAGTTCGTCGCCATCACTGCTGAAGAGTACTAAGTCGTCGGCGAAGCGTAAGTTACTCAAATATTCGTCATTAATCCTGAGTCCTGTTTCGTCCAAGTCTAGTCTTTTGAATATTTCTTCCAAGCATACCGTGAAAAGCATTTGAGAGTTTGTGTCTCTTTGTCTGACACCTTTCTGTACCGGGATTTTCCTGCTTTTTTACGCAGGTGTAGCGCGGCTGTAGAGTCCTTCTAGGTGTTAGCTATTATATTTACGTAGCTATCACATATTCCTTGACCACGCAGTGTTTCAAGAGCTGCTGTTATCTATACCGAGTCAAAAGCATTTTCGTAGTCTTTGAAAGTCATATAGAGGGGTATGTTGTATTCAGCGGATTTCGCGATTACTTGATTGATCACATGAAGGTGGTCTATTATGGAGTATCCTTTTCTGAACCCTGCTTGCTCTCTTGATTGATTAAATTGAAGTGTGGCTCTTATTCTACTTGAGAAATACTTTGTGAATGTTTTCTACAGCGCTGAGAGTCGGCCAATCGGCCTGTAGTTCTTCAGGTCTTTTACATCTCTCTTGTGTAATTATAGAATATTAGCATTTTGCCAACTGACTGGTATATTTGAAGCTTTGAGGCATTCTGCGTACGGTGACATTCTATGTACAGCTTTCTAGTTAGGAAGTCTCCTCCATCTTTGATCAAGTAGGCGGCTATGCCACCTCCTCCAGGTGCTTTCTCGCGACCCATGCCATGAATTGCTATCCTAACCTCGCCTACAGTGACGTATGGAACTTCTCTGTCCTGATCGGCACTTATTACACTCCCGGTGGCGTGTCTCGTGTTCGAGCTGTAGAGTTCCGAATAGAAGTCCTCGGCCACCTTGGCTATATCATTGAAGTTAGTAAGGATATTGCCCTGCCTCTCTTGCACTGCATGCATTATGCTCTTTCCCGCTCAAAGCTTCCTTTTAGTTATTTGATGCTGACTCCTTTCCTGTCGGCTGCGTCTATTTCTTGCACGTTATGGTTGCGTACGTGACTGACTCTACTTTGGCTGACGAGCTTGGACAGCTCGGTAAATTCTATCTTATCTCTTGGGTTAGTTATTCTCATCTGCTTGCGTTGTTTATTTAAACTTTTAGTAGTTCACGAGAGCATATTCTTATCTTGTATCAGTGCTTTGCCTCCTACTTCGATTGTGGCTTCGGTGATCAGCCTAGTAATGTTTTCGTTCATCTTCTGTATGTCCTCATTTTCTTGCTGTCCTATAGCCTGATGCTTATTCTTAAGTTCAATTCTCAATTCTTCTGTTTTTGCCCTGACGACATCGAGGTTGGCCTGTTCTCGTACGAATAGCTTTGTTCTTGTCCTCTTAATATTGAGGGTTATCTTTGCCCTTAGTAATCTGTGATCATTAATTTTGACCTTATTAACTACTTCCCTGTCCTGTACTATACCTGAATCATTGCTTAGTATCAAGTCTGTTTCGTTTTTATTTCGTTGATAGGGCTTTTCCATGTCCACTTCCTGTTCTTACATTTCTTAAAGAAAGTGTTTATTACACGCAAATGATTTCTTTCTACGAATTTCACTAGCTTCTCCCCTCAGCTATTTCTATGATTTCTTTAGAGGGAACGCCCAAATCCTGTAGACTGTGTCTTCCAACTTTTATGGTAGTTTGGAGATCTGGGCCCTTTCCTGCACTTCTGCAATTCCCTATAGTGTGTTATGATTGCCGAGTTGAAGTAGGCGTCACGATTTTAGATAAATTGCTTGATTCCCTTCTTGATCGAACATTGAGTTTATCCCGCTCCGACCTTTGCCAGTGGCGTACGGCTCCGACGTAAGTAAAATGACACATTAGGAGCGCCTGTACCAATCTCACGAGGTTATCTTCTGTGAGGCCCTGCTGCCGGTTGGCCACTCCTCTTACAAGTCTTATGGCGTTGTCCGTCTTATTAGTGAGTCGCAGCACAGTCTGGCTGTTAGAGCCACCCGACTCGATCATCATACCGAGAGTACGGATGGCATCCACATTCAGAATATAGCCATAGAGAAACATACTTACGTAAAGAGCGGTCACTCCCATAGGGCCCTGCGTCCCAACTACTACCAGCGCGACTAGCAGCTGGTCAGACCGGCAGTATTGTCTTCCGAGATTTGGGACGCCTGGTTTAGCTCCGTTTTGGTTTTGGTTTTGACAGCAGCACTTTTGAATCTGGTTTACCTTGCTGTTAAAATGTTCAACTGCGTCTACTTTAGTGAAGCTTCAATGTTGCATTTTTAGCGTGTACAGACGTATAAAGTAGCGGTTCGGAACATTTTTACTAAAAAAACCACCAAGATCCTCGATGTATTCATGCAAAACAAAATTTTCTCATAAGAACAGCATAAAATTCTGCGACCAGAGTTTTCGTTGTTGTAACTGTTTTCACTGTTAAGCCTAAGCCGCTTTTTTGAATTACACACAACAGGAAGCAGTGGTAGCACGGTACAAAATGTTTTATTTTTCATTGTTTACACGGAAATTGCACAAAAAACATGCATCATCACACACTTGATGATGTGCATCATATCACAAATGAGAGCTAGAAATATGAATGGTAAATCGCAGAAAACCAAGTTAAAAACAAAAGAAAAAAAAGCGCAGAGGCGCTGCGTCTGTTTGGTCTAAAACACCTGTGAGAACCACAAGAATGGATTAGCATTGACACCAACGCGTCAAGTAGAGCCCACGCTTACGAACAAGCCCCGCCGGGTGCCGAAGCACGTATTTTATGCTACGCACGCAAAATACCTCCACCAGCATCTATAAACAGCTCTTTAACGACGTTGCACGCAAGAAAGGGCAAATTATTTGTGCGGACAAAAGGAAGTGACTCACCGCAGCAGCGAACCGACGTGTTTGTGAAAAGCGCGGCGACGTGGGCCTAACCAGCGGCACAAGTGGCACATGACCGGAGCAGTCGGCGCAGTATCAACGTTTCTATGGAGACGGGACGCCACAGAAAGGACGTAATGGAGAAATGCGTGACATGTCGATGGAGCCCGCTGGAGGCATGATAAGCTGTCTATCTTTGAATCGGGTTAAAGCGGCCATCGCTACGCCATCTGGTGGGTGGTCAGACCCTCAACTGCTCAGCTGCGAAACGGCCCTTGTGGCCACTCTTTACGTAGTATGTTTCTCTATGATATAGCCTCCGTCGTTTGTCCATAGTTTGATGTATTCAGGGAGTGGCTTCCATCCCTTTGGTTTGGGGCCTGTGCGCTTCGGACAGTTCGGACTTCCGCGGTGAGCACCGAAGGCCTATAGACGCGATGTACCTCTCTGTAGCATCGATCGCCTCTTGGAGGGCTGTCTCTACTTGTCCATTACTGTCTTCTGTACTCGAAATGGTGATGTGGCCTGCATATATGGTTTGGCTGATACCATGGCTATCACAGAGCCTCCTTGACATACAAATTATGGTGAGTTTAAAGAGGGTTGGGGATATGGCTGCCCCTTGTAGCGTCCCCCTAGACACTACCTTGATCATGCCTGAGATAAGGTCCCCGATCTTAAGAGTGGCTTCTCTGTCTGACAGGAATGATCTCGTATACCACTAAAGGTGCTTACGTAGGTCAAGGCTAGAGATCATTTTAAGAAAGAATTAGTAATGAATGTTATGGCATGAAGGGCCTTTTCCAGGTCGAGACCATATATGGCTCTCGTGTCTCATGTATTACGGTCAATAATTGGATACTTTAAGGCCTTCATCGGATCCTGTGTTGAGAGCTCTGCCCTGAAGACAGTCATGTGTGGGTAAGCGTCATGATCATCCACGTAGCGAGAAAGTTTGTTTAGTACTGCGTGCTCAGCAACCTTCCCCACGCAAGATGTGAGGGAAACAGAGTGGAGGTTATCAAGGCCGGGCGGCTTGCCTGGCTTAGGGACGAGGATAGTGTTAGCCGGTTCACTCATTTAGGGTACCTTGCCCCTGCTCCAAGCTTCATTGATGATATCCGTCAAGTAGTGCATGGATTTGTCGTCCAGCTTCCTTGGGGTTTTGTTTGTAATGTTGTCCGGGCCCGGAGCCGATCTGCGGTTGAGGTCGAGGAGCGCCTGCCTGATATCGTCAATCCCAAATTCATCACCGGGATCACCGTTCCCGTAGCCTTCGTAATCTGGCGAGTGTGGCCTAGGGCCCGATGCAACTGGTAGATATTTTTTTTTTATGAGTCTCGATCAAATTTCCTCGTTGTGCGATATCCTGCACCTAGGGTGCATCTAGTGGCTGTACATAGTGTTCCTCTCATCGATGAAATGCTTCAGGAGATTCCAGATCACTCGCGGGCTCCAAGATAGTCACCGAATGTCGGAGGCGTCCACTGCAACGGAAGGCCAATCATGTACTTGTCGACGGCCGACCTTGCGTTCATTGAGCAGTGCGCGTTGCAGTTCAACACGGCTGGCAATGATATTGTAGCAGAAGCGTTCGTACTTCGCCCGAGGAACGCACTATCACGAAGCCGCCACGCCCCTAACTTCTGTGGCGTTCGAGGCGCGAAGATTACCGAAGCGCTCACTGCTGGGGTGAATTAGAACAACAATCTGCTTCATTCTACCCGTCGTTCATTGATGGTGGTACCACCGCAACCAACCTAAGCGAAACAAGAGTGCAGTATAAGGGAGGCGATGTTAACTTGAGCGTAATTTTGCTTGTTAAACACCATAGTTCACAGTAATTGCCTCAACCGGACGACAAATAAATGAGACTTATAAAGCACTATACTTAACATATAAGGCCCATCTGTTCCCTACATGACAATGTTGCGGTCGTGTATTGGTAGAGCTTCCAGCTCCCCTCGTCAAATGCCGGATGAAGGTAGGTTCGACTACGACTGGGTGGAACTTTGTCATTATCAATGTTTTTTTAATTTTTCGAAAAACCTCATGCGACATGTCCAATAACCGCGTATGAACACATATGAATCACACGTGTTCTCGTAGGATTCGTACGAGATTATTGGATACGTGGTATATGTGGCATATGAGATTTTTCGATAGTAAGTTACTTCCATAACGGAATCCGATATATATATATATGTCCGATTCCGTTATGGAAGTAACTTACTAATTTCTTAATGTACCCTGGCATAAAACACTTTCGTGTTAAAAATCTTCGTAAATGCCGCAACCCCTTGGCAGCAGCAGCGAAAACCAAGACCTGAGGAGCAATGACCATTGCGTTTCATATCCTTCGAGTCCCAAAATCCTTAAGATATGCATCCGCACCAATACTTAGCTACTAATATCGCAAGCAAGTGGACATATGCACATGTTCGCCTATAGGACGTTTACTCCGAGGCTGGGTCCACCGAATGCAGGGGTAGATAAACTATGGAAGCGCACACACAAAAAATACGGACTCAGGAGACACGGACGACCGCGTGGACTTGCTAGACCTACCTAACCCCATGTGTGCGATCCGAAATGCTAACTGTGCGATGGCTTGCACGCGACGTCGGACAACGTGGGTAAGAAACGCTACCTCATGCCATACGTAGTAGCACAAGGCGACAACGACCACATCTGGAGCACCAAGAGAACGCACAGCTGGTCGAGGAGGAAAAGCAAAACGTGGATCGAGGCCGTTGTACGTCACAGACGCCGGCACGCAGCTGCTCGCGCTCTCGACCGCGGAACCGCGCACGTGCGAGGACAGCGACCGCAAGCGCGAATCTCAATGTCACAAGTGCGCTTCGCGGAAAAAACAACGGAGCCGACGGCTTGCGGGCGGATGAAGTCAGAGGCACGTCAGAGACGCCGAAGGACAGTGAGTCCCGCGGCCCAGATAAAGAGCAGAGAGCTATGTTCGAACGGGAACTAAAGAGGCTAACAGCCGCCTATACTAATCCGGCCCTCGAATTAAAGAGATAACGTAAAGCGAACAGCAGTACGCCAACGCGCACTCCCCAACCACGAACCGGCATCGAAACCCCCTGAGCAGTGGACAATGCGAGGCTGGGAGAGCAAACAACGCAAGCAACTTTGCCTCCTAAGAAGCCAGGAATAACGCAACTGCGAATACTCGTGCGGTCGGACGTTAAAGACGTCATGAGCGAGAATATGAGGGTAAGGAACGAGAGCATCATACTGTGCGAGAAAATGGACCTATTTAGCACTCCAAATAGTAATGTGTCAAAACAACACGGTAATAGGGGCCACGGAGAGGATGAGTTCACAACGCATCGATGCACACGGCACAGCACACAATGGTTTCACTGCAAGCGAAGGGGGCTGCAATGGTCAACATGGCAGTAAGAATAAGACACGAAATCTCTGCTTCTGGTTAAGAAAGTGCCAGGTGATCGCCTCAAAAACGGCGCTCACCCTGCAGATGGTCATATTAGAAACCGAAAAGGCACACGTAATCCTGCTACAAGATACACTCACAAGAGAACTGGCCTTTACGAACTAACATGCCGATCGAAGCCCGCAGAAACGAACATCGCAGAGGCGTTCCTATACTGTTTCGAAAGATCCCGAACATTCGGCACGAAATCCGCCATGCAGCCTGCTGTCGAGCACTAGCGATCAAGAGCATACCCATCGACCACGTACAGAGCAAGCAAAGCACCCATCTCAGTAATCTGTACAGCAGTCCTTAGGATACGAGGCAAGCATTCAAAGGCTTGCTGGGCAAGATGGAGAACATCACCAGGGATAGTTTCTTAGTATGGGTGTAAATCATCGTCATCTGTACATATATTCCAAAGCCTACTTAAGCAACACTCTCTTCACAAATTATGTAAATAATCACACTAATTACTAATCTATTTCTCAACACAATTTTTTCGCCTTCCTTGCTTTGAATATTTTACGTTACTCTTTCAACACGAATACATGTTTCGTTGCCACAACTTGCATATTGCTTTGTATTCATGTTTTGTATAATACCTCTATATTCAATCTTATTTTATTACTTTCGCGTTAAATCTTATTGTATTTTCACTTGGTTCTTATGAATTAACGACGCCTACATCATGAAGGTTTTTCACTGAAACTTTTTTGTCCGTTTCTACAATCTATTGTATAATCATAGATTTACGTACCATGACTGTTCTTTATCTGTTTGTCGCTTTCAGTTTTCATTCATTTTTGCTTTCGTTCATTTTAATCTTGCGTTCTGCCTAGCTTCTCTGTAAATTTTAAGAATTTATTATTCTTTTATCACGCTGCACTTGATACTTAACATCAATGTGTTTTAGCATTGGAGGTGCCCCCGTCAGTTCTCGTAACTATGGGACCTCCGAATGTAATATATATCACTAACAATGGTACTCTGTATTGAAAGAAATAAATTGAATTGAATTGTCTTCACATGACAGCCTCTGGTCTCGACCTCACGCTCATGACGGAAACGCCAACTATTTTTGGCGCTTCCACATGTTGATACACTACATCGGACCGCACTTTCCTCCGGGGCGTGCAGAAATGTGTCGGGGCACAACTGAGGTACAGGCCGTGGAAGTGACTACTACATTCTCCGAACGAATAATACAGAGTGTGATGTAAAAGCATAGTCATGTACACACGCGCGCTCAGTTGGCGGTAACGTCCGCCTGTGATATTATTTCTATAAAAGCGCACTTCGTTCAATAAATGTTCTTTTGACGCACTTGATCCAGTGCGAACCACACAGTGCTCCTGAGAAAAAAAAAGGGGTACAAACTAATCGATTAGGACAAATTGATTATTGCAGAACCAGCCATCCAAACCATCAGGGGAAAACATAAAGCACACGATAACACGCTGCCCCGAAAAGCACAGAGCCGAAATCATAGACTCCGAACGAACAATTTTTGCAGATGTTACGATAGAGAGTTTGGGCATATGGCTAGGGAATTTTCTGGACGCGAAACAGTTTATACTAGCCAGGTGGAATGGTCAACGTTTCAGCAGCAGACTACAAAGGAGGCTCGCGGAACTGAACATTATAGAATTGAAGAATACGGCGTGCTTTTCTAAACAGCAACGGGACGAAATCTGTAGCTCTCTGTAGAGGCAAATACGAAAAGGTGCAGGCTCACCAAACAATTCCTTGGTGAAAACGGCACCAAGTTGAAAACAATTAAGCCGATGAGGCTAAGAAAATTTGTGCACCCCAAGAAACAAAGCAGTATTGCCGAAACATTTATAGGACACCTTTCCAACCAGCACCTACGGCTTAAGTCGGGGCAAGGTGTTCGTTCCGATCAACATTGGGAACGTGATCCGAACGTTTCGGCGCATCATGAATCGGTGCCGTGTACTGAGCCAGGACAGCGCTATCCAATTGTCCGCGGCTTCGATGCTCAACAGGAACAAAATTTGATCTGAAAACGCTCGGACCACACATTCGACGAGCTTTCAAGAAAGCTTTGGGGCTCCCCGATAATGGCTCCACTGACATACTCTTACAACAAGAAACGCACTATTCTTTTGCCAAAATCATTGACGCTCAGCACACGGCACAGATCACACGCCTATAAAGTTCCAGAGCGGGCAGGGAGATTCTCGTCAAGCTCGGCCTGAACACGATAGCTGAAAGAGACCACGTCCATCAGTTAACTAAAACCATCCGAGAAGCAATTAGAATGCTACCATTAGCAAGAAACGTACAAGCGCTCCAAAATAAAGGAAGAGTCGCCCACGCCAGAGCCTTCGCGACAGAAGCAGCAAGCTCTCTCGACCGTACAGCTTTCGTGCATGCAGGGCACGAACTTGGAAACCACGCCTGCTCGATAGCAGTAATCGACGGACACGTGCGAACGTGCAACCACTCACGCGCTACACCAAGAAGCCAGAGCTGGCCGAAGAGGCAACGATCGCACTGGGCCTCAAACACTCGAGCTTGTATACAGCGACTCTGGAGCGGAAATTTGAGCTTTCGGCACGAGTGGGATAGGTGGAATTACCATCACTGAAGTAGGCTACGAATCTGAGTCAGAAGTACCATCTCCCACCACGCGATCGTATGACTCTAGGCACAGATGTGTAGTTTGAGGGGTCGCCTCCAGAATGTCAATTAAACCGGAAACGAGGCGGAGCGAGGACTCATTGATTGTGTCATGCCGCTTTTCCGCGCTACCCCACATATCAAGTACAAGGATCAAATCTTAATTTACAACGCGCTCAGCAAGTACGTTTATCTAGACAAACGAGAGCTCCGCTTCAAGGATCAGAAATTAATGCTGAGCCAGCCGGTCATGGTACTCTTGCTCTAGACAAATGATTCCCCCACCCCTGGCACATAAAGCACAGCGAAGCACATTACGCCAGACAAGATGTGTATGACTAGTGTAGACTTGAACCATATGCTGTGCGGTTGTGCATCGAGTGGTGCTTACGCCACGAACAAGGAATACTAGGCCAAGGTGCTAAAAAGTGTTTCACTACAAGATTAACTTTAGGCTGTCCAGGACGTCCGCGAGGCAGTGGAGAGCTTCTTGTGCCAACGTGGGTGATGCCCTCTACACCTGGAGCCTAGTCGCTTTTCTTTCAGGACCTCTCCTTTGGGAGGGAGTCTGTGAAAGAACTTTATTTTGTGCACGACACAGATAAAAATTGCCACCACCACTATAACAACTACAGGAATGCTTCGGTGAGGGAGTCGGTGTTTGGAAAGATGAGTGTCTACACCTAACGGAGCCACTTCGCCGCGAGAAGCAAGGAGTCGTACAGGTGGCAGACGTGGCTGGGCAGTCGTCTCTTAACTTATCGAGCATGAACTAGAAGAAAAAAACTGAGCACAGCGTTGGCCACAACGTAGCACCCGAACGAGCCATCGCGTTGTTCTGCTCTGGTGGTTCGCCTTCGCGGTGGAAGTCTTCGATATTCCCTGGCTGGCCAGCTCAGACCCTTGCGCAGCTACACCTTTGTTAGTGATCAAGCAGGCGATGTAAAGGTACATGCGAGAGCCATGGGCCATTCAGCGCAGTTGAGAAACCGCGTTGTCATCGCGCACCCCACCGAAAGCCTCGCGGACGTCAACCTCCTCAAGAACATGTACCTAGGGCCTTAGTTTGGCTTTTTTCAAAAGAACAAGGGCTTGTTTGTCCAGTATCACGCGCTTATTGCGGGAGATGATTACCATTTTTACGGAAAGCGTCAGCATTTACTTAAAAATCTTGTCTGTACCAAAAGATGCTATCACTGTCCACTTCGTCGAGGAGCACGGTGTCGTGTTAGAGACGCTGCGCCGAACAAAACCCCGCGAAGAATACAGCGTGCGCAGTGAAAACCGCAGCGTGCTGGCCGAAGTGTACAGAGCATAATTTTTTCGTGTGTTTTGGAAAGCTTCTTGAATGTGGCATTGAGTCATCGCACTGCAGTGGGTGAGTGCACAAGACAGTTCTTCTGGAGATCTCTTCCGGCCAAGCGCAACAAGCGTCGCCCTAAGGTCAGTGAAATAGCAAACAGCGCATTATATAATGTTTGCTGTTTGCTTGATATGATATATTCCCTGTCCTAGAACGGCGGAACCATGTAGGCTCTGCTGTAGTCGCATGGCCTCCGAGATGGCGCGCGCCCGCCGTCTCGGAGGCCATGGTAGTCAAGACGTGTTTTTCACAACGTCTCACAGATATATTGCAGTAAAACGGCAAGTTGGGCTAGTTGGTTGGGATTCATTTTTTCACTTGGTTGCAGCGAAACATACACGAGGACAAAGAAGGAAGCGAACAACACGGCGCTGACTCGCAACTATACTTTATTTGAAGAAGGTGACTTCTTTGTCCTCGTGTATGTTGCGCTGAAACCAAGTGAAAAAATGTCTCACAGATGGCAGCACATTATCTAACGTTTGCTGTGTGCTTGATATCCTCAATAAAGTTTATTCCTCCTACAAATCGCCGAATGAGCCTACAAACCGCCGAATGGGCTCATTTTCGCCGTGACATCTGCCGAACAAAATGCGTTAAGGAGACTCCTTCCACTACCTGACATTTATGTGGTGTCTTTTTCCGAGGCAGTTCCAAGTAACATCGTGGCTTTGTGGTAGGACACCTGCTTGCCACGCAAACGGCCCGGGATCGATCCTCAGTGGGACCGAAGATTTGTATTGTTCATTCTATTTGCATCTTTCTCGATTTTTCGCCCACGGAGAGACGCCGACACCGACGGCGGTATTTCTGCGAAACAAGCTCTCTAAGGCTATCGCGTTTATAATACAGTGGAGGTATGCAGGGACGCCCCATTAAGGGGACGGCCCTTAGAAATACTAGGTGGGGATCCCTAGTACGGGACCCCATTGGCATCGGCCGCCGCTTGGGCTCGTCCAACCAAGGCCTTTTGGGCCTGAAGAATGTCGTCTCCCAGTCTTCCCTGGTTAGATTGGGTATAGGGGGCGTAGCGGGATTAGAGGGGTATAGGCCTACACCATGGGGTGGATGTCTGAAGACTTCTCCCCACAGTGCAAGAGCAACTGCCGGAAAAGGCGGGATCGAAGTGTTTAAGAGCTGCCGGCCTTCCCCGCCACGGTGGTCTAGTGGCTACGGTACTCGGCTGCTGATCCCAGGGTCGCGGGATCGAATCCCGGCTGCGGCGGCTGCATTTCTATGGAGGCGAAATGTTGAGACCCGTGTGCTGTGCGATCTCAGCGCACGTTAAAGAACCCCTGGTGGTCAAAATTTCCGGAGCCCTCCACTACGGCGTCTCTCATAATCAGAGCTCGTTTTGGGACGTTAAACCCCACATAACAACAAGAGCTGCCGGCCACGGCATAGTATTTGTGTGGAGTCGGAATAGGAGCCGCTCCTCCCTTACTTAAGCCATTACACGTAATTGGATAAAGGTTGTGGTCAGATTGGTACTGATGAACTATATCGCGAGAAGTATATACCGGGTTGAATTCGAGGTCGTCCTGATAGGGGGATCTGAGTGGGAATGCCCAGTGAGAGTGAGCGCGTGCGGCGGCGTCGGCTGCCTCATTCCCTTTCAGTCTCATGTGACCAGGAGCCCAGACCATACGGCGGGGGGCAGGTTCCCCTGATAGTCAGTGTATTTCAATAATCGACAAGCTAGGTGCGCGACATAGCTGTTTTCGACGTTTTGACAGACCCCTCGCGAGTCTGAGATGAGAGTTTGCGATTTCGGATGAGAAATTGCCAATGCAATGGTGACTTCCTCCATATGGGTTGCGTTCCGGGCTCGAAAAGTGAGCCCGTTAACGGTTCGGTTCTCATGGATGACAGCGGCCGTATACCATCCCCCATGGTGTGGGCCGGAGGCGTCCACCGAGTTTCGATCGATAATGGCGGGCCAGGGCTTCCGCCCGCGCCAGGCACTGGCCATTATGGTTTTCTTTTGTCATATTGCTTGAAAGAGAACGGACGTGGATGGCGCATCTCCACTCTAACAGGTGTTGCACGCGCTCTTCCGTGACGTTGGTGTGTCTGATGTGTAAGCGGGCTAATAGGCGGCGACCAGCCACCGTGTTTGAGAGGCGAGTGTGCTGACTTGTGCGGTGTGCCTCTCAAAGCTCCCGAAAAAAGTTCATCATGCCCAGGCCCTGAAGGCGCTGGTTCGAGGTTTTGAAGGGGAGGTCGAGGGCCCACTTTACAATTTTGTGAAGGATGACTTCAAGTGCATCATCGCCTTGCTTCCGCAGGTGGACGTATGGAGTAGAATATAAAATTCTACACGTTACACATGCATGCGCTAGCCCTAAGGTATCCTTGCATCGTAGCATTTGTTGGAGATCCGGCGGACCATGCAGCCCACCTGGTCGCCCACCTTGTGGAGTTCTGCCAATGTGGTGTCTGACCGTCTGTTTTGATTTATAAAGAGTCCCAGTACCCGGATTTCTTCTTGTTCAGGGACTGGACCTGTCTCCAGCGAGAGTTCAATTTTGGCCGTGCACTTTGGCAAGGGGTGTATGTGCACAAATTCTGATTTTGAAGGTGAGAATTGAAAGCCGCACTGGCTAGCATAGCGTTCGACAATTTTCGTGGCTCGCGGCACGTTCGTCTCAATGTCTCCGAGTGAGCCCTGCGTAGCCCAGATGTTATCATCAGCATAAAATATCTCGGCCGTCGGCGACACACTTACGCGAAAGGCAGTCATCTTGCTGCCCCTAAATTTCATGAGACGACCTGGTCGCTATTCCCCCACTATTAAATACTGCTGGCTCTAGCCCTCAGCTCACCTTCTCTTGAGCGGGAAGAATACTGTGCGTGTGGGGGTAAGGCGATGACGCATTTGGACATTTCCTAGGCAAAAAGACGGCTAATTTCCCTTATGTAGTCCTGTGATTGTGTTCACTGCGAAATAAATACGCGTTACCTTTACTTTTCCTGACAAACGTTTTCACAAAGAGGCTACTAATATGTCGAAGGACACCTAACTTTCTTGTCTAGCTGATTTCATTCCCAATAAAAATTTTGAGAGTGGTACTTCCACTTTGTTTATACAGACACCTTTTGCAGATAAACATGTTCTTCAACAACGCCTCCGCGCTGTTGAGATGGTGTGCCATCGCCTGCTTGCTTCTGAGCTTTTGCGGAATGGTTGAGAATAAAATATCGAGGAGAAAAAAGTGGTTATCCCTCACCATCGTGGACGTTGCATATACGGTACGTGGTTTTACTATATAATAGATCATACCCCTGAAGAAAATATTGTTGCACAGGTTCAATATGTTTATACAGATATATTTGTGTTATTATAGTTATGCATTGCTTTTCTTCAAAATAGGAAGGAGGCTGGAAGTCGCTTGAGGCATCGCTTTAACATTGGCGAAATTGTGCCCTTATACCACGCGCTCAGAAAAGTTCTGTGCGTTCTGTGAGCAAGTGATTGCCGTAAATAAAAGAACACGCACAATTTAACAGACCGAAAATGAAAACTATTTACTTCGAAAACTAAAAGGGTGAAATTGCAAAGTTAAACAAGGGATACATTACAACATTAAATGCGCGCACTCTTCGCAGTCGCATAGCCGCTCGCACATCGCTCTCGCACATCGCACCGTCCGCACTGTCCATGGCACCCGCTCGCTTTCGTGGCTCTACGCGCACTCACGTCGTCTCCCACGCACTACTGCATCTCGTCGAACTGTGTCCAATCAGTTGGTCTCGCCGCGCTTTTTTTTTGTCTCGCTCACTCCTCCAATGCCACATGTCCACCGGCACTCACAGCCGCGCCGACGCACGTTGCCACCAACGCGGAAACACGCACATACACGCACTCACGCGCGCCGACATTTGCACAAAAAGTTCTGGGAACCGAGGGAAAGGACTACCCGGCCCGCGCAGGCAATAAATCACCATTCGCTTCAGTCGTCAAACGAGGAGGAAGCTCATTCAAACTGACGACAAACGCACTCACGCGGGAGGTCAGAGAAAGATAAGGAATAAAAAGAAAAATAGTAAGAAGATTCGCCAGCAGTCGCGTAAATTTCAAACCTTAAGGTTGCTGAACAATGTAGTCTAATGCAGTCCTATGAAGCTCGAAACAGCCCAAGCATTCGTTGAATTAGTCTAACACAGGAGGAGGGGCCGTTACCCTTGAGAAGAATTTGCTCGACGAGCAAGGCTCTCCACCCACTTATTCCGACGAGGTGTCTTCAGAGGAACGCCCCTTTTTATTTTGAGGATATTGATTGCACAGAACAAGTAAAAATGCCCTCTCTTGTTCATCGATCTCTAACAGGAAGTTCACCAAAAATCTACCGCACTCTCAAAGCAAAGCATTTCGAAGCCGTACGCGATTTCGCTTGGAATGACCACAGCCAGGGGGAGACAGGATAGGGCCCTTTATTTGAGACATCGTATTCATGAAATCGAAAACCTCGGAAGTCAAAAGTCCTGTGTCTTAGGCAAAGTACTCATTGTTCAGATATGTACTAGGCCCCAGCGGCATTGTGACAACGTCATAATCGACGAATAGAAGACCGCTGACATGTTGCAAGCTTGCGCCGGTTCATCTGTAAACGAACAATTTGTATTAGAAACTGCTACGCACTGCGAACATTAAATATAGTAAATTATGGGTTCTACATCCAGAAACCGTGATATGAGGATTCGGCACGTGTACTGGCCGCTGCCGCTGTTTGACCACCCGGCGTTCACTAACGTGGATTGAGAAGAGCAGTACACAGTCCTCCACCATGTTTGCCTCCATCCAAAACCCGACTAGAGTGGCCGGGATGGAATCTACGTCTTTCGGGTCAGCATTCAAGCACCGCAACCAGTGTACTGCCGCGGCGGCCCACAAGATGTTCTACGGCATCTCGTGCACGCTCAAGGCGTAACCAAAAGAAACAGCAAATACTCCTTAGTTGCTGAGGCTTCTGGCGGAAGAAAAAGTGAGGTTGTTCGAAATCCGGGCTATTAATGATGAAGAATAGCTGTTTGCCTTAATCTGTGCTTCGATTTTGATGAGTAATTGTCAATTCCGCCTTATTTGTCCGAAATACCCATCAACACTGTTCCGACCAGCACACCGCTTCCGATGCAGACCACGTCTACTGCAAGTGAAAAAACTTGTATTACGAGTGTTTTATTGTATAAATGTGAATCGCAGTGTTCAACACTTCCCTCTCCTGCACTTATCGAAGCGCCTCGCTCAGCTCCCTAGCATTTGCCTCCGGCAGTTTAGAAGCAAAAACAATTATGACTGCAGCTTTGCGGCATTTTCTATTCATGGATGAACATGTTCATGAGCAAGTCTGGATTTCGGAACGGAGCCACAGCTGCTGCGTTTGAAGGACACTGTTATCGTCCGTTAAAGTGAGGCCGTGATTGTGACAAATTCAACCCGCGCTATAAAATCGCATCGTGTAACAGTAGCCGAGAAGCTACTTGCATGAACAATATGATTTGTTCCAGTTGCACCTAAGCGCATTAACCTCTATGTATAAATTAAAGCTTTTCAATATTTGCTTGAATTAATTTGTCGCGCGGTAAAGCTTCCAACAAAAATTATGTAACCACCTAGGAATGCTGCATAATTTTTGGGCTCAGAGTTTAGCCCGATCTTATGCTTCGTTATTTTCGTTCTCTGTCGCATCGTTCGCAGTAAATTCAAGTGCGGTGACGGAACTTTCCGTCACACTGCAGTTGGTTTTAAGCACCCATTGTCTAACATTCTTCTGCAGTGTGTTAGGAGGTCCTTCCTCAAGTTGTAGGTCTTCCAGTTCATTAATTTCATATCCTGTATTTCATATTTCATATCCTAACGGGTTGTTTCATATCCTAACGGGTCCTGCAGTAGAATATACTTTACAATATTCTATTCAGAAAAACTGTCTAAAACACATAAAGACACCGCGTTGTCTTGGCCCGGGAATGCCTTTTTTCGAGACTTTAGAGGAACACTCATTCTGCCTTGCACTGCGCGTTGACTGGAACATTCACAATCATAAATATGTCCACTACGAGGTGAACACTCTGTGCATTTCAGTGGAATTCAGTGAGAAAGGAAATGCTCACTATTTTCGTCCAATGGTGTCAGACAAGAAGGACTAGACGGTTACTGAAACATGTTTTAGAGAGACTAGAAACATTAGCGCGTTGCAGGTAGGTCTTACAGAGAGATCCCAATGAAGGTATTTCCACGTTACTATACTTACTCTTCTCGCTTCTCTACATGTGTCGTCTGCACGGCAAGAAACATTTTCCACATTAAATCTAAACTATAGCCTATCACGCTACGACCAAGACGAACCATGTTGATAGTTGGTGAGATAACATTAAATTACATTTCTCAGGGCTTTTTGCGCTGCTCTTTTGTTTCCTTTTCTCCGCGTCGCTTCTACTCCACGCTCAGTTTACTTTTTGCTTGTCCTTTCATTGGTCCTAAGCAAAGTGCACCGCTCGCACTGTCTCTCCGTCTCATATAATCATAGCCTCAATGGACATCATTTTATTCCTTCGGTATCCTGTGCTTCAATGCCTTGAGCTCGAATTTCGGAAGTTGCTGCACGAGAGCGCCGTTATCTTCTTGCTATTACCGCTTATTTCACACGTTTTTATCGCCCATGTGCTATTGCTGCCGTTCCGCATTTACTCTGTATGTCCACCTCTTGACTGTTCCGATGATGTATGAACACCCCCCGCCATAGGCATGCCTTCGTATTTAGTGCTCTGAAACATGTATTTAGACGATAGACTATAGGCGTAAGAGGTGTTCTTGCACCTCTTCTGGACGTGACGTTGTGCCCGATGCTCAGGGAACAGGTTTTAAGCAAATGTGTCTTTTTTGCTTAGGCAAAACAACGCAACGCGTTCATTTTGTATTGTTCGTATATATGCCTGAATCGAATATTACCATACTATTTCTTTCAGGTTTGCAATTTTGCAACGTCTGCAGCATGTGCATGGCAAGCATTTGTGCTCACCGCAGGCATAGCACCACAGCCTATGTCCGCGACTCTTAAGACGCTAGACATCTCTGCCTACTGCTTTTTGTTCGTGTTAGTGGTAAGTTACTCGAACTCATTCCTAGAAGCAATATTTATAAGTGTATACGTGTTGATTGTAATCATAGAAGTATATATGGTGAAATAATTTGTGCAGAACACCCTTGTTGACAGTAGGCACCCCCCCCCCCCCCGGTCCCCCAC
This sequence comes from Hyalomma asiaticum, assembly GCA_013339685.2. Taxonomy (NCBI): domain Eukaryota; kingdom Metazoa; phylum Arthropoda; class Arachnida; order Ixodida; family Ixodidae; genus Hyalomma; species Hyalomma asiaticum. Next base: position 82,294,184 of record CM023487.1, on the reverse strand, counting down.
CAAAAACATTCCTGCAGATTCCGTACATTGCGTGAATCGGTGTCATGCAAAGCACTCAGTTATGAAATTGCCTACGATGAATTGTCTGACATAAAAGGGCAACTCCTGCAATTTTTTCCTTGTCCGCTAATCTAAGTCAAATTTTCAGTGTATGTTGTCCTCAGTACTGGAATAATGTATGCCAAGGCAGGTGATAGCAAGTCTTTTAGTTTTTCTGAAAATGAATTTTAAAAAATTTTAGCGGATTCCCACGCGGGCCACCCTGTGTTTCTGGCGTCATTACCTGCAACGGTACCTACCAGAGTAAGCGGGCCATCTAAAGCAAAACAGTGATACTGTGACGATGCAGTCACCACGGGGTATTTATTAGGCCTGGATGATGCGGCAAACCGGCCGAGCCCAAAGCATGGATGAGACGCGAGATCACAACCCACAATCGATGAAGAAGAAGCCCATGTGATGATGATTATGTACAGATGACAAAGAGTAGCGCATTAAGTGCCCACACTAATTTCCCCGGCGCGAGAGCGGCCACCCTGGCCGCAGCTTAAAGGGACGGAGACCGCCTTGCGAAAGGCTTCTTGCGGGAAACGTGAACGATCTCTGTAGAACGGCAGCGACGGTCAGTTGGAGCAACAACGGGTGTCACACGATAGTTTACAGGAGACGTCTGGGCCAACACGGTGTAGGGGCCAATGAAACGAAATTGAAACTTGTCGCACAATCCAGGAATGAAGATTGGTGTCCTGAGGAGCACTTCGTCGCCTGGGCGGAAAAATACCATGCGACGACTGGCGTCATAGCAATTCTTACGATCCTGTTGACTCGCTTCGGTGTTGATGCGGGCGAGCTGGCGAGAACGCTGGAGACGGGAGATGTATTCCTCACAGGAGGACGAAGGGGCTTTGATGGGCCCAGCGAAGAAAGATGCGTCAAGGAAGAATGAGGGCGAGCGGCCGTAGACAAGATAGAAGGGCGAGTAACCGGTTGTGCGTTGGACGGCGGTGTTGTACGCGAATGTCACGAAGGGTAAAAGGGCGTCCCAATTCTTGTGGTCCGGTCGTATGTACATGCTTATCATGTCAGAAAGCGTTCGACGAAATCGTTCGGTTAAGCCATTGGTCTGCGGATGGTAGCTGGATGTTGTCTTGTGTGTGGTTCCAGATGCTCTGAGGACTTCCTCTACGAGTTGCGACAGGAATGCTTTTCCGCGGTCGCTCAGGATGACGCGAGGAGCACCGTGGCGCAGAATTATGGCGTGGAGTATAAATTCAGCGACCTCGGATGCGGAGGCGGAACTCACGCACGCTGTTTCGGCATAGCGTGTTAAGTGGTCGACGGCTGTGACAATCCATCGTTGACCATTGACGGTGACCGGAAGAGGACCGTACAGATCAACACCGACGACTTCGAATGGTTGACAGGGGCAAGGTAGCGGCTGAAGCTGTCCGCTCGGAGCAGATGTAGGGAGCTTTCGATGTTGGCAGAGTGTGCAGGAAGCGACATTCCGCGCCACACTATTAGATAAGCCAGGCCAGTAGAACTGAGCTTTGATGCGGTCGTACGTTTTCTGCACACCAAGGTGACCAGCAGTCATGTCGTCGTGAGCGGCTCTGAGAATGTGGGCCCGAAGATAGCGAGGCAGAACAGGCACCCAGCGTTGACCGTCTGGATGGTAGACATGGCGGTATAGAACGCTGTCATCGAGCTTCAACTTTTCCAACTGTCGACGAAGGCGGGCGTCAGGAGGAAGGGAAGCTCCTTGAAGACGATCTATGGTGCGTCGACAATAAGCGTCCGAAAGTTGATAAGAACTAAATGGCTGGTGGTTGTTCGGGGGCACGGGATCTAGCGACGCTAAGGACGAAGGACACGAGGTCGGAGTATTCGAGGGCGTGTCACGGAAGTGATCCGAATGGGCACTGTATGGTGTAGTAGGCAGCGGACAGCGAGAGAGCGCGTCTGCGTCCATATGTTTTCTGCCGCTTTTATACACAACCGTGAAGTCGTATCTTGCAGGCGAAGAATCCAACGACCGAGGCGTCCGGACAAGTTCTTGAGCGTCGAGAGCCAGCACAAAGCATGATGGTCCGTGACGATTGTAAAATGGCGGCCGTGAAGGTAAGGTCTGTACTTCTGGACTGACCAAACGACAGCTAGGCATTCCTGTTCAGTGATAGTATAATTTTTCTCGGCATTCGTCAGTACGCGGCTTGCGTACGCGACGACCCTTTCACGTGAAGACTCGTCGCGCTGTAAGATAATACCACCAATGCCGTGACCGCTTGCGTCTGTATGCAAGAGTGTAGGTGCGGCTTCGTCGAAGTGTCGAAGTACTGGTTCAGACGTAAGTGCGCGCTTAAGATGTGTGAATGCCGATTCACATTCTGGAGACCAGGAGAAGGGTACACGAGCAGCAAGTAACTTATGCAAAGGTGCAGCGATGGAGGCGAAGTCTCGGATGAATCTCCGAAAATAAGATGCGAGACCCAAGAAACTTCGCAAATCTTTGGCCTTTTCAGGACGAGGGAAATGCACAACTGCCGAAACCTTGTCAGGATCAGGACGAATTCCATGCTTGCTCACAACGTGGCCCAACACCTTGATATTCTTGCTGGCAAAACGGCACTTTTTGGTGTTCAGCTGGAGGCCGGCGTTGGCGAGACACGTAAGAACTTCGTCCAGACGTTGCAAGTGCTGCAACAACGTTGATGAAAAAATAACAATATCGTCCAAATAGCACAAGCAAGTCTTCCATTTCAGCCCACGGAGAACGGTATCAATCATGCGTTCGAATGTTGCGGGAGCATTACAGAGGCCGAATGGCATGACGTTGAATTCGTAGAGGCCATCTGGCGTAGAAAAGGCTGTTTTTTCTTTATCATCCTCGTGCATGGGTATCTGCCAGTAACCCGACAGTAAATCAAGACTTGAGAAGTACTCGGCACCCTGCAGGGAATCCAAGGCATCATCAATTCGTGGCATCGGGTACACATCCTTGCGCGTTATCTTGTTGAGTGCGCGGTAATCCACGCAAAAGCGCACAGAGCCATCTTTTTTCCGTACAAGAACAACAGGAGATGACCAAGGACTGGTAGATGGACGTATTATATTTCGTTGTAACATGTCGGCGACGTTCTCTTCGATGACTTTTCGCTCTGCAAGCGATACGGTCGGCGACGCACGATGGATCCGCTGTCTGTCTCTATCCGATGCGTGGTGATGGGAGGCTGCCCCAATGAGGCCGAGTGCACGTCAAACAACGACTTATGTTTTTGCAGTAGAGCTAGTAACTGCTCTGACTCTGAAGGCGTCAGGTCTGAGCTAATGGCAGCGGAAAGAGTAGAGGGAGGGGCGGAAGTTGCAACAGAAGGAGCTGCAGATGAAGCTGTCTCGAGGGAAACGACGGAGCCACTGGTGCAAGCTAGTATAGCGCCTTTAGGAATAAGCACCTTTTTTGATGTCGGATTGGTCACGCTGAGATGTTCTGAGCCATTGGCAAACCGAACTAGGCCCGTGGCGAAAACAATGCCTCTTACTAGCCAGCGTGCAGATGGAAGAGCGAGCACGTCACCTGTGTCAATGACATCAGACGTGATGGCAACAATCCGCTGAAGGCCAGGAGATATCTCGATGTCGGCTTCCGCAAGCAAGCGAAGAGGTGCGTCATTTTCAGAGTCCTGCGCATAAAGCGAATTGGTGGTTTCGTCCATATGAAGAACACGTTCCCGGCAGCAGATGTAAGCAGATGCTGCAATACTTCAATTTCAGAAGAGCTCAGTACATCGTTGGCTGGCACCGCCACTTTTGTATTTCTGGCACCACCTCCATACTTCGCATGGTGGCGCGGCTGTGACGGCATCGCATACGCTGAACGAAACATCTACCCGTTTCAGTTTCGGTCTGAACATGCAGTTATTTTGGTTATCTTAAATTATGGATGAGTTTCTGAGCAAAGTGAACGAACCTAGCTGTTTCAGGGCTATCAGTACTATTGGAAGACATCGATATCATAATACAGTAGAAAAACCACCGGAGTTGTCCTTTAAGCGAAGTTTCACAGGTAGGATTACGGTCTTTGCTTGTGCAAAGAGTACGAATGCATGGGCGTCTGCTTCACGTGGGCTAACCAGGAATGTCGACAGCACCATGTCGCACTAATGGTAGCCCATGGTACTACGAAACGTTGGCGCTCAGGTCCGTGCAGATCACAGACGATTTTTTTGTGTGTAGAGGTAACATGCACGCTATGGTCGCTGATGGGCCTATTATGAACGTCGTCGTTTGTTGAAGTATATTCCTACGGGATCGAGTGAACTTTGACAAAAGAATGCCGAGTCATAGTAAAACACAGGTATTGTTTATTGTTACAACAGCAGCGCAGTTCACGTTACAGGAAATCCATCATTGCAATTGCCGGTGTGGTAGCTGTATGTGTACACCGAGTGAGAGGAGCTACCGTGGCCTAGTGATAACGTGCTTCCTGGCACCTCAGTGTCCCGCGTTCGATGCCCACATGCCCTACTTGTTGGTAGGTACCTTGTGTCCCTGTGTGCTTGTTATGTTTCTATTTTGATCACAAGCTATGACTATTGGTATACATTTTGTATTTTAGGTGTTATAATGTATATGCTAGATGCTGATTTTAGTTCATCCTTTTTGTTTATTGATATCATATCTTGAGAACTTGACGCACAAATACGGCGCCGACCACTCCTAGGTGGCGTGAACGTCCAATATGCATGGTTGCAAAGCGAAGCAGTCCGGCATAATCACAAAAACAGTAGTTCTACCAGAACAGCAACGAAGAAGCACACATGCATTGTACATGTATGACAAGTTCGAACACACGGCAGTGCTCTCAAGAAGACTCTCTAGTTAATAAATAGGAATTTCACCAGTATAAAAACGCCCGTAGTCAGCGAACGGCGCCTGGCGTGGTGCCACGAGAGTACTGCGCAACATAACAATACAGTAACCTGATAAAAAATCACAGAAATTACAAAAAGCCGAAATGTATTAACAAGCAATGTGGTAATAATGTCTAGCAATGTCGTCTTTAAGTGCAAAGCATTTCGTAGCGAATTTCGGCGACTTTAGAGCGTGTTTGTGCATCTAGCCATCTATGACTTTGTGCTCTCCGGGCCGTTCGTTAACGAGATGTATGCGGAAACTGGTATGGAACAAGACTGCATGACGATCATAAATGACCGAGCATAACATGAAAATCTTGACATGCGTTATGAGCGGCATGATTTATATGCCATGGTCTTGATGCTCTCCTGGCCGTTTCGTTAACCGGGATGTATACAAACATTGGTATGGCGCAAGAGTACTGCATGACGATCATAAATGACACGACATAGCGTCAAAATCGTGATATGCATTTCATGAGCGGAATGATTTACGTGCCACGCGTTTCGTTAATGGGATGCATACCAAAATTGCTATGGCTCCACACTACGGCATGACAAACGTAAGTGACAGGTAATAACATTACAATCATGACATCCTTGTCATGTGCGGCATGGCTTACACGCCACAGTCTTGGTGTTCTTGCGGCCGTTTTGTTAACCCTATATCTACCAATGTCGGTTTAGCGAGACAACAATACGGATCCATTTTACGTTCCCGATGTGTACTTTGCATTTGCTTGATTCCCACTGCACGTGGGATCGGCCATTTCTTTTTAAAGGTTTTAGTGCTTTCAAAGCGTATTTTTGCAAAGCTGTCGTCGGCCATGGGCCTACAAGTTTCCTTAATCTGAATGTCGGACGGCCGAATGTCCTTGACTGGTCCTCGATTGACATAGGACTGTATGAATTTCCAACACCTGTGGCTCATACCCGCATACAGCAGGCCGAGCATTCTGGGTGTGAGCCACACATAATTTGGCTATGATTAATCTTGACGTACATGACGAGTGTATCATGTTAGTGGTGTAAAAATTAATCGTCCTTGTTCGTCATACGTTTGTAACCTACCATGCAAGTATTCGAGTATATCAGGCGATAGAGACGACAGGAAAAGCACCAAGACGTAGTTTGATTTTGGGATTTGACGTCCCGAAAACACAATTTCAGTATGAGAGAGGCGGTAGTGTAGGGCTCCGATATTTCGACGACCTGGGGTTCGTTAACGTGCTTGAAATCGAACAGTACGTGGGCCTCTACATTTCACCTTCATCGAAATGTAGCCGTCGCGGCCGGGATCCGGTCCCGCGACCCTCGGATTAGCAGCCGATTGCCATAGCCACTTAAACACCGTGACGGGGCGACACAGAGACTTAGGCGACTTGATAGATAGATAGATAGATAGATAGATAGATAGATAGATAGATAGATAGATAGATAGATAGATAGATAGATAGATAGATACGCCAAAGTGACTCAGGTTTGCGAAGAAATGCTTCGCATTTAATAAATGAACGTATCCTGCGATATTTTACCATATGCCGTTCGTTAACTATAATGTAACTGTTGGAAATTAACATAAGAATAAGATATCAGACGCGGCTGCTTCCGCAACTGGCGCCAAGGAGCTTGGGCACATCTATCATCATCATGTGTACAGCTTTTCATTCTCGCCATTAAAGTCGTTCGAAGGTTGTCTAGCGGCCTCCTCCTTTCTGGTGACTATACTGACCGAGGTCGGCGTTCCGCAGTATATGGTGCCGAAACCCTACGGGACAACGAGCGGCTCCCAGCGGCTTGGACAACGAGCGACGGCGACGACGGGTTCTTTCTGGAAGCTACAGCCGGAGCAACCTGATCCTCATCGGAACCGCACCCAGGCCATCAACGCGTGGAGCGGGCGACCGTACACGTAAGCCGTAACGAACCATGGAACGCTTGAAAGCTAAACGCGTTGCTAGACGAACCCAGTCAACGAGAATTATAAACGAGGCCGCGACACTGTTGGAGAGTGGCTGCAACGATCGAACGGGGATCACCAAGTTCTAGATAAGCTCGAAGTGAGCCGAGACGAGCTTCGGAAGATAAATTCTCAGCTCGAGGACGTGATCCCCATCGAAGATCTTGAAGGGGAATGCGAATCGGCCGCCAATTATGACGTTATGACGATCAGACGCTGGAGACACTAACGCGTCTCCGGTGCCGTCCTCGAAGAAATTAGCGTAAGCGACACGGCGCAGAATGCTCCCCCGACAACGCTGAGTACGCCGCAAGCTCCAACATCATTCGCGTCCCAAAGCTTTGGACCGCGCCTCCCAATGCTGACCGTAAAACCATTTCATGGGGACGTGTGTCAATGGACATCGTTTTGGGAGCAATTCAGTGCTGCTGTCCACGCCAATTCAACGTGAGCACGACGGATAAATTTCATTACTCCGCAACTACTTATGAGGGGAAGCAGCAGCTGCCATCGCTGGACTACCAACGACTGAAGCTTGTTATGAGAGTTCCATCCAGCTGCTAATGGAGAGGTTCGGCGACAGAAACACCTCAGAGCACTCCGCGAACTACAACCTGTGAGGTCTCCGTCAGACACGAGAAACCTGCGCATGCTTTACGATGGGGTCTAACTGAATGTCCGAAGCCTCAACGTCCTGGACGTTCCGACTAGCAGTCTTGCGGCGATGCTCTACGACATTATGCTTCAATTCCTGCCCCAAGAAATCGTGGTTGCGTTCCACCGCTATAGCCGTCTCCAAGATGACGCAAACTGCACGAAAACCGCTTCTTCTGAGGAGGCAAGTACATCGTTTTGCAAGAAACTCAACCAACTCTTGCGATATACTCAAATAGAGCTCGAAACTAAGAGAGCAGTCCGCTCCATCGGCGTTCTCCGTCAGAGAAAGCGGGTACCATAACAAGCATGTCCCGTCGTCATGGGTCTTGCATGCGTCGGAAGAAACAAAGCTAAGGCGCCACCGATGTTTCTTTTGCAAGTCGACCAACCATGATACCGAATCATGCAACGCTCCACTGACCATAATAGAGAAAAAGAAACGACTGGCTAAATCTATGCGGTGCTACCGATGTACTTTGAAGGGCCACCGCGCCAACGAGTGCCGGCGAAGGTTGGTGTGCACAGCATGCAAAGGCAGACATGCTTCAATGATGTGCGACTCAGTTTTTCGAGCAACAAGCGGTCAGAAGTCAGTTAACGTCGTGTCTGATGCTACCAAGCCAACAAAAGTAGAGCGTCCACAGTCGACTGACGTCACAAGCTGTCAACTTGATGGATGAAGCCGTCAATCTACAGACCTTCCGTTCCTGGATCGTCGGTTTCCACGAGGCGCCTTATATCAGACGCATTTTTTACGGAGGCAGTCAACGCACGTTCATAAAGGAGGACTTGGCGAGGCGATTGCGACTGAAGATCGTAAGAGAGATGAGCCTATCTGCGAACACCTTAGGATCAGACGCTCTTTCTCAGGTTACAAACTGCAATGGCGTGGAGGTTCTTCTACGTAGCCAGTTTGACGGCAGCGAGCACATCATTGAAGCTATAGCCATTCCAGTGATTTGTCACGACATCCCTGCAATGGCTATGGAATGTTCCTTCGCAATGAAGCTGCGTCAGCAAGGATTTCAACTTGCGGACGAAGAAACTAAGCCTCGAGGATCTGGAGACAAAGGCGTAAGTATGCTCATAGGATCCGACCAACTCTGGAAGATCGTGAGTGGCGACATCATACGTAGCACGGAAGTGGAAGGATTGGTCGCTGTCAAGACCACTCTCGGCTGGACGCTACAAGGTCCTGTGAAAAAAACGAGCTTCGTTAACGGAACATCCAAAGTTATGATCTGAGTCCTGCGAGTGCAAGCCGAAGAAGCTCAAGGACTGGAACAAAACATGCTGGAATCTTTTTGGACTTTGGATGCTATGGGTATCGCGCCAAATGAAGCAGCCCGTGGCAACGCGGGCACTTCTGTTTTCCAGAGTAACAGTGTAAAAACTGGGAAACGGTACCGAGTGACCGTACCGTGTAAAGAACCAGATATTCAGTTGCTACAAGACAACTACAGCGTCGCACTCTATTGTTTACGAAATCTGGTGAAACGCATCTCAAATTCCGAAGGATTGCTAGAAAGATGTGATGCGGCGATTCGTCAATACCTGATTTGCGGACATGCTGAAGTTGTACCTGACAAGAAATCCATACGTGGCCCTGCGTACCACATTCCCCACAGAGAGATTATCCGCGAGGACTCGATCACAACCAAGCTGCGCATAGTCTTTGATGCCTCCTCATACGCCAAAGGCGACAGATCTCTGGACAGTTGCCTCGAAACTGGCCCAAATCTAAACCCGGTCCTATTGCAAGTTCTCCTTCGCTTCAGATGTTGCCTAGTGCCTATGACTGCAGGACATCGAGAAGGCATTCCTGCAAGTTGAGATACGAAGAAAGGACAGTGACATGTTCATATATCTGTAGTTTGACGAAAGACCCGATGTCCATTTCAAGGAAGTAGTGGTAGTGGTTTGGCGAATGACCAGAGTCTACTGCGACTCTTGCCAGATGTACTGCGATCTTTGGATCTACTGCGAGTTCGTTCATGCTTACGGCTACTATGCAGCATCACTTGAAGGCACAAGCCCAGCCCGAGAAAAGGGCCGTAGCACAGTTACTTCTGAAGTCATTTTACGTGGATGATCTCTTATTTGGAGCGAATGTCTGAGCGAATGACCACAAGAAAGCTGATGGATGATGCTGGCATGCCCTTAAGGAAATGGAGTTCAAGCTGTAAGCAACTAGAACGAGTGTTCTATTCCAACGGTGACCTTACGCCTGTAAGCAATGAGAAAGCTGCACACCAAAGGAAGTTCTAGGAATGGGTTGGTCGAAGGAAACGGACTGCTTCATCTATAGCCTGGAGAATGTTTCTACTTTCTTGGAAAAGGCAAAGAACACCAAGCGTTTTGTACTCCACACCGTGTCAAGGATATATGATCCATTAGGCTTTCTTGCACCGTATGTAGTACGATGAAAAATGCTGTTTCAAGAGCTATGGATTTTGAAGGTCGACTTTGACGAAGATCTTACTCAGCATATTGTGGGAAAATGGCACGACTGGAAAAAGGATTTGATTCATTTGCCGAAAGTGCACGTTCCCCGTCACCTCATGAGCGGAGTTACATAACCACGGCAACACCGTTACAGTGGGCATTCCAAACTCGCCCAAGTTAATCTGGCAGCTAGCGAAGGTTCCAGAAGTGTACTGAGGTGCCAGCAGAGTGGTGCGCGCCTGTTCAGTTAAATTACCGGGTGGCAAAGCTTCAAGTAGCCAGTGCAGAAGCTGCATCGTCCAGAACTAGATGCCGCCACTTTTTAGGCCCCGGAGGGTGATGGAAATTAACAGAAGAATAAGACATGAGGGGCGGCTGCTTCCGCAACTGACGCCAAGGAGCTTGGGCACATCTATCATCATCACGTGTACAGCGTTCCATTCTCGCCATTAAGTCATTCGAAGATTGTCTAGCGGCCTCCTCCTTTCTGGCAACGATACTGACCGAGGTCGGCGTTCCGCAATAGTAACAAAATCGGTATAGCGAGACAACGATGCAGATCCAGCTTACGTTCCTGATGCGTGCTTCGCATTTCGTTGATTCCCTCTACGCGTGGGATCTGCCAGTTTTTTCTAAAGAAACAAAGTGTCAGATGGACGGACTTCAGCGATTTTGAAAAAAAAAAAATAAGTAACATCCATGTCTAATTACTTTCCTTATTACTGACATATTGAGGTTATTTTAAATTGCGAGTTTGTAGTTACAGAAATCACCATGCCGTACCAGTTTTTGGAAGAAATGAGACAGTTCTTCTTTGGACTCTGCCTTCTGAAGAAATCCGGCATTTTTTCCTCATGGAACCGTGACTCGCCGCAAAAAGCGCTGCGGAACTGACGTGCGAACGCAAAGTTCGCTGGTAACGTGTTCCATTGGATGTAGTGGTCAATTGAAAATGCATGGGCTCTCAAAAGTGGCCATTGCCTGTTTAGCGGTGATAAATAGGTTTATTCTTACACCGAGAATAAGAAAAGACAACGGTGACTACTACCTATAAAGAGCATCGAGACTTTGTAGCCATAGGGATGGATATCAGAAACGGCGCATCAACCACTTCGAATTGGCAGCCGGCATCTCACATAACCACGAGAGGGCTCTAAATAAAATTGTAATTACTATATATTAATTAAGCAGTACAATGAGAACTTTTCTTACATTTCCCGACTTCTGCATTACCGATCACCTTATTTCTAAAGAGTTTTTCTCTGCTTCTTGAACAGCCTACTTCTAAGTATTTTTGAAAGCGTTCGCTGAAACACCACCTATTTTCTTTATTTTTAATTTCAGATGGTAGCGCCGTTCCTAAGCGTTTACTGCAAGTGGAGGCAGGTACCTGCGTCATTCCTCATTTGGGGAGCTCATGGCCTTCAACTCGCTTCATTAATGAACGACATGCTAATCATGACGTCGAGAGCTCTGGTAAGTGCGACATATTCTACTTATAAGAAGTGTCACTCATTCGGCAGCACCCTGTCACAAGCTTACTTTCACAGAACATTAGTAACTGATAGCCTGAAGGAGGGCACAGGTTTAAACAGGACAGCGCTTGTCACAGCAACGTAGATGGAGCTGATAGCTATAATTACATTGAATGCGGGATGAAAGCGATAGAGCTTTTTAGGAAAACCAGAGCGCAAAAAAGGATGTTTACACACAGAGAAAGAACTGCACACCACAAGGGCTCTTGTTGAGAAAAAGCAGCTGTTGCTACTTGGGCAGACAGTGGTGTGGACCATAAGCATGAAGACGCAAAAATCGATATCATTTAATGTCGATGTGAGCTCTGTGTTGAAGCACCTATTTTGGGAGTGTTTATGGCGATCACTTACTCAGGTGTGTAGAAGAGAAAGTGTAAATGATCAATCGCTTTTGGAAGAGTCTACTGAGGTCGGCTAGAGAACGAGAATACCGGTATAATGATGGCCATTTCGGCTCCAACACCTCGTGATCAGCGCTCTTCACTACTGCTAAAACAGGGTCCCGCTGCTACATATGTCCCCTTTTCCCACTATTTAACCCGAAGGAGGCGGTATTCCATCCTGACCACCGGAGGGGCAACGGGTCGTGACGGGGTACGACGCGGGTCACGTGGACCGCCTGGAGGCAAAGGTGGCACGTCCCCGAGTGGGGGTGGACCATTTCGACGTTACAGAAAACGAGAACTCGGTGACGTGATGAGAAACATGGTACATGGGAGCAAACGCAAACCTTGTAGTGACGGTAGGGAACCGGGACGATGTTCCCTTTTGTACGAGAGGGCAATGGTAAATATGTGCATAGGCAGATGCGGTCCTGTCGGTATTTTGCAGAATTTAATTGTTCAAATTGATCGAGCATACTGCGTGATTCCTTCAGCTTACTGCGTGATTTCAGAAGCATGGCTCAAATGGGAGGCGCATGGCCAGTATAACAAAGTGGCGTTGATTCTGCTGCACGCTTCGCTGCAATTTACAAGAACAAGGAATACGCTGGCAGCGTGTCGCTTTTGTATTACTTGCATGCGTGACGAGCGCAAGCACTACATCGTATTTGAAACTTTCAGAATAAAGGCACATCGCAAGCATGTCCCCCACCGTTTCGTTGATAAAGTTCGTTGTGCTTAGGTCTGCTGATGATGGACAGTAGGTTTCTGGTGAACAATACGGCATTAAGAAAGGACCATGTAAGCGTAAGGAACTCAGCGGGGGAGGAGGCAGCAGAGCTCTGTCGGTGCCGGGCCGTGCGGTGCCAGCCACGGCACAAGACGCACCGCACATCTCGCGCCATTTGGGACTGGTCAACGGTTACCGCGAACCGAGAGCGCAGGAGGCGGTTCTCAGAAGGGGTCCCGCGTAGGGGGGGTGAACCCATGACGGGCGCAGCTCTTCTCGGAACAGAGACCTGCGACGGTCAGCGCGAGATTGTTTGCACGTGGGGACGCCGCCTCCCCCTCCTTTACAAAAACGGTGCGGTGCGCTGGAAGAGGGGTCTTTCTGGCAGACGAGCTTCGATGCAGCCCTCGAGTCTGTCGAAGCCGGGCGTGGCCCGGGCGGAAAGTTCCATTTTGTAAATATTGTTCCCTGTGTACAATCTTTCCTTGCGTGCTTAACCTGTAAGTCTCTCTTCAAGAACTTCCTCGTCGGACTCCTCACTTCAGCGTGGTATTCGGCTACTGGCTGCACGGAAGGAAGAACTCGCAAAATTACGGACCGTTACAAAAAATGTACGACAAAAACAAACGCCGAAAACTATCGCGCTGTATACCACGCCGCAAAACATAACAAGGCAAGCTGAAGTGTGTAGTATCAAAAGCACCAGCGCAAGGATATTAGGCTGTTTCTCGCTAGGTAGTCCTTTTAGATAGTTTATATACGACCACTGTTTTTCAGTGTAAAATGTACGAAACTTTGTTATTATCGACGTAATGACGATAGTCTACTTTCGGGCTGCCGAATGTAACGGTCTCCGTTTTTACAGGGGATGCTGCTATCACAGGAAAGAATGGCATTGAAATGCCTTGCTCGCGTTTTGCGACCACCAAGTTCGACACCACAGGCAACCGCGTGCGCTTCATTACGCACAGCGATGGCTTTATGTGCGGAACAGGACCGTAGTTATCTGCGCAATGAAGGCTTTGTAGTACGTATGTGTAGTGTTTAAGAGCCCATTAGCGCCAGGACGTATGTTCATGAAAGGTATAGCACGTTGGAGGCAATCTTCTGGAAAAATGCGGCAAATCCCGTTCACTGTAGGAAGAGATATCTTGTGAGGCAGTGACCGTGGAAATTGTGTATGCCGAATTATTCACTATTAAGACAAGTTTTACTAGTAGCATTAACGTGTCCGACCAAAATTAATAGTTGTATGCGTAACGCGTGCTTATGAGGCGCGTCGACAGCATATGTCGTCGTCATCATCATCATCATCAAGCAGCAGTAGCCTGTCTTCTGTTTTGCAATGCATTTCCCGCGCTAACAAAGGAAGGCAAAGAACAAAAGGAAGACAGACGACAGGACACCAGGTACGCGTCCTGTCGTCTGTCTTACCTTTTTATTTTCTTTCATACTTAGCGCCGGAAGTGCATTACAAGTATACATTCCAACTACGCCAGCTAACCGCTTTCAGTACTGTGTTATGTGCACTGCTTGACGAAGGACTCTCCCAATGGTCTCAGCTTTTTCCCTCTCCTGCGCGAGCTGATTCCATTTAACGCCTACGGATTGCTTAATTGCATCACCCTATCTTACTCCCTGTCGTCTACGGCTACGTTTCCCCGCTCTCAGTTTGACCATGTTTGACCTGCGTCACAATGACGTAGTTGGGGGCTGATGTCAAAAGCGGATCGACACCGGATCACGGGAATGGCATGGTGCGAGTCTTGTTGTTATGTGAGGTTTAACGTCCCAAAACTAGCTCTGATTATGAGAGACGCCGTAGTGGAGGGCTCCGGAAATTTTGACCACCTGGGGTTCTTTAACGTGCACTGACATCGCACAGCACACGGGCCTCAACATTTCGCCTCCATCGAAATGCAGCCGCCGCAGCCGGGATTCGATCCCGCGACCTTCGGATCAGCAGCCGAGTACCATAGACACTAGACCACCGTGGCGGGGCATGGTGCGAGTCTCTCTGCGAGGTAACTAGTTAGGGATTGCCGCCGCCACCAGCCTGTTTTTTCGGAAACCTAGCATCGTTACTTTTGCTGGTGTAATCTCATCCTTAGAGGAGCGAAGCTCCATAGGACCTAGCCTTGTCGTTCTGCGCGACCGTCACGCTACACAAAACGGAAACCAAAACTGAACACCGCACAGAACAATACGAGTGTGCGTGAGCGTGCTGTAACTCTCTTTCAGCAATGAATTCTGTGCCAGCTCGCCGATGCAGGCAGCGTCTGCTGGCGATTTTCTTGGTTGAAATAAAAACCTACTGTTCGCGCTGCACAACCGTCCAACGGCCACTCCATACATGTAGGCACTGGATCTCGACCTGCAATGCAGTGCCGTTGGGAGATTTCTGTTGTGCATAGTTGAACAATAAGGATTCGCAGCGTGCGCGTTAAATAAAAGTAATCCGGAACTCGGCACGATCTACGACGTGGGAGCGCAGGAACCTCACAAGGACCAGGAGTATGAACGACTACGCGTATGTATATATACACACGCGTTGTCACTCATTTACATGCGTGAGTGGGAAGTGTCACGGGTGAATTACGGTAACACCGAACGATCCCCAGTGCTTCGCCCATTCGTCATGATTCACTTCATGTACATACGAGGATTTTTTTTTTCTTACGGCGTCAAGCAAAGCTGCACAAAATTATTTCTAGTGATATCAGTCCATATGTATTGTTCCAAACATTCAGATAAGAGCGCTTCAGACACGCTTTAACCACAACTGGCCTTACACAACAACCGTCGCCGAAACCGATATCGTTTAACGATATGTACCCCTTCGGAACAGCCGCAATAGAGGCAGAGTAACGCGATTCCTCCTCACCTCAGGGGACCAGGACATCGGTTACCTTTACGCCCTACAGCATTTCTTTCTGTGTCGGCATGCTTGGTACGCGCTCATTCGAATCGGAAGCTAGAGCAAGCGGTATGTATTTACCTTGTTTAACTCAAGTAAACTATATCATTAAGAAATTGTCAATGCCTACCGGGGTCTTTTACCAAAGTTTATCAACAAATTATCGCATGTAGTATATAATAAAATAGAAAGCAGTCCGTATGAAACCTCTATTTTTAAAAAATATGGCGTCTTTACGACGACTGTTACGTTGCGGTTTGGGTCAGCCTCTACAGCACAAGTCGTGACACCTACCTCTACAGCACAACCGCCTCTACAGCGCAACTAGTGGCAATCGTATCATTTCTAATTTTCATTCTAAAAATATTTCGATTCGTTTAACGAAAGGATCCTATCGCTACATCCGTTGTAGTCAGTCTGAATCAGAGCGCGTGGAAGCGGTTAAGCTGGAGTGGAAGAGTAAGAAAGAGAGGCACGCCATAGAGGAGGGCTCCGGAAAATTTCACCATTTGGAGTTCTATGACCAAGTGGGATTCTGACATGCACATCAACCTAAGTACAGGGGCCTCTAACATCTGGTGTCCATCGACACTCGATCGCAGCGGAAGCGAATAAATTTGAAAGCACCACACCACTCTTATGGAATATCGCGGAGTGGGGCACAGAAATCCTACACTGCAATGTTTTACGCGAATTGTCCTTGGATGGATCGCTGATAAGCGCCCCCGAAGCTAGGCATGCGCACTTCCTCGTAGCGGCTCACGTATGTTAAACATAGCGCGTTACCAATGTGTATCGCAGCTTTCGCCTCTTCTGTTACATGAGCGCTACATCCACCAAGTTTTCACAGGACGGCAATTTTCGAATTCTAGTCCGAAGTGTAAAATAATACAGTACTGTTCCATCAGTAAGCTGCTATTTTATGCATGTATTTTTCAGATAAGCCTACCTTATCACTACGGTGATCGATGGGTTATAGCCGCAAACATGACAGCTGCTTTTCTCGTGGATGGGAGCTTCATTTTTTCTGGCCTTCAGGATATTCCTGCGGTGCGGCAGCACAATAACAAGGTAGGGCCGCCCGCTATGCGTTAGTGGCTTGTCATGTGGCCTTATCAATGTCATGGGTGGCCTTGTTAGAAGCTGTAGTAGCTAGTTTTTCTAGCGCAGTACCACACACCCTTTTGGGTGGTCGTAAAAGCACACAAGGTTATAGGCACAAGAAATAACAAACGCACAGGTATTCGCAAACTGTAAGGGTTGCTCGTAAATGTATTGGAAATTGAAGGCCACATTGTCCATTATCACATGAACAGCGTAATTCGTTCGAACGAAAAAAAAACAATTGGGTAAAGATGTCCGAGGACAACGACATGACCTTTGCTAAGGTGGAAGAAAAACCATCGGTGTTTACAGCGAAGAGCACTACTGTGAATTTGACTCAAGGAATATTTATAGCCTGTTGATAACTGAAAATGCTTCACATGCGGCGCCCAACAACTCCGCTACGAACGTAGAGACACTACTTTATGGTACAGGTCAAGAGAGGCTATACTATAGGTCAAGAGAAGTCATCAATATGCAAGCCTAAATTAAAACCATTGTTTTATCGTACTAAGAAGCATATGGGGCACGCTCAATAGAATCGTCACAACGTGCGTTGCACTTCGATATCTTTAAGAGACAAAAGACAAACATTAAATAACTCAATAATTCCATATACATAAACGGGCTCACAATAATGCAAGGTCTCGCTATGCATTTGGTGCTTGTTGCTGAATTAAACTGGCTCACTGACATTTCAGAAGTCGAGCCGGACGAACGAAGATAACGACTCTGTGTTCCGCAAGCTTCTCTGCACAGCAGTGTTCAGGTGAGGCATTGGTAACGTTTTATTCATTTTCGAGCGGCAGAATAAAAGCAGTTCCTTTGAGATCACAACGTCACGCCAAACGCTACATAATCGCATCTTTTCTATTTGATGAGAAGTGAGCATACTTATTTGTAGTAAAAACAGCGTAGATATACTGCATAAGGACATACAACAAAAATCTAGTAGTATCGGACTTGTGAAAGCTGCAACGTGATTTCATGTAGACAAAATTGTCGCTAGAAAGTTCCTTGTTTATTCAGCATGATACGCACGTGAGTAAACAAGCTTCTTCTGCTAGCAGTCGATCACACTTTCGGACGCTAAACCGGGACAAGGTATTCGCAACGACGATTTTTTGCGGTTTACCAACACATCGTGACGAATGGGCCGCTTATAATCACAATCGTGGCATGCCAGATTCGAATCGGGCAAATGAATGGGGCGATGCAGCATTCACGGATTCCGTGAATGGTCTGACGGCATGCCTACCATTTAGTACCACCACAATTAGGTATGGCAAATATGCAACGCCTTCGTGAACATTCACGAAGGTGTCACAAGAGGGCTGTTACGATTGCATCTACTGCGTCTCGACGGAAGGTTGTAAACGGTGGCATCATCCGTACCTAAGACGTGGGAACGTGGGAAGCCACAAAGTTGGAAGCCATGGTTGCTACGATCTCCCAGCACTGAGCCGGAGAGATCCAGGAGGACAAGTGTCTCCAAAGCGCCACCTCAAGCTGGTATATCACGGAGGATTCCTATAAGAGGGTGGGGGATCGCTAAGGGGCTTCAAGCGGAAAATGCAATGAAAAATTCAACGGACAACTTCAAAATACCCTAACGCGAAACTATAAAGGGTGCTGTGTCTGGCGAAGCAGTTTCACCGATCACGTCCATCTTTATTAGGAAAAAGATCACGAAGCCTCTCGCCTAAGAACTTCTAAATTTTGGGTAAGGCTTCCTGAGTAATGGTAACTAGATGGCCTACTTACCAATATTTCTCCCGTTGTTTTATCCCTTCCAGCTTTCGCATAAAATCCAAGGCAGGCTCTCATAGGGCTCTGGCGTGTTCATTTCTCGCCAGCGGGGTGTGTAGCCTAGGTGTTAAGACACTCGCGTTCTGACACCGAGGGCGAAGGTTCAGGCCCTGGAACGGGTAAGCTTTCCTGAAGTTCTCTGTTCGCCTAAACCTGAGTATTTCGTGTACGAGAACGCCACCGAAACCGAAAGGCAAGGCACGCTTGAGGAGGAAATTAACATTGGGAAGCTAGTGCGCGCTAGTGTACGAAGTTGCTTGCGGGCATCCCGGGCTACAACCGTCCATATATCATGGAGAAAACAGCGCGAACACAAGGACGATGAAAAAAGGAACACACACCACACCACGGAGCGCTGTGGCGAGGTGTTCCTTTTTTCATCGTCCTTGTGTTCGCGCTCTTTTTTCCATGATGCTTGTCCAACTAGCCTGCAAATCCATCCTATTAGGCGTCCACATATATTTCGGAAGCGTTGTACAAAATATGACAATCCGAAATTATGTCATCCTTGGAGGTTTTCATGCTGAACTATTATTATTATTATTATTATTATTATTATTAGTAGTAGTAGTAGTAGTAGTAGTAGTAGTTGTGGTTGTTTTTGTTGTTGTGGTTGTTGTCACTAAAACACTATTGATGGAGGCGGTGAGAATAAAAGGAACAAGCCGCTTGACACATACCTCCCGTATATACCTAAGCTGCACAAAAGCATGTGCAATCATGGTAGTACAACCTCGTTGTTCCTTACTTCACTATAGAAGCCGTTAACGCGCACTCGAGCTCCAATTCATGCTGGAACAGCACCGCCACAGCTGCTCATTCAATGACTTCACTTACGGTATGTACCACCCGGAATTACCCGCCGTGGGCGATTGGTAGCGTGCTTGCTGGTCACCTTGTGGATACGGGTTTCGGTCGCTACCCTCGTAGTACCTGGTAGGTTGCCTTCGGCTGTTCCAGCGCTTATCTCCGTATGTCTCATGTCCACGTTTCACTCCAAAGCTGCCACAGACGGTGTGGCTTTCCCTCCGTCTAAACCACGGAAAGTGTCCTCTGAAAAAATTTGCTCAATCACCAATGGCGCAAGCTCTCCGTCCCTGGGCTCACATTTACAAGTATGAGGCACACGTGATCGTATCATTGATAATTTTGACGCTCATGGCGTGTGTGTAGTTCATCAATGCGCTCAACGATTAGCAATGCTCGTTATGCGTAAATGCCCTTCTATGCCGATTTCTGTGCGAACCAAGTAAACGAGACAACGAGAGAACACCGAGGTAGAGGGGGCCAGACAGACAGACAGACAGACAGACAGACAGGCAGGCAGGCAGGCAGGCAGGCAGGCAGGCAGGCAGGCAGGCAGGCAGGCAGGCAGGCAGATAGGGTAACAGTTGTTTAAGTTCGCTAAGAAATGTTTCTCATTTCAAACGCAGGTCTGCTTAAGGACACAGTTCACACACAGCGAAGCTTAGACATTGGTCCCTGCTCTGTCATTCTTCGTTTACCGTCTGCACTGCCTGGTTCTCCCCCTATTCTTCGTTTTTCATTCTCTGCTTTCACAGCGTAAGCAGTTATGAGCCCATTACAATGGCCGAAAATAGTGGCGATGTTGTCCGCCTCCACCGGCGGTGTCAAAACCGCTATCACCTTCAATGAGAAGAGAAATACTCCATGCCCGTACGCATTTTAACCCATATCAATACGAGTTCTGCCACCGCGGCTTTGACTCTACATAATCACTTGGTTGCGCTTCCAGCATTCATAACCACGGATCTGATATGCCAGGAGTGCTGTATCAAGAATTCATGTTACCGGGTGGTCATAACTATAAAGACCGAACTGCTTATTGTGCCAATACGCGCCCAGCAAACTAAGCAAATCACAATGCCAGACGACAGTGGCTAGAACAGTCGTCGGTCGTCGATAAAACTGGTCGGTAGCGAAGTGCGTCGGCTTTTCTACATGCATCACACTACATTCGAGTGTTATCACTCATGGTGGTGTAAAATGTGGGAAGTGCTCAAAAACACGCGTCGAGCACGCAAAGTTTGAATAATAGTCGGCACCATTCGCGAAGGAGTATTTAACTTCTCTAGCGGTCTGCTCCGAGCAATAAGGTGCTTCAAAACGCGGATGAAACATTCTTTATAATCCGCCAAAGGGAAAAAGACTGTCCTCGTCAAGCTAAAAAATAAAATGCGCGTGTCACGATGTTTGTGAGTCACTGTCCGTTGCTTCATCAACGAACACGGAGAAAAAGGGCGATATAGAAGAAAAAGGGGACAAGAAAGAGGAGGTGAAGGTGATGAAAGAGAGGCAGAAGGCACGAAGGACAATGGTGATGAAGAGAAGAGCAAGAACAATACGACTACGAAGAAGTTAAGACGGCGAAGAAACGAAGAGCACCTATAACGGACAGCGACCGCTACGAAAACAATGAAGAAGGAGTAGACCAAGAAAAAAGTGTGATGAAGAAAGGGAAGCGAACACGATTACTATGTAGAGGAAGACGGTAATAATTGAGAAGAGGAAGAAGTAAGGGGACAAAGGAGACAAGAGGAACGAAGAGAGAAGAATAGGAGTGTGAAAGGGCAAAATGGAGGATAAGGAAGAAGAGACGGAGCACCAGCAGAAATGGAGGAGGATTGAAAAAGAAGAATGAGAGAGAGCACGCAGGGAACTCTAGCTTATGCTATCGCTGGTTTTCGTCCTCTAAGCAGGCCTGGGCGCTTTAAAAGCGAAGCGTATCTTGGCGAACTTGTCACTTCGACCATATCTATATATCTAGCCGCCTATGTCTGGGAACTATTCGGCACGTCTCGTTCACCTGGTATGCCTCAATATCTGAATGGTAGGGTGTGAATGCATAACTGAGTGATCTTGCTGATCTTTGCATTGCTAATGTAAAGTAATCATCAACTATTTCATGACTAATGACACTGGTATCACGTGTGGCTTATACCCGAAATGCTCAAACCGTGTAATGCGGGTATGCGCGTTTGAACTTTATATAAAACGGATGTCAATCATGTACCAAACAAAATGGACATTTAAGATGTCATTAGAACGCAACCAAAAACAAGAAACGCACACCGTTTGTCCTAGCTTGCGACTGTAATACAGACATTTCAAGCGCACAGACAAACATTGGCAGCGCATTTCGCTTTACGCAAGCTCCTTCAGTACAGCTTCTGGCGCAGTAGGTTCGTTTAATTCATGCACCGCATGGGAAGAGTACCCGCAGCCTAGTGGTAGCGTGCTTGTTTCGCACCTCAGCGGCTCCGGTTCAATTTCCACTGCCGTTTCGCTTGATGTAGGATGCCTTCGGAACTACCAGCGCGTTCAACAGTGTATCTGTGCTTGTTTCTACATTCCAATTGCAAGCTACAAGAAAACATGTCCTTTTTCAGTGTGTTCTGACGAAATGGGAAATGTGTAAGTTCGTAGGTCTTTGACCGCCATAGGTTGTACAAAATTCAAACATCCACGACGCATACCTTCCCTACCACGGCTCCAGAACTACGGGTAAGAGCCCGCGTGTTAGCAGTACTGTTATTAGTGGCGTGCAAGTATGTCATATCAGTGGTATAATCTTCAATAATTCATGTTTTTCATACATTTCTACACTCCCATCCAAATTCTGGTGCCTACCATGTGAACGAGACGACCAGGAGAGTACCGAGACATACGCAGCTATAGTAATATAGATACTGTTAAAGTGACTCAAGTACAAAGTGACTAACATCTTCTCAACATCACTTTACAATTTCATCCTCTATCTGATGTTCTTAAAATAAAATGGCCTAGCTCTCTCACTGCACTCTTGGTCCTCCGCGGCGGTACCGCCATCTAGGAACAGTGCAGGGAAACCGTAAATAGTGATGCTAACGCGCGTCGACTGTCAGCACTCCATGTCATGTGCGCGCTAAAATATGGGCCAGTGCTCGGTGCCCTAGAGGAGCTGGCAAAAGGACGCTGACGATGACGACAACGAAGTGGCAGCACGCGCAAGGTTGCGCGAGCGCAAGCGCACGAGGGAGAGGTGAGAAGAGGAGCGAACAGGGGAGACGGACCTCAGCGTTCGACACAGTCGGGTGCCCGGGCCCGAGTGTCGAGCCTCTCTGCCAGCAGTCCACGAGTTGGAGCTCCGGGCTCCACGTGGCCGCCTGTGGGTCCTGCCCATCACATCACCTGCTGCAAGGCCGTTTGGAACCGAGGAGTTTTCCATCAAGCCTTCGCTCTTTCGTCTCCTCGGCGCTCTCCTCCACGCTCTGCGCCAGGCAACTCCACCTCGGCTCCCTCCAGTCGCACGTCCCGCCAGACGGTGAGCTTGTGGTGGCCTAGACTGTTTGTAGGGACGCTAAGTTTTGTTTCCTCTTCTTTTGCTGTTTATCCGCTCTCTTAAGTGTATGTGTGTGTGTGTGCAGTGCGCGTCTTCTTCTGTCTATATAAATTGTCAACTGGAACGCACAAACAGCCTCGTCTCTTCGATGGGAACGCCCGCGTTCTCAGCTTAAATACATCCTTTTAGAACCTATCATGACAATGGCGTCCGCGACAGGACGAGGCTGATTGTAGCGTTCCTGTGCTCTTTCAAAAAAAATGGATTTAAGCGAACTCGTTAGCGCAAGCGAGAAATTAGGCATAACCGAAGACGCACTCACACAATGGCTTCACGAATAGGAAGCGCTTGAAAGGGAGGCGCGTGCCGCCGAAGATGAAGCAGAGCTCGAGCAAGCAGAAAGAGAAGAGCGATTCCGGCTATTTCGCGAGCGTGTAATCGAGGCCGAGGCAGCTTTGGGTAGATGCGCAGGTCCGTCCAACGTCACCGATCGTTCCGCGCTAGGGCAAGTGTGCATCCGGGACTCTATGCCCCTCGTTACGGAAGAACGAGATTTCGATGCATATGCCAGCCGGCTCGAAGCGGTGACAAGTCTAGAGGGTGTCGTAAGGGGGCAGGATTGGCCTGAAAACTTCGCCACCTCCCCGAGCACACCTATCAAGCACACCCAGTGCATCATAAAGGGCCACTTTGAGCCCCGTGAACCCGAGAAAAGGTTCACGAGTAAGAACCTTGCACGTTCCACTAAGGAACTCTTTTGTTATAGCGCCTCTTGGAGGCCAAACGCAGTGAGAGATGAGGTGAACTTGCCTCAAAACTGCTCCCCTGCAGGAGCACTGATAGTTGCCTCGCATACAAATGGTGCATGTTTGCCAGAGAACTCTGAAGTGGTTGTCGCCGATCCTATATCTGCACCGCTCTTAGCAGTTGCGGGTGACACGACTATCGCCAGACGCCACGTGAATGAGTCGCTTTTGACGGCATGCAGTTATTCGGTGTTCGGAAGAGGCGATAGTCTTCCGACAGAGCAGGAGGAAAGAGCAGGAGTGCTCGTCATAGATGAGAAAGTCGACCCTGCCATAGAGCCAGGAAACTATGGCGACGTCGTTATGCAGGTCGACCTAACTGATGGTACGCACAGAACCAGGGCAGTAACCTGTAAACTCGCAGGTCAACTCCGAGATACCATAGAACTAGTGTATTGCTCTCCTAGCGAGAAGGAACCCCTTGCACCTTCTGCGGGATCTTTGGCTATAGAACCCGCTTCCCATGAGGTGTCACGGCTATTGCCGGCTTGTCGGGCCAGACCGGGCATTGATTTTTCGCAAGAGATCATTTGTCTGCTTCCGACTGGTTCCGCGCCGTTGCAACGCCTTCGGTCGCGTTGCAATAATGTTCGAGTCCGGTTTTCAACTGGCGCCTGCCTAGGCAGGGTTGTTGAACGTGACCATTCCCCGAGCGTCTTCTTGCGAATGCGCAAACGCTGGCGTCGCTGCAAATCCCCCCTAGTGTTCTTTATGCTTTTGTTGGTACACACGCAATGTGGCATTCGTCTCATGTGGGACGCTATTACTTGAGCAACGTTATACGAATAACCGGCTGCCATTCTTAGGTTTTAACTCGGGACTGTTGTGCATACTGTGTGAATATTCTGTGAACTGTGGTGAACTTACAACGTGTTCAAAAGGACCTGTGCAAAGATGTATGTAAAATTGTCAAACGTAGTGTTTTGTGTGTGCATGTGTAAGCGCGCATATTTAGCCTTTTGTTTACGTGGACACAAACAAAAGACTTCAAGGGGGGCCTGTGTCATGTGCGCGCTAAAATATGGGCCAGTGCTCGGTGCCCTAGAGGAGCTGGCAAAAAGACGCTGACGATGACGACGACGAAGTGGCAGCACGCGCAAGGTTGCGCGAGCGCAAGAGCACGAGGGAGAGGTGAGAAGAGGAGCGAACAGGGGAGACGGACCTCAGCGTTCGACACAGTCGGGTGCCCGGGCCCGAGTGTCGAGCCTCTCTGCCAGCAGTCCACGAGTTGGAGCTCCGGGCTCCAAGTGGCCGCCTGTGGGTCCTGCCCATCACATCACCTGCTGCAAGGCCGTTTGGAACCGAGGAGTTTTCCATCAAGCCTTCGCTCTTTCGTCTCCTCGGCGCTCTCCTCCACGCTCTGCGCCAGGCAACGCCACCTCGGCTCCCTCCAGTCGCCCGTCCCGCCAGACGGTGAGCTTGTGGTGGCCTAGACTGTTTGTAGGGACGCTAAGTTTTGTTTCCTCTTCTTTTGCTGTTTATCCGCTCTCTTAAGTGTATGTGTGTGTGTGTGCAGTGCGCGTCTTCTTCTGTCTATATAAATTGTCAACTGGAACGCACAAACAGCCTCGTCTCTTCGATGGGAACGCCCGCGTTCCCAGCTTAAATACATCCTTTTAGAACCTATCATGACACTCCAGTAGCCTGAACGCCTCTGTCGCAGCGGGGGTTTCGGCATCTTTCCCGCACGTTGCTTGGAGAATGTACTACCACGACCAACACATATTTTGTCTTCTGGGACGTATACGGTATCCAATCGCTTTGCAGCGCGCTCTGCTCCAGAAACACAGACTGCCGTCGACAAGCAAATAATGCGCCGTTCGCTGCAGCACACTGTGTGTTCACGAAACGATCCACTCACAAACCGTTCCGCATTTTCGGTTGGTGCGCGGTTTCGGTTGCAAGGTTTTACTTTTTGCAGATGCTTCTAATCCATGGAAGCTTTGATGAGGGCTCTCCGTCCAAATTATTCTGCACAAGAAGTCCTCTTCCTGATCAGTTGTGATCAGGCTCCAATTGCACAAGTCAAGCCGCTTTCCGACTCAGTGAGGTCCTGAGGAGGGTAAACGTGATAAGGGTGGAACTTATTCTTTGTGAGCACGTTTGCGACTGTTGCCACGCTGCGACCCCACTGATTGGCAATCTGTCGGATGCTGAGTTCCGGCATCGACTTTACGCACGCGACAACGTCGATTTCAAAGCCTTCGTCGACGATTGTTTTTCTCGTCTATCTCGACTGATGCATGGAGCCTGTTGCGCGAAAGCGCCGAAACGCGTTTACGAAGGCAGGCCTCGTTGGAAGGGCACGGTTTGGGTGGCGAGCAGCGTACAGCCGCATCGCCACGAAAGGGTTGCGATTCATTTCAGCAATTGCAAGAACCACGTCTATTTTTTCTTCGGTGGAATACCTCGTCCCTCATGAGGCAGCCATATTACAGCACGGAGGGCCTCGACGTGGATTTCCTAGGTTGTCCTGCCAAAGAGTGGCACCGCATGGCCGGAAGGCCTGCAGTAGATGCCAGTGAAGCTAACACGTTCAAAAGATGTCCCAGTGAAATCTAAAGTCATGTGAAAGAATTCGACATCCCTAAGCATATTCTTATTGAAGTGAGAAAGCGAAAACGTTTCTTGTGGATAGACGGTCGTTGCGGAGGGCTGCTGCAAACTGGTGTTGCCGAGTTGTGTCATAAAGAATGAGGCAATGTGGGAGGCCGGATTTTGTTTATTTGCACGATTTGATGCCGTCAAAGTGGTGTCGACACTTCACATGTCCCCGTCTATTTCGTCATCCAGGCAGTATACGCAGATATGCCCGGGCAGGTCTCGAGCATATCGAAGTAATGACTGGCGCGGCGTTGTGAGTGGTGTCGTTAGACAGTCGCCGGTGTCGTCACCAACTTATCGTTCCGGTGACGGCGTACTTGGACCAGAGTACATAGACACGACCATGGCCTTGTGTTCCGAGTATGTGGAGACATACATCACATCTAGCACAATGTATAGGTCGTTGGTTAATGCAAGATCGAAGCACGTATATCTCGACATTGTGATGGCCTCCGTGGACGTCTTCAATTGGGGACTGAACTCGGCACGCACGGCGGCGAGGAACAGTGGGCTAGCTGGGACGTTCGCGCGCCGAGTGTTGCTACGGCGACTCCACGCAGCACGGCGCGCGCTTTCGCCAACACAGCGACGAAACGCGGAAACACGGCCGCAAGCCGCTACAGGTAGCTGCAGCGGAGCGGAGCACGCGCCGACTGCCGCTGCGGCGAATGTTGGCTGCGGCGTCACTTCCAATGGCAAAGGACACGTGCTTTCCGGGCATGGCTTTTGCGGACGCTTTTTGCGGACGGGAGCTGGGCGCACGCTATCGCCAACCTAGCCAAGAAACGCTTTCGCGTTAAAAACGTCGCGCGATATTGTCCCGTTATCTCGTCTATCAGGTTTGTGCGTACTGCTCATTGCGCACCGCGCTATCACATCTTGATTTCGCTAGCAGTGAGGACAAGGGGCACTGCTATCATTTCCTACGATGCGGCCTTCCTATCACACTAAATACCACACACAACAGCAGCGTCACTTTAGGGGGGAGCTTCACGCTGATCCCCACTTTCATGCATGCGTGATGACGTGAACTACAATTAAAATTCAGAGCCGGATATCTCGAAGCACACTAATGCTGGGAGACATCATTCAAGTGCAACGGTGTATAAATACGACTGTCTCCATTTTTTTCGATACAAACATACCGACTTACTGCAGCCAATAAAAAGCTAATATTAATTTTTGGATAATTGGGCTGCTGGCAGTGTGACGACGCTCGTTGTCGATGACGGTGCACAAGGCAAAGTCTGGCGAGGCAGTTCAACGGCTGTCCGTGGCACGGGCTCGCTGTCAATGGCGGTTCAAATCTCTTCTTCCTCTTCTTCGACTAGCACATACGCACGAGCGCGTCTGCTTCATTACAATACCCCGGGTGCGAAGCGTAGCCATCCTGGCGACTTATGGAGCTGAGAGAACAAGGGGGTCGTAATAAGGCTTTAGCCGGTTCACGTGGACTGTCTCCCGGCACGACGGCGCAGGTCTGGGGATGTTGTAATTGTCTCAATGACGTAATTTACAGGCGAGGTGGCGTCAATGACACGGTACGGACCGTGGTATCGGGCAAGGAATTTCGAAGAGAGACCGGGGGCGTGAGGCGGGACCCACAGCCATACAAGGGAATCCGGAGCAAACGTGGGCGCGGGTGGACGATCGTCGTCGTAGCGCGTCTTCTGACGCCCTGGATCCTCGTGAGTTAGGGAGCGAGCCAGCTGACGGCAATCTTCAGCGTAGCGGACGACTTCAGACAGCGTAGTGCATTCGGACGCATCTGGTCGGTACGGCAACAGGGTGTCCAGGGGGCAGGAAGGCTCGCGACCATACAAGAGGAAAAAGGGGGAAAATCCGGTTGTGGCTTGCGTCGCGGTGTTGTAAGCGAACGTAACGAAGGGAAGTACGGCATCCCAGTTCGTGTGGTCGGACGAAATGTACATCCGCAACATGTCGCCAAGGGTGCAGTTAAAGCGTTCTGTCAGACCATTGGTTTGTGGGTGATAGGCGGTGGTTTTGCGGTGAATGACATTGCATTGAGCAAGGAGGGCTTGTATCACCTCAGACATGAACACACGACCTCTATCACTCACAAGTTCGCGGGGAGCACCATGGCGAAGGATAAAGTTACGGAGAATGAAGAAAGTAACTTCGCGGGCCGTAGCTGCCGAAAGAGCGGCAGTTTCGGCGTAGCGGGTAAGGTGATCCACGCCAACAATAATCCAGCGATTTCCAGACCCTGTGGATGGAAGCGGGCCGTAGAGGTCGATGCCCACGCGGTCGAATGGTCGAGCAGGACATGGTAAAGGCTGCAATTCTCCAGTGATGCGCTGGGGGGGTATCTTGTTGTGTTGGCACGTAGCGCAAGACTGGACATATTTCTGGACGAAGCGGTTCATTCCTCGCCAATAATACCGCTGACGTAACCTGGTGTAAGTCTTCAGCACACCCGCGTGAGCGCTCTGTGGGTCGGCATGGAAATAGGCACAGATGTCGGAGCGCATGTGGCGCGGAATGGCAAGCAGCCACTTTCTACCGTCAGGCATATAGTTGCGGCGATACAGGATGCTGTCACGTATAGAAAAGTGGGTTGCTTGACGACGTAACGCTCGTGTCGATGGAACAACAGATGGGGTGGCGAGGTAGTCGAGCAACAAGGCAAGCGATGAGTCCTTGCGCTGCTCCGACAGCATGTTAGTAGTTGTCAGCGGTGACTGGATGGTTGAGGCAGCGGAGAGGGAAGTAACACCAGGTGTCATCGGTGAGCGGGAGAGGGCATCGGCATCGGAGTGTTTGCGACCGGAACGGTATAGGACGCGGATGTCATATTCCTGCAAGCGAAGCGCCCAGCGACCTAAGCGTCCCGACGGGTCTTTCAAGGAAGAAAGCCAACAAAGAGCATGATGGTCAGTAATAACGTCGACAGGCCGGCCGTATAAGTAAGGGCGAAACTTGCTAAGGGCCCAAAGGATCGCCAAGCACTCTTTCTCTGTTACGGAGTAATTTAGCTCAGCCTTTTTTAGTGTACGGCTCGCATAGGCGACGACATATTCGCCATAGTCGTCTTTTCGCTGCGCTAAGACCGCTCCAAGCCCTACGCCACTCGCATCGGTATGAACTTCCGTAGGTGCGGTCGGGTCGAAGTGTCGCAGAATTGGCGGTGAGGTCAGCAGGTGGCGCAACGTGCTGAATGCTTCATCACATTCTGGTGACCACGCTGATATACCGTTTGCGGCAGTAAGTAAGCTTGTCAACGGTGCGATGATGGATGCGAAATGGCGAACGAAACGACGAAAATAGGAACACAGGCCGATGAAACTTCTGAGCGCTTTGATACACGCGGGTTTTGGAAATTGGGCGACGGCGCGAAGCTTCTCTGGGACCGGTAGGATGCCATCTTTCGAAACAACATGACCCAATATGGTGAGCTTTCGAGCAGCAAAACGGCACTTCTTGAGGTTGAGCTGTAGGCTGGCGGAAGATAGACAGGTCAGAATGTCATATAGGCGAGTAAGGTGTGTCTCAAAATCTGTGGAGAAGACGACGATGTCATCCAAATAGCATAAACAGGTTTTCCATTTATGGCCTCGAAGGATGGTGTCGATCATGCGCTCAAAAGTAGCAGGCGCATTACATAGCCCAAATGGCATGACGTTAAACTCGTAGAGGCCATCGGGGGTGACGAAAGCTGTTTTCGGGCGATCACATTCAGTCACTGGGACTTGCCAATATCCGGAGCGCAGATCCAAGGATGTGAAGTATTCTGCACCTTGTAAGCAGTCGAGAGCATCATCTAGTCAAGGCAGTGGGTAGACGTCCTTCCTCGTAATTTTGTTTAAGCGGCGATAATCGACACAAAACCTGATTGAACCATCTTTTTTCTTAACCAGTACGACAGGTGATGACCAGGGACTTTGAAAAGGCTGAATAACACCACGCTGGAGCATCTCATCTACTTGCTCAGTGATAACTTGGCGCTCGGCTGCAGAAACGCGATACGGGCGCTGTCGCAAAGGTTCATGCCAACCTGTATCGATGGTATGAGAAATACTGGTGTTGCGACCCAAGGATGATTGGTGACAGTCGAAAGAAGGGAGAAACTTGTGAGGGAGAGCAAGAAGTTGGCGGCGATGAGATGGCGAAAGATTTGCGTCGATGGCAGAGTCAAAAACAGCGGACGGCAACGGGTCACAAGGAGAAGTGATGGCAGCAACGTAACAAGGGGATGTGTCATCAGGAATACGAAGATCATCGACGTCGTCGACAGCTTGAACGTAGCCCAAAGTTTCACCGCGGAGTAAGGTGATAGGGTACCGGTTGTGGTTGGGAACCAGCATCGTAGTCGACCCAGATGCAACAGTGAGGACGGCGAATGGCAACACAATGCCCTTGCACTGAGCAAATACGTCAGAGGGCGTAAAGATCACAGTCGCGTCAGGTTCAGAAGCACATGAGAGGGCGACAGCTACGGACGTCTCGGGGTTTATGGTTGTGTCCGCATCAACGATGAGTTTGGCAGCAGGAAGAGACGTTTCTGCCGGCAGAGAGGTAGACAGTGGGAGAAGGGACACTTCCGCGCGAGAGCAGTCGATGACAGCGTTATGACGGGACAGGAAGTCCCAACCAAGGATGAGATCATGAGAACAAGATGGCAGCACGAAGAACTCGATGATGTACAAATTGTCTTGAATGAGGACACGAGCCGTACACACCGCCGAAGGGTGAATGCGTTGCGCGTTAGCGGTGGACAGTACTATACCAGAAAGGGCGGTGGTCACTTTTTTTAGTTTGCCGCAGAGGTTCTCGCGCGTGACAGGAACGGCGGCTCCAGTGTCGACAAGGGCAACGGCGGCGATTCCTTCGACAGAGACATCAAGAATATTTTGCGGCGAAAGGTGAGGTCTTTGGAACTTTGAGAATGCTGCAGCTCTTGCCTCCGGAACTGCACCGATCAGTTTCCCTCGTCAGTAGGTGCACGACGACGCATAGGCGAAGGCGATCGTCGACGGGGAGAAGGGAAACGACGAGTATCCGAGCGGGGATCGGCCTCAAAGTTTCTCGGCGAAGGTAAAGACGTGGCGGCGTGTGGCGGCGCGTAGGTGGCCGTGCCGAAGTCGGGCGGTATAGCCGGTACTCGGCGACGGCAGAAACGTGCTACATGGCCAGCGACACCACAGTTGAAACAAATAGGGCGATTGTCCTGGGTTCGCCACATACCAGGCGGTCGATAAAATTGCGGCGATGGCGTATGGACGGGAATGGGCGCTGGGAGAGGAGGCGCCGAGAAGGACGCAGTGCGCTGAGGAGAGCGTGTTACCACAGCGGCGTAGCTGAGCGGCATAGGTGGCGGGTGGTTTGGGTAGTCGGCATAGGAAGTTGGCACACTCACAGGTGGTGGCAAAGGGGTAGGGATGCGAGGAATGGCCTCGCATATCCCTGTACGGATTGCTTGCTGTAACGGCGAAGGCAGAGGCGTGGCTGGTGGTGGTTGGCTATGGGGCAACAGTGATAGCTGCCGGGCGACCTGCTCGCGGATGAAATCTTTGATTTCGGTGGACAGGGAACATTGCCCCTGTTGGCCGTTCGAGACTGCGATGCCAGAGATTGAATCGGGTTGCGGAACGTTTTGGCGGGCAAGGGAGCGTTGGCGGCGCAGTTCATCAAAACTCTGGCAAAGGTTGACGAGAACGGATACGGTGTTCGGGCTCTTTGCCAGCAACATCTGGAATACACCGTCCTCTATTCCTTTGAGGATGTGCTTTATCTTTTCGTCTTCTGTCACGGTGGGGTTAACCCGTCGGCAGAGATCGAGAACATCCTCAATGTAGCTGGGAAATGTCTCTCCAGGCTGTTGTGCTCGCTGGCGCAGACGCTGTTCGGCGCGGAGTTGACGCACAGCCGGCCAGTCGAAGGCGTCAGTGAAAAGCTGTTTGAATGCCGACCAGCTTGTGATGGCCGCTTCATGGTTGAAAAACCAGAGCTTGGCAAAGTCGGCAAGGTAGAACGACACGTGGGCAAGCTTAGACTAGTTGTCCCATTTGTTGAGGGTGCTTACACGTTCGTACGAGGAAAGCCAATCTTCGACGTCGTGTTCTGCGGTGCCGCTAAAGATGGGCGGGTCCCGTTGACGAGGGACACCAGCGCAGACGACAGTGGCAGGTAATGATGCAGGCTGCGAGGTTGTCGCGTCAGTCATGGCGTGCGATGATCTTGATGGGAGGGTTCGAGAGCGTAGCTCCAGGACTGGGGAATACATCGCAGCACTTCCACCAAATGTGACGACGATCGTTGTCGTCGATGACGGTGCACAAGGCAAAGTCTGGCGAGGCACTTCAACCGCTGTCCGTGGCACGGGCTCGCTGTCAATGATGATGATGATGATGATGATCCTTAATAATTACGGCACTTACCCACCAGGGGGGATTGGCCAAGAGGTGATTATGTTTTTATTTTAAATTATTGGAAGGAACCGATAGAGAGGCGGTTCAAATCTCTTCTTCCTCTTCTTCGACTAGCACATACGCACGAGCGCGTCTGCTTCATTACAGCAGCAATAATTATCTCACTTTTTTGTCCCCCTAGACACATAGCACATTTGCGCAAGTGGTCTTCAAGTGCCTCCCAACGCCTAATTTTAATAAAACTTGAAAGCTTAACTTCGAACACCCTGTATAGCGTAATATATGGGACCCAGGGTAATAAGTTTTGGTTAATGGCAGTGGTACATGTTCAACCTTTCTTGAAGATTTTCAAAACGCTGTCACCCCTCGTCCTTTCAAACGTCTGTGCGAAGTGCGGTTTTGCGCACACGCAAGAACATCATATGCACTGCAGTAAAGCTGCTCGAAGCGAAGTCTTCTATCATAACAATTCCGTGACTAGGCACGCATTGCATTCTTCCACTGTTATATTTCATTGCAGTGTAAGTATTGGGGCAGGCCCAAGCGTTTGGAGAGAAAACCTATTTTAGCTGAGCGAAGTTTGAAGGACAGCTCCGGCGATTTTTTGGGCATGTCAGAGTAATGGCGATTCTATGTGCCTGAGACACGCCTGCCACATCTCTACCCAGAAGTGACGTCAAATCAGTCGACCCACGTTTTACAGGGTGCGAAAGCGCATGCCCCCTTCCCCTGGAGATACTGTCTCGAAGTTTGGCGGCGTGAGCAGATACCAACGGCCATGTTGTGACACCGGTGTGTTTCTCTCGCTTTGCCGATTATGACGTCACACGCAGTGTGACCAATGATTGTAGGAAGCCAGGTGGGCGGTTCGAGGTAACCAGTAAAAATTGAATTGCTGGCACTTTCCGCATCTCGCGAGCCTGTAATCTTCAACCAGTGACGGAAGTGTACCAACGAGCGCGCCCAGCGAAATTTATTGACATCGCTTGACCTCGAAAATTGCCGGAGTTGACCTTTAAAAGGACACTAAAGTTAAAAACGCTTTTTATCATATCAGCGAATCACCTTTTCACATGCACTACCCCGCGTACGCCGGCGAACTCATGAATCCACTCACCCAGGCTCACTAAAGTCCGTATCCATAAACCTGCTTTATCTTTATCGCCTGCCCTCCTTATCTTCACTCTGCCCCTATCAAGCTTCATAAACGCATTAGCCCAGTATCTACAACGAGACATGATAGTTTTTCGCACTGATTACTATTTAAGTCTCCTTGGCGTGCCTTAATATCACAGGCTCGATAAGGCAAACGCGCTGTAAGGATAACGTAGGATTACGAAAACTGGCGTAATACTCAAAGCAAGTTGTCAGTTTCAACTTGAGTGAGTCCAACTCCGCGAGCTATTCGTACGATAGAGCTCGAGAGAGTTTCGCATACATTTCGTGAGTTGCAGTCCGAGTGGGCATGGTTCAGCGGGATATTTGTGAGTTTGATTCAAAGCCTAACAACTTTTACAGGGCAAAACACACAAGTTGTTAAGCCCAGTGTGCCCACTTTCACTATATCGTCGCCTTTATTATCACACACAGAACACAATATATTTTCGTTGGGCTGTGTCAGTGGAAATAAGCTTCCGTGCCAGCGTATTTCTCGTTTCTCTGTTAATGGTCGTGTTCTTTTACTTTTATTTGATAGATTTATTTGTTTCACGTTATTCTCATTACACAGTGAGGTTCTAGTTATGATGAGGCCGGAAAAGGAAAGATTTGGTGACTCCGGATGAGTAACGCTGAGGAAAAAATCTTGTGTGCTTAAGTTCTAGCGAGTCCGGCAGGGAAAAAATCTCGTAAGTGTGAGTTCGACTGAGCTTAGCTGAGTAGAATTCATATTAGTCTGTGTCCGCGTGAGCTCAAATAATGAAATCATTTTGCCGAGTTAGTCTGAGTGAGTCGCAGAAATTTCGGGGACCTCTGCTTCCACAGGCATTGCACTCGGGCGGAAAAGGCGCTTGGCAAGCTAGAATATGCATGCCTGCTCCGAGGCCTCTACTCACATACGTGACGTCATAAGTTTTGACGGTGTCTGCGAACTTCTGCATAATAATATTTTAGAAAAATAGATGTGCTATCACATTAAGAAGCTGAGCTTTGACTCTTTACAAGGCGTGTTTTAGACAACTTTACTTGTGGCGTTCTGGCGAGAATGCGAAAAGAAAGACGAATGGGGTTAGTAACACCACCTTCAACGTTGAAACTTCTCCCTTGATTTTCTTTTCTAATATTGAACATAAAATGACGTGATCATCCGCAATAGTGTTTCCGAGGAATAAGTTATCATCGTAAACCACTTAAGTGCTTCAATTTAATGGCTCGATCGTAGAGCCTTGGCAGGCTGATACACGAGGTAGTTTACTTATGCAGCCAAGCATACACATGTCTTTCGGTAGTCAATGAGTGCAGAAAAGTTAGAAGTGTTTTTGTGTTGCACACTTTTTCCAGGCATATCCGGAATGCCTCGTTCCTCGGTATAGCTAAGCGAGAGAATCTACCGGTACTTGTTGAAAGCCTACGATGCCGTCCTCTCTTGAACGCTCTAGATAGGCAGCAAAAAAGGTATGTACGCACATTCACTTCCGCGTATGTGTTACAGCAACGAGCTCCATCGATTCAGTGGCTGGTGTGTGAATGTAGCACTAGAACAGCTTGCGTACATCGGTTCAGGAGGGCTCGGCCTTCTCCCGCACTTCCGGAGAGTAGCGGTGCAAGCGGTATGCCGCGTGCGCATCTCAGTTTCCCTCAGCTCAACAAGATGACCCTAGTCTCAGCTGATCCTTTTAACCTACGTATTCGGCGGCTGCTGCCTTATGAAGTAGTGCACAATAAGTACCATATAGCTTTGCAAAGGAGAGTCTGCGTAGTGGTTCCTTGATAACCACCAAAGGGTCATGTATCTTGACAGCGCCAAATTTAGACTCGCGCATAGAGATGCCAAGCATCATTACTGTTCTACTTATTTAGGAGAATATACATTGCCCGATGTTTCAAATTTTGAGCTCCGTCATTTTGGTTAATGTACTATTTCTGTCGTTAAATGTCCTACTCATGATCCCCTCTCCTAAAAGCCTGTAGAAGCTTTGCCACTTCGTTCGAACCCTATTGTTCCTAATCCGTGATGTTGGTTGTTCCCATAGAAATACTGAAACGACAGGTAATCGGGGCCACGTGCAGGATCCCTGAACTTCCAAGTGATTCATTCGTCTTGAGACATTCATTTACACGAATACAACCGCGTGCCCATTCTTTAAACTGCTACATCCCAGAAGAAACGAAAGTGATTATGAGCCAGATCAAGGTATAAATGTATCTGGTGTATTAAAAACAAGCTCCAATAACAATGATGTTAGTAGTGACGCACTGATAATTCAATTCCTCGTGATATAGCGCCACACAAATCATTCGAAACAATGAGCAGTGCAACAGGACAGGATCAAAGAAACGGTAGATATACGCAATCCTTCAACATTGATCACAGCGTGCTGTGTTCAGTGTTACGAATCCAAATCGACAATCTAACAACATGCCTTAGTGAACCTCTACTGTGAAGTGTGGCTTGTCCATACTTCACAGCAAAGGTCTACCACAGTTCTTTCTACTGTATTTACCATTTGTCTTGATTTATTTATTTTTCCCCGCGGCAAATGCATCACCACGTGCGAGGCAACATTGGAACGCGTTGCGTAAATTGTGGGTGCAAGTCTTAACATGAGAAGAGTGTGGTGTAATGCACATATGCTTAACAACAATTACAGGCAGGAAATATTACAAATTTCGAAATGACAGAATTTTTTGTCACAGTGAACAAAAATTGAAATACTTCGATTAAGCATGCCTAACTTTTGTTTTGTAAACCATTCCTAAATAATCACGATGAATCATATTCTTACCATGTACCTAGGACGCTACCTTACGCTAGACAGCCTCCGTTACACCCACTCCCTTTCCAGAAGTGCGATACATGCTCACACATTTTCAGAGTACACAGTCCACTTGTATCACTTAGAGCCGAAGAGGTGGACCATAATTTTATGTGCACTTAACAGTTCTGCAATTTCAGATGAAGTCACTCTCACATAGTGTCATCTGTAATTATATTTATTCTCCTGTTATTGTAGTGCGTCGTACTTTTCCTGAAAATCGTAATCTTATGGCGAGGCCGAAACGGTTTGTTTGATTTCTTTAAAATTCATCGTGCCGAGAGCG
Source organism: Hyalomma asiaticum (assembly GCA_013339685.2). NCBI lineage: Eukaryota > Metazoa > Arthropoda > Arachnida > Ixodida > Ixodidae > Hyalomma > Hyalomma asiaticum. The sequence continues at coordinate 82,257,330 of CM023487.1, read as the reverse complement.
CAAGTAATTCTGGTCAATAGCACACCCACACTAGCTCTCTGTGTTAAGTGTGCCGTTTACTTCAAGGTTTTAAATCAGCGCATGGCGAAAGGTGCGCCTCTTTAACATATTGGAGAAAATTAGGGACGTGAACAGGTAGGCATTCCCTGTTCGCGTCGTAAGCACCGGATGGTCAGACAATGCCATCGTCGCGGCACCTAGCGAGGCATGCTCGCATAGTCGATGCTTAGCTAGATCGGCTACCACTGCTGAGGCCGGCGGCTTCAGTAGTTCCAACGGGGCGCCATGTTGCTACTGAGGCCTCGGCACAGTCGCAGCCGTGGGAGGGACAGCTGTCCTCAGAGTGCACGCCGTAGCTAAGCGAGTTGAGGAGGAGCAGTGCTTATCAGGAAGGCGATATAAATATTCCCGTAGCTACCTTGGTGCAATGTGCTTTACTTAATTTCTGACGGTAATAGTAGGATAAAGAGGTAGCTTAACCAGCGACACGACGCCAAATAAAGAAGTCCGACGGCTCCCACGAATTGTGTGTATCGACATCAAGGGAAGCAATCAGCAAGGAAGTTGCTTGTGCCAAATTGCTTCGCACTCAGCCAAGCATTGCGAGTGGCATCTACCTTTTTTCTGCGAATTTGGTAGCAGTGGAGCTTGACGTGGAGCGACCAGGCTCATAGGTATCTCTATGGTGCACAGCTGTGCGCTGCGCTCTCCGTGCACAGCAATGCGCCATGTCACTGCACAGATAACTCCTTTCTCGAAGAGTAATCTACGCTGGGGCGCTTTTAGGGGCGAAGCTCCTTAAGGCTTAGGCTTGTCCGCCGTAGTTGTCCGTCGTAGCCACCTCGTCTAGTTCGTGAAGTGATCACTAGATGGCGTTGGTGGCGCTCGCTCCATAGAGATACATGGTAAAGGCTAGTGTGAAGGGATATCACTAGATGGCGCTAGCGCAGCATAGTTGACGAATTAAAATACGAGATGGCGCTGCGGCGCTCGCTCCATTCAGATGTATGGGAGCGCACATTGTGATGAGCGATCACTAGATCATAGGACGGAGGCGACAGTTCGAGATGTTTCGATGCAGTGCGATGGGAGACCGCTAGGGGTGAGGGCTTTAAAATGCGCTCGCTCCTGAATGATCTCAGAATGATCACTAAATGGCGCTGCGGTGCTGCTTAGCTAGTACGTTAATCGATCAATAGATGGCGCTGCGGCGCTCGCTGCTTCGTTGTCACGTCGTAGCCACGCTCGCGCGTGCCTCCCGGCGCGCGAGCTCTCTCACTCTTCCATGTGCTATCTTGTGTGTGTGAGAGAGAGAAAGAGAGCGAAAGGCGCCCGTTGACTATGGCTTCACGTACGTGAAGCTCTTTCTTCGATGAACGCTCTACCAGCTCGCAAAGAAGGAGAACGCGCCCTCACCCGCGAGAGAAAACGTTGACACAGGCAGCGTCTTCTAGCGAGTTTCTTGATTGAAAAATACCGACTGCTCGCGCTGGAGAGCCGTGCAACGGCCACCCATATATATATATATATATATATATATATATATATAAATATATATATATATATATATATATATATGTGTGTGTGTGTGTGTGTGTATGCACTGTATCTTGACTTGCAATGAAGTGCCGGTGGGAGATTTCACTTGTGCGTAGTTGAACCATAAGGATTCGTGGCGTGCGCGTTAACTAAATTAATCCGAAACTCGGCATGATCTACGATGAACCTCCGGAGCTTCGCCCACTCATCATCATTCCCTCCGTGGATATGCGTGGATTTTTTATGCATACCTTACGCGCCGTTGATTGAAATATTTCTACAGATGTTGAGTTAATGTGGACACAAACCCACTGCCCCATAACACTGCACATTTATTATGAAACTGACACAGGAACACCTAATGCACACCACAAAGCATGGGAACAGCCTACCCTGTACCAACGGTACAGTGCTGGCTTGCCTCTTCGGGGGCCGAGATTTGATTTCTAGCAGTAGAGTGTGCTCTCATCAAATTTTCAGTACCTATTTTTGCTGGTTCTTTATTGAAATAGGCAGACATACACTGGTAATTATAATATTCAATCTTATCTGGCACATGCCCTCATTTCCCGAGCTGGTATAAACCACATGTGATCGGCTTATCGCTCTTCGTGACGTGTGTGACAAGTATTTCACGTCAGTTTTATCAAGGTGAATTATTCATATCCCTCGTGCATCCATATGACGGACCGTGCCATTTCGGTGTATGCTACATGAACAAGACTACCAGGAGAACATCGAGAGTAGGCTCCCAGATAGATAGATAGATAGATAGATAGATAGATAGATAGATAGATAGATAGATAGATAGATAGATAGATAGATAGATAGATAGATAGATAGATAGATAGATAGATATGTGAATGTTGCTGAAGTTCGCCTAGAATAACTTCGAATTTAGGGCTTCACCAGAAACCCTTCAAACCTTAAATGTACAGCAAAGGCACTATTTACGAGCCAGTGGCGTGCATCATCACTAAGCCGACATCGCCGCTTTCTGACTAAACGTGACGCTTTGGCACGGGTACTTTTCCTCCACTCTGTGAACGAGATTGCTAGAAATAAATACAGGAATTCGCAGACCACAGTACAAAAGTTAGAAGTAGGGCTTTTTAAATGCTGCACACAAACAAACCGAGTTGGAACTTCATCCAGAAGTTGTAAAAAGCACCGCGTGTTTTGCACGCGAAAATCTGACAGCCCTGTTTTCTTACGTGTAGGCTATACTACTTTCGCAAAGCATAAATCAAACTTTCGAGCATGTATCCATGAAACTTCCCGTGATGTTGGACTGCCTAGAACGCGAACACTTCCTGGTTGCGTAACGTTTTGTTCCACTTCTTTTGAAATCTCTTTAAAAGTTTGCCATGAAATCCTTTCATGGTATTCAATACTCGTCTTCAGTAATTTCATATATCATGAAAGTATTCTTTTGCGGAACACGCTTTATCTCATTTTAGGTGCATTTTGAATTAACGTCCTTCAATGAATATCACTATTAACTCGTAGAAAAGTGCAGGTAATGTGCATTCTTGGAAAAGCGCTGGTGTTCTTAGACGGCCAAAGAAAATACGGCTGAATATGTTCCAATGAACTGAACATAAAGTCTACGAAAAAGAAAATTTGCTGCAGGAGGTATGCTTTAACCTTGTTTGAGGAATTCTGCTTGCGTGTTTCAATTGTCTATTTCAGCACAAGAAACTCTCAAGGCTTATCCCTATGGCGATTTGCCACGTGCGTTCTACTTGTAGTCTGGAAGGACGCCGTGTGGTGCTTATTATGCAACTGTGCTTACTGCACGAGCCTCATGGTCAGGATACCAATACTCGAGTAAGTAAAAATTAGATCCAATTAGGCGCCCGTGGTACCTGAGTAAACAGCCTAGTTGTCAAGCGAGGCCGCCACCTGAAGAACTCAGGTTGAATTCTTTTTTTCTTATTTTTTATCTTCTTCTTGTTTCGTTGATTTGTCTTCTTTTCTTTATCTCTTTCTACATCTCCTTATTTCTGTCATATTTTAGTCGTGATCTCTTTCTCTTCCTTTACAAAATCCTTACCTTCACACCACACCTAGACACCACGAATCCCACCCACTCCTTGCTGCACGTATTGTACAAGGTGATTCCATACTTTACGCTCTTCTCCGTTGCTTCCCCCCTGACCTTCACAGCTCTTCTACTAACTGTCAATTATCTCTCCCATCCCCTTGTTATGCTACAGTGTAGGCTACACGGCTACGCCACGCTCAGACCTACTTCTCACTTATAACTTTGTGTGGTGCATAAGCTATACTATGCAAGGCTATGGCATGCTTTATCCTTTACCCTTTCCCCTCCTCCTTTCTTTTCTCCTAACCGTCACATCACTCGTACCCAACGTCACTTTCCCAAGCCATTGCTGTACTACACTGTGCACGGCTGTGGTATATTCCCTGATCTTTGAAATGGGCACGGACAAGCTTCAAGCTGAGACACCTACGCTGTTAAACGAAAGAGCTCTAAAGGCCAAAGTAGCCAAAACACGCACGACGAGATACTGACCTGGGCCGTTTAGCGTTTTCAGGACCCACATTTATATATGCGAAAGCTCAGGTCGCCCCACAGTATAAAACATGCCGGCTTACCGCATACGGTAATGACGGTAATTCCGCACCTTCATGGTCAGCGCGACGATAAGGGTAACGACAGAAAATGATGAAACTTGCTGGTCAAGTTATCACAAGCTGAATGTTATGCACGCTGACCCCAGCGGTACGGAACTACCGCACCGTCGTGGTCGCTGTAACACAAAGTAAGCCAGCGTTACTAAACCTCCCTAATGAATCGTCCTAGTTCGTTACTTTACAATTACTTTCCGAATGCTGAATGATGTCAAGATACACAGGGAATATACACAGGCTCTTCTCGGCGGTTTCGAGGTAGTGTACCCCTTTCAGAATGAAGGAGCGCTATTTGCGGGTTAAGCAACAAGGTCGCTTGTCTCGTGCGTTGGCTTGACAATCTTGCAAGCCACCAGAGCGGCCCTTATTAGATAAAGAGCAGCATGCTCTGCAAAATGAGCACTCTCGCTAACTTCCACGAAATATGAAAAAGCCGACGTTTTGTACACATTAGGTTTCTGCGATGTTCGGCTGCTGTGCGGCACGTTTCCGTGCAGCACAACGTGGTATGTACGCCAAGTATGAGGTGAAGACAGTGTGGTGGCGGCGGTTGCCATTATTGATCATGAATTATTGATTAGCTTCATAACGAATTATTGAAGCTCACTACTAAACGTCATCGAGTAGCTTCGGGAATTTGTTGCAGAGTGCATGCGAATGGCTTTATTTTTCTACTAGCATCTCACACCTTGCAAAAACGCATGCACAGATGCTTGTCAGCGCTGAACTGTTGCATGTAGCATGTGACTGTTTAGAAAGTGCCATTTCGTTTGCTACATGAGAGTGGTCTTCCGTGTGTAATAATGGTTACCGAGTAACGTGTTGCTCTTCTTACTAGAGGCACTGACAAAGATGAAGGCGTAAGTATCCATGCTGGTTTAGAAGCGCGAATTGAATCATAACCACTCTTGTGCCTATATGAATTTATTCTTTTAAGTTTCTGTGTGCGTTTTTTTCGATCTTCGAGTTTTGCGGATTCTTTAGCAAGCAAGCGCATGATAAGGAACGGTGAATCACGGCGCTCGAGCATCCGCTAACTTAAGGAAGGTTGACTTTTAGACGACGTCGGTAGAGTACATAGACGCTGCAGAAACAGGGCGAGACTGAGGGAATCAGGGAAGCTGGTTGTAATGCATACAACAACGGAAAGAAAAGCTCAAATCTTCCGAAGCAACGTGTCACTACCGACTATACAAAAGAGACTGCGACAAATTGGGCCATCTGCGTAAAGAAGACGTACGCATCCTCCCCGTGTCGGTGACGGGGATCACAGATTATTTTTCCTGCAGTCTCTCAGGCATACATAATGCTAACTTGAGAGCAATATAGTGAAGATACAGTTGGATACAATTTTTGTTTGCAACACGTCTATCTCGGCTTGTGCGTTAATTCTGGTTCGTAGTTCCCTAATGCAGTAATTGCTTAGTACAGTGTTTTAAACTTCCGTCACTTGTGTTTTGTGTTTGCATGAAATTCTGGGGGGGAGGGGGGGTGAGGGGGGACACAGTAGATTACCTGTCCTCGTTGTTCTAATGTTTTCGCGGCCACTTGGTGGCAAGCGTGCGGACCGTACGGCTTTATTGTGTAAATGAACAAAAATGCAGAGCCCGCTTTTGGGGTTTGAACCATTCCAAAGCGAAATGTTGTTCCACATCTTCGAATCGCCTGTTCCGGCAGCACGTTTCAAAAATGTGTTACGGCCCACTCACGGAAAACAGACATTTCCATGCCTGTGAAACCTGAGTAAATAACCAGTGCTCGCAAGCGAGCGCCACCAGCTGGCGACCGAAGATTATGTTCTCTCATCTTTCTTCATTTTTTACCTTTTTGTTGCATTTTTCTTATTTATCCTTTTCTACATCGTCTTGTTTTGGGTCATCTTTCTTTGTCTTATTCCATAAGACACTTTTTCCTCATTTCCGTCGTGTTCACGATCCTCTTTCCCACATTTGCTATACTATACATTGCTACACCATCATGTACTTTCACCTCCTTCTCTTCATCCTCCTTTCTTCCTCCTCACCCTTCCTTCTCTTTCCCTCTCCTTTTTCACTAAATTGATCATGGCTATGCTGTACTAAGAGCTCCTTGCCACGTATGCACATTTAGTGGTGCATATACTGCATAATATGCAACGAAAGGGCAAGGAAACACGGACACAAGACAAGCCAACACGAACGCCCGGTCTTCTGTTTTGTTCGTATTGGACTATTCTTATATATTTATTTTTTTTTGAGTAATGAATCCTTTGCAATTCGTTCTTCTAGCTTTTAAATAAACTGTACTATACAGGCTTCTGCCACTCTTTACGCTCTCCCCTCTTGATTCCATTCCACCTCCTTCTCTCTCACTTTCCTCTCCCACCACCCTGCTCTACGATACTGTGCAAAGCTCTGCCTTGTTTGGAGCTGCATGGCACGTGCCTTTCTTTGCCAGATACTTCGCGAAGTCTCCAAAGTTTTCGGTAGTCGCCCAGGGAATTTAGCCAAGCTTAAACTGCTCCGGTGTTTGAAAAAGAAGCAAACAGTGATGATCCTTCGTATTGTGGGAATCGGCATCGCGATGTGCGCGAGGAAACTGCCTACGATAAGTCGTTCGGAGAAGGAGCAGGACGAGTAAGGAAAAAGACAGGGAGGTTATCCAGCGGTGACACCGACTGGCGGCCCTGTGCTGGGAATATAATAATAATAATAATAATAATAATAATAATAATAATAATAATAATAATAATAATAATAATAATAATAATAATAATAATAATAATAATAAATTCTTTATCGTCCTTTGATATTCAAGGCTCTATAAAGCTTATGTACCTTTGGCGCTCCCCATAGAGCACAGGCATATGGGTATGAACCACACGTGATCGCAGCGTCGTTGATCGTGGCGTACCCGACGAGTATGTCAAGTTAGTCTTGCAAAGATGAACCCTTCGTGTTCTTCGTGGACTTATACCCTACCATCCGAATTTCCTTATATACGAGGTGAACAGGGTGAACAAGACGACTGGGAGTGCAACGAGACGTAGGCGGATAGATAGATAGATAGATAGATAGATAGATAGATAGATAGATAGATAGATAGATAGATAGATAGATAGATAGATAGATAGATAGATAGATCCGCTCAATGTGACTCAAGTTCGCAATGAAATTCTGCGCATTTAACCCACAGCAAATGGGCCAGTAACATAAGTGCATCCTAATTTTTTAAAAAAATTCTCGTATTTTAGGAAGCTGGTGGCAGCAGAATCGCTGATCGAAGCATCTACGCTGACTGCGCTATTCTCGGCAAGCTGCGCTGCTGAATTTATTTTGGGATGCATCGAAGTGGAGTGTGCGAAGCGCTTGTGCATACGCATGAAGTCGCTTTTGCTTGGCACCATCTTCAATCGGGTAAGGTGCTTCACTTGGTTGACAACACGGATTGTTCGGCTAGTGGCTAAGCATTTCCTAAAAAGAGTACAAATGGAAGGGAATACACACACCGAAAAACGCAACGGACTGGCGCTACTAATAGCTGTTTATTCAAAATACACCTACAGATATTCCATACAAATGTTTATACTGACAGGGTTTCCCTGTCATAAACGTCACTCCACCTTGCGGGTTTCCGCAGAACTCATTTGACTTAAAATGTTTATACTGCTGCGCACGCGCAACGTCACGTAAAAGGGGCAGGGAAGAACAAAAGAACCGCAATAAGGAATTTGTGGAATTTGTGAAATTGAAGTCGCCTAGTAGATAGATAATATCCGCCTTAAAGAGCTCGAGTGCCTTCGTAATGCTTTCGCACAGGTTATCAGAAAAAGGGTTCATCGGAGTTTGGGGCGCGGTAACAGTTGCCCAGTAATAGTTTGGTGGAAGATGTAATGCAGGCTACCTATACGATTTCAAGATCGGAATCAGTATTCGCTGCAAATTATGTTAGCGATTTTTAAAGCCTAGTAGGACGCCTCCCCCTCGCCCTTGATTGCGGTCACGCCTGTATATATTATACGAGTCGCAGCCAGAAAGCACTTCGCTAGCAGGGATAAAACAATGAAGCCAACTTTCAGTGCATGCAATAATTTCTGAGTCACTGTCTTCAAGGAATGATGAGGCATGGGTGCACTTGGATAATGTACTTCTGATATTAGTGAATAATATTGATAAGGGGGAAGAAATCACGGTCGGCTTGGGTTGTTCGACAATGGGCATTAGCTCGCTGCGCATGAGCTGTTTATGTAAGTGCAGAACAGTAACAGTAGCAACATTGTAGGTATAGGTCTTTGAATCCACGCGCAGTTTATCAACTGACAGCGTGCAGTTCTTTTCCTGGGGTTTCGCGAAATTTAGTAGTTTTGCCCTTGCTTTCCGCATTGCAAGTGAGAAATCTTCACGTATTGCAAAATTCGTTCCCTTAAGTTTGGGCCCTGGTGAGAGGATGAGTGATTTATCTTTAAACTGAGTCACCTTGGCAATTACAGGGCTTCGCTTTCCCGAGCTGTATTTCCGCAAACGATGAACAAGCTCAAATTGAAGGCTGTTAGTGGTCCTCTCCAACTTCTTCGAGCAAAAGTCGATAATATTTGTTCAGACAACGCCCAATTTTCGTTACCCTCATCTCCTATACTGAAGAAAAGAACATTTGACCGTCGCATCCTGTTTTCCACGTCGTCACACCTTGAACAAATGGCCGTAAGCTGGTCGGAGACGCATACAACCCCGCTACCTTTTTCCACCTCTGCTGTTTCACGAGAGGCGATAGCTGCTTCCACCGTCTTGACTTTACCACTGAGTATTGTAATTGTGCTTTCACATGTTTCCTGCTTTCCCTGGCCCTCTCTATTTACTTCAATAATGAGCCGTGCCTTCTTCAAGCTTACGGATAGTATCTCGCTCTCTCTCTCTCTCTCTCTCTCTCTCTCTATATATATATATATATATATATATATATATATATATATATATATACACTATCAGAAAGACACAGTGACAAACGTAGGATTTATTCTGACGTTTCGGCTGGAGGTCAGCCTTTCTGGCCTTTTTTATCTTTGAAAAAGGCTGGCCTCCAGCCGAAACGTCAGAATAAATCCTGTTTGTCACTTTGTCTTTCTGATAGTATATTTATCCCGATAGCCAGGAAGAACTTTTTTTGACATATATATATGTATATATGTATAAAGAAAGGGAAGGGGTCAAGGGCTCGTTCTTTATTTGTTAGAAACAACTTAATGAGTAAAACAGACAATTTCCTAGACTTCATTGTCTGTTTGCTCATTAAGTTGTTTCTATATATATATATATATATGTGGGTGGGCATGGTGGCGAGGAGTAGGCGTCGGTGTGATGGAACGTGAAGTAAATCCTCCTTCGAACAGTAAAAACAGAAGATTTAGTTGGTTCAGCGTTACAACTGGAGTCCGGTCTTCATCAGGCTTCCGTCAGTCCGCTCTTCGTCTGACGAAGACCGGACTCTGGTCGGAACGTTCCAGCAAGTAATCATCTTCTCTTTTTGCTGTTCGAAGGAGGATTTACTGCGCCATATATATATATATATATATATATATATATATATATATATATATATATATATATATATATATATATATATAGGACTGTGTATGCAAAAATAGCTTGGGTTGCCGCTAGTTTATAACAGATTTGACGATGCGCCTCTTAGAGAACGACGGTTTATTAAGTCAATGTTCCGGTCGGAGCCCGACCTTTCAAGACATGTCTTGAAAAAGGTCGGGCTCCGACCGAAACGTTGACTTAATAAACCGTCGTTCTCTAAGAGGCGCATCGTCAATTATTTTATATATATATATATATATATATATATATATATATATATAGATTAGACACGAATTGCGCACTTGCGAACATCGCACGTTTATTGTTCTACGTTTCCGCCGTGCCACCGCCGAAACGTACAACAATAAACGTGCGATTTTCGCAAGCTCGCAATTCGTTTCTAATCTACTTTTGAACCGGACCCACAGAACTTCTTCCCGCGTTTTAACGGTAAGTTCGAAAAGTCCTGACAGGGAGAGAAAGCTTTCCAGGCGACGTGATGCTCGAATAGTTACTCTCCCCATGTACATCCACATCAAGAGATAACAGGTAGTTTTTGGACCGTGTAGAGCCCAATTTCGGCGAAAAAAAGCATGTTGCTACATGTACATGGGGAAAGTAATTATTCGAGCATCACGTCGCCTGGAAAACTTTCTCTCCGTGTCAAGACTTTTCGAACTTACCGTTAAAACGCGAAACTTTCTCATGCAAATAAATTTATACAAAGCTATTCCTTTGAGCCATTGACTCGCGACAACTTTTTGGTCATTTTTAATGCGTCGGTCTTTCATTTCCACTATATTGTGGTTATATTTTTTCACTTTAAATTACTTTCGGCCTTGACAAAATATTGCAAAATGTAGCATATTTAGGAATCTTTAGTGAACACATGGACTCGATTATGATAAGTATAATTACATTTCCGAATTTCGTGCATCCTACACGAAGGGATAAACCACTGGGGGATTTGCAAAGCCGATGTCTTGTGACTAGATAGCGACAAAGTTGACAAATAGTACATTGCAACACTCCTTGAGCTAATATTTTGCATACATAGCCTTCGAAGTAATAATATGGCCTATAACTCATCGTGTAATACTCTTCGCGGTAATCCACGAAAAAAATTAAATACGTAATTTTTTCTTTCAGCGAGAAAAAATTTTCGACCTTAGCAACCCCATGGCTGAGGACAGCTTCTCTTTGTTTGAAGTTTGCAGTTTGAAGTTTATTTCAAATATTAATGGAAAAATAGAATATCACACAGCATAAATATGCAGATGGAGGTTCGAAAGCACGAGGCTACAGGGGTACTTCTTTTCCGAAATTGCAAAAGAAATAACGTAAAAATTAGTGACAGCAACATAACAAGAAAGCGTGGATTTAGACGGAACAACAATAAGACGGTTACAAGTAAAGAAAGATGATAAATCAAAATGTACCATGAAGAATATGATTTAGTTATTAAGCAAATAAGAACACAATTGACTTTTTTAAAAAAAAGGCCAATTGTGGAACATTGATGTGGGATGGTAAAGAATTCCGTATGAATAAAGCAAAAAAAGAAGCCAGTATGACGACCATAATCAGTACGAATAGAAGGTAGTAAAAAATTTTCATTTGAAGCAAATCTAGTTGGCTTATAGTTACGAAGAGCAAAATACACTTGATGGAACAAGATGAGTCAATGTCTTGAATATCCTGACGGTGAGATAATATTTAAATAAACTAGCAATAGGAAGTATATCACAGTTTTAAAGGGATGATAATGCACTACTGCGATACTAACTGCATGTTATTATTCTAATGGCTTTATTTCTGAATATGCTGAATGGAAGATAGATGGGCTACGTGTGTATTTCCCCATGTGTCGATACAATAAGTATTATGACTGTGAAAAAAAGCGTAATATAATTTGATTAAGCTCGAGGTGTTAAAGTAGTTACGTGCCCTGATTAAAATTCTAATACTGTACACTAGTTTTTTCCTTAAGTGCGTGACTTTGTCAGAATATTTTAGGTTCGTGTCAAGAACAACTCCTAAAAAAGAGCATTCATTTTCAGGAGTAATGAGCATGTCGTTTGTTTTGATAGTGACTTTGGATGGAAGGAGTTTATTCTTTGAGGGAAAAATTATGAACTTAGTTTTAGTAGAGTTAATACTGAGGCAGTTGCAACTGCACCAGGTTAAAATGCTATTTAGATCCTTCAGTATTCGATCCTGGATGCCAGAGTAACACTTGACATATCGAATTAGTGCCTCTCTCCTTTAGGTCGGCTATTCACAATTGTGGTTATGGTTTTCGCTCTGCTACGCTTCTGAAGTAGTATTGTTATAACTTGGTGGTCAGTGTTACCCGACTTCAGATTAGCAAACAGGAGACTAATATCTGGTTAACCTCCCTGCCTTCCCTCTTCATCTCTCTATCCCTCTCTGGTAGTTAATGGCGCTGGTCGCCAGATAGTCTATGCTGCTTGCTATGTCCTTGAACACCATCGTCGCAACTTTTGGGGTAGTCTCAGCTGAGTATCGTTTAACAGCCCGTCAACTTGACTGGCCTCTTACCGATCTTTTGCAAACAAATGACGTCAGGTTTCACTGTAGCCGTGCGAATGTACTGACATAGAGAAGCTGCCCGTTTATGTGATGGGCGGCAGTTCCATTTCCAGATTTCTTTGTGTGCTCGCGCTCTAATCACATTTAATAGTGCTTTCGCTGTCCGTGGTCGGTATGGGTTTCAGATGACGCCTAGACGGAGCACTCGGGCTGATGCTGTCTCGTTTAAAAAACACGTTGCTAACACTGGCTGGTTTCTCCGAGTTGTTATTGGCCGGTATGCAAGAAAGTTCTTTCATTTTTCTTAATTATGAATACATGGGCAAACTTTCTCTTTACAGATGATGCATATGGATCCTTCTGCGTTACATAACTACTCGTCGGGTCATTTCGTCTCCCTGATGGCAGTAGACTGCTCCCGAATCTCTGGGGCTGTGTTTAATCTTCCAAGGCTCATTGTCGGTCTTTTGTGCGCGCCGTTCATTCTTTACGTACTGGCACTTCGCGTCGGCATCCTGCCCGTGCTCTGCTGCGCTGCGTGGATGCTGGCTTCTCTTCTAGCATTTGGATTCACGGAGAAATGGCGAAGAAGATTGTGGGTGAGTGATTTATTTGAGTACTCGTAAGGCAATGATTGCGCAGAAATAATGTGCGAGGCTCTTGGACTTTCTTTGGTCAACAGTTTACCCAAGCCTTTTGAAACTGTCTTGAAAGCGTCTTATAAATACGTTCTATCTCCTAAGTAGAGAAGATGGATACTGTTTAGTGGAAACGAATGATTTCGCAGTCTATTCCGGCAATTAAAGCAGTAGCCTCCATACTGAAACGTCACGTTCCTTATTCACATAATTGCAGATGTTTCCATACAAATTTCATCATATTCCATATATCATTCATATTGTCGCGACAAATCGCGGTGGCAAGTGGAAGACAAAGGAAAAGTGGTGCGCAGAGCGCGTGCAAGTGGGGCGATTGAACGAACCAGACTGGCCTCAGCCTTTGCCTGCCCCTCACCTATAAATTAACCCATACCTTCGTAAGAATTTCGTGGAGGTGCAGGGTACATCGCTCAAGACGACCCAGCTCTACCGACATTGCAACGGAGCAGACGCTTGGCTGGCTTGCCACCACATACAGCGATCATGGACGATTCAGGACAAGGCAAAAACAACCTTATTCTCGGCGAGCACCAAGCCCGCTGTACACGTGGCCCGATCCACCTCCGTCACAGTTTCCCCGTCAAATCCAAGAGCACAAGGTGCCACACGGATGCCGACTGTCTCTCCCGCCTCCCTTCATCACAGGCAGACGCAAAAGATGATGATTTTAAGGACTATTTAGTTTCTATACCGTCCGACTTTCCAGGTCTCAGCAACTTCAAGAGTGAGCTGCATCGCGCCCCTGCCGTCAATAAGTTATTGGAATGTGCACGTGATTCCCCAGGGCAGCCTTTTACGATGGATAATGGTTTATTGTACAGGAAAAATTACACCTCTGACGGCGCACGAGTGCTCTTAGTAGTGCCAGAAAATCTGCGCCCGGCGGTTCTACGTTCAACGCACGACGACATCCCATCCAGTCACTTTGGCTTCGCCCGCACGCTACAGCGGATCCGCCAGCGTTTTTACTGGCCGAAACTATGAAAACGACGAAACAGTACGTCGCCAGCTGTGCTGTTGTCTGCGTCACCAGCAAACGACGACTGGCCCTTCAGGTTGTTTGCAGCCTGTCACGCCACCGACATCGCATTTTGAAAAACTGGGCATCGACTTGCTCGGACCACTCCCAAAGACCTCTTGAGGGAACCGCTGGATTATAGTGCGCGGGGACTATTTAACTCTTTACACGGAAACAGCAGCACTTATGTCTGCCACAGCAGCTGATGTATCTTCTTTCCTGCTCCACCACGTGATATTACGTCATGGCGCACCATGGGTTATCATCAGTAATCGTGGACGGCAGTTTAGTGCCGACGTTGTTGAAGGACTTCTGCAGCTCCGTGGTTCTTTGCACCGGCACTACTCTCCTTACCAACCGCGAAACTAATGGTCTCACTGAACGAACAAATCGCACCCTTACCTACATGCTATCGACGTATGTCGATGCTGACCACAAGAACCTGGGACGCCGTCTTGCCTTTCGTTACGTACGCGTTCAATACTGCCAAACATGAAGTTACTGGATATGCGCCCTTCTTTTTGCTTTACGTGCGCAATCCACGGAGCTTTCTGGACACACTCCTGCCCCTCCAGCATCATGAAGACTGGTCCATCGCCCAGACATTGTGTCGAGCAGAAGAAGCTCGTCGACTTGCACGTCTGAGAACTCTGTCCTCACAAGGCCACAGCAAAAGCCGGTAGCGACAACCGGCTTATCTCCGTCAGCTTTTTTCCCGGTGAATATGTTTGGCTGTGGACACCAGTTCGGAAAAAGGGACTATACCGCACGTTTCTCGCCGCCTACTCAAGCCGCTTCGTCATGCTGGCTCGTGTAGGTGATGTCAACTACGTTATTGCCCAAGTGACTGCAAAAAAATCGGCGCTCGCGAGCGACACAAGTTGTTCATGTGGCACGCCTCAAGCAATGTCATGTCAGGCCCGTTTAACTCGCTCAGCGATAATCGTCTGCACCCGGGGATAATGTCGCGACAACGCGCGGTGGCAAGTGGAAGACAAAGGAGAAGTGGTTCGCAGAACGCGTGGAAGTTGTGCGGTTGATCGAACCGGAGTGGCCTCGGCCTTTTACTGCTCATCACCTATAAACAAACGCATACCTTCGTAACAATATGCTCGGCACGTAAAAAACCTACGTGCGAAATATTAAACCAATGGACTCCTCCAACTAAGATAGAAAATCTGCAACGAGATGAATAACATTAAACGGAATTAAATTACCAGGTAAATTTAACCACCTTGTGACAATAGGGAATGCCAGACACAGCGCTCAAACAACAAGTGGTGTTGATTCGTCAAACATGCTTTCCTTAAACCAACTTGCACTTCTGAAATAATCATAGTATTCAGTATGATAAAGAATCTTCGCAGCTGTGACCCTGAGAGAAGAGCAATGCAACCAGGAAATGTACGAACATATATCTACAAATCAGTACAATCAGCAAGTTTTCTTGCTCAACACACATTAACTAGCAAAAGTTACTGCAGCATATAAAAAAGGACATAAAAATAACTTTAGCACTTTCCCGACCCATATCAATACTTCCTATTTTCTCGAAATGTAGTGAAAAGTTACTACATGAGAGAAGTATGATCTTCTGGAGAAAGTAATCTTATTACCGAAATTCAATATGGCTTCGGAAAGAAACGCTCTGAAGAAAGTGCCATATCACGCAGACAGTAATCAAATGGTTGAAAACTTGTTTTGACATTAGCGTTACATTCTGATATTCGCAAAAACTTTGATCAGACATATCCTATATTACTATTCAATAAATTAGAATCCTATGCATTTAGGGCGATCCCACCGAAAATGAGCAGTCTGTGTGCGATGGCATAATTGCCTTGAAATCGCACTCACAATGTAATAAAACTGGAGCGCCGCAGTATCCTATGACATAACACACGTTGTTGAACATTGAAAGGAAAGGAGTCAAGGCCTCGTTCTTTATTTGTTAGAAACAACTTAACGAGCAAACAGACAACGAAGCCTAGGAAAGCATAGGGGAAGTTACTTGTGGTATTGTAATTGTGGATAAAGTAGAAAGGAAATAAAGTGGACGAAAAGACAAACCTGCCTTCGGTGGGAACCGAACCCACGACCTTCGGATGTCGCGTCCGATGCTCTACCAACTGAGCTACGAAGGCGGTCGTCCCCCCCCCCCCCCCCCGTCCACTTTATCATGTATTTATGTACGTATTATCCTGGGAGTGTTAGGCAGCGCCACTCGTCGCCAAGGCGGCGTGTTTGGAACACACTTTCTTGCCAGAAGGTGTCACGTAGAACGTGAACTTAGAGGAGATGGCTGCTGCCCAATAAGCCCTCGCATGCTACCTAAGGCACCAAGTCTGCCGCAACGAGCCCCAAGCTATGAAATAACGAAAGGGAAGGGGGTCAAGGGCTCGTTCTTTATTTGTTAGAAACAACTTAACGAGCAAACAGACAACGAAGCTTAGGAAATCAAAGGGGAAGTTACTTGTGCTATTGTAATTACACAATAAAATACACAATAAAGTAGACGGGGGGACGACCGCCTTCGTAGCTCAGTTGGTAGAGCATCGGACGCGACATCCGAAGGTCGTGGGTTCGGTTCCCACTGAAGGCAGGTTTGTCTTTTCGTCCACTTTAATTCCATTCTACTTTCTCCACAATTACATTACCACAAGTAATTTCCCCTATGCTTTCATAGGCTTCGTTGTCTGTTAGCTCGTTAAGTTGTTGAACATTGTAAATTCATAATTTTTGCTCACCACTCTGGACTACTTTGACGACTCTGCGCTGACGACTGACGCACGTGTGATATTTATGCTGATGAGACGCGCTAGCAGCTAGTACCTGTTGTAAAGTTCGTGACTGGTCCAATATATTGGTTCCGTAATGAAATACAAACAAAATTCCCTTTCTCGAGCCTTTGGCTCAAATGTTCATTTATGTAACTATATTACCTCAGATCGCTGCAGCACCCAAATCAATTAAGGCACTTAGAGTAATTTTCGCTGAACACATGTCCTGGAAAAAATAAACAGAACACCGCAGTTAAGTTCAACCATTCGAACATCGACATGTGAGACGAGGCACGTCAAGGTCATGCCGTCATTGTCCAGTACGCGGGAAGTCCACGTGAGTGTTCCTCCATTTCACTGCGGTCGGCAATACGCAGCTATGTGCACGGGACGGAACAAAAGAAACGGTCATCGTCCCACTCAGCGCACCTGAGAGCCCAGCGGGTGGCCGGTGCAAGTGGAAGGGTCTGAGTGGTGTGTCGTGGTAGCTCGCAGCATGAGCATGGGTCGCAGTATTGCCGTGTGTGCTGCAAAGGGTTGACGGAGGAGACTGGCAACCTGCTTGCCTGTGTGGTTCGTGTATGTTGAGTGAGGGGCTTTCGAAAAGAACCCCGCCCCATATGGCCAGTGTATAAAAACTGTCTTTTATGGGGAGATCGGGGGGGAAGCGAGCGAGCCGTAGAGCGGGCGCCGCTGATCTACTTGCCTGTCTTTGCCCTGTTTCTTGTCTTTCTGGCTTTGCCTTTTTTAGGGGCGAAGCTCCTCTTAGTCTAACCTTGTCACGCGTCAGTCGTCAGGCGTAACCCGCGTGCCTCCCGGCACGCGCTCGCCCTCGGCGTTCGCCTCGGCGCGTGCCTCCCGGCGCGTGCCTCTCTCTCTCTCTCTCCCGGCGCTGCCTCCCGGTGCGTGCCTCTGCTGTCTTGTGTGTGTGAGAGAGAGAGAGCGAAAGGCGCGCGTTGGCTATGGAAACGCTCTTTCTTAGAGGAACGCTGTACCAGCTCGCAAAGAAGGAGAACGCGCCTTCACCCGCGAGAGACAACGTTGGCGCAGGCAGCGTCTCCTAGCGAGTTTCTTGATTGACAAATACCGACTGCTCGCGTTGGAGAAGCGTTCACCGGCAACCCATATATATGTATATATATAGGCACTGGACCCGAACTTGCAATGAAATGCCGGTGGGAGATTTCACTTGTGCATAGTTGAACCATGAGGATTCGTAGCGTGCGCGTTAATTAAATTAATCCAGAACTCGGCACGATCTACGATGAACCTCCCGAGCTTCGCCCACTCACCATCATTCGCTTCGTGGATATGCTGCAATTTTTTATTTATTAAACCTTCATATTCGGAAGTGGCCTCCCTGTTTTCAAAGTGTCGCCGGACGGTGACAAAGAGACGGACTCTTCGTCTGACTGAGAAACTGGTGATGGGGTTTGCTGATGTGATATTGCGGCAAAACACCGCCCCACAACTTAACTGTTGCCGTCACCAGGATCGTCGGTCAACTTGCTGCATCAGGGCAGGCGAAGGGTGTTTTCTTCCCGCTGGAAGGAGAACGGAAGCGTTAATTCCGTGAGAAGGGGCGAGAGCGACTACTCAGGACTTCTTGGCGACATCAGTGTGAGCAGTCCGGACCGATCTCGTGGCGGTCCGGAAGACTACTGCGTACCGGCTTCGAGGGAAAGCTCAGCGTGGGAGAGTGCTGGTCCTGCGTTATCAACGAACGACAGCGGCGTGACCACGACGACAAGGGGCCACGGACATTTGTGACCAGCGATTGAGTCGACCGAGAGACTTCGTGGCGGACTACTTTGGAGGACGTCAACAGGCAACGCTTAAGGCGACGCACGAGTGGCTTCCACGCACAGAAATCACGTAGGCTCTACCCTATTTTCTCCGGGAACACCATGTCGGTCACCACGCGGGTGCAGGTGCAGCGCGTAGCGGGCCAGGGCACCGATGAATTGGCCACTTCGGAGGCAAGTATGTATATTGTGCAGGCCTCGGAAGGGAATAGAAGTGCGCAGGATTCCGCTAGTTATGATGCTGCCATGCGATTGAGGGCAAAAGAGCTGGAGTTGGAAGCGCTTAAGTTGCAAATTCAGCTTCAAACATTAAGGCTGCAAGTGCAGGCTATGCATACCAATGAGAGTGGAGGGAGATCACACAGGGGCAAATATTCAAAAGACTTGCGGACCGTACTCGCACCAATGCCCGAGTCGGACGAATCAGTTCTCGCCTGGTTCAAAGCCCAGAAAACATGATAAGGAATTGTAATATTCCACCAGATGTGGCACGAGCAGTCATTGTCCATTTTCTCAATGAACAAAATCGCGCCCTCGTAGTTAACAGATCGAATGATAGGGTACTATCATACGAAGAGATCCGGAAACTGGTACTGGCGGAATTGAAGCTGACTCCCGAAGAGTACAAACGCCGCTTTTGCGCCATCAGGAAGGGTAATGAGAGCTGGGGTCAGTTTGGCACCAAATTGGACATAGCTTTGGGCTACTATTTGCGTAGTCGGAATGTAAAATCTCTAGAAAGCTCCGTACCCTGTTGATCTTCGACCCAGCGAAGCACATGATGTCGCACGAGCTGTGCACACATGTGCTGCAGCATGAGACGGGAGGATGGCTGAAGCCGAAAGAAATAGCGGATCTTGCGGAAAAGTTCAAAGAAAGCAGATCTGTACACCGTGTCAGAGAGGTGGAAAGACACATAAAGGGGGAGCCAAGGCCGCGTGCGGCAGCGTATGAAATCGGGGGCAGAAGTAGCGCGTATGAGCCCTGGCCCCCTCCAAAGTGTTACGGATGCGGGAGGTTTGGTCATGTACAGTGGAACTGTCCCCAGACTACACATAAGACAGCAGCAGGCTGTCAGGGCGGCACGACATCTCAGGAAACAAAGTTCGCGGGGAGGGTCGTGTACACGTCCAATGAGCGAGGAAGTAGAGTTAGCAGTCGAGGGTCGGAATCGAAAACAACTCCGGTCGGCATTGCATGTGGCACCAAGTCGGTTCAAGCTTGTCTGGATTCTGCAGCAGACATAACCATATTGAGGAAAAGTGTCCTGCCACAGGAAGTAAAAGCGGACAGCAATGTGAAAGTACGCTTGCGTGGAGCCTTCGGACACACTGTGGTAGTGGACCTAGTGTACGTGCCTCTGAGCGTAGCCGCGGTTAACGGTGAAACAAGCCCACAGTTGCCGACCCTATGTGCGGTAACCGATCAGCTAGTACAGGATGTTGACGCCCTAGCACCGCCTAATGTTTTTAAGGAGCTATAACATGCGAAAGCTAAGGAAGACGCGGAGAGACTGCCGCAAATAACGAGTGAGACACAACGCAAGGGGGGCGCCAACAGAAAGACTCGGCCGAATGCGCAGGCAAACGAACGATTAGGCCAGTTGCATTTAGGGAACAAACTTAGGAGCGAAGTTGCACTGGCAAAATCGAAACATATGTAGGACGGAGTGTTCATGTGAATGAATCAAGGAAACATCACGCCCGTGTGAACAGCAGAAGTATGGCCCTCGCGCGCGATGTTGAGTTCGACAAATCTAGGAGGGCTCTGCATCCTCCCCATAAAAGTGATGGTGTTCAAAACATAGTACGGGCGAACTCGCACTCATTGCCAGGACAAACGAAACGACGACGAGTGCAAATGGCACATCGCGCTTCCAAAACCTGTCTCCGTGTAGAGCCTGTGCCAGGTGTGACATGGTGGGCCAAGGAACGTATGGGGTGGTGGCCTGACCTGCAAGGCTCCTAATTTTGCGATGTCACGTTACGCAGAACAAAGTCCCAGTGCTTGTGTGAATATGTGTGCAATCGGACCCGTTCAGTGCCGTCGCATTCGACAGAACTCGTCGTAGCGCCTTATTGCACACTAAGGAACTACAGTGACATTATTGAGCGTGCTCTAGTGCACTCGTTGTTGCATGTTTT
This sequence comes from Hyalomma asiaticum, assembly GCA_013339685.2. NCBI lineage: Eukaryota > Metazoa > Arthropoda > Arachnida > Ixodida > Ixodidae > Hyalomma > Hyalomma asiaticum. Next base: position 82,236,613 of record CM023487.1, on the reverse strand, counting down.
ACATTAGTAATATTTCTGCGGTCCGTTTATGTAAAGTGAAGTGTTGTGATGCTGATACCCTCGGCCGTTAGCGTGTTGTTGTTTGTACAGCGAGTGTACCGCAACATTCTGGGTGGGGAGGAGTTAAGTACGACCATTCGAACTTCTACATGTGAGACGAGGCACATCAAGGTCATGCCGTTTTTGTCCAGTGCGCAGGACGTCCACGTGAGTGTTGCTCCATTTCACTGCGGTCGGCAATACGCAGCTATGTGCACGGGACGGAACAAAAGAAACGGCCATCGTCCCACTCAGCGCACCTGAGAGCCCAGCGGGTGGCCGGTGCAAGTGGAAGGGTCTGAGTGGTGTATCGTGGTAGGCGCAGCGCGAGCATGGGTCGCGGTAATCGGAAGAGACCGTGCAGTATTGCCGTGTGTGCTGCAAAGGGTTGACGGAGGAGACGGGCAACTCGCCGGCCTGTGTGGTTGGTGTATGTTGAGTGAGGGGCTTTCGAAGAGAACCCTGCCCCATACCGCGAGTGTATAAAAACTGTGTTTTATGGGGAGAAAGGGGGGAAGCGAGCCAGCCGTAGAGCGGCCGCCGCTGATCTACTTGTCTGCCTTTCCCCTGTTTCTTGTCTTTCTGGCTTTGCCTTTATTATTTATTAAACCTTCATATTCGGAAGTGGCCTCCCTGTTTTCAAAGTGTCGCCGGACGGTGACGAAGAGACGGACTCTTCGTCTGACTGAGAATCTTGTGTTGGGGTTTGGTGGTGTGATTTTGCGGCAAAATACCACCCCACAACTTAACTACCGCTAAATGCTGAGACATCTGGTTAATGTCCTAAATCGTTGTGGACGTTTCATACGTCTTACTATGAAGCGTCTTATTAATCAAGCTCTCCTGCACTGCCATCTAAACTGCTATGCATTGGTATGGGAAAATACCACATTAACACAATGAAATAAGTTTAAAATACTACACAAAAGAGCTATTGGTTCACGAGAGAGCAGACCAGACCTATAACACACCAAAGAACATTTTCCTAAATATAATGTACTCATTGCGAACAGCACATACAAATGCCGATTTCTACAACCCTACATTAGTGCAAAGCGCGGGAAGCTTGACATATTTCTCACACTTTCAAATCTTGGACGTACTGAGAGTGTTTATCGCCATCGGTATAAACCACGCTGGAAGACTCCATTGCCGCTTGCTATTTACGGAATGGAAAGGCTTTGCCGCACATTACTATCCTCTCTAGACGTGTAACACCAACAAGACATTGAAATCGCCATAATTAGCGAAGCCAATCTAATCAGATTGTTATTAAGGCTGTGCATGTGCTGCTTTAGGCAGTTGTACTATTTTCTCATTAAGCTCACGACAATTCCCTTGTGTCGTTTTCTTCCTTTTGTGTTTTGTATGCGAGAACCATGATGCTATGTGCCTCACGTTATTCTTCCTACGTGCGTTTTCGATTGCGAATGTACCTTGTTAGTTTAATGTTTTTTTTTTCTTCTTCGTTTGCAGAGTTAAACGTTTTTCCTTGTGTATTTAGCCTGTCATTGGTGCTTCAGATTGGACAGTGCTTAGTCAGCCTGCAGTACCAGCAGCTTTTTCTGATTGGTTGACATCTTGACGTATGCAAATTACGGAAACATTGGAATTATTCCATTGATCATATGAAACGTTTTGATAGGGACATGCACACTTATTTAATAGCGAAATGCTTATAGCGCAATTTTTCGACGACCTTCATGTGACCTTGAGCCAATAGCTGGAGCCATTATCGAGGCCTTCGAACGGGATTATCCTAGTACTCACATGAGAGCGCACGGGCATTCGAACGACATTTTTCTTGTACATACATGAAAAAATTTTCCCATCCAGTCTGACATAGAAACCAATAAGATTCTGTCGACAACAGGTGTGCGGAGAAACGCTTTGCACTTAAAGGGAAACTGAACTTCCCTCGCGCTTGGTTTTGAAAACATTTGGGTATGAATTGAAAGCCTCTCAGAAATTCACAGCCGAAAGAATTTTTCAACAAAGATTTCGTGAGAGCTAAGGTAATGCGGCCGGAAAACTTCCCTTTTCCCGTTCTGTCTCAGCTCTGCGGAATAGAGCCCTAGAGCTCTTCTGAGCGATTTCAAAGGAGGGACCCCGCCCACCGCGTTACGTCAGCAGGCTTCAACGTCGCATCAGAGTGGCCGAGTGAAAGCGCAAGTTGTCGCGGATACCGCAGGCTGTGAGCAGCACGCATGTGGCCGCCTGCTCGCTCCACGTGTGGGCTCGGTCGTGTGCCCTCGCGATCACTGCCCTTTTTTTTTACGAATCTCCGAAACTCATCACACAATTTCGGCTCGAGGGTGTGCGCGCTTACTTTGTCAATACGCTGCTTCTTTTCGATGTTACGCATACGACATCGCTAGGATAAATTGATTAACTACCGAAGCTAATCCACCTTATGCTGCTTAACCCAAAGTTGACTAATCGTTGACTAGTGTGTGTAAACGGGCTAACCATCCTGTGGTGCTCGAACGCGCCATTACTGACTCGACAGGGAGAACTTCAAGACCCAAACCCATTGGTGTCGACGGACTAGTGTGCGAAATCTTCAGCGGCTGTAAGGCGGATAGAATAATTTAAAAGTGTGAATAAACCCTAATCTACACTAGTTCGGTATTAAGGGCGCACCTGTTTAGGCTATTAAACTAGGAAATCTGCAGAAAAGCCAGATAGTTTATGATGCTAGGGTAACCATGTCAAGCTATAGTAAAGCCAATTTAAGCTTGCTATGACTAGTTTGGTCACACCAAATTAAGCTAACTCAAATTCTGTCGAGCCTATATAAGAATAAATAAGTAGGCCTAGTTCAGCCAGGACTAATTATGATATCCTAATTATTCCGAAAATCGTTAGGCTAACACGGATAAGCCTAGATAAGCTTCGACTAATGAACACAGGACTAATTAGGCTAATGCTACCCAAATCAAGTTAATAATTAGTTTAAATAATGCAGGACTGAGCCGTGTTTAATTAATGTAATGCTGAATAAGCTACTTACTTGGGTTATGACTAATTTAGTCTAACCTAAGTTATACCTGATTACTTTAAAACTGCTTCATTCATACTTCATTAAACTAAGAATAAATCATTCAAGTCTACTTATTTTAAGTCTAAGTCACGCCTAATTAAACAAAGCTCTAAAGGCTTAGTGCATTTTATTCAACCGTACTGTGATTAATCAGCCGTACTGAACCCTGATATATGGAATTCCTCCTTAATCCACCCTACTATCCTTTAATGTACCGTAAGCGGCGCCAATATATCATAGTCCACCTTAATGCACCCTAATCCGTCTTAATCCATCTTAGCCCCTTGCTACACCTTTCGAACAAAGATTTCGCATTCCAGTCCAGTCATGGCATTGAGTTCGAGCCACAGGGTTGTGATGGTTCGTGGTCCCAGACGCTCAGTCAAGAAGGGACGAGGCATAGACACCGACAGACATTTATAACTGCATGCTGATCTTCATGTAAACAAATACTGAGGTCGCGCCAGTACCGTCGAAGTTGTTCTCGGCGTACAAACGTCTCAACGTTTCCGCACAACGTTCACGCACGTGCACAACTCACTCTGTTTTCCTCGCTCGCTGTCGGTCGTGTGGCCGTGCGGCGTCGGTGGGGTGTCGCTACAGTGCCGCCATAGCCGCACACAACCGGGATTCCGTAAGGCCAGGCCACGTGAACGGCGGTGACCAGCGGACCCAATAGCCGCGGTTTGATCCAAGGCCTAGCCTGCGGCCACGAGCACAGGCTCCGCTACTATCCGGCCGAGGTCACCGGAGACACTGGGGGGCCGCAACGGACAGGTAACCGGGACGGCCGCTCTCCGAGAACCGTGCTTCACACCCGGGAGCAGACGACAACCGCAATGAATCGGTGATCCTAACAGTCGCCCCCCTACAACAGACTCGCATCCGAGAACATACGGGATCCCCAAAAGACCGGCAGCCGTGTCTACCCGATAACTGAACGTATTGGCCGCAAGCTCCCTGGCCAGTCTGGCTGTCTCGCGCTTCACTGATCTCAATCTCGTTCCTTGCGTCGTCAACGAACGCGCGGCGCCACCGCATACAACACACACTTCTCCTTCTATGTCCGATGCACTTTTCCGTCCGCCACTCGTCGTACTCCCCCACGCTTCCAGAACGTTGTTTTGCGAAATTATGTTGATTGTTAGGCGCTGCACAACGCGACATGATGTGCAAGAACACCTAGCACTTGAAAAAAATGTCAGCCTTTTTGAACAAATACGCGACCACTCTCCTGGCACACGACAATACCACAGAAAAACCCACACCACGTCCTTGCGCTGTGTACTAGATCATTGGATAGCACACACCAACGGTATTTGGAGGTGTCATGCTATTCTCCACGTCAGCTTGATCAAATCATGTGCACGCACACATAACACACACCACTAGCTGTTAACCATAGATTTTTCCCGTCAGCGTCATCTCAGACTACGTGGGTGGAGGCCGACGATGCACCGCCCTCCGAGTAGTCTGAGTCACGGGACGTTCCGAGCTGTAGTACATATGTTTGGCCTGTCTCATTCGCCTTACACTGGGTTTGCCCCTATAGAAGCGGTAGTTGCGGCTGAGGCGGCACCTGCTGTGACCGTGTGCCTACGTTGTCCATGACACCGTAGTATGCCGCAGGTATCTCCTATCCAGACCGGCAGCGGCGGACCGTTTTACGTTTCCCGAGCGGGATGGGCGGCCTCACTCCCCGTTAAGATGATGGCTAAGTCGGCACATGCTGAGGCTGGCGTGACTCCAGATGTGTGGTAGGGGTACCCCTGGAGAGCCACGACTCCGGTTCTGCACTGGACCATGAGGGTGTTTAAATAGCGCGGAGTGCGGTCCATTAACACTACCGGGCGGTACGTGAACATTAGCTTTTTTTGTCGGCACCAATGCTTGCCCCACGGCCACGGTGTCGCAGCCATTATCGCGCAGTAATGATACTTGGTTCTTGTTTAGGTACCCCGTCCGCAACAGGCAGATTGTCGGTTTTATCAAATCGGTCGCCCCGGCACACCACCGTGCTGACGGTCGATACTGTTTCTCTATCTCGTAAAGCGATGTAACGACTGCTCCCTGCACCTTCTGACTCGGTTCTGTCCGCTGACACCATAGACGATGCTTCTTGTCTGTTCCCTCCGCCGGTTACATACTAATACCCGTAACGGTAGGGCTCGTTACCATAGAGCTCACGTGCTCCGGAACTCTATCCTGCCCATAACCAACATTCGGCTGCCCTATGCCCTTCTTTTCGCATAGGATACAGCGGTTGTCTACCCCCGACGTCTTCGTTGTGGGTTCCGCTCTGAATCCTGAGCCTGGTCTATCTTCCTTCTCGGTACGTTCTTTACTCAGGTTCGACAGCGTCTGAGCCACCGCGAAGTTTCCGGCTGTCTGGGAAAGTTCCTGTAGGGTTCGGCAGTTCCTCCCCTCGAGGAAAGCCCTTTGGGCCGGGGAGCAGCTCTTAATAAATTGCTCCGCAATCATCAGCTCTCTCAGGCCACTAAAGCTTTTCTCCGTCTCTGAAAGCTCCAGACAATGGTCGAAATAACCCGGAGGCCTTGAAGCGTCTCGTTTAGCGGTTTCCCTATCCTCGGGTCTTGCATCACGGAGTATACCCCTGTGTCCTTCCACATGCGCCCAATGATGGTTAAGGGTTCTCCCGTCATGCACAGACTTAAAGGGACACTGAAGCGGTTTTAAATTTTCGAATTTAATGAAAATTCGGAATCCGCGACCTTTTATAACATACGTACGGTGTTTTTTCCGCGATATTTAATTAAACAACAGCGAGTGAAACGCGGAGGAGTGATGTCATCATGAGGGCGAGCAGGGTAGCTGCATTGGTTTGCGGCTTTCGTTTGCGCACAGCGCAGTGTCATTAGAGGAGTTTGTGCTGGTTTTTGGGTACAGCACTGCTTTGTTGTCATGCACTGATATTTTTTCAGTAACAAGTTCCCCGAGTGTGTCACATATATTGCCTTTGATGCTGCCTATGTACTGATTTCACGAAGTCGACTTGCTATACCGAGCTTCTGTGTGTCCTTCAGCTGCGAAATCTACGTTTGCGGAGCAGCAGCATTTCACAAATTTTTTCAAGATTATATGTCCACTTAGTGGGTCATTCCTGTTAGAAAAGAGAGAAAGTTCAGTCCTACAAGAGCAAGTGTGCTATGTTCGAGGCGCTTCCTAGAGAGCGACTACGCGCAAAAACCGTCTCGAATATAATCGGCACGCTAGTTTAAATATTCAATAAGTTGTTTCTAACATATAAACGAGCCCTTGACCTCTTCCATTTCGTTATATATATATATATATATATATATATAGTTGCAGCAAGGAAATCACGTTGGCCCCGGTACAATAAGGAACAAAAGGGAGTACGACGCACGTTGGTTTTTGCACAGTATATTTACTGACGTTTCGGCTGGTGGACCAGCCTTTGTCAAAGTAACATGTACATGTCAACGCGATTCTTTATATACTATATACATGAGAGAGTGTGGGCGACGTAGTCCAGCGATTACATGATTCATTGCGTGCAGTGCTCATGACGGTACAGTTAGATATCATGCGAAAAAAAAAAAAGTACAGAGATCATCACTCTTCGCGCACACAGCGTGACGATGCAAGAACACGTGTTCGATAGTTACAATGGAAACATGACCATATCAGAGCGCTGCATGACAGCGCAGCCAGATTATACGCTATAGGACATACACAGCTTGATGCACGATGTATACAGCTCTCTTGTACGATATACACAGCTCAGTTATTGCGATGGGAATGAGTAGTCAGGGCTTTTTATTGGCACGTGCGTGGTGAAACACGGTCCCGCGCTTATTCGCATGGTGACAGTGGCGATTAATGAACGCAACTAAATATAAATCATGGACACATAGATATACACAATCACACAGGCATTACAGACTAGAATCCGACAGGTGACAGCGGCGATTAAGCAACGCAGCTAAAAAAATAAATAAACCATGCATACATAAATATACACAATCAAAGAGGCATTACAGACTGGTATTCGACAAGTTCAACCGATGACGTCACAGGCCGTGGGTTCAAGTGCCAAACTGACCGTAATTAGTTAATTGTCACAATTAAGGTTGATGATGCTTGGTGGGCACGCTAGAAAGAGTTCCTGTACTTTCGTTTATACCTGATGATACGGTGTTGAATTTATAGATGAGATAAGATTCTCGGATTTCACGATCGTGATGAGAATGAAAGCCTGATTCAAGTATAGTGGCCCTGATTTTTTCGAATGAATGCTCTGGCAAGCGAACATGTTTTGAAAGCGGTAGGTTAGGTAACGCAGTGGCATGCGATCTGTGGTTGTTAAAGCGTATCCGGAACGACGTTTCTGTTTGGCCAATATACTGTTTTTGGCAGACGGCGCATTCGAGCGTATATACGACGTTAGAGCTATTACAATTAAATGAGCCGCGAACTTTAAGGGTGAAGTTTGAAGACGTACTAATGACTTTCTGGGTGGTTCGCATATGTAGACATACCTTGCAGCGTGGCTTGTTGCAAGGTGCACAACCAGATATTATAGGTTCATTTAATTTTGACGATGTTAACATGTCGCGGAGATTCTTCGAGCGCCGGTAGACCACACGAGGTGGTTCGGGAAAGATATGTTTCAGATGTTCACTTTGGGCAAGGATATTGTGGTGACGTTTCAGTATAGAAAGAACCTTTGGAACTGATGCCGAGTAAGTCAATACGAGGTTAGTATCAGTACGGCGCTCCGGCAAAAGGTTTCCGCTAAGAAGGTCGGCTCTATATAATTGGTCTGCTCGGCTTATAGCGTCATCAACCAAGTCAGTCGGGTACCGTCGTTTGATGAGAGCGCTTTTCAGTTGTTCGCAATTTGATAAGAAATCTTTGCGGTCGGAACACAATCGCTTAAAACGATGAGCCTGACTATAAGGTATACCAGTCTTGCAATGTCGCACATGGCTGCTCTGGAAGTGTAGAAGCTGGTTGCTATCAGTAGGCTTGCGGTATAGTTTTGTGACCAATTTTCCTTCGGAAAGCGTGACAGTGACATCCAGGAAGTTAAGCGAACATGGCGAATAATTGTGCGAAAGCTTGATCGACGGATGAAAGTTATTAAATCCTTCTATAAACTTTAAAAGGGTCTCCTCCCCATATGTCCAAATCAAGAATATGTCATCTATAAACCGTCTATAAAAGAAAGGTTGCAGGTCGGTGCTAGACAGAAAATCATTCTCTAGAATACCCATGAAAATGTTTGCATAAGTAGGGCCTATTCGAGTTCCCATTGACGTGCCGCTGATCTGAACGTAATGACAGTTGTTAAACTCAAAGTTATTGAGTTCGAGGATCAGCTTTAATAGCAACTGGAGTGCTTCCTTATCGATAGGTCTCTCGAAACAAGAATCCTCATAAGCCTTAAGTACTGCGGCAATTCCATCGGCATGCGGTATGTTAGTATAAAGTGAGGCGACGTCCAGTGTCACAAGTATTGCACTTTGCGGGATGGTAAGACCTAATATGTCTTGAAGAAAATTATTAGTGTCCTTGACAAATGAAGGAAATGTCTCGGGAATATGTTTAATAACGGCGTCAACATAGCGAGACAAGTTTTCGGTTGCAGTGTTTATACCAGAGATTATCGGTCGGCCAGGGTTACCCTGCTTATGAATCTTCGGGAGCATGTAAAATCTGCCGGCCACGGGACTCAGCGGTATCAGTGATCGAACAGTTTTTTCCTCTAGTTTCTTCTCCTTTACTAGTGTCATAAGCTTATCCTGCAAGATGGACTTAAAGTTATCTGTTGGATCGGTCGGGAGGGCTCTGTAGAAACTGTCATCCGAGAGCTGTCGGGAAGCTTCCGCTATATAATCCTTCCTATTAAGAACAACGATTGCTCCTCCCTTATCGGCAGGTTTAATGACAATATCAGGATTATTCGATAGTTGTTCAAGCGCTGCTTTTTCATTCTTTGTCAAGTTGTGTCGGTAAGGAACGCGGGTCTTGTATGCCTCAAGGACGTCGCGTTGCACAGCACTGATGTACATATCAAGACATTGGTTTCGTTGCGGTGGTGGTGTCCAGCGTGCCCACCAAGCATCATCTAGCGTGCCCACCAAGCATCATCAACCTTAATTGTGACAATTAACTAATTACGGTCAGTTTGGCACTTGAACCCACGGCCTGTGACGTCATCGGTTGAACTTGTCGAATACCAGTCTGTAATGCCTCTTTGATTGTGTATATTTATGTATGCATGGTTATTTATTTTTTAGCTGCGTTGCTTAATCGCCGCTGTCACCTGTCGGATTCTAGTCTGTAATGCCTGTGTGATTGTGTATATCTATGTGTCCATGATTTATATTTAGTTTCGTTCATTAATCGCCACTGTCACCATGCGAATAAGCGCGGGACCGTGTTTCACCACGCACGTGCCAATAAAAAGCCCTGACTACTCATTCCCATCGCAATAACTGAGCTGTGTATATCGTACAAGAGAGCTGTATACATCGTGCATCAAGCTGTGTATGTCCTATAGCGTATAATCTGGCTGCGCTGTCATGCAGCGCTCTGATATGGTCATGTTTCCATTGTAACTATCGATCACGTGTTCTTGCATCGTCACGCTGTGTGCGCGAAGAGTGATGATCTCTGTACTTTTTTTTTTTCGCATGATATCTAACTGTACCGTCATGAGCACTGCACGCAATGAATCATGTAATCGCTGGACTACGTCGCCCACACTCTCTCATGTATATAGTATATAAAGAATCGCGTTGACATGTACATGTTACTTTGACAAAGGCTGGTCCACCAGCCGAAACGTCAGTAAATATACTGTGCAAAAACCAACGTGCGTCGTACTCCCTTTTGTTCCTTATATATATATATATATATATATATATATATAATATATATATATATATATATATATATATATATATATATAATCACAACTGAAATCCCTTCTAGTTAAATAGGGTTATGTCAAAAGCACACCACTTCCGCACAACGTTCACGCACGTGCACAACTCACTCTGTTTTCCTCGCTCGCTGTCGGTCGTGTGGCCGTGCGGCGTCGGTGGGGTGTCGCTACAGTGCTGCCATAGCCGCCCCAACCGGGATTCAGTAAGGCCGGGCCACGTGAACGGCGGTGACCAGCGGACCCAATAGCCGCGGTTCGATCCAAGGCCTACCCTGCGGCCACGAGCATAGGCTCCGCTACTATCCGGCCGAGGTCACCGGAGGCACTGGGAGGCCGCAACGGACAGGTAGCCGGGACGGCCGCTCTCCGAGAGCCGTGCTTCACACCCGGGAACAGACGACAAACGCAATGAATCGGCAATCCTAACAGTCACCCCCTACAACAGACTCGCACCCGAGAACATACGGGATCCCCAAAAGACCGGCAGCCGTGTCTACCCGATAACTGAACGTATTGGCCGCAAGCTCCCTGGCCAGTCTGGCTGTCTCGCGCTTCACTGGTCTCAATCTTGTTCCTTGCGTCTTCAACGAACCCGCGGCGCCACCGCATACAACACACACTTCTCCTTCTATATATGTCCGATGCACTTTTCCGTCCGCCACTCGTCGTACTCCCCCACGCTTCCAGAACGTTGTTTTGCAAAATTATGTTGATTGTTAGGCGCTGCACAACGCAACATAATGTGCAAGAACACCTAGCACTTGAAAAAAATGTCAGCCTTTTTGAACAAATACGCGACCACTCTCCTGGCACACGACAATACCACAGAAAAACCCACACCACGTCCTTGCGCTGTGTACTAGATCATTGGATAGCACACAGCAACGGTATTTGCATGGGTCATGCTATTCTCCACGTCAGCATGATCAAATCACGTGCACTCACACATAACACACACCACTAGCTGTTAACCATAGATCTTTCCCGTCAGCTTCATCTCAGACTACGTGGCTGGAGGCCGGCGATGCACCGCCCTCCGAGTAGTCAGAGCTGTAGTACATATCTTTGGCCTGTCTCATTCGCTTTACACTGGGGTGCCCCTATAGAGGCGGTTGCGGCACCTGATGTGACCGTGTGCCTACGTTGTCCATGACACCGTAGTATGCCGCAGGTATCTCCTATCCAGACCGGCAGCGGCGGACCGTTTTACGCTGCCCGAGCGGGATGGGCGGCCTCACTCCCCGTTATGATGATGGCTAAGTCGGCACATGCTGAGGCTGGCGTGACTCCAGATGTGTGGTAGGGGTACACCTGGAGAGCCGCGACTCCGGTTCTGCACTGGACCATGAGGGTGTTTAAATAGCGCGGAGTGCGGTCCATTAACACTACCGGGTGGTACGTGAACATTAGCTTTTTTGTGGGCACCAATGCTTGCCCCACGGCCACGGTGTCGCAGCCATTATCGCGCAGTAATGATACTTGGTGCTTGTTTAGGTGCCCTTCCGCAACAGGCAGATTGTCGGTTTTATCAAATCGGTCGCCTCGGCTCACCACCGTGCTGACGGTCGGTACTGTCTCTCTATCTCGCAAAGCGATGTAACGATTGCTCCCTGCACCTTCTGACTCGGTTCTGTCCGCTGACACCATAGACGATGCTTCTTGTCTGTTCCCTCCGCCGCTTACATACTTATACCCATCACGGTAAGGCTCGTTACCACACAGCTCACGTGCTCCGGAACTCTATCCTGCCTGTAACCAACATTCGGCTGCCCTATGCCCTTTTGTTCGCATAGGATACAGCGGTTGTCTACCCCCGACGTCTTCGTTGTGGGTTCCGCTCTGAATCCTGAGCCTGGTCTATCTTCCTTCTCGGTGCGTTCTTTACTCAGGTTCGACATCGACTGAGCCACGACGAAGTTTCCGGCTCTCTGGGAGAGTTCCTGTAGGGTTCGGCAGGTCCTCCCCTCGAGGAAAGCCCTTTGGGCCAGGGAGTAGCTCTTAATAAATTGCTGCGCAATAATCAGCTCTCTCAGGCCACTAAAGCTTTTCTCCGTCTTTGAAAGCTCTAGACAATGGTCGAAATAACCAGCGGGCCTTGAATCGCCTCGTTTAGCGGTTTCCCTATCCTCGAGTCTTGCATCACGGAATATACCCATGTGCCCTTCCACATGCGCCCAATGATGGTTAAGGGCTCTCCCGTCATGCACAGACTTAATGAGAGCGCCCATTTCTCTCGTCGCCATTCGTGGCAGATGGCGACGCTTTCGAAGTGTTGCAGGTATGCGTCTAAGTTATCACTCTCGCAATTGAAAAGTGGTATGAGCTTATGGGGGCAGCAAAACGTTTGAGGCAATTGACGCATTCGTACTGCTAGCAGCTAAGCTATGAGCGGTTTCTGGACTATCGGCATTTTCTTGCAGCCGGAGCTTCAGTTCAAGAATATTTTGCTCACGTTCCAGCAACCTTTCTTGCTGTGCCACTCTTTCGTGTGCTGCCTCACGCTCTTGTTCGATAAACTATGTTTCTGATCAACTATATCTTTTTGTTCGATCACCTGCGTGTAGTGGGGAGAGTGCAAGACTGGCGCCAGCGGAAAACGAAGAAAGAGGACGACGCGTTCCTTCTTCGCTCGAGAGCCAGCCCCGACGGACGCCTTTTGCCGAAGTTAGCCCCCAGCTACTAATAAAGCCCACGAATACCTCTGGTAGCTTGTGACAATATAAACAGCTTCAAGGCCACTTCCTCTTTGACTGCCTACCACTCCTCTGCTCGCTCATCGCGCAGTACATGTGCTTCCTGTACCAATGTTCTCAGCTCAGCATCATTTAAGCCTAGTTCTCTCCCTACGATCTATGCTTCCTAGACACACCATGCGGCTACTGTCTTCCTGGACACATCATTTTTTTGTCGGAGAAGTCCGTGCGCAGTGCATGCGAGACCCTCTTTGCGATGTTGTCCTTGGGAATAAATGGGCGTAGTGCCACTAGAAACTTCGACAGTGAAAAACAATGCCATCAATGCTAAGAATATCAGTGACTGCCTTCCGCTCCTCTGCTCGCTCATCGCGCAGTACACGTGCTTCCTCTACCCATGTGCTCAGCTCCGCATTCTTTAAGCCTAGTTCTCTCCCTACGCTGACAAAGTTGTCCGAGACCGCCTCGGCCGCAAGCTTCCTGGCCTGTCTGCGTGTCTCGCGCTTCACGGTTCCTGGATCCTTCTACCAGAGGCCCTACCATGCACAACGTGCACTTCTTCTCCATCTAAGTCCGATCCACTTTCCGGCCCGCCACTCGTTACAAGTGAATAGACCTGTCCACAAAAATGACGAATCATTCATTAAAGTTTTGGAATCATTTCTCAGTTCTTAGAAACTGCTCGGATGCGTTGGTTGGCTCCTTGAAAACGATAATTGTGATTAATTTCGCGCCGCACCACTTCTGTCGACGCCAAGGTATTTCGATGACACGTTCCAATGTAATCTATAAGGCTTGCGCATTAATAGATTCATTTTTCATATTTCCAGCAATTATTTTGCGAAAGTGCTCACAACGTAACAAAACCGAGCGCCCTCGACGCGCACGCTGTCGGTTAAAAATTGCGAGCTGGGAACATTTCGCACAAGGTGTAGCGGGCGCAAGCGAATGGGTTATGTCTGCTATCGCCCAATAACAGCAACGAAGAAACAGAGCATCTACAAGGAGTGTGAGGAGAAGCCTGTTTTTGAAAAGAGGGCTCCTGAGGGAGTGGAAACTGCGTTGTGCTTGCGAATGCCACGGGTCTCGGATGAATACTGAATTTTGCTGAGGTGTTCCTTACAGCATAGGCTAGCCGTAAATGTGTTTTTCATCAATCCCGGGGGGCGGGAGGATTCAGAACCGCCTTGAAATGGCATCCTAGACATAATTTTCAGGAGGCTGGGCCCAATCATCATCATAGTGACTTGAAAGAAAGGAAAAGGCGCTAATTTCTGCAGCCCTTAAGGGAGCACAGCTAAGCGCCTTGGGGATAGGGGTATGGGAATAAAAGAGAAGAAGAAAAGAGGAGTGGGGGTGTTCAAAACGCGGTAGCTCAAACACGAGCACACCGCACGCAAAGGGCGCCTTCGTCATCGGGGCAACACACTGTAGTGGTGGCGTTCCGCCGCAGGCGAGTGTCCAGTCACTCGCGCTGCAACAGGGGGGTTGGCACGGCGGCGAATTTAACGCACGCCGCGCGCATCTGCGGGTACGCAGATGCGCGCGCGTACGGTTACGCAGTCCGTCGCGCGCGTCTGCGGGTACGCAGTCCACCACATCTCTGATGACCCCGACGAGAACGGCGATGAGGGCATCGCGAGGGTCGATGTCGGGGACCGGTGGGGCAGCAGCAGGCGGCGTCGAAGCGTCGGCAGCAGCAGCAGCAGCAGGTGGTGTGGCAGGGCGGGGTGCCGGCGCGGGGCGCTGGCGTCCGTGAGCCACGGCAGGTGGTTTGGACGGGCAAGTCTTCACTGCAGCGGCATAGGAGCGCACCTCGCGGGTCTCCTCGCGCACCGCAGCTTTGACTGCCCGTCTCGAGAGCAGGGCCGGTGATGAGGCAAGTACGGTCGCCACGCGCCTTTCCTCCTGCCACCGCGGGCAAGTGGGATTGTCGGCAGCGTGACTCCCGTTACAGTTCACACATCGGGGCTTGCAAAGGTCTGTGGCCAGGTGTTGGCGGCCACAGATGATGCACGCACCGACCCGCCGGCAGTGCCTCGACGACGTGGTCGAAGCGCCCGCACTGTCGGCACTGCTGTGGTCGCGGCTTGACGTGTCGGACTCGAAGCCGCAGCCCGTTGATCTTGATAACTTCGGGAGGGGCAGGAGCACCGAAACGCACCTTTACGGCGCGTCCTTCCCTCGTTGCCGAGAGTACTGGAGCCGCGGAGTCCAATCCGGCACGTAGCTGCTTTCGGTGATGTCGCCGTCCACCCCGTACACGTACCCGAGGCTGTAGCGGCGATCGGCTGGTTCCCTGGCAGTCACGTGCACGCCGTTGAGCTCCTTTATGGTCAGGAGCTCGGCCAGGCTCTCCCCGGACGACGCATCCGCGGCCACAATGTTGCGACGGTGGTTAACGCGCACCGCCGCCACACCGGGCCGCGAAGAGAGTGCCGCGGCGAGGGCCAGGCGAGGCGAGTCCGTAAAAGAACTGCCGGGAGTGGAGGGGCGGTAGAGCACAGTCCCTACCGTGCCTGTTGGTGGCTCGATCACCGCCGATTCCAGGGCCCGTGCTCGCCGGCGCGCTGCTTTGCTGACGACGAGTTGATATCCGTCGCCGGCAGGCGCAGGGGTACGGGTTTGGGGCGGACGTTCGGCCGAGGTGTTGGGGGGGGGCTTGCCAAAGGAGGGGCCGCTGCTGCTGTGGGCTCGGGGGTGCGATGTTGCGCCCGCTGCTGCCTCTTGCGTTTGTTTCTCCGCCGCCGGGCACTCTTGCTGCCGACGAATGTCACGGCCGTCCTTGGCGGAGCAGCCGCGGTGTCGACATAGCCGGCGCGCGGAGAAATCGGTTGTGCCGTGCTCGTGGGGGTTGCCGGCGCTTGTGAGGGCGACGACGAAGGTGTGGAGGTATCGCACGTGGCTTGCTTCCGCGGGCCGTCGTCGTCGTCGTGCGTGTCGTGCGGGCGCTTCCGGCATGCCGACACATCCATTTCCTCGTCCGAGGGCGGGGGAAGGGGTGGCAGCGCAGAAGAGTCCGCAATGCTAGGGCCAGGTGCAGCTGCTGTCTCGTCAGCTGCGGCCGGCGCGGTGGTGGGTGCCGATTCGGAGGGCGCGGGTGTTGAGGCAAGCGCCTCCTGCGCCTTGTCCCGAAGCCACCCTCCGATGGCTGTAGCGGCCTGCTTTTCCAGCGCCCGCTGGGACCTGCGACGCATGTCCTCGGCGAGGCGGCGCTGGGCCTTCAGGTAATCTGGCACGCTGACGTCCCAGGAAGACTGCGTGCTGCTCGGCGGTGTCGCATCCATGGAACACTCGCAGAACGGGCACATTCCGTAGCGAAACCGCGAACACTCACGTGTCCGTTAACCGTGCAGGACGGGAAGGGCACGACGCGCGCGGCGCCGTAGTCGTGCGAGCGAGGCGGCCGCGCGACCGCTCTCGTAGGTGACGAGCTCGCGACTGACGCGAGGGAGAAGGGCGAAAACGACGGAGCGCCGAAAAACACGTCTTCCCCCTTCGGCTGTTCAGACGGAACTCCGGGCACAATATAGGGCACTAGCCACGACCATATTTCAAATAGCCTTTCGGTACAATATGCTCGCTGGTATTCACGTTATTTGGGAATGATTAGTCACAAATCCTTCTCTTCAAGTACCGTCCCCGTGTCTTGGAATTTAGCTAAACTCGTACCGCTGCAGAAATCGGTCAACGTGCAACTTTTATCCCATCTATGACTTCAATTTCAGGGAAGCTGCTAGAGCATATTCACAGGCCTAGAACAGTGTATCTTAAATCGAGTAAGTTTCTGCCCAACATTCAACACAAGCTCCGTGATTTCAGTGCAATAACATAGGTGGTCGAATTTCGATATGAAATCGACAGCAATTTAGATATTGGAAGTGAAATTGATGCGTTATTTATTAATTTTCGAAGGCGTTTGCCAGTGTTGTACACAGCAACCTTCTGAGTAAATTAACGGAATTTTAACCAAACCTTATTGGTCGACTGGACTCCTAGCTTTCTCACTCGTGCTCTCAATTCGTTTCATTTAATTCCATTCCATCATCTGCAGTAAAAGAAACGTGGTGTTCCGCAAGGCTCTCCTCTGGGGCCCATTCATATCTTTTTTTTTTACAAATGGCCTTCCCAGCAATATTAGATGCAAGTGCGTGATTTACCAGGTGGTTACTTCTCCCAGTAAACATACTTTACTCCACCATTCATTCTGCAGGTTTCGCAAAGTTACCTCAACGAATAAACTAGCGATATGCACGTCAAGGAGCCATAGCGTGCATTTTCTTCGACAATACAGGCGTCAGTGTTGTGCACTAACGTTCTTGCCAAGGTAAACATAACATGCAAAAATCGCTTCGTATAGATTACGTTACATCCAAAGCACTATAGAAGGTAGGTTATCTAAGACGAGCGTCCTCTAAAGCACCAAAATGTGCGAATAACTAATATACAAAACGCTCATTTGGTCTTTACTAGACTACTCTTCTTGCGCATAAAATCTTTGTAAAATATGTGATATGCATTAAATTAATTGTGTAAACAAGAAAGGTATGTGTCATTTACCATGCCTATGGCCTTGACTTCTCACATTCATCCGCCATGACCTCTCTGAAGTTACGTCACTTGTGCTCACGACGTTATATTGATTCTTTGAAAGATTTACATCCATACGTCCACTCGTCTTGTTAAATATCTATGGAAAGAAGGAAGAAATGAAATAGTAGAGAAGGAGAGGCAGGGAGGTTAACGTGTAGGAAGACAGGTATGCTACCCTGTGCAAGCGGAAGGGGATGGGGGAAATTGAAAGTTCAGAGAAAAGAGCGAGAAAGAGAGAAAGAAAGCACGTTAAGCACATGGTCAGAATCACTGGCTTCTGCATGGTATGCGACATCACTGTTATAGTCACTTGCGCACGTGTGTTGTCCTCAAGAACTTCAGCAGCACTTTTGTCGCCTTCAGCTGAGATGGCTTGTGTGGTCGACATTTCAAATGGTATCGAACGAAATCTATCGCAAGTCAGGGTGAGCAAGAGCGGACGCCAGTGGTTTCCTCTGCATGTTACATCTAGGACAGTCGCATAAGAAGTCTTGCAGCGTCTCCTTTCGACGACAGGTGCACAGAGAGCGCTGTCGGCCATTCCCATCATAAATAAGAATTCGTAAAAGCCACGCTTAGCCCCAAACAATAAAGCAGGCTGGCCTCTGCATGCGGAGTCCAGTTGGCAATCGGAAATAACGCAGAGAGGACAGGTAGGGTCGTCGACCAGTCTGAATGGTTTGGCTGCTTTAGGCACTCCAGAGCGAGAGCGGAATCTCCTATGCAATCGTTTGAAGTGTCCTAGCATACCACTCTCAGACCTTGACAGTGGTATGGTCTCAACTTTTGTTCCTTAAACGTGCACACCTGCCATCGCCATCAGCGTGCTCGTTTCCAATGACTCAGTGGTCACTGGGCAGCCACGGAAACGTGACGTGATGTCCTTTCTTGTATGATGTATAGAGGAGAGATGTGATCTCGAACACCAGTTGCGCGTATGGTCCACGCTGCAGGGTTGCAAGGAAGTACTATGGGGCTGCTTTGAATAAAAATGCGCCATTATCGGGGTGCTTCCTTCTTGGCTATACAAAGTGGAGCATGCGGAGCGGCAAGTTCCGCAGCTTTATATGTCATCGGGTGGTATGTCTTAAAACTGATGGTAAAAGCTCTCGCTGGGACAACCACCGCTCCGGAATGGCACTGGATGTTCGAGGACCCATCCGTATAAGTATGCACTTTGTCGCCGTACCTCTCGTGCAGAAGCAGGCATAGGTGTCTGAGTGCAGGTGACGACAGCTCAGCTTGTGTTACGATTACTGGTACACAGAGGTGTACTGCAGGTCGAATGAGACACCAAACGTGAATCGATGGTTTGGCGACGGCGGTGAATCCTGCCGGAAAGTTGCCAGATTATCTGGAGACTATTTTGCAGAATGACGCGTGAAGCTTGTCTGACCGCAATGTTGCTATGTGATGACAGCAGGCATGGGCGAAATGCCTGTTGTGGGTTCTCAAGACTTCCACCGCAACGTGCGCTTGTATTGGGTGGTCCCGAGCAATCGCTATAGTTGCCTCTGATAACGTACATCGCGGTAAACCAAGGCCAATTCTCAATCCCTGAGCTTGTTCGGCCTGAAGAGTGCGAAGATTTGCCTTACAAGTGCGGGATAGTAGGGGCCGGCTATGTCTCAAAATGCCGAGGAAAAGTGTTCTGTATAGTTCCACCATGGCGACTACCGACATGCCACAAGCTTTTCAAGCAAAGAATTTCAAGATCCGGGCAACTGCGGTCAGGCGTTTTGTCATGTGCGTCATATGAGCACCCCAGCAGAGATTTCTGTCAACGAAACCCAAGCAAGCGATGGGTTCTGCCATAGGAAATAGTCCGCCTGTTGATTGATATGACATAAGGCGTCAGTAGTTTGCGAGTCAATGCCACAATGCACATTTTTCTGGTGAAATGATGAGGTCTTCTTGACTATCTAAGGATAGCTACATCGTATATGCTGGTGCTCTTCTAGACTTGTCGCACCCCTAACCCAATGCCTTTTTTTGCGCGAATTAATATACTCAAACGTACTTCCTTCTTAAGTGTTATTGAATGTTGGTACAATTTGCCTGGTCGCGCGTTCGCGGAGTCGTGGTGTGCGATTTTGTAGAAGTTGCTTGAGATGATTGACATGTTTACTCTTCAGCGTTTTGCATTCTTTATACGTAATGTACTTCTGCAATAGCCTTTCCTAGAGCCGCAGAATTTTAAAATAAATGGATAAACCGCACTATTGTATGTCACCCCCCGAAGAAAATGCTTCATTATGCTCTCTGCCCATCGAATGTGCACTGTGCGATGGAATTTGCATGCGGCACATTAAATTTAGGCCACGCTCTCCTGAACTTTTCTCAGATGTTTGTAACTCTAATGGTGAACAAGAAAATGTTTTGTTTTCTTCCAGAGCCGAATCATCAAATGTCAAGACCTTCGCTTGGAGAGAATAACAGACGTCCTCTCATGTGTACGGCTAGTCAAGATGTATGCTTGGGAAGAAACCTTCGCCAGCGTACTGACAAAACTACGCCAACCCGAGGTCCAGCAGCAGTTCTATGCGAATCTTGCGGATGGATTCTACGACTCCTTCTTCGTGTCTTCAAGCGCTATTGTAAGAACACAGCTTTGTTGTCTCTCTTTCGATATTTCATTCGTAGTTTAGCAGCGAAGCTGCCTAAGCTAGCCGAAATTTAACACGGATCATGAAGTACCACGTGACAGTGCGTTGTGTGATTTTGGCAGAAACCTGTGACATGGCATTGTGCCACGCGATGTTGGCGGAAATATGTGGAGTGACATTTCCTTACGTGGCGAGGATTTTGGCGAGAACATGTCACGTGACAATGCGTTACGTGAATTTCGCGGGAACATATCACGCGATATTGCGTTACTTGCTTTTGTGTGATCACGTGACATGTTCCCGCTAAAGACGCGTAACCAATTGTCGCGTGACATGTTTCTTCCAAAACGATGTTGGCAGAATGTCACATGACGTGTTTTCGCCATAAATATCACACGTCTAGCAAGTGACCTGTTTTGGTAAACTATCGGCCAGCTTCACTGTTATCTGGCCTTGCGCGACCCAGCGGAAGCTGCGTGCCTTTTTCTCTTTACTCGTGGATTGCTCTCCGACCCATGTGATTTGTGATTACGTCGATTTTTAGATACCCCTCTCTCAATGGCTAGATGCTTCCGCGTGCCATAATGTGATCGTAGATATGAAGGGCGGATTCCAATTGTGCAGTCCACTAATGCACTAAAATAGGCCATATTTCTTTTTCTGCTATATCCCGGGCTGTATATCCAATGGAATGAGTTCTAGTGTTGAAGGGAGGGACTGCACAAGTTCCTTTCACGTTTATGGTTACTTAAATTTTTTTCACACTGCCCTGCGCACCGGACATGTGGCGTATGGGCCATGCTCCTGGCCTTCAGCGCAACATTTATAAAAATAGGCACATCGAAATGGAACATTTCTGCTTGCGTAAAAAAAATTGTCCGCCACCCCACCCTGCGAAGGTGAATGTTCATCAAATCTGCATGAAACAGCACGCATGCTCATTATGCGATTTGCACTTCACACGAGTGTCATAGAGAGACGGAGCTAAGAGCGGACACTCAGGTGACAACCAGCTTGAGCGTCCTTCTTTAACATTGTCGCGGTTCAGCTACCAAGGGCTCGTGCAAGTGGCGCAAAAAGGTAATAAAAAGATGTGCTCTAAATGAACGTACAGTAAGTTTTTTTGTTTTTATTCACTTTCACCAAACGCAAAAGCATTCTCTTTTATGAGAAGTTGCTAGTGACCTAACTTGCGGAGAACTTATTCGCCTGCGCTACCGCATGCCACGGATCAACTGCAGAGCAGAATCGGTGCGCACGCATGTATCTGCGCGGCCTCTGTATTTCTGCAAGTTTCGTTTTGTTTCTGTGTGTCCCAGTGAGGCTATTGAGCACCACGCGGATGCATCGCTTAGAGGACTTGAATACAGCTAGCTGAGAGCCCTCGTTTTTGTACCACTCGGGGAACTGCGTAGTTGTGTTTTCACCCAAGAAATCCTGCGTAGTTAGGCTTAGGTCACGGCGACAGTCGTAGCTTCGCCCAAGTCTTCGTTGAAGTATTGTGCGCGTTGACGGAAGCTTACGGAGGAAGTTATGGCGCTTTTTCATGGCCTCCAGTGGCGTATAACTTTCGAAACGCGATATATCAGCGGTCTGTGAATAGCTTACCCCGCCGCGATGGTCTAGTGGTTATGGCACTCGGCTGTTGATCCGAAGGTCCCGGGATCAAATCCCGGCCGCGGCGGCTGCATTTCGATGAAGGCAAAATGTTGAGGTCCGTGTGCTGTGCGACGTCAGTGCACGTTAAAGAACCCCAGGTGGTCGAAATTTCAGGAGACCTTCACTACGGCGTCTCTCATAATCAGAACTGGTTTTGGGACGTTAAACCCCACGAAACAACAACTGTAAATAGCTCGACCAGAACTGGTCAGGGAAAACGCGCGGACTGCCTGCCGCGATCGAGTCACAGACGCGCTGCGCGTCGCGGGCTGTTCAAGTCTCAGCGCGTCGCCTACAGATAGCGACATGAAAGCACCTGGCTAAATAAAACTTCCAAAAATGGTAATTAAAGCATACGCGCATTTCCTCAGAGCGTAGCAGCTGTACGTGTTGAGCAATCATAAAGGGGAGCTGACAGAAAAATTTTCGTCTGGAGTTTTTTTTTGCTACAATACGTAGATGGGGGTCTGCTAGACATGACGTGGTACATGAATTTTCCAACGCGTAGCAGATAACTATTTTCGGCCAGGCTCTCACCTGCTAGTTTTAGTTCTTGTTTGTGAGAGCTGCAAAAACCACGCGGTAACTGGTGCAACTTGCGCCATCTAGCATTCGCAGTGCGATAAACCATAGTGTTTCTTATACACACTAGAGAGAAATCTGGCGCTAGTGTCTATGGCGACCAAGCAAGTTATATATAGTTATATATTACTTTTCTGGAGTGGAAGCGGCATGCCGAAAGTGAAGCCGTCGCCGCCATCTTGCTGAAGGAAAGAGTAGCAGACGACGACACAGACAGCGGAGAGCGTAGACAGCGCGACGCTGTTTCGCGGTGTTTGAACACTGTCCCATGCATTTTAAATGCGAAGCATTTCTTAGCGAACTTCGGCGAGTTTGAGCGTATCTATCTATCTATCTATCTATCTATCTATCTATCTATCTATCTATCTATCTATCTATCTATCTATCTATCTATCTATCTAGCCGCCTACGATTTTGTGCTCTCCTGGCCGTTTCGCTTATGGGATGTTTACGAAAATTGGTATGCCACAACATGACTACATGACGAACATAAATCATAGGTTATAACAGGAAAATCATGAGAGGCAGGTCATGAGCGGCATGATTTCCATGCCATGGTCTTAATGCTCTCCTGGCCGTTTCGCTAATGGGATCTATGCGAAAATTGGTATGGCACAACATCACTGCCTGACGAACATAAATGGCAGGTTATAACATGAAAAGCATGACATGCATTTCATGAGCGGCATGATTTACATGTAACAGTCTTGGTGCTCTCCTGGTCGTTTCGTTAATGGGATGTGTACGACAATTGGTATCCCACAACATGACTGCATGACGAACATAAGTGACAGATCATAACACGGAAAGCATCACATGCACGTCATAAGCAGCATGATTTGCATGCCACGGTCTTGGTGCTCTCCTGGCCATTTCGTTAGTGGGGTGCATGCGAAAATTGGTATGCCACAACATGACTGCATGACGAACATGACTGACAGGTCACAACATGAAAATCATGATATGCTTGTCATGAGCGACATGATCTACATGCCACGCGTTTCTTTAACGGGATGTATAGGGAAATTGGCATGCCACAAGACTGCATCGCGAACGCAAATGACAGGTCATAACATCAAAGTCATGACATGCATGTCATGAGCGACATGATTTACATGTCACGGTCTTGCTGCTCTCTTGGCCGTTTCGTAAGTGGGATGTATAGGAAAATTAGTATGCAACAACATGACAGCATGACGAACATAAATGACAGGTCACAACATGAAAAACATGAAATGCATGTCATGGGCGGCATGATTTACATGCCACGCGTTTCGTTAATGGGATGTGCACCAAAATTGCTATGGCACAACACGACAGCATGATGAACATAAGTGACAGGTCATAACATTAGAATCATGACACGCGTGTATGAGCGGTATAGTTTAGAGGCCACAGCCTTGGTGCTCCTCTGGCCGTTTCGTTAACGGAATATATAGTGAAATTGCTATGGCACAACCCGACTGCATGACTGTCAGAAATGACAGGTCATAACATGAAAATCATGACATGCAGGTCACGATTTTCATATCATATGTCATGACCGGCATGATTTACATGTCATGGTCCTGGCGCTTTACTGCCGTTTCGGTAATGGGATGTATACGAAAATTGGTTTGGCACAACATGACTGCATGGCGATCATAAATGACAGGTCATAACATGAGAATCGCGATACGCATGTCATGAGCGGCATGATCTACATTCCACTCGTTTCGTTAATGGGATGTATACCAAAAGGCTGTGGCACAACACGACTGCATGGCGAACGTAAATGACAGGTGATAACGTTAGAATCATGACATGCGTGTATGGGCGGCATGGTTTACGTGCCACAGTCATGGTGCTCTTGCGGCCGTTTCGTTAACTTCATATGTAGCAAACTATGTAAAACGAGACAACAATGCAAATGCATTTTACGTTCCTGATGCGTGCTTCGCATTTCCATGATTCCCACTGCACGTGGGATATGCCAATTTTTTAAGCACCTAAATATCTGAGAGGGCCACGGTGACTTCGTGCGTCGCTTTCGGCTGCACAAAGCGCGTTAAGAAGAAGCCTGGAAGAACATCTTACGTGTAAGACTTTCTCACTTTCTTCACGTACGGCCGCCCGTTTTCTGTGCATTTTGCTAAGCAGAGGACAATTTTAGACGTTCGCATAATTCTATTACGTCCCTACGCATGTATCAAAGTTAACTGTAAGCTTAAAGTACTTGTTAGCACGTGCTTCGCTTTCAGCGTGCGTACATGATTTGCTATAAGCTCAAATTCTGCTAAAACACGCGCAAGGTCTGATGCACATATTGGATAGTCCCTGCAGTGTGTGTATGCCAACTTTAGAGGAAGGGCATCTTTCCGGAGCATATAGACGCAGAACTTGTTATGCGTACGTGGTGAAGAATGCGCAAAGGCAGCGAGCATGTATGGCGTGTTTCTCCGTGCTACTGGTTTCGAAAATGAAAAAAAAAGATTAAGAGACTGTGTGTAGCCTTCTGTTTGGGAACATGTGGTGTTCGGAGGGGTGGATGGAAAGCCTAAAGCAGCCACTAGATCACCTCTGCTCTATGAGAAGACTTCACAAGGGCTAAGACCAACAAACCACTCTTGAAGAACGTACGTGGAATACGAAAAAAAAAGCATGCGGGTAGTTAAGGCAACATGCAGAAAGCATTCGCTGTACTCAATGGGTTGAATATATGTTTAAATAAAGGGCACAAATGCATTTTACGTCAGCTGGCAGTCGCGCAGCGTCTCATATTTACGCTATATCGCATCACCGCATCATAAAAACCTAGTCTCTGCTAACTAACGAAGTAAGCCAGCAAGTACGATTTGCATAGAACCTCGCAGTCAGCTGTTTTGTCTTCCTCGGCGCCTGCAGCTGAATACGAGCGCGGGAAATTTCTCTTTCTCAACTAGACAACACCGTTGCTAATTGGCATAATCATAAAGTTTGTTTCTGTCTCAGTGTTTCATCGTGAGGTTGCAAAACACGTCGAACGCGTATCTTAATACATTGCCGTCTATGGCGCGCCCGCGTACATTTAGGGGCGAAGCTCCTCTTAGTCTAACCTTGTCACGCGTCAGTCGTCAGGCGTAACCTGCGTGCCTCCCGGCACGCGCTCGCCCTCGGCGCATGCCTTCCGGCGCGTGCCTCTCTCTCTCTCCCGGTGCGTGCCTCTGCTGTCTTTTGTGTGAGAGAGAGAGAGACAGAGAGAGAGCGAAAGGCGCGCGTTGGCTATGGAAATGCTCTTTTTCGGTGGAGGCGAAAATGCCAGAGGCCCGTGTACTGTGCGTTGTCAGTGCATGTTAAAGAACCCCAGGTGGTCTAAATTTCCGGAGCCCTCCACTACGGCTTTTCTCTCCCTTCTATCTCTTTCACTCCCTCTTCCCCCACCCCCCACGGACGCTTAGCCGTGCTCCCTACATGGGCTGCAGAAATTAGCGTCCCTTCCTAACTGAACCACAATCATCAATGATCTTAGAGGAACACTATACCAGCTCGCAAAGAAGGAGAACGCGCCCTCACCCGCGAGAGACAACGTTGGCGCAGGCAGCGTCTCGTAGCGAGTTTCTTGATTGAGAAATACCGACTGCTCGCGTTGGAGAAGCGTTCACCGGCAACCCATATATATATATATATATATATATATATATATATATATATAGGCACGGGATCGTGACTTGCAATGAAGTGCCGGTGGAAGATTTCACTTGTGCATAGTTGAACCATGAGGATTCGTAGCGTGCGCGTTAACTAAATCCGGAACTCGGCACGATCTACGATGAACCTCCCGAGCTTCGCCCACTCATCATCATTCACTCCGTGGATATGCTGTAATTTTTTCATTGGTGGTCCATTCGGATCACCAATGAAAAAGTATTTGCTTTTGCAGTAATTTAACTTTGCCCCTGATATTGTTCCGTATGCTTGAAACGTTTTAAGAGCATCCTGGAACGATTGTTCGTTTTGGACGTAGAGAGTGATGTCGTCTGCATAGGCCGTCACTTTCACGTCAGAACTCTCGGCCAGGGCTAAGCCGCGAATCTGTGGGTTACCTTCAATGGCTCTTAGGTACGGTTCTAGCGACAAAACGAACAGAACGGAGGAAAGGGGACCCTTTGTGAGTCTAAAGGGTCCGCTTTCGTGGAAATCTAGAAATAGGGTGTTTTCTAAATTGTTGTAATGTTCTTTGATGAGGTTGACAAAGTCCTGTGGAAAACCGAACGATTTAGGACACGAAAAATGTATTCATGTTCGATTATGTCGAACGCTTTTTCTTTATCTAGCGATATTAATAGGCCTTGTGCACGGCGGTTAATAGTGTACCGCATGACGCCTCGCGTTACGCAGGAATGCGAGTAACTTCGCGTCTTGGTACTGAACACACCTGGTGCGGACCAATAAGTGATGGGAGGAATTCACTTACTCGATGTACAAGTACTTCAGCAAAGACCCTATAATCTACGTTGAGGCGAGTTATCGGACGCCAGTCTTCTGCACGCGTAGACGCATGATCTTTTAAAACGCGAAGCATTTCTTAGCGAACTTCGGCGACTTTGAGCGTATCTATCTATCTATCTATCTATCTATCTATCTATCTATCTATCTATCTATCTATCTATCTATCTATCTATCTATCTAGCCGCCTACGATTTTGTGTTCTCCTCGCCGTTTCGTTAATGGGACGTTTACGAAAATTGGAATGCCACAGCATGACTATATGACGAACATAAATGACAAGTCATAACATGGAAATCATGATATGCATGTCATCAGGGGCATGATTTACATGCCACGGTCTTGGTGCTCTCGTGGCCGTTTCGCTAACGCGATGTATGCGAAAATTGCTATGGCACAACGTGACTGCCTGACGAACATAAATGGCAGGACATAACATGAAAATCGTGACATTCATGTCATGAGCGACATGATTTACATGCCATGGACTTAGTGCTCTCCTGGTGGTTTCGCTAATGGGATGTATGCGAAAATTGGCATGGCACAATATGATTGCATGGCGAACACAAATGACAGGTCATAACATGAAAATCGTGACATGCATTTCATGAGCGACATGACTGACATGCCACGCTCTCAGTGCTCTCCTGGCCGTTTCGCTAATAGGGTGTATGCAAAAATTGGTATGGCATAATATGACTGCATGGTGAACACAAATGACAGGTCATAACATGAAAATCGTGACATGCATGTCATAAGCGACATGGTTTACGTGCCATGGTGTTATTGCTCTCCTGGCCGTTTCGCTAATGAGATGTATGCGAAAACTGGTATGGCACAACATGACTGCATGGCGAACACAAATGACAGGTCATAACATGAAAATCATTACATGCATGTGATGAGCGACATGGTTTACGCGTCATGGTGTTATTGCTCTCCTAGCCGTTTCGCTAATGAGATGTATGCGAAAGTTGGTATGGCACAACATGACTGCATGGCGAACACAAAAGACAGGCCATAACATCAAAATCGTGACATGCATGTTGTGAGCGACATGGTTTACGTGCTTCACTTCACTTCACTTTTATTTCCTTAAAGACCCCCTCTAGGGGTATTACATAAGGGGTGGTGTTAAAGAAAAAATACGATACATCGGTGTTTTTAATGGCTTCGGCAAACATAGATGGGTTAGTGATGGCTCAGGTGGCGTGAGGAAGGCCGTTCCAGTCTTTTGCTGCTCGTACAAAGAAGGAGGCTTGAAATGCAGTGGTCCGGGTACGTGGTATTGTGACTTGTAACGGATGACCAGTGCGATGAGATATGCGCGAAGGGGGCGTGATGTACGGTGGATGATTCAGTGAACTGAAATAAAACATATGAAAAAGAGAGAGGGTGGCACACCGTCGGCGTGAAGCAAGGGTTTCTAAACCTGATTCCACCTTCAGAGATGAAATGCTGATATCATACGAATATGCGGAATGAATGAACCTGGTAGCTCGATTTTGAAGTGATTCGAGTTCTCTTATGATGTATGTTTGATGAGGGCTCCAGATGGAAGATGCATACTCGAGTTTGGACATGCGTGCCATGGTGTTATTGCTCTCCTGGCCGTTTTGCTAATGAGATGTATGCCAAAATTGGTATGGCGCAACATGATTGCATGGCGAACACAAATGACAAGTCATAACATGAAAATTGTGACATGCATGTCATGAGCGACATGATTTACATGCCACGCTCTTAGTGCCCTAATGGCCGTTTCGCTAATGAGATGTATGCGAAAATTGGTATGGCACAACATGACTGCACGGCGAACACAAATGACAGGTCATAACATGAAAATCATGACGTGCATATCATGAGCGACATGGTTTACGTGCCATGGTGTTATTGCTCTCCTGGCCCTTTCGCTAATGAGATGTATGCAAAAATTGGTATGGCACAATATGACTGCATGGTGAACACATATGACAGGTGATAACGTGAAAATCGTGACATGCATGTCATGAGCGACATGATTTACATGCCACGGTCTTAGTGCTCTCCTGGCCATTTCGCTAATGAGATGTATGCGAAAATTGGTATGGCACAATATGACTGCTTGGCGAACACATATGACAGGTGATAACGTGAAAATCGTGACATGCATGTCATGAGCGACATGATTTACATGACATGGTCTGAGTGCTCTCCTGGCCGTTTCGCTAATGGGATGTATGCAAAAATTGGTATGGCACAATATGACTGCATGGTGAACACAAATGACAGGTGATAAGGTGAATATCGTGACATGCATGTCATGAGCGACATGATTTACATGCCATGGTCTGAGTGCTCTCCTGGCCGTTTCGCTAATGAGATGTATGCAAAAATTGGTATGGCACAATATGACTGCATCGCGAACACATATGACAGGTGATAACGTGAAAATCGTGACATGCATGTCATGAGCGACATGATTTACATGCCATGGTCTGAGTGCTCTCCTGGCCGTTTCGCTAATGAGATGTATGCAAAAATTGGTATGGCACAATATGACTGCATGGTGAACACATATGACAGGCGATAACGTGAAAATCGTGACATGCATGTCATGAGTGACATGATTTACATGCCATGGTCTGAGTGCTCTCCTGGCCGTTTCGCTAATGAGATGTATGCAAAAATTGGTATGGCACAATATGACTGCATGGTGAACACATATGACAGGTGATAACGTGAAAATCGTGACATGCATGTCATGAGCGACATGATTTACATGCCACGGTCTGAGTGCTCTCCTGGCCGTTTCGCTAATGGGATGTATGCAAAAATTGGTATGGCACAATATGACTGCATGGTGAACACAAATGACAGGTGATAAGGTGAATATCGTGACATGCATGTCATGAGCGACATGATTTACATGCCATGGTCTGAGTGCTCTCCTGGCCGTTTCGCTAATGAGATGTATGCAAAAATTGGTATGGCACAATATGACTGCATGGCGAACACATATGACAGGTGATAACGTGAAAATCGTGACATGCATGTCATGAGCGACATGATTTACATGCCATGGTCTGAGTGCTCTCCTGGCCGTTTCGCTAATGAGATGTATGCAAAAATTGGTATGGCACAATATGACTGCATGGTGAACACATATGACAGGCGATAACGTGAAAATCGTGACATGCATGTCATGAGCGAAATGATTTACATGCCATGGTCTGAGTGCTCTCCTGGCCGTTTCGCTAATGAGATGTATGCAAAAATTGGTATGGCACAATATGACTGCATGGTGAACACATATGACAGGTGATAACGTGAAAATCGGGACATGCATGTCATGAGCGACATGATTTACATGCCACGGTCTGAGTGCTCTCCTGGCCGTTTCGCTAATGAGATGTATGCGAAAATTGGTATGGCACAATATGACTGCATGGCGAACACTTATGACAGGTGATAACGTGAAAATCGTGACATGCATGTCATGAGCGACATGATTTACATGCCACGGTCTTAGTGCTCTCCTGGCCGTTTCGCTACTGAGATGTATGCAAAAATTGGTATGGCACAATATGACTGCATGGTGAACACATATGACATGTGATAACGTGAAAATCGTGACATGCATGTCATGAGCGACATGATTTACATGCCATGGTCTGAGTGCTCTCCTGGCGGTTTCAATTATGGGATGTATGCGAACATTCGCATGGCACAATATGACTCCATGGCGAACAGAAATGACAGGTCATAACATGAAGATCGTGACATGCATGTCATGAGCGACATGATTTACATGCCACGGTCTTAGTGCCCTCCTGGCCGTTTCGCTAATGGGATGTATGCAAAAATTGGTATGGCACAATATGACTGCATGGTGAACACAAATGACAGGTCATAATATGAAAATCGTGACATGCATGTCATGAGCGACATGGTTTACGTGCCATGGTGTTATTGCTCTCCTGGTCGTTTCGCTAATGAGATGTATGCGAAAATTGGTATGGCAGAATATGACTGCATGGCGAACACAAATGACAGGTCATAACATGAAAATCATGACATGCATGTCATGAGCGACATGATTTACATGCCACGCGTTTCATTATTGGGACGTATACGGAAATTGGCATGCCACAACATGATGCCACAACATAAATGACAGGTCATAACATGAAAATCTTGACATGCATGTCATGAGCGGCATGATCTACCCAGGCAGCACGCAACGTAGGGCCGATATTGGTTTTATGGCGGCAAAGTTCGGCCCATCCACGGCCTAATGTTGCCGACAGCGAGCCAGTATCGGCCACGCCACCGTCAATGACTGGCAACGTCGGGCTACTATAGCCGCTGCCCCGCCGATATCGGCAGGCCGTCTACTGTAATCGGCAACATGGGGCCGCTTATGCCGCGTTACTGCAGACAACGGCTGAGACGATGGCTTTCAACAGCAACTATAGCGCCGATTTTGCCTTTCTACAGACAATATGGGCTGGCCGACGCCATTTATCGGCAACACTGTGCCAAGTATTCCACCTTAAAGCCCCCGTCGGCTAGCCGATAACTTTCTCCGGCAAATGTGGCGCCGATTTTGCCGCTCATCAGAATCACCTGAGGAATGGCGAATTTGGCGCGATATTTGCCCAGGAAGATTATTTCACAGGAGACATTGAGTCATTTCTGTTGCCCTGGAGGCAACGTCGACTACGCCGCAGCCTTTCATGGTTGATATCGGCCGGGCCTCTTTGGAAGCCTGCTGTATATAACAATAGAGATCCGATCGACACAAGGATGACCGAAATTCACTTGAGAGATTCGACGTAAGAATAAGATGTTGGGCTTCATATATTCATGTATACGCGTTTCAGTGCCGGAACATAGCGCACGTGCGTTTTGAGCAGCATATATGACATTATGTTCGCGCGCATTGTTTTTAATAAGCAGGGCACACAAAAAACATGCATATAAACTATTCATATATACATCTATAGGCTGTTTTGCGGGAACTTAGAGAAACAGGCTGGCGCAACAGTTAACATTAGCCAGAAGGATCGACAAGCATGGTGGAAAATTATCTGACAGCGCGCATGTCAGAAAATTTAAATTCATAGAAATTGAACTAGTTCGTGCATACATCGATGGGCATAACCAGCACTCATATGTTCAAACAAAGATAAACAGTTGCAAGCGGCGCTATACTACTGACATTTAGCAACCTATGGAAGGAAAAGGCATATGGAGGTAACAGCGCGTGGACAAAAAAAGGTCTAGCGCCGACTTTATGGTGCGCTGAAGCGGAGATAAACTCGCCACCGGCGTTATACTACTGACATTTAGCAACTTATGCAAAAGAACGGTATACAGAGCTAACATTGCGACAGCGAGGAGACAATACTGATCTAGTGCTAGCTCTATAATGAGAGGACCATGAAATACATAGATCCATTTGTATTGCAAATTCAAATGAAGTGCTCTTGTCAAGACCACGACATTTGCGAAAAAAGCAAAAACTAAAAATACCAAGCAGTGATATGGCAAGCATTTTTAATCTCAAAGGTGGCAAACAAATGCACACACCTATAATTGATATAGAGAGAGCTTTTCTGGTGAGTTCTACTAGACTGTATCTGATCACAGAGTGTTCTTGTGCAGGCGATCTGCGTATCTTATGTTATATAAAAACAGCAAGTATGCACTGAAAAAAAAAATCAGTTGAAAATCAAAGCTCTCTTCTGTTCCCTGGTTTCTTCATACGTTTGAGCAGGGTTACAGCATAAACCAGCCGTCCTAAGTCAAGCTGTTGTTGACCACGTGGCCCTCCACTACATTTCATCAGTGCGTTCGCGAAACTAGTGCAATCCTTTCAAAAACAGCTCCTGTACAGCGCAACGCATGTATCGCAGCTCGCATAAGCTCAGCAAAAGAAAATAATTGTCTACTGGTCGGGTAGACAATGCACCTCCATGCTCTCTACTACCACGCAGATACAATAGGCTAATAATTCCTTAATATGTCCACGCCATTGCGTATAAATCATGCTTTTTTTGCTTTTTTGTGTAACGTCCGTTTTTGCGTTCTTTCCATACATATCGAATTCGTTTACACATCGGCCATCGGTTACGTTGTACTGGTTAAATGAGCAGAATATATCGAGCTTGAGTGCATGCTCTGTGCAGTGTGTCGGATTTATCACTGGCGTTCGTATGAGACTATGGCGTTGATATAAGCGCACATGTGCGTATTCTGATATTTAACAACTCATTTATTTATAACCAATAAGGGCAAAAGAAGGGCGCGTAGAGACAGAGTCATCGCAGTATTTCTTGTCGTGCGGAAAGGCAGAACGTGCATGTCTTTCGTGCGCTGAAGAAAATGGCAGGAATTCAAACATAATGGCGGCGCCGTGCGTCCTCGCTACGTTTGTTGCGTGCAGTGCAGCATTTCGCTCTCGTTTTTAGCTGTAGTGGGTGGTTCGGTCTCTGCGAAATCCTGTGTTACAAGTAGCTGGCAAGAGAACACATGCGTGCCAGCGTACGCCACAGGCTGCACTGAGCTGCACTTAACAAATGCAGTCCCGGCGGGTGTCCCCGCCATTGTGCAAAAATGTTTGCCCCACAGACATGCTGTCTTCCACGTTTTGAGACAGGTACAAAAAAAAAAAAAGAAAGCGAGAAAAACGAGCGTGCTCTGCCGAGAAGCAACCTAGCATGTGCTAAGCCAGCAGCAACTAAACAAAAAAAAAGTGTGTGGGGAGGGGGGCGCGCGTCCCCTCCCGAACTGGCCACCTTTGTCACGGCCCCCTCCGTGAACATCCATTGTGCTCATCTGCAGTTTGCAAAGAATGTGGTTCTGAACCTGCTTTTGCTGGCGTTCGCTGCCTTCCGAGGGGAAAACCACGAGGAACTCTCTCCGCGCTCTCTCGTCGCGGCTGCATCGCTACCAACGTGCAAGGTTTCAGCGGCTGCACGCAGTCTGTCCACGCGTTTATCGTTTATCATGTGCCGCATTTATCGATCATTCAAGTTGATTGCGCGATTCCTTGGCGAGTGTACCTCCTAAGACAATGCCCATCCCAACTGTGACATCGGTTGTATACGAACACAAGCCTGTGCCTTTTGGTGAGACTACAGTGTCGTCGCCGAATTTGTATTGCGGACTCACAGCTGAAGAGTGCAGAGCGGATGCCAAAATTCGGTAAGTTGCTGGCCAGTTTTCAAAATGGGATGTGGCACATATTGTTGTCATGTGGAAGCACCGGTTCCACTTTATATATTTGTGTCGTGAGGTGCGTAGGCTCTTTATTTTCGAATAAAGAGCCTACGTACATTGTCCCAAAGCATTTTTACTTCATGTAGTTAATCCTGTGCTTGTATCAAACACCCTTTGTGTGGTGACTTGCAGTTCTCGTCTCGTAACATTTTCTTTTCTTGCCCGTATTTTTAAAGGTAATGTGATACCGAACACGCGCTCCTTGGTGCAGGACATGTGCGGCAGTTCGGCACGCGATGGCATTTTTAAAGTAGCCTTGAAAAGAGGTTCCTTCTCTAATATCTGCTTATAATGCACCTTACACCCATCATTTAAGAACATTTTTTTCCTAACGACCCCATCCCTGGGGTGTGTCGTGTTAGCTCACGTCCACATGTTTTCCTTTACGATGTATGCCAAAAATATTAAATTTATTATAATGCAAGATGCACCTATTTCAAGTAATGTGCCGCTTTTAAAGTTGCTTTGCAACAGATCCTTTCCTCACGTTTTTTCCCCCTTGGGTATCTAAAGCGACACGACACCAAGATCTCGGGGTTGGATATTGAACATAGATTCATTATATTTAAAAGGACGACTTTGTTTTGTTATTTTCTAAAGTAGTGCCCGATTATGAATGTTTCTGACATTTCTTGTATTTCCGCGTTTGTTCATGAGTCGCACATAAGTTGCATGGAATTATAGTATAGTGCTGATGTGCTCCACAGCTGTGCTAATTTTCACGCCTTTTCCCGCAGGTTCCACCCTTGCCGAAGCTTTTCCACTACGACGGTGCAACACGAGAATAGCATATTATCAATGCAGAGTTCACAAAATAAATGAAATAGTGCTTTTCCCTATAAACCTCTCTTGTTGTGTTATTTGTTTTGGTGAGAACGCATTAATAGAAACTACAGAGGATCCACTTAGCCCCACTTATTACTGTGTTAATAAAGCTTTCGTGTATGCATGAGAGGCACATTTACACAAACTACTGTTGGTCCTTCGAAAATGTGAAAACAAAAAATAAAATTATCGCAATCCAAACAGCGCGACACACGTGGGGTAAACTACAAACACCATAGTAGCTGTGAACGGTCGCGCAAGGGGTTTCCCGATGTCGGCGGGACCGACAACACGCGAAAAAAGCCTGAATGCCCGCAACATCGGCCAATGCTACCTAGCCAAATCCGACCCATTCTGGCTGGCCAAATTTGACCCATTCTGGCTGGCCAAATTTCGCCCACGCTGGCTAGCCAAATTTCGGCCACTCTGGCTGGCCAAATTTCGCCCACTCTGGCTGGCCAAGCTCGACCCATGGTGGCTTCGCCACAGTGGCGCCATTCTGGCTGGCCGTCATCGGGCACATGTGGGTGAAAGTAGCGCGAGCGCGATTTGCCGACTTAGGCCCGATATCGCTGCCGACTTTGGCCGACTTCACGCCTACATAAGTCCTGTGTTGGCGTGCTGCCTGGGTACGTACCACTCGTTTCGTTAATGGGATGTATACCAAATTTGCCATGGCACAACATGACTGCATGACGAACGTAAATGACAGGCCATAACGTTAGAATCATGATATGCGTGTGTTCCTCCATCGTACAAAGCCTTAAATAATCTGGTTTGTCCAATTACGTGCTGTGCGCACGAGCCAAACATGTCAGAGGTTTTTGTTCTCTGATGCTAAGCAAGGTTCTGATTGGTTCAGCTTGCGTTGTAAGCCATTGCATTTTTCCAATGACATTCCCTAACCACTTAATCAAAACAGATTTGGCGCTAGGTGCTCGCAGGTTTTTTCTGTGAAGACAACCTCATTTCCTCTTCATGTCCACAATGGGCGTGCAGTGTGATGTATTTGTGGTTATTTTATCTCTTAATGTTTTTATTTACATTCGCCTGCCAAACTTTGCAAGCTTCTTATTTTTTGCTACGTCATGTACCGTTATTGCTACACTATATATACTACGCGAAGTCGCGACTAATCCGCATTGCCTTTCGTTCAGTCGAGGTACGATGGCTTTTCCTTTTGAAACTGGATGCCGTGGAATGGAATTCAGGCCACTACTACCACATTTCGATGGTGTCGAAAGGCACACCACATTCGTTTACTTAGATTTAGGTGCAAGAGAAAGAACACCATGTGGTCAAAATTACCTAGAAGATTTTGACTACCTGGCGTGTGTATCACAATCATGTCGTGGTTATGGCACCATGCAACCCCGTGAATTACTATTATATACTCAGAGTCGAGCTTAGTATTATGTCCGCTACCCTACGCCAAACTCTAGAGCAGGTATAAAGTGACTGCGAAGGTGCCTGCCAATTTTAGGGGCGAAGATCCTTAAGGCGTAGGCTTGTCTGCCGCAGTTTTCCGTCGTAGCCACTTCGTCTTCATCGAACGCTGAGCTGCCTCGAGCGCTGGCACGCGCTCTTGTGTCACGAATTCACGCCGGTTCCTCTTCGTCGCCTCCAACGCTGGCACGCGCTCTTGTGTAAAGAGTTCACGCCGGTTCCTCTTCGTTTACACCGGCATCACTCAGTTTCGGTTTCGTTTCGTATTACATCACAATAGCCCCAGTTTTAAGTAGTTGTTCACAACTTTTCTGGAAGGTAGAAGATACGAAACGAATACCGCAGTGTTCTAGAGAACTCAGTTGT
Organism: Hyalomma asiaticum; assembly: GCA_013339685.2. NCBI lineage: Eukaryota > Metazoa > Arthropoda > Arachnida > Ixodida > Ixodidae > Hyalomma > Hyalomma asiaticum. The sequence continues at coordinate 82,200,097 of CM023487.1, read as the reverse complement.
CTGTCCATACAGCACGAATCATGGCTAAATTAATCCGGAACTCGGCACGATTTATGATGAACCTCCGGAGCTTCTCCCACTCATCATCATTCACTCCGTGGATATGCGTGCATTTTTTTGCTTTGTCCCCTTTGCAATATGTCAGTAGGTCTTTAGCAATCAAGGCGCCTGGCTTCTCTATGCGAGGTCGGCAGTTTTGTTCCAGGGAACGGCGGCCGCAGCTTTCAAAGAATGAAATGCGAGAGCACTTTTCCACTGTGAACTTTGACTTAGAAAATTGTTCAACAGTCTAACAGACCGCTGTCTTGGTCTAGATGGTGCAGAATTATGCAACAGGTGTGCCGCAGATAAAATCACAACGAGAAACAACTTCACAGCAAGGCGCCCTCCACTGCAGTCGTTCGCCTACTTGCAAACTGAGCCTTTCGCCGTCACATACGCTACGCTGTGCACGAGTGCGCCACTCTGGCATTCTCTTGTATGTGTGGTTATTTTGACGTGTAAAATGCGCGAACTCATTTTTTTCGTGAACAGCGTAGCTGTTTAAGCACTTCCTTAAACCGTCAGGGCGTGCGCACTTTTATGCATTCCGCGCGAGCTTGTTTCTTCTGTCGGGCTCACGCTCTCACTCTTCGACTACTACTGCATAACGGCGAGAATAACATAGCAATGGGGTGCAAATTGCAAGCCTAATTAAGCTGATGCAAATTAAGCCATCCTCATTAGGTTACGACTGAATCAGCCAAGCCTAATTAAGCCAGTGCTATACGATCATTCTCAATTAAGATAAGCCTAATTGAGCCAAAACCATGTCAAACTTCAAACTGAACACCGTCGCTGTTAAGGCATGCGCGAGTGATTTAGCGCAAGCATCGCCAATTCTCTTTTTTTTGTTCTTTTCGCAGATGACGACCATACTCTTCGCGACGTTGTCTCGCTTTCATCCAGACACAACCATGACTGCTTCACTTTCCTTTTCATGCATATACGCCATGACACTACTGGATCCCTTAAACGTCAATATAGTGGCATCTATGAGACTCCTACTTTTGGTGAGCAGTGGCCTTTTTTGCAGCCCTACTTTGTCCTCTCTGCCAGTATTGCAATGGGTTTACTGTCACTGATCTGGTCGTTACTCCTACGAGACCAACGTCTTCTTTCAAACGTTTGGTTAATCTTAAATTGAAATATAGCACCCTTTCTTTAATGTACTATTCCGTTAACAGCTGTAGTGTAGTAAGATTTCCCGCACCGAACTGGGTGATATTGTCTAAAAGCTAGTAAAGTATTTACAGAATGCTTTCTTTTGTGTGCAGTCTTTCGGATACTAAATTCTTCATCATATACAGCACTACAAATAAGATGTACTAACTGTCATATAGCGTTACATTGATAACTCTTAATTAGTGTACACATCGCTTCACTTGATAGTTTGAGCGAGTGAAAACAACATGATCACATTGCACGACTTACACGAACCAGCTTATTCGTCACCTTTTGGAGATCCCTCTCATATTTCAGTTTTGATGCGCCTTGACGTGCATTTGAGGGAGCTTAGCGTTTGCAGGGTATTTGAACGCGTAGTTTTTGTGAAGTTCTGAAGGTTGTCCAACCGAACACAGTGGTAAGTAAAGAGATCGTCTGTGCGGCGGTATTGCGGTGTGTGACACCAGAGTTATTAGAACTCCAGCGTCACTGACACCCCCAATTGGGTCCGGCTGCGCGGGTAATACTAGCATCTGTAGCACCAGGAGGACATTACTTCTCAATTTGGTGGCAGTGGTGATGTTATGTGCAAGACGCACTACCCTCTCTCTCATACTCATTGTAATGGTGGCGCTGATGGCACAGGTAGTGTAGAGTTGCTGTATACGTTCCTCTTCGGGAACAGAGTTGCGTCTCTGACAGAACTCGCCGCTCGCGCCCCCATTCGCCTAGAGCGCTCACGTGCGCAAAATGCATCCTTTTGAGGGAGAGCCAACTTCACCGGAAGCGCGTGCGCTGACGCCCGCCACGCCACCATGGCCGCTACCTTCCGCCGCGCCACCGCTGTCCGCTGTTCGACCGTGGCCTCGGCAATCGGCGACGGCAGCTGCCCATCGCGGAGGCCATGATTCGACGTTCAGGCATAGCTCATTTGGCTCAGCTGTGATCTAATAACGCTGGCTGTGGCAGCGTGATGTGTAGTCTAATTTTGCTGGAAACTCTGTCTTCGCAAACATGTGCCAAAAAAAGGAAGTGACACTCGAAGCAAAATGATTAAATGGTTGTGGTCGGTCGTCGAAATCGGCACAGCGGGTTATGTCGGCAGCTCGATGTGACCCAATATTTATTTCAGCTTAGCAGTACGTTTTATAATTCACTTCCCTACATACGCCTCGCATAAGATATGTTTATATGGAGCTATTTTAACTCTCATTAGTAATATTTTTGTGATAGTGAAATCGTAAACGTTCAGGATAAGTAGTGTTTCACGCCCGCTTGGTAACAGCTGGCTAGCCGGTTACAAAAATCACATCGCAAAGAACAAAAACGTGCGCGTTTCTATATGTATAACGATTCATCTTGTGTAGATCTAGCACAGACTGCTACGCAGCATAAAATTTTAAAAGCCGTATCGGGTTTCCATTACGCCGCATATACCTATAGATCTGCGAAGATTCGCCGTGAAGGTAATCTTTTTCGATGGAGGCGAAAATGCCAGAGGCGCGTGTACTGTGCGTTTTCAATGCACGTTAAAGAACCCCAGGTGGTCTAAATTTCCGGAGACCTCCACTACGGCCTTTCTGTCCTCTCTATCTCTTTCACTCCTTTTCCCCCCACCTCCACGGACGCTTAGCCGTGCTCCCTACATGGGCTGCAGAAATTAGCGTCCTTTCCTAACCGAACACCCCCCCCCCCCCCCCAATCAATCAATCTGTCTCTATGTCTCTCTCACAAGACAGCAGATGGAAGAGTTAGCATTTCTTAGTCGCACGATGTCGCGCTTCGGCGTTGGCGGCGCCGTCCACACCCCCCTCCCCTCCCCCCCCTGCGCATGCTCGGCTCGTCTCGTGCCGGCCCACCGGGCGTTCAGCAAGCCGAGCTTGCGCAGTGGGGGTGCGGACCTCTCCCTCGTACTCCTCTTCCTCGAACGCGGGACGGTGTGTATATAAGCGGCGGAGCGCGCGTTCGCAATTCAGTCAAGAGCGTCTTTGCGCACCTCTCCCCCGTACTCGTCTCCCGCGAACGCGGGCGGCGTGTATATAAGCGGTAAAACGCGCGTTCTGAATTCAGTCAAGGGCGTCTTTACTTGGCTTTCGCTTGACTCGAGTAGATGCGATGGAAGCAACAGTACCTTCAACCAGTAGTGGGTCACAACCCAACATCAGCGTCCCACCACTCGTTGAAGGCAACGTTATCCCACCCTCACCGTCGTCGGCGTCAACAACAGCAAGCAACGCAGACGTCCCAAACCATACCCAATTTTTCTTTTACTTGTGTTATCTGCGCTCATCGTTTTTCAATGTACCTATATTGTATTTGAAAGCCTTGCGTCAAGTACGATGTGAAACGAGAGATTTGTTCAGCTTATAGATTTTGTCCAGAATAGTGTTTTCATTTGATATTTACCAAAAAAAATTATAAGAACGCTTCTGCCGATAGTGAGGGCCATCGAACAGTTTATAACCACTTATGTCTAAATTGGTAAAGAGATTGTTTGTTCAAATCACCTTTTTTTTCATTTTTGGAAGCGAAAGTCTTTCGGCCAGCGCCGCGGAATGAACGAACGAGAAAGCGCACGCCTCTGCTGAGCCACGCCGTCTCCTACATTCGAGAGGAGCGGCTTTCCTGCTTAACACGAATGGATGGGCAAGATGGCGGACCTATGCGCAACTCTGCTACTGTAGGGAGCATATGCAGTAACTCTAAGATAGTATAGCAATACTTGCATGCGTACTGCTCTACTCCTAATACTCTTTAGGAGCCCCTCTTGTAGTCCAAACGTGATCTGGTAACCGTTCTACATGGGAATTCTGATATGGTCCTCTAGAAAGTTCCATTTGCGGGATCGGATAAGTATGCGGTGTGAGGGATAACATATGCAAGCATACGATGGTTTCAGCTTAATATAGGAGTGTGAAGGTATGAGAACACGTAACAGGTAGTTCTACATGGCGCCATAAATTAGCCTATTTTAAGATACCCTTGAATGGAAAAACATATTTAGACTTTATGACGCTGTAATTAACTTGTTGCGTATAGCTGAGCTGATAAACTGATCTTAAGATCATGTCTTCCTCGTTTTGCAGTCTTCTCATGGAATGCGAAGGATTGCAGAAATGTGTGCGGAGAACAAATACTGCACCAACAGTAGCACAGAAGACAGTAAAACGCATTCAAAAGGTTCGTTTCATTTTATTTACTTTTTTTATTGGCTTGTTCTTTTTGTACACGTTATCCGTTAATTTTTTCTGTGTATCTAAACGTAAATTTTATGTTAGGAATGTCATTATTGGCGTGTTATATGACCTTTCTGCCAGCATGCGTAGATTTAGAGGTGCTATTGAAGAGGATGTGTTTGCGAATGAAAACGGATGTTAAATAGTTTTCTGACATTCAACGTACCTATCTACAATAATTATGAGATACCATTGGCGTCCCACTATTTGAAGGGTTAGTATTTTTCTAGTACCAAGTATCACGTGACGATAAGATACGTGATTGTTAATCCTAACACTGGCGTTGATTATTTCGTGCGAATTTTTCTTGGCGCACGTTTCCATACCGATCAGTAGCTTTTCTTTTGCATGGAAGCCTTGAAAACATGTGACTTGCTTCGGGATAACCGTCAGTCATTCCACAGTAAGCAAACTAGCTAGTTTGGCAACGCACAATGTGATTCTTTGGGTCCATGCTGTGCCAGCCTCAGTACATAATCGCTTCTTTGTATCGTTCATTGGCCGTACGTGACGATTTTTGAACGCACAGCGAATTGTAACGAGTTCGAGAGGAGAACATCCTGTCACGCAAAGACACTGCTGATAACAGGGTCGCTATATAAAGTAAAAGGACGTTTCGGTATTTCTTCGGATTCCGAATACGTCGTTATATTTACGTTGAAATTGGTGCGCGATCTTCTTGTTGAACAGATACCGTGACTACTCCAAAAATGTTCGTATATGTTCGAACAGCAAATGCTTTATTCCAAGAACTAATCCAACACCCGAAAATTCGACTGCGAAGTTTAGAGCTCTCACTCTCACCTGTCTCATGGTTCTACTTTCACGGATTGTGGTAACTTATTGCTTTGTGATGTCTCTGTCATCTTGAATCGACATAATTCAGAGAACGAATGAAGCTCATGGTCAGATGGAGGCTTAAAATGATCAAAACAGTCTTCAAAGCAATAAAAAACAGGGAAACATTCTTGGAGCCAACGTTTCAACAAACGTGCACGACTTCATGCTTCTCTAGACAAAGGACAACAGTTCGTTTGTCGAAAGACTGGCCGAACTGACATTAACTGCTTTTTATCAATTTCTACCTTTGATCGCACTATACGAAATGATACACTGTGCGGGAGGTACACAAGCGTTCCTGTATAGTGCTGCAACATATATGAGCAGCTCTGACTGGAATGAGCATGAGGATGCGAGGACACGTTACGGAGGATATCATTGGGTAACGTAGGCTACTAGTGTTGGGGAGCTATTGAGTTTGTGCATCAAGCGTTGCCGTATATCCTACGCCGTATCAACGTTGCGCACATTCTGCCTTACAAAAGCGTTCGGGTAGCATCAGCATTACTACTAGTGGCGATGGTTCGCTTTTTCAGAAAACTTTAAAAAAGATCAGCAGCCTTTATCCTGCCGAGAAAATGGGGAAAAAAATGAAGCCTTATGCGCGCGGGCGTGCCCGGTCTACGACATCTCTTCCCTGCTTTCTTTTTCGGTGCTCCTTTTTAGTTGCTCTTCGAAAGTCTTACAACGGTGGTAGAGAGTCCGAGTCATTCATATGGTTCGGAAAAGTTTACATCCCACAAGAGTGGCTATGCAATCCAGTCGTTAAGACGCTTGCTGTGCGAGAAGGTGGAGCCCCGCGTCGAGATTGTAGCAGTGGAATAATTACGATTCTTTTCCTGTGGATATTGTTCTTGCGTTCCAAGACCTTGCGTTCCAGGCGTTCGAGCCGACTCTTGCCATTCCTCCTCAATGTACTTTTGAGCAAACCGTCATGCAGCAACGGGTAATACAGATCATCGACATCCATGCTAAAAGCTGTGCAGTCACCAGGATTCTGTTCTGTGCAATGATGAACATGACCCTGAGAATCGCGTATGCGAAGGGGCTCAGAAGAACTTAGAGACGTTAAGAGTTTCTGGAGAGAACTAGCGACACAAACTTGCCAAATTCCTACCTCCGAAACAATTGACTCAAAAGGAATTTCTTGCTGCTGTGTTTTCGCAGAGAAAAAGAGTTTTAAGCCGAGCGATTTTGCCTCGGCGACAATTGAAGCTGTCATATCAAGAATGTGTCTCAATAGGACTTCGAGAGTTCGTCGTTTAACTACAATATGCTTCAATTTCACCCGCTAAAGGTTGTTTTAAATAGCCGCGCTTTTTTCTTAAAACAGTATATCGAGTGCGATTACGAAACAGTATTTCTTGTCGGATAATGCCCCGTCTATGTTTATGCTCTACAGAATAATTAACCAAAGGTCGCATAGGGTCTGAAACATTAACAGGATCACGTGATTGCTTGATGTTGGTGATGCATTCGGACATGCAGCGAAGAGAAAAGACAGAGAGGAAAATAGAGAAGAGATAGAATGTATTAACATTTGTCTCTTGTATTAACAAGAATTATTAACATTTGTAATGTATTAACATTGGACCAGCACGTGTACCCGCTTGACAGGAGGCGCTTCCGTTCCTTAGCATGTGCAGTTAAGTGCGTGTGTGTTTTCACATCAGTGCTGTTCTTGAGTTTTTATAGTCAGCTTTTTGTTGTGCAGTCCTCAACCTATGTGTTCGTTTTGCCCGCCTTCTCTTTGCATAATGAGTTCAGTCACATGTTCAGCTTTAAATTGCCTTGGCGGTCAATGGCCGGTGTTGCGATCCTCCTCCTTTCCCTGCTCACCTTCATTTCCTGTCCTCGCTACAATATGTACTGCACATTCCTAGGTTATGCTATGGTGGCTAGAATAGTTATGCTTCCTCGCCGGTCCTCATCACCTTCACTTCCTTTTGCCACACCCTTTTAACTATACGCAAGGAGGTTCTGGTTTACTCGTTCTCTTGTCCTCACCTTTATTTCCCTTTCCCACCCCCTTGTTGTACTCTACCAGTCTATCCTAGGCTACGAAACGCATCTACCTTTATATAGTATTAGGCTGAAGGCATGAGCGCAAGCGAAGAAAGAACTGCGCGCACAAATACCGTGCATTTCTTTGAAGTGCCCAAATAGCTTTTCCTGATGGTGATAGTCTTTTGTGTGTTCGTGGATAACGACGCACGGCCGGCTTAGAGGTCCGCTGTTAAAACGAAAGGAGACGGGGGAAATGGCTATTGTTGCGACGGCGAAATCCTGACCAATTTTGGAAACAATTACAATGCTCGCGTCGCAGTGCCGGCCTCCGTCATTCATCGAAAACCAACAGCTTAGCCATAATGGCAACACATTTATAGCGACACAGCACACTGGAATGCTATAGGAAATAATTCGAGGTAAGTTTTTAGGGGCGAAGTCATTCATTGTTGTTTTCTACAGCCGCTACCTTTTGTCCAACAGCCGATATGTAGCGCGTGGCTCATGCGCATGTCAACGTTGTGCTACTTGTGGACACGCATGCGAGAACATTTCTTTCAGTGCGACTAATGTTTGGCAAAGCTCGATGTCCGCCGCAGTGGTGTAGTTGTTATGGTACTCGGCTGCCACCCAAAAAACGAGGTTTCGATCCCGGCCGCAGCAGTCGCATTTTTGATGGATGCGAAAATTCCAGAGGCCCGTGTACTTTGCGTAAAGAACACCAGGTGGTACAAATTTCCGGAGCCCTCCACTACGGCCTTTCTCTTTATCTCTTTCACTCCCTTTCCCCCACCCCCACGGACGCTTAGCCGTGCTCCCTATATGGGCTGCAGAAATTAGCGTCCTTTCCTAAACGAACCACCAACCACAATCATCATCATCATCAATCTCGATGAAACGCAACACGCGGGGACCAATGATCTGTGCGCCCTGCTGTATGCGCTGCCAGCTAGAAGAGACGCCGTCACTGACTCAGCTGATCGAGGCCTTCGCTGCGTGACAGCTAGGCAACGATAATGTCTGCTTTTTATGAAAGCTTAAATGACCTTGCGTAGCAGAAGGTAGCTCAAAGAGTTGTGCCTTGATGCCGCAGCTCCATACAGCATATATAAAATGCACGTGAAACCACTATTATCAGGGCTCCTCTGTGCCTTAGCTGTCTCGTCGCTCGCCTGGGATCCCCTCTCGACGCCGCATGAGAGATTTCCAAGGTTGTTCTTATTCCGGATTTTCATTTCTGTATTGTGACGATGGATGGCGACTATATGCACACTTATAAAATATGGAGCATGAGGGCGAGGGGCGACGCGAACGGCGAAAACCCGGTTCATCTGTCGGTACATTTGCAATCGAATTAAAAACGAAAACAAGTGACGTGACTAGCGAGCGGGCAGTTTCCATTGCGCAACTCATAATAACTTAAACTACCTCGTTGCAACTTTCATCTGCCCAGCCAAAGGTGGATCAAGACTCCAAAGTTGATTTTTACGGGCAAGCGGATATGGGCCGGCATGCCTGTCGACTAAAGATGATGTGCTAAGCTGGCTACGGTTAGTAGGTGCCAAGAGGAGAAGTAGATAAGAAAAGGTCGTGGAGGCGGCGCTTGCGAGTCACGATAAGCAGTACGGAAGCGCGCACTCCCGGAGCAGTGTAACTAGTGTCCCGTGAAAGTGGTCCCTCCTTTCAGCCTTCTCTATTTTTAACATTTGTCGGTTCGTCACACGATGCTGAGCTGTGCTTTCTCGCAAGAAGGGCTGGAGTGTTAGAGCAGCACTTCTTCACGTAAACGACACCTGTCCCTCAACCGAGACACGAAAACGCATGCGCGCGGAGTTGGCACGAAGAATTAGAATGTACATGTCACGAGCCCATTGGGCACTGTAACGACTTTCTGAAAATAACCCGTTGATCTCACGTTTACACAGCATTCTTGTGGGCATGCTCTGACACGCAGGAGCATCTGATGGACGCAGGAGCATATAATTATGATACGGTGACACTCTTCCTGTCTTTAAGTATTCGAGGACTAAACGATGAATGTTGTGAACCGTTAATACTGGATGATGTGTCTACACATTATCGCTCTTGAAATCACTGCTCGCAAGCTAAAAAGGCAAAATTAGTTCTGTGGATAGCGTATTAAGAAATGATTTGAAATAATCAATAAGTCACACTTCATTACATTAGGCCGCAATCCTTATGAGATTTTGAACGTTATCAAAACAAAAACATATACCACGCATACAGGCAAAATTAACCATTCAGGGCCCCACCGAACTAACAAACAGTTAAAACGTTTAGGTCAATTTCGAACATAATGCTATACAAGAAACTTCACCCATGCGCTTGTCCATGGCCTGCATTCACTTATTGAAACGACAGTGTCAGTCTTCAGAGACCAGTCTTCTCAGGTGTTCTTTTTATCATAACCAAGGCACGCTAGAATAGCCTGAGCGCGTAAAATACGATGCCACTGGATGTTTTAAACGGACACTGGGACCTACGATAACATTTCCGAACATCGCTTGCACATCATATCATATTACGCGTCTATTCACAAAGTATTGTGTTTCTTCATGTTCCAGATGGATCTGTGACCTTGACCGAATGCTCGTTCGCTAGGAAGGCCGTCAGTCCTTGTGTAAAAAGCAGCGATATATGTCTTGAAGATGTCAGCTTCCATTTGGAACCTGCCTCATTAGTGGGCGTTCGTGGGCAGGGTTGGCAGTGGCAAATCGACGCTCCTTCTTTCACTACATGGAGAGATTAGCTGCGTGCTTGGCGAATGCAGAACCTGGGTAAGATGTGCTTTCTTGTATACCATCCCTGCAAAAATTATATATTCAAGATCAATTTATCGTGCTGTGATTGCCTGTTCGGACTTGTGAACGCAGAATGAAATGAATGAGCTCTCGAAGGTGACATAGCGGGTCTTAAACATCGTCCATAAAATACTGGGAATTCAAGCAAAAGCATGTAGATCCTGCTGGTTCTGCATACCATAAGCGTAATTTAGAGCAACGCACACGATTACAGACACAGAAATCAATGCGCTGCACGACATAACCGGAGCCTACAATGGGTCACAAGAGTACGCGGTGCAGTTCGGCGCCTTTTCTCTGTCGTAATATCCTAAGAAAGTTTTCCAGCGAACCAGCCCTGTGGACTTCACGTGTAAACTGGCTTAATATGTGTGCACCATTGACACCAATTCAATGCGAAGCATCCTGTGGCGAACTTCAGCACCTTCGCCTGTATTGAATATCTAGCTATCTTTCAGTCTCTCTAGCCGCTTAGGTCTCGGTTGACTCTCGGTCGTCCCGTTTACTTCATATGCAGCAAAAACGGCCTGGTGGTTGTGGGGTACGAATGTATAATGAACATTTATGATTGATCTTGCAAGGTTTTCATGCACCACTCTTCTAGTAAAATTCGCTTCCTCGAAACGACAGTATCCATCGAAAAAGGAAAAATTGGGGGACCCTTAAGCTTCGCCTTTAAGAGTTGAACGCGATAGCGAAATCCAGCCCCTAGTGTGCGCTTCATCCACTCAGTGCATACTTATTAATGCGTGTTGTCACACACACGCGCGCGCGGCGTATCTATAGTAATGGTAGAGGCTTTCGATCTATTTAACAGCACTTTTATATCAACTTAATGAAAATCTTGTACAGTGATGTAGTCACAGGGTCCTGTATTATGAACTGCGCGTAGGCGTGACACTTTTATTCGTAAATGGTCACATTCTGTCGTCCTTCTTGCGTTAACCATCTGGCAGCTGTTCGATTTGTTCTTCTGGAGACATCTTCCCGCCAGCCGCAACAAGCATCGACTTATGGTCGGTGAAATAGCAACTGCAGTACTTCACTTCTTTAATGGTGTCGTGAGAATGAAATGCTCAAAAAGTGGATGCATAGCATCCGACGAGACCGCATATTGGCTCTGCTGTAGTTGCATGGCCTCCGAGATGGCGGGCACACCCGCCGCCTCGGAGGCCGTGGTAGTCGAGACACTGCTTGATATGTGTTCCGCTAGATAGACATAGTTGTCCATTTTTGGAGCTGTTATTTTTCGCTCACGGAGAGACGCCGTCAGCGACGGCGGTATTTCTGCGGAACGAGCTCTCTAACGCTATCGCGTTCAAACTAAAGACCACACTATACAGAAAGCGAACGGATAGCCAGCAATGCCTCCATTACAATAGTCATCACCCGAGACACTGCAAACAAGAAATTATGCTTGTTCCTTGTGTTCTCCTTGATGTGGATCGTCTCCCGTCAAGGAGATAGATGATCGGTTTCGATGAAGCAGGAGATAATGAAACTTGAAGGTATGTTGCAGCGAAATATTTACAGAGTCATATGTACAGCTTGCAGAAGCACACGGACGACAACACAGATATTAACAGCGTCTTACTCTTATACTGAACATTCTTAAGTTAGTGCCTAGAGCACTGTTACTACATACGACAAACCGCGTTTCACTCTTCGACCACCAAGTCGTTACGGCCCAGACTAAAGTTACGGCCCAGACATCGTAGGGCGTCTTGTTGATCTATCAGTTCAGTGATTACAGCCTATACTGTAGGATCCTGGGTCCTATACAGTCTCTAATACATTGCGGTAAACAAAGAAAATGGGAGAAGACCACTGCTGGTCCGCCTCAACATTCTCTTAGTCATCTGTTACCAGTTAATAAGCCACTCCTTGCTGGGCGGCACCTAATCTCGATAGCAGTGTTTCTACACTCTCGACAGGCATTTTATCACTCTTTCTGAATATGGCTCTCTCTCTCCTCCCGCTCTCTTAGCGGTTCCTCCGCGTGGATGCTTCAAAACTTGGTTGCACATTTCCGTGCCGTGGTTCCACAGGCACCCCCACTCACCGACCACCAGAAGTGACAGCATAACGCATACCATTCCCGGTGCCAATCGGTGTTGCTGTAGTCTACACATTCGGCGGGTCGAAAGTGGTGCCGGTCTTTAGAGTAATTGTTAACAGATCACCATTCGGCGGGTCGTAATCGTCCCCGTTCGTCAGAGTAACTATGGACGGTCTCATCTGAACCTTTGAACGGTTACGGGAACCAGTAAGTGATTGTGAGTCATCGTTCCCCTCGTAATAGGAGAGCACGGCTCCGCGCCACGACCGTCCACACAAACATTCCTCTAAAAGGCCAAAAGGCCGACAAAGCGGCCCGCCGGCCCGCTGCGGCGGGGCTCCGCAGAGGGCCGGCGTCCGCGGTGCCTGAGAGGGGGTTTCCGAGGAACCGAATTACTTCCAAAATGAGCCTGCCTACAGAAAGCAGTAGCAAGGTCGCGTTATTCAAGACATGGAGTGCTGGCGCCTGTCCACCGGAGACGAGGCGAAAGAGTAGTTGCACAGAGACCAGTTCAGCCTTGTCTACTGTTCCCTATTGACATACCAGTGGCAGAACATAACAAAAGGAATACTTGTCGTTCATGCAAGGCGCACAGGAAGGATTCATAGCAATGACGCCGGATTATGTTCACCACTTCAATAATATAAAAGCAACGCTAGCTCAAAAGAAAACACCGCCACGACGCGCATAGCAAGGCATGCAACGACGCATATAAACTAGATAGGAAACTAGCCCTAGAGAAAGACACCATGAAGCGCAGACCAACCAGCCGCTGGAACTACTCCAATGCGCTGGATTTACTCCGAAATACTCCAATTAGGTAACGTAAATAATATTCTCCGTAAATACTACCGACGAAACTAGAGGATAACCTCAGCGGAAGAACGAGGCTTGAATCGATGAACAGGTCGCTAGAAACGATTTAGAACAGGGAATGTTGCAGGAGCAAACGTTACGACAAGTGGACTTGTCCTCGTCAGGACGGCGAGTGCCTTCTCCAGAGTTCATTTATGTACGCCATGGCACGCTCTCCCCCGTCCACGGGTAAGAAGCTACGAGCGTCTCAGAAAAACCTTTCCCGATATACCAAAAGTCACCTACCGCCATAATAGTGATTTCTAAGGACATGCCATTACGTGCCAATGTCCACCATCAGCGTACCGCGCGCGCGATGTCTTGTTTCCATCCGAGATGTACGATTTCCAAACATATTAAAAATGATCATAAAGTTAAAATCATGGGGAAGTGACCATGTTCATCATATAAAGTCCAGATTTTCTTGCACTAGTTCAAACCTAAGTTACCTGTCGGAATGTTCACTCTGTCGCAAACAATACAATGCACAAAACTGGTACACCAGTTAATGCTAGATTGTGCGGACACCGCGAATAACCTGCCGGAGCCAGTGGCGTAACATTTTAATGTGGCAGGTCATAATTTTGACGAAGTCAATGTCTATATCCTTCAGGCAAAGTTCCGCTCGCTCGCTCAAAGAAATAATATGCAGGGAATCACATCTGAGCTACAACCTAAATACTCTCTAGCCTGTCGGCATAAACGTTTCAAATGGAGCCCCTGAGTCCATTAAGTAGGGTAGAGCCTTAATGACGGCGACGGCCACTGTAGCTCCTAGGCGACCTTTGGGCGCTTACAAATAAGCTCGGGCATTTCTAGAAAAGGCAGCGCCGATCACTTCAGGCGGATAGTCACCACGCACACACACACACACACACGCACACACACACACACACACACACACACACACACACACACACACACACATATATATATATATATATATATATATATATATATATATATATATATATATATATATATATGACGCTATAACACAGAGACGGGCCGTGACTCAGATGCCATGCATTTATTCTAATGCACGCGCACTTCCTCTTCCTCGGCTTCTCCTACCATCGCCTTGTTCGTGCGTCACACTAATCCCCCTCCCTTCGAGAAAGTCTCAGTTCAGAAGAGCCAAAATAACGCCGCAGTTTGCTAACATGCACAATGTCAGAATTTCTACCTAAGGGCGACACAGAGCGGTTGATCTCATAGTTCACTGGTGAGACCTTGCGTAGAATCTTGCAGGGCCCTTCCATGACACAACTCAGTTTGCCGTTGTTAGGATGCCACGGTGTCTCCAAAAGGACAAGATCGCCAACTTGAAACTCAATCGGAAGAAATTTTTTATCATAGATGACTTTGTTCTTGTTGTGGTAGGCGATAGAATTGTTAACCGCAGCTTTTCGTGCTTGTTCAACAGTTTCTTCTCGTTGTTCCAGTATAGTTGGGTAAGATGGAATTCCATACATGAGGAAGGAAGGTGCGTAACCGGTAACTTCGTGGGGCGTTCTATTGTATTCATCTATTACATCCGAGAGCAGCTTAGTCCAACACTTTTGTGGCTCGTCATTGATCTTGCATTTAAGTCTGGTTACAATGGTCTGGTTTGTCCGCTCGTTCATACCATTGCATTGCGGATGATGAGTGGAGGTGAAGAGTTGGTGTATTCGGTTATGCTTTAAAAACTGTTTAAATTTTCCAGCAGTGAACCCTGTTCCACGATCTGAAAGGAACTTCCGTGGTTTTCCGGCAGCAAAAACTGGTCTTTAAGCATGAGATGTAGGCATCGCTGTTTTCACTTTTATGAGCGAACGCCCACACGTAGCGAGTAGCATGGTCAATAACCAAGTGGATAAATCTTTTTGATGAGCCATATCCAGCAAATCCTCCAATGGTGTCCATCGCAAAGAGATCAAAAGGTTCTTCAACTGGAGGTAGTGATTCCAGTGTCCCATACTTCCTTGTTTTCGTTTTCTTGCATCTCTGACAAGTGTCGCAATGACGAATGTAGGCAGAAACATCGGCTACCATATCCGGCCAATAGTATTGCGGAGACAGGAGTGATAGTGTCTTCTTCACTCCGACATGCCCGAAATGTTGATGTGCGTTCTTAAGTATCGTTGGGCGTAGTTCATGGGGCACATATATCTTCCTTAGTCCTTTTCTTTTGACGATGACTATGTTGTTGTCCAGTGAATACGTTCCTTTTGGGCGCTCATTGCTGCATCGTTGAAGTTCGTCGTGTGACAGAAGTTGAGCTATTGGGGCTCTGGAAAGTGCATCTGCTTCGACGTTGCTTACACCCTTTTGATGTTTGATGTTTACTTCATACATAGACAGTTTTAGAGACCAGCGGAATAGGCGACCTTGAGGATTCTTAATATTCTTCAACCACTGGAGTGCTGCGTGATCCGTTACAACAGTGAATGGCTTTCCATGAAGGTAGCAATGCCATTTATCAATGGCATCTATAATTGCAAGACATTCTCTTTCTGTAATAGCATAATTCACCTCGTGCTTGAGTAGTTTGCGGGAATAATAGGCAATGGGATGTTCTTTGCCTTTGTCGTCAGGCTGTTTCAGCACTGCACCAATGCCTTCGCCAGATGCGTCACAGTACACAGTACACGGTCTCGAAGGATCGTATATACGAAGCACTGGTTCTTCAGTTATCCGATCCTTCAATTCCCGAAAGGCTTGCTCGCATGCTTCTGTCCATGTCCACTTGCTACCTTTGTGCAGCAGTTTTGTGAGTGGAAGAGCGATATCGCTGAAATGAGGGATGTACTGACGGTAAGTGTTTACAGTGCCCAGGAAACGCTGGAGGTCTTTCTCTCGTTTAGGTGTCGGAAATTTATGTATTGCAGCCACGTTACTTTGTTTAGGTGTCACTATTCCTTGTGAAATCTTGTGGCCCAAGTATTCAATGCTAGATCTTGCAAATTGGCACTTTTTTCGTTTTAATTTTACGTTCTCAGCCTTAAGAGCTTTCAATAGTGCCTCGAGGTGTCGTATATGATCGTCAAATGTCTCGGAGTATACGGCCACATCGTCGAAGTAATTGTTCACATTAGTAAGCTGATGTTTGGCTATTAGAGATTTCATGGCTCTTTCAAATGTAGCGGGAGCGTTCTTTAACCCGAACGGCATTACCAACCACTCATAATGACCGTTAGTCGTGACGAACGCAGTTTTCTGAACGTCGTCGGGATGCATTCGGACATGCCGGTATCCCGACGTTATCCAACGTAGTGAAAAAACTCCGCCTTCCCCAAGTGGTCAAGGATATCATCTATACGTGGAATCGGTTGGTAGTCCGGTACCGTTATGGCATTAAGTTTGCGGTAGTCAATACACAAACGAGTACGTCCTTCGCCTTTTTTTTCCGCAAGGATCACAGGTGCAGCGTACGGCGACAGCGAAGGTCTTACAACACCTTGCTTAATGAGGGCGTCAACTTGTTTGTTAATCTCCGCTTTGTCTGCCTGTGAACATCTGTATGGAGCTCGATGGATAGGGACAGCACTCGTAAGTGTGATCCTATGCTGCTCAGTAGTGATGCATCCAATATCTGTCTGGGATTTAGAGAATATATCGTCATATTTGTTTAGAAGAGAGTTGAGCACCGCAGATTCATGCTCTGACAAGTTTTCCGAAGTCAGGGTCCTCATCTGCGGGGCTTTAATGGTTTTCTTTTCGTTATGATTCGGTAGGTTCAAATTTTCAGGCCCTTGGGTCACTGACTTGCTTTCCAAATTTACAGAAAGATTGAAGTACGAAGCGCTGTCTAGGCCAAGACTTAATTGCGTTCTCATGCCTCGCAGAACGTGGGCATAAACTTTCTTTGTGACATTCCCAATTTGCAACTGAATGTTTACGCGACCCAAAGTTCGAATGCTTCAAGTAACTTGCTGTACCGTGATGCTGGAGTCTCTCATCAACTGAAGTTTGATGACACATCCTCATTTTATCCTCAGTTTGTACACATCCTCATTGATACAAGTAATGGTTGCTCCTGTATCAAGAATTGCAGTTACTGGTCTTCCGTTGACGAGAGCACTGAAGTGTATTAATGAAACTCTGGGTCGCCCTCCTCGTTTCCCTATGCAGTCTCAATAGCGGACACGTTGCCACGGCGCGGACATTCGTTGTGCCAATGAAACTGTCTTCGGAAACCTGCAGCTGAGCAAGATCTACATTCGCTTTGCGGAGCTCGCGGCCGAGAAGTTAATGTTGGCTGCTGCGGTCTGCTGAAGAGACGTGGAGCTCTTGATGTAATACTAACATTACGAGCAAAGGAAACTCCTCTCACCCGTCTTAAGGATGTCTCGACCCGTTGAGCAGCGGCGAGCCACTCTGACGACGTTTGGAAAGACAGTCCGGCGAGCGCCAGTTCCACATCAGGAGGAACACCGTCGGTCAGTCCAGAAATGATGTGGCACTCTTTAAGGTCGGCCAAAGAGCCCAGTCGCTTTTTTTCTTCGTAGTATTCCTTGGTGGTCTGCCCTCCTTTCAGCCGGTAGTGAATGAAGAGACGGAAGGCATCTCCGTCAGTCGTAGCAAAGCGGTTTTGCATGGCGCGCTTTATATCGTCCCATGTCTCGACGTTGCTGAAAATCTCTCTCAGGTACCACTTGAACGCTTTCCCTTCGATGTATTCGCTGAAGTGACTGACCCGCTCGCGGTGTGTCCACGATGCCTCGGACGCCTTCATGTCGAAAAGTTGAAGCCACTTGTCGATGGGGACGTCTTCTGGTGTTCCTTGGTACTTCGGTATGTTGAGCGGAGGCTTTGGCCTAGCCATGGCAGGTTGATGAGGTCGATCCTGCCGACTTGTGTGACGCTATAACACAGAGACGGGCCGTGACTCAGATGCCATGCATTTATTCTAATGCACGCGCACTTCCTCTTCCTCGGCTTCTCCTACCATCGCCTTGTTCGTGCGTCACACACACACACACACACACACACATATATATATATATATATATATATATATATATATATATATATAATAATCATCAGCCCATCTTATGTCCACTGCAGGACGAAGGCCTCTCCCTATCCTCGCCATCCTGGCCTGTCCTGCCCGAGCTGATTCCATTTG
The DNA here is from genome assembly GCA_013339685.2 of Hyalomma asiaticum. Classification (NCBI taxonomy): domain Eukaryota; kingdom Metazoa; phylum Arthropoda; class Arachnida; order Ixodida; family Ixodidae; genus Hyalomma; species Hyalomma asiaticum. The sequence continues at coordinate 82,181,959 of CM023487.1, read as the reverse complement.
ATGCCTGCGAATTTCTTGATTTCGTCCCCCCATCTTACTCTCTGCCGCCCACGGCTGCGCTTATCCTCTCTTGGTATCCATTCCGTCGTTCTAACTGTCCATCTGTTATCTAGCCTTCTCATCACGTGGCCTGCCCATGTCCATTTTTTCTTCTTAATCTCATTGACTATGTCGGCGACCCCCGTTTGTTCTCTGACCCACTCGGCTGCCTTTCTATCCCTAAGTGTAACGCCTATCATTTTTCGTTCCATCGCCCGCTCCGTGGTTCTTAACTTCCTCTCTAGCTTCTTTGTAATTCTCCAGGTTTCTGACCCGAAAGTCATTACTGGCAAGATGCAGTAGTTATATAGTTTCCGCTTGAGTGATAGTGGTAGGTTTCCGTTCATGAGTTGGGAATGTCTCCCATATGCGCGCCATCCCATGTCTATTCTACGGTGGATTTCTTTTGTATGGGTGGGTTCTCCAGTAAGTAGCTGTCCTAGGTACAGATATTCTTCTACGACTTCTAATGTATGGGTTTCGATTGTGAATAGACGTTTTTTCGCCGTGCCATTTAACATAATTTTTGTTTTCTGCATGTTCATCCTTAATCCGACCTTAGCACTTTCTCGGCTTAAGTCTTCAATCATCTTTTGCAATTCGTTGCCATGATTGCTAAAGAGTACTATGTCGTCGGCAAATCGCAGGTTACTCAGATATTCGCCGTTAATCCTGAGCCCTGTCTCTTCCCAGTCTAAACTTTTGAAGATTTCTTCCAAACATGCAGTAAATAGCATTGGAGAAATTGTGTCTCCCTGTCTGACACCTTTCTGTATTGGGATTTTTCTGCTTTTCTTATGGAGGAGCAGGGTCGCTATGGAATGTTTATAGATGTTGGCTATTGTGTTTATGTAGCTATCACATATTCCTTGACGACGTAGTGCCTCCAGAACTGCTGTTATCTCTACCGAGTCGAAAGCCTTTTCGTAATCTATGAAAGCCATATAGAGGGGTTTGTTGTATTCAGCGGATTTCTCGATTACTTGACTGATCGCATGCAGGCGGTCCATGGTAGAGTATCCTTTTCTGAACCCTACTTGTTCTCTTGGTTGATTAAATTCAAGTGTGGCCCTTATTCTGTTTCAGATAACCTTTGTGAATATTTTGTAAAGTGCTGAGAGTAGACTGATCGGCCTGTAGTTCTTCAAGTCCTTTACATCTCCCTTCTTATGTAATAGTAGAAGGTTTGCGTTTTTCCAGCTGACTGGTACATTTGAAGTTTTGAGGCATTGTGTGTATAGTGTCGCGAGCTTTCCAGTTAGGAAATCTCCGCCATCTTTGATCAAGTCGACGGTTATGCCGTCTTCTCCAGCTGCTTTTCCGCGGGACATGCCCTTAATTGCTTCCCTTACTTCGTCCGCAGTGACGCATGGGATTTCGTAGTCCTGATCGACATCTAATATACTCATGGGGTGAGACTCGTATTTGAGCTGTATAGTTCAGAATAGAAATCCTCGGCCACCTTGGTTATATCACTGAAGTTAGTAACGATGTTGCCCTGTTTATCTTTCACTGCATGCATTATGTTCATTCCCGCACAGAGCTTCCTTTTAGTTGTTTTGATGCTGACTCCTTTTCTGACGGCTGCTTCTATTTCTTTCACTTTATAGTTACGTATGTCTCTGACTCTACTTTTGTTGATGACCTTATACAGCTCGGCGAATTCTATCTTGTCTCTTCAATTAGTTATTCTCATCTGTTGGCGTTGTTTGATTAGATTTTTAGTAGCTTCCGAGAGCTTATTCACAACTTGTCTTGGTGCTTTGCCTCCTACTTCGATCGCTGCTTCGGTGATCAGCTTAGTAATGTCTTCGTTCATCTTCTCTAGGTCCTCATTATCTTCCTGTCCTAGAGCGTCATACTTGTTCTTAAGGGCAATTATAAATTCTTCTCTTTTCGCCCTGACGCCATCGGGGTTGGCCTGTTTCCGTGTGATTAACTTTGTCATTGTTCGCTTAAATTGAGGGATATCTTCGCCCCTAGTAGTCTATGGTCGCTAATTCTGACCTTATTAACCACTTCTGTGTCCTGTACTATACCCAGATCAGTGCACATTATGAAATCTATTTCGTTTTTCGATTCTCCGTTGGGGCTTTTCCACGTCCATTTCCTGAAGGAAGTATTCATTACACGGAGGTGATTTCTTTCGGCGAATTCCCCGAGCATGTCACCTCTGCTATTCGTATCTCCTTCTCCGTAATTACCGACTGCACGTTCCCCTCTTAGTTTCTTTCCTATTTTCGCGTTGAAGTCCCCCATAACAATGGTATATTGGGTGTGTACCTTGTTCATTGCCGTTTCTACATCCTCGTAGGACTGTTCTACAGCCTCGTCACCGTGGCTGGTCGTTGGTGCGTAACCTTCTACTAGTTTTAGTTTGTATCGCCAATTTAATTTTATCACGACACCTGCTACCCTTTCGTTGATGCTATAGAATTCTTCGATGTTACCCGCTGTGTCCTTGTGTATAAGGAATCCCGCGACGTATTCCCGCTTCTCTGGTAGTCCTCTGTAGCAGAGAACGTGTCCTTCATTAAGCGATAAGTATCCTTCTGCTGGTTTCCTAACCTCGCTCAAGCCAATGATATCCCAATGAAGACCCCTTAATTCTTCAAGTAGTTCAGCTAATCTGGCTTCGCTTGAAAGAGTTGGCGTGTTAAGAGTCGCTACGTTTAATTTCCAATGGCAGCCTGTCCGAGTCCAGAGGCTTTTTGAGTCTTTTGTTCCCATACCCGTGTGGTCGCATCCGCGGCTAGAAGCTCCGTTGTTGTCGTCGTCGTAGGTCTAGGATTTGGTTGGCCCGGTAACTTGGGAGGTGTTGGCCATGGTGTTGCACCAGGGGGGCCAGTTCCTGTTCTGGTGCTCAGGTGAGTTGCGTAGATGAAGCACTGTGATGGTGGGTGCCCATATGCATCTTTTGTCCAAAGGCTCCTCGGGGGAGGAGACTTTCAGAGGTGTTGCAGTTTGTGGGTTAGTCAGGTTAAGGTGTAGTTATTGAAGGGAGGTGTCCCCTTCTCTCATTTATTTTTTTTCTTTTTTCTTTTTTTTCCCTTCGCTCTCTGTGTGCGAGTTGGTGCCTTTGCTTGACTTACTCCTCTTTTGTGGCAGTGAAGATGCCATCAATCTTTTTATAGTTATCTTTATTTTAAATTTTTATTATTTCCGTATATTTTTACCCTACTCATTCTCTTTCCCATCCCTGTCCTTCTCTCCTTACTACAAGACAAAGTGTGATATATAAGGCCATACTGGCCTGTGGTTAACATGTTTTGAAAAAAGTCGGGCTCCGACGGAAACGTTGACGTAACAAACCGTCGTTCTCTGAGAGGCGCATCGTCAATTCTGTTATATATATATATATATATATATATATATATATATATATATATATATATATATATATATATATATATATATATATATATATATATATTGCCACGTTCCCACTATGGTATCCACTGGCGACGAGGAAGACCATCACGGACTGACTGACCCGCTCGTGAATGCAGGCCCGCTCTAGAGAGGAAGACGAGGTTCTTGCGATCTCTGCTCCTGGTTTTGCTGCTGGTGCTCCCTAGTCCGACGCAGTACTTCTTGTTCTTCGAGCAAAACAACTCCTGCTCTCATTGAACCGCGACAATATGTGTGTGTGTGTGTGTGTGTGCGTGTGCGTGTGTGTGTGTGCACGCGCGAATGAAAATCGATGGACCCGGTGTAATATGTGTTTGAGGAAGGGGGCAACAAACGTTCGAAACACAACTTTTCCTAACGGTTCGGCAGGTGGGCCTGCCTTCGTCAAAGTGGCAGAGACTGCTTGCCATGCAGGGCAATTGACCATAACGCATTCGGTAACAACGGTAACCCATAACGCATCCGTCCCTAACTTTTCGGCTATTCAAAAGTAAAAGGCGATTAGATTATTGGTGGCGGAAAGATTTGGAGCACATAGAAACGCAAGGTAGTTCGAGTGGCATTATTACTTGACGACGGAATGCTAAAAGCTAAAATAGGTTGGCGCTGAGATAATTGCTGGGTTAGTGTGTTTGATTCGGAAAAACAAGAGCCTATAGAGGAAAGAGTTTAGGTACAGCATGGTGGCGTGCGGCACCGCCCTGTTATGAGGGCGCTCGTAACACCCATCCATCCATCCACCCATCCATCCATCGTGTCACGTTCCTGAAGTGGGCTTGGCCACAAAGACGGGCAGTGCCTACCCCTCTCCGCTGCAGGGAAGCGCAGGAAGGACTAGGGGGAAACCGAAAGCTGCTCAAACGGCTATGGGAAGGTTGTTTTATGCCCCGTAACTTCCCTATTACTGCACGTATTCGCGACATCCTAGCGGGATCATGTTCACATTGTACGCGCACTTATCTGCTACAAATAAATTTTGAAGCTCGGGGTTATTTATTAGCCCTTTCAGCGTGACAGGGTTGAGCACTTGCTGAAGTTGTGATTACTAATGTGCGTTTTTTGGGGGGTTTGTGCAATTAACGCTTGATGAGTCCAGCACATGAAATATCGGGCGAAACGTTCCAAGTGCGCAGAGGAAGAGAAAGTAGAGTACGCAATATCCATAAGTCACGTGTTACACAGTGTGCTTGTGCCCTCGGAATGTGTACAGAATAGGCTTATTGAGACGTACAAGTGGTTATCTTGCGCAGGTTGCCGCAACGCTAACCCACTGCTCTTCCGTACACAGGGGTCAATGGCTTTTGTTCCGCAGAACGCCTGCATTTACAACATGTCCGTTAGGGACAACATCCTGTTTGGAAAGCCCCTCCATTACGGCAAATACATGCAAATTATGACCGCGTGCGGGCTTCTCGATGATATGGATCACCTGGCGGCTGGAGACCTCACGGAAGTCGGAGAGAAGGTACGTGCAAAAACGCATAGACAAAAGTTTGCAGACACCTAGACTCGCGCTTGAAGTCCACGTGGAGGCAAAAGAGATAGAGAGACACCCCCGTTAACATACACGCCTGCCCGTGTCCGCACTCGAAAGAAAACGCAGATCTGCACATTATTAGGCGTCCTTAGTTAGCGACGAACTGCGCTCGCAGGAAGCACATAAGCACGCCTGAACGCAAGAGCGTGTACTTCAATATAAATCGTAGAAGTGGACTAATCGCATGCTGTATTGTATCCCTTATTAAGCGCATACATTCAGGCTGTCATGACAGAATAATTGCGTATCATGTAATCATCTTCGTGGCTTTAAAGCGCTGGAAAGTGTTGTCGCGAGAATAACAAGGAAATTTCATTGTTTTTCCTTGCCGTAGTCGCTCGCTTCACGGCCACTTGTCGAGACCACAAGCCTCCAAAATTTGGGTGTACCTATCACAAACGCGTCTAAAGGCAACTCACACATATCAAACGCTTGCGCACCATCGTTCTGCAAGCTCTGCATTCTCAGACATAAATTAAAACGTGCACCAGCATATTCCACCGAGCTTTGAATGTGTTGGTGTTTCACACTAAATCTAACATCTGTGCGCTTGAGAGCATCCTGCAGCAAGCTATACGGTTCGCTTACTGAACGTGCCCGTGTAAAAAGACTCCCATAGACCATAGACCAACGTTTGCACGAACAACTCTTGCCTCGACGCACGCGTGGCGTCCGTGTCGAGGCAAAAGAGATAGAGAGACATGCCTACCCGTGTTTGTAGTCGAAAGAAACGCAGATCTGCACACTTATAGTCGTCCTTACTTAACGACGAACTGCACTCGCAGCAAGCACACGTCGTCTCAAGGGCAGAAAGACAGCTTGCAGGCAGGGATTCTCGTTTGTAATGAAAACGAAGGAATTCTGCAGATCCAAGAGTTCTTTGCCAGTCGACATCTCCAGCAACAGTATGTGAACGACTTTGCTGGCATCAAATAGAACGCACTAGGCTTAGCAGGATGGCATAGCAAGATGGCCTCCTAGGCTTAGCAAGATGGCCCACGATAACAAGTTGATGGCACTGCAGCCCCTCCACGTCCGAAGAACCTCAGCTTTAAAACGGCATTCAAACATCGGATCTCCAGCGCAAAATTGGGAGATTGGCCTTCCTTTTCCAGCTGAAGCACAGTATACTTTGTATCTTCAAATCCTCCTGATCATTTATCGCTCCTAGTATCCCGAGAAACACGGCATCGCCACGCTGAGTTCCTTACCTCATTCAGCCCCAGAACGAGCGCATACAATTTCTTTTTTTTCAACGGATGGTAAATGAACAAAGCCTTCTTCCATCAGCGTGGCTGCACAGCGCCGAGATATATCTCGGTGCAATCATCTGCTGAACTATATTTCAGCAAATGGTTGCAGACAACGTAGCGCTCTTTTTTTCTTTCTCTCTCTCTTTTCTCAGCCCCTAATGTTAGCGCCCGTTTTTTTATTTCCCCTGATACTTATACGTGTCCCCCTGTGCTCATTTTCCATGGGATGGTTTCGTCGTGCTTTTGCAGCAGTGTTGATAAATACACTAGCCAGACCGCACAGAGGGACGTGGAATATAGGTGACGGGACATTTGGGTTCCGCTGCAATAGCGTTTAAAGGAGAGATTGTAGGTGAGTATTATAACTGCCCTCTTCCTGCTTTGTTGCAGAGCTTCTACCTTCATTTGTTGTTCTTGCAGTAATTGCTGCTTTTTTTTATTCTTCTCCTTTCTTATACGTATACTTGTATGCATCCGTGCTAGGGCGTATTGAAGGGCTGCATATTCTATGAATAAATGAAATAAATGACATGTCGTCCCGTCACGTGCTAATTATTCGACGCAGGGCGCGACACTGAGCGGCGGACAAAAGCAGCGAATCGCCCTTGCTCGAGCCGTTTACAGCAACAGCAGCATCTACCTACTGGACGACACACTCAGTGCTTTGGACGTACAAGTTGCCTCTAATATTTTTCACCGAGTCCTAGGACCACGCGGAATCCTCCGCAATAAGGTAAAGTAACTTGGTTACGTCACATAGCTAGTGAGTTCCCAATAACGCTGTGTTAGAAAAAATTGAAATACTGTTCCAGTAATTATAAAGTACCGGCGGGAACAACGTTTCCACGTAAAAATTAAAGCATGAACTTGTGCACGTCCAGGTTGAGCTGAAGTAAGAAGAGCTTCGAAACGTTTTCAACAAGGTTCACCAAGCGATCCGTAACGCACTTCAGTGACGGAAGTGCATGTCTGAGCTTACATTCACACGGGATGCGACGAAAGGGGTGCAAGCTCGAGCGATACACCACCTCAACTATTTTTCCTTTAGTACATGGAAATATTTCGAGCAAATGCGTATAAGCTATTTATACTACACAGATGCGCACATGCACAAAACGTTTCGTACTTTTAAGTTCATAGAATCTTCAAAAGCACGGCAAACAGATAAAAACGTCCAGAAGTGAAAGCCAGCCCGGAACAAGAGCAAATGTCTCAACCACACCGCGTACTCGGGCAATCTCTTCTCAGAACACAGACTTCGTCGAACGAGGCGGCTCAGCATGTCTGCCTATCATGCAGCTACTCCAGAGTGATAAAGTCCTAACAACACGGCCAGATCATGCGGCATATTACTCCTGCTCTTCCTCGATGAACAGATCGCTAAAAACGACGTATAACAGGGAATATCGCTGGAGCCAACGTGTCGTCAAGTGGACTTGTCTTCGTCAGGACGGCGACTGCCTTCACGAGCGTTCGTTTGTGAAACTCGTCCAGCTCAGAAATGAGCGCTAGTGAAGGCAGTCGCCGTCCTGACGAAGACAAGCCCACTTGCCGACACGTTGGCTCCAGCGACATTTGTTTATCGGCCCTACGTAGCGGGCCGCAAGACCAATTAGTGTTTCAAAACACGACAGCTCTATCATCAATTAACCGACAAAGGCCGTGACATCACGTTTCAGTGGCTACCAGGCCACTCTGAAATAATCGGGAACGAGCACGCAGATAATGCTGCGAGGCATGCTCACGAAATCGGAGTGCTGCAAGCCATCCACTGTCAAGTACAGATGCAGTAAGAAAACTCCACTCGCTTGCGCGTGATATGGCTATAGCGCAGTGGAACACTCCTGGTCTTCTACATACCTGTCTACACCGCCTCGACCCATCACTACAACTTCGAGTTCCGCGTGGGCTTACCCGCTGTGAAACGACCGTACTTTGCCGCCTGTGGCTAGGCACGTCATTCACAAGAAGTTTCGGCTATCGCATTGGACTGGAAGACAGTGCTGCCTGTCTTCACTGTGGCAGCGAGGAAACGATTGTGAACGTCCTCTGCGATTGCTCTGGGTACTGCTCCCAGCGACAGTCTCTCGCCGCAGAATTGTCACGCCTTGATAGTCGACCGCTGCCTGAGCAAACCATATTGGAATGCCGGAACGATAGAGTCTAGCAGCAGAAAGCCACGAAGGCTGTGCTCAAGCTTTTGCGCGCAACGGGCCTAGTGAACCGTCTCTGACACTGCCGTGCTTGCGGGTGTGCGCGATTTGACCTCTTTCTTTCTCCCTTTATTCTTTTCTTCCATCCCTTTCTGTCGCCCTTCACGCCTTCCCGAGTGCAGGGTAGCAAACTGGATATTTTCGTTCCCGTTAACCTCCCTGCCTTCCGCCCATCATCTCTCTCTCTCTTTTTAAACGAACGCTCCAGAAGGCATCGCCGTCCTGACGAAGACAAGTCCACTTATCCAAACGCTGGCTCCAGCGACATTCCCTGTTCAGCGATCTGTCAATCTATTCAAGTCTCCGCCTTCCCCTGAGCTTCTCTTCCTGCTCTTTCTGACTGACCGACTGACTGACCGACCACCTTGGCCATATAAAGGACAGACCGGCCTTATATCTTCATTGCAGCGCATTACAAGTTGCATCTAACTTTCGTCCGGTTAAAGTAAAGGTGTTTCGTACAGCAAGAACTACAGTGTTTAACAAGCCAAATTACTTTTATATTAACATCGCCTGCCTTCCACTGCGCTTATGATGCCTGCGGTGGTACCGCCATCTAGGAACGATAGAGCGAAGCAGATTGTCGTGCTCATGCGCGCCGGCAGTGAGCGCTTCGGTAGTCGTTGCGCCTAGATCTCCGGGGAAGTTAGGGGCGTGGTGGCGTCATGACGGCAAAGATCCCTGTAGGTTTCCTTAGTCACGTCTCGTTCCTCGCGCAAAGTGCGAACGTGGCCGCTACCAAATTGCTCTTACGTGCCCATGTGTGCACTTGCGACGCGCACTGCTCCGGGAAAGCGAAGCCGACCGTCAACAAGCAAATGATGCCCCTTTCGATGCTGTGGGCTGCGTTTGGAAAACGCTCCGCTGACAACCCGTTCTGTTCCGATTGCAATGTTCCCTTTGCGGACGCTCCTTGTTTATGGAGGGTCTTGCGCAAGGCTCTGGCGCGTGCCCTGCAGTATTTCTGGAGGAGTGCGAGTCGTTCAAGAACTTTCCCTCGTGTGCAAGTGTCGAGCATTCTTGTGCCTTGTCGAGGTGCCGCTAATGTCTACATGTAACGTGTTCGCAAGTTCACAGTACCAAGCCCGTCTATCGCCCCTCGATTCGCCAGATTCCCGCTTAAGCATTCCCCAACTTCGCAAATACAGATTTCAGTTTTCTGCTGTAGTGATTCCTATGACAGAGGCATGAACTACATTTTTTATCGGATTCCTTGTGCAAACTGTGACCATATTTATATCGGCCAAGTTGGAAATTTTGACGAACGGTTGAAAGACCACGTGAACGACGTCAAAACGACGTGAACGACGGTATTTGCGAAAAACTCTTTCGGCAGTTCTCATATCTTGTTAAACTGTTGGTGTTTAAATAGTTACTTTATATTATATTTTGTGTAACGCCTTTAGACACTACATTTTGCTGTTTTAGTATATTTTGCATTTCTATGTTCGTGTGTTCAGTTACATCTGTAATAATCAGTATTTCACCTTTGTATATTTATCTCTTTTTTGTACATGCTGTATTGCCCCCCTTACACAATTCCCCACGAGGGCGCTGTAAGGTACTCATAAATAAAATAAAAAAATAAAAAAATGACAACGTTTTCTCCGGCGCGCTTGTAAAGTCGGGGCAAGCACTAGTGACGAGATCAATGGCGCCAAGAAAAGCGCCTTCGTAAAACAAACCAGCTGTTATTCCCGTCAGTATCAGGGATGGCTTGTTTTACAAAGGATAGAAGCACTTTACAGGAGTGATGGCAATCTCCTACCAGCGTACGCAAGGTGTTGGCAACGTAAGAAAATGGAAATCAGCTCGTTTTCTCGTGCCACCTTTATGTGAAGAATCATTTAGTATGGAAGCCTACACGTCCATTCTTTTTCTTTTCTTTAATTTTTTCGGTGCTCTTTGCATTTCTTGTAATTCTGCCTCCTCCTGACCAGACGACTTTTTGTACAGCTATATTTCCTCGAGCTACTACAGGTGTTCGACCAGTCGTTAGTAACCCAAGTCGGTCACTACGTTTCGCTGTGCCTCACGGTTTCTTCGATCAAGGCTGATCTCTGTTTCAATTTTTATGCAAAACGCGAGGACTCATGCCACGTTCCCGGTGCCTAATCAGGCCGGTGGCCACGCCTTTCGGCCCCAGTGTCGTCTCAAGGGCTGGAATCCCGCTTGTAGGCCAGGATTCTCGTTGTTAATAAAAAAAGAAATCAAAAGAAGAAAAACAGCATGCAAACGACTTTGCTGGCATCGAAGAGCACGCGCTCCTCAAAGGCGAACCCCGTGCTAGGCTTAACAAGATGGCCCACGCCAGCAAGATGGAGACACTGCAGCCCTTCCGCGTCCGAAGAACCTCAGCGAGCACTACCCCTCCTTTGGACAAGTTCGTTGAGCAAAAAATAAAACAAAATAAAACAAAGCCATAGAACTATAAAAGGAGGAAATAACAAAATAGAGGACAAAATGAAACACAAACAGTAAGACAGGGAAATGAACAGTACTAGTAGCAAATAGTACTGGAAACCTGGATGACTTCACAAACTCGATGACACTAACAATGAAGTCGGGGCAGTCAAGCCTGTTTATTCACATTTTTTGTTCCATCTGCCTCGTTTCTCCTCTGTCCACTCGCACAACCACTTCCCCCAAAAGAAAATAAAAGTGTGCCAACAACCGGTGCAGCGCTTTTCTGTCTCTACATTCTCGGCACCGCTTGCACCATCTCAGCGGTAGCAGGGTAAAAGAAAAATCAAAGGAGAGCGGAAAAAAGATAAAGAATACTGTGTTGTCATCTTCCACACGAAGAAGTCATCGCTCAACAAAGAAAAATAAATGTTGCTGCCGCCGGACCGGTTCAGCCAAGGGCGTAGTATCGTTGACTTTCGGCCTCCCCCTTGTTTATCTTATTCTTTTCTAATGAAAATTTAAAATTGCCGATAGCCGTCTTCATTTATTTTTAGGATTGATTCAAAGCCCGTTAACATTATGGCACGAGCAGGGACCATTTAATTATTTTTTGTGTTTGCCCCACGATACCTAATGTGCTTATGTCGTGCTCATGCGTTCTTTTCTTACCAACCTTCGAGGACTGGAGAGATACTGTGCTGTCATCATCAGTGGATGAGAGCCAAGATTAGCGGGTCGGAATTACAACCGGGTATCTCTATATTCTTTTCACGACCCCTTTAATAGCTATTGATTGCTATCTGGGGTTTCATGCCCCAAAACCATGACAACGTTATGAGAGACGCCGTCGCGCAGGCCTCCGCACATTTCGACCACGTGCACTGACATCATGCTGTACACGAGTCTGAAGATTTCACCTTCATCGGAATGCAGCCGCCAAAGCCAAGATTCGATCCCGCGGCCTTCGGATAAGCAGCCAAGAACCATAGCCACTAGACCACCATGGCGGGACCACAGGATATCTGTAACGCGCTACAATAGCTTCGCAAACTTCATCTGACATATGATTTATGCGTCAGATATATGGTTACACCTATCGAGAGAGAGAGAGAGAGAAAGATGAAGAGGAAAGGCAGGGAGGTTAACCAGATCTTAGTCTCCGGTTTGCTACCCTGCACTGGAGAGAAGGGGGAGGGGGGGTAAGAAAAATGATGGTGACAGAACTATACATTCACAGGGAGGTCTGGTACGTTGCTGTGAAATACCCCTGAAAAAAAGTCAGATACAGGCCAATGAGGCCTATGTTACGTATGTGAACATATATGGCCATATATGGCATTGAGTGTACGGAGTATTCAAGGCGCGTGTTTGCCCACTCAGTGACAGGCACATCACAGCAATAATAGAGCTGCCACACTTAGGCCAGAGATGCATATATTTTGATATCATAAATTTTATATGATGAAGTTGCCATGTATTGCTCCATATGCCCAATTTCTGATGTGGTTCTAAACGGCATTTTCGAAAACGTCCGCAGGTTTATCCAGAAAAATAGGCCCAAAAATTTTTAAATGCAGAACAACAGGTATTTTCACACTTTTTGCGGAATAACTTGATCCATAAGGCACAGGCTGTAACGCAACGAGGCAAGAAAATTTTAAAAGTAAATAATTAAATTCGACTAATTACCCTTTAAACCAGCACCACCAGAGGCTCAACGTGGCTGAATAATGGAAGTTGTTTGTGCAGAGAATACGTACACGATGTAATATTCTAAACGGCTGAACCTGCTAGCTTCTGCAGCTCAATGAGATCAGGCGGATTTTACTGCGGAAAGCAAAACTGAATGGCCAAACAGCGATTTTGCACATCGTTCAGCGGTGCGTACTAGTGCTGAATTGTGCGCCTGCGCGTACTACTGCTGGCCTCAGAAATTATGGTCATTACACAGAGCTTACTTTGTGTGAGGTCGGCGCTTGCGCGATATACATAAAAATGCTGGAGGATGTGCTATATGGTCCAAAAAAAAAGATACAGGCTTCCCCAATTCGGTGGAAGCACAAAGCTTATGTTGCTTTCGAATAAATATATTTACCGGTGTTCTGAAAACTGACTAATCGGAAGTTTTGTATTTTGCTCTTCAGACAAGGATAGTCGTTTGTAATCATGCCAAGTATCTCAAATATATGGACAAGATACTCTTTGTAGCGGACGGGAAGGTCCATTGCTTCGAAACATTTGAGAAGTTTGTGCGTGAAACAAGATTTACGGAAACAATTCATCACGAAGGGAGACCAAACAAACTTGACTCTCAATGTGATTTCAGGTACGTCAAAAAGAATATAATTACAGTAACGTTGCACAACCTCAGGGGGCAAGCACTGAGATGAGGGAAGCTAAAAGCAAGCTTAGGTTGGAAGAGAGTGCATGAAACAAGAGAGGGACAGAGACATCGTTCGTCGCTGAGAGCCTGCTTTCTGTGTCATAGGGGAGAAAAGAATCTAGGAAGCCCACCAGCATTGGCTACAAGGCTTGGTGGTGGGGGACTAATTATTACATGATCTGTTTTAAAGTACACGTGCTGATTAACCAATCCATTCCTTCTTTTTCTTCCTCATGTAGTTTCCTTCTCGCACGTATTGTTGACGAACCAGCAGTGTTCTATGCATTTCGGTTGCGTAATTGCGTTGTCTAAACTATCTCACCCGTGTATATCTTTTCAGCGATTCGGAGCGGACTGAAGCCAATAGCGTTGTCGAAGCCAGAGTAACAGAAGATGAAGTCGAAGTGTCAAAAACCGTACGTCAACAAAAATTTTTCTAACTATTCTCCGTTTGTATATACGTGTCAATGCCAGTACTCAATATACTGGCTGTTACATTCATTTATTCTTGAGCAGTGCTGATCTACGAAAAAAGTCTTGTTTCTCCTGTTTCTAATATGTCGTCAGGATTTCATTTCCTCACCGTTAAACACAATTTTTCTAGAGCTTAACCATTTTTTGACCGATTATGTATGCGCTGACTAACGATGACGCATGCATGTTAATTTAGCAAATGTGCAGTAGCTCGTTAACCTTTAGCAGTAGATTACACAGGAGATTTACATCTTCACAAAACATATCTAGCTTGCGAATACAACAGAAATCTACAACATAATACAACATGAATATCTGTCCACTACCGAACTTCTAGCGATCACCGAACACTTCATTTTTCATGCATCCCTTCCGGCTATATTTGACTGGAGATACTGCTGGCTCGGACAATTAAGGGATTGCGACAGCCTTCAAGTCAGCGGGCGCTCTCTCATACCTGGAAAGTTGGCCATCGCGGACTGTTCGAAGCTTATTTATGCCTATAGCAACGAGTCCAGGCAGTATAAGACAAGTCGGGGACATCTCTAATAACAAATACCGTATGATAGCCGCATAATATTGTAAAGCTTGGCGAATAAATTTTCCGAAAGAAGTAAGATCAAGAATAAACCTACAACATGAGGGAGCTACCTTGTCACTTGTTCCGCATTTGAATGATGCTGCCAGAGTGCAGGTTTACGAATGTTAAGAAGTTGGACACGCATGTGAAGAAATCACATGATGATTTATCTGATACTTAAGATTTCGCAAGACGTCTGCCACGGTGCAGTTCATTCCGGAAAGTAGCCAAAGAACTCACTTATTTCCAAGATGCAGTTTACTGCAAACAATTAAGGGAACTGCGCAACATGCCACGTGTAAGAATTGTGGTAATTTCTCACGTCAGCAACATACTGGCATGACCAAAATTGAGCAGCCATAGATCACCTTTCTGCAAAGATAGCGCAACAGGATAATCAAAAAATTTTATTTCAGAGCACTATGGATCTGTATTTGTCTGCGATACGCATGGAAAATCCCTGGTTTCTTCTAGCTTCTGTCAGCTTCATAATACGAGCGGCTGCAGTTGGAGCATACTTGCTTTGGGTGAAACAGTGGGCGAACTCAAACGACTCTTCGAGAGATTGGGTCACTGGCATCGCCGGCCTTTGCGCGTCGGACGGTATGTACGATTACAGTGAATTGTTTTCTCTTCATGCAATTAGTTACGAAAGTACAACGGTGGAGGACATTCTGTCGCATACATAGTATTGTCCTTTGAAGCAGCAAACTGTATGAGTAAGTCAAGTGGAACAGAAAAATTATTCTTATTTTTAATTTTCTAGCATCTCGGCTGTTTAGGGTCGAGGCTTGTTCTTACCAGCAGCCGTCGACATTGGCGTCGTGCGCACTTTCCAGGATACGGAAATAATAAACCAAAGACCCATAGACGGGTTCTCCGCGAGGTGGCATTCGAACCTGGCTACCCACTGTCCCAAGGCGAGCGTCATAATGAATATGATACACCGGTGCTTGCAGAACATGCATTCTGGGAGCCGTATGATTTCATTATACAGACGATTGTAGCACAATTTGCTACAAATGGCAAGTTTGTACCTGTCTCCTCAAGCAACAAAACTCTTGACGCTCACTGCTAGGGGAGTCCTACCTGCTCGTCTTCTACAGCATGGTCCGCGCAGTTGAGATATTTGAAATATGATTATTCTAACGTGTGCTGAGGTTAACAACAGCAACATCACTTAGCGACCGTCTTCTATAGCACACTGCTCATAATTAAAACACTCGTGCATTTAAATAGTTTAAAGTCTTATGAGTATAACATCAGCAGTGTGTCAGGCTGCTGAGCATACGGAGACGGGTTCGATTCGCGTACAGAGCGGCCGCATTTTCATGTGGGCGAAATGCAAAAGCGCACGCCTACTTATAGTTACTACTCCGACAAGGACCCCCAGATTTTAAGAAATATTCCAGAATATCGCATTGCGGCGCTCTTTTGAATCATATCTTATTTTTTTAAACGCAAGGACTCGAGTAATTAAATAAAAATTTAGTTGCACTTAGCGATACTCTAACTGCATATGTCGCCACTGATCTGAAAATTCATCCCACTTAAACACACAAACCTTAGCTAGCTCCCACCACCTTCGAGAGCGTCAGTTAAAGTTAGAGAGTGTCTGGGATGTCGGTTCGTATATACTGAGGTACCGATCGACATTTGTGCCTACTCCCACAGAATTTTCTGCGCGAACTTGTACATAATCCATCTGATTTCCCGTTTTTGTAAGTCGCCTCATAATTTCTAGTCGTCTACAATTAGCAGGCATGATTGTTTTTTCGGCAGGCAAGAGCGTTGAAACATCGTTTTATTTCCAAGACATGGTCATATTCGCTAGTATACATGGCTAACAACTTCAGCGTTTGCGTTTGAAGGAAAAAGCAGAGGCATGGCCGGTGCCGTGCTACATGGCAGCCTGACATGCGCATGTTTCCATAGGCAAAGCTGAGCCATCCCTGTACTTTGCCAAATCGTCAAGACGAGCGGCGCGCTCTTTATTCTCAAAAATGCATTCGGTATCACGACTATGATTTTGGGTTTCCGTTTCCATCCAATAGCTACCAACATCTGTTCTGCAATGTCGCGGAGTCGGCGTCAATGCAGTTCATTGCACCATCAAGGAATGTGAAGCAGACTCTACACGTAACCCATAAGGTCCACAAAGAATTGCCAGAACACTGCATGATACTGTGTAACCGGAACTAAGCTTTTGCCTCTTTTATGAATGATTTGTGCATATTTCTTGCGTACACTCATATCTTAAAGACCTACGAAATAATAGAAGAGGCCGCACTTGGTCGCTAGGTGTTAGGGAAGGCGGCATTGTCAGACTACGTTTCTTTTTTCTCTTAGCTGTGAGGCGATTCAGTTCTGGCAAGGTTATGTGAAATAATACATTTATTTATTATTTTTTGATTAGGCAAGTGAATGCTTCGTGTCTAAGCGTGGGAAAAGAAAGCAGCGTAAATGCGGACAAACAGTACGACAATTCCCCTGTGCTTTCTCCTAGGCAATACTTGACAGCTACAATAAATCAAATTTAAGCAGAACATTTGCGATTTTCATCGATTACATTGTAGACGCCGTATACATCTCTATTTATTAATAGTGTTTCAAATGTCCGGAGTGATTTACTGGAACGTTCCTGATTCTAGGGCAGTAATCTATCACGTTTCTTTCTCTTTTTTTAATACACAGTTGCTACAGTGGAACTTGTATTTCTGTGTTTACTATATTACTTTTACGGACAAAGTTGAGCCACAGCATGAAGTAACGCGGTGGGGGCCTCGGAGAAGAGGGATAATTCCGGCGCTCTTTCATATTTATACTGGACCTGAAAGAATAGAGGTATAGAAGCTCCAAAGCAATATTGCCAAATGCGAGGATTTGACTAGACTTCACAAAACATTTCTTCCATTCAAGCTTGTGAAAGTAGTTTTGAAAATCCAACAGTAGTAATTAAGATGTGCATTAAGGTTCACCATTATTGATCAAATAAAAGTGCATTGCAATAAATAAAATAATAAAAATTGTTTACAAAATGCACTCACGTCAGCTAATTTGCGCGCTATTCTCATTGCAATGGTAACTTAAGTAATTTTCAAGAATATATCGTAAATTGATTGCACGTAAAATTATGTGACGACTTAGTTATGTTGCAAGTGTGGCTTCCTTCTGAATTGACAGCGGTATCCATATATAGGAAAAATATTCCTTAGAAGTTTATTCATTTGTTTCTTCCGTAGAAAGCAACTATAGATTGGTGTACCTAGTATTTTTTCCTTATTGCTTCAATGCATGATACGAATGAAATTATATAAATCATGGACATGCCTTCTGACTACCAACAGTGATTTACCAAATCAGACATTTATAATTTCGCTCGGGATTTCTTCGTTTATGCTTCGTTTTGTACAGGTGGCCATGCTTGAGTCAGACCACCTCTTGACGTTCGAACGTCTGTATATTTGTATGTTCTACTATAATATTTGGAAATAAAGAAACTGAAACTGCAACTCATTGATCGGTAACATATTTTCATTGCTTAGGTTCAGCGGGCGCTGCACAGCGCTAATAAGCGATGGCGGAGAGTTCACTGTAGCAATGCTATGGAATGATCTGCTACATTGATCTGCGACCCTGGTGACCAGGCATTCGAAATCGCGAAATCGAAGTTATAGCTCGCGGCACTCCAGAACTATCATCCGAACCACAATAAACGGAGTATTTTTCATTGTGGTTGCTTCAGCCTTTGCTCCCCAAAATGTCGTATAACGAAGAAAACACAGTGCCAGCCTGGCCGAGCCGGATCCCTGTATGCCTTGCTCTTGTTGCTGCGAAGTGCTGGTAGGTTGTAAGCGGACATCTCTTACCCAAGGAGGTAAAATTCGGCAACAATCCTTTCCAGTAGACATGATTCTTCTCTTAATATCAACTGTGCCAAACATTTCTGCGAGTTTTCGACCAGCTCGCTCTCATGACCTCTGGCTGCCAAGTCGTACAAAAGTCCTCATAGCGACTAGCACCACGCCGTCCACGTTAGGCAGATGTTATGCGGTAGAAATTCCAGGGCATCCTAGTCCCGTGAGTCGAGACAGCATGTTTCACGCTAGTGTGCATGAGCCTCAACGAAGAAATTAGGCGTGTGAAACTTCAAACAACCCCTCATGCACCTTCATAAACTACATAAGCTAGCAAATCCAAACTACAAGAGACGCTCAGGGGAAGATAAAGGCTTGAATCGATGAACAGATCGCAAAATACCATTTAGAACAGGGAATGTCGCAGGAGTCAACGTTTCGACAAGTGGACTTGTCTTCTTCAGGACGGCGTCAGGAGTCGCCGCCCTGACGAAGACAAGTCCACTTGTGGAAACGTTGGCTCCTGCCACATTCCCTGTTCTGAACAGTTTTTAGCGATCTGTTCATTGATATAAGCTAGCAAAGTGGTCTAACATATAAACGTTTCACTGTCACGACAGTGAAACATTTATGAACATAGTTTGATTCTGCAGAAAGGTGACGAATCCAAAAGGACTCATAGTGGGCCTGGTCTCTTCCAGTGTTCTTTGGGTGCCTCGGCGCTCTCTTCTTGGCGATCGGGTTCCTACAAATGTCAAGCCGAATTCACCACGGGATGACGTGGGGTGTTTTGAGCAGTCCGGTGCGATTTTTCGACGCTACGCCACGAGGGCGCATCCTCAACCGTTTCTCTACTGACCTGGACGGCATAGACACGCGCCTCTTCATTGCCACGAAGCAGGTGATGCAGACACTCCCTGCGGCAGCTGCCAAGATCACCGTGACTGGACTTCAGTCTATTTTAGCTGGTCTTTTGGGAAGCTTGGCTGCAGGGATCTTCATTGTGATTGTGGTAAGTGCTGCACATCATGAGCATATTTAGAATAATATATTGTAGCTCTATTTCCGCCATTCGTGGCTATCAAACAAAAAATGTACGTTGAGCATGCCAGCTTAGCAACTAAAGGGTTATGCTTCCACGGTCAGGTACGTGGATTCTACGTCCAGCCGTGGAAGTGGCAGTTTCGAAGGCGAAAGAACGCAAAAATGCCTGATTAAGTTTACGAGCACCCTAGGAAAACCCGCGTGATGAACGTTCATTGGCTTCCTCCACAACACCCTGTTTCGTTGTGCTACTGTAGCTTTAAAACACGAAACACCAGAATTTAAATTGATGTATTGAGCAATGTCTTCAACAGGGCGCTTTCATGCATACATATTCCCTGGTTACTTCGCGCAAACATTTCTATCCGACTTTTCGTGAGATTGCCTTCTGAGAAGTCCCTCCATCGACCACCACTATTATTCAAACAATTGGTCTGCACGCCCCTCTGCGTCTATTTCTTGGTTTTGACGACAACTTCCTTAAAGGTGTTGCCAAATATGGAGCGTAGGAATTAGCCCGACGGGTGGATTCATTTTACTTCTGTATATAAATTCTCTTTCTCGCACAAAGTCACAGGACCAGGCCTGGATCCTATGCAGCCTTCTAGAATAAAACTGGTTGCTGCAGCTATGTCACTAGTTTTCTTTTACAGCGTAAGCTGTTATAAGATCACAACACGGACCGCTTTTGATGCCGTAGTTACCCGCCGCCGCCGCCGCCGCCGGTGTCCGTAACCGCTATAGCGCAAGTTTGAAGAAATAACCAAGACCGAGGAGGATTCAAACCCACGTCTTCTGCATGGATTCGAAACCACATCCTCTACGTGGCAGTCGAGCATTCTACCACTGAGCTAGGCCTGCGCTTGAAAAATCTTCGCTCAAAACCTTAAACGTGTTTAACGTGGGTCGGGGAATGAAATGTGACGTGGCAGAACAATAATTCGCCACTACAAGCCGCGGAAAGTGGATTGCATAGCGAGTTCGAGCAATAGTTTGAAGGAACACAGGGCTGCATGCTTTGTAGCTCTGAACCCATTACAGAGGCATCATCAACATCATCATTATGAAACAATCTTCTTCAACTTTTCCGTCATAATTATTACGAAGCGCTGCCTCGTGAAGCAGTTTTGTCGTATCGTGCCATGCATCACACGGCAGGCGTCGTGCGCAGCTCCCGACAGCAACCTGACTTGGCTCATCGATATACCTGATGGCGCCTCCTCGTAAGGTGCGGATCGCTGCTGAAGAAGCGAATCGCAGAGCTACGCGCGTGGCTGCACCAAGGCAACGTCGCACAAAACACACAGCTGTGCATAGAGAAGCCGAAACCGCAACTCGCCGTCGACGCCGGCGGAGAGTTCGGTTCGTTGTCGGGAAAGCGACGCCAAGACACTCTCTAAGATGTGCAGTTATACAGACTTGCACGTTACGATACCGCAGTAATTATGGTATAGTGGGTATTTGCCTGCTTGGCGAAATGATTACAGTTATGGCGCAGGGGATACCTACTAACTCTACATGCACTAGTTTCCTCAAGCGTTTAAAATGGCCTCTAAAAAGGTCGCTCCTCCAGCTTATGCTGTCACTGTCCTGCGGTTCCGCGCAGGCCTGGCTCTTTTTCAGATATTGCTAACGAAATATTCAGAAGAGGTGTATTCCCTAACTTGTCGAAAGGTGGCAAAATAATTCCTGCGTGCAAACGGGTTCTCGTGATTACATTAACCACCGCCAAATCTGCATTTTACCATTTTTTAGCCAAGTCATTGAAAAGCTTCCCTGCACTCGGTGATGCAGTGTCTAAAAAGATATAATGCTCTTTCTTCGCAGCAGTTTGGCTTTAGCAATGGTTACTCAACGAAACAGGCATTGATCAATTTCACGGACAACATTAGACAATTTATTGACGAAGGGTTTGCTGTAAGAGCCATATTCATTGACCCAACAAAGGCATTTTACACACTTGTACATTCTAGTCTCCTGGCTAATCTCGAGTGTTTTGGTATTACTGGCCCACCTCCAAATTTTTACTCGCGTCTGCTTGTCTAACCAGCCGCAAGTGGTATATCTTAGTGCCAGATTCTCATCGAATAAACAAATTAACTTTGGCGTTCCCCGATGCTCTATATTAGGCCCTTTGTTGTTTCTGCTATTGATGAATGGCTTACCTAATACGCTTACTTCTTCTAACCGTTTGTTGTATGCTGATGACACCACCATTTATTCACCACATAAATCAGTCAGCGCACTTCAAGACACACTTCACGCAGATCTTAACGATCTGCATTTATGGTGTAGAAATAATCCACTTCAAGATAATGCGAGCAAAACAACCTTTGTACTTGTTCATAGCCCACAACTGCAATTGCTTCATCCATGACGGTCTCATTGAATAGTTATCGTATAACGGCATCTGATAATGCTGAGTTCCCTTGACAAACTCCTTCAGTACAACAGGCACGTCTACTCGCTAATAAAAAAGGTTTCATTCGGTATCCGCATTATCATTAAACACGTGCATTTTTTCAACCTCATGTTCTCGTCTCACTTTATCATGTTTTCGTTAACAGCCGTTTATCTTACTGCTTATCATCTTGAGCTAACACATATGGCTTTCCTGTCAAACCACTTCAACGTCTTCAAAACCAGCTGATCACTTCAACGACCTTCAGCCTTCCGTTCCCATTCCCTACCCCTCTATGAACATCATGGCATCTTGTCCATTCAGCAGTTGTTTTATCATATATTTTCGCTCATCACATGTCATCGCATTCATCGTGAAATATCATTAGACTGCATTCCTTTCTATGTACTTGTCAACAACAATAACACCAGGTTTTCAAAGCATAATAACGTTCTCTTACCTAGAATCAGATCTAACTATGGACGGTTGCCCCGCCACGGTGGTCTAGTGGCTATGGTACTCGGCTGCTGATCCCAGGGTCGCGGGATCGAATCCCGGCTGCGGCGGCTGCATTTCGATGGAGGCGAAATGTTGAGGCTCGTGTGCTGTGCGATGTCAGTGCACGTTAAAGAACCCCAGGTGGTCGAAATTTCCGGGGCCATCCACTACGGTGTCTCTCATAATCAGAGCTGGTTTTGGGACGTTAAAGCCCACAGAACAACAACTATGGAAGGTTTGCAGCACGCTTCTATGGTATTCATCTTAGGAATCGTATACCTCTTCATGTTAAGTCATCTCGTTCATTGCCCACCTTTAAATACAAGATCAAAACAGACTATTAAACGAGCGTTTTGTAAATTTGTAGTATTATTTCTTTCATTAGTTTGTAGCGAGGGAGGAAGCGAGAAGCCGTGACGACGGTCAACGTAGGCCGTGCCGTCGTCGCTACCCTTTTATTAGCCAAGAGGCGAACAAGCGCAGAGCGGAGCGGCGGGCTGCAGCGTCTCGTCCAGCCGTGAGCGTCAGCGCGTTCTACTTCATCGTCGTGGCTCGCGACCTCGAGCCACGCGGCATGAGCTCCGCGAGAGGCGCGGCGCGGTTAGCGCGGTGGCGGGAAAACCATGATGATGATGAGCGTTCATGGAGATGACGCTACAAGTTCATTCTTTTGTATTCCTTCTTATGTGCATTTTTGTTTTTAGTATTGTGTAATGTTGTTGTTGTACATATGTAACTTTTCTATTTTACCATAGATTGCAATGTAATAAATGCACTTTATTTTTTTTCGCACTTTAAGATCTTGCTGCGGTTACTTACCTTTCATGTACCCCACTAATGATAGGAGGTCCCCCGGACAGTTTCCCACTTTGGGACCTCCTGATGCTGTATGTATTAAGTAACCCAGTTTTTCGTACATGCTATAAGAAATGAACTTGAACTTGAATTTTGTTACAGGCATATTTGGCCAAGGCTTGTAACGCAGCGAGACGCCTTGAAAGCGTCGAATACTCTCGCCTCCTGCAGCATGTGACGGAAACACGCGACTCACTGGCTGTCGTTCGCTCGTACCGAGTCCAAGAATACTTCTCCCGTCACTGCTGCCGGCTAGTAGATGCAAGTATACGAGGCCTCGCAGCGTACGTCGACGTCATGCGGACCGTTCGGTTCTCTGGAGGTATCTGTGGACTAGTAATCACTATGACAACGGTCGCCTTTGTGATGTTCGGAGCGGGATCAAATGGCAGCGGAGGATACGACGGTGCCAGCGTGGGACTCGCTCTGACCTCTTCAATGGGGGTGAGTGTCGGTCTTCGTCCTATAGCTACTATAAATTTACGGAGTCTGAGCATTTCTTAGCGGCTCTATTGTCAAGCGCGCCAAATGCAATGGCTATTGTTAGCGTCTTGTGTTTGTTACACATGGTATCTATTTTACCCCACGGCCACGCTCTATCGTGAAATTTTCTTTCTCTAAAAATTCAGGGCAGTTAGATTTTGTGAAAGTCGATGACCAGCGAATCTTTCCTAATAACTGAGCCAGTTGGCTATTGTGACGTAGTCTTGAACGTCTGAGGACTGAACTACGTGAAACTACTCACAGCAACACGACTAACCACATTACGGTTTTGGCTCACATATGGAACTTATCAATCGCCTTAATTAACGTTTTATTCCCTTCATTGATATTGTAATAAAATAAATATACATTGTAGGTCAACCTTATTCATCTTTGATTCATCTGAATTCTGACTTGCTTCACATAGTGACATCTTATAATGGGTCTAGGGCATTGCTCCGCGCTCTGCAGAGCACCCGGGATCGGCCACCGTACACGCCGAGCGTCTGTATTTATTTATTTATTTATTTATTTATTTGAATGCCTCAAAGACCCCAGCTTCGGTATTACGTGAGAGATGGGTATTAATTACAGTCAAGAAGTCATTCGAGAGCGGTATCGAATTCATGTGGGTGGGAGTGGTGCACAGCATTTGCGGGCAGGCGGTTCCAGTCCCGTGCGGATATTACAAAAGAGGAGCGATGATGGGCGGTAGTTTTTGATGGCGGAGGATGGACTGCCCTTGGATGGTTTGTTCGCCTTGATAAGCGATCGACTGGTAGTATGAGTGGAACTTCGATGGGAGCATGATATAATTTGTGAAGGAATCAGTGTCGGGATATATGACGTGGTAATTCCTAGTTAGTAAGGCGACCACGGGTCTTCCGTTCGGAAACACTGGAATTATATGAATACTAAGTGTAGATAGAGCGAGCAGGACGGTTTTTAATGTATTCTAAGAAATTGGATACGTTAGATTGGTGAGGATCCCAAACAAAGCATGCATATTCCAATTTGGAATGTACAAATGTAATGTAGGATATTAGTTTAACTCATGGGCGCACAAGTCTTAAGTGCCTGCGTAGACAACCCAAGGTGCGATCCCCGGAGTTTTCTGTTAGTCACGTTGGCAGACCAGAAAATGTTACTTGATGTTACGCCAAGATATTTGTACGATTCAGGGGATGAGCTTGAAGAGCCGGGAACAGTGATTCTGCTGGCTTGCGATTGGGCCTGCTTTGGAAAGATACCAATGAATTTTTCTTTATGTTTAAAGACGTTAACCACTTATCACACCAGGATTCAATATGGCTGAGGTCGTTTTGAAGAGTAATAATATCTGCGCTGTTTGTTATGGGACGGTATATGATGCAGTAATCTACAAAGAGGCGAATGTTAGTTGGAAGATCATTGATATAAATGAGACAAAGTAATGGCCTGAGCACTGTACGTGGCGGTACGCCGGTCATTACAGAGAAGCGGCTAGATGAGTGTGAGTTAGCATACACAAACTGTTCGCGATTGGTGAGAAAACTGGGAATCCAATTAAACACATTTGTATTAATGTTTAATCGAGAAAGTTGCAGGAGTAGCCGTTGATGTGTAACTTTGTCGAATGCTTCTTCGAAGACCAAGAGGAGATTATCAACAGGTATGTTTACGTCAAGGCTGGAACTGATGTCGTGATAAAATAAAGCTAGTTGTGTGTCACATGACAGTACCGAGCCAAAGCCGTGCTGACTGAAATGAAAAAAGTTATTGTTGACCAAGAAATTAACGACGTTAGAGTAGATCACGTGCTCCATTAGTTTAGAGCAAACACTAGTAAGTGAAATGGGACGATAGTTGCTGCAGAAAGATCAAGGACCTTTTTTTGGGGACTGGAACAATCTTGCCCACTCTCCTGTCTTCCCAAACCACTCCTGATGATAGTGACTGCTGAAAAATATTTCAAAGTATTGTACTAACAATTTATTTTGTGCTTTTGAGTATTTCCGCATTGATACCGTCCATGCCACATGAAGATGTGAGTCTTAATGAATTCACTAGCTTTGCGACGCCGTTTGGACAGAATCTGATATCATGCATCACGCTGTGGTCGAGATTAGGAAATGGGGCCAAGCTGTACACACTTTCCACGGTAAATACGGAAGAGAAAAAGTTCTTAAGTTGTTCGGCGGCCTCGTGATCGGGAATTGAAGGCTTTGATTGTTGTACAGTGCGAATGGTTGGGAATTACTGGAATTCATTGTGCTCTAGAATTTTTTGGGCGTTGTTTCTTGACATAGCCGGCAATGTCTGTGAACGAAACGGAAAGCTTTTCTCTGTTAGCAATTTTTTCGAATTCTTTTTCCGTAGCGTAATAGGTTGTTCAACGGCCACACGTTATTGGACAATATTGCCAGTCTTAATATCGCTACACTAAAGATCTTTATGGCTACCTATTAGTAAGCCGCCACCACGTTTGCTAGTACGATCACATCGAAATATATTTAAATCGTGGAAAAGTTGTAGCAATTCAGTGTCGGTGATAGAGGGGTTGATCCATGTCGCTGTAATCCCTAACAAATCGTATTCTGTTGTATTGATTGGGCTTCATAGAGTGTTTGCTTTAGGAAGGATATTTCTTATGTTGGTCTATAAGAACAAAAACGACTTTCTTCGTGCGCTAACATGGCTGAGATCTATGCGGTTAAAGGGCGGTGTACAAGCTTTTGAGTATTGTGGGCGTAAATATAGGCATTGATAGCAATGATTACCTTGTCATATCGAAGTTTAAACGGTTGCTGTGTGACTCTTCCGAACTCAGCAATGTGTCCTCTTGCCTTAAAGGGCCCCTGAAACCATACTTTACTCGCTGAGTTTTGCACCGAAAGGGGTTCTTTGTATTGCCCTAAGGTAAATGCAAAAAGAATTTTCGAGCTCGATGCAGGCAAACGCAAGATATTCAACTTACACATTCTAAATAAAAGCAGACGACAGATATCGGCATCCCAAGACGTGCACGCTGCTTCCAATCAAAACACGGCTTACATCTTGCAGAATCTGAACCATGCTGCCCTCTGTGGCCTTTCTACCACAACAAGCACATTGGCCGCAGAGTGCTCCTTGTGTCAGTTACAGGCAAAATGAAATTGTAATGTACAGATTTGTACTTCTTAGTAGCATCAGCAAGCATAAAACACGTCCTCAATTTGAAAGTTGTTATATTCGATGGATTGCAAGCGTGCGTGGTGCATATTTTTAAATGCGGAGCATTTCTTAGTCTCACGATGTCGCGCATCGGCGTCGGCGACGGCGGCGCCGTCAGCACCCCCACTGCGCATGCTCGGCTCGCATCGTGCCGGCCCACCAGGCGCTGAGCAAGCCGAGCATGCGCAGTGGGGGTGCGGACCTCTCCCCCGTACTCCTATCCCTCGAACGCGGGCGGTGTGTATATAAGCGGCGGAGCGCGCGTTCGGATTTCAGTCAAGGGCGTCTTTGCGGACCTCTCCCCCGTCTCCTCTCCCTCGAACGCACGAGAAGCAGCGGCGAAACGTGAGCAGGGGGCTTTAAGACCCCAGGTACGTGAGCGAGAAGCGGCGTGCAAACGTCGTCAACGAGACGCGGCTCCGGACGCTGCTCGTGGACGCAAGCGCCTTCATTCAATAGATAAGAATAATAAAGACGAAATAACAATTAAGCATTCCCAAACCATACCCAATTACGCAACATTCACGCGATGCCCCCACCACTCTGCGACGCATTTACTCGAGTTCCCCCCGTGGGAAGACGCGGGCGGTATTTTTTATTCCCTACGATTCCCGGCCAATCAAAATCTGCAGCTAAGCCAGCATGGTGATGTCATATCCGATCGGAGAAACTATTGATGTATGGCGCTTCAGTAAGCGCGGAAATCGATTTCGGATACAAATTAAATAAGGTACGGCTTGATTTCGCCGCTTTCAGTGGTGTTTCAGAAATCGCCAAGAGCCACCCAAACCAAAGGTGCAATAGAATTATTGTGCGTAAAATTTGTTTCAGGGCCCCTTTAAGTGCGTTGGGAGACGAATCTTCAGAAATTCGATACTTGGAGCCCATCAGTTTATAGGCGCTTGACGGAACGTTCTCTTTAGTATTAAAATGAGCCAATCTAACGATGAGTGAATGATTTTTGTGGATTTCGTACTTTCCTAGCCTGTGGGCTCTGTCGATTTCCTTAGGTTCAATGGTGGTATTTAGCTCTTTGCTGCAGAACTGCAGCACCGAAGCCTTAGATTCTGTCCGTGTTTCAGGCAACTGATCCGGAAAACCAAAGAATAAATGGTTCTAATGGCATGCTCGGTCTTCCAAGTTGTCTAATGTACCCCTGATTGTCGCTATATCTCTCGTTTTTTTATTAGAAAGCGCCCGGATATTCTCGATTTGCTCTATATACATCCCGCATTCATAAATACATAGCTGCCACGACCATGCTCGTGGAAGGCGTTACCTGTTGACCCTGATCTTTACCGGTACACACACGTGGCTAACGCCACAGGCGAATAATACCCATGCACGCTCCTTGTCTCTACAGCCTCCAAGACTGGCCAGCTTTTAGGGGGGAAGCTGCTTACGCCGTGGGTCGTTCCATCCTCTGTTGTCCCTCGTAGCCACCTCGCCTAGTTCGTGAAGTGCTCACTAGAAGGCGTGATGGCGCTGCGGTGCTCGCTTCATTCAGATGTATGGGAACACGTACTATGGGAGCGCATGGCGCACGAGACCCCTAGGTCTCGTGCTCGCTCTTGAATGCGCTCGCTCTTGAATGATCTCACAATGATCACGAGGTGGCGCTGCGGTGCTGCCTAGTTAGTAGGTGAATTGATCAATAGATGGCGCTGCGGGGCTCGCTGTTTCGTTGTCGCATCGTAGCCACGCTCGCGCTCGCCCTCGGCGCGTGCCTCCCGGCGCGCGAGCTCTCTCACTCTTCCATCTGCTCTCTTCTGAGAGAGAGAGAGCGAAAGGCGCGCGTTGACTTTGGAAACCCTCTTTCTTAGAGGAACACTACCAGCTCGCAAAGAAGAAGAACGCGCCCTCACCCGCGAGAGACAACGTTGACGCAGTCAGCGTCTTCTAGCGAGTTTCTTGATTGAAAAAAATTACAGCATATCCACGGAGTAAATGATGATGAGTGGGCGAAGCTCGGGATGTTCATCGTAGATCGTGCCGAGTTCCGGATTAATTTAGTTAACGCGCACGCTACGAATCCTCATGGTTCAACTATGCACAAGTGAAATCTCCCACCGGCACTTCATTGCAAGTCAAGATCCAGTGCCTATATATATATATATATATATATATATATATATATATATATATATATATATATATATATATATATGGGTTGCCGGTGAACGCTTCTCCAACGCGAGCAGTCGGTATTTCTCAATCAAGGAACTAGCTAGGAGGCGCTGCCTGCGCCAACGTTGTCTCTCGCGGGTGAGAGCGCGTTCTCCTTCTTTGCGAGCTGGTACAGCGTTCCTCTAAGAAAGAGCGTTTCCATAGCCAACGCGCGCCTTTCGCTCTCTCCCTCTGTCTCTCTCTCTCACAAGACAGCAAAGGCACGCGCCGGGAGAAAGAGAGAGGCACGCGCCGAGGCGAACGCCGAGGGCGAGCGCATGCCTCGCAGCACGCGGGTTACGCCTGACGACTGACGCGTGACAAGGTTAGACTAAGAGGAGCTTCGCCCCTAAAATACCGACTGCTCGCGCAGGAGAGCCGTTCACCGGCCACCCATATATATATATATATATATATATATATATATATATATATATATATATATATATATATATATATATATATATATATATATATATATATAGGCACTGCATCTTGACTTGCAATGAAGTGCCAGTGGAGATTTCACTTGTGCGTAGTTGAACCATAAGGATTCGTAGCGTGCGCGTTAACTAAATTAATCCGGGAGTTGGCACGATCTACGATGGACCTCCGGAGCTTCGCCCACTCATCATCATTCACTCCTTGGATATGCGTGGATTTTTTTCTTTCGACGCACGCAATTTTGGCCAGAACCCATAGTCATAAAAAGTGAAAGCTGAGTAAGGTGGTAAGAATTCATAATGCAATGAATAGGCATGCAAAACGCGAACATAAGAGAAGGGGATTGTGTTGTCCACTTCCCTTCTCTTGTATCCGTGTTTTTCACGCCTGTTCTTTGCATTATGAACCATATAATCACAGACCTATAGTCAATGGAGCCAGTCTGTATTGTGTTGTTCGATAATGACAAGACTGTCGCTACCGATTATCGCTGCAGGCACCCTGTGCTGTCCATTATGGATCACGGAACCTTGTCATGGGTGGCCACTGGGTAGCTGAAAAACATCTTGGCTGTGCAAGGCGTGCCGAAAATGTTGAAATAAAGACACCGCACAACGAGTCACAGTTTTTCCTAGTAACATTAATTATTTTCCATTCAAGCAGGTCGCCACGAGTCTTCTTTTGCACAGTTAGCGTGGAAGCGGAGAACACAGTAGCAAGTCTCAGAAGACTTATAGAGAAAAGAGAAGACGCTTAAGTTTCTTTCCTAAGCAATTGATCTATAGTCAAGTGTAACTGTTAATAAATCGTCGCTTGCACTCACTGGCGCCATCTGCGCCATCTACGCTAAAGGCGCAAGTAGGAAGCATTCGTTGAAAAAGAAAAAGCAGAACGAAAAATGCAGAGAGAAATTTTGACAGAACGTCATGATACGGCCTATCTCCTCACTGTAATCGTTTACAGCCAAGTGAGTATGAGAGGAAAATGCTCTACGGGCAGAAGGCTTGCTTCCTCGGCACCTGGAGCGTATACGCTGTCCAGACCTCAGGGAGATCCACACGCAGAGACAGATGTCATGTCTTCCAGCTCCAAAACTGATGAACAATTAATCCCGTACTGGCGGGGAAGCATGAACAACGCAGCCAGCGAAAGTACGCGGCTGAAAACCGGGACGTCACTGTTACACAATCGCGGCACTGTCAAGAGACCGTTCCACCGAACGACATTTGATACCAGTTCAAGAAAAAACGCCATATAGGCGCCGTGCACAAGCTATGAGAAGACTCAGCATTGATGGATGACTCGTCAAGTTTTTCTCTAGGCAAAGACTACCAGTAAAAATTGGAGCCTGTGATGTCATTCTTATGCATACGCACTCTCTGCGCCGGCACCACTGACCAGCGCAGCCACAAGCGCTGTGGGCACCTTTTCCTTGCACAGTTAACATAAAAGTTGCGTGGCTCTTCTGCTGCCACATACAAGTATTTCGCCAATAAAGAGTGTCACTCCCTGTGAAGATACGCAGGCTACTTTCTGCTGGCTACTTTCTCAACTACGCGCAAACGAAAGCCGCGGAGGTAGCGCAAAGTTTGAGAGATGAAACCTTGATGCACCACCGTGCCCGAGAAGTTATCCCCGACAATGCAAACGCTTTTGCTGCAGGCTCAACTCAATCCGTGCTGCTATGGAGCGAGACAAGTCACCAACTAACATCCGCCTGACGCAGCAGATGAATGGCTCTTGACATGGCTTCTAAGAGATCACCAGCGACATGTCGGTAGTCTACGTCGATGCCGAACACAACTTGTTAAATGGCTTTCTTACGTACGTAAGCTCTGCGTCCTTGGCATTGCTTTCTTAAGTTGTTTCTCGACGACAGTAATACGCACATCTACTAATTCAAGTACCGATAAGTAATTTTCGCCCATCTTTTTCTGTATTTCATTGCATATGCACGCCAACCCGCTTTACGGTCCCGTTTTTCAAGCCTATTATTACGACGTCTTTCAAAAGTCAGGTGCTTGGCGACCCAACCGCATCACTACCATTTCGTTTTCTGCATAGCACCAGTGGTACAGACACCCGAAATGTGCCACTTTAAGAAGAGAACGTTTGCCAATTTGTAGTGGGGTGTCGAAGAAGTTTTTATACCAACCATCGAGAACTGTTGTTTCAACCGAATCTCTATGTTAAAACTTACTTCTTCATTTTTACTGAACACAGATTGCTATCCTCTTCACCGCCGCTTTGGTGGGAATGTTCAATTTCATTCAAATGGCTGTGTCTTTCGAACGCTGCTTGGAGTACACTCGGCTGCCTCCAGAGGTAAGTCTGTCATGGTATTAAAGCAATAAAACGCCATGCGTGTCACATTATGAAATCTTATGAGAGACCATCAGTCCTTTTTAATGGACTTGCAATAATGGAACCTGAACTGACAGTCGGACAAATTGCCCTCCCTCCCCAGTTTTACAAATTGACCAACGGCGGAACCGACACAAATAAAAGAGAGAGAAATGTAGCGCCCCCCTCACATACTTGTCATTTGAAGTATAGAGTTGGACGGAATCCCGTCTAGCCGGGGAATAACATGAAAAGCACAGCTCCGACTACAGTAAAAGTATGTTCGTAAAACACGTTTCGGCTCCCGCACGGGAACCTTGCTCACCTAGCCTTGTTCCCCTTGTTCGCCTTGTTTGCCTAGCCTTGTTCACCAAGCCTAGGTGAAGAAGGCTCCCGTGCGGAAGCCGAACCGCAATTTACGAATACACTTTTCGTTTTACTTTGGTACGTGCTGTGTTTTTCGTATTCGTTATTTTTGTCGCTTCCTCCGCTGTGCATCTGTTTTTAACTGTAACGATCTACTTCATGTATTCTTCCCTTTAGTCACTGGCATTGTGCAGTACTAACGACCAGCAGCAGCTCGCCTCTTTTTAACAATGTTAGAATTATTACCGGTATCCTGTGCTCCAACAGCCGTTGCCCTGACATCGTTATGCAAAATCACTACTCAAAATTTGTAACACGCATGTCTAACGTAGACCACCAGTGTCCTAACACGCACGGTCTTTTAGAGCAAGTTCCATAGAGGCTCGACGGGCTCCGGAACGTGGTACCAAATCTTAGATGTTCAATAGCAGCGGTCACATATCCGCGGATGCTTGCGGAGTTCGTCATAATTTAGTAGCAAAAATGCTAACGAAGCTTGTGCTAGTGGCGCCAGTCGAGAGAAGCAGCAGAGGTGATGGGAACTTGGCTTGGCTGAGCGGCGACGCAATGTGGCGAACCCGCATTTCCTTGTGATCCGAGACTTAAGCAGACCTGTGCGAGAGATTCGCACCGAGCTCAGCATAAAGATGTTCGCGTCAAAACAGAGGTGGTGGTTGAAGCGGCACTCGTGCCGTCGGCGTGACTCCCTCCGGCCTCTTCCCTATACTACACTATCCATGCCTATGCTATTCTAGGAACTGCTTGGACACCACGAGAGGACGCACGCTTTCGTGGCGCGAAGCTATGCACAAAACGCATAGCTTTACGAGACGTTGTGCACCGGACAAATGGACACACACTGTCTCTGTTTCTTTCTTATGCCACGTGCAACACGTGCGCCCGGCAGCCGCAGTTTTGCCAGTGTAGTAGGGACATGTTGGAATGAGCGTAGGAGAAGGAAGAAACGCGCGTGCGATCGTGGCACATTAGACATTGTATGGCACGCGCATTCTTGGGGACCAGATCTAATGATCATGATAATGTTTGTATCAAGGAGGTTCTATTAACCTTCCTGAGTGGAAGTCCCTGCAGCCGCCTACGGGGCCGAGTGAAGCCAGCGGCGGCCACGTTACTAGAGGAAAAAGTACGCGGGCCTGCCATAGCCGGCAACGTATTAAGATAGGGGCTCGACTTGTTTTGCAACCTCACGATGAAACATTGAGGCAGAAACCAACTTTATACTTATGCCAATTACCAACGGTGTTTTCTAGTTGAGAAAAAAATTTCTGGTGTTCGTACTTCGCTGCAGCCGTCGAGGAAAATAAAAGAACACAGCTGACTGAGAGATTCGATGCAAATCGTGCTTGCGGGCTTACTTCGTTTGTTAGTAGAAGCTAGGTTTTTATGATGCGGTGAGGCGATATAGCGCAAATGTGCGGCGCTGTGCCAGTGCCATCTGACGTAAAATGCATTTGTGCCCTTTACTTAAACATATATCCAACCCATTGAGTACAGCGCGTGCTTTCTGCATGTTGTCTTGACTAACCGCTTGCTTTCTTTTTCGAATTCCACGTACGATCTTTCAAATTGGTTCATTGATCTTAGCCTTTGTGAAGTCTTCTCAGATTCGCGTCGATGAAGACCCGTTGGGTGCGTTCGGAAAACTTTCTTATTTAGTTCTGACCGTAAAGGTACATAGGAGATTTCTTAGGAGGGATACGCGCCGAAGAGCATGCACTTAGCATCCCGATGAGAATTTTGTCAAATGCTGAAGACAGAGGTCGGGTTGTTCGATGTTGATAGAGCAGAGGTGATCGAGAGGCTGTTTCAAGCTTCCCCTCTACCCCTCCGAACACCACATGTTCTCAGTCACAAGGCTGCACACAGTTTTTTAATTTTTTTTCTTGATTTTGGAAACCAGTAGCACGGAGAAACACACCGTACGTGCTCGCTGCATCTGTGCATTCGTCAACACGTACGCTTGACAACTTCTGCGTCTATTCTCCGGAAAGATGCCCGTCCTGTAAAGTTCGTATACAAAAACTGCAAGGACGATCCAATACGCGCATCAGAAATTGGGTGTGTTTTAGCAGAACTCGAGCCCACAGTAAATCATGTACGCGTGCATGTGAAAACGAAGCACTAACAAGTATTTAAAGCTTATAGTTAACTTGACGCAGGCGTAGGGATGTAATATACGGACGCGAACGTTTAAAATTGTCCTCTACTTAACAAAATGCACTGAAAACGGGCAGCCGTACGCGAATAAAGTGGGAAAGACTTACACATGAAATGTTCTTCCAGGCTTCTTCTTAACGCGATTTGTACAGCAAAAAGCGACGCACGAAGTCACCGTTGCCTTCTCAGATATTTAGATGCTTTAACAAAACATGATGGTGGTGTTTAAACACCGCGAAATAGCGTCGCGCTGTCTACGCGTTCCGCCGTCTGTGTGGTCGTCTGCTACTCTTTCCTTGAGCAAGATGGCGGCGACGGCTTCACATTTCGGCGGGCTGTTTCCACACCAGAAAAATAATAGATAACTTCCTTGGTTTGTATACGGTCGCGGTCATTATGACTTCACTAACAGTTTCGCAGTTAAAGAAAATTTCCATAGCTTCAGAGGTCGCAAAGCATGTCGCACTGAAGAGTCCTCACCAACCTTCTGCATTCAGAGGCATTCGAACCTTCAGCCAATAAATACGCAGAGGATAGACGATAAAAAAATATAATTTGGCAATTTTACAGAGATTACAGAAATCTGTCATTCCTCCCGTGGGTGTCACGCGAAGGCAGGACACGTTGGCGGGCGAACAGACGCATACCCTAGAAATTTCGGTGCGCGTATGTACGCGTCATTTTGCTCATTCCTCAATATCTTCCGCGCGAAGCCGCTTGACAGATATTCTTTCATTCATCGATACGCCCGGTGTTTTCTTTCTTATGCACTGCGTAACACCAAGACTTCATCTACTAAATATGATATTCATGAATTACACCTTTGGCATCTAACGAGCGAGAGCGTTCCAGCTTGCGTTGCCTAAATAGGTACTTATGCAAATGCACTCAGCGTAGCAATTTACGTGGACATATTACATGAATGAATGCCGTTGACATTCTTATTGTATCACTCAATGATGCAAATGTTACAGCAAACCAATTGGCAGCCTATAGAACTTTGTTCCGCTCCTCCTTCGGCCCTCAGGTCAACCTGTTGTCCTCATTACTTTGTCTCTATTATTTTTCGTTCTGCAAATTCTTCATACAACCGCAATGTGGGCCTTGAGAACGCCCGAGTAATCAGAGTGCTGTCCGCTGTATTGTATAGGATGACGCTTACCGTGGTCAAGATCAAGAGGTGGAAATGAAGAAGGCATCGGAGAACGCGTGTAGCACTGTCATTCCGTACACTCCGGCAGCTCTCCATGAGAACTGGCCGTCCAAAGGGACACTACAGTTTGACGGCTACACGGCATCCTACCGGCCCGGAGTTTTGCCAGATGTACTGGTCGGGGTGTCCTTCGAAGTGGATTCTTGTGAAAAGGCAAGTGAATATCAGTGCCGGATGTACTGAGCAGTAATTACCTGGCATTCTAATGCGACGAGATGTGCTTGAAGGGACACTAAATGGAAATATTGAGTTAAGATACTAAAAGATTAGATTGGCTTAATAATTGCTCGCCCTTGCTGGTGAGACAACGACCAATCTCAAAAACCTTGTGGGGCCTTTTCTTCCGTTCTGTACGTGCCTTTCTCAAATGACGTCAGCTCATCTGCGTTGGCTACTCGGTTACTGTTCCACGCTATAAACACAGAAAAAATAAATTAAATATAGTTTGAAAATAAATAAACGCGCAGTAAGACGCATTTGCTAGATATTATGGCCGTGAATCTCACTACACCGTAGTGCCGGCAGGCGAGACTTTGACGTCAAGTGCTTTTTTTAGGCAGGGGCTATTCAAATGGAGTAGCGACACCGGGCACTTTCGGCGGTAGTTTTAGACACAAAAGTTTCTTTTTTGGCGGATGAAAAGAGGCAACACGGGTAAAAAACCGATCTAGCGAAACTTGATGTTCTCCTTGACGCCCTTTTCAGTTAATTGAAAATAGAAAAACTAGCACAAAACAATGTTTTTCCTCTATAACACAAAGGACCTTTCGGTATGCTGACTCCTCTTTTCCTGCGCATATGTATGCGTAGACTTACACTGCATCACTCTTGATGTCGACTTTCACCTCTCCTCCGATGCATGACGATGCGCGCGTATATTCTGGTAGCGCAGTTTACTTGTACTGTAGATGAGCTTAATGTCTCAAGAGTACATTGACTATCCTAAAACTAACTGAAACTCTTGAGGTGTATACATTCGCGCAGTAATTATGCATACTATTCCTGTTCAATCTTCATCACAAAGCTCGTAACTATTGGAATGCAGTTGCTTGCTTCAAAGGTTAACTCGTGCATCGGTAGTGTATTGACCAAGGTTACGGAAGAAAAGAGAGTACATTCGTATTTTCAATAGCCAATCGAAGGGCAATTTGAAGGTACGTTATGCGTGCTGTCTCGGTGGAGCTCTGAGCTAGAGTGGGACACTATCCTTTATCTCACCACTACCTTGCGGTACTGCCAAAACTACGAGGTGGAGCAAGCCACATGCATGCGCAGCAAACTTCCATATTTAATTGCTCTTATTTAATTGCTGTTTGGGGCCGGTGTCGATTAAATTATAATGTTATCAGTGTCGACTGGCGCGTCAAAGTTGCAATGCCACCAAGGCAGTGTGGCTAAAATGAATATACGACCTTTTGTTTATAGGATCAGTATACCTATCAACAGGGAAGATTTTGTGCGAACAATTGTAGTGTAGGATGTGGTTGCGAGCATCGGGTGTGCAGAATAGAACATTGACACCCCTGCATTACGGCAGCGGTATTTCTATAGTGTCTGCTTTAATATCATTGGCTACTAATTCGCACGATAGAAAAAAGTCACAGCTTCGCCGCGAGGGCGAAGCAATGAATGCGATAGCAAGAAACTGTAATGCTATGCAAAGTGAGGCTCGCAGCTTCAGGAGCAATATTAATTGTAGCAAACATGCACTTGCTAAGTGAGCGCCTCCCGTGGGCAGCGCCTGCTTGTACGAAAGGCTTTATACGTTGTGTGTCACAAAGCTACACATACAAAGCTAGGGGAGGCCGCTAAATTAACAAAGAGAACATAAGCGTGAACTATCAAGTGAAGCACGCATGAAACGGCCGCGCGGATATACACCGAACGAGCGCGAATAAGCTGTCACAACGGATACTCTCAGTTTCAACAGCGTTCCTGTTGCAAAGGCGGCCGCCCGGCGCGCTCCTCGCGCCATCTCGCTGGTAGTGAAGAAACGCTATAAGCGCCTGCCGTCTCTGAGTCCTGCCAGCGGTAAAGGGTGTGTATATAAGGCTCGCCGCTAGCTCCTTCAAGCGTCTGCTATTCGTGGCGCAGTTAGGGTGCCTCGATGTGCGCGCGCCTCCGCTCCAGGGTGGAGACACCGTTTGAAAGACCCCGCGCCGCCTGGCGGCCATATTGGTTCGAAAGTGTCGGGCGGCGCGCAGAGGCTAGCGCGGGAACGGTGCTGTAAACACGTTGTTCTCGACATTTGAGATCAGTTCTTTGGCCGACAGGATGCTGTGTGCCATGGTGTACCAGTTCACACGCGAAAGGCCAGCGGATGTTTCGCTCCCCTCGCAACAGCGAGCGAAGAAAAAAATGGGAAGCACAAGCGAAACGCGACCGCTGGCATCCGACCGACAGCACCAAGATATGCGAGGTTAGTTGTTGACTTGTCTCGCATGTGGCCGTGCATTTTTTATCGCTGGCGGTGAGCATGCTGTTAAAGAAATCCTTGTTTGTCTCGCTATAGCTGCATCGCATAATCATCGCGTGAAGCTGCTTTTACAAAGAGGATGTTAAGCTTTGCGTTAAGCCTTGCGGAGTGAATAGATGCTTCGGCTACCTTGCGGATAAGCTTAGATAAGCTTGGTCAAGACAAGTTAATCATGCTCGTAGCCCATGCTAAATAAGCATAGTCAAAACAATCAATAGTAATCGGTACGAATCAATACTGATTGATAATCAGTGATACCAATTAAGCTGCCGGATTAAACCAGGGTAAGCTTAGAAAAAGCCTATTTAAGCCAGCATATCGCAGCCAAATTGAATTTGGACAAGCGAATTTAACGCTAGTCCATACCAATCTATACTGATAGATACCTATCAAGTGGGATTAGGCAAGATTAGTAGAGATTATGTCGGATTACGCTAATCCGGTCCAAGACGAGATGGCATAGCCATGATGTAGGTTAGACCCGACTAGGCTATGTTCTTTCGGATTAAGCATGACTAAATAAATATTGGTTAAGCTAATCCTCTACAAGTCAATGTTGAGTGAATTGAGAATGACTAGCCGTTTGGGTGACTGCGTATGGTCACATTAATCCGATCCCATTAAATTCGATTAAGCTGGATTAAGGTAGTCCGAATCTTCCACCACCCAGTTTTGAGTAAGTTGATATTGCCTAGTCAGTTGGATGACAGCGTATGGCCACAATAAGGCAATGTGGATTAAGCCGGATATTAAGCTAATCCGCATTAAGCTAGTCACAAGCAAGTGAATTTGGAGTGAGATTGTCTTGCCTGTTGGATGCCTGAGCATGGCCACGTTAAAGTAGTCCGGATTAAGCTAATCCTAAAGAAATCTGTTTTGAGTAAATTGAGATTGCCTATCCATTGGATGACTGAGTATGGCCACAATAAGACAATAGAGATTAAGCCGTCGTGGAACGCGAAGAGGAACACTACGCGCGTCATTTCTTCCCTCTAGCCTGGCCGTTAATTCACACAAGGCGAGCGCATGCGCAATAAGGGTGGTCACGCCGCACACCACCACCGGTTTGAACTCGGCCATAAGATGATTCGCATCTAATAAAGTGGCTGTTAGAGCTCCATTACCGGGTGGTGTATGTCATGGCCTACATGACATGCATGACAAGGTTTTCGTGTTATACTCAGCTATTTATGTTACTCATAAACTCTTATCATGCCATGTAAATTTTGGTGCTCTACAAGTTAATAAAACCGTCATTTGAGCTCCATGACCGGGTCATATATGTCATCGGGTACATGACATGCATGACATCTTTTTGGTGTTATGACCAGTTATTTTCTTTCATCTTACGCTGTTATCATGCCCTGTCAATTTCGGTATACATAAAGTTAATATTACGGCCGTTAGAACACTATGGCCGTGTCATGTGTGTCATGGCGCGAATGACATGCATGACATGATTTTCGTGTTATGACCAGACATTCATGTTAGCCATACGCTCCTATCATGCCGTGTCAGTTCGGGTACACATCAAGTTACTAAAACGGCCGTAAGAGCTCCATGACCGGGTCATGTATGTCATGGCCTATATAACGTGCATGACAAGGTTTTCGTGTTATGACCAGTCATGTATAGTTTCCTCATGCTCTTATCATATGTCAATTTTTATATACATGAAGTTGGCCAAACGGCCGTTGTAGCTCCTTGACCATGTCACGTATGTCATGGCGTACATTAAAGGCATGTCATGATTTTCATGTAATGAGCAGTCATTTATGTTTTCAACATGCTCTTATCATGCCATGTCATTTTTGGTACTCATCAACTTAATCAATCGGCCGCGAGAGCACGAGAATCTACGCAGCCAGTGAGATAGATAGACCGATAGATACGCTCTAAATGCCTTTATTTCGCCATCAAATGTTTCGTGCGCAATAATTAGTGCTAATCTATTTGTTACCAACATTATATGTGCAAGCCCTACCGCCGGAAGGGATAAACTGAGCCAAATTACCGCGCGTTTCGCTGGAAGCGTTCCATCTATGCATGCCAGGCATTGCCACCGAACGCGAACGTTGAACCAATATGGCGTCCACAAGAGCAGTGTCTCCACCCTGTTCCGGAGCAGCACATCGAGGCACCCTAGGCGCAGTGGTTAGAGCCACGCGCTGCGGAGTGAGGGGTTCCTGGTTCGATTCCGCGCGTCGGAAGCATTTATCCGAATTATTTTTCTTTGGGACCTTTATATATATCAAGGAGGTTTAAAGAAAATGCTGGAGTGGCAGCGCCCGCTGAACCCTACCGCGACAAGTGAAGCCGGCGTTTGCCCTTAGTTCAGCCCTAAAAGCTTGCCAGAGTGTCCAGAAACCAGTATCAGTTCAAGCGTTCTTGACCTGCTAATGTAAACTCTAGACTAATTGTAATGTAAAAGCGCGATGTTTTGATTTAATAGACTACCATTGAACATCTATCAATGCCGCGATATTGCACACAAATTTTCTCGACATTCATGTTTCATCCAAAAACCTGTGGCACGAACAGGCACATCAAGGATTGTCTGCCTAGCAAAGTTGATCGCTTTAAAGGTGTTAGAAGCGTGAGGAAAACGCTTTTTCTTTTGTGCTACTTGAATGCTGTTAGTCGATGCCCTGAGTAAGATGGCGGCAGCCGGCTTCACCTTTAGCACAAAATCGCCACTCCAGAATTTTTTTTAAACCTCCTTGATATATATATACATCCTCATACATATACGGTACATTGACGGCGGCGACGGAGACGGCAAAAGCCAGCCGAGACTGTCCATATAATTGCTGTCGCAATAAAAGCCTAATAGTGGTGGCTCTTCATTTATATGCAGGTTGGCGTTGTCGGACGCACCGGCGCTGGAAAATCATCTATTGTGATGGCCTTGCTTCGTGTCTTGAGACCCAAAGCTGGATGTATTTACATCGACGGAGTTGACATAGCGTCTGTGCCACTTCGAACTCTACGCTCTGTCATCACCGTAATACCACAGGCAAGGAATTATACATACGTTTATATATTATTCACCGTTGGAGTGGCCTCACGTTAGGCGAGAGGCCAGCAGCGTCCATACATTTAATATGTTTGCTCGCACATGGCATTTCATAAATTTATCTGGGACGGGTTAGTAATTATTACACGGTGGCTATATCTCAGTTGAATACGAAATACTGAAATGAGATTCGTAGCCAGGTAGAGCCCGAATATTTGGATCAGTATCGCGTCACTTTGAGTACATGACCTAACGACACTACATTGTTAAACTCAATGTACAAGGAAGCTGCCTATTACCAATAAGGCGAGGTCACTTTTCTTTTCTTGTAGCGCTAATAGCACAAGAACAGCGACAATGAAAACAGGAACACACATGGCACGTGGTGTTACTAAGTATTGCAAGGAGCACGCATTGAAGTCCAATACAAAAATAAGGCATGGCGCTCTGCGTAATGCCTTTTTTTCTGATCTACCTCCTTGTGATATTTGCTTTGCAAGAGAGAACAGACATATGCTACACCACCGAGCACAGACTTCTAGGCTGGTGGGCTGCACGACGAGTCACTTCGTCGTCTGAACTGCGCTGTCGGAATGTGTTGCCCTTCTCCCAACTCACCAGTATACCTCAAGAAAATTCTCACCATTCCTTTAGGTTTCCACACTGCAATTATCACAAATACCCAACATTTTTGCAAGCAGATTTCAGTCAGTCAGACATACAGTGGCGGACGTGCGCAGATTGGCTGCCAGAAATTTTGTAATATGCTGACTTTGTTAAGTGTGAAAAAAGTGGTTCCTCTGGCAAGACGTGGTGGTGATAGTCTAGGTCCTAATTTTACTAATTACTTGGTCTGGTCTAGTAACAGTGTAGTCCAGGTTTTCTCCACTGTTAGCGATCACAATATCCTTCGTTGGTATAATACGTGCGATTTGTCCCCAATAGGATCCCAGCCTGATGCGGGGAACATTACGAGAAGTCCTGGACCCTACATGTGCTTGCTCAGACGAGGAAGTGAGGAAGGCACTGGAAGAAGTACACCTCGGCGACTTCGTAGAGCAGCACCCGAAGAACATATTGCTGGAACTGGGTGAAGCGGGCAGCAACCTCAGGTAGCACACGTCAGCTTGGTTTGTTATTAGTGGCACTGAATACGTTGTCTGCGGTCGTCTAAGCAGGATCGCTCGCACAGAAATGACAACGTCCACTACATACTAGGGTCGGTCAAGTACTAACTGTTTGTCTTCAGTGAAAGCTACATTAGGTCTGCCGACACTTAAGTCACGCCGTCAGTACTTCCGCTTAAACCTTTTTCATAAAATTTTTCACACCAACCCAACACTCAAAAAACGATCTTTTCCTTCCTCCAGACTACGTATCTCCTCGGTTAGATCATCACCTTAAAGTTAAGGTTCCCTTGTGCCGCACTAACACTTATTATGCTTCTTTTTTGCCACAAACAAGCAGCGACTGGAACCACCTTCCTGCCTCCGTTGCTGCTATCAAAGAACGTGCCGCCTTCAAAGTGTCACTTTATAACACATTGTTAAACCACTCCTCTCTGTAATGCCCTCGGGCCCTGAGAGTATGAAAATAAATAAATAAATAAATAAATCATGTAGTTGGGGGCTTATGGCAAGAATCGGTCGACACCGGATCACAGGAACGCCATGGTGCGAGTGTCGCGGCCAAGCAGCTCAGTTAGGGGTTACCTTCGCCTGCAGTCTTTCTCTCAGAAACCTAGTGACGTTAATTTGGTTGCCGTATATTCACTAGCATAAGATCAAATGACATTCAAAATTACGTCTTCTTTATTTCGTGCCGAAATCTACACTCCTGAATATTTCGTCACTTCCTGGATTTGAAAGTCCTCTTTACTTTAGCCAGAATTGCGCTAAGTTTTCATTAACCTTGGTACATAAGGTCGCTGGACCACATGAAAGACAGTGCTGCTCATATTTATCAATAAGGAACTATACATAGAACTTCGCAGATGCGATCATAATTTATATTGTCACTGCGAGGTGGGGCCGGGAATGCAAGGCGGCGTCGTCATCCGCACTCCAATCTTCAGCTCTATTTCGCTGACAAAGGGTCCCTGTGTAAGGCTTCTGGTATCCTGCAAGGGTAATTTACAAATACGAGAGAAATTGTTTTGCCCTTCACTTTCCCCTTTAACTTTGTCGTCTCTATATTGAAATACAGCCCAATTTGAGGGCTGTTTTGTTTTACGTCTAGAA
Organism: Hyalomma asiaticum; assembly: GCA_013339685.2. Classification (NCBI taxonomy): domain Eukaryota; kingdom Metazoa; phylum Arthropoda; class Arachnida; order Ixodida; family Ixodidae; genus Hyalomma; species Hyalomma asiaticum. The sequence goes on along the minus strand of CM023487.1, from coordinate 82,138,891 downwards.
TAACTCTTTTATAACGCTAGCACCTTGTCAAATTATGTTCCTTGCTAAACAACGTGGATTCATCTCCTAAAGGGGCTGCTTACCGTAAACAAGAAGAGTGGCAAAAAATAGGAATTGCTTGAAAAACAGCATGTTTAGTGCTGTATACGGTAGGAGGTATATCACAGTATACATTTAGCACTAAGAAAGGCATTTAACGTTCACATGTCAAAAGAAAAAGTATTTAAGTTGAGTTAGGCGCACACCGCATTAAATATCCGAATGTGTAATAGGGTTATTCAGCTATGAACACAAATAAATAAATAAATAAATAAATAAATAAAGTTCACCGCATCAGATATAAAAGTCTGAGACAGTCGAACCGTTGGGACGTATCGCTGTTTGTCCTTTATGCAATACCATTTCACGCAAGAACTGTTTTTCCAAAGAAGAGACGGAGATCGTTGTTCGCAAACGCGTTGGCTTTTGTTCGCTTTTCTCTGCGGATCATTGGCCCGGGCAATGCTTACCTCGTAGGCAGTAGGGCGCGGGCGCGTTTTCGCGTTATTATGTTGTCTCTGCGTGTCACGCGTTTAAGGTTACGAAAAGAAATCGTTCGATAATATAAAACAGCCTGATTCACGTGAAGAAAAAAAGAAGCATTTTTATTTCTAATACACAGTCCAAAAGAAGGCTGCTAAACATGCTCGCCAATTATGGGAATGTTGACCGCTTGCCCATTGGCTGCTCTGGCCCTCCCGCTCTCGGGTACTTTATGGGTCACCGTGCCACAAAACAGTACCCATTCAGACAAAGGAGAGTGACCAATCCCGACTGCGCCACATTAGCCGAACTATATCCGCATCCCACATAGCGACAGCAGCGCCTCCACTTCTTGATGTTGCAGCGTGTAAACGCGCTGTGTTCCGAAGCAACATCTGCGATCGCATCTCAAATTCCACTTATATACATGATAATTCAGTGCGTTAAAGTCATTCATGAAGTTTATGTTAAGTGCACCTTCAATTTTTTTGCTGGTTTTCACCCATATTGCGGAACAGCAAGATGTTGTCCACAAAGCGCTAGTTCATGAGATATTCTGTGTTAGTGATTAATTACGCTGCTCAATGACAGTGGACATACGGCGTCTTCTTCCTGATACATTACTAACTCTGGGTTTTGTACTTTTTGAAGACGAATCAGGCAACTGTGGAACCTTGGTCGATGTTTGCTGTGGAGGTCACATGTATGTTTGTCCTGACGGAGCGATACCTCTTCAAGTGCTAGTACCCCCGCGGACTCTAATGCGTTTTCCCAGTATACGACGCCGAATGAAGGCGATTGCAATAAAAAGCAGTTTTGAAAATTATTTTATCGGCGATACGTGGTGTTCACCCTCCCTGAAGTCTACGCACACTCTAGGTTGATGACTATCACGTGCATCTCCTATACTCTAGTCGAGCTTACTTCCCTGAGCATTTTGTGCGGTGCAGTTCAAGTCTCCCTGTGAATTAAAATATTATTTAGACGTTTCGGAATCGCTGGCAGTTTTTAAGTTCTGCGGCTTTAGCGCTCCAAGCATCGGGAACATGGAGCCTAAACAGCCATAAACGTGTTCCTCAAGGGTTCCTCCGTAGCGAAGAATGTGCTATTTAGGGAACACTAATGGACGTCGCCGTCGTGACGAAAACAAGTCCACTTGTCGAAACGTTGGATCCAGCGACATTCACAGTTCTACAACGCTTTCTAGCGATCTCCTATTTGAGTCAAGCCTCCATTTTAGCCTGAGCTTCTCTTCTAGCTGCAGAAGGTTAGAGTAAGTTAACGGGAAAGAGTACGTACAAAAGGGGAAGCGGAGTAGGACAGGAGCAAAGATCTTGCAAAAGAAAAAAGACCATAACGTTTCCATGAGGTAAAGTACACCGATGCGTTTAATATACGCGTACCCGATGTGTGCCTAAATAGACAGCATCCGGTCAAGGTGTGACTTAGGCCGACACTTAAGAAGTAATATTGACGCTGAGGCTGCTGCTGAGCGTCGATGGTAGCGAGGGAGCCGCGAAGAGCGTCTGCTATCTCGCGTTTCAACTTTCTCCGTGGTGGCGGCGCAACGCGTGCCTCTCGTGCACGCGCACGAGACAGAGACACGAGCCCTGGAGTGTGCCTGGGAGAGGCAGTCGAGAAGAGACGCCAGTGTGTGTGTGTTGAACGCTCTTAGCGACATACTTTTGTTAACCCTATTTTCGGGCAGAACTTCGCCCATAATAAATCTGTTCTTATACTCTCCTACCGCTACATTCTGGTGGAGGTGCCGGGGTATGATTGGAAGTCCCCTGCGTGGAAGAGACCGGAGCCCCGATCCTCAGCTATTGGAGCCCGGAGAACTGACTCCTGTACACCAGCGCTCCAGCCGCCGCCTCCGAGGAGACCCGCCTGAATTCGGACCCCTTCCCGCTGCTACGACAACGCAGGCAATGTCCACTGCTGACACTGCAACAATGACTAGCCCGGCGACATCACCTGATCTCGTCGTGTACCCGCCGCGCGTGCCCAAGTCGTTCCACGGCGACATTTACGAAGACGTCGAGGATTGGGTGGAGCACTTCGAGAGAGTTGCAGACGTCAACGGTTGGGACCGCGCACGGAAACTTCGCCACGTGTACTTCGCGTTGGAGGATGCAGCAAGGACATGGTACGAGAATCACGAGGCTGTTATGACATCATGGGAAGAGTTTCGACGACATTTGCTTGCTGCATACGCCAGCACCGATCGCCGAGAGAAGGCCGAGAATGCCCTACAAGCCAGGAACCAACGCACGAACGAGAGCGTCGGCATGTATATTGAGGACATGTCCCGTCTGTTCAAACGTGCCGATCCAAACATGCCAGAGGACAAGAAGTTGCGGCATCTTCTACGTGGCGTGAAAGAGGAGCTTTTTGCGGGACTGGTCCGCAATCCGCCGCGTACTGTTGCAGAGTTTCGCACCGAAGCGACTATGATAGAAAAGGCATTGCAGCAGCGCGCCCGCCACTACAACCGTGACACCATCGGCGCGCCTGTCAACGTCTTTTCCGCTGGCCTAGGCAATAACGCGGAGGCGCTTAGAGAACTGGTGCGGTCTATCGTGCAGGAAGAGCTTCGGAAGCTGCAGCAACCACAAGTCGCCCCGACTGTTTCTTCTCTCGCCACAGTCATTCGGGATGAGGTTAGGCACGCCGTGTTACAACCCCAGCCGGATGTGCAGCCTGTCGCACTCGAGCAGCCACTGCAGGAAAGTCGTGTGTCGACATACGCCGACATGCTACGCGAACCAGCCGTACAGAACGCCTCATTCCCCGCTCCGAGTCGCCGCCTGCCGGCTCCACGCAGTACACCCCTCCAGGGAGAGTTCAGGCCCCGAAAAAGCGACGTGTGGCGCACGCCCGACAGGACGCCACTCTGCTTCCATTGCGGAGAAGCTGGACACCTTTACAGATGGTGCCCATATCGACGGGTTGGTCTACGCGGTTTCTCTATCAACGCACCTTGCCCTCGTAACGGTGAACGACCGATGGAGATCGAAGATTATCTAACGAGAAGTCGACTTCCAGCTGCCGGTCCCCAACACGAGCCACGGTCATCAGCGCCTGCTCGCTACCGGTCGCCTAGCCCGCGACCATCTTCAAGTTCACCAAGGCGTCGTCCAGTAAGCCCGCGTCAGGAAAACTAAAGCCAGCGACCTGGGGAGGCAAGGCCGCTGACGTTCACCAAAGTGAAGAACCTCCGTCAAGGGCCCCGCGCAGCAGCGACGAACCGAAAGAAACGACCAAGATAGGTACGCAGACAATTTCTTCGGATTTGCTTATTGCCGTGGACGGGCGTGAATCGAATGCTTTAGTAGATACCGGTGCTGATTATTCCGTGTTAAGCCACGCACTCGCAAAGGAGCTCAGAAAGGTACTGACACCGTGGAGTGGAGCGCAAATACGTACGGCAGGATGTCACCTCATTACACCTCTGGGAAAATGCACGGCAAGAGTCTTGATTCGAGGTGTTACTTACGTCTGCGAATTTATAGTACTTCCGGAATGCTCGAGGGACGTAATACTCGGAATGGATTTTCTGCAGTCAAACGGTGCCATAATCGACCTCCATAAAGCTAGCGTTTCTTTCTCGACGAATCTGGCCATTGACATGAGGGACGCTGATGATCCGGACTGCACTGCCTTGCGGATTGTAGACGCCGACGTAACTGTGCCACCACGATGCAGTTTGCTGGTTCGCGTAAGGAACGAAGCATTCGTCGATTCTGAGGGTATAGCTGATGGCAATATTGATCTGCTACTGAAAAAGGGTATCTGCGTAGCTCGGGGCATCATTCGCTTATGTGACGGGCATGCCAATGTTTTGCTGACAAATTTCGGCAGTGAACTTCAGCATGTCGCCAAGAACACTGCCATCGCCTTCCTGCACAGTATTAGTGCAGTGGCAAGCGTATGTAGCCTGGAGTCAGGGCCACCTACTGAGAAAACTACGCACGACGCCGCAGCAGCAGTTACGATCAGCCCACATCTATTGCCAGCCGAGAAGAAAATCATGGAAGACCTTATAAATGAATTTGCAGAATGCTTCTCTACATCGTCAAGAGTGCGGCGCACGCAGATGGTTAAACACCGTATCATAACGGACGAAGTGACCCGGCCTGTATACCAGCACCCGTACAGAGTATCGCCTAAGGAACGAGAAGTTATAAAGAGACAAGTGCAAGAGATGCTTGAGGACGATGTCATTCAGCCATCCAACAGCCCATGGGCATCTCCGGTAGTTCTTGTCAGAAAAAAGGACAACACATTGAGATTCTGCGTCGATTACCGAAAACTTAACAGCGTCACAAAGCGGGATGTATACCCCTTGCCCCGTATCGATGACGCATTGGACCGGCTACGACATGCCAAATTTTTCTCCTCATTGGACTCAAAAAGCGGGTATTGGCAAATTGAAGTGGACGAAAGGGATCGTGAAAAAACAGCTTTCGTGACTCCAGACGGACTGTTCGAGTTCAAGGCACTTCCATTCGGCCTCTGTTGCGCGCCAGCAACATTCCAGCGAATGATGGATAGTGTCCTGTCGGGTCTCAAATGGCAGTCTTGCTTAGTGTACCTGGATGACGTTGTCGTTTTCTCTGCAACCTTTGAACAGCACGTCGAGCGACTACGTTCAGTACTCCAGGCGATCCAATCGGCCGGCTTGACGATTAAACCTGAGAAGTGCAATATTGGATTTGAAACGCTCCGTTTTCTGGGTCATGTCATCAGCGCGCAAGGTATTGGACCGGACCCCGAGAAGACAATAGCCGTCGCGGGATTTGCCAGGCCTAAAGACAAAAAGGAGGTCCGCCGCTTTTTGGGCTTGTGCGCTTACTACAGGCGATTTGTCGAAAATTTCTCGAAAATTTCAGAGCCCTTAACTAGACTCACGAAAGAAGACGTACCTTTCGTTTGGCATCCTGAACAAGAGGCAGCTTTCAATGAATTAAAGCAACGTTTGCAAGCCCCACCCATCCTCGCCCACTTTGATGAGACCGCGGACACAGAAGTCCATACTGACGCAAGCAATCTCGGTCTCGGCGCAGTTCTAGTTCAGTGGCAAAACGGAGAAGAGAAGGTCATAGCTTATGCTAACCGCACTCTCTCGAAAGCTGAACGAAACTACTCTGCGACGGAGAAAGAATGTTTAGCAGTCATATGGGCCATCAGCAAATTCAGACCGTATCTCTATGGCAGGCCGTTCCGTGCAGTCATCGACCATCACTCACTTTGCTGGCTGGCAAGCCTGAAAGACCCATCGGGACGACTTGCGAGGTGGAGCCTCAGGCTGCAAGAGTACGACGTTACTGTTGTTTACAGGTCCGGGAGGAAGCATAACGACGCTGATTGCTTGTCGCGCTCCCCAGTCGATTCTACCCCCTCAGAAGAAGGCGACTTCCCATCACTTTGCGTCATGGAAGCGTCGGAAATCGCCAAGCATCAACAGGCGGACTCAGAGCTGCTCCCACTCATAAAATATCTTCAAGGGCACAACGTCGAAGTTCCACGTGTATTCAAGAGAGGACTGTCCTCGTTCTGCCTCCGAGGTGATACGCTCTACAAGAGGAACTTCCAACATAATGATGAGAAGTTCTTGCTCGTTGTACCGTCATCCATGCGGCCTGAAGTATTGGAAGCCTGTCATGATGAACCGTCCTCAGGTCACTTGGGCGTCAGCCGAACATTCGCCAGAATTCACCTAAAGTATTACTGGCCCAAGTTATTGGCCTCAGTTCAGAATTACGTGAAGACTTGTCGCGAATGTCAAAGGCGCAAAACACCACCTCTAAAGCCGGCCGGACTTCTTCACCCCATAGACCCACCTCAAACTCCCTTCCAACAGGTTGGGATGGATCTTCTTGGACCATTTCCCACGTCATCATCCGGGAAGAGGTGGATCATCATCGCGACTGATTACCTCACGCGATATGCTGAAACTGGTAGCCTTGAGCGGGCAACGGCATCGGAAGTTGCCACATTTTTTTGTTCAAAACATAGTCCTCCGCCATGGCGCCCCAGTGGTTGTGATTACAGACCGAGGAGCAGCGTTTACAGCTGAGCTCATGAAGTGCCTGCTGACGATGACCAACAGCAGTCACAGGAAAAGCACTGCATACCATCCTCAAACAAATGGATTGACGGAACGCTTAAACCGGACCATTGCTGATATGTTATCTATGTATGTTGACCTCGAACATAAGACCTGGGACCAAATCTTGCCTTACGCTACCTTTGCCTATAATACGGCACCACAGGAAACAACTCGCGTAACCCCGTTTCAACTGGTCTATGGCCGTACAGTCACGACGACACTTGATGCAATGTTACCGGTCCATAATGACAACTTTGATCCATCCGACATTGATCACTTCTTACAGAGAGCAGAAGAAGCCCGTCAATTAGCCCGTTTCCGAATACGTCAACAGCAAATAAAGGACGCAGGCTACTACAACGAGCACCGCAGGGACTTTCAATACCAGCCAGGCGACAAAGTGTGGGTTTGGACACCAGTACGACGCCGCGGTCTGTCCGAAAAGCTCCTACGACGGTACTTTGGTCCATATGAAGTCATTCGCCGAATCAGTGATTTGACATACGAAGTCACCCCTGACGGACACAAGCGCTTTACTCCAGAGACAGTTCACGTAGTTCGCATGAAGCCCTACTATGAACGACAGTGACAGATCTCTTCTCATTTTCATGCCCTCCAAAGCGAACGCATCGGGACGATGCGTACTCGGAGGGGGACTAATGACGCTGAAGCTGCTGCTGAGCGTCGATGGTAGCGAGGGAGCCGCGAAGAGCGTCTGCTATCTCGCGTTTCAACTTTCTCCGTGGTGGCGGCGCAACGCGTGCCTCTCGTGCACGCGCACGAGACAGAGACACGAGCCCTGGAGTGTGCCTGGGAGAGGCAGTCGAGAAGAGACGCCAGTGTGTGTGTGTTGAACGCTCTTAGCGACATACTTTTGTTAACCCTATTTTCGGGCAGAACTTCGCCCATAATAAATCTGTTCTTATACTCTCCTACCGCTACAATATGTTGCTAATGCATTTGGGCAGATTGAAGTTCCCTGTTCCTCATTTTCACGCACCCAAGAATCACCGCGTAAACGAGAAATAAGACAGGTTGCAGTATTCCCTATCACCGTGCGATCGACATTACACGGTGACGAACTAGTCGTCTTCGCATCAGCTTTTAACTGACAGCCAGAATTTTAGTGATGATAACATCAATCTGAATGTGACGCAGTGCCGGCCAGAGGCAGCTGGTGTGCCTCGCAAGGGCTTTTCTCCGAAAAGCACGGATTCTCGTCCTCGACGAGGCTACGTCGCACATGGACGACCACACCGACAGACTGATACAGGCGACTTTGCGGCAGAGCTTCAAGGGATGCACAATGCTCACCATTGCGCACAGGCTCAACACAGTGCTGGACCACGACAAGTGAGAAGCGCTGAATTAAGAATGGTGTATTAAGCAGCACTTTTATGCTGATGCATGATAATGCCTTAATGCCAAGAAGAATGCGCGGACGCTGTGAACACTACGTATGAAAATTCGACGCGATAATTGGAAGGACAGAACGCCGCCCTTGAATTCTGCCGTTGTGGGAAGCACTCTCATATTTACTGCAGAGGAAACAGGGAAGCAACATTCCAAAACGTAAACTTGTCGTTCAGAATCCTTTACTCTGAAATGATATATTTATATCAAAGCTAGAAAGTAGGCAAATTCTAGAACTTCGTCTCTTGCCGCCGTACGGAAACAATGCTAGAGCAATGGTTGATCCATATTTAAACTTTCTTAGCGCACACGAAAGACACAGACACAGAAAAGAAGGACACACGAGCTCTAACTCTCAACTGTTTATTTTTTGGAAGAAGCAAACATATAAATACTGAACAAGTGGCGCAGAACATGTGGCACAGAGCATGAGGCACAAAGCACAGCGCAAGTCATGTGACATATTCTGGAGTGCTAAACAGAGCAATGGTTGTTCCATCGTGGCCTCCAACACTTAAACACCCTCGGAGTCCATGATGGCGACTACAGTGACGTCGGCTGGAGAGCTCAGGGGAATGCGCCCTGGGAAATCTGAACCGTGTTTCTATCGCGTAAATTAGCCCGAACGAAAATACAGGAGGATCAGGCCTCCGAATATACGTATTGTGCAAAATTTTCAGAATTTGTGTAGCTTGATTCCGATGTATAACAGCTACCTAAGTATTGTACCTTAGTTCTTTTTTCTGTTTTTTTTTTGCACAATGTATGTTAAACGTGCACCACTCCCCTCTGTAATGCCTTAGGGCCTGAGGTAAGTAATTATTTAAATGGCTAACATTTTAATGCCCATCAATTATCTTGCTTACTCATTAAACGCCGTAACGATGCCCACCTCTCTTCCGCAGCAACACACATACTTCCACATAAGTGAAGTATGTTTTCCTATGCGCTGTAGACAAGGAGAAAAAGTAATTAAGGTTCTTATGAAAGCACGTCAGAAACCTACTATTAGTTGGCAACAGCAGAGGGAACACTTAGGTGGTACGAACTGTTAAGCACCAATGGTTTTAAGATGATTTAAGAAAGAGCATAACGGATTTCTACATCGATAACTACAAATTGCTTGATTATAACACACCATCTCACGGTCACGCAATTCTGACACAAGCAACGAAGCTTCAATCGTGTTCATGCAATTGCGTCGATAAGGCTTTTAGGTAATTAACATGATTGTGCATGATAGGCTAACCTCGCTGAACCCTAAAAAACTTCCTGCGCTTTCGTTCATGAAGTGCGGACTTCATGCTGGAGTCCATACGGCACGACACGCCGGTGACAAAGTTCCCAGCATTCAAGGACCCCCCTATTCGCGTTAATTTCTGTAAACGTGTGTAAATTTTACCGGTTTAATATTATATTGATGTGTCTCAGTCAGTGCCTCCATAATTCGCTACATAATTCGGCGGGGTGAGTCGGTGTTTCCCCAATCAATGTCTAATTTTCGAAATCTACTTGCACACACACCTATTCATATAGAAGCCTTGGATACGTCTGTAGCTTGATTGCAACGATGACCTCAGACATGGTCACTGGCCACAACAAATGCCTTTCATAATTAAATACCGTGCCTATTAATCCTCCAGAGCAGACGCCAGCGACTCTTGAAAGCACAGTGGCGATGTGTAGTTTGACGTTTCGTAGTAGTCCAATGTCCACCAAACAAGTTTGCCTAATAACGCATGATTTCGAAATACTTGTCTTGACGGTAGGGGGACAGATAACAATTTAAAGTTGGCCCGCGGGTCCTCTAAGAATGCAATATATTAAAGCATTTAGTGTTCTTCAGCTGCAATCATTTCAAATAGCAAATACAACTACTCGTGAAACTCGTTACTGTGATAAATATCGTCTCCACTTCGAGCTGCAGTTTTCCCATCCTGAATTTAAATAAAAACTCTATCTCATTTTTCTCACGCAGGATTCTAGTGCTCGATGGAGGCCACGTTGCGGAGTTTGGTGCCACGCTTGAGCTCGCATCGGATCCCTGTTCACGTTTTCACTCCATGTTGAAAAGAGCAGGATTAACGCCGGAAGATGTTCGCTTTTATCAACAGCCGCAAAATACCGCTAGCGCTGACCAGTAGCTCTGCATTGATCGACACAAGACAGAAGCTGCTGTGTTGGGAGTTAAATACTGCCGACCGCCGTTACCAATGCAAAGAAGACCCTCTTCATGCATCTATACTGTATCTAACTTCATTGTTTAAACGCCCGAGGAAATCTTATAACACCTTCGACAAGGTACCGAAACTGAAGTGACTTTCTTGGTACCGACATAAGGAATGGCCGAAGTATTTATACAGAATTCGGCTGATATTTATCGTTGTTAGCTATGTCTTTGTTTGCATTAACCTAACAAAATACGCGTACGTTCTGGCGGTTCCATGAAGGGCAGCTAAAGCGAGAGGAAAAGATGAAGAAAAGAGGCACGGAAGTTAACCAGGTATTAGCGTCCTGCTTGCCACCCCGCAGTGGAGAAAGGGGGGCACCCTGGATCAGAAATATGACTGTGAGAGGGGGTACAAAATTCCAGACACGCACAGAAGCTAAAAGACGGACGCACATAAACTCAAAAGGGCGTTCCAATTAGAGGCGTTCACGAAGGCCGGTAGATCTCAAGAAGCGCAGTAGCGATGAGCACCGTTAAGATTCAACAAACAGGCCATGAACTACTCATCAGAAGCACAAAGATAAACTACAATGTTACCACTAGAAGGAACACGGAGAAGTACTTGGATTGTGCCAATAAACATTATTCTTAGACATTTGTTCTTGGAAAAAAATTGTTCCTTCCTTTATTTAAGTATTGTACTGACAAAAATGACTTCTAACCAACTCGGCAAAGCCGACGCGTTGGAATACTCGACAAACAATTATAAATAGTTTTGATCAGTTTATGATAATGTGCTTCATAATTCTCACGGTGCACGCCGTGCCACCACGTAGATGAGCACGACATCTAAGGTGTCAAGGTGCCCACCGGCGGGCAAAGAGAAAAATAGTTGGAGCACGCTTACGCCTCTCCGTGATGAGTGGAATACTCTGGCGCCATTGCACCCCGTTCGCAACACCTTGTCATAGATAGCCTATTGGAACTAGCGCCTTCGGACTTCTCTGAGTTTCCTCGTAACATAAGTGTGCTTTCTCGCACATCGAAACTACAGTACGAGCTATCATGCGAGTAGGCTTAGTTAAGTCTCAGTTTACAATGTTTCTCACGGATTTCACTTAGATAAATTTAATTTCCCTCCTCAAAGTAGATGAGCCATGGCGGCATGCCTGCGTGGTCGGGTGCACCGGGTTGACGGCGGTTGTTTAAAGTCAGCATTTCCGCCTTGGACCCCGACGCATACGTCAAATTTTGTGTATACACGAGCTTTTTAAACGCTGTTTCGTGACAAGATCGCTCTGATCTTTTAGCAAATCAATGTCATTTAGAGAAAGATATAGATAACGCGGAGCAAAGCTGGGAATGACAAAAAAGAACACCGAGTAGATTCGCGGGGGCGGTGAGCATGAGTCACGGCTTATAGGGAGAACGAAAAGCGCAATAAAAGAGCATGGGTCCAGGATTGCCGGTGAGCATTGCCATAGGTATTTTCAAGTATGCCGTCTTCCTAGTACAAGCGCACTGTAGTTAGCAGCCGATGTGACGAGTGCGGACCTTCACTATTAAAGAGAAAGTGCGTCGGGCACTGTAGAGGAGAAAGTGACATTGGTTGTGCATAGCGGCTACGCTCGATAAGGAAGCGCGAGAAGGGGTTCCCCAGTTTACGCGAAAAGCAGACGCAGCATGGGCGGACACTACCGACGAAGAGGTCCAGGTGGTGATGGCGAGCGGCTACCTATTTCGTTCGTGCGTCAAGTGAACTTGTGTCCGCTACCTGGTGCTATGCGCGAGATTCCGGCAGCGTGTCGCTCCACTGGCTCCTGTTCCTAAGACCGCAGGTGGTACTTGCACCAGCAGACGGGCGGGGCCGGTGTCTTCGTGTTCGGCCGCCAGACCGTAAGTGAAGTGTGAACGTTCTCAGGAGGATTGTTCAGCGGTAATCTCCGTGGCAACCGACATTCGCCACCACAACAATAGTATGTGGGAGTGTGACAACGTAGTGTGTCACGCAGTTCTAGATAGCACGGTCTGTCACTGCGCCGCTAGGAAACTGTATCGAGTGTACTAACTTAGACGCTTTCTATTATTATCGTCTCCACGTGTTGTACACATATGTTTTGCCCGTATCTACCCCTAGTTCCTCACTTCTGTGAGCACCTGGCAGTACGAACCATTACAGCAAGCACGATCTTCGAAGTTATCCATGTTCTCCAAGAAACCGCCGCACTCACACATCATGAAATAATCTAAGACGTTCTGCGTGCGACGGCGACAGCACTCTAACGTTTGCGCATACGGCGGCATTCTCCGGGCGAAGAGTCTCTGTAATTTCTGCTAAGTACGCAACCCGCTCATTTTCTTGTTGCGCGACTGCGCCGCCGATTCTACTTTGTCATTTCTGCGACATGATGTATGTTTGCGTGGGAGCACTCACACCATGTGGTAGACGAGAGGGTCAGTATGGATCCATTTTAGGTTTGTGTCACCTGCTCTCTTAGGTTAAGTAGTACCGGCAGCAAATATTCTAGCAGGCATCCTCCGACAAGCCAGGGCGCCAAATCAAATTCTTCAAAGACCCAACTTTTGATTTTGCGAATCTTCAATTGCCACTCAAAAAAAGCAGAAAGCGGCGAGAGTGACTGTAGGTTGGTCGATGGGAATCGATCTGGCGGCGAAATGGGTCGGCTTCCATACATGCGCCATAGTACATTCTACCGCACTCACACATCATGAAATAATAATCATGAAATATTTAGGCCTCATTATAATCATCTTCTCTACTCCCCCTGCAAGGCAAATCCATATCGCATATATTTCCGATAAGCCCAGTCCTATGTTGTGTCCGATTCATCCCCGCAAACTGCTTAATCTCATCCACCCACTTAACTTTCTGCAGCCACCTGACACGCTTGCCTACTCTAGGGATCCAATCTGTTGCCCTTAATGACCACTGGTTGTCTTCGCACTACATGGCCCGCCCACGTCCACTTCTTCTTAGTTTTTATTAATGTGTTCTTAACATGCATTTGTTCCCTAATCCACTATGCTCTCCTCTTGTCCCTTAAGGTTACACCTACCATATTCCATTCGAAATTCTAGCTGCGTCGTCCTCCATTTAAGCTGAACCCTTTTAGTGAGCCTCCAAATTTCTCCCCCGTTGGTGAGTACCGGTAGCATGCAGCTGTTTTACACTTTCCTATTCAGAGACTATGGTAAGCTACCATTCATTATCTGAGAATGCTTACCGAATGCACTCGACCCCATTCTTACCCTCCTAATTACGTCAGCATCCTGATTCGGACCAGGGGTCACTAGCTGGCCTAAGTAGACACATTCACTTACTACTCCCACTTCCTCGCAGCTAGAGTTGCTGAGCACCTCTGCCATACTAACACATACAGGTACTCTTTCTTTCCCCGCACAATCAGCGAGTGGAGCAACTTGCCATCAGAGATTCTTGAAAGCACCGATCTCAACTCGTTTCTCCGTGCGTTACCTGCTCCATATGTATCATAGCGACACCATCATTTATTTACGATCAGATTGATTGCTTGAAGTTCAATGTCTCGCTTCTGTACTTTTGTAGTGTTGCTGATTTTATTTCGACTACAGTTGATATTTGGTGCCACTTCTTTTCACTTTTTGATCCAGTGTGCACTTCTTGTTCTCTTTTCTCTCTTTTTTTTTGATGGCTAGTTGTACTATTTTCTATGTCGCGGTCACGGGATTGTGGACCGTATTTCATGTTTCTTTTTTCTAGCATTGTATCGGCTATCTTTGTATCTTGTATAGGCTATCTTATAACATTGTATCGCCCACCCCTGCCCAAAGTCTCGCACTCAGACTGGCAGTCTTTTTCTAAATAAATAAATAAAAATCTCAAACTTCTCTGTTAGGTCAAGTCCACTGAACATTATTTTATTTTTCTGCATATTAATTTTCAGGCCCACCTTCTACTTTGTCTATGCCTTGCGATTCGCCTCCCGGGTTACTTAGCCAGGTTCTATAGTCAGGAAATCTGAGGTTACTGAGGTATTTACTATTAACACTTACACTCACCTGTTCCCAATCCAATGTTCCGAACACTTCTTGTAAACATGCTGTAAATAACACTGAAGAGATTGTGTCCCCTTGTCTTCCGCCCTTCCTTATAGGTATTTTACTGCTTTCCTTATGGAGGACTATGATACCTCAGGAGACATTGTAGATATCTTCCAATATTCTTGCTTAACAGTTGGCTACGCCCTCATTCCGCAATGCCTGCATGAATACTGAGGTACCGACCGGGTAAAATGCTATTTCGCAATCTATGAAGGCTATATATATAGGGGTTGGTTATACTCCGCGCATTTCTATCACCTGATTGAAAGAACGCTGTCGATAAAACACCGTGCGATAGAGCAACGACAACTCTATCGACAACGCTGTCGACAGGGCAACGAATGCGTCGAAAACCGGCCATGACGCTTGGATAGACCTCGTAGAGCTCTAGGAACCACTCCATTCTGGCGAGGGATCATGAGCTCCATCGCTTCCCTACACAGCTAGCTAGTGCTATTGGGCGGTATGACGAGAGCTCTAGAGGCGATTTCCCAGGTTTCAGGAGCGGAACCTTGTGGATGGCTGACAGTAAGATAATCGGCCTGGAATTTTTCAAGTCCCTTGAGTCTCTTTTCTTATGGATTAGGATAATGTTCACGTTCTTCGAAGACTCCCGTATGCTCGTAGTCATTAGGCATTGCACATACCGGCCTGCCAGCTTTTCTAGTATAATCTGCCCACCATCTTTTGAGAGATCTGTTGTTATCTGATCCTCCTCAGATGATTTTCCCGCTTGCATTTCTTTCAAAGCTTTCATCACCTCCTCTTTCATTAGTGGTGGAATATCTACCCCTTCGGATCTACTTCCTTGTTGGTTATATCCTGGCTTTTGCAGCTACTGTGGAGATCTCTGTTGAATCAACAATAACTATGTCATCCCTACTTGTGACGGCATTGCCTTGCTTGTTTCCAAGCTCATACGTGTGATTTTACCTGTGCCTAGACGTTTCTTAACCGCTTTCAAGCTCCCTCCGTTCTTTATAGTACGCTCAATCCTCTCCATATCACGCTTTCGTGTGTGGGCCGTCTTAAACGTAATAATTTCGAAATCTCCGCGAGTTCTATTCTGTCAGTTCGATTAGATATTGTCATGCTTTGCCGTTTTAGAATCAAGTTTATCGTCTTCTGGGAAAGTGCGCTAGTAATATGACCACCGATCTTACCTCCTACTTCTTTTGCACACTCCGTGATAACGCATGTGAGATTGTTGCCTGACTTCCTGAACGCAAATATCTGCTTCCCCTGTTAGAGGTGAATATCTGTTTTGCAGCGCTTTTCGAATTTTTCGACTTTCCGTCTCCCTGTTAACTCATTGATCGGTTTCTTTCGTACTACCTTGTTGCGGTCCCTCCTCAAGTCTAGCCCAATTCGAGATCTCACCATCCTGTGGTCACTGCACCTAACCCTTCCCAGCACATCCACATACAGCACGAAGCCAGGCTCATCGCATAGTATGAAGCCTATTTTATTTTTACGCTCGCCATTCGGGCTTCCCCACGTCCGCGTACAATTCTTCAGTTTGCGGAAGAATGTAATCATAATTCGCAGATCATTCCCCTCTGCGAACTTTACTCATAAGTACCATTTGTCTTTTCTACAACCTACGCCATAGTGTCCAACTGCCTTGTCTGCAGGCCCCCTTCTTACCCGCCTGAGAGTAGCATTGCAATTTCCCATAACAATAGCATACTGTGTCTTTAGCCACTGCCGATTCCACATCTCCATCGAAGCTTTCAACGAGCTGGTCGTCATAGCTGGATATAAGTGCATAGTCCCGATACCACCTTCAATATTTACCTCTTATTAAAGTTTAATTGCAAGACCGGCTACCCTCTGGTTAATGCTATAGTATTCTTCTGTGTTCCTAGAAATGGTTTTGATGACCAGACGTGCCCATTTTTCGGCACTGTAAAGGCTTGCCACCGTTCTCCTAACCTCACTGATCCCAACTACATCTTATTTATTGCCCGCTACTCTTCAAATAGTAGAGTGGCCTCGCTAGATAAAGTTCTCAAGTGAAACATTACCAGGGTTAGATTCCAATGATGACCTGTTCGGATCCAGTGATTCTTAGCACCCTCTGCTGCGTCCCAAGTCTGACCGCCGCAGATGTCAGTTGCTTCTCAGCCGCTGTAGACTGAGGCCCTTTGGTTAATTGGTGTATTCTTTTAGGTTTCGTGTAACAAAATATGTGACAACGGAAACCCCTTAGTTTCACTAAATCATGTCGTGTCAGCGTGTCAGCTACTTGCTGTGGGATGATTTGGCAGTGTTCAAACAGTCGTGTGGCAGACAGGTAGGTGGCGTCCGAACCTTTGTTACCAA
Organism: Hyalomma asiaticum; assembly: GCA_013339685.2. Lineage (NCBI taxonomy): Eukaryota > Metazoa > Arthropoda > Arachnida > Ixodida > Ixodidae > Hyalomma > Hyalomma asiaticum. The sequence continues at coordinate 82,122,245 of CM023487.1, read as the reverse complement.
TGCCGTTTGGCCCAGAGCCTTTGGCGCACAGCTGATGCAGGGGAATTGACGAAATATCATGTCCTGGGTCATATATGGTCAAATTTCAATACGGTCTGCGAAGCTCAATAAAACCGAGAGTGTCCAAATAATTTTTTCAACATGCCTTCTCTTAACTGGCCCCGCCACGGAGGTCTAGTGGTTATGGTGCTCGGGTGCTATTACGAAGGTCGCGGTATCGAATCCCGGCGGCTGCATTTTGATGGAGGCGAAATGATGAGGCCCGTGTACTGTGCGATGTCAGTGCGCGTTAAAGAACCCCGTGTGATAGAAATTTCCAGGAGAACTCTACTGCGGCGTTTCTTAATCATCGCGTTGTTTTGGGACGTAAAACCGCCGAAATCAATCAATACATTTTCAATGCGTACCTAGTAAGCTTTACTTTTTACCGCAATGAAAGTGAAGGTGCAGTCATTGCACGTGGGAAATTAACCAGTCACATCATGCGTAGCAGCACGTGCCCGCAAGGGCATAACGCCTTAAGGGTTCGTAGCGGGAATATAATAAAAGGCGACTGGAGTAACTTCGTCTTCCCGCCAGCTGACCACTATCGCACACGCTTCACAGAGGAGGTAACAAATTGGCAACGCGCAAATAGCTCGTCGAACCGCACGACGAATAAAATAGCCCTAAAATAATAGCAATAGCAGAGTTTTCCGAGTATGTTGCCGGTAACGTTCATGGCGGTAAAAGCTCCCCACCTGCAATGGAAAACTTTGTTCCATGGGACGCGACAATAAACACTGGCCCAGAGTTACTTCTGACCCTGAGATCTGCTTTGCGGAGACCACCTTGATGAGCGGTCGCGAGAACGCGCACCACTGCCCACGTATCAACGATTCAGTGCACAAGTGCTCGAAATAATTCCTGCTACTGCCGTTCTCTCAGGCGTATGTTGACCGGTGGCATTTAACGCGATGTCTCGCAAGGGCGGCTGACGCCCGCACAGAACGTTTCTTGCCCCTGAAACGTATGGCCTCCAGCGCTTTAACTATATATGCTGTTCGATCGTCGCAGCGTTAACGTTGCGTTATGCACTTGCGCTTAGTACTGCCGATCGCGCACACTATAGCCGCTATATGCAGCTGATAGTTCTCGCGCCAGACGATCACGCGATATAGTTAGAAACGCTGGAGGCTGTAGCTTCATCTTATCGTATGAACTGCAGGACCAATCCTGCGCGATTCATACGTTTTGAAATAAAATCGGGGCAAGGAAAGTGACTTCTTACTCTGTTTTGCCCAGTGTACTTTTCTTCATTTTCTTTTTTTTTTTTTGAATAAGCCAGCCTTCCGCGCCCGACAGTGTTCTTCCATGACCTCAATCGATAAGAGTCTGCTCAGGGTCAGGTGCACAGAGACATCGCGGCTTTAAGAACTATCTTCGTGCCAGTGTTAGGCGATGCGTTTTGAGCAAACTATCAATTAGGAGAAACGAAATACCACTGTTTTCTCGTGAAGTGAGAGGTTGAGCGACGACAAATGTTCCTTGCTGTACAAACGCCGCACACATCGCGCAGAATTAATGTACTGTGCCCTCAAATCTCCAGGGAGCCTTCAACAAGACTAACAGTCTTATTTTATACATATGTGGACAAATATCGGCGCAAACTACCTCTGGGCCGCCAAAGCCGATAATTTGGTACACATTCTTCAAAACAAGGGGTCAACTTATCCCTTCAGCTTACATGGAATATGCGGTCTTCTTTTTCCTTATTGCGATGTGGATATTAAAGGTCCACAATTTTATGCGGGAATTTTGTCCAGGGAGAGGTGGTAAAACTATGTGGAACAACATCAACACAACTGCTTGATCCGATTCTGCCCCACACCGCCTCCTAGCCCACGTGACCTACGACGTATAAGCAATTTCATCAGTCCGGGAATGCGCCCGGCGAGTTGCGGAATTCGTTGCCTTAATTCCAAGACATTCCAATACCGGTACAGTGTTAGCTTCGCCTGCTCGCCAGTGTGTATGCGGATGCTTCTCCTTCCAGAAAATGTTATGACCAAATTCTCTCCTCAGATAGAGAACATGCCTACTCCTGTACTCCGTTAGCTCTATTACGCACAATACCCTACAACATCGCCTATTGAAGAGCTAGTTTGCGCATTTCTGTAAGTGGTTTTTCTGTGTTTGTGTGTGTGTTCAGGACACGCGCAACGGAATGGACGCTTCTGTGTGTCCACTTTCGTGTGCGTGCCTTGATTCGCGTCGAAAACAACTGGCCGCATACCTACTGGCTTCGCTACAAATGGCGTCGACAGACAATAGTCTTGTGCCACCTCTGACACGCCACAGTCCCTCTTCTCCCCCCTCCTACCCCTCATTGTGTCCCCTACCCCTCTCACTCCTCCCTTGATGGAGGAGTGAGAGCGATGGAGGTTTTTCTTAATTCAAACTTTTCCGCCTTCGCCCTGCCTCGCGCTATCCGTTGGGACGTTTTATGACTGTGGGCTTAACGCGTAGCGTCTCTCTGTCACTATTTCTAAAGCGTTGATTTTTCACTTACTAAAGTAAAAACCTAGTCCAATGTTGATTCTTAATTGAATGAACGCTGCGGGTCACAGTCATGTACCTATAATATGCCTCAAATAGGCCTGAGGTTTCCTTTGCACGGTATAACGTTGACGTGCACGACCCCGTGCCACCCGCGCTAGAATCTCTGTTGGTGTTGCCTGCCCAATTGAATCGATTGAGTCGGTTTTGGCTAAACAGTTGAATTGAGTGACAGACAGACAGACTGTTTCGCGTCTACGCAGCCCAACAAAGACTACTATCGTCTTTAAAACTCTTTCGACAGCTTCAAGCGGCCGTCTTTCAGCGTGGCGCCCTGACAAGTATGGTGCCGCGCCAAGGGCAGCGGTGCCTTTCTCCTCGCTCTAGTTTTTGCTTCTGCCCCGTGCGCGAGTGCACGTCCAGCCCGGACAAGGTCGGGGCGACCCCGTTATCGGAGCAACACGCACTCACGCGCCCCGAATGCCCTCCCCGCGTTCGGCGCGGGCCTTGGTCGTGTCATTCAGCGTGGCCAGAGCAGTACGGACAAAACCGTGCACTGTGCTGTGGAACGCGTGCAAACCCTCGTCGGTTACCGAGAGCCGGCATTCAAGAAAGTACGCATTTCAGAAAACCCTGCGCCTCTAAAGGAAGACCACGCGGCTGTGCACTGCGTGCGTTTTAAGGTCAGCCTCTCGAAACGCCCAGCCGAATAGAAATCGCGGTTATGATGGCCGGCTGCTGACCCAAAAAACGCGGGTTCGATACCGGCCGCGGCTGTCGCATTTTGGAGGGAGGTAAACATTCCAGAGGCCCATGTACTCTGCGTTGTCACTTGCACGTCAAAGAATCCCAGGTCGGTCAAAATTTACGGAGCCCTCAACTCCGGCTTTTTTCTGCTTTCCATCTGTTTCAGTGTCTTTGCCCTACCCTCACGCACGAACTGCCGTACTCTCGACATGGGATGCATAAATTCATGTCATTTCCTTAACCGAACCACAATCGCCATCATGATCAGCGCTGAGAGGTCAAGACTACCAGCAGCGACGCAAGTGCTGAAGGCAGCGCTACTAAGGGTGTTCGCTCTCTGTCTTGCACAGCATGGCATGTGTTCTTAGCCGCGAAACTACTTAAGCTATTCTTTATGCCGTGGTTCGACCACGTCAAATTATGGTCAAAATATCATTGGGCGCCCACTTTTATGCACTGCGCGCGTAAGCCTTTTTTCTCTTGTGCTCATGCTCGCATACCACTACTACATAACAGCGAGCAAAGTACACCAAAGGGGTTGGAATGGCAAGTGAGGGTGACGAAGGGGGAAAGAAGTCGGGGAGAGGATAAAGCATGGAATAGCCTCGTACAATGTAGAACAGTAAGCAAGGGGTGGGAAAGGCAGTTGAAGGTGAGGAGGAGGAAAGGACAAGGGGAACGCGAGCACCTCCGCGGCTTTCTCAGTATTTGCACCATCAGCGCGTAGCTGTACCATCACGCAACATGCCGTCACACCTAGTCATGTGACATGGCCCCACCAATACTACGTAAAAGAACGTCACAGCCGGCAAGCCACGTGACAATATCTGTACAGAGATAGGAAACAGGTAGTCACATAAAATGTTCCCGCCAAAACCACGTAACAGCGCGTCACGGGACAAATCACAAGATTTCGTCCAGCTCCTAAAAGCCGGAAGAGGCTAGGATGACCCCCAGCTCAGCTGTTAGCCTAGCCTTGCACCGCTTCTGCGAGCTGCCCATATTTTCGCTATTTACTCCTGAAGGGTAAGTCTTAAGGAAAATTGAATAATCTTTACGTTATAATATTTCCTAAAAATTCCCTCATCCTTGTATTGGATAAATTTTGGGGCAGGCATCAACCCATCCGAAATCTCATTCGAGGGAAAAAGACGCTCGTGAACAGAGCCTCCTGCCGTTCCTTGTGCTTTAGGTTCAAGCGACTTTAGCGACTATAGGGACAACCAAGGAGGCCTATATAACGAAAAAGAGCTTAATTTGAAGGGTATTGTGCGCTCTTTATCACAAACTATAGCATTAAGCCTAAGACGCTCGTTTTCCAAGACACTCGTACCCAAACAATTCTGGTATAAATAGGTTAAAGCCATCGTAATGTCAGGTGTTCGCGGCGAAAATAGGCAGCCCGTAACGAGAAGCACTTGCCAGAAGAAGCCTCTGGAATGACACGTGTGAGTAATAATATTGATATTGTTGTTAGCAGCAAGAAGGAGAAGAAAAGAAATATGATCGTGAGAAATAACTGAAAGTATCGTCAGTTGCCTTAAAAATATAAATTTTGTAATATATGTGCTTGTGGCCAGCGCGGATGACGTAATCAACTGAAATCTGTCTTACATAAATTCTTATTCGACGCCTTTCAATTCGCAAGGACCCTATAGTTCAGAAAAAAAAACGATATCAGGGAATATTGGGATCGGATATTTATTTTTTTATATTTGCGATATTACTATAAAAGGCACCTAACGAGTCGCAAAAAAAAAGAGAAGCATTACAATAAAGACGGTGCGTTTGGTGCCTCAGAATTCTGGACAATCACCTTCCACTCACAAATATGCGAACTCAGAACCACGCAGACAGAGCGCTGCACGCAAATTGTGAGAAAGAGCGATCACTTGTCGATAGCAACCACACAACTACGACTGGAAAGAAATGTAATGAAAGTGAAAGCCGTCCGGCCGTGAATCGCTGTTGCCTTCACCGCGGGCCACGTGCACTCACGGCCCTCCTTATAAGAGCTGCCTCACCGCAGGCGCCGTGTTGAAAGTCAAGTGCGCGTTCGCGTCAATAGGGAGTCACGTACGACGTACTTCACGTATTCACCTTACCTGTTAGGTCGTGTACGCTCTGTCCGATAAATCACTTCGTACAGTTGCAGTGCAAGCATGCAGAAGTTTCGGTGCAGTGCCTTCGTATTCGGTGAGTACCCAGTTTATTGAAGCTCCCTGGGGGAGTGCTTGTTCTCGCCGGCTGAATTACACGGTGTTTTATTTGTATGTCCTGCTCGACGTTAGCCAGCATCGTTTACATTTTTCGCTAATAGGTGCTACCCCGATGATATGACTCTTTGCTTCTCCGTGCTTTCGCGAACATTCCTGGTGTATGTGTCATTCGATGAACAAAAGCCAAGGCGCTTGCTGCACTGAAAGCCACAACTAATTCGTAGTTTTAGTCATTCGATTTTTATTTTTTGACGCTCCAGCGAGGGATATCACGTGCGACGTGTGGCTGCTCAAAGGGAATGTCTACAGTCCCTCATTGATTTCCTGTTTTTTATGACAATAGAAAGTGGGCCATTTGAAGGTTGCAGTGACTTCGCTCGGAAGTCAGCAGAAATTTTCAAAACGGAATTTTCCGACCTTCGTGGCGAACGCCTGTGCGTGTGTAAGGAAGCCGGCAACACTGGTTACTGGCTTTCTGCAAGATTCACTTCAAAATGCTTGTTACGCTTTCTTACGAAACAGCCCTACCAGTTGTGTTTCAAATAGAATTGTGAGTAAGATCTTCTTTGCGTTTAAACAGGATAACTGAACCTGCGCGGGTATTTCTGGGTTTGCTGTTTCAGTTCTCTTGACAGTTATCACCGAGGAGGACGCCAGCAGTATAATGCCTGCTTTATGGTGTACAAGCACGCTAGTTTTCGTCAGTTAAAGGAACGTTCTTCTTATTTTCGCCACAACCGAAAAACATTTTAGAGCGGTAGACATTCCCTATAAGGTAGAGTTCGAGAACATCAGTATGAACAAGAAGAAGAAAAAAAAAGCGTCTCGCTGTCCTTCAGTTTCTGATGTGTTTTGGAGTTGGTGGCTCAGCACACAAAAAGTAAGAATTCATAGAGTAGTGCGCATTGTAGCAAAACGCAAGTGCTACGGCAGCCAGAGCTAGCTGGGGAGTGTCCATCGGGCTAGCTGGGGGGTGTCCGTCGTACCACAATTCCCTCATTAATTTTTTCGATTCTCATCTCTGGCTACTATTCACAACTACATCCTAAATGTGCGCTACTTGTTTCTGGGATCGCCAATCTTCCCATGAGCATGTCCGCTGATCATGTGGCACAGTGTTGGAACTCTGCAGTAACTTGTGCAACAATTACCGCACCGCCGTAGGCTGCAGTCTGCCTGCAGTCTGGAGAAAACTTCAGCGCGAAAAAGGCGACCCAACAAATGCTAACTGCCAAGTGGTTTTATTTGAAAAGAAAACGTGCGAATTATAAGCCAAGTACACCACATGTGCGGCCAAGCACACATCAGCAAGCGAAAGTCATGGCGCAAGTTGAGCACGCCTTGCGTTCTGTCAACTGACAGTAGCGCACCCAGGATATCTGTCACGGGGAGGGTTCAAATTTTCAGGAAGGGCATACGGTTACATAGTTGTTGCGTGTGTCTGGAAGGGAGTGCGTGAGAGCGGGCACCTTGCGCAATACGTCATTTCCTTGCTTCAGCTGGACGAATGGTAAAGCAAATGCAATGCCAAATAATAGTAACATCAATGATGATGATTATCTTTATGATTTGTTCGGCGTTTTGTAGAGACATCTTGCAAGAGCTTGTCAGGTCCATGAAGCCATTCAGCAAAGCAGTACACGTGGCCAATGAATGAAAAACTAAATAAATCAACGCACAGCACTGATAACATAGTTTCAAACAACGTTTTCAGGCACGTGCTTAGTTTGCGGCTCCCTAGAGTCACAAGGGTGCCGACATGCCGACCAGTTGGCGGTCGTGCGATGCTGTTCAGAAAAACTCTGCAGGTCAGCGTGTTCTAAATTATGAGAGCGGAACATATTATGTGTTACGTTTCCTTTTGCCTCGTGAAACTATCTGAAAGCCAAATGTTGGCCTATAGCTGCATGTGTACGAACGGCGTAGTCTGAATAGGTACATTAAATCTATGACAACAGTGCATAAGAAAACTCATACAATTAATGAAATAATTCGGTATATAGAAACAATGTGACTAGGGTTAAAAATGTAGAGAAATGGCGCGACACAGACTCAAAGACGATAAGAACTTCTTTATGCAAATATATAACACCTCACTGCAGAGCCGAGATAGATAGATAGATAGATAGATAGATAGATAGATAGATAGATAGATAGATAGATAGATAGATAGATAGATAGATAGATAGATAGATAGATAGATAGATAGATAGATAGATAACTTTATCGGATACCACGGGAAGATAGTGGGGTATTACCTCGGCCCCCCTGCAGGCCGCTCGCCCGTTGGGACAGGCAGGGAGTACCTGCTACCCGTATCATGGGCCCCTTGGATTGCCCGAAGTTGGCAGTCACAGTCCGTACTTGGCTGAATAAAAGTATTGTTTCGCGATGAACCTCGCCTTGAGTTCCCTGTGTATGCGGGGGCAGTCCCACATCATGTGCTCAAATGCTCACTTACAGCCACAGTCCGGGCAGTCAGGAGATATCCGCATATATACTGACACGCTAGCTGGGCAGGGGTAGACCCCTGTTTGTAGCAGTCTGAGGGCAATTTCTTGTCCTCTGGTGAGATGCGGATGGGGTGAAGGAAAGACTCTACGACCCAAACGATAATGGGAAGTTACTTCGTTGAACGCGGCTAGAACGTCCCGCGACACTCGATCAGCCGCATCACCATCCAGTGGACCGGTCCCGGAGGGGATGGAGCGGTCCAATGACCCAGGGACGTGAAGCCCTGTGCGGAAGGCAAGTCCTCTCGCCCGGGCATGGGCCAGTTCGCTGGAGTTGGTGATGCCGCCGATCGTGGAGCCCATATGGGCCGGGAACCAAGTAATCTCGTGCGGAGTGATGGTCCTACCTCTGAGAATCCTAGTAACAAGCGGGGAGACCCTGCCGTAGGCAAAGGCTCTAACCGCTGAACGGGGGTCGGAATGGATGTGAAAACGTGTGGAGTCCAGAAGGCCAAGTGTGACAGAAACCTGCTCGGCTATTGCCGGAGAAGCTGCCTTGACAGAGCATGCCGACAATAAAGTACCTTATTCAGTGAATGAGTAACTACCATTGTCTTGCTGTAGTAGAGCTTAGTTTCAAGCTTTTACTGAAGTCCGCTTATTTATTAGTATTACCAGACCAACAATAACGCTATTATATTAATATCCTTCGGACCCCTTTTCCCCGCATCGTGATTACGTACAGTAACAGGTTCCACCAATTTGTGGTACTCTTTCAGTTATCCTCTGTGGTAAATACTACAAGAATGTTGCTCACGAGATAGTGGCGCGAAAGGAGCCCCCACACCCAAAATTACTACCACGAGATCACATCTCACCAAAACATCGGTGTAATGATCTTCCGTATGTAAAGTTTCTAAGAGGGAAGTTTGGACAAGAGGACTCGTTTTAGCTTTACAATAGGTACAAAGTATCAATATATCGATAAATTTAACTAAGGGTCATCTCGTACGGTTTAAATCTGAAAATTAAGCTAACATCATGAAAAATACTTCCGAAAATCCTGTTTGTAGACTTGGAAAATTAGCAGGCCGTTGATGCGCATTATCATAAAATGGTTGGGAAAATTTAGGTGGGATCCCTTGAGTACCTCAGTCGTGCTGGCCGACGTTTTGACAGAAGGATTTGCATCAGTCAAAGCAGCTGCGTCGTGATAGCCATGTTTGTTTGTGCAGTTCGTGTGCATGCCTGCTGTCTTGACTTACTGCTGATATTGGTAACCTGAGCAAAAGAACTCAGAGAGAAGTAAATATTATACATTATTTAGGTCAGCAGCACGGGCACAAGAAAAACGCCTCGCTTCTTATGGTAGAAAGGGGGTTAGAGTCAGAGACAAAGTCTCATGAAACTTCACACGCGGGAAAAGCACGCAAATCGCGCTGGCGACAGACAATATAGCGGTGTCTATGATTGCATTACAAAAGACTGCATGTTGTAGACAAGTGGTGGTCGTACGTTCAAGCTCTTACGTAGACGATCGTGGCAGCGGTGAGTTTTGTAAGCATTTTAGAAGGTTTTGCTAATCACTGATGGAGTGGACGAACTCTAGGATTGCGCAAGTTAAGTCAGTTGGAACAACGAAGAGAATACGTGAGCCAGACATACGGGTTGACCAGTCCCATACTAATATTCGGAATAAATTTATTTTTATTTAATTAACGGTGCTCTCAATCGCTGATGGCATTATAACAGGAGGGGCAAAAGGACAATGCTAACAGCTGTAAATTATCGCATTCAAAATACAACTACATCAAACAAGCTTTAGTCCTTTAACAAGGCCTTGCTCACACAAAAAAGCACATGAGTACCGACACGAACTTAGGTTAGGACATATGCATGACTATATATAGCACAAATAACTTCAAGATAAAAGTGCCAAACATACCTGTAGGCTATAAATACGCTATATATACACGCTATAAATACAGCTTTTGTTCGCGCGGCCATATAGTTACACAAACTTCCGTACCACTAGAAGAGCGCGCAGAGGTGACATTTAGTTACGATATGTGATGCTAAAGCTTCTAAGAAAGGAAGAAGAAAAAAATAAAATAAGGAGTAACAAAAGAGATCACGCGAGAAGAACAATTTCAGGTTTATATCAAGATTATCAAGTATGAAGTATATCAAGTAATCTTGAAACCTTATATATATATATATATATATATATATATATATATATATATATATATATATATATATATATCAAGATTTAGTATGAGGTTCAGCACTCCCGCCTGTTTGTCTTTAACGGTAGCGTAATTTTCAGGTGTTTTCCCGTCATTGGTTGTGAAGAGAGAACAGAAAAAGTTGTCCAGAGAATTAGCACTATCTCTTTCAGAAGAGGGCGAGACCAAGGGATCACTCGACGATTTGGGTTTAAGGTAGTTCCAAAACTTGCTCGGAGAGCTTTTTAAGAGCTCTGTAAGTGTGTTGGAGCAGAAGTTTGAATTGGCGTCTTTTATTTCATTTTTCCCATCTCGAAAAGCGAAGGTAAGGTCACATCGGGTATTAGGCCTAGGTGAAAACTTCAGTTATTTTCTAATACGTTTAACTTTACACTTCGCCTGCGTGATATCACGTGAGATTCAATGATTGTGCTTCCTCGTTGTTTTAACCTTAGATTGTATGTACTTCGAAACGCAGTGTAAAGTGATCGTTTTGAATTTACGCCATAAAGTTTCGATGTCTGTTGACGGATGCACAGAAAGTTCTTCAAAGGCTGTGAATTCGAAATACAGGTAGTCGATTATGGCATTATCGTCTGCGCTAGTATAGTCGGTAAATCATGCGCTGGTGAGATGAAATTGTATTTTTTTTTGGCAGGTACGGTGAATAGAATAATTTTGTGATCGTATATACTATCGATCGATTCGAGTTCAGTCATGTCTACGGGGAAATGATAGCTCAAGAAAACTAAATCAATTGATAACGAAATGGTGAAGTGTGCGAAGAGCAAGATAATATAGTGTGGTAGAGCCCGAAAGTAGAAATCTGTATGATTAAGCACAAGTGAAAGAGCTAAACCAAACGAATAAAAATTTTAAACCAACAGCTATAAGCATATGCATGTTGTGGAAGCTGGGGTAAAACCACTCGGTCCAGAAGACAGCGCCCATAAGTTGTGGGGTCTGGTAATATTCGCCACGCTCTCGGAACACACGGACAGTCACGCCGTCGGGCAACCAAACGCGTGCACATTTATTACTGCTTTTACAAACGATGACATCGCCAGCCGAATCTAATACATCATAAGTGGTACGCTAAATAACCTTATACAATGCCAATACAATACATAAAACAACATACAACACACACACACACAGTACATGGAATGCGGCGTCGCCGACGTCCGACTCACCACGAAGGCCCATGCGCCCGACCCGCGTAATCGTGTACGCACGGACTCCGCCGTGTGGCGCCCGACCGCGCACGCTGCCGACACCGAAAGAGAGCCTTCCTTGTGTTACTTCTGCGCCGGATCAACATGTGGTTTGCGCTATTTCAGTTTATAGGTAGATGAGTGAATGCAATGCATTTGTAGATGCAGGAAAAAGCGACCTCAAGCCATATCGCGAATTCAAATTACAACGTCAACAAGGCCCTTGAACGTGTACGTTGGGCACTCCGTGCAAGGACGTAGGAGCAGTTACGGATTGTGGTTAGGTCGGCCCCAGGGAGGGGGGGGGGGGCGGTGTTACAACCCCCTCAACCCCCGTCGTGGCGCCACTGCAACTGATACTCGCTCCTGCGCGAACGCACTGATGTTTGCTTAACACAATGTGCGTCTTCCTTTTTCATGTATACAATGCCTACAGAAGGTTGCGTGCCATCGTGTCCCTGCTGCGGTCCGACACATATTCATTTATCAAACTCGCCCAGTAAAGCATCTTACAAATGAGGTTACCCGGCTGTCGTTCCATATCTTTTTGAGGACCACGCTCGCTGCGTACCTGACAGCCGTCGCAATGAAGTCAGTGAATATCACAGATGTTCGCCCTAGAGCCAGTGCCGTAAAACGTCGTCCTAGATTTTGTTACCTGGGGCCGCATTTACCGTCGGTTGCTTTTGGAACCAACGCTATTCGTATGAACTATGCGATGAACACTCCCGCTTTATTGTTCAGAACACACTGCTTCGACTCCTTTTTTTATCGTAATCCTATACTTCAGAAAAATATTTCTTGGTGTGAGTGAGTGAGTGAAACAACTTTATTGGGTCCACAATTGACGCAAGCAAACTCAAGGTCTTGGAGAGCTCCCTTGTTATTTTTGTTTTTGCTCCAGCGTATGTCTCTCTTCTTAATTTTTAAGTTCCTTCAAGTCTAAGCATTGGTCAAAGGGAAGTTTATTCAACTCATGACAAAGCACTGGTTTGCACTGTATCAGAGACTCTTATATATACATCGTCCAACCTGAACAACTCCGTAACACACTTGGTATAATATACAAAACACAAGATCAGAACATGCACCGTGTGGAAATAGTACATACAAAGTCCAATTCATGGCGTTACACTTTTCTACCCCGTGACATGTGGCACATAAGTGCAAATGTAAAATCTTGAATGAAAAGGTTGCGTTAGCGTCTTCTACACTACATATTCGGGGGAAAAAACAAGAAATAAAAGGGGGGGGGGAGGGGGAGAGGGAGGGAGGAGACCAGGAAAGGAAGTATTAATACGGGGTAACTGGGTAGGCTAACTCGTCATCCCGAATAAAGAAAAACCTGGTGTGCCTTCGGCGGAGGAACTTTTCCTCCCCACCTACTTCGAACTCCTTTGACAGGTGGCTCCACAGGAGCCGCGTGATCTTTTTGACGGCTGGGTACGCTGCCCTTACCTCTTTGCCGCAGCGAGGCATCTCCTTCTCCAGATCACGAACAAAGTCCAAGTGACTACTAATTTGGCAAACGCGCCTTTGTTGCGGTTGTGTTCCGGCGGTGCGCGAATGCCGAAGTATCTTGCCACAAGGCCCCAAACAGATTTAAGCGTTTCGCGATGCTGCTGCCATATTTCACAGGGTATTGGGGCAAGCCAAGCTGCCGTTGCGCAGCTTTTGTCCTGCCACCCTCCCGGCGCATGTAGATCACTCCACTCATGCGGCAGAATTACCTTCTGAACTGCCTCCCCTAATTACCATAAATAACCTGATTGCCTAGTTTGTATGCAAGCTTCGTCCTGTTAAATAGTGTAGTCAGAGCAGTCTGAACATCACATGTGACGCATCATCATGTAAATATTACCTACAATTTTGTCTTATTCTAGTGAAGAACTAGGTATGAATGATTTCACGTTTCTCATGTTTACGGAGCCTCTGATATATGAGAACCATTCTTGAGTAGCTTCATGTCCGTGCATGCTGTTTGCACCGCGTGACTTGTAATTATTTCGCAACGTTTTCCAGCTATTGACTGCAATAGGTCAGTTTGAAAATTGTACAAATCCATGTTACTGTAAACAGAATGTTAGCTCGGAACCTTCACCTAACTTCCTCTGAACCTACATGAGAGTGTGAAACTATGCTTTCTTTGACGCGACCTATGTATAAGCAATATTTTACGATTTGTCCAGTAGTGAAAGTAAGGTTAACTTAATGTTTGTTCTTTTTTTATTAATCATATACGAGATCCACAGGGAATCCGAATGGCGATTCTCTGAGATAAAAGAGATTTTTTGCGCTGGTGATACGGCAATCACAAATTGCACAACCTACATAGATGACTTAATACACTGCACTAAAATATAGCGCACATTTAAGCAGGCCCTGATTACACGTCCTGGTTTTTATCGTTTATAACGGTGGCTAACTTTTCAGGAGCAGCGTAATAAACCCGAACAATGCAAGCACAAGAGCAAAGTAAGCAACGTTATATGTTCTTGTATATTCCATCTCTGCGTTTCTTGAGTTAAAGGTGGAAACAGGGGGGACACCAACCAAATTATAATCATTTAAAAGTAAAATTTACTTCTAAACATTAAAAAACCCGACGTTTCGGGTTCCACTCGGACCCTTCTTCAGGGGTGACTGGAGGGCACCAGACAGCAGCAGTGCTTATAAGGCCTTCTTTCTTCTCTCTTCCTTCCTTTCTCACTTTCTCTTTTTTTCGGTTCTTCAAGCCGAGGGGGGTCATGCTAATGTTGAATCAGGTGCCGGAGTCCGCTAAAATAGACACTTGGCATTGCACCTGCAGACCGGTTCACGTTTGCAGGTGTCGCCTGATATTGAAAAATTGAAGCATCATTTGCCTCGGGGTTCTCAAGGTTTTATACGTACGGAACTACAATACTTTGCACTTTTGGTAGCAGTCTACTTCTGTAAAGTATAAATTAGAGCGACAAAAAATAATAACTTCCTCTGCATGGCCAGAGGGAAGAGATAGCGGCGGCCTCGGTAAGAACAACAGATACTGACTCCGCTGAGGAAACGGCGATAGCCCTGGCAGCCGCGAGAGGCAAAGGCAATGATGATTGTATCACCATTATTAAGGATTCGCAAACATCGTGCCGGAACTACCAAACGGGCCGCATTTCAAAACAAGCATTAGATATTTTGAAAAAGCACGCAACAATTCAAGATATGTACATTGTCTGGGCACCTGGACACGAATCTCTGGTGGGTAATTTAGCGGCTGGCGCCGCTGCCCGAGACCACATTTTCCGGGCTATCCCACCAGATTCTCATTCCCTCGTCGACCCTGGTGCAAGCATCCCCAAAAGATACACAAACATCCTAAGCCACTACAAATTGGGGAGGATTTGATTGATTGATTTGTGGGGTTTAACGTCCCAAAACCAGCTCTGATTATGAGAGACGCCGTAGTGGAGGTCTCCGGAAATTTCGACCACCTGGGGTTCTTTCACGTGCACTGACATCGCACAGCACACGGGCCTCAACATTTCACCTCCATCGAAATGCAGCCGCCGCGGCCGGGATTCGATCCCGCGACCTTCGGATCGGCAGGCCGAGTGCCATAACCACTAGACCACCGTGGCGGGGTAAATTGGGGAGGAGGACTTACCCAATCATGCACCCCAAACTCACCAGAGAGGAGACGGTGTTGTTCCGGAAACACCAGACCATACATTCCCTCATGGAACACTCCTGCGCTCCACATATCCCTCGAGCTACCGACGTAACTGTACCTTCTGCTCTGCAGCAAATACCCTATATCATATGGTGTGGGAATGCGCAGCTAACACGTCGATATCACCTGTCACTGCACCAAACATCGAGCAGTCGGAAGCCCAACTGAGAAGCACAAGGCTCCAAGACAAGCGAAGACTGGTGAACAGGGCCAAGCTATCAGCCCAGGCTCACGGCATCCTGGACTAGGGACGCCGCCCACCTTGGACGAGTCTGCCGTCGGCTCTTTATTTCAAATAAAGTTTATTCCTCCTCCTCCTCTGCATCCACTCCATTTTTTATCTATTGAAAGCAAGGAGTACTTGTATTTCGACCAAATAATGTTTCTTGGCAAACGTTGTTCTTGGCGAGCACGCATGAACCGGTTCCACTGTACCTGCACGTGTCCTGTTTCGAGAAGGCTTTGCCATAGTAGATTGGTGTACGCAGGCCACAAGGTTTTGTTCCTGACTGGGAAACAGGGTTTACCCTTGGCTTACCTAATGCAATTTTCAGAATGTCCACTGGCGACACTGCAGTCGTACGACACGATGTCCTTAACAGTGTTGTGCTCATATGAGTCTCTTATTAATATGTGTGCTGCAATAGCAAACCGTTTATTAAAAAAAAGATTACCAGGTACCATGAGGTCCTACAGTACCATTTCATTTTTATTACTGACCTACACAGTCTCACCAGAGGAAGAATGACGGGCAGCATGCTGAACCACCGCGAACCATGATAAACATCACTCGAGAGGCGATAAATTCAAATTCGGGATTTGTACGAACGCTCTCGTGATAGTCTTGACTGGTCTTGTGTCTTCAATATGCGTTCGAATATGCCACACGGTTAATTTTCCAAACGCTGGAGTCAATGCAACCTTTTCGCATCTCTGTAATAAAGAAAAATAAAGGTGTATAGTCTAGTCGTCGAAAAAAAAACACAGTTCTCGTCGCATGATGGGCGAGCGGATGTGAGCGCCAGCGCTGCTAACAAATTTTGATCCGTCCTCATGTAGCTTCTTCCGTCAATGCATAAAGGGCGTCACTAGTTTCAGAACATTCGTCCGAAGTGCTTCAATACGCATAAGGTCTACCAGAGCGCGCTGGAGGGCATTAGGGGTTTCTGCACGCAACCTACCGCGCACAAACACACAAATCTCCTAGGCTTATACATTTTCGCTGTGACACATACAATAATTCCCTCTTACATAAGCAAAATCAGATAGCAGAATGTTCACGTTCACTGAATATTTACAATCTCTTCGTAAAGTGAACTCCGACAAAAAAATCACGTGCAGTCAGAGCCCGCTTCAGTAATTTGATTCGTGAGTTCATTTCCCAGACAAGAGTGTACAAGCTGAAGAAGCTGTTCTCTCATTAACGGAAACGCGTGATAGCCGCCTCTTAAACACTGACTGAATAATATTTCAACACAAATTGCTTTAGATATGCATTTTTCCCTCTACCAATAAAAGAACAGTATTAATTAAAGCCTGCACTTTGTAACGAATCATACGCCAGGTGGTCAAAATTACCGTAGCTCTCCACAAGCTGCATTCATCTTCTATCTCTTTCATTTCCTCCCCCCCCCCCCCCTGCGGACGCTTAGCCGTGCTCCCGACACGGACTGCAGAAATTAGCGTCTTTCCTTAACCGAACCACAATCATCGTCTTCGAATCATCCTAAAAAATTTTGCGATTGTGACTGAAGAGGAACCGCTCAATTCACAAATTGCCCGAACTTGCATATATAGCCATTAAGTAGTGTATATGTAGAGTGCATATGTGTTTCTGTTTCAATGTATTTATATTTGGTTATGCTACGTGGTAGTATTGCCCCAACTTACTATTTGATTGTATAATTATATGATGATATTTGATTATAGTTGTGTTGCCTGAAGTATTAACTTAAACAATGCAGATAACCATGCACAAAAGCTTACTCATAGTTCGATGTTTCGCCTGCACCCATTTGTTTATGTGATGATGTAGTGAAAACAGTGTTGTAAAAACTGCATTTCTGTATGCGCTATCATGCATATGTAATGGTGTATCCACAGTGAATACAGTGTTGTCATAATGACATTTCTGTATGTGCTATCATGCATTTGGTTAATGCACTGTCATCCTATATCTTAATGAAATATATTAACTCTTCTCGTTTCCTTTCCTTAATGAGAGTTTTCTTTGATGTTATGATTTCTTATAGATTCTTGATTCTTGTGCTTTTTTTTATTTAGGCGTGAGGCTAGGCCTCCAGGGAAGCGGTGAGCAAATCTCTCGGTAATTTCGCAAGGACTTCCAAAATAATGTGTTAATAGTCCTGGCGCGGCTTATACATCAAGAAAATGCAGTATAATGCGAAAAACCAAGGGTTTCTTTTCTTTGGTTTGCGAATTTAACAGAACATATATAGCCAAATCCGGTCGTTGATTACATTATACAATCTGCCCACACGGATTATCTGAACTGGGGATCATCGTCAGCGGAGCTGTGAACGGCCCCCTAAACACCACCATCAAGTGCGACTCACGCGTGGAGCGCTTCGCCATGGCACGGTTCTTATTTTTTTGGCAAAGGCAACGACCGTGACGTTGAATTTCGCCGTGTTATTGTCGTAGTGTATCGCTACTGAAGAACCAAAAACGTGACCTGTTGACGGCGAATCCCAGAGTGCCGAACTATATTGACCTAGAAAAGGTCGCTTTAACCGAACGCATGCGCAAGGAGTGCGGCCGCCTGCACCACGCGACCTGCCTGTTAGCGCGCGCTGGCTTGGGCGGCTCGGGAAGCGTGAAACATGCAAGTAAACACTGCTTTTTTTAGAAAAAGCTGTAAAAAGCTGGGGTATAGTGCCTAGCATATTTATAGGCACTGTACTGGGGGTCTGAAAATTACGCGAGTAGGTACGACGCCACATAATCGTAATGTTCTTTTCAAACAGGCTTGCTGGCCTTCCTCTTGCTGTCGTCGTCAATGTGCCGGGCTGCCAAGTTGGGCTGCGACCGAGACGCCCTGGAGAAATGCAGCGCCAGCCTGTTCTTCTTCGCAAGCGGCACTCACATACCTGTCAGCCGCGAAAACCTCTTAGAGACTTGCAAGTGCGTCACACAGTACACTGTCTATGTGTTTCTTTTTACGCGGGCAACAATATAAGTATCTACGCAAGTCTCTTACCTACTATCTAAAGTGCAGAAGTATCATGTTCAGGGCAAAACAATTCCTTAGTAAGTGGCTTACTACTAATGATGGCCTCACTGTTCCGCGCTTGATGGCTTCAAGTATGGTCCGTAAATTAGCTCATTTTTACGCTTCCTACCACTGGCCCCACTTGAGTGCACTTCCCTTCGGCTTTTCTTTTTCTTCGTTAGTGTAAACACGTGACCTGCAGAAAAAAACGTGGTCATGCATGCAAGCACGTTGCCCCACACCACGGATTACGACGCCAGCGCAGCACAGAGCAGTATGCGCGGCGAAAACCCAACAAAACGGAAAGTGTTTGCAAACAACGGTCACCGATCTTGCCCCTGCTCAATTGCCCTTTAAGCGTACTATAGCATATGTACCGTGATAGTTGAAGGAACGTTCTGTTAACCAGGGTAACGAGGCGAAATGATCCACTTGTTCCAGTTCGGTCATACAAAGGTCGATTAGCTTGCGTGTTCGTCTCTCCCAAGAAATCGTGTTAAGGATTGCTCTACGGGCGCCAAATTGTAAAGCTTTTTCAAATTCCTAGTGAGCTCATCCGTTATTAGCAAGGACATGCGCGCCACGCCCACATCGTCTAATTGTACATCGTCTTGTACATCGTCTAATTCGACAAAAGCCTCGAAAGTCACCGATTCCATAATGACCACTTAGTAAAATTACGTCGAATATGAGGAAATTAATTATTCTCATACGGCAGCTTGCCCACAGTTAATATTTCGCTACTTGTCGGCGATTGTTTGTCCTGTGCTAAAAAAAGCCTGCCTTAAACGCGGTCTAAAAAGACGATAAAATTCTTAATGGTATCATTGCGTGCACGCATTAAACGACGTAATAATATGCCGAGTAACAGCTGCGTTCTTGCTGAAAAGCCGCGAAGTGCCACAATCCAATCGGAACGTAAGACTGGCACCTGTCGAGTATTTTGGCCGCGGTTAATTACTCGCAGCTAATGGCAAACAAGGAAATTTTTTTGCGTGTAACTTGCACATTGAGTGGTGTTTCGATGCCATCTAACCGTCTGTTCGCATTACGACATCGTTGCCCGGACGCTTTTTTGCCGCCCTGGTCAAACTGCTCCAAGCGTTGCAAGAAAGCGCACAACGAAGAGCGATCCATCAGGGGGCACAGGCAGTGTTCCTATCCCTCGCTTTACATCAGCGAACATAGCCTAACAGATCCTACTCAATTTTGCGTGCTTATTAAGTCATGTTAACTCGGTTAGTAAGTCGTGTCAGACCAGGCAGTGTTGTATTCAAATCTCCCCCAGCTCTCAAGAATAAGGGATTTCTTTTCTACGAGCAGAGCATCTCATTAGGCTCTGCAGAAATTGTTCATGATTCCTACGCGTGCATTCGTTGATGGTGACGCACGTTTGACATCAGTTAAAATGGAATGTGAAGACAACATTATATATGTACCATTTCTGGCCCTATAGGGGCGTGTCGTGCTCTCAGCCCCTTGTTTATGTTCATCTCTCTAGTTACGATGCTTTCCTCGTGGCTGTCGTGGTAATCACACGATAAGTACTTTCCATGCTTTAATTTTCACGATATTCACGGTATGCTTCGAGCAGCCATGTATTGCACATTAGGTTCTTAAGAACAAATGACAATGCTAGAAATTGACGCAGCGTGGTTTAAGAAAAATAAATAAGAAAACGTTGTTACCTCTTGATGTTATATGTTCTTACCAATAATGTTTCTCAACAGTGTTTAAACCTGCTCACCCTAACTCGACAACGGGCAGCCTGGAAAGCTTGTGAATAAATGTAGCACCCCCGAACCCTCTAACAGAAGAGTTGAGAAACACGATGTGACGAAGTGCCATACTGTACTAGGTGTGATATACTGCGCGAGGTATTGTGCGTTCTGTTTTTTACCGGTGTAATCTACTCTGTTCCTTCAATGTTTGCTGTTCTAACCTGTTGCCAGTATACTTACCTTACGTTTTTTTTTAATCGAGCGTCCCGTTAGCCTTCATTGACTTCGTAGAACTAAAGTGCTCCTAATGATTGACAAACTGAAACTGGAACTTAAACCTGAAGTCAAACTCCTCATAACGCACATGTGCACATTGCAGTGCCTTTTTTACAGCGCAAGCTATTATGAGATCACAGCAAGGGTCGTTCATAGCGCCGTAGTTGTCCGCCACCACCGCCGCCGCCGGTGTTGGTAACCACTATCGCGCAAATTTTAGAAAAAATACCGAGGACCGAGGAGGACTCGAACCCACAACCTCTGCGTAGCAGTCGAGCATTGTACCACTGAGCTACAACTGTGGTTGAGAACGCGTCGCTAAAAGACCTAAACAGGTGTAATGTCTACCGAGGAATCGCATTAACAAACGTAATGTTACGTGGCAGAATAATAACACGCCACTACACGTCGCGGAAAATGGATCGCATAAAGAATTCGAGGAATCATTTGAAAGAACACAGGGCTGCACGCTTTGTAGCTCTTAACCCATTACGGAGGCAATGGTAACTATGGCGTAGTGGGTACTTCCTTACTTGGCAAAATGATAACAATTATGGCGCAGGGGATACCTACCAATTCTACTTTCACTAGTTTCCTCAAGCGTTTAAAATGGCCTCTAAGAAGGTTGCTCCTCCAGCTTACGCTGTCACTGTCCTGTGGTTCCGCGCAGGCCTGTCTATTTTGTGTGATAAAGTGGCGAAAACTGCGTTTCACAAGTACTCCTGCCGTTCACGTCTGCACCGCCCCTCATTTCTGTCAAAAGTACGCGGTCCTGACCGTTGCCTAAACTTTTGCAGGTCCGACGAGAACGACATCAAGTGCCTCCAGGACTACATCAAGAATTGTCTCGGCGGCATCTCCAAGGGAATGGTGCAGCTCATATTCGATGGCATCACTGCGGTCACTCAAGAGAAGTGCACCGTCGGACACCCCCAGCACGCTAGTGAGTGGGAAGACGTTCCCTTTATGTCCTCGGCGCACAAAGCCCCAACCTTTCACGCTTTTTCCCTATGAGGGCGAAGATCGACTGTAGCGGGGCAATATTCACAAGGTTTTCATTTCGTGGGCACTATACTATAAACAGAAAACTGAATACTATTCCGTATTTGCCCTCCTTGATTGGTCAATTTGGCCTCTCGGGCAGGCGCCACACATAAGAGGTTCGGGATCACTCAGCGATCGGTAAAACATAATGGACCAGTCATGATAGCAAACAGCCGATTAGTATTTCGTATTCCATAGTACAATATAAGCCCATGTAAGTTGTAACTTACTATTTATCTTTTTAATTTTTTTGCCGCTGGCCAGCTGGCTGCTCTAGTAATATTAGCAGCGTATGTATTGCCTGAAAAATATTCTTACGGGAATTTTTATCGGCAGACGTATTTGTGAACACGGGCCATGATATCGCATCATGAGGTACTAGAATGGTCTTCGTCACAGCCTTACATAATGTGTTCTTTAAAATTAGGTAATGCACAACGCGCTGCTACGAGGCAGCATTACGCGGGCTCAAAAAACATCACCACCGCGCCTAAATTGCTCAAGCACATGCGAGAGTATGTGCAGTGATGTACCCTATTCAGAACAAGAATATAGGCTCACTGCGGCATGGAGGCTTCCGGTGATAAACATATCACAATAAAACGGTCTTTTCATCGTCACACGACCATGTAAGACATTGCACTAAATTTACTAAATTCTACTACGCACAAAATGTGAGTATCCCCAATGATTTTAAGTTCCATGTCGTAATAACGTAGTCATTTGATAGAGTGAGACAAAAAAAACATCCTTAGTAACGCCGGGAAATCCTGCTCCAAAATCATGAACCCTTAACTTGCAGTTTTCTTTTGCCGGTAGAGCGTCAAACGCACTGGCGCTTTTATGAATGAATGTTATCTCTCTACGAATAAGTGCAGGGATGCTCTCTAGCTACTTGTGCGACGTGTATGTTTAATAAGGCGCAGAACATTTTTGTGCACTCGCTTGATCGCACAGAGTCGAAGAAGTGCGCATTGTTATTATGCTATAGTTTTTACCTTGGTATTTAACTTACGTTACAACAGTGTACTTGATCATTGAAGCCGCTTTGACAAGCTGCCAGGATTCCCCTGTAACATCATTTTGGCCAAAGTCTCGCATTTTTTAACAGCTATGAAGACATGGTGAGCTTGCTACAATCATTACATCATCAGCCTGTCTACGCCCACTGCAGGCCAAGGGCAGCTACAATACTTCCCCATTTAATCCGGTCATATGCCAACTCCGGCCATATTACCCCGGCGGATTTCTTGTGTTCGTTCACCCACCTGACTGTCTCCCGCTCCCTGCCACGCTCAAATGAAAGAGGACAGATCAAATGAATGAGCGAAATGCAAATGAATTAGCCGGCTACAGTATTAGAACACAACAGGTATGTTTTTTTTTCATTGATGATGTGGTTTGCGCTGTGCTCACAGAAAGGATAGAGGACGAAAAAGAGATAGCGGAGTCCACGTACGAGGTTCATGAAGCATTATAGAGAGGACAACAGCGACTACAGCAAAAAATCTATTCCAGCACGCACTTCAAACTGTCGTTCATTGATTGGACTTATCAAGGATGTGGGCCAGAATGAATCACTGGTCACCGACCGAGTCTGAAACATGTCAGATACTTCCATTATACTAGGGCAGTGACCCCGTTTGATTCGATTCTGCGTCTGACGAAAATAACTTTCGTCTAGCATTTCATTAAATATGTATCCTGCTTGAAAGAGAACATAGCAGTCTACTTCACTTTCATTCCTCTCATATGCGCGTATCTTCAGTAACGGATCTTAATGCCTTTCTATGTGGCAGGTTCACGAGAACGGCATTTGAGCACATATTTGACACTGACGCTCGCTTATTTGGCTTGGCCGAAATGAAATAACGTCGCTGAACATGTGTGACATAATAATTTCAGATAATTGCTCCACATTCGTTCAGTGACCGTGTTCTAACTATTTCATTTAATACTTGACCAGAATAACTATCGTCGAACCGCTGACGAAGAACAGTACCCCCTTGAAAAAAGAACAACGTCACAGTCAATTCTTACTGTCCTTCTCCCTACCGACGTGTGTGTGTGTCTGTGTGTGTGTCTGTACAGTACCGGTCCACTGTTAAAAGGTACGCTTGTGTTTCCGCCTCTCCTGTTGATGGCGCCTTAATCGCAAGTAGCTGCGCAAATAATGTCCGTCAGTGGTACAGATGTCTCGAAGGGATTCACAACTTCCAACGACTACTTATGTGCCCCGAACTATATGTAACAGAAAGTTTGAAAAAAAATGCGGACGTGGCCTGTGTGCAAGTGTCCTCTTTAACGTTTGTTCTCCTCTCTGTACAGTGCTCACCGAACCAAACGCCACAATAACAGGGCCAAGTGACACAAATAGTACACTTGCCAGTAAAGCAACACATCTCTTCTTTGAGAAAGGTCAGGCTCTGACCGAAACGCCGACGAATAAATGAAATATTATTGAAGCGCTACGTCTCATACCATACTTACGTTCATGCCGCAGCCAAAGCTACCTACTTCGCCAAACTATATATATATATATATATATATATATATATATATATATATATATATATATATATATATATATATATAGGAAGCTCTGTCGAATAAATGAAGTTCCTGTTCATCAAAAAACTGAGAACTTGACAAGCCTGCTATTGACCCGCTCTATGAACATTCCACGCAGTCACTCGCACAGATCCTTTTGTCACCTCAGTGAGTTTTAGGCCCTCTAGCTGTGCACTACACAAAACATACGTGCGGCGGACTTTCTGTTTACATGTTTAAAGAGTGTAGGCCAACTCGACAGATTTGGCTTTATCTCCGTCGTCACCATCACTCACCTCAATGCGGGTTTATACACACGTGAAATATCTTTGGACGACAATTAGGCATCATAGTCAGAAAGACAATGCCCAGCTTTTCTTTCTGTTTTCTTTTTCACTGTATCTTGCACTTCTTTCTACTCGTCTTTCTCTCCCCAAACTCCCTCCCCACGCAGCGTAGCATGCCAGCGATATTTCAACACCGGCTAAATTCTCTGCCTTTCAATAAAGAGCTCTCTCTCTCTCTTCGAAATCAATAATACAGAACTTTTCATTTTCTCTCACTCCTTCCTCGACTTAGCTTTCAAAATATTCATGGCTGTCTTGATATTACCTTGAGCGCGATTGCGCCGCCATTTCTGCACCGTACTTGGCTGATATTGTCCTCATTGTTTCAGCTGCCACTTTCCCACAGCATCCCAATTACTTACAAGCAAATGCGCAGTTCATAGCAGGAAGGACGTTGGAGAGCGGTAGTGCCTCACATTTACAGCTTATAACTTCGGATGTCGTCGCGTCTTGTCGCCGCATAACATCTGGAGTGCGCAAAATTCTGTCCCACATTTTTATTTTTACATTTACGAACTTTGGAAAAGGACCTTAACGCCGCAGTACAGGGAATTGAACAAGAAAGAAACAGTAAGGCTACTACCACGCCTGCGAAATCTGAGTAAGCAGCGGACCAGAGGTAAGGGCATCATGTAGCAGCGAGCTGAGGTCAATGATGTGAGTAGAATGTCAACGGCAACGGTGTGTCCGCTTTTCCCTTCTGCGCAACCGGAGGCATTTCTTTCTCCGCTTCATTCTTCCTTTCTTTCCATTCCTTTCGTTTCTTCCTTCCCTCTTTCTTTTTTGCTTCCTTTATCTGAGTCTATTTAGCTCGTCGCATAATCGCTGTGGTGTAGCTGTGGGCTGAAGGCAACAGCATGGGTGTGTGTGAGTGTCCAGGCAGAGGAAAATGGTGCGGGTGAAGGGCAACAGCGGGTGCTCTTGTCCTTTACCCTTCACAGCTGGCATCGGGCCCGGCTTATATGGCGGGAACATAAATTGTTCCTCTGTTAAGAACAGTAGCCGGCATTCGTGTGCCGCACCCTATTCGTCTGATTCTTATTGTTACCATTCCGCATCCTCGCAGACTACCTCAAGTACGTGGTGTGCATGAACACCATTGGGCCGAAAATCCACCTGTGCAACAGAAACATCACTGCCATCCTAGAGAGGAGCTCCGAGGTCGCCGAACAGAAGCACAAGATTGGCTATGCTTGCTGGTGAGTATTATTGCGCCTTCATCAAAACGAGAGCCTTTACTTAAGAGGTCTATATTCAAAAAGTAAAGGGCGGCTTGTGCATATTTGCATACTGGGGAGTCAAGAGAAAGTTCAACTTCCTAAACACGCGCACTTGTTTTTCTTTTATTTCAAGGGGTCATTTATGCACCGTGAGTGACTGATATTATCCTCATTGTTTCAGCTGTCACTTTGCCACAGCACTCCAAATGCTTTTGTAAGCAAATGCGCAGTTCATAGCAGGAAGGACGTTGGAGAGCGGTAGTGCCTCACATTTACAGCTTATAACTTCAGATGTGTTCGCATCGTGTCGCCGCATAACATCTGGAGTGCGCAAACTTCTGTCCCACATTATTATTTTTACATTTACGAACTTTGGAAAAGGACATTAACGCCGCAGTACAGGGAATTAAACAAGAAAGAAACAGTAAGGCTACTACCACGCCTGCGAAATCTGAGTAAGCAGCGGACCAGAGGTAAGGGCATCATGTAGCAGCGAGCTGAGGTCAATGATGTGAGTAGTATGTCAACGGCAACGGTGAGTCCGCTTTTCCCTTCTGCGCAACCGGAGACATTTCCTTCTCCGCTTCATTCTTCCTTTCTTTACATTCCTTTCGTTTCTTCCTTCCCTCTTTCTTTTTTGCTTCCTTTATCTCATTCTATTTAGCTCGTCGCATAATCGCTGTGGTATAGCTGTGGGCAGAAGGCGAGAGCATGGGTGTGTGTGAGTGTCCAGGCAGAGGAAAATTGTGCGTGTGAAGGGCAACAGCGGGTGCTCTGGTCCCTTACCCTTCACAACTGGCATGGGGCACGGCTTATATGGCGGGAACACAAATTGTTCCTCTGTTAAGAACAGTAGCCGGCATTCGTGTGCCGCACCCTATTCGTCTGATTTTTATTGTTACCATTCCGCATCCTCGCAGACTACCTCAAGTACGTGGTGTGCATGAACACCATTGGGCCGAAAATCCACCTGTGCAACAGAAACATCACTGCCATCCTAGAGAGGAGCTCCGAGGTCGCCGAACAGAAGCACAAGATTGGCTATGCTTGCTGGTGAGTAGTTATTGCGCCTTCATCAAAACGAGAGCCTTTACTTAAGAGGTCTATATTCAAAAAGTAAAGGGCGGCTTGTTCGTATTTGCATATTGGGGAGTCAACAGAAAGTCCAACTTCCTAAACACGCGCACTTGTTTTTCTTTTATTTCAAGGGGCCTCCTTTTACACTCTCTTGTTACGCGATTTTCGCTCAGTGCAGACGGTGTTTAACTTAGGCTGCACTTCGCTCACAGTGCTGACAACTCTAGAAACTTTGCGCATCATACGCGTAGTTTCAGTGCCTTCCAGATTGCACGGGAGCATGAGTGATAATAGCAGAATGTACTGTGACGTATGTATAAACGATGACGCATCTCACCGCCTACCACTTTTTACCATCCACGACCGATGTTCGCCGCCGTCATGGTACAGTGAGACCAACGTTTCTTGGCAGGGCATAGATTCGCCTCATAAAATGTTCCGCCTTTAACGGTTTGTAATGTGCATTCTTCTTCGTCACGGCCATGTGAGAATCTGCTGCGCTGTATAATAAATGTAACTGAAGGCACTGTAGTTTTCGCTTAAGTTCAGTAAATGTTTAGTTAAAGGAAAACGCAGAAAACAATATCCGAAAAAACGAATGCTACCACCTCACGAGAAGTGTGTGGTCAGCTTCTGAAATTCATCGAACCCTGTGCCTACTTCATAGTCTCGCAATATTCTATAGAGAGCTGATGAGAAAATGACGTAGTGGCGTGGAAATGGCGACCTAATTACATCTCATGAACAGCGGTGTGCCAACGGCCGCATTCAGACCGATCAATTTTTTCAAGCGAACCAATAAACGTGAGCTCATTGGTGGCCGAAGATTGCGGTCCTCACGGATAATTTCGCACTTTTCCGGCTCTCCTCTGCCTACACTGTTGTGAATAAAAGTAGAGGTGTCACAAATAATGAGAAAGTGAGTAGCAAGAATGATCAACCATCAATCCAGAGACGAAAGAATCTCAATTGCAGGAGCCTTTCCGAACCGCTATTTTAAAAAAAAAAAGAGCTGTTTTGCGCTCTTTGTGACGGGCGTCAAGACATGGGCATCCAACGCTAAAGCAGAAACGAAACAACATTCAATTCATTGAGTCTACTGTTCGGCACCGAAGCCCTCATAATTAAGAGCGCCGTTGTGAATTGTTGTTGTGAACTCGCAATCAGCCAGCGGTGATCTTCTATACAAATAGATCAAAGAAACAGGTGCAGACTAATGACAGATGTTGAGAAATTAACACAGTTACACAGGAAAGTAAAGAGAGGCGGCACTAAACCAAATCCACCACAGGGAACATTTACTAATCAGAATATTTTTTGGTACGTGGATGCGACGGATACTTTGTCGGCCAACTCTCGTATCATTTAAGCGGCCTTGAACGATTTTGCTGAATTCACAAACGGCGCTAAAACTGGTGCAAAGGATAGTGCGACCCTAGTACGTATACCTCGTGATGTATGGCGCAGGAAGTAACGAACCACCTGTTACCACATGGTTTTATGGAATACTTTATGCCAATCAATCCCAAGTGGCAGTTCTGTATTAACGAAGTGAAGAACCTTACTTGTTTTACTACCATGGGGAATCACATATGCGAATTTCAGGTCTACACGTCCACTAGGTATGGACACTTGCTATGTTTTTTACGACACTGCAGACACCCAAACTTCCAGTATTTACTTCGGTCTAATGTTATGGCTAATCTTGAACGTTCCCATTAATAATAAGGGATAATCAATTGATTCGAAAGAAAACCCTAAATGTTTGGGCAGGAAATGCATCACATGCAAAACCAGGAAATGGCCGAATTGCAGGAACATTCGCCAGAACGACGCCAGAAAACAGAGGAAATAGAAAATATAAAAGATGCACACACACACACACACACACACACACACACGCACACACACACACACACACGGACAGGATGAAAATGTTCAAGCTCAGCACAGTGCTTCTACAGTAAATTATCCTTGATGGTGGCCTCGAGCGGATTTCCGGCGCATGTGCTGCTCATGCCCTGAGTATTGCTTTTTACATGAACTTCCTGCTTTGCGAAGGAATTTAAGTTGCGATCTTTTTCCTTAATAAGCTAAAGCTACGTTCATGTAAAACATTTGTGTACTTCCCTGCCCATCCCCAAGACGGACTTGACATATTACTTCACATTTTATATACAATTATGCAGAAATTCTTCGCAATTTTGTCTTAAGTACCGGAGTAACAAATTACAATGGTACGCAATTATAGCGAAAGACATAACAATATCAAACTACCGCTTCTACCCAATATCCCTCCCCCTACTCGTTGGTATTCCAACACGCCCCCTAGCTTCAATTCTTGCGGGAACGCTTGGGAACATATGTTATTCCTTGTTGCAGGCCCACATATGCAATATGAAAGTTGAGCTGTGATGGTCAGGCCGACAGTACGCACTCCCTTGAGTAATGTGAAAAGTCACATACAAACTGTGTTGCAGACGCGCAGTGCTTAACAAGCACAAGCGGGCCGAAGAATATCCCTTCGATGCGGCAGTTGCATTTATTATTGCCTCTTAAGTTGCGCGTAAAAACGCGTTCAGAGTTGAAAGTAATATTGCCTACATCAGCGCTCTGAAATCGTGTGCCATAAGGAGTCCTTCCAACTCTTAAAAAAAGTTCATAGCTACCGCGTTTTCGAGGCCGTGCCTGGACAAATGCACATTAATACAGAAATGCTAAACAAGAAATTGTTTTTTGAGCTTTGCATTCCATGCTCAAATAATTGTACTACATATAGATTCTATGTATCTGTTCTAGCTATATCATATTTTTCACGCAAATCTTAAGGAAACACTGAATTTTTGGAATGGCTGTATAAAACGTTTCAGTATGCAGGCTGATAACGCATGTACTCTAAAAGAACTTGTTGGTGGGCTAGTTGGTAGAACATATCTAAACCTTATTCTGAGCGCAACCACACGACACATCCACACACACACGTGCGTGGTTGATGCCTGGGTGTGTGGGTGGGTGTGTGTGTGTGGATGTGTCGTGTGGTTGCGCTGAGAATAAGGTTTAGATATGATAACGCATCATTCTCGACATCCGTCGTCGTTAGTTTAGACATCATTGACTAACTGTTTACCCGAAGGTCCTGGTTCCTACATTAGTTTTAGTAAGCTTGTGCCCTTCGGATGCGAATGAATATTCTTCACATTCGACCGTAAGCACAGACAATTAGAAAACTGGCATGGAGAACAACCATAATGATCATTCATGAGATTAACTTTGAACTAGGAATTTGGGTACCGTTATACGTTGATTCTTTTCCTTCTTCTGTTAATCTTCGTGTCGATTCTGCTTCTAGCTTCCTTTAGTTGTAGCTCCCGCTTTGATATCTATGGAAGTTAAGCGAACCGTTGGCAGCGTCGCGCAGTATCATTTTCCTGAACAGCTCGAGCTCAGATTTCACTATCACCCGCTCCTACTCAGAAACGTACATTCATCATTCAGCTCCTAAACGCTTATTTCGCGTTCTATGTCAACGAGGTCCAGTTACCGCTGTTCCTTCTGACGACATTTATGTCCCCATTGTCGGCACGGTTACGCGGATTCTCCTACGTTTTCGCGTCGAACGACGACGTCTGTACACGTCCGACCCTTGCAAAGGAGACGAAAGGGATTGCTCTCTCATTTCCAGCGCCAGCGGAATCGCTTCTCGGCTTAATTCAGGAGAGTTTGGACTAGGAAAC
Source organism: Hyalomma asiaticum (assembly GCA_013339685.2). Taxonomy (NCBI): domain Eukaryota; kingdom Metazoa; phylum Arthropoda; class Arachnida; order Ixodida; family Ixodidae; genus Hyalomma; species Hyalomma asiaticum. The sequence goes on along the minus strand of CM023487.1, from coordinate 82,091,942 downwards.
GCAGGCATGGAAGCGAACCCTATAGTATCGGTGATGATTTACATACGGTGCACAAAAAATTAACGTAAAAATAATAAAGAAGCACATAAACTTTGAGACTCTGAACACACCATAAGTATCCACAGACCTTCACAAAGTCCATTCGGATTTACGGGTATGGCTCGTGTGGCCTTGCACGTCAATTTTCCAGTGTCTTTTCTTTCAAAACCACCATTTCGTTCAAGCGGTTCACTGTATGCTGCAAAGCAGACTGCTTAGTTGAGAAAAAATGTACTGTGGCACGTCAGACACTCACTTTTCTAGTCAAGATTCTCATAACTTGCTGAGCTGTAATGGTATCTGAAATAGACGAACATTAACTTCCGATTACGTTCTACCCCCCATATTCCATATGAAAGTTGAGCAATGATGTCAGGCCGACAATACGCACACCCTTGAGGAATGTGAAACATACAAACTATGTTCCAAACGCGCAGTGCTTAACAAGCACAAGCGTGCCGAAGAATACCCCTTCGATGCGGCAGTTGCATTTATTATTGCCTCTAAAGTTGTGCGTAAAAACGCGCTCGGTGTTGAAAGTAGTATTGCCTACATCAACGCTCTGGAAACGTGTGCCATAAGCAGTCCTTCCAGCTCTTAAAAAATGTTCATAGCAACCGCGTTTTCCAGGCCGTGCCTAGAGAAATGCGCATTAATACAGAAATGCCAAACAAGAAATTGTTTTTGGAGCTTTGCATTCCATACTCAAATAATTGTACTAAATATAGATTCTACGTATGTGTTCTAGCTATATCATATTTTTCACGCAAATCTTAAGGAAACACTGCATTTTTGGAATGGCTGTATAAAACGTTTCAGTATGCAGGCTGATAACGCATGGTTCTCGACATCCGTCGTCGTTAGCTTAGACATCATTGATTAACTTTTTACCCGAGGGTCCTGGTTCCTACATTACTTTTAGTAAGCTTGTGTCCTTCGGATGCGAATGAATATTCTTCACACTCGACCTTAAGCAGAGAGAATTAGAAAACTGGCATGGAGAACTACCATAATGATCATTCATGAGATTAACTTTGAACTAGGAGTTTTGGGTACCCTTTAAACGTTGATTCTCTTCCTTCTTCGGTTAACCTTCGTGTCGAATCTGCTTCTAGCTTCCTTTAGTTGTAGCTCCTGCTTTGATATCTATGTAAGTTAAGCGAACCGTTGGCAGCGTCGCGCAGTATCATTTTCCTGAACAGCTCGAGCTCACATTTCACTATCACCCGCTCCTACTCAGAAACGTACATTCATCATTCAGCTCCTAAACGCTTATTTCGCGTTGTATGTCAACGACGTCCAGTTACCGCTGTTCCTTCTTACGACGTTTATGTCCCCATCGTCGGCACGGTTACGCGGATTCTCCTACGTTTTCGCGTCGAACGACGACGTCCGACCCTTGCAAAGCAGACGAAAGGGATTTCTCTCTCATTTCCAGCGCCAGCGGAATCGCTTCTCGGCTTAATTCAGGAGAGTTTGGACTAGGAAACGCAGGCATGGAAGCGAACCCTATACTATCGGTGATGCTAACATACGGTGCACAAAAAAATTAACATAAAAAATAATAAAGAAGCACATAAACTTTGAGACTCTGAACACACCATAAGTATCCACAGACTTTCACAAAGTCCATTCGGATTTACAGGTATGGCTCGTGCGGCCTTGCACGTCAATTTTCCAGTATCTTTTCTTTCAAAACCACCATTTCGTTCAAGCGGTTCACTCTATGCTGCAAAGCAGACTGTTTAGTTGAGAAAAAATGTACTGTAAGTGAGTCAGGCACTCACTTTTCTAGTCACGATTCTCATAACTTGCTGAGCTGTAATGGTATCTGAAATAGACAAACGTGAAATAGTAAACGCACCTATAATTATGTGCGAGCCTTCTTATCTGACCGCACAGCAACCATTGGCCTTGGTGAAATTCGGTCAGACACAATAAAGCTTTCTGGCAGAGGTACTCCGCAGGGTTCCGTTCTCTCGCCTACCCTGTTCAACGTGGCCATGGTAAAGCTACCACCGCTCCTGGAACAACTTCCGAATGTGCAGCACGCGCTGTACGCTGATGACATCACAATCTGGGTGACAAAAGGGTCGGACGGCGCCGTTCAAGATGCACTACAGGAAGCCGTCAATGTAGTCCAAGGGTACGCCATTGCCGGAGGACTCACCTGCGCAGCTGAAAAATCGGAACTTCTGCTCGTGTTCAAAAAACGGAAAAAGACAGACAAACCGCCAGACGCGACCTTGCATCTGAATGGCAGCCAAATTCCAAGGGTAGATAGACTTCGTATACTAGGGCTCCACATCCAACACAACGGCAAGGCTACATATACTGTCCAACTACTACGCCAGCAAATTGCCCAAGTAACGCACATGATAAGGCGCATTACAAACCGCCGACGTGGGCTTCTCGAAAAATACACCATCCGAATTGTGCAAGCTCTAGTGATTAGCAGACTCACCTACCACCTTCCCTACCACAACCTTGCTCAAACTGAGACGAACAGTATGGACGCCCTCCTTCGCACGGCACTAAAGGCGGCTCTGGGACTACCCCAATACGCGTCAACGCAGCTCCTACTGCGACTTGGGGTCCACAACACGATCCGAGAACTGGTGGAAGGCCACTTGAACAATCAAATTCAACGCCTCCAACGAACACAGCAAGGTACTAATATTCTCTCCCGGTTGAGATACACCCTGCCGAACAAAGCGCTACAAGAACGCCAGAACCTTGGACTTGAGATTCGAAGCAAAATTCAGGTGGCCCCGATTCCACGAAATATGCATCCTGACCGTCATAAAGGCCGGAGACATGCAAGGGTTCAGGCTTTATTGCGCCTTCTAGGCGATGCTACCTCTGATACGCCAGTCCTCTATACTGACGTGGCACGGTACCCACAAAGACAGGCCATGTGTCTTGTCGTAGTAGACAACACCGACACTGTAAGCGTTTCGGCGACGCTTAACACTAACGATAGTGCCATGGCGGAAGAGGCGGCTGTCGCCCTGGCTATTGTACATGCTTCTCTCCTACCAGCACGGGACGAACCTACGGCAGTGGTCACTGACTCGCAAACTGCCTGCAGGAACATAGCACAAGGAATGGTGACACCGTACACACACCGTATTCTGACATCTTTACACCCCTCATTACTACACAGGGTGCGTATCGTTTGGACACCTGGACACGCCTCTCTCCATGGCAATGAACGCGCTAATGCGGTAGCCGGACAGCTCACAAACCGGGCGCCATCGGAAGAGCTGTCCAATCCAGACGACGCACCAACAGAACCATTGAACTACGCTGACACTCTAGAACATTACAGACAAAGCCGAAGTTATTTCCCCCACCACACCATTCCCTTACCCGGGAAGAAGCTGTCGCGTGGCGGCAACTACAGACTAATTCCTTCCCATGTCTATTCACCCTACACCTCCTTCATCCCACACAATATCCCTCATACTGCCCCTACTGTGGAGCGGAGCCCACAGTTTATCACTGCACGTGGGAATGCCCATGTCCACCGGGCTGTTCCCCTATCCCATCACCATCACATTCCTCCTGGGAGACTGCGCTGACCAGCTCAGCGCCGAAGGAGCAGCGTCGGCTGATCCAGCGAGCACGTGGAGTGGCGCGAGCCAATGGGGCCCTGAACTAAGGGCTCCACCCTATGAGGAAGATCCCTCACTTCGTTAAAAATAAATGTTTGCTCTCTCTCTCTCTCTCTCTCTACCCCGCACAGCGTATCTTGGAAATGCATGCTTCCATAATATGTCTCGAATGGCATGGAAAAGTGCCGTATCATTTCCTCCTTGCAAAATAACTTCTATGTATTCTGCTAGCTGAATGAAATTCCAGTAGGCTTGAAGGAACATTCTCTTAAAGGGAGAGTTCAGTTGGAAGATATTTTCTTTCGCCCTCTGCGACCCTGCAACACGACATTTACTACTGATGTTACGTGCCAAAGTTTCCATATAACTCATATTTTGTGTGTGTGTTAAGAAGTACGTGAGTTTACGTTCTCTCCTTTTATTTCAGTACATTCGCAACCTACCAGCAGTGTGTGAAGGATTCCATACGAGGCACCTGTTCCGATGATCACATCGATTACGCCGAAGGCATCGTGCATCAGTACGCCGGAGATATACTGGACGCGGTGTGCACGAAGTACCGCCCGGGTGGAGAGGGATGCAAGTCACTGCCGGTCATTGAAGCGACCCAGAAGCCAAAGACTAAATCCCTGCTGCCGCCACTCAGCGACATTCTAAAGACATTCGGCTGAACAGGCTGGAAGACCAACCAGGACTTCGTTGAGTGCTGCAGTTTTAGCATCTTGGTAACTCAATGCCATGCTTTGTAGAGTGGCACATGAAGTCGATTATTTGACCCTCTCCAGGCTATTCGGCGAAGTGCCTTGCATCAGCATTGGCTAAGTGTTGAAGGAATGATAGTCATACAGACACATATGGGCTCATGGAAAGCTTACAGCTTTCTTCGGAGCAAGAAATAATGCAAAAGACAATGAAAACGTAACGACGCCTTGTGCGTTGTTTGTCTTGCTGTCGGAGGACTTCTGGCGTCTTCCGGAATATACTAGTCCATTTTTTGTATGCCTATATGTATGTGTGCTCTAAGTGTTGTCCATATAAAAACCCAGGGCGCGTGTAGCACCCTTCTTGTTTCGTCGTTAACACTTATTTCATATAACGTGCTGTTAAAAAGGCCCTGTGAAATGCTAGCTTGAGATAATTGAAGAAAAAGGCGGACATTTCGATAGATGAAAAATAATGTTGTCACACATTATTGTCAAACTTTATCTCCCAACATTCCAGCATTCGTACAGGTGCCCCCAAAACAGCAAAAATAAATTCTTAAAAATTGCTAGCTCTCTGTTCTTTTCCAGCAACGTACTTTTCGGCAATTATTTCAGAAATTCATAATATTGCAGACAAATGTTTCGCTGTGTGCAGCCCCAATAAAACACTGCGTGGTAACAGATCTAACGCGCCAGGAAGAGATGTAATCGCTGGTTTAGAATTTTGCATACTGTTCACGGAAGCCCTAAATCTATACATTCACGTCCTTGGGCTTGATCGAAGAACTATGTTTACTGTTGATTAAAGAACCCGTGCGATGAATGATGTATCCAAGTATTCACTCGTCCAATAATATTTCTAATCCTTGCGCAGACGGGAAATCATAAATAGCCTAATGAAATAGGTTAGGTCATCTTCACCAATGTGAAACGGGGATCAATATGTTCTCTGAATCAATAAAGACAGTTAAGCGCTTCTGTGATAACATGACGCCCTATTTTTGGGGATATGTGTTTTTTTTTTGTCCACCTCTGTCGAACTGTCCTTTCGTGCAAACATCAAGTGCATGTGGTTGTGCTTTTATTGTTCAGTGTTGTCGTATTCTTGGTGGTATTGTTTGGCGGCGTTGTGGCATTCAACGAAAAATGCAAGAGTTGTGTACGTTATGAATAAAACTGTGCGATTATTATTTAATAAGGAATTTATTAAAATAATAATTAATTACTTTAATAATTCGTTATTAAAACATAACTAATTTCGCTTGATGGCAACGAGGTAATTGCGCTGATGGAGCTTTTCGATAAACAACCGTAATATTAAAATACACAACAGTGAAATGAAATTTTTAAGCGCTCTCAATCTGTTCTTGGGGGCATAGTGTCTTGAATACTGAGTACACACTTCTAAGAAATAAGGGCTGTATGTGTGAAAGATGTACTTTGAAATGTGCGTGCTCGTAAAAGTGAGCACCCGAGTGATATCACCTGACGTCCTTAGTAGTTTGTATTTCGTGATTTCTTGCTACATGAATTTCTTGTGCAAATAAAACCATGATTCATTGTCTAATGACTGCTGCGCTTGTAGCAAAGGCGCTGTGCTGCTTTACTGTCTTCGGAAAGTTGTACTATTTACTCTATGTGCCCTGTGGTATCTACAGGACACACAATGGAATCAGTCATCGGGTGCTTGATTGGAAGCTTGGTGCTTGTTAGAACACAAAAGTCGCCCACCCTAAGCAATGTTAAACTACAGGGCTTCTTTTCCTGAATCTCATCCGAATATTAATACACTAGTGCACTATGGAATCACTATACTCAACACTGGGCGCCTTGAAAGGATGCAGATAGCAGTTCTCCAATTTATTAAACAACATCTCACGAAGTGACACTCTGCCAGAGGCAAGGAGAGCCAATGACAATGCCCTAGGTAGATCACGTTAAAAAACTTTAAAATTTCGTTATTAATGCGCTTCTTAAGCTCTAATTTGCAAAAGACCCATCGCCTTATCTATCACCCTTATTAACCACACTGACGAGGCACCGTCAGTTTCCTTTTACTTTTTATTACACTAGAACAAACATTCATCTGGGTTTTTCTTTTGTATGCATGGCCCCAGACTCAAACGAGTGAATCGAGGCATCCTCTCAGTATTTTTTTTTTGCGCTCGTCCTTCGCAGTGATGCACGATTCCTCCTTTTTGCATACTTGCTGTTGTAGATATACTATGTTCTAATTTATGAAACATTTCCCGTTGCCTTTTTTATTGAGTTTTTGCTAATGCGTCCTATGAAAGAAAGCTCTTGTATTCTATATTATGTCCTTTGTTCGTGCTAATCTCAAAAGACCTCATCTCGTAACTTTTTGTAATGCGCCTGCAATACCGTAATCTGCTCACCTGCTTGTAACCAAGGGTGTATAGCTTGTATTAAAGAATAATAGAATAGTAATTTTAAAATAAATAAACATAATCAAAACGAATGAAAAGCCAGGACATTGTACAAAAATAAGGAGACGCCTTTCTTTTTTTCGGAAAGGTTGTTCGGGGGAACTATTAGTGCTTTCCTGCAGGTTCCCACCTGCATGCTAACTAAGGTACTTTCACAATTTTAAAAGCAGAGGTGCTTAGGAGCTCGCGGAGTCCGTTGATAGTCTGCTGTTGCATGCCTGCAAGGCAAGAGGTAAAAGCCGGCCCACTCGTGCAATGGACCTAGTACCCACGTTCTTGCCGTTGGTGCACCGCTACATGAGAGTGATTGTGCGAATGGTATAATAGAAAGGCATCACGAAAGAAAGAGAGCCCGCTGCTACATGACAGTGAATGTGCGAAGAATATATAAAAAGAGAAAGCAAGAATGAAGACAAGAAATAGAGCAGAAAGAGAGATAGCAAGAAAAGTCCCAGGTTATGCAGAAAAGTGCACCCGCTCTTATCCTCCTCCCATAATGCACACCCTAAACACGCATCATTTATCGCAGTTACATGTAGTGACAGCCGAGCGCCGACGCGGGCTCTTTTCGGCGCAGCGGGAGCGAGCGAGAAGTCGAACTCGCACCTCGCCGTAGGCAGGCTGCTAGGAATGCACTCCGGCGATTCGGCAATAGGCGGCCCGTATCCCGCAGACGCTTGTAAAGAAACCACGTGCGCCAGTGAGTGAGTGAGTGAGTGAGTGAGTGAGTGAGTGAGTGAGTGAGTGAGTGAGTGAGTGAGTGAGTGAGTGAGTGAGTGAGTGAGTGAGTGAGTGAGTGAGTGAACTTTTATTGCGTAGAGTAAAACGCGATAACTCGCGCTCCCGGCTAATCCCACGACGGGACTGACAGGCCTAGCCTGCAGGCCCGATCACAGGCGCGTTGGACGTCCAGGACTTGTTCAAAGACGAGATACCGCTGCAGTATATTCCGCCATTCCTTGGTGAACTTCAGGACCAACTACCCCCATTCTGAGAACATGTGCGAAAAAGCATAGACTCGCCACAGGCCGCGCAAGAATAATTTGAGTAAATATCGTGGCATATATGCCGCTCGGAGGCTCAAGAACAGGGTTCAGATTAAACAGAGGACGACACAGCCAGCAATGGAACGACAAATGGTAGATGTAAACTCAAGGGACAAGAGGGCGGAGTTTGTTAGGGAACAAACGGGTGTTAAGGACAAATTGTTATAGTTCAAGGTCAACTTAGGTTTATTTGCAAGGCAACGCTAAGTTGTTGGTACGGGCGAGGAAAGATGGCGTCCATCAGCTATGCAAGCTATCGTCCTTGTTGTCTTCTACCCTTGCCTGGCTCATACCTTGATTGCACTGATGCCGTAGCACTCCCCAGGTCACAGACGATGCCTGCTGGGAAAGTCCGAATTAATGAGAAACAGCAGGATGAAACCGATTGAGACGCGCGACGTGTACTGCCTGTGTTCGGCTGGATCGACAACCAGCTGACGTTAAGTGGACCACCAGGTGAGTTAAGTAGCTCAATCGATCGCAAATCGCGAAAGTCCAGTGTACTGGGGTAAAAATTTCTTGCATAATACACGTTTGCGTTATGGGGTCCACATCCATACCTAGTCTGATTTGCTGTACAAGACAGACTGGTGTCGGCTCTCGTAGCACTCTTGGTACGAAGTCAAGCGATCGACAAGGTTCTTCTGCAAGGCACAGCGTCTTGGCGTACTCACTATGGAGTACTCGCTTTGGAAGTCAAACGGCAATACTGGGTCAATGCTGCTTTGGGGCAGATATGCGCGTACTGCAGATAAAAAAGAAAGACTGTAATCTGTCGTCTCACGCTTTGCGGTATTATATGAAAAGGTGATAAATAAAAACACATTATCCCAGTCTTTTTGGTTGTAGTATACACACATGGCCAGCTTATCCTACCCTTTACAAGACCGTTGGTCTGAGGGTGGTAAGGTGTTGAATGCCGGAACTTCGAGCTGCAGAGACAAAGTAATTCTTCAACGGCGTCCGCAACAAACTGACGACCACGATCACTAATTATCACATGGGGTGAACCTTTCCAAAGTATCACAAACTGCAGCAAAAATGTGGCAACGAATGTAGCTGTTGAAGATGGTATCGCCGCCGTTTCTGCATAACGCGTCAAGTGGTCGACACATACGATGACCCACCGGTTTTCATTAGAACATGGTGGAAATGGCCCCAAGAGATCAATGCCTGCTCGTTCAAACCGCAGACAAGGTGGTGGCAGACGCTGGAAAAGACGTGGTGCAGTAGTCGGACGTCGCTTATGGTGCTGGCATTGTCCGCAACCGTTGACATACTGCTCGATGGTGTCTCGCATTACGGGCAATAAAATCGCTCCTGTGTGCGGTTAAGTGTTCTTATGAAGCCTAGATGGCCAGAGGTCGCGTCGTCATACCTAGCTCTCCGGTACGTACGGTCGCAGACCCTCGAAACCACTAAAAGAAAGCGTGTGCCTTTACCCGACTAACTCGTCTTGTAAAAAAGGCCATCTCCTACACAAAATCGACCGGTGCCTCGAGGACGCAGCGCAGCAATAAAAAGGAGTTCCAAACTAACAACATTTGCTTGTTCATCCCTGAATCTCGTCGAGCCTCGGAATGTGAACAAATAGAAGCAAAACAGTCATCAAAGTTGTCTTCGTCACACTCCGTAGTCGGTAGAGAAAGGCCGCACTGTAAGCAATAATTAGCCGAGATGGGAGCTTTTACCAGCCTGTCAACCGAAAAAACTCTCATGCCCCAACCATTTACTCCGTCATAGCGGAGTGAATTCGGCACATGACATCATTTTACCACCATTGCTAAGTGACGGAGTATAAAAACGACATGACCTTATTATACTACCCATACGGAGTTTCAGTTCACGTGGTCCCAACCTCCACATGGGAGTTTTTAACAGCCGTCTTCGGTTGCGACGCATTTGCGGCGGTGTGATGTGTGTGTGTGTGTGCGCGCTCGCGCTCGCGCGTCTGTTTGGTGCTTCCGTGTGATGCTCCAGTGCATTGGTTGGTTCGACGAATCGTCGGTGGGAGTTGTATCTGTGCGTGATCCCACGTGTGCTTAGTGCGTCCAAGTGAAGCACCACTTCGTTTTTTTTTTAAACGCGTCTTGAGTGCGCAGTGAGTTTGCAACGGCCGATCAGTGTTCTGTGTAACCGTGTCAAGGCTCTTTCCACTGGTGACCGCTCTGCTCCTCCAGCCAGAAGCCGAATGCCGCGCATCGACCAGACCACCACAAATATTTTGTTATGAAGTGGTTGGGGCACCACTACCCAACGAGTGTTGACGTGGTTTTAGGCTTCCGAAATTATCAAGATTGTATGCGCACAAACCAGTATTATCGGAAAGCAAACGTGAAGGCTATCGACCGGAAGGAGAAAGGACCAAAAGGATACCAAATTTACCCAGGTAGATCGAATATTAATAAAATTATGCAAGAAATTGTCCCGGACCACGCCTAGGCTTAGCTGGCTTCAGCAAAAGCTCCTACGTAAATGTAAACATAAACTCCCATATAGGTACACGCAAGAGCTCCGCGATGGATGTAAACACATACTCCCATAGCTACCCGCAAAAGCTCCTCGATGGATGTAAATACAGCTCCGGTCAAGCGGAGTAGATCTTTTACTCCGCATGACCGGAGTAGATTAAACTCTTATCAGGGAATGCGCTAGAGGACAGGTCCATTTACTCCCATCTCGGCTAATTTTTGTTTACAGTGCGGAAAGGCAGTCGGCATCTGCGTGACGACGACCGGACTTGTAAGAGATGACGAAGGCGTACTCGTGAAGTCCAAGAGCCCAACGTGCCAGTCGATCACTCGGATCACGGAGATTCACCAGCCAGTGTAGAGCGTGGTGGTCGGTAAAATAGCCAACTTATGACGTCGCACGAGCACAGCACCGATGCTAATTCCCCTAACATCAGCGTGCACTTCTGTAGGCGAGAAAGCATCGAAGTGCGCAATATGGGTCTCGTTGTTAGTTGAAACTTCAGTTGGCGCAACGCGTCGTCGCAAGCCGACGTCTACTTAAAGGAAACGTCCCCATGGACAAGGAATGTCAGGGGGTGCACCACATCGGCGAATCCTGTACGATGCGAGGAAAATACGAGCATAAGCCCGAGGAACTCCGCAGCTCCTGCAATGACTCGGGTGGTTCGAAGAAACTAACTGCCTCAATCTCCCGTGAATGGGTCCTCACACTGTTTCTGTCGAACAGGTGTCCAAGTACTAACGCTTCAATCTCTCCAGAGCGACATTTCTTGGAATTTATTATACCAGGACTGCTTTCTCGACACAATTAAGGGCGAGACTAAGATGTCAGTTATGTTCATCCAATGTGGTGCTAAAGACCACATCACCTTCTAGATAACATAGGCAAACTTCCCCTTTCAGTCCACGGAGGATGGCGTCGACAAAATCGTTAGAATGTCGCCGGCGCGTTGCAAAGGCAGAAGGACATGACGTTGAACTCATAAAGACCATCTGGTGTCACAAAGGCTGTTTACTCCTTGTCGTCCGGGTGCATAAGTAGCTGCGAATAAACTGATCTCAAACCCAGTGATGAGAAGTGAGCGGTAGAATGTAGACAATAGATGACATCATCGACCCGAGGGAGAGGATACGCATCCTTTCTGGTGAGGGCGCTTAGTTTTCAGTAATAGACCCAGAAAAGTCATGATCCATCCTTTTTCTTCGCTAGAATTGCTGGTGCTGCCCACGGATTTAAGGACCCTTGAACGACGCTTTCCTGTAGCATGTCATTGACCTGTTCAGCGATAACTGTCGTCTCTGCCGAAGATAAGCGGTAAGGCTTTTGTCGAATGGGGTGTGCCGAGCCGGTGTAAATTCGGTGGCGAGCACGAGAACGAAGGAATGAAGACTGCTTGTCACCATGTGCGACAACAAATACGGATATAAGCGCCAAGAGAACCCGTGCAAGAGCTTGGCGCTCTTCTGAGGGCAGGGGCACATTTATGATTCGTAAGACCTGCTCGTCAGAAACAACTGGATAGACCTTGCAAGTACACCATTCCTCCTCAGTAAAAGTCTTTATGGAGGGGTAACTTAATGAGCAAACAGACAATGAATCCTAGGAATTTCATAGCTTGGGCCTCGTTGCGGCAGACTTGGTGCCTTAGGTAGCATGCGAGGGCTTATTGGGCAGCAGCAATCTGATCTAAGTTCACGTTCTACGTGACGCCTCCTGGCAAGAAAGCGTGTTTCACACACGCCGCCTTGGCCATGAGTGGCGCTGCCTAACACTCCCAGAATAATACGTACATAAAATCACAATAAAGTGGACGGGGGGACGACCGCCTTCGTAGCTCAGTTGGTAGAGCATCGGACGCGACATCCGAAGGTCGTGGGTTCGGTTCCCACCGAAGGCAGGTTTGTCTTTTCGTCCACTTTAATTCCTTTCTACTTTCTCCACAATTACAATACCACAAGTAACTTCCCCTATGCTTTCCTAGGCTTCATTGTCTGTTTGCTCATTAAGTTGTTTCTAACAAATAAAGAACGAGTCCTTAATCCCTTCCATTTCGTTATTTCATAGCTTGGGCCTCGTTGCGGCAGACTTGGTGCCTTAGGTAGCATGCGAGGGCTTATTGGGCAGCAGCCATCTCATCTAAGTTCACGTTCTTCGTGACGCCTCCTGGCAAGAAGGTGTGTTCCACACACGCCGCCTTGGCCATGAGTAGCGCTGCCTAACACTCCCAGGATAATGCGTACATAAATACACAATAACGTGGACGGGGGGACGACCGCCTTCGTATCTCAGTCGGTAGAGCATCGGACGCGACATCCCGAGGTCGTGGGTTCGGTTCCCACCGAACGCAGGTTTGTTTTTTCGTCCACTTTAATTCCTTTCTACTTTCTCCACAATTACAATACCACAAGTAACTTCCTCTATGCTTTCCTAGGCTTCATTGTCTGTTTGCTCATTGAGTTGTTTCTAACAAGTAAACAACGAGCCCTTGATCCCTTCCCTTTCGTTATGGAGATGTAAGTCATTTCCTCAAATATGGCGAGTTTCATATCGCGCGGGAGAACAGCAGGGGCGGAGGTACAATTGAAAGCCCACAAATTTGTTGAGCCATTCATTACGCTCACGACAAAACGCGGAATTAGCACATCCTTTTTGGCGCAGGTCGGAACAAGCGGTAAATCTTGTGCATCAAATAAAGAATTGTCGGGCGGTAGTGGCTTTGACACAGAAACGCCAGAGTGAACAAGGCGGTAAGCAACAACATGCGTTTTCTCTTGTGGAGGAGTGTCTCCAAGAGCGGCAAGAAATACGCTGTCACACCTGTTTCACCCTTACGACAATTGACAGAAGCGCCACAATCCTTAAGAAAGTCAACACCGAGAACGACATCGTAAGTGCAATGCGTTCCGCAATACTGAAAATTCAGATTTAAAATCCTCGCCTTAGAACAAAACACTTGCAACACAAATACCGAGATTAATAAGGCATCCTGCAGTGACACCACGAAAGGTAACACTATCATTCCACGGGAGCCTAACTTTCCTTCCCAACCTTCCTTTGAACGTCGTACTCATGAAGGACATGGTAGCACCAGTATCCATTAACGCGCTTGCAGATATGCTATCACCGAAGACATGCACTTTGTTTTTCATCATCAGAAGAGGAACATTTCGCAGAGACCCAGGCTGCCCAGCGACCTGACTCCATTGGCCGCGTCCGCTAGTTCCCGACGGCGGCGGTGACGTAAGGCGTCTCCATGGTGACGGTGAAGAACCTTGGCGGCTGGTTGGGGGCGTCATGCTGCGGTCTGAAGCTGGCGAGGTATTACTGTTATGTTGTCCGGACGCATTTCTGTGTACTGAGCCTGGAGTACGGGCAACTCCAAGGTCAGTTTGCTAGTGGTTGTCACAGACGTCGCGATAGAAATTACGCCAACTTCGTGGTGGGCAGTATCTTCTCTGTCGGCGTCTAGCTACAAAATCGGGAGATGTGAACCGTGCCTCTACATCTATAACAAACGGGCGATTTGCGAAATGGGTTGTAGGCTTCCCGGTCAAACGTGGTTTGTTGCGTATAATAGTGAACACGACTTTCGGATTGCCTATGAGTGGCGACCACTCCGTAAGAGCGCTTGTCACGCATACGGGAAAATATCATTCCTGCTGTGGCCGCTGATTGGCAGGATAGCTTAGAGGTCCTGGCATGGCAGGCACCGAGGATATAGCGGACGCAGCTTCGTTGAATTGGTTGGGAGCATGACCAAGCTCTTTCACACCCGCTGCTCCTTTCGTATACCGTTTGAGTTCTTCGCAGACTGTCTGCCGTATAGTGGTCGCTAGGTCTAACTGGTAGCCTGAGCTGTTGTCAACGCTTTCAACATTTGTAGCATTCGTCAACCTGCCGAACTTTGGCTTGATATGTCGCAGCTTCAAGGTTTCAAGCGTTCATCAGTGCTTGATGAAGTCGGCGACCGAGCTGAGACTCTTTTTCCCAATTAAGTAGTTACAAACGTCTTTAGTGATCCTTTAGACAAGGTGCCCAACTTTATATTCTTCAGACTTAAGAAAGTCGACCATATTGCAGCTTCAAGAGCACATCTATATACGCGGTGCTGGTCTCACCTGGGACTTGTGCACGTTGAAGCGACGTCTGCTCCGCCCGTTTCCTCTTCCTCATGCACTCTCCGAAGCACTCTGTGGTGCCGGCAACGAAGTGGTCCCACGTTGTAAATGTGTCCTCGTGTTTCTCGAACCAGAGAAGTGCAGTATCCGTGAGGAAGAGAACGATGTCCTCTAACTGAGCCAACAGGTTCCATCCCTTGTACTTTCTCACACGCTTGTAATGCGTGAGCCATTCTTCGACGTCCTCGCCAGATCAGCCCATTACATTATCTATGCTGATGATACCAGTGTGTTTTTTTCGGGCAGATGCAGCAGCAATCTGGGTAGTCGAGCGAATATTGCACTGTCTGAAATTAACTCCTGGGTCCAAGTAAACTCCCTAAAACTAAACATAAGTAAAACAAAAGCTGTTTTATTTCACCCCCGCCACACACAAGTTCAGTTTCCTATCGTTTCGTTAAACAACTCAGAAATTGAAGTTGTCAAAAGTTTTAAATCATTAGGCGTGTATTTTTCACAGAACATGGCATGGGATGGTCACGTAAACCATATTATTACTAAACTACCTCGGATAATCGGCGTTATGCGCCGCCATTGCTACTACTTTCCTTTTTCTGTTAACATGCTCATATATAACTCGTTGTTTTCTTCTTTATTGAATTATGCCTTTCTTGTATGGTCCACAACGACAACTGGAAACACTAGCAAACTTACCATCTTGCAAAAGAAAGCCTTGCGTCTAGCCTGTAAAGTCCCGTATCGCTACCACACAGCATAGTTATTTAAAAAACACCGCATCATTCAGGTTGCATCAATACATGATTACAAACTAAGTCGTTTATATAAGTTCGGTTTATTGAAAAATAATGATACGATTGCAAGAATAGCAAGGCTACAGAAACATTCTCCTGCTTATAATGTGCGTCAACCTGAAGAGTGGTACATATCGAAATGTAGAACAAAATGCGGGAATCAAATGTTAAAGTTTCTATTGCCTGCACTTCTTAACCGCATAACTAGGGAACATCACATTGACATATCCAGCATATCACCTAAACAGCTGCGATCAGTGTTTGTATGATGATGTGAATCTCGTGACTACCTTTTGTTATGACTGCATTGTAATCTTTCATTTTGTTTTCTTATGCCTGTATTGTAATCTTCCCTTTTGTGTTTCTTTTTTTTGCTTTTTAATGCACATTGTGAAACATACTCTTTTTATTTGGTTGTACTTAGCCGCACGTCATCTGTGCTACCCTGTATACCTGGGGGTCAGGGATCCTCAAGCTGTTCTCACAGCTTTTACCTGCCCTCCTCGTAACATGTCCTGTTGCGGAATAAATTTCCATTTCAATTTCAATTTCAGTTGGATCCATCGTGTGCATCCGGACGCCGGTTCATCGCGCCGGAGAGCACAGGGATGACGGGTCGATGCCGCTCTGAAACATCGCCATCTCCAGTGGAGGCATTCGAGTGAGGCGTCGGCTTCGTCGTATCATCGCCTGCAGTACGGGCAACTACAAGATCAGTTTGCTAGTGGTTGTCACAGACGTCGCAATAGAAATTACGCCAACTTCGTGGTGGGCAGTATCTTCTCTGTCGGCGTCTAGCTACAAAATCGGGAGATGTGACCCGTGCCTCTACATCTACAACAAACGGGCGATTTGCGAAATGGGTTGTAGGCTTCTCGGCCAAACGTGGTTTGTTGCGTATGATAGTGAACACGACTTTCGGATTGCCTATGAATGGCGATCAGTCCGTAAGAGCGCTTGTCACGCATACAGAAAATGTCATTCCTGCTGTGGCCGCTGATTGGCAGGATAGCTTAGAGGTCCTGGCATGGCAGGCACCGAGGATACAGCGGACGCAGCTTCGTTGAATTGGTTGGGAGCATGAACAGGCTGTCCACACCCGCTGCTCCTTTAGTATACCGTTTGAGTTCTTCGCAGACTGTCTGCCGTATAGTGGTCGCTAGGTCTAACTGATAGCCTGAGCTGTTGTCAACGCTTTGAACATTTGTAACATTCGTTAACCTGCCAAACTTTGGCTTGATATGTCGCAGCTTCAAGATTTCAAGCGTTCAGTACTTGATGAAGTCGGCGACCGAGCTGAGACTCTCTTTCCCAATTAAGTAGTTACAAACGTCTTTAGTGATCCTTTTGACAAGGTGCCCAACTTTATATTTTTCAGACATAAGAAAGTCGACCATATTGCAGCTTCAAGACCACCTCTATATACGCGGTACTGGTCTCACCTGGGACTTGTGCGCGTTGAAGCAACGTCTGCTCCGCCCGCTTCCTCTTCCTGATGCAATCTCCGAATCACTCTGTTGTGTCGGCAACGAAGTGGTCCCACGCTGTAAATGTGTCCTCGCGTTTCTCGAACCAGAGAAGTGCAGTATCCGTGAGGAAGAGAACGATATCCTCTAACTGAGCCAACAGGTTCCATCCCTTGTACTTTCTCACACGCTTGTAATTTGTGAGCCATTCTTCGACGTCATCGCCAAATTTTCCCGAAGAAAGAGCGTGGATCCATCGTGTGCATCCAGACGCCGGTTCATCGCGCCGGAGAGCACAGGGATGACGGGTCGATGCCGCTCTGAGACATCACCATCTCCACTGGCGGCATTCGAGTGAGGCGTCGGCTTCGTCGTATGATCGCCTGCAGGGCCTCCGCCTTCTTGGTCAGCATACCCAGCACCTCCACCACAAAACTGTTACGGTTAAGGTCAACTTAGGTTTATTTACAGGGGAGCGCTACGTTGTTGATATGGCCGAAGAAAGATGGCATCCATCAGCTACACAAGCTATCGTCCCTGTCGTCTTCAATCCTTGCCTGGCTCATGCCTCGATTGTCCGCCTGACGCCATAGCAATATTAATAGTAATTACGAAAAAGAAATGCAAGTAGGCAGGGCATATATTGCGAAGACAAGAAAACCGTTGGTCATTAATGGTAAGACAGTTGATTCCTAGAGAAGGCAAGTGTGGCAGGGGGCGGATGAGATCAGGAAGTTTGCGGGGATAAATTGGCCGCAGTTTGCACAGGACAGGGATACTTGGAGATCTCTGTGAGAAACTTTGTTGCTGCAGTGGACATAAACATGATGATGATGACGATGATGATGATGATATGCTGTTAAGGGACACAGGAATCGGGTAGGATTTGGCTTGCAGGAGTCTGAGCGCGACAGCTTGCTGCGTGCTGTGCTTGGAATGAGGCGGCGGGAAGACCCTTATCTCTATGGACAAAAATGAGTAATTTCATTGCGTGTGCAGGAGCGTCTCTGTGTCCGGGAAGACAGCCGCCCGACCCGAGGACAGTGCGGTCTGTAAAGACACGCGCAGCATCGTTGGAGTTCCCGCTAAGGTTGAGTGGAACCCCCTCGATCTCCCCGACAGAGGCAGGAAACCAATGGATTCAGTGGGCACAACTGCCGTCGTGTTGGTCGTCTTTCGGTATTCGAACTACCTGCCGGGCGGCCCGGCCTTTCTGTAATGTCCTGACGGCCGCCTTCCAATCGTTGTTCACCCTGTATCCCGGACCGCCTTGCATGACGAGTGCTATGGCCTCTCGCATGGCCACTCAGGGATCCGTCCTCCGAACCGAGGCACAATCGATTACTATGCACAGCGTGTCCGCGACAGAAACCGCAAAAGTTTGCCGTCGCGGTATGCGGCGGCGTCGAGGACACTTGCTTCGACCTTGTTTTTGTGGATTTGCTTCAGTAGCGCTGACGCTCTTGCCTTGTGACGACTTGCGTTATGCGCGGGGTGGACGTTACGGGGAAATGGGGCGACAATGAGATTCTTTCTTATTTCTCTCGCACGCCCAGACACAAGCGCACAATTCCCAAAATCTCACATTTTCTTAAGCTTATTGATGTGAAGTGTAAACTTTACATGGACACATTATTACATTATTCCTTGAAAAGGAGCCGATCGGTGACGGGTATGGTACGGCTACGTAATACTAGGCAAGGTGAATTATTATTGGAATTGTGATGTCAACGAAGTACCATTCATTTAGTTTTAGGCGGATTAATGCGAAGTTCATTATCATAGCACCATTTCACCAAGTCCCTTGTGTCTTCCTTAAGTTATTTATTAAAGAAGACATTGATTTATCAGGTGCAGATTATTTGTATCGGCAGCGCACAAAACGTAAGCGCACAGATCATTGCGATGTCAGGCATATCATTTATGTAAATACAAAAAAGGGCAGACCTAGGCAGAATCGCAGGACAGTAACAGCATTAGCTGCAGGAGCGACCTCCTAGGAGTCCACTTTAAACGCTTGGAGAAAATAGTGCAAGTGCAGGTTGTAGGTATCGGCTGCTCCATAACTCTGCAGTTTCGGCTTCTCTGCACAGCGCTCTGCTGTACCCTACATTTCCTTGCTGCCGCCGCGCTCGTAGCTCTGCGATTCACTTCTTCAGCAGCAGTCCTCCCCTTGCGAGGAGGCGCCATCAGGTATATCGAACAGCCAAGTAAGGGTGCTGTCGGGGCTGGCACGTCGCCTGTCGCGTGACGCATGGCACGATACGACAAAACTGCTTCACAAGGCAGCACTTCCTAATAATCATGACGGAAAAGTTGAAGGAGATCGTTTCGAAATGATGTTGATGATGCCTCTGCAATGGGTGCAGAGCTACAAAGCATGCACCCCTGTGGTCTTTCAAATGGTTCCTCGTACTCATTATGTAATCCACGTTCCGGGACGCGTAGAGACGTATTACTATTCTGCCACGTCATTACATCTGTTAATGGGATTCCTCGGCAGGCTTTATACCTGCCGAGGAATACCTGCCGAGGCATAGCTCAATAGTAGAATGCTCGAGCACAACGAAGAGGACGTGGGTCCGAATCCTCCTCGGTCCTCGTCACTCTTTTCTCAAATATGCGCGATAGTGATTACGGACACCGGCGGTGGCGGACAACTATGACGCCAAAAACTACCGTTATTGTGATCTCATAACAGCTTGCACTGTAAAAGTAGCGGTCAAAATATGCAATGCCGCGCTTTTCCTTAGATTTATATAGGAGGCGATATTTATTCGAGTGCATATACAACAAAATATATGTTAGCTAGATATTGCTCTGTAAACGCTACAGCAGAGCTACTCATTTCAAATGCTCGCTATTTACGTAATAAAATTCTATGATTAATAGTATAAAATTTCATTTTTCTTTTTTTATTTCATTTATCATACCCCTCCTATGTATTATACTCCGCCTTTGTAATACCCCTCAGGGCCATGAGCGTTACATAGGCGGAGTGGAAAATACAAAGAAACAAGAAAAATACAGTTAGTAACATGAACCTGTTGTATTTAGAACTCGCAGGAACCATGCATCCGATGCCTGAACCTCATCCTCTTTATTTAAGGTCCCCACGCGCTCATCCTCATCTTTTTTCATAAACAGAATTTCCCCGGTTGATAAAAAATACTACCGCTTGCGTAGCGCGTAGTCCCTGAGTTTCTATGGAGCTTTTTTTACTCGTCAGCTCTTACGTGGTGGCTGGCCGGTCATTTTTTCTCCAGTGGAGATGGCTCTGAACTTGATGCGCTGTTGGCTTGTGCTGCTATATCTTGCGGTGACGTAGGTGAGCAGTCGGCATGCTGTTCGCTCGTACGTGTACTCTCTTGAAAAGGCATGTCAGATAAAGGTAGCGCCCAATCCAGAATACCAGGCCGACTGCTTGTCAGCTTCTCTGCAGCTTCTGGGTGTATCGCTTGAAATTTGGAAGCGTTCCACACTCGACCGTCTTCCGAAAGAAATGAGGCTGGCCCTCGTTGCTCAATGAGTTTCTTCGGTTCCGAAAAGTGCGAGGATATTTTCCCGTAAACTGACGACTTTCTGACGCGGACGTAGTCGCCGACGGTTGGAAGAAGCTTGTTTTTGTTTGACACGTTGACGCAGCCGTTTCATCGCCTGGGCTGGATTTTCTTGAAATGAAGAATCCGGTAATCCAACAATGCCTATACGAGTTCGTGGCAGTTGTCCGTGAAGCAGCACGGCGGGTGCTACTCCCGCTGTGGCATGAGGTGTGCAGCGGTAGACGCCCAAGTAGCCCGTCACGCCCCTCGTATACTGCCATCTGGACAACAGACTTGAGGACTCTATTGAACCTTTCTACAAGCCCGTTTGCTTACGGGTGGTAAACAGAAGAAAAGCAATGATGTATGCCATGTTCCCGAAGGAACTCTTCAAATTCAGCCGAGTAGAACTGTGGTCCGTGGTCGGAAACTATTTCGCTTCGGTAGCCTTCGCGAGCAAACACTTGTAGTAGGAAACTCCTGACGGTCGCCGTAGAAACTTGTCTTGACAAAAATACTTCTGGCCATTAGCTGTGACAATCAATAAGCGTTACTGCATAACGGCAATTGATGGGAGCTTGCTCAAATGGCCCAATAATATCAATGACAATTTTCTCCCAAGGCTTGTAACGGAAAATTACTGGCTGCATAGGGGCTGCAGTTGGCCGTGCAGATTTGTCACATGACTGGCAAACAACACATGTTTTAACCAATTGTTCTACATGGTCATCAATTCGAGGCCACCAGCACAACTCTCGCAATCGGCTTTTGGTACGACTGATCCCCTGATCCGGTTCATGTGCGACTTCCATCAAACGACGAGTAAGGCTATTTGGAACTACGATCCTTTTACCACGGTAAAGCAAGTCGTTCACAATGGATAGCTCTGTACGGACATGAAAATATGGCACTAGCTCCTCTTCCAAAATATTTTTTATCAGGCCAGTATGACAAAACAAAATCCATGACTTTTGCAATTACATTGTCAGATGCACTTGCTACTTATAATTCTGCCATGGTTAGTATCGGAGAAAGAAGGCAAAAAAAACTCATTTTCAGTGGCTAGATCAATTTCTCCTGGCAAAGGTAGTCGGGAGGATGTATCAGCCACCACATTATCACTTCCCTTGCTGTACTCTACGGTGTAGTTGTAACAAATCAGTCGCGCTGACCATCGTGAAATGCGCAATGGCCGATGTCCAACACCCTTTGTTTACATCAACGTGACGAGAGCACTGTGGTCAGTTCGCAAAACGAAGGGGCGGCCCCAAAGGTACACGTGCCAATGCTCATAGGCCCAAACACATGCTAAGGCTTCATGTTCACCTGCAGAGTATTTCCTTTCATGTGGGCTCAAGGTGCGGGAGGCAAAGGCAACCGTCTGTACAATTCACTTGTTATCTTGTTGCAGCACAGCGCCTAGTCCACATGCGGAGGCATCGGTCGTGACGATGACGGGAACGTTTGGGTCGGCGCTATCCGTAGTGACATCAGTGATCACCTACCTACATTTTGCATGCTCAATCGTAACAATTCCTTGAAACAAAGGGATTGGCCTGTGCTCATGTACAGGGATATATCATCAGAAACATTAGAGGTGTTTAGGAACAAGATTTCTCAAAGAGATTGGAAAGAAGTATTTGTCCTTAAGACAGCAATGAGTGCTATCACTTGTTCATAAAAATTTTCAAAAAGCATTATTTAGAGTCTTTCCCATCTAGGACTTACCGCAAACAAAAAAGGTGCGCAAACCATGGATCACAAATGAGCACATCAAGCTCATTAAGCTCAAGAATAAGCTTTTTGACAATTTTCTACAATCGCGTAACATGGAAGACTTAAAAGCTTAAAAGAGTTTAAAAAATTCAGAAATAAATTGAATAAGAATATCAAAACATTAAAAAAAATGAATATTACAAGCGTCTATTTGACAACAATTGCTTGCGTAATGGTAGCAAAGTGTGGAAGAAAATAAACGAGGTGTTGAACAAAAATACCAAGGATAATACGATCGACAATCTAGTCATAAATGACAAAATCACTAGTGGGACCGAACTGGCCAAACTTTTTAACGATTTCTTTGTTGAAATCGGGACTAGCACCTACTGTCACGATGCTGCTAATCATATCCCGATATTATCCCACACAATGTACTTGCAGCCAACATCTGCCGCTGAAGTAACAATGCTGTATCACAAGCTAAGAAGCAGCTGTAGCCGCGATGTAGACGACTTAGAAATAAACCCAATCAGACATGTTATAGACTTAATTGCACCAATGCTTACACACATATGCAACGTCTCTCTCTCCACTGGACTTTTTCCAGACAATATGCAGGTAGCAAGAGTCTAAGTAATTTATAAGAATGGAGACAGAAATAGCTTAAGTAACTATAGCCTGGTGTCAATTTTGCCTATTTTGTCAAAGGGACTTGTGAAAGTAATAAACTTCCATATTGAGAAATTCACTAGAAAATACAACCTATTAACAGATTACCAATATGGCTTCAGAAAGGGACGTTGCACTGAGACAGCACTTCTAGTTGAAAAACAAGAAATATTGTGTAATTTTGAAAAAAAAAGGTAATGACATTAGGTATATTTTTAGACTTCAGTAAAGCTTTCGATAGGGTAAACCATTTCATTTTATTTGAAAAGTTAGAACGTTATGGGTTTCGTGGGAAAGCACTACAACTTATTAAAGGGTCCCTGAAACGTTTTTTTGACATTGCGTCACTGATTAGGCAACACAATTGCGAAATCATTCACACCATAAATAAAGCGAAGCACAATGCGCTAAGGCAGCTATGGGCTTATTTCTGTCGCCTTCCTCCTTACCACTGCTGTTCCTCCTCAACTCAATCTGCTGCGGAGTGCGCGCTAGCGACGACAGGGCCTCCCTCGTCAGCCGCTCTGCCGAGCCTCCCGTAGTGACATAGCGCCCCGATATCCTCACTGAGGTCGCCCGCCTCGGCAGTGCTAGCCCTCTGTAATAGAGCGCCGGCGACTCGTGTGACGCCGCCAGATGCCGCGATGATACCGTTGGCTGAAACGAAGGAGTACGTTGTAGAAGCACGTTGTTCGCAGCTAGGTTTTGAAAATTACGCGCACGTCACTTGGGTCGGGGCCAATCAGCGACCTCCCATTCGATCGCTCGATGGCGGGGGCGTTTGAAAACGCTTTTTGGCGAGCCGCTGCGACCTTTTGCGATACGCGTGTTCAAAACCTTATTGTAAATTACACACTTTACGCACAGCGCTAAAATCTGCCCTGTAATGGTCCTAGTGACCCGCTCTACCGGATCACCATGTTTGCACAAAATCGTCAAAACCGTTTCAGGGTCCCTTTAAATCTTATTTGAGAGCGCGCCGCCAATACGTCGAACTAAATAAACATAACTCACAACTTAGGACTATTGAATTTGGGGTTCCTCAGGGTAGCATATTGGGACCAATTCTCTTCCTTTTCTATATTAACGACATTGTAAGAATTTATGAGGATTGTAAATATATTATATATGCTGACGATTGCTCGGTACTGCTTGAAGGGAGAGACTTCGACACCATAACACGAAAGGGAAATACATTCTGTCATAACTTACAGACCTGGTGCAAGTTCAATAGGCTTATTCTTAAAGAATCGAAAAGTAAATGTGTGTTGTTCCGCGCCCCTGGCATTTTAGGAAAAATCGATGAATATATAACTCTAGGGCCATTTCAAATCAAAATAGAAAAGCATACTAAGATTCTCGGTGTAATTTTTTCAGAAAATATGTCTTGGAACGAACATGTGAAAATTTTATTGCCCAAACTTAGTAGAGCAGCCGGTGTATTAAGCCAGAACCGTCACACTTTTCCTACTAACATTAAAATAATGCTTTATTTCGCACTATTTAACTCTCATTTATATTATTGCACACTAATCTGGGGAAACACTACATTGTCAAACCTACAGAAAATATTCCTGGTGCAGAAAAAAGCTCTTCGATCAATAGAAAAAGCCGTCTTACTAGAATACAGTGAACCTTTATTCCACAGACACCGTACTATGAAGATTCACAACATATACAAACATGAATTATTGGGAACCTACAAGAATGCCACATTGGGAAGAATAGAGTTATTTGAAGCAATAGAAAATCTTCGAGCAAATACAATTTCATATCCTTTCTGGTATCACCCTCCATACCACGTACCTTTCTCGCGTACCCACTACGGGAAAGAAAAACTTGATTATGTACTGGCAACCACATTAAATGAACTAGATAAAATAAATGTAGGCGTTCACAGCATCACCAAAAGAACCTTACTGGATTTGTTCACGTAAATGTATTGGATGTATTTATGCTTCATACATTGATGTTTGTTGTTTATTTTTCTGAGCACAAGTCGAGCTAATTCTTGTTCATAAAAATGTGTATGCTCTGCTAGATTTTCTTTGTTTCGTCCTGTCACTGTTGCTGTACGGGTGACCAGAGCTTAGTCAAGCTGCACAAGCGCAGCTTTTTTCTGTAGTCCCCTATTTTCGCAGTGACAATACACTGTATTGAATGAACCGAAATAAAACTTTTTGACTGATTGTTTGATTGATAGATTGAAAGAAATGTAGAACCTTGCTAGTTGTCAGCAGTGATCACAAACGAACGAAGCTCTCTTCGGCAGCTGACGTCCAAGCAAACGGTTGGTTGCCTCGAAGCAATGCCCGTAAAGGTTCCACAACGTCCGAAAAATGGGGCACGAACTTGGAGTAAAATCCCGCCAGACCAAGCAAGGAACGAAGTTCCTTTATGTTTGAAGGCGCCGTAGCTTCTTCCATCGCTTGGATAGACGACACTAGTGGAAATATTCCTTTGCCGTTCACAACATGTCCCAGGAACGCGAGTTCCGTGACGTCGAAGATGCACTTCTGGTTAAGTTTCAGGTCTGCTTTAGGTAGTCTTTGCAGAACGGCGCGAAGGTGTGCAAGATGGTCTTCTCGAGAACGACCATAGACGATAATGTCGTCTATGTAGAAAAGTACACCTTTGCACCCTTTCAGTATGAGATGCATCATCTTCTGAAATGCTGACGGGGCTGAGGCCAAGCCCAAGCCCGCCGTGTGTAACGAAAGTAGACAGATCACGACGCTCAGGATCGAGTTCCAGTTGATGAAAAGGAGACGCCATATCCAGCTTCGAGAATCGCTTGGCGCCAGCTAAGCTGTGCAGCAGCTCGTTTGTCTGTGGTAGTGGAAAGCTATCCACAATTATAGCCTTATTGGGCTCTCGAAAATCAACACACATTCTTATTGAGCCTTCCTTTTTCTGAAAGACCACTATAGGAGAAGCCCACTGAGAGGCATCAGCGTGCTCGATTCCTGCATCAACGCGGCTTCAAGTTCCTGCAGCTCCGTCGACACTTGCTCACGAAGGGTAAAGGGCAGCCGCCGAAGCTTGCTGGCAACGGGTGGAACGGACTCACGAACCTTAACTTTAAGTTTCGATCCTTTGGCATGTCCGAGCTGTTTGTCAAAGAGATGTTCGTACTCTGAACGCAGCTCAGTTGGCAAGATAGGAGTGCTGGATGTCAGTGCGAGGCACGCACTGAAGCGATTTACCTTCATCTTCATCTGTGGTGCCGCAATGGCGTCTAAGCCCAATACAGTGGTGCCTTCAGACACAATACACAGGAGAATGCAAGCAGTTCTGTCTTGAAACACAGCTGAAGCGACAAAACATCCTCGACCTGTTATCTTTGACTTGTAGTAGTCGAAAATGTGCACTGATGTAAGCTTCAAGGGGCAAGTACTTGCAAGAAACTGATGGTAAAGTTCTTCAGCCAAAATAGTGACAGAAGATCCCGTATCCACTAGAAAAGAGATAGGGCAACCTTCTACAGCGACGGATGCGTAAATGCCATGCTTGTGTCGCTTAACAACACACTGTTTTTCCGCTACAGTGTGAGCTAGTGTCGTCATCGTCATCAACTTCTCGGCCCTTCGCTGAATATCCACTCGACCGACACATAATATCTAAGTGGCCAATATTCTCCCAGCGGCGACATCTACGCTTCCGTGTCTTACATGCAGGAATATTGGCATGGTGATCAGTCGCCCCACAACGATAACAAGCTCAAAGGTTCTTGGTGTCTTGTACAGGATACGCCAATGTATTGGCTTTGCACTTATCACTACGTGTGTATTCATTTATTTGTTCTGGAGACAGAGAGCTTTGCACTTTTTTTGACGGGGCGAACTGAAGCGGCATCGCAAAATTCTTTAGCTTGGCTCGCAGCTTGTTCGTATTGATCAGCGATTGAGATAGCTCGTGAGAGCGTCAATGCGGAGCCTTCAAAAATTAACCGCTCTCGTAATTGATTATTGGTAGTCTTCGAGACGAGCTGATCACAAAATCTCATCAGCGAGACTTCCAAAATTAGTCAGCTATAAGAATTCGCAAAACAGTGACGTATTCTTCCACTGTCTCACCTGCATGCTGAGCACGGCAACTGAACCGTTGTCGAGCCACGATGACGTTAATTGAGCGCTTGAAATGGTCCGAAAGCAAGGAAATTGCAGTCATACGCGTCGCTTGTCGACTCGGTGTCACTTGTGCTCGAAGGGCTGGCAACAGTAGCGGTAGCACAGCCAGATTGCAAGTCCGCTGGCATCAGTATAGAGAAAATCCGCTGCCCCTCCATGCCAAGACAGGTGAGCAGGATCGCCTTGCGGTGTTCCGCTGGGACATCTGATGCTCCGGAAGCCACTATGTGAATATATGGCAGATGAGTTCGGCGGACACCCGCAAGGTGGAGTAACGTTTATGAAAGGGAAAATTAGCATCCATCCGTTTTGTAGCACAAGGCTACAAGGAAATCCATGCGGATTTCTCAGAAATGAAAGCTCTCTAGCTGCCGAAAAATTAGGAATCCATCGAGTTGTCGATGGATTCGCCCTCGCGCTGTCAGTCGCTAGCCTCCTGGTTAGCTCAATTGGCAGAGCGAGCGCCCCGGTCAGGCATTGGTCCCTGGTTCGAACCCCGGACCAGGACAAATTTTCCGGCAATTAGGAAGCTTTTATTTCTGAGAAATATGCATGGATTTCCTTGTAGACTTGTGCTACAAAACGGGTGGATGCTAACTTTCCCTTTCATAAGCCAACATGTACGTCTGAAAGGCCTGCTTCCATTGGTCCCATGGGACAGCCGGATGACCAGGCGAAGGGAGGAAAGGCGGTGGCGGTTGTAATCCCGGAACGCTCATTGTGATGATGCAGCATAAAGCACCAGAAACCTTGCTCTTGCATAGGTTGAAATCTCGTCGCGAATATGTTGCATCCGATGCCTGAACCTCATCCTCGTTATTTAAAGTCCCCAGGCGCTCATCCTCATCTTCTTTCATATACAACAGGACGTTAAATAGCACCTGAATATACAATGTTAGCTAAGGCTTCGCAAAACTGTTCGTAATTAGTAATACCGGCAACTTCAGCGGGAAGGTTGCTCTAGTCACGCGAAGTTCGCGGCAGGAATGCTTGTGAAAAACTATTGGTGTTTTAGGGGCGAAGCTTCTTAAGCTGTGGGTCGGTTGTCACGTATCGTCGTATCGTGAAACCTACACCACTCACAATACCAAGCAACGCCATGCAGCGCCGGGAGGCTCGCGCTCGCCCTCGGCGCGTGCCTCCCGGCGCGCGAGCTCTCTCACTCTTCCATCTGCTGTCTTGTGAGAGAGAGAGAGAACGAAAGGCGCGCGTTGACTGTGGAAACGCTCTTTCTTCGATGAACGCTCTACCAGCTCGCAAAAAACGAGAACGCGCCCTCACCCGCGAGAGAACTTTGGCGCAGGCAGCGTCTTCTAGCGCGTTTCTTGAAACTACCGACTGCTGGCGCTGGAGAACCCTTCACCGGCCACCCATATATATATATATATATATATATATATATATATATATATATATATATATATATATATATATATAGGACTGTATATGCAAAAATAGCTTGGGTTGCCGCTAGTTTATAACAGAATTGACGATGCGCCTCGTAGAGAACGATGGTTTATTAAGTCAACGTTTCGGTCGGAGCCCGACATTTTTCAAGACATGTCTTGAAAAAGGTCGGGCTCCGACCGAAACGTTGACTTAATAAACCGTCGTTCTCTAAGAGGCGCATCGTCAATTCTGTTATATATATATATATATATATATATAGATATAGATATATATAATATATATATATATATATATATATATATATATATATATATATATATATAGGGTTGAAAAGAGACACACGTTCAAAATTCTTGCTTTATTAACGTTTCGGCCGGTGGCCGGTGGGCCGGCCACCGGCCGAAACGTTAATAAAGCAAGAATTTGGAACGTGTGTCTCTTTTCAACCCTACATTGGACCGGACCCAACGAACTTCAATCTGAATATATATATATATATATATATATATATATATATATATATATATATATATATATATATATATATGCACTGTATCTTCACTTTCAATAAAGCGCCGGTGGGAGATTTCACTTGTGCGTAGTTGAAGAGGATTCGTAGCGTGCGCGTTAAAATAATCCGGAACTCGGCACGATCTACGATGAACCTCCGGAGCTTCGCCCACTCATCATCATTCACTCCGTGGATATGCTGTGAATTTATGACGCACGTGTTTCGACTGAAAGAAAAAAATTCTCTTTTTTTTTCATGGCAAAATACGGACTTTGTAACGATGATCAATACGTTGTTGTACATAAATTGGGTGAATTATGAGCTGTTCACGCAACGCATGACGGTGATACAGCTTCTGGAAAGGGGAAACAGGCAACACTTTTCTACGCAATGGATTTGGTGGCAGGCCAATGCTGGATTTCACGTTAGTTATACTCGCTGTGCGGGTTGTAGTCAGCAAGGATAAATCGTCCAGATTTATTTGGAACTATTTCGACATCAGTGATTAGGTTGGTGTTACTATAGGGTCCCATACCGCGGTCCCGTATTCGAGCTTGGGTCGCAATAACGTTTCATATGCCAAAAGCTTAAGATTACTTTGAGCGTTGAAAAAGTTGAAACGCAGGTAGCCTAGCATGCGACTAGCGTTTTTAATTATGTTCTCTGTGTGAAGAGACCAGTTGAAGTTAGAAGTGATGTGGATACCTAGGTATTGCTACAAAAATGCTGGTTCTAGCGAAACGTTGTCAAGGTAATATGGCGGTGGGATGCACGTTTTTCTAGATACTCGCATGATTTTGCATTTGTTAGTATTTAGCCCCATTACCCAATCGTTGCACCACTAGTGCACTACATTAGTAAGGTCTGACTGAAGTATTACAACGTCGTTGTTATTGGTAATTTCTCTAAAAGTGAAAAAATCATTAGCGAATAAGTGAATACGAGAGTTAACGAGAGACGGAAGTTCATTAATATATATTAGAAATAATAGTGGTCTAAGGACTGAGCCCTGTGGCACACCTGAGCACACTTCCATGTAATCAGAGTTGAAGCCATTGGCATCGACAAATTGTGAACGGTTCAGAAGAAACCATTCAATCAGTTTCAACAAGACAGAGTCAATATTTATTTGCTTTAGTTTGTGAAGTAATAACTTGCGACACACCTTGCCCAACGCTTTCGAGAAATCTAAGAAGATACAGTCAGCTAGTGATGATTGGTCGAGGATATGGTTCATTTATACGTAAATAATATTAATTGGTTTTCACAGGCGTATGATTTTCAAAAACCGTGCTGGGCTGATGAAAAAGAAATGAATTCGAATAAAGAAAATCAACGAGGTTGGTAAATATGATATGTTCGACCATTTCACAACAAATACTAGTGGAGATTGGGAAGCAGTACATTGTCAAACCTACAGAAAATATTCCTGGTGCAGAAAAAAGCTCTTCGATCAAAAGAAAACGCCGCCTTTCTAGAACACACTGAACCTTTATTCCACAGACACCGTATTATGAAGATGCACAACATATACAAACATAAATTATTGAGAACCTACAAGAATGCCACATTGGGAAAAATAGAGTTATTTGAAGCAACAGCAAATCTTCGAGCAAATACAATTTCATATCCTTTCAGGTATCACCCTCCATACCACGTACCTTTCTCGCGTACCCACTACGGGAAAGAAAAACTTGATTATGTACTGGCAACCACATTAAATGAACTAGATAAAATAAATGTAGACGTTCACAACATCACCAAAAGAACCTTACTGCATTTGTTCGTGTAAATGTATTGGATGTATTTATGCTTCATACATTGATGTTTGTTTATTTTTCTGAGCACAAGTCGAGCTACTTTTTGCTCATAAAAATGTGTATGCTCTGCTATATTTTCTTTGTTTCGTCCAGTCACTGTAGCTGTACGGGTGACCAGAGCTTATTCAAGCTGCGCAAGCGCATCTTTTTTCTCTGGTCCCCTATTTTCACAGTGACAATACACTGTATTGACTGAAGCGAAAATAAAACTTTTTTGACTGATTGTTTGATTGATTGATTGAAAGAAATGTAGAACCTTGCTAGTTGTCAGCAGTGATCTTAAACGAACGAAGCTCTCTTCGGCAGCTGACGTCCAAGCAAAGGGTTGGTTGCCTCGAAGCAATGCCCGTAAAGGTTCCACAATGTCCGAAAAATGGTGCACGAACTTGGAGTAAAATCCCGCCAGACCAAGCAAGGAACGAAGTTCATTTATGTTTGAAGGCGCCGTAGCTTCTTCCATTGCTTGGACAGACGACACTAGTGGAAATATTCCTTTGCCGTTCACAACATGTCCCAGGAACGCGAGTTCCATGACGTCGAAGACGCACTTCTGGTTAAGTTTCAGGTCTGGTTCAGGAAGTCTTTGCAAAACGGCGCGAAGGTTTGCAAGATGGTCTTCTCGGGAACGATCTGATTATGAGAGAACCCGTAGCGGAAGTCTTCGGAAATTTCGCCCGCCAGGGGTTCTTTAACGTGCACTGACATCGCACAGCACAGGGGCCTCAACATTTCGCCTCCATCGAAATGCAGCCGCCACGGCCGGGATTCGATCCCGCGACCTTCGGATCAGAAGCCAAGTGCCATAACTACTAGACCACCGTGGCGGGGCTATATCATGATCAAGTGACTGCTGAAAAATTTTAGTTAGTATTACGGATACATATTCTAAAGTGATTTTCAGGAATTTACCATTGATACAGTCCCATCCTGGAGCAGAGTGGATATTGAGTCCATCAATAAGCTTGCTAACTTCAGGTTAGGAAACAGTGATAGCGGGCATGATTGTGTAGCTGAAGTTAAAATCGCACGTAGCTGGTACCCGGACATTTCATATGGCTGAGATGTTCTCAACAAATGCTCGGTTAAGTATGGTGGCGCAGAAGTTGACAGGAATGGCGTCACCGGAAGAGTCAGCTAAGACGATGCTGTCATCCGCTGAGTGGTTAATTAGACACCAAAACTTTTTAGCATCCGTTCGGAGCATTAAAGGAATAACATTAGAGTGGAAATGTTTTTAGCGTCTTTTAGTGCACGTACATATATTTTGAATGCTGTAGAATATGAAGCCCATCGTTCACTCGTTGCCGAAAGCTTGGCGGTGCGGTAGAGGCGCTTCTATTTGTTGAATAGACGCGTCATATGTACATTGTATGAGGGTGCATTTGTGTGCCTTGTAATGGAACGTTGAGGAATGAGCAGTTCGGTTAGTTGGGTCATTGTAGCTGAGAAAATGTTGCAGTTTGTTTGAGCATTGCCGTTGTCAAACACAGCAAGGAAATTGCAGATAAAAGAAAATAACTAGTCATTTATAGCCTGAAAATTCGCTCTGTTGTAAGCTCGTACTGTCTCGTTTTTGTTAGTTTTATGCTCTAGTGAGAAACGGAACGTATGATATCGCGCTTATCGGTACTGTTCTTAATGAAATCAGTCAGGCAAACTATAGGTAAATTAGTAGAAGTCTCCTTCAGAAATCCAAACTGAGCGGATTTAATTATGCGGAACTTCCGTAAGTAGCTTGTCACTCTGGTCACAAATAACTTTTCGGTAACTCTGCCTAGAGAGGGTGGGATAGAGGCGGGGCGAAAATTTGATAACATTTTATAACGCTTTAGCAATGTAGGAGATTCACCATATCTACAGACCAAATCTATTATAACGCCCGTAGAGGTTCACAGATAGTCTCAATTCACAGTTTGAAATGATGCACTCAAATGCAGTCTAATCCGTGGCTTGCGTTATGAGCATTGGGAACAGTAGAAAGTGTGTCAACCGGCGTAACCGCATGAGGAAAAAAAATTACATAAGGGATCCCTTCAGGGTAAAACAGTGGATGGTCGACCTGAAACCATTTTAAATGATCATAGAAGGCACTAGCTATTTCAACAGGCTTGCTGAGAGCGATATTTCCGCACGCAAGTTTACAGATTAGTGTGGAAAACTGCGACGCTATTGTGCATCTTTGCGGTAGTAAAAGAAAAGGAGAATGAATTTTGTCAATGCTTGCAAGCCATGAAAATTCCTCAAACGCTCATTGCACTTAAAATACAGCTATCGTACGACCGCTGATATGTATCAGTAAATATTAAATTCTGCACTTGCTGGCATGGAAGTTTTCTGTTTGTCTCACCCTGGTTCAATGAGGTCCTGAATTCAACTTTTTTTCAATTGAAACGATTTTTGGACGTTTCGTTCTCTGACTAAGTTTTACCAGTGCTGTCTTGACGATTAAAGGATAATACATTGTCATCACGGCACCACCAAATCTGCCTAGCCTCGTCCGCGATTCGGTATATGGCTCTATAAAATTAACAGCTCCTCATACATTGCAATCGCCAGAAAGAATGAAACACAGGATGTTCCTTTGTGTGTTATGAAATATTGAAAAACATGTTCAATCATGTGAAGTTTTCCTAACGACGGTCTGCTGGTTTTGGCACGTCGGAAAGGCTGCATTATTGAGAAAAAGCACAATAATCACATTTTCCATAACGTATCTGCCCTATTCTCTGAGGAGTGCGTCCGTGCTCGATAAATATCCGGCGGAGTGCATCATGTCCTCGCAAAGAAGGAAATATACAGCGATGAGGAGACGTGTTTGGAAATGAGGGCGAGGTCCTGCGCCACAAGCAGATGCCGAAAGCGATGACAGGTGTACGCTATTTACGGAGGCCATGTTGTGGCAATACTGCGAAAACGCGAGTTCGCGTTTAATACGTACGATACCGGTTGTTCTTTACAGAATGGCGGCCTGCTGCTCAAATGAAACGCTCTCCGTGGCCAGAGAAGAAGAACGCATACATTTGCCTCATACATCCGACTTGTGTCCTAAAGTAAAAACCTTTTAGTAATGGATCGCGGAAGCTAGCACATAGAGCCTGGAACCTTTGGCAGTCGATCTTAGCTTGAATGAAATTTGGCACAGTTTGTAAATGTCAGCGTTCAGGGGCGTCTTGCTCTTATCCGCATTAGATATGCTGATATACAAACTTAGGGCTCGTGACACATTTGGCTTATCAGCAGCCGGCATCAGCAATGTACTGAGCATCACGCGTGTAGCAAGGAGGGTATATAAAACTTGCTGGAGTGGGAGGAGCATTCGTTAAGTGAAGCCGACCGTCGCCATTTTGGCAGGGGAAGAAAGCGCGCCTTGCACGCTCTACGCCGGCTTGTCCCGCTACTTTCGTGCATTGCTTTCGCGTGTAAAGTAGTGTACGGGCATGTAAAGACGAAAGGCATGCATCGCAGCTCTCTAGCTGAGATGCCCAACAGACATTTCCACAGCTCCAATAATAAATTTCTCTAAGTAAAAAAAGGAAATCTATTGGAGTTCTACAGATCGGTTGAGATTATTATTTGCACCCATAAGGACAAATATTTGGCACCTATTGGTCCCATATTTCACTAAATAATCTGTACTGGTCCATTATCACTTATGGTATTTATTTCTTATTTGACCAATAAATAGTGTATGGGTGCAATAACAGACGACACCTCCAGGCCAATAGAGCATATAATGGTTTAATAGCTGGTTGCTATTGGCTTGCACCTGCTTCATGCACTGAGTGCATATTTATTGGTTTCTCAGTGCGATGAATTTTGCCAATACATCCTGCATCGACCAGCTATTTTATACCGCTAAAAGCTGGTGTCCTACATGATCAATATGAGCGGTGCAGCGGCAGACAGATTTCATTCTCGTACAGGATCAACAGAGTGACAATTGCACGAACCTTTTATGAGAAAAGGTAATATTGTTGCACAGGATCGCAGATTATTAGGATTGCATATTCCAATACATATACAAAATCTAATATATACGAATAATAGAAGAAATAAAGTGGTATCAACTACCAGCCATTGGTTCCTTAAATTAAATGTAGAAAACATATACGGAAGTAAGGAATGTAATTTTCGGTAATTTCTCACTTTTATTAGGACTATTAGAGCGACCGTCCTCTACAGGTGACGTAAGAAAAAAATACCAAGGTTGTTTAGCAGGTTGCAGCTGTTTCGTTCAATAAATACCTATTATTTGG
This sequence comes from Hyalomma asiaticum, assembly GCA_013339685.2. Lineage (NCBI taxonomy): Eukaryota > Metazoa > Arthropoda > Arachnida > Ixodida > Ixodidae > Hyalomma > Hyalomma asiaticum. The sequence goes on along the minus strand of CM023487.1, from coordinate 82,057,161 downwards.
TTTAACAATGCTACGAAGGATAAAATTTTAGGTTCACTAAGTCACGCTTCTTGTAATTGCATGTTTCCGGGTGCCTGTAGCGAATGACTGCGGTTTAAGATTGACCATCTGCGGTTCCTTAACATGCACGTATAGGTAGTGTGTATTCTCGGATCCGTCCTGAAGAATAGACACTGCGTAAGCGTAAGTATAAGGCAGTTTTCTTTACAATTCAGCCGCATCAACCTGTGGCTCAACATTCCTGGCATAAAGCAAAAGGCCATTCACTCAAATATAGCGTTAAAACAAGCTGCGATGCTGCTATTACACGAGGCACACGCTGACCAAAGACAGATGTGCACTAATGGGTTCGTCTCATCTACCAGCTCATCCGCTGCGGTTATCATTCAATTCAAATCAATTCAATTCAATTCAGTTTATTTTCGCCATCAAAACAAAACGTGATAGGCGAAGAGCCGCGGTAAAAACTATCTCTCGATAGTTTGACAACGCCGTGGACACCTACAACAAACACCTTGGCGGTATCTTAGGCGCATGAAAAAGAAGGCATAAACATTTTAGACAGTGGAAAGCGGTTATACAATATAAGCTGAAAGAATACAAGCAAATGCAACAATAAGCAACAGCAACAACAACAACATTTTACAACTCCATGATTTACGTCGCGGATACAAAAAATGGAAGACGGCAAAATGAGATCTCATGCACAAAGTAATCAGCATACGTGGTCATCATGTTATAAAAAAACTGACGTAACAACATTAGGTACATATTTTAATCAACGAAGAAACAATGCATTTGTTTTGGGATGTTAAGGCTCTTCGTAAAACAAATGTTCAAAAATTGCTTTTTCTGTAATATTTTCTAGAGTGATGTTCTTTCTGCATAAGTTATTTAGAAGTCTTGGCAATTCATTTTCTAGTAATTGCCAACAATACTGCTTTTTATACGTTTGAACATTCCATTCATCAGTTTGCCGAGTTGTGTGGGTGCGCTCGCGTTTTGATAGGTTAGAAACCGGCCGCAAAAAGGATGTGTCTTGGGTTATTTCGCGTTTGAACGCTACAGATAAACGATATGCATATAGTTTTTCAACCGGAAGTACCTTTTAATTGTGAAAAAGTTCTTCAGTATGCTGTAGTCTAGGGACATTTGCAACAATACTAAGAATTTTTTCTTGCAGAATACTTAACTTTTTTAGGTTTTCTTTTGATGTCTTACCCCAAATAAGGTGGCAGTAATTAAGTTGGGATTCAAAAAGCGAGTGATATAACAACATCATGGTGCTTGAGGGAAGAACATGCTGATTTCGGAAAAGGACACCAATTACTTGAGATAGCTTGGAGATGACATGACTAACGTGGTCATTTCAAGACATCGATTCAGCTGCAGCAGTCACTAAAGTGAAATTGTCACATGTAACGACAGCTACAGCGGCAGAGCTTGCTGCTATGAGAGGAGCTCTGCAACGCGTCTTGCAAGAGTAACCACGCAAATGGGTCGTATTCTGTGACTCGAGGACACCGCTTCAGAGTTCGCAATATGCCCTTCGGCGGAAGCCTCACGAGCAACTGGTGAATGATATACAAAATTGTCACCATCAAGATCGAGCGAAAGGACAGACTATTACATATCAGTGGATACCAATACATACCGGCATTACTGGTAACGAATTAGCCGATGACGCAGTCAGATCCGTTCGTGAAGAAAATGGAATGGTTCCAATCCCACTGTCAAGGACGAACGCTGCAAGGCAGCTTTCTATGGCTCGCTCTATTACGCGCGATCACTGGTCATTTCCTAACTATCAAAGGTGAAACTAAATAAGCTGTCCCTAACTTGAAGCTACTGCTGGCATCAAGGATTTCCTGCTCCTATGCAACGTTGTTATGCCGCCTCTGGTTGGGGGTGGCATTTACAAAGGTTTTTTCGTGTTGGACTGGAATGGCTGACACATTCACTTGTGATTCTTGCGGAGCTGAAGAAACTATTGAACACCTGCTGTGTATTTGCAGTAATTATGACACTTCGTGCTACCAACTTCTGCTTGTACTCGGCACGCTAGACTCGAGGCCGTTTTTCAGCACCCAAAGTTCTTGGACCCTTGCCATAAGCTTCGACGGCTCAGAAGGCGACGGAGGAGTTACTGATGTTCCTGAAGTCTACAGGTCTTTGCGACCGCATCTAAACAATGTGCTTGTGCAAGTGCGCATGTGAGTGGTGCTCTCACTGCACGTGGGAATGCCCATGTCCACCGGGCTGTTCCCCTATCCCATCACCATCACATTCCTCCTGGGAGACTGCGCTGACCAGCTCAGCGCCGCAGGAGGAGCGGGCCCTGAACTAAGGGCTCCATCCTACGAGGAAGATCCCTCATTTCGTTTAAATAAATGTTTGCTCTCTCTCTCACCCTTTATTTTTCATTCTATTTCACCCCTTTATCCCTTTCCCCAGCGCAGGCTAACAAACCCGACGTGCGTTTGGTTAACCTCCCTGCCCTTCTTTCTCTCTGTCTCTCTAAGCCATATCAAAACACGGTAGCTGTGGCCGGGATTCGATGCTGCGCTCTCGATCTTCGGAGGCCTAGCGGCAACCACAACGGGTAAGCAACCTATAAAACCTGGCGTCAGTATATTTCACGTTCATATTGACAACACGCAGGTGAAGTGCGCCGCGATCATTGAAGTGGCGGTGTACGCCCGTTTGTTACCAGTGTGATAGTGTTCGCAGAAGAGCTACTACTCGGTCCTCTAATCGACTTGTTAGTCTTTGTACCACTGATACTGCAGCCGACATAACCGACCATCGGAGCCACTCGAGCACTGCACATCATCGACGCTATCTTGAAGGCAATCCTTGGTTCCCTACGCAAAAGAGAGAGTAACAGCAAACAGTCATCTAGATATGCAAAATAACATAGAAATAAGGATTACGCCATCGCGCAAATGATGAAGCACTTGAAGGCTACGTGACAATGGCAACAATGGAGAAATACAATAATGCAGTAGCATTGCGTGGCATACTCAGTCGTATATCAGACAAAGCAAAGCAAGCCAAGCCACAGCCGCTTTGGCCGCTGGCTCTGAGCACACGCAGTGTGCGCTACGCAGTTGTTATGTTTTATGGTGATAGCAATTATATGAGCACTAGACACTCTCAACGCACATATAATTATATATAAAAGCATATACGATAGCGCGAGAGCAGACTCGCAGCTAGTCGGCGCTCGCACTTGTTTTTCATGTATTGTTTGTCTGTGTTGTTGCGTTACCAGTTGTGCACTCTTATTTTTCCCGAATGTGCGACCGCGCGGTTTCCTGACGGTCGCCACAGGCGACTCGGGCTCTTGTTACAGCGTAAGCAGAGCCACCACTCAAGCGCGGCTCTTACAGACGCAGCTCCTTTTTACAGAGCAAGCGGAGAGGAACTTTAGTGCTGCGCTCGAACCTAGCAACGTGACGGAAGATTTAGCTGCGTGCCGCCGAAAAGCCCGTGTCTGCACTTAGCTCGCGAGCTGCCGCCGTGCTCTCCTCGCGTTGTTCGCGTCGGTCGCCGACGGTGTTTCTGAGGCGTAACAGTGCGTCGATGAAACAGTCGGCCGAAAGCTTCGAACGAAAAGCTAGTCGCGCTGAACTAAAAGCGCGCTTGCAAGCGTATCCACTGTCCACAAGCAGAAACAACGTGTAGCCAAGCGTTAGGCACGACAGAGGTTAACGCCGGACATAATAGCGCAGTTCGGTGGAGCAACACGGAGGCGTATCACCCTTAAAGCCGCTAGTCTTACTCTGTATAATATTGTCACGGTGCTGAGAGATGAGGACAACGTCGCGTGTATCCTTGACGTCCTAGCTCTGTGCCGCCGCGTCGATTCCAGCATGTCCGAAGCTGACAAAGTGGGCCATATTCTGAAAGGCATCGCCGATGACGCGTTTAACTTACTGGTAGTTAAAGACTGCTCTACCGTCGACGAAATTATCAGCGAGTGCAGACGTTTCGAGGGCGCCAAGAGCCGTCGCATCACGAAGCAGATCATGCGGCTTCCCAACACTGCCGCTACGTCGTCGTGCGAAGACGCTTATCCTCCCTCCAGCCGACCACCTCAGATAGCGTTCTGCGCATTGTGCGGCGTGAAATCGAGGCTGCATCACCGTCTTCTTTCGTGCGCCCTTCGGAGGATACTCAGCCGACGATTTCTCTTATACAGGCAGTCGTCCGCCATGAGCTTGCAAACGCAGGCATTCAACCTGTGTGTTCCGCGACTCGCCCTCCGACTCGACCTACTGCTCCGTTTCATCGGCCACCACCGACGTTTCGTCGCTACCGAGATCCGGCCCAATGGCGTACACCTGATGACAAGCCTATATGCTTCACATGTAGCGGCGTAGGGCATATCTCCCGCTATTGCCCTTATCGTCAGCCGTCGTATTCGCGCCTTCCGTGTCACACACGACGTTCATCATTTAGCACTGCTACTGAACCGACCTACTGTGAACCCATGTATCGTGAGCAGACCTATCGTGGCCCGACGTACCGCGACCCTCCGATGTACGCTAGGCCATCAAGCCGGTCACCTTCACCGAACGATCGTCGCTCCCGCTCGCCTCTTCCCCGCCGTCCATCGCCGCACCCCTCCGTACGCTTACCACAGGAAAACTGAAAAATGCAGCTCCCGGAGGTGACGCATCAAGATCAAACTGTATCGATTTATAGCTGTTTAATAGTGTAGGTATTGTGTAGTGAAGCATTTGTTTTCCGTAGTTTGAACGCGGTGTTGGCACTAACCATTCCTCTAAGTGTCTGGTACCGTAGCTTGGAGCTTTTCTTTGAAGTTGGGCAAGATTACATAGATTGTTTACGTTACGATAGTTATCTTGTTTGTATATGTGACTCAAACGATATTTGTACAGATTATGTGCAGGGATCACGCCCGAATTGTTAAAGAAAGTTATTGTCGATGCTGTATAAGAAGCGTTCTAAGCGTAGAGTAGATATTCTTTTTTTGTAACAGGAAAATACATTCTAGATTAGTGTGTGTTGTGTTACCCCATACTATTTGACAGTAGTTTAAGTGAGATTGAAAAAGTGAATTATATAGTAAAAGTTTAATACATGTGGGAAGAATGTAGCGTAAACGGCCTACTACAGCCGTGATTTTGCTTGCTTTATTTAGGACGTAATTAACATAAGAAAATTAACGTAAGAAAATGATTACACCTGCCGAAACCCGCATAGTGCAAGTTGCAGACGGAGGAATGCCCGCAGTGCTGGGAATATGTACCGCCCGTGTAAGTGTGGGTGGTCGCCACGCGTCCGTATTGTTTCATGTACTTGAACACTGCCCTCACGCCTTGTCACCGTGCTCACTAGCCCTCCAGTTCTTGCACATTACGACCCATCTGCGACAACAGAGGTCCGAACAGATGCTAGTGGACATGGAATTGGCGCTGTTCTAGCCCAGTGTCAACGCGGACACGACACAGTTATTGCGTACACCAGGCGCCTGCTTTCACACGCGGAGCGCAATTACACCATTACAGAGCGTGAGTGCCTTGCACTTGTGTGGGTGGTGACCAAATTCCGGCTATACCTCTATGGCCGGCCTTTCACTGTTACCACAGACCACCATGCTCTCTGCTGGCTTCCGACGCTTAAAGATTCAACGGGTCGTCTAGGTCGTTGGGCCTTGCGTCGGCAAGAATTCGACTATACAGTGGTGTACAAGTCCGGTAGGCTGCATCAGGACGCCGACTGCTTGTCTCGCCACCCCGTCGACACTTCGGACTCCCATAATGCAGCTTCGGGGATGTTCACGCTCGATGCTTTTTTGAACTTCGGTCAAGAGCAAGAACGTGATGCATAATTGCGTGATGTTATCCTCCGCCTACGCTCTGACCCCTCTGACCCTTCCCTTCGCATGTTTCTCATCGTGGATAACGTCTTATAGCGCCGAAACATGCGCCCCGATGGGCCAGAACTACTGATAGTTGTTCCCTCTCATCTGCAGGTGACTGTACTCGAGCAGCTCCATGATGTGCCTACTGCGGGACACCTTGGTATTTCCCGGACGCACGACCGTGTCCGGCGACGATTTTTCTGGCCTGGGTTCTACCGTTCCGTGCGTCGTTATTTCAATGCCTGCGAACCATGCCAACGTCGTAAAAGGCCAGCTCTCCTTCCGGCCGGACTGCTCCAGCCGATTGACATACCACCTGAACCGTTTTATCGTGTTGGCCTGGATCTGTTGGGCCCTTTCCCTACTTCGCGATCAGGAAATAAGTAGATTGCCGTTGCGACTGATTATTCAACCCGCTTCGCCATCACTCGGGCCATGCAGACCAGTTGCGCTACCGACGTCGCGGACTTCCTCCTGCAAGACATCATTTTGCACCATGGAGCTCCTCGGCAGCTTCTTACAGACAGAGGCCGTTACTTTTTGTCTAAGGTTGTTGAAGATCTCCTTTGCTCTTGTGCCACGAAACACAAATTAACGACGGCGTATCACCCTCAAACGAACGGCCTCACGGACCGCATGAACCGAACACTTACCGTTATGCTGTCTATGTATGTTTCGTCAGATCATCGAGACTGGGACGTCGCCCTTCCATTTGTGACGTTCGCCTATAACTCGTCACGCCACGACACCGCTCTATACTCCCCGTTCTATCTCGTCTATGGATGGGAACCGACATTGCCGTTTGACACGCTCCTGCCAACTGATACAGATTCGCCCTCTGAATATGCTCGCGACACTATTGCTACGGGTGCCAAGGCACGCGAAATCGCCCATCGTCGGCTATCTGCGTCGCAGGCCAGACAAAAGCATCTGTACGACAACCGTCATCGTGAGCTGCGGTTCTCTGTGGGCGACGTCGTCCTTCTTTGGATTCCTTCACGGCGTGTCGGCCTCTCTGGAAAAACTGCCCTCCCGCTACTCCGGCCCCTACCGCATCGTCCGACAAGTCACTGATGTGACTTATGAAATTGCTCCAGCCGATGCTTCACAGTCATCTACGTCATGCGATGTCGCTCACGTGGGTCGCCTGAAGCCATACCATGCGATTCCGATCTAGCCGGCGCCGGGTGGGCGCTTTTGCCGCCGGGGGTAATGTCACAGTGCTCAGAGATGAGGACAACAACGATCGTAGGGAGACGAAGAAGACGACGTAGTGGGATAGTCTCTCGGTCTGTGAATTGGCCTGTGCCGGCGACATCGTTCCTGTTATTAAAGCGGCCTTCCCATTGAGCTCTATATCTCTGCTCGTTCCAATATTCTAAGCTTTTATATCGCATTCACTGCTTGGCTGTTCTAACTTTAACCTTTTTTCTCGCGAGTGTCGCATGCGCACCAAGTTGCTAACTTGCAGTTCCGCCGTTTTTCACCACGTGTCCTGCTAGGTGAACTGCGGAGCGTAGGAGCGTGTCGGCGTTGCTTACCCAGTGCTTGTAGATATGTCACAATTCGCTACCAGCTCTAGGAACCGGCAGCATCATCAGCTTTCTTGTATACGACCGAAGGAAGACAGGCGTACAGCTACGCAGTCGCAGACATTGTATTGCATCCCGTGTCTCACTATGTGAATTACGTAAAGTTTGCTTAAGCTAGCGGCCCGTTACAAAGAACGTTAGACGGTTCATGTTCATTAGTGCGAGCACACGTACCAGTATTTTGCATTTTATTTACATAGTATGTATACCTCCATGCGTCACGCCGTACGAACAGCGCTGTAAGCATGGTGGAGTCTTCAAAGCTGCCCATCCGAAACGGATGTCGCCAGTCCAAGTTATCACGAGCAGCCCGGTCATATGTTTGCAGAGGTTCTGCTAAGCGCGACGCATCGATAGCCCCAATAGCGCTAAACAGGCTACCAACACTATTGTTTGCCGGGATTTTTCAATGACCCTACGTTGCCTTTGTGTTTTAAGGAACGCTGCGCCCGTTGACTTCAAAGTTACTAAACTAACGCAGCGCACTTAATGGCTTATAATGACCACCTGAGAAAATTTTGGTAAATGTCTGCGCACTAATCCGCTACGTATTATTATCGGCACTTGTTTAGGCGCCATAAAGAGAATTTACGGTGGTTGTTTTATGTGTTTTACGCAGTGCAGCAGGCAAGGTATAGGGCACTAAAGAAACAGTGGGTCACTATCTATGTCACTCTCTCAGAGTTCACTAACGAATGCAAACAGTGGCTCAGGCCGTGTTACGACATCGAGGTCAGAGCTCACGAACCTTAATTCTTCTGAGTGCTTTCAGCCACAGCCCGTCGGCTTAGGTAAACATATGTCATGTATGAGGATCGGGTGAGATATTCTACCATGCAGACACTTTTAGCTTGTTCCTCTGAATATGGACCCTACCCAACCGGTCCCTTTGCGTGCAGGCTCTACTGCAACACTACCTCCGTCAGTCGTCGACCCTCAAGGCACTCAATGAACATCCGGTTAATATCTCGACAACGACGTACTTGTGCGGACGTCTTTGTTTGACGGAGCAACGCCACGGGCATCAGCGAGTTTACCGTCACTTTCTTTCCATCCCTCGTCTATATCTCCTTTGTCTATTCTATCTTCCTTTGAACCTACCGCAGCGCAGTCAAATGGACACCTGTGTGGGCAAACTTCCTAGCACGCCAGCCTCACTTAAGCCGCCTATTAAGTTCGCTTCGATGATGCCGCGACATCTGTGTGTCAAAGCCTTCAATTGTTCTTTCTTGAAAGGAAATATATTTCCTGCTTCACGTTAGCAATTTTGTGCGGGAGAAGGGCGCCTGAAGTGTCACGCGTTATGTGCCATATAAGTGGTTGTTTTTCTCCGAATACAAAATTGTTGTAAGCTAGCGCTAGTGTGTCTTATGCTTCTCGTCTGTCCTTTTCGTCTATGCATTTACTATCGACAATACCTTAACACGCCATTAAGTACATTCCGAGCCACAGTAACATCGGATATGCCAGGTCTTATGTGAAAATACTAACAAGATGTCTCCCGTAGTCAGTCGTTTCAATATGACCTGTGAATGACCTAGCGTTGAGCGAACTCAGTGCCGCATATTGCAGCACCGGATACCGTACGCAATTTCGATATCCTCTCTAACCACGAGTGACATGCGAGCGCGAATTGCGTCAGCAATTAATGTTTTCTGGCTGCTCGATATGAAGTTCGTAGATTTAAAACTGAAAGGGACGCTGTAAAAAATGTGCCGTGGCAGCATAAGCCACCGAGTGGAAAGGAGGGAACTCGCGGTCAAAACTTCAGCACGCTTGGTCGCAGAGACACATGGCGCGTCTCCAAAAATGTTGTCTGCGAGTGAATGAGTTACCATTCAAGCGAATTTTGGGGCCGATAAGTAAACACTCGAAGGACCAGGCCGGAAGATCCCGTGGTTTGTCATCTTTCGTGTAATAAACGTGTATCTCTAATTTTTGTTTTTTTTTCCTGTAAGCGATATACAGACTGTGTGTAACAAACTTCAAATTAGTGATTTGAGCAGTAGTATTAAATGCTAAACCTTCATATACCACAGATGCGAAAAATTTGGCGCTTGACCGGTGAGTGGAGATGGCACAAGTCATCAAGAAAGCTCGCGTGAACAAATAATGAAGTCATGACATAAAGCTGCGCAGTGATTTCACGATAACGTCATCGCATGTCCACAGCGATGACTCCATCCTGTGCCGTCAATGGTGGCATCACAAGTCACGCGAATGAGACGTCCATTACTATGGACGTCAGAGTAGTCACCCCATTGATAGTGAATCGTCGAGAAAAAGCCACTGAATGTCACTTTGACGTTGGTTGCCCGTAAATGGACATAAGTGCACACTTTTGTATCATTGAAGAACCTGCTTTCGATACGTCAACCGTCGTGCCGTAGATGTGAGACGAGTCAGAACGGACAGTCTTTCGGCATGTGTCCGTTTTCAGGAAAGAACTGAAGGAAGGATGTCTCACTTTTGCCTTCATTACTATTGCCCACTCACGATGTGCTAGCCTGTCACGAGAACTCAGATCACAAAACATCGGAAGTCCGAATTTAGGAAGATGCATGTGGGCTCCGATTTAAATTGCAATTACCCGTATATCTGCCTTCTCGCTGACGTGGACCATTTCCAAGTCACACTGAAAAAGATGGATTCTCCAATTCTCAGTGTAAACTGTTCAGAGGACAGTGACGAGTTTCCGGGAAATGAGCTTGTCCCCCATTGGCACATTCGTCGGATGTTTTACAGTGTGTTCTTTTCTTTTCACTCCAAGGCTTTTCGTTTACAAGTTACGCATTTGCACAATGTGTTTCTGAGTACAACTATTTCTTTGTTTTTCATTCAGCGGCTTAGATGAGTACCCGGCCTTCACATTTCTCACATTTGTGATAGCTTACTCACTCATACCACATTGTACGAAATGGTTTTGCTTCTTTAGTGCAGCAGCTGGTTAATCTCTAGTCGCGCTAAGTCTCTGCATGTCCAGGTCAAGGCTTAGTTTGCGTTCCACTTCAAAATTTTCCACATACCGTACACTTGCGTTCCAGATACGTAAACATAATAGGACGCATAATTACATTTTTTGCACCTATCTTGACAGCGCCGTATCTACCGTATCTACCGAATCTACCATATCAACCGCGGTATCTACTGCGCTGTTTTTGCTGTCACTGAAGCATGTCCTTGTCGCATAGGCCTATGGATATAACAAGTATGCAAGGGTCAAACAATGTGTCTTGAGCTCCCAACAAATCAGATAAACTACGCACCGTAGGGAAAAATAGAGGAAAGGCAATTAAACAAAAAGAAAAACAAAAAATAGCCATGCCTGCGCGAACCGCAGGACAGTGACAGCGTAAGCTAAAGGAGTGACCTTCTTAGAGGCCATTTTAAACGCTTGAGGAAACTAGTGCAAGTAGAGGTCATAGGTATACCCTGCGCCATAACTATTATCATTTCCCCAAGTAGGGAAGTATCCACTACGCAATAATTACTGCGGTATTGTAACGCGCCAATATGTATAATTGCACATCTTAGTCTCCTGGCGTCGTTTCCTCGAGAACGAACCGAACTCTCGGCCCGGCGTCGACGGCGAGCTGCGGTTTGGGCTTTTCTCTGCACGGCTGTCTGTTGTGCCCGACGTTGCCTCGCTGCAGCCGCGCGCATAGCTCTGCGATTCGCTTCTCCAGCAGAGGTCAGCACCTTACGAGGAGGCGCCATCAGGTATATCGAAGAGGCAAATCAGGTTTCTGTCGGAGCTGCGCACGTCGGCAGCCGCTTGATGCATGCCACGATACAACGAAACAGCTTCAAAGGGCAGCGCTTCGTAATATTGATGACGGAAATGTTGAAGAAAATTGCTTCATAATGATGATGTTGATGATACCTCTATAATAGGTTCAGAGCTACAAGTCCATGCAGCCCTGTGTTCTTTGAAATGAGTCCTCGAACTCGCTATGCAATCCACTTTCCGCGACGTATAGTGGCGTATTATTATTCCGCCACGCAACATTACATTTGTTAATGCGATTCCTCGCAGACGTTATACCTGTTTAGGTCTTTTAGTCAAAGTTTTCGAGCGCAGGCGTGGCTGAGTGGTAGAATGCTCAACTGCCACGCAGAGGATGTGGGTGCGAATCCACGCAGAGGACGTGGTTTCAGCCTCCTCGGTCCTGGTTATTTTTTTTTTCTAAAATTTGCCGTGATAGCGGTTACGGAAACCGGCGGCGGCGGCGGTGGACAACTACGGCGCAAAAACGGCCCTTGTTGTGATCTCGTAACAGCTTACGCTGTAAAAGACAGATAGCTTGAATGTAGGCTGCTCGATTCCATCATGACGCTGCGGTGTTTGCTGGCCCAAAAACTCTGATAAAGCGCTTTCTTGGCATCTTGGTGCATGTGCACCGAAAACACGAAAGAGTTATTAAGCACGAAGTAGTGGGGCCTCAGGAGTAATTTTGCTTTCCGGTGGATCTCAATCCCCCACCTATATAGGTCTGTTAGAAAAGTATCCGACCTTTGGCCGAACAAAAAAACTGGCATAACTGCAGCTTTGGAAACTTAATCACCCTCAAGGTAGTCTCCTAGGGAAGCCACACACTTCTCCGAGCGGTGCTGCCACTATTGGAAGCATTCCCAGAAGGCCTCTTTCGGAATGGAGTTTAGCTCAGCTGTCGTTGCAGCCATAATGTCCTCTCTTGCCTGAAATCACGCTCCTTTCTATCGCCCTTTTGATTTTGTGAAACAGCTAGATGTCACAGGGGGCCATATCAGGAGAGTAAGGAGGCTTTTGAACGGCAGGGGTCTGGTATTTCGTCAAAAAAGTCTGAATCAAGTGCGAAAATGTGCAGGAGCGTTCTCGCCGATGAATGCGACCTTTTTCTTTTGACGGCAACAAAAACCGACGAGAGAAACTGCGCAGTACCCCACTTAAACGCTGCGTACCAGCGACTAACGCTGTCGGCAAGCAGGAAAAAAATTCACGCATGCGAGCGAAGGTTCAAGGTCAGCGGATGCAAGCGCGCTTGTTTCATATGCATCAGGTGTTCAAAAAAAAATAATAAGGCCGGATACTTTTCTAACAGACCTTGTATAAGTACATGTATGTTATTGCATTTCGCCCTGGCACCGGTTGCTGGCCCGACGGACGCCGGGTTCGATTTCGGCCGTGGCTGTAGAATTTCGATGGCAGCGGAATGACAGTGGCCCGTGTACTAAGACTCAGGTGCACCATAGTGAACCGCAGGTGGTCGAAACTTTCTGGAGCCCTTCACTACGGAAGCCCTCATAACGTACACGTTTTTGCACGTTAGACGGCAGCAGTCATTATTACTGGATATCGCCCCCGTCGAATAGCGGCCGCCTTAGCCAAGAACCGAATACACGCCTTTCAACTTAGAAGTGTGACAACTTATCTGCCATGCCAGTACGGTCGATTAGGTGCACATTACCAAAGGTATTTCCATAACGCCAGGCCTTACGCGTTTGCGAATTTTCATTCGCATGTTTTGCAAGAGCGCAACCCGAGAGCTTTCTGACTGCCCTTTTTCCCCACACTGGCTTTCCGGTCGAAACTAGGTATTTGTGTTGTCCGCTTCACTTCAAATGTCCCCATGGCAACAAGCCTCACATTTTTTTAAGGTGAAACGCCTGATGCTACAATATTCCATAGGTTTACGCGGTTTCAGGGAGTGTCCATACTCTTCGACTGAACCTTCATTTTGTTCGTGTCGTGCCTCTCCGTTAAAGAAATGGACCTACAGAGATCGTCGAACACGCATACAACTCACCCGAATATAAAAAATGCCGAAGCGTAGAACTGGTACTGCGACGGAGTTAAGTCGACATCATACCCTAATTGCTTCTCACGACAGCGCCACCAGGGGAGTTGTTCCGTAGCTGTTGATCTGGCCTAAGGGTTCCATGTAATAAAAATTCGGCAGCATATCCACGGAGTGAATTATGATGAGTGGGCGAAGCTCCGGAGGTTCATCGGAGATTCGTGCCGAGTTCCGGATTAATTAGTGTTAACGCGGACGCTATACGAATCCTTATGGTTCAACTACGCGCAAGTGAAATCTCCCACCGCGCTTGGGATAAAAAAAAGCAAACTAGTCAATATCCAGTGGCCTATATATAGGTATATATGGGGTGGCCGGGGAACGGTTCTCTCCAGCGCGAGCACTCGGTATTTTCAAATCAAGAAACCTCGCTAGAAGGCGCTGCCTCGCCAGGTGCCGGGCGCGGTTCGCCGTTCTTGCGAAGCTGGTCGAGCGTTCTTCAATTCGAAGAAAGAAGCGTTTGATTGTGGTTCGGTTAGAAGGGACGCTTAGGCGAGAGAAAAGAGCGTTTCCATAGTCAACACGCGCCTTTCGCTCTCTATCTCTGTCTCTCTCTCTCTCCAGACAGCAGGTGGAAGAGTGAGAGAGCTCGCGCGCCGGAGGCATGCGCCAGTGGCAGCGCGAGCCTCCCGGCGGCTCGAGGTGGCTACATACATCTACTACATACATACTACTACAGAGGAGGTAACGACCCACACCCTAAGGAGCTTCGCTCCTCAAACACAAAAGGACAAACTCTTTAAGGACCCCCTGAGAAAGAACAGATGGCCCCTCGAAGCTCACAACCAAGGAGCATCGGGGAGGACAGCGGACTCGGACAGCGAGCAGTACGTGGCCCCCTCTCGCCCTCACCCTCTGACAAGAAGCTGGTCGGGCGGGGCAGCGGCTTTAGTGAACTGAAAGAAAGAAGGCGTGCTTTCTGTACGTGTACGAGTGTAATACAGTTTTCCATTATGTTACCCTAACTCTCGTGTTGACCTCGTTTATTCCGAATCAGTTAAACAGCTTTCAAGATTTCGCAGTCCATTTCGGCTAGGCTGATTTGACATAACTGGAGAACATGCATAGAAAAAGAAAGGACGGGATGGATTGGAGTTACGCTAATCACGCCAATTTGACGTCACAATGCTCCAGACAACTCTCCTACACAAGCGCGAAGAACAGAATGTGCTGTTGAACGCGGCGTGTGCAGCCTCCTGAAATATCCCCTTCCAAGACAAGTCTCGAAGATCATGCATCGAGTGTGATCCTGTGACGACATCAAGCAGATCGACACAGTCCACTAGATGTAGAGGCGCGAGCAAAATTTTGTATACGGACCACGCGAGCGCGTGCCAAACTGGCTTTCCGCTCCACCTAGCGGAACGCCGCCTAACGCCACCGGAGAGCTCCACCGGAAATTAGTCTACTCGCTACCCGCTAGCATGTAAATTTTTGCAGTGCCGTGCACGGCATTGTTAGTTTGCTGTCTCCACGCGCAGCGCTCGTCGGCTGTAAGAACGCCACATACCGTTCAACACAATGCGAGCGCGAACGCCACATATCTGCCTTGATAACCGTATCACAGCCGTCACGGCCTGCATCGACCGGTGTGCCGATGAAGAGATATCAGTTTCGCGAAGTGCTATCGTCATATGAACCCGTGGATTCGGATACCGAAGAGTGCTTAGCCTTAGAAAGAGAAAGGTGAAAATACTTGTTCACAGTTGGAAAAAGTGACAGAACTCGCTATGCAATCCACTTTCCGCGACGTATAGTGGCGTATTATTATTCCGCCACGCAACATTACATTTGTTAATGCGATTCCTCCGCAGACGTTATACCTGTTTAGGTCTTTTAGTCAAAGTTTTCGAGCGCAGGCGTGGCTGAGTGGTAGAATGCTCAACTGCCACGCAGAGGATGTGGGTGCGAATCCACGCAGAGGACGTGGTTTCAGCCTCCCGGTCCTGGTTATTTTTTTTCTAAAATTTGCCGCTGATAGCGGTTACGGAAACCGGCGGCGGCGGCGGTGGACAACTACGGCGCAAAAACGGCCCTTGTTGTGATCTCGTAACAGCTTACGCTGTAAAAGACAGATACCTTGAATGTAGGCTGCTCGATTCCATCATGACGCTGCGGTGTTTGCTGGCCCAAAAAATTCTGATAAAGCGCTTTCTTGGCATCTTGGTGCATGTGCACCGAAAACACGAAAGAGTTATTAAGCACGAAGTAGTGGGGCCTCAGGAGTAATTTTGCTTTCCGGTGGATCTCAATCCCCCACCTATATAGGTCTGTTAGAAAAGTATCCGACCTTTGGCCGAACAAAAAAACTGGCATAACTGCAGCTTTGGAAACTTAATCACCCTCAAGGTAGTCTCCTTGGGAAGCCACACACTTCTCCCAGCGGTGCTGCCACTATTGGAAGCATTCCCAGAAGGCCTCTTTCGGAATGGAGTTTAGCTCAGCTGTCGTTGCAGCCATAATGTCCTCTCTTGCCTGAAATCACGCTCCTTTCTATCGCCCTTTTGATTTTGTGAAACAGCTAGATGTCGCAGGGGGCCATATCAGGAGAGTAAGGAGGCTTTTGAACTGCAGGGGTCTGGTATTTCGTCAAAAAAGTCTGAATCAAGTGCGAAAATGTGCAGGAGCGTTCTCGCGATGAATGCGACCTTTTTCTTTTGACGGCAACAAAAAACCGACGAGAGAAACTGCGCAGTACCCCACTTAAACGCTGCGTACCAGCGACTAACGCTGTCGGCAAGCAGGAAAAAAATTCACGCATGCGAGCGAAGGTTCAAGGTCAGCGGATGCAAGCGCGCTTGTTTCATATGCATCAGGTGTTCAAAAAAAAATAATAAGGCCGGATACTTTTCTAACAGACCTTGTATAAGTACATGTATGTTATTGCATTTCGCCCTGGCACCGGTTGCTGGCCCGACGGACGCCGGGTTCGATTTCGGCCATGGCGGTAGAATTTCGATGGCAGCGGAATGACAGTGGCCCGTGTACTAAGACTGAGGTGCACCTTAGTGAACCGCAGTTGGTCGAAACATTCTGGAGCCCTTCACTACGGAACCCTCATAACGTACACGTTTTTGCACGTAAGACGGCAGCAGTCATTATTACTGGATATCGCCCCCGTCGAATAGCGGCCGCCTTAACCAAGAATCGAATACACGCCCTTGAACTTAGAAGTGTGACAACTTATCTGCCATGCCAGTACGGTCGATTAGGTGCACATTACCAAAGGTATTTCCATAATGCCAGGCCTTAAGCGTTTGCGAATTTTCATTCGCATGTTTTGCAAGACCGCAACCCGAGAGCTTTGCTGACTGCCTTTTTTCCCCACACTGGCTTTCCGGTCGAAACTAGGTATTTGTGTTGTCCGCTTCACTTCAAATGTCCCCATGGCAACAAGCCTCACATTTTTTTAAGGTGAAACGCCTGACGCTACAATATTCCATAGGTTTACGCGGTTTCAGGGAGTGTCCATACTCTTCGACGGAACCTTCATTTTGTTCGTGTCGTGCCTCTCCGCTAAAGAAATGGACCTACAGAGATCGTCGAGCACGCATACAACTCACCCGAATATAAACAATGCCGAATCGTAGAACTGGTACTGCGACTGAGTTAAGTCGACATCATACTCCTAATTGCTTCTCACGACAGCGCCAACCAGGGGAGTTGTTCCGTAGCTGTTGATCTGGCCTAAGGTCCATGTAATAAAAAATTCGCAGCATATCCACGGAGTGAATGATGATGAGTGGGCGAAGCTCCGGAGGTTCATCGTAGATCGTGCCGAGTTCCGGATTAATTTAGTTAACGCGTACGCTACGAATCCTTATGGTTCAACTACGCGCAAGTGAAATCTCCCACCGGCGCTTCATCGCAAGTCAATATCCAGTGCCTATATATATGTATATATGGGTGGCCGGTGAACGGTTCTCCAGCGCGAGCACTCGGTATTTTTCAATCAAGAAACTCGCTAGAAGGCGCTGCCTGCGCCAGGTGCGGGCGCGTTCTCCTTCTTTGCGAGCTGGTAGAGCGTTCATCGAAGAAAGAGCGTTTGATTGTGGTTCGGTTAGGAAGGGACGCTAATTTCTGCAGCCCATGTAGGGAGCACGGCTAAGCGTCAAAGAGCGTTTCCATAGTCAACACGCGCCTTTCGCTCTCTCTCTCTCTCTCTGTCTCTCTCTCTCTCTCACAAGACAGCAGATGGAAGATTGAGAGAGCTCGCGCGCCGGGAATCATGCGCCGAGGGCGAGCGCGAGCCTCCCGGCGGCGCGAGGTGGCTACATACATACTACTACATACATACTACTACAGAGGAGGGAACGACCCACACCCTAAGGAGCTTCGCCCCTAAAACACAAAAGGACAAACTCTTCGAGGACCCCCTGAAAAAGAACAGATGGCCCCTCGAAGCTCACAACCGAGGAGCATCGGGGAGGTCCGCTGTGCTAACAGCGGACTCGGACAGCGAGCAGTACGTGGCCCCCTCTCGCCCTCACCCTCTGACAAGAAGCTGGTCGGGTGGGGCAGTGGCTTTGTTGAACTGAAAGAAAGAAGGCGTGCTTTCTGTACGTGTACGAGTACAATACAGTTTTTCATTATGTTACCCTAACTCTCGTGTTGACCTCGTTTATTCCGAATCAGTTAAACAGCTTTCAAGATTTCGCAGTCCATTTCGGCTCGGCTGATTTGGCATAACTGGAGAACATGCATAGAAAAAGAAAGGACGGGATTGATTAGGGTTACGCTAATCACGCCAATTTGATGTCACAATGCTCCAGACAACTCTCCTACACAAGCGCGAACAATAGAATGTGCTGTTGAACGCGGCGTGTGCAGCCTCCTGAAATATCCCCCTTCCAAGACAAGTCTCGAAGATCATGCATCGAGTGTGATCCTGTGACGACATCAAGCAGAATCGACACAGTCCACTAGATGTAGAGGCGCGAGCAAAATTTTGTATACGGACCACGCGAGCGCGTGCCAAACTGGCTTTCCGCTCCACCTAGCGGAACGCCGCCTAACGGCCACCGGAGAGCTCCACCGGAAATTAGTCTACTCGCTACCCGCTAGCATGTAAATTTTTGCAGTGCCGTGCACGGCATTGTTAGTTTGCTGTCTCCACGCGCAGCGCTCGTCGGCTGTAAGAACGCCACATACCGTTCAACACAATGCGAGCGCGAACGCCACATATCTGCCTTGATAACCGTATCACAGCCGTCACGGCCTGCATCGACCGGTGTGCCGATGAAGAGATATCAGTTTCGCGAAGTGCTATCGTCATATGAACCCGTGGATTCGGATACCGAAGAGTGCTTAGCCTTAGAAAGAGAAAGGTGGAAAATACTTGTTCACAGTTGGAAAAAGTGACAGGAGGGATGCTTCTTGCACGTAGCGCTGCTGTCGATCGCAGCTGACGTGACGGAAGTGTCGCGAAGAGCCTGTGAGCCATGCGATGCCGTGGTCCGTATATTTTTGCTCGCCCTGTACATGCACTGAATGTCGCTCCAGTGAATGTCGACGAGGTCGCGCTCAGAAGCCACGAAACAGGAAAACCGAGATTACTAACGTACAAAATAAACGGAAATGAAAAGAGAAAAGGTGGGGGGGGGGGGGGGGGGATCAGCCAACTGTGCTTCGCAGTGCTTCTTTGTGTTGATGCTGTGATTGCAGGCTGTGTCATTTGTGGATTCGAGCCAATGACGCATTAACGTCACCCCTCCTTATTTTTCTGAAGCCCTACAGCTGTGCGCACGTCATACAAGCTAGACGCACTGCCACAAGCTGTACGCTGCCTTGCGGCATCATTTGCACGCTTATTTAGAGAGCGGTCGGGGAGTTGGTGTACGGAGCAAGCGGTACCGCTGTCCATCGCTTTTAGCACAGGCGCCTGCTACACACATGAGCGTCGTACGGCTGGCTGATACCAAGACACAGGTACAGTACCGCACAAAATGACCATAAGAGTTTTGTACCTTTGTATGCTGCCCTCTATCCTCTCTACTACTCCTGGTCCACCAAAGCATATGACATCCTTATCCCTAAAATACGGCGCACAAATGTAAATGCTACAAAGCTCTTTCTACGTTAGCGTGTGAATTTTCTAATCACGTTTCACTCCGCACAAGGAATGTGAAGTGGCGGCGTCACACTTCGCGACAAGCGGCTATAATTCTGTGATTTGAATCCCTTTTCCTGCTTGTTACGTCGCTAAGCCCCCAAAGCGGGCTTTATCGGCGACATTGGCATTGAGTGTGTTTCGACCTGTATTCCCCATTCCTTTAACTCCAGTGCAGGGTAGCGAACCGGACGCTCATCTGGGTAACCTGCCTGGTTTTCCCTTTGTTTGCTTTCTCTCTCTCCCTTCTCTCGTGGTCGACATGCGTAAACTCGCCGTTTCGGCTCGTTTATATTTTTTTCCGCGGTTATGAGTTCATTTGCCTACGACGGAGGCGCCGACGGACTTAGCGCACGCACATTTCTGTCAGGTTTCTAACGGATGGGTACTACATTGCACACGTACGATCGAGAGGGCATGATTCATTGCCTTTTTACTTGTCGTATTGGTTTTCATGGAAGAAGGTGGTTGTTTGCTAGAATAAACGCGCATAAGTCGATGGCGTAGTTTGATTTGCCCATTGTTTTATATGTTTCAAAGAATTGCGCGTACACTGTGCGTCTCCGTAAAATCGTAAGACATACACTTATAAGAGCATCGGGTTATTAGCACAATAAAGGTGCGGCACAAGTTGACAGTCTCCGAATGCTGCACCATGAATCAACGTTCATGAAAGGTAGATACTGTGTATGTGATAAAAATTTTCATGTATTTACTGCACGCAGAGGATAAATAACTTGGAAACTCTGCGCTTGGTTTGTCACCACTGTGTTTTTTCATTGGTGGTGTTTCACATGAATAACTGTGATTTGTATTTCGAAATATTTCCTTCCAAGCTACTGCCGCCAAATAAGCACGCTCATTGCCTACTACAGCGGTCCGTCCGTGCGAACGATCGCAGCCGCATCGTATTCCAACAGTTACCTTGATGCCCCACGCCCCGCACCAGCTGCTCGGTGGACGTCAGATTAAGGAATGTAAAGCGCTTGGAAAGCTGATGCACAGCGCACGTGCAAGCGAGCGACGGTATGATTTTTTTTAATAAATGTAATTTAAGGAGAGGTTGGTGCCCATGTGCGGCGCCGGCTACTCCTCTTCTCTTACAGGCTGGCTTACATCACAAAGTTACGTACACTTCATCAAAGTTCATCAATACAAGTACTCGGGCACGGACACATATATCACATCACATCACACATATAGAGTCACTTTTCCAGTACACATATTGCATCACACCACATCACACATGTAGGGTCACTCTTCCAGTACAACTGTCCATTAAACAAGACATTCATAAGTCTCTTCTACTTGTTCCTATATTTGTCACTAGCAACTAAGAGACAGTCTACATGCGCTATGTGATCATGTTGAACTTGACAGTGTGGACGGTACTGACGGTATGATCCTTTTGGTACTCCTAAAAGCCTCTCTCCGAGTTCTCCTGCAAGTCTGCAAGTCGCCTTCCTCTCTCTACTGCCCTTCCCTGCGAAGACATACAACGCTTCAAGTGACGTCATTGTCGAGAGTCATTTTTCTCATTTTTGCAAAGACCACATCCTACTGCACCAGTACCCTCACGCGTTCACAGCAAGCCTGAAAATTTGACAACCACCGCTGCTCGCAGTCATGTGAGGCACAATATGTTCAATGACTAGACATTCTGTCATAGTTCCACCAGCTTTGGCGGTAATGTTGCTGAGCCTACATAAACATAAAGGGCGTCTTTAGATCATGTACCCGTCGGAAAATGGTTCCCTGGGTAATCATAAAGAAGTAGCAGTGTGGATATTAAATGCGAAACATTTCTTGTCGAACTGGAAGGAACTTTTACCATATCTATCTATCTATCTATCTATCTTTCTATCTATCTATCTAACTATCTATCTATCTATCTGACTACGTCTCAGTGCAGTCCTGCTCGTCTCGTACGCTTGCTATAACCCGATATTTGCATGGTAAGATATGACGAACTTGGCTGACTAATCTGCACATCACTTGCATGACGCACTCGTCATGTACGTCCCTATTAACGGTACTGTAATCGCGTGTGGCTCACACAGGTATGGCCGGCCTGCGGTGTGCGGGTATGTGCCACAGGCGTTTGAATTTTGTGTAGCTTGTCAGTCAAGGACATTTCCATAACGGACATTTAACATATACAGCACACTTAAAAATAAGAAAGGCACACTGTTTGTCGTAGCTTACGCTTGAAAATATAAGCATTACAAGCACACAGGCAGGCAGGCAGCGTGCACCGCAGGTATGCTGGCATCGAACTCAGCTCTCCGATGCGCCGAGCAAGCGCGTTACCACCAGGCTACGGCGGCTGCTACCGAACGGTATAAGCAGTAACCACACCTATTACACCTGCAGTCGTGATGACAGTGCTTGTGTAACGTGAACTGCGCGTCTAATGCGTGTTTAGCGCTATCGTAGCAATGTAATTAACAATACTATGCTTTGTTTTCACTCGGTATGCATTCGGTTCCACTTTGTTCGATGCTGTAGGAATAGTTCAACAAACTACACTTATGATACGCACATCAGCGCATCGTAGCGTGCACTTGCACAAAGCAAAGGTCCTTGCTGTGCGCTGACATGGGCGCAAACGTTACGTCGTACCGTGAGCTATCCTTCGGTTTGTACGGCCCCGTTGACGCTCCTGGTGAGTCCACAGTAACCATACACCCACTCATACGCTTTGCACGAAGGCCTTAATCCTACTCGTAAACGTCCCTTAATGTCAACGATTCGTCGGACGCAACTTGGTCGCTGGCCGCTGCATGACACCGATCCCCACAACGTGAGACCTAGGCTTTTGAAACCCGGACCACCTTTCACTCCACAGAAGAGGACGTAACCCATCCCGTGGGCTATTTAAATTTGCACGCTACCACAAGGTTACGTTGGCTCCTCCAACACGGTTATCTCAAGTAAACCTATTGCACCGGCAGTTGTGATGAATGCGCTTCTGTAACATTAATTGCGCTTCTAATCTGTGATGAGCAATCATGACCAGAAGGGAAGCTCAGGGGAAGATGGAGGCTCAGAGGGAGATCGAGCACTATCGCGGCAATACATAGGTTCCGCTACCATTCGGTGTGTTTCTCTGCCACTTTGCTCGATCCCCTAGGAATACATCAACGAAAAAAAAATGCCTATGACAGCACATAAAACCAAGGTATATAATGCGTGTTTCTTCGGCAAAACAGGCATCTGTGCCTCTGACGAACGTGAGAGCCAACGTTACGTCGTACCATGAGCTACGATTCGGTCGACACGGTGCTGCTGACGTTCCTGGTTAGTCCACTGTTCAGAGTACTCATCAGTCGGTACCCATTCGCCTAGCATAAAGACCTTGGCCCTACTTGTCGCGCTAAGCTCACTGCGAAATAATTCCTTGCAGGCAATTTCGTCACTGTCGGATTCGCATGGCACTGATTCTCAGAATGCCTGGTATCTGCAGGATTTTTTGTGAGGGACTTTACTTTGAGAAATTGAATTTTATTTACGCAATTACCTGCCTGACGACGGAGGGCGTTGTGTGCTCCAGGTTCCTACGGAGGTAGCCCGGAATGATTCCATCACGTTAAAAGAAACTGTGTGCATTAGCTTACTCTTAGCCACCTTGAAGGAATGACTAAAGCATACAACTCATCCCTAAATAAATACCAAACTTAGCACTTCTTGAAACTGCCGGGACAACGGCCGAATGGGCTGGTTATAGTGAGCGTGACGCAAACAGGGAACTATGCTGGGCGGTCGTGGTGTTTATCACATGAGCGTTGTACGTGGTCGCGCAAGTGAAACTCTTTTCGTCCGTATTTAGCGCTGGAAGACGGCTTGTCCTGTTTACTCCGTAACCTTGCAAGGTAGAGTGGCGGCGATGTGATGCTGTGCCATTAGAAACACACCCGATGTGATCCGGCAACTACAGTCTATGAGGCGAAATGGGTTGCTGCTGTTCGTCTCGCCAATCTGTCTCGTACGGAACACTCACCGTTCGGCGTATTTTACGGATGCTATACGAGCTGAGCGTACGCCTCTCGCAGTCTTTTAGCGTAGCCAAAGGCCACAAGCAGGGAAGCTGAAGCCTGATGCCGTGTGAGGCATCAGGCTTTAGCTTCACATTGGGGCGGCGCCAGTGGTGGTTATATAGCAGACGACTTAACCAAATATAGATACAGCCCCTTCAACACTATCACCACTCAGGCTTAGTGGCGCCGCGTCGTGTATAATCTGCGTTTACAATGACAGAGGTTCGAATAACTCCATTCTTTTGTTTCCGGCGTTTTCCTTTTATTAAGTATAGTATTATCACTAAGCATAACTGCTCCGAAGGAGCCGTGATTTGCTTTGAAACGATAATCGCGCTCGTGTCACCGGCGGGCGCGCCAGCGCCCGTCGCTGACGTTACTGGCTCTGGCTGTACTTCAGACGAGCAAATAGTGAGAGCGCCGAAGGCGCACCGCACCCCTAATTGGCGGCGATTATACTGGCCCTCAGTGGCCCTCAGGGCAAAGAACGGACAATAGCATGATAGTGAGAACCGCAACGTGCATATAACCATTCCCTTAGTGGAGCATTCTGTAGTGCATATAAAATTGCTCATTTAGTAAACAGACGCACACACACAAACACACACACACACGCACGCACGCACACACAAAGCTCCTGGCACTCTGTGAAAGCAATAACGCATGCGGTAGGTTACCCGGCACTATACGTTATCGTACGTAGGACGAATGTTAGCGTATGCTGAGTTGAAACGACTGCTTCACGGTGTACACTTCTGTAATCGTAATGCACGCAGAGCTAATGGCCGCGGTGCTCGGCGGGTCGAACTCAGTCGTCGAAAACAGCGCTGCTTGACGGCTCGGAAGAGCTCTACCTCTCTCCGTAACGGCTGTACACTTGGTTTCGAGGATCAACAGAAACGTGCAGCAAGGGAGAAAGGTGAAACGACAAACGCAGACTGCTATGAAACCGCCACTGACAGTGCACCGTGCCAGAGGTGGAACGCGTTGATCTCCGAAAGCCATTGCTGTGAAGTGGTGGTTTGTTTTCGTTGTTGTTTATTTAACGAAGCGTAAGCTCGAGTACCAACAAAATTACCCACTAAACTTACAAAGTACAGCGTACACTGCAGATTGTCCAGCGCCTGCACTCATGCGTGACCCTGTCACGCCATGCTGCTACGGCCATCGCTAATCGGTCGCTGTAATGGAATTTCGTGCCCTGGAAATTAAAAGCTCAATATTAAATATAAAGCTCCAGTTTAATTGGCTTGGCAAAATCGCCGTTCTGTTTTCCGCACGCACATGCACATGGTACGCCTGACAGTTCATTAGGTTACAGTATGACCGCACAATCTTTTGCACCGTCAGCTGTAAAAGATTGCCCGGTGATATCGTAACTTAACGAACTGTCAGGCGTACCATCTGCATGTGCGTGCGGAAAACAACTACGGCCGCTTTTGGCGCCGCAGCTGTCCGCTGCCGCCGCCGCCCGTAACAATTACCACGCCAATTTAAGAGAGAAATAACCAGGACTAAGGAGGATTCGACCCCACGTTCCTCTGCGTGGCACCTGAGCATTCTACCACTGAGCTACGCCTGTGCTCGGCAAGTCATCGCTAAAACATCTAAACAGGTATAAAGCCTGCGGAGGAACCGGCTTAACAAATGTAATGTTACATGCCAAAATAGTAACACGACACTACGCGTCGAGGAAAGTGGACTGCATAACGAGTGCGAGGAATTATTTGAAAGAAAACAGGGGCGCATGATTTGTAGCTCTGCGCCCATTACAGAGGCATCATCAACATCATCATTATGAAACTACTTCTTCAACTTTTCCGTTATCACTTGGCTCTTCGATATGCCTGATGGCCCGATCAGATCACCAATTACAATGGCCACTAAGAAGGTCGCTCCTCCAGCTTACGCTGTCACTGCCCTGCGATTCCATGCAGGCCTGGTGTTTTTTTTATTACCCAGGGTCTGCAACCACGCCTCTCTAAAAGAAATTGAGCTAGATAAAAATTTTCATCTTGCCTAATTGGCGCCCACGAAGTGCCACGCGAGGCAATTGCCTCGCGTGGCACTTCGTGCCACGCGCCATTAGGATAGCGAACCAGTGCCAACTTCGTGCCACGCGCCATTAGGATAGCGAACTTCGTGCCACGCGCCATTAGGATAGCGAACCAGTGCGCGCAATTCTTAAGAATTGCGCGCACTGGTTCGCTATCCTAATGTAGTCGGCGTACAGAAAGTTCTGGCGTTGTTCACCACTAGGAACTGAGCATCAAATCTTTGTGTATTCATGTTCTAAGTGGTGAGTTCCTCATATGTGCTCAAAAGGACAGAAAGTTGAGCGAGTTGGTAACAGTCCATAATCAAAAGAAGAGGCGTGCGGGACACGGTCACAAGGAGAGCAGTGAACAACACGAACGCCTCATATGTGCGCAAGGAGGCTTACTACGGCTTGGTACCAACTAGCCCAGAGGAGTACCATTCTGAGATATAAAACATAATTTCATGGTAGGATTCAGCATATCTGTAGCGCAAACTTCTCAAGCATGGTATGTCGTTGGTTGCTCTAAAAAGCAGCACGACAAACAATAAGTAGAAGAAACCAGAAGCAGCTGTGCATACACAACTACTTTACCGCGCAAGCCAACATACAATTCACATATTGCATTATCTAGCGCCTGCAGCAGTACGTAAAGAAAACTTAGCGAAACTTGCACTAGTAGCGCAAGCCTAGCGAAGCCGAAGGGAAGGCCCTAGAGGCCATCAACAAGAACTTCAAGGCCTGTGAGTCGCTAAGGACGTCAAAGGCGCTAAGGACGTCAAAGGATCTCAACCTGGACTCGCTGCGGAAAACAGCTGAGAAGGCCGACGCGTGTGCATTGGAAGCCTTCTTTACAGACAAGGCGCAGAAGCCAGGCTGCCCATTTCGTTCGGTTTTCACGGAAAATGGCTCTTCGCAAGGCCTTGTGAGCCGCTATGTGCAGCAGCACCTAAGTGCGCTTCTGATAGAAGACCCCTTCCTCGTCCGAAGCTCACATGACATCATCACGGAACACAGTGAAGTGTCCGGTTCCATTGGGTTTTCTACTCATGTCGAGGACTTCTTCTATTCCATACCTCATGGTCAACGTTTCTGTGTGCGAAGTGACGTGATTGGGGACAACGGTGAAGTTAGAGCCATGAATGCTACAGGGGTAAGTAGTAACAACTTACTAGCATTTCTTGAGTTTTATCTGAGTCGACTGCCACTGGCTTTAAAGGCACAAGCACTATGCACAAAAGTCAGGAATCCGTATTGGTTCAGCAGTAGCCGCCGTTGTGTGGGACATACTTTTATCGTCTGTAAATAAGAGCATCGCTCCAAAACTTGGCGAATTTGGCATCACCAAAGCATATCGATACGTCGACGACTATCATCTGATTTTGAAATATGTAAATGGCCGCCTATGGACAATTTAGTAGCAGGTATCATGAACATTTTCGAAGCCTCAGGTCCAGGCCTAAGGTTCATATGGGAAATGGCAGTAGGTAATGCAATTCGATTTTTAAATATAAGAATTATCTTCAAGGCTGATCGCCTGTGTTGGCTTTACAGTGCTAGAATAAGAAATGCTTGTTGCCATACGAGAGCGCGCACTCAAAACTTGTCAAAAGAGGCATTGCTATGACTTGTTTCAAAGCGGCCTCAGAAAAGCTTTGTCACCATGAGATTCCGAAAGTTTGAAGTTTATTATTATTAGCAGAGTAGCGATACATAAAATGAAGGAGACGTTTTACAGACTAGGGTCCCATAGTCCGAAGACTGTAGGGGGACCCACGATGAATGAAGCAAATGAAGCATAAAAAATGCAAAGGCAAATGGCAAGACAACACTATTATACAACAACTAGCAAAACAACGAAGCGATAAAACATAGTAATATACACAACTAAAACAATACAATCGCTATATAACAATTCAAAAAGAAGAACATAGAATGATTTATGACGATAGAAAGTATAATTTCAAAGTTTTTTTGAACGCGTACAGGTTATCTAGAGATTTAATATTGGGTGGAGTAGAGTTCCATAATGAAATGGCTGTGAATGACAATGATTTTATGCCGTAATTAGCACGAACTCGGGGTAGTAATAAACTTCCTTCTAATGCGAAGCGAGTGCGGTTAGTGTTTTTTAGTAAGTCACAGCTGATGACATCGAAAGGTAGCCGACAGTTCGAACGCCTTGGTGCTGCCAGGCAACCTCATTCGTTGCTCCTTAGTGTCTGCGAGTCACTTTTGCAGCAGATGAAAGGCACATGTGATATCACCCATAGAGAGAAGGAAAAGAAATCAACAGTAGCACTACCCTACATCCACCGCATTTCCATACCTTGAAGAAAGTGCTGTGCAACTATCACGCGAATGTTGTATTTTCTGCCCCGTGCAAGCTGTCAAAATTTTCTACTTGGCTAATAAACAGAACCGCAAGCAGTGTGATAAACCATATCCATCCGTTTACCAGATGCTCTGCTAAACTGGTGTGTAAGACACCTTTGAGTTGTGACAACGTGTACATAGGCCTGAGCGGCGGATGCTTTAGCGAAAGGGCGAATGAGCATGCAATGACAGTTAAGAATAACCCTGGTGGGCACCCTAGCTCAATATTGTAAAAGATGTGGTTGCACCCCTGAGTTGGCGCGCACCGCTTTTTTTAAGTGTGCGCATTACAAGACTCAAAGGGAAATAACAGAAGCTTATTATGTCTTGAAGTATGGTGACGAATGTATCAAAATTCTTCGCTCGTACTTACTGACAAGGAAGTGACATTCCTAGAAGGTTGTGTAGCTTTGTACACGGCTTTGCCCTAGTTGTCTGTCTGTCTCTCTCTCTGTCTGTCTGTCTGTATTTGCCCTAGCTTCCTTTTTCATTTGTAGGTTTTCACTTGTCCTCACTCTGTTGTTTACTGACGCAGTGCTTTGTTGTTTAAGCCTTGTTTTTGGTTTTTTTATGTTGTGCCTTTTAATCTTGTTCCTTGGACGCAACTTCTTGTTGTGATTAAGTCCGTTGTCTTCTGAATTTTTTAAGTTGTTTCAACTTTTTTTCGTTGGTGGTCCAACTTCCTTTTTTATGTGGTATTTTTACGGTTGTCAGGCATTCGTGATCATTATTTTCCCTTGGGTGCAGGTTTTGTTTTAAGGGAAGTTTGCGCACGCGCTCCATGGCGTAACTAAGATAGCAGCACGCGTTGCGTTTATCCCTGGGTTTTTGTTTTTTCTTACCTCCTCTGCGCGATTCTGGCTGCCCTGGTACTTAGCCTTGAGGTGGTGGTTCTGGCGATGTGCGGACTCCTTTCTCGGGTTATCGCTAACATGATTACCCACGATGGTTTTCTGTATAAATTTTTCTTGTTGCTTCTGTCAAGCTGAGTTGAAAGTTGAGCGTCTGTCCATTGTGTCTTTTTCTCGTCCCTGTCTTTTTAGTGCCCCAAGTTGTGCGCTTTTCGGCTTGACGCCGTCCCCATCCCTTTGCGATACTACACTATGCATGTGCTCCCTTTCTCTCTCTCTCTCTCTCCCACTTTTCTCTCATCTTGCAATCTCCCCCATCTCCTTGCCCTTGGGCAGAGTGACTACAGTGACTGCTTGTGACTCATTGTACTTTACCATCGTCACCTCTCGCACCTCCCTCCATCTCTATTTATCCCTTTTCCCCTTACCCCTGTCAGGAGTAGCAGGCCAGAGACTCACTCTCCAGGCCGACATCTCCTCCTTTCCTATCATTAAATGCTTTCTTCTTCTTCATTACACCTGCTGTCCCACACTGGTCAACCTCCTTGCCATTCCCTCTCTACCGTTTCCTTCCTTCCCATCCATGCCCACGCTATTCTAGGAGCTCCTTCGACGCCACGAGAGGACGCATGCCCTCGTGCCGTGAGGCTATACACAAACGCACAGCTTCGAGACAATGTTTGTTGTGTGTTTCTTCCCTCATATGTGACACTTGCCCACTACGGGGGATCGGCCATCAAGCCGGCGGCTAATACAAGGAGAAAAATGTGAGCTATAACAAATTAAGACGGAGGAATCGGTAAAGGAAGCAAGAAAGAAATGTTAAGGTAATTATGGACTACTTTGCAATACAATCGAACTATAATAAAATAATTTGAAGTTTAATCAACTACTGGGAGCAAGTTAGGGACACGGTGCACTGGAGAAATCGACGCACACTGTCTTTTTCTTCTTCTGCTGCTTGCACGTGGAACATGTGCGCCCACCAGCCAGTGTAGTTGTGGACTGAAGGCAAAAGCGCAATAGAACACACGGCTTTCTTTCTCCTTCTTTTTCTTCTTTCGTAATCATTTTTTAGTGTTCATTTATCAGGGCAAAAAGTGTATGATTTTCTTGTAACCCTTGCATATATTTCTTTCTTCTTGGCTATTCAAATACATTTCATTATTTCTTTGTATAATTTGTCAATTGATTTTGTGCATTTGTGTTAGTAGTTATTTCACCTTGAGCTTCTAATAATGTCACTATTTTTTATAGAACCGCCACGTAACGGACCACCGGCTCCAGTCAAGGTATATTTTCAACAGCTCTTTGCCGGTGGTATCCCCCGAGCCAATGTACTTTGGAAATAAATTTGTGTGTAATTGTATTGTATTGTACAGTATTTAAAAAAAAAGATGCACTCGTGCGAGTGTCTCACATTGGGCATTCTATAAAGCAAGTGCACACGCACTCTTCGGGGCCGGAACTAATGGTGATGATGTTTTCTAGCGGTCGGGTGTTTTTATGCCGTGCTTAAGAGCTTCGCCGTTATAACAATTTCTCTCGCATTAGTAGATTATCTTTTTGCAATACTAAAGATACCAGTCTTGCGAGAAGACCCTTGGTAAGCTAGAAAAACGCGCAATCAGAAAATATGGGTGGCGGCGCCGCTTTGGAGTTTACTACCAACACAACTCTTTGGTAGTAACAAAGACACACAACGTGTTCTGTGGAAGCCAGAAGCTTAACACAGGGAGTTTGAGATTCTCTTGAGCGAACTGGGCACGCATAAAGCAATTGGCCTTCTTAAGTCACGAGCCTGAAGTTCAGGTGCAAACTTCAAAACTGAAGGTATGACATTTATTTTTTTTTGTTTTAATATTAAACATAAGACGGCGAAATTAACGAAATTCCGGTTCTCGAAATATAAGTTACCATTCTAAACTACTCCACATTTTCAGTTTAGCATCCTGTTAAATAGGCACCTTGCATGCTCTTAGCTGGTGGTTGCCTTTACGTCACCTGGTTCCCTTTTCGTCTTCCCGTGCACATAGGATGACGACACGTCTTTTCCATTTCTTGAAGCATCTCCAGCAACCACCTGGAAATGTCGACCAAACGTCCCACCCATGCGAGCGTCCCTCTCCCACCAAATAACGGGTAACGCAAACACCATTCAGTGTTCGCGATCGATTTCTATTTACTATACCTAACAAACTTGAAACTTAAAACAGAAGATTTTGAATTTTCTTACACTTCCAAGCAAGACACCCCCCACCCTTCCCTTGTCATACCAATTCCTGGCGAATCTTCCGAATGCTACCATGCATGACCGAAACATTGCCAGAAGCGTTTACAACTTTCGCCCTCGTTTGAACTGTAAAATGCAAACCAAGAACGGGTTGCCAGCAACTCTTTCTATGCAGTTTCCTTTATCACTTTCTTCTTTTTACACATCAGATAAGGAGCAGTTGTTATTGTTTCACCGCCGATGGGATAGAGCTTTAATTGCGAAGCTGCCACTGCACAGCTTTTTTGCTCAGAGACACAATTTTTTTCACTATAAAAGCAAGCATGTGTGTGCGTGCGTGCGTATCATAAAGAAATTAAACTCTCTGATCGATCTATCGACGGATCAATTGATTGATATTGCCTCGCAACGATTGCGATTTAGCGAATTCCAAGGAGTTTATAACAATTGCCCTAATAAAGCTTTTTATTTGCCGCCTTCTGGCATTTTTTCGAGGCAGGGGCTGGATACTGTTTGGCTATCATCTTCATTTTTGGGAGAGTTCCGAACAAGAGCCCCCTTCCCCAAATTTCTATGCGCTATTCTCATGTCGCGGTGGGGCGCCGCTTGGCAATTTACGGTGATTCAACATTGTGCCGTTAATCAAAGTAATGAAGGATTGGTCATCTAATCATGGTGGAACGAACCCCATAGATATAGACACGAACACTTGCTTCATCATGACCTCGCATTCTCGCGCAAAAGCTCAGTATAGGATCTGACGAAGCGGTCAGGCCACTTTCTTACCGCTACGACGAGAGTCCGTGGAATTCTCTATGACGACGAGAAGCTGTCCTCCTGTTGAAAGAGGAGGGCACTGAGCTCTGACACTATGAGCAGTACCGTGAGAATGGTGTACGGGTATTCCGCGGGTTATGCCTTACACGGAGCGGGGCCCCGATCGCGACTGCGCATACGTTACCTGACACGGACATATCCTGCGATCCCAGACGGTGCGCGCGTGTGTGTACGCAACGGCGCCATGAATGCGCCGCGCCATTGCAACCCAAGCACCTCACTTGGTTGGCGCCATCTGGACGCCAAGTGAGACGTGAGAACGCGGCGAGGTCTGGGAGACGAGTGCGTTGCCGGATGCAGCGTGTTCGCCAGGCGTGCATAACTGATGTGAGTGTCCACCTTTTCAATATCGTTACGCGATCATGGGTGACGCAGCAATTAGGGGCTGCTTTACAAGTGAGCTATCCTTCATTGGCTGTTCGCTCTGTCGGGACAAATTTTGGCTTGCTAATCAGGCCGCGCTCTGGGCCAGCGTCTGAAAAAAAAACATTAAAATGCGCAACTGACACAAGTGGCTTAACGAAGGATGTAAGTGATTGTTTTATCGATTGCCTCTAAGCGAGTGATTTCTCTTCCCCTATGAAAGGCAGCGAGCGCTCGTTCACTCTCTTTTCATCATCCGTGCCCCAGTTCGTGCTGCTTTCTTTTCCTGAATGTGTACCAGCACGCCCATTTGCAACTATTTCCAAGCACACCGACGTAACATAACCGATACCGCTTCCGCTGTTGCCGCCCATCGCACTGCATGAGAAATTGTGCGTCATCTATATAAGCGTGGTTGAGGGCAAGGGGTTGAAAGATCAACGAAACTTCCTCGGGATATTGAACTATTTGCTGCAGCGAAAATTTGGCACACAGACGTAGAAGACGCCCATTGTAACGAGATGTCTTCTACGTCCGCCACGTGCAACGAGCAAGTTTGAACACACCGCCTCGGTATCTGGGCTCAACGGCCGATCTCGTCGTTCGCAGTTCGTTTTAAGTGAAGTTACGCTGTTTCATTTGAAACAAGGCGCACAAGTGCATAGTACGCCTCACAGTTGCTTATGTTTACAATATCACCAAACAGTCCCACTGATACGCATGATCCACAACATAGCCTTTGTAACCAAAAATTTATTTTGCTGTGCATTAAGTAGGAAAACTTTCCTCCTAACTGGCACCCACGAAGTGCCATCCAGGTCAAGAATTGCGCTTTTTGGTTCGCTATCCCGATGCAGTCGGCATAGAGAAAGTTCTGGCGGTGTTCATCTCTAAGAGCTAGGCATGAATTCTTTACCTACTATTCTTCTAAGCGATGCATTCCTAAGTGTCGCGCAAATAGCCTTACTATGAGTGGGTACCATCTAGGTCAAAAGAATAGCCTTCTGAGAGATAAAGCTTAATCGTATGCTAGCAGTCAGCGTTTCTATAGCAGAAACTCCTCAGGCATGATTGGTCGATGCGTGGCTTCAAAAAGTGGAACCTGATAGCGCAAGCCCTGATAGTTGAACGCTTTAAGAATTCCAAGGTGCCTCAGACTCCAACATTGCTTTATAACAACAACAAAAATAAAGCGCGTGTACACATCTCATACGCGACTTCATCGCACGGGGCAAAATGAAAATATGGTGTACTGTTAATGTTTACTTTATGACCGACAATAATCTATGCAAGATATTCCCCATCCTACTGTGAAAGAACTGTTCGAGCTCGCCCGAGCGGGAGCGGAAACAAGACTCCTCGCTAGGGGGTTTGAGACGAGAGTGATTCGTATTGTTAGCTGTTTGTATGTAGGGCCGGCGTACGGCTGCAACGCGTGGCAGAGAGAGCCGCAGGGCATGTCCTTTCGTGGTCCTTGCCAGAGTGGGCCACATGTGCCGCAGGTGAACGACACACAAAGAAGTGTCTGCGTGGCCGTGACGCGCTGTGTTTTACCCTCTTCTTAGACAAGTAAAAGATCCGGCACCGGCGACCTCCACAGAATCAACAAGTAAAAGAGAAAAAGAGCACGCGTGCTTGTTCAGTAAAGGGAGAGAGACAGATAAATAATGCAATTAATAAACCAAAGTAGACGACATGGTCCTTGGAGGTGCCTCTGGTGTTCGTGGGGTCCTCAGTCCGGGACCGATAAGCCACGGCTGTCGCAAGTCATCTCGCGAAAACGTACCAAGAAATTAAATGCTTTATGCTACCTTAATATTCCATTTAGGTGCATTTATTGGCGACAGTGCCTAGTAGTCGGTGATCTCTTGGTTGACTTGGGCATACCTTAAGTGAATTCAGTCGCGTGTTGCTCGTACGCGCATATCCAAATTGGGCATGGGCCAGGCGTTGTTTCCGTTCCTTCTTCCCTTTCTTCCCCCCTTCTTTGCACTTGCGGCTTATACACGCGTATTTCTTGATTCGAGTCTCGTAGCACGGATGAAATTCTATGAACACGGAAACTATCGGTTGGCTTGGGACGGATCTTCAGAAACATAACGCCGCTACAGGTGATAGCACCATAACATAGTAACAACAGTTATATCTAAAGTTCCTTACAGTTGAGATCCGGTTCCGCGTTGGCCAAAGAAGCCGTTGTGTCAATAAACAAAATTGTTGAAGAGGAAAAATTCACTCGAGGGTTACCAGGAAATGTACCCTTTTGTACCGTTCAAATATACGCCCTACCGGAAGCGACGATCCAGGAGCTATGGCACTCCGCTACTGATACGAAAGCCGTAGGGTCGAATTCCCGCCGGGCGGCCGCGTTTAAATGGATATGAAATGCTGTAGAGGCCCGTGCACTGCGCGATGTCAGTGCACGTTAAAAAAACCAAGGTGGTCAAAGTTTCTGATGCCCTCACCTACGGCATCTCTCACAATCATATCGTGGACTTGGCAACGTAAAATCTCAGAAATTAATAAGAATGCGCCACAGTTCCCATCAATGCCCACTTTCTTGTCTTTACAAAAACGAACGAATGCGTGCAACGATTGAGGCTTAACATATCAATTGTAGTGAAGGCGCGTGACAAAGTTCGGGAGCAACTAGCCTGCATAAATAAAAGATGCAATGCTGAAACACTGACCTCTCGCGTAGAAACACAACGGCAATTGATTGACAGGTGTCGCAGCCATCCTTAAGCCAGCGCCTTGCACCATTTCTGTTGATAGACCGCTTTATGTAGTAGCCTGGTTTTCTTTCCATCCATCCGTGCACCCCGGGCCTCTTACGTGTTCTCTATTTCTTGAGACATCAACAACTACCGTGACTTGTCGATCAAACACCCTCAACCACACGAGCGTCCCTCTACCACCGTCTGAGGATTTCGAGCTTTCGTGCACGACTCAACAAGAACTTCCCTCCCGAACGCCCGTGGTTCGTCCCGACGCTACCATGCTTAGCTGAAACCACGCCAGAAATACGGTCACGCTCTCCTTTAAACGAAAATTCAATCCAGGAACTGGCTGCCTACAACTCTTTGCAAGCAGTTTCCTTTGTCACTAATTTCTCCTTTCTTTTCTTCTTATCATACCTCTGATAAGATGGTGCACCGTGTCGTTGACCTCGGCTGACTTAGCCTTTGTCTACCTTTCCTTACACAGCCTTGCGTGTGTGCGTGCGTGTGTGTGTGTGTGTGCAGCAATGTTTTTTGATGGCGATAAATGCCGTTTCGCTGATTCAAGGGCGCCTTGAACAAATGCACTTAATAAAGCTTTGTGTTTCAAGTACTCGAAGGGTTTCGATAGTGATTAGAACAACTGGCCTTCAATAAAGGTTTACTTGCCAGTTTACTGAAGTGTTTCGAGAGGCGGAGGAGAAATTATATTTTGCCGCCGTCTCGCATTGCGAAGGAGTTTTGTGCTAGAGGCCCTCACGTCGTATTGTGGCGCTTGCTCGGCATTTTGGGGTAATTCAACTTTTCGCTGTTAACTGGTGCTCCACGTTGAACCAAAGTGATAAAAGATTGCTCATCCGATCACTGTGCAATCACGCGATAGATATGGACAACGCATACTTGTCTTCTTCATGGTCTCCCATTCTCGCGTAGAAACTCATCTAGTGGGCGCTCTCCCGAAGCGGTCGGCGATTTCCTTACGCTACGATGGGAGTCCGTGGAATTCTCGATGACGACGGGAAGCTGTCTTCCTGTTGAAAGAGGAGGGCATTGAGCTCTGACAATATGAGCAGTACCGTGAGAATGGTGTACGGGCATTCCGCGGGTAATCCCTTACACGGAGCGGGGGCCCCGATCGCGACTGCGCGTACGTTACCTGACGCGGAAATATCCTGCAATCGCAGACGGTGTGCGTGTGTGTACGCAACGGCGCCATAAATGTGCCGCGCTTCTGTAACGCAAGCACCTCACTTGGCTAGCGCCATCGTGACGCCAAGTGAGACGTGAGAAGGCGCCGAGGCCTGGGAGACGAGCGCGTTGCCGGATGGAGCGTGTTCGCCAGGCGTGCGCAATTGACGTGAGTGTCCACGTTTTCAATATCGTTTCGCGATCACAGGTATTGCAGCAATTAATGCTCCATAAGCACCAGCGTAACTTTGGTATTCTTTAGGAAAGAATTATCTACATGTACTCTTTGTTCTGTTGTAACCTGTTTTACCACGCCGCGGTCTGCGGCAGCGTCTGAAAAGAAAATGCGCAACTGAAACATAAGTTGCTTAACGAAGGACGGGAATGATTGCATTTAGCGACTGCTTCTAACCATGTGACATTTTTTTCCAAGGAAAGGAAGGCTGTGTGTACAAGAGAGCGAGGGCTCGTTTCGCCTTCTTTTTCCATCCGTGCCGCAGTTCGTGTTGCTTTCATTACCTGAATGCAAACCAGCATGCCCATTTGGAACTGTTGCCAAGCGCTGCGATATAACATAATCGATACCGCTCCCCCCGTTCCCGCCCTTTGCACGGCATAAGAAATTGTGCTTCAGCTATATGTAATGGTGGTTGAAAGCCGAGGGTAGGACGATGAGGAAAGTTTCCTCGTGGATTGGAATTTAGAGGCTGTGGCTTTAAAAGGAGGGGAGGGAGAGAACTCGTGTGTTGGCGTGGTTGCGTAGGGGTGGCAATATTAGTGATTCAGCATATGCTGAGAATGCTTGTGATCAATTAGTACTTCTTTTTATTGAACGCGTGACTTGTTACAAATGATCATACGAAGCTAAAGAATATTGTATTATGTTCAACGTGTTTGAATTTGATGAGCACGCAACCATCGATCTAATGTTCCGTACATGCCTCCTTCCCTGTGCTCCATTGAAGAAAATTTCTCGTCGCAAGAAGCGAAATCGTTACGACTTAAGGGAACAAATGCGACTTCAGAGAAACAATTAGTCACGACCGTGCACATTCGTTAGGGCATGTGTGCAGGTAAATCTCTGGGAACAAGGATCTTCACCCTGAATGGGTGCGGTGCGACTGGGTGCTTTCGCTTGTCAATATTGTACTCGGTATACTATGACAGATAAAAAAATCCGAAGCACTTCACGCTCTCTGGCGCAACACCTCCTGCCTATGCCTTCGTCCTTTTATATATTTACATTGACGAACGCTAAGGCACAAACCCCTGCCCTTGATGGTGCGACATATCTCACAACTATTAAGCGCGAAACTTTTTTGTACGGGACAGAAAGGGAACACACACGTGGGCGCTAACTAATTAATGATGTAATCAAAGCCAGAAGACAAATCCGCACAGGAGAAGGTGGACACTCGGGCATGCGCACACGCGGGGGCATCAATTAAGGAATGATAGTTTCTTTCTACTTATTGATTGTTAGTATGAGCTGACGCAATCGTGGCCCAGCTGATTAATGATGGCTGATTCAGTAACCAGGCGCGTGATTTTGTCTTCGTGCTTCCTTATGATGGAAGAGCTATGCTAGGAGGAGGTTGTTCATCGGCGCATTGTTGGTAACTCGGGGCTAGTATCTCGCGCGTTTTCTCCAACCGTGAACCGATCTGCGCACGCCAAGGCGACCGGCGCCAGATGAACGATAAGAGCCGACAACGGGATGCGCGCGCATGGCGCACGGTAGCAGCAACCCTGGCTGAAGCCGAGGCCTTGGACTTTTGCCGAATGTGGCTGGGCGAGGTGGACTTGGACTGACTGACTGGCCTGGAGTGAGGCCTACAGTTCGGGACTAGCGACCGCAGCTCAGGCTGCGGCTGTCACGTGGATCATCTCCAATCATGCGAGCTGCTGAGTCATCGCGCGCAATCGGTGAGCGAGGACGAATCATTGCGTCGGCTCTCCCGATGTTCGCTCAGCCAAAGCCATGGCGCCCGCCGACGAGCAAGCCGACGTCACAACGCATCAAGCCGACAAAGCCATCTCGGCCAAGGACAAATGCGCCAGCGGCGCCAAGATAGAAAAGCCTCCGCGGAACCGGACCACGGCCGGTGTCCGCGGATGATGACGCGAAAATAGGAAAGACGTGCCAAAATGTGAATGCAAATTAAGAATGCATATGCCATGCATCGTTCCTTCCAAATTCGACTTAAGTATAAAACAGCTACCGCCAAAATACAAATGAACTTCGCTGCAAATTTCTTCTCGGCTAAACACAATCCGCGTGGCGTCGAACGCTGCCGGCGTGGTAATCATACAAAACCTCTTCCGTGTTGATCTACTCTGACTGAATTGTGTCTTGTGAGAAAGATCTGACCGACCTCTGATTTATCTCCAATTTCTGGCTAGTGAATCTTGCCTCCACCGGCCACCGCAGTTGCATTTCGATGGAAGCGAAATATTGAGGCCTGTGTACTGTGCGATGTCAGTGTACGTTACAAGACTCCAAGGTTGTCAAAATTTCCGGAGCCCTACACTATGGCGTCTCTCATAATCAAAGCTGGTTTTGGGACGGAAAACCAGAGAAATAAATTTTGCTTTCACAGGCAGAACTCGTCAGTCTTTAATCGCCAATGCCTGAATGGTGAATTCCGCCTTGTGAAAAAGAACTCACTAATCTCTAATTGTCAATAACTGATCAGCCTAGTTGTGTTTTGTCAGAAAGAACTGACCAAGCTTTCACTAACACGTAACCGCATTGGCGTATCTGCCTTCACAAAATTAACTCTACCAATCTCTGACTAATCGCCAGTAATTTACTGGTGGATTACACCTTATCAGAAAGAACTAACCAATCTCTGGCTAATCCCTGATTCTTGAACTGTGGCTTTACTCATCCTCAATCCCTTATTGCTGAATGTTGCCATGTGAAAACGAACTGACCAATCTATGGCTAATACCCCATTTCTGAGTGTCGATTTCTGCCTTCACAGGCACAACTGTCCAGTGCCTGACAAAGCGACAATGCCTGATTGGTAATTTCTGCCTTCTCAGACAGAGCCAACAAATCTCTGACTAATCCCCAGTCCTTCATTGATGAATTCTCCTTCACGGATACAAGTGACCAATCATGGAGGACCAACTTGAATAGTATTCCAAATCCGTCGTACAGTATTTCCCACCTATCTCAAAGTATGTGGCGCAAGATCGGCTCGGTGAAACTCACGTTCGCTTGCCGTTCGAAAGAGCACAGGCAGCCGTGTCCAAGCGCAACACGGTCGCAGTCAGGTCTACGGCGAGTGGTGTCTGCCTTTCGATGGTCACTATCGAACACGACAAATAGAGGTTAAGCGTGCCAGAGTTAAACCTTTAGTGATGTTTTGAACAAACATTACGAATAACTTCGAAGGGATATTTTGTCGTAATCTCTCTGGGCAGCAACTAGCATATGCGAAGTGATCCTCATATTAGGTGATCCTCACATATATATTTATTAGCGACGAGAGACGGGGAGGGGACCACACACCTTTTCTTTGGGTCTTCTGGCTGGATAGTAGAACGCTTTCGCATAAGGGGCCTGATAATGGCTCTACCATTTGGCTCAAGGTCACTTGGTTGTCGTGACAACTGGAGTGAAAAGTATTGCATCCGTAAAATATCATAAATAGTATGCCTGCAACCACTGCAAAGTCCTATGTTTGCAGCTAGTTATTAATCTAACGTATG
Organism: Hyalomma asiaticum; assembly: GCA_013339685.2. NCBI lineage: Eukaryota > Metazoa > Arthropoda > Arachnida > Ixodida > Ixodidae > Hyalomma > Hyalomma asiaticum. The sequence goes on along the minus strand of CM023487.1, from coordinate 82,017,367 downwards.
TCGTAGTTCGTCTTTCTTCAGGGCATCGCCAAAGGACGCACGCACAGTGCGTCAAAACGCTTCTAAGTCAAGGAGGTTTTTTCAAGCCTCTTTTTAAGCTTCCTTGTTCTAAGTGCTCCATCAACTTCGCTCTAAGATATCTTACATAAGCTTTGACATGCCGCCCAACTGGTGCTTGGTGTTTCTTCCTCTTTCTCTAGTGCAATCACATTTATCCTTATTGTTTTGCAGCACACCATGCCAGACAACGGTATCCGGGGAGACCTAATCAACTGCTCAATCAGCAAATTCTACCCTGAGGAGAATGTCCGCTCTGCACTCTCCTACCAGCCTGAGCCGGAAGACATCTTTGTCGTCTCACATTTTCCTCTCTGCGGAGGCACCTGGGTGCAGCTCATCATCTACCATATTCTCCACGAGAGGGCACCACCAGCTCCTCTTATGGAGAGAGCCGCCGCTCTACCACACCTTGAATTACAGGTACAAACGCGCCGACGATATCGTCACCACTGCTGCCAGATTCGCGGGTGGTTTTTCTCTTGGCTGCGATTACATGCGCTAGTTCACAACAGCAGTGATTCAATTCTTGCATGTTCTTAGATAATTTTTTGTTGATATTTGTTGTGAGGTTACTTACTCCTTCAAAACGGCCGTAATGTAGCTCAGACTAGAGTAACAAAGACCGCAAGCGCTTCTTCCAGTAGTAGGCCTTTGTCTCAACAGGGCCGGCTACCTGCGGTTTTGGCAACAATTTGCGCAATTCCGGATGTGCAACTCGACATGTTTAACCTTGCGTCATCATCCTCATGATCAACAGCACGGCAAGGGCCTCTTCTATAGATCCCCGATTAGGCCTTTCCTACGCTTACTACAACCACTTTTCCCCCGCAAACTTCTTGATGGTTGAACAGGCATGATTACATACCATGCCTGTTGTTTATCTGCTTGTCGCTTTCAGTTTTCATTCATTTTTGCTTTCATTCTTTTTTAATATTGCGTTCTGCCTAGCTTATCTGTAAGTTTTTATAAATGTATTATATTTTTCTCACGCTGCACTTGATACTTAACATACATGCCTTTTAGTATTAGGAGATCCCCCCGTCAGTTCTCGTAACTATGGGACCTCCGAATGCAATGCATACCACTAACAATGTTACGCTGCATTAAAGGAAATAAATTGAAATTGAATTGATATTGAATTGAATTGAATTGGTACCTGCCCACCTTCCGTACATTTACCAGAATAATAGTATCCGTGGCTCGGTCAACGAAAGGACGCTATTTTCTGCAGCTCCTGCAAGGACCGCTGCTCGGAGTCCTTGAGAGCGGGGAAATGCGAATGAAAGAGACAGGAAGAGCAACTCCATAGTAGAGCTTGAATTGAATAGTTTGGTGTCATAAAATTTAATCAGGTGACGAAGGACAGGGGAGAATGGAGGTCGCTGGGTGAGGCCTTCGTCCTGCAGTAGACACAAGCTAAACTAGCGAAAATGCCCCGCCACGGTGGTCTAGTGGCTAAGGTACTCGGCTGCTGATCCGAAGGTCGCGGGATCGAATCCCGGCTGCGGCGGCTGCATTTCGATGGAGGCGAAATGTTGAGACCCGTGTGCTGCGCGATGTCAGTGCACGTTAAAGAACCCCAGGTGGTCGAAATTTCCGTCTCTCATAATCAGAACTGGTTTTGGGACGTAAAACCCCACAAATCAATCAAACATGCGAAAATGATTGATGGGAAGGAAAGGAAGAAAGAAATAACTCGAGCTGGGATTTGAGCCCGTGGCGCCATCCTCCTAAGCCAATTTAACCACTATACTGCACACCCACGCTTCCTTAATGTACGCTTCCTTCATACCATATGAATGCTTTGGATTTTCTAAAACAAAGATGGGAAAAAAGAACGAATGAAAGAAAGGAAGACATGGAGTAGGACCGGGCACACATATGCTGTTCTTCGCTTTCCCACATTTTCTCAACAGAGAAAGGGCTCAAAATTAGTTAGTGAGCTCGGGGAGTTATGGAGTATAATAATTATCGTTTTAAGAATGTTACTTTAAACGCTAAATATTCAGTGCAGAACTTCCACAGCATGTTGATCAGCCCACGGACGACATAGTGGCAGCGGTTTCAATTTTACAGGGCTCCTGAGAATGTGCGCCAGATTTGAAAAGCAGTATCACGCGAGTAGGGTTCTCAAACCAGCCATGGCATAACGATCGACGACGCATGCAGACCACAGGCATAAACTGGCAGAGAGCAAGAAGGGGACGGCCACATGTGAACTTCTCTTGCGGCGCGTCCAGTGCTCCCTGGCTGTGTGCATCATTGATCGTTCGTTCGAAGCATGGCAGGGGCGCTAAGGTTGTTCCGCACAAGGGCCAGTCACGTGGTACTTTCTCAAATCTCGCGCACTTCTTAGAGGCCCGGAAAACACATTCTCTCGACACTAATTAACATGCTCTACAGCTTCCCCGTTTGAATATATTGCGATCAAGGCAACGGTACCAATCTTCGTTCATTAACTAATAATAGTTTATTGCCTGAGATCAATGAATAGTGTGTGATGGTCAATACCACGTTAAACAAAGTTAAGACGCTTGCATCCTCGTATCGCGCCAGTGGGTTTTTTGAAACCCTGGTCCAACTTAACTGAAACAGCCTGTATAAAAAAAAAGTCACAACAACAGCATGAGCATAGAATATTCGCAAACACACAGCACTGGGATACATTGAAGCGCGTGACTAAGCCATATTAACAGCAGGGAATAAAGCGTACGTACGCCTGTGAATTGCAAATTTCCTTTCCTAGGCAATAAATTTCCTTTTGTCAGTGTCAGTGCCGTTCGTCAAAAACATCCGGTGGATGCGAATCCTTATTCATGACTAAGCAAGAGAGGTATCCATATGTGCTGTTAATTTAAACCGAATTTAAACCTCTCATTGCGGATCTGGGATAAATTATGGGCAGGCATACGAAACAGGTGGTGGGGACGAGGTTGTCGTTGACTGACACCGCAAGTAAAGCAGAAATTAAATGGTGTGGCTGATCTAACAAAGAAAGCTTTACGCGATTTGTCAGCACGTCACACGGACCATGTCCCTTCTTCAGTCGTGCCAGACATAGAGACCGTGGGAAATAGAGGATCTTTACCGGCATACGTATGTAATCTGGAAGAATTTAGAGTTGCATGAAATATTCAGCGCTACCTTTAGAAACAGTACCTTTGTAGTTATGATGCTTGCTTGTGGGTAAAGGGTCCCCGGGTTAGAATCTCGCCTCGCCAAGAAAGTTGATTTTGCTTTATGCACAATGCTGCAAACGACTACGACGACTACTAGAGATAAACATCAAACCTAAGTACCTCAGCGTTCAATACAAACACAGAAAACGTACAACCGCACTATAATTCTTCAAGAAATCGAAAACATCTACGGGCTGATAATGAAATTTCGAAGTCTAAAGTATTTTACGCTTTAATTTATACGGTGTCGTTTCCTTCGTGCATTTTCAGGGTGCCGAAGCCGTTCGGGACATGCCCAGACCGGGAAGCATACGCACCCACCTTCCTTTCCATCTTGTTCCTCGAGTGGACAGCGCCAAGTACATCTACAGTTGCGAGAAATCCGTACGACTGCAGCGCGTTCTTTTTCGAGCAGATGTCCAGTGCGCAGGGCAAGGACATCGAGGAGGCGTTCAAGACGTTCCCATCGTTCTTCGAAGAGTTCGTCGAGGGCCGAGCCCCTTGCGGCGATTACCTGTGTGAGCTCGTATCATGGTATAAACATAGGTTTGACGACAACGTCCTATTTCTGACGTACGAAGACCTCCTAAATGACAACATGACGAATGTACTGAGGATCGCCGACTTTCTCGACGATGACGGCAAACATGGTCAGAGGCTGCGGCAGAAGAGGAAGCTCTTGAGGAAAATCTGCGCCGAGACGAAGTACGAGGGCGTGTGGGAGCGCGTTGAGGAAGATATAAAGATGAAGATGAAAGAGGCTGCGGCAATGCCGATGAGGGAAAACCTGAGTGGGTCAAGCGGTTGCAGAAAGCCGCGAATTCGGTTACCTTCGGAAGGCTGTTGTGCAAGGAGAGCCAAGAAGGCGAGGCTCGCCTGAAGCGACAAGAATTATTCACGCCTAGCATGATAAAAAACTAGAAGACCGTGTCAGGATTCTGGCAGGAGATAGGAACGACATCATGGATTTATGGGAAAGGATTGAATAATGCAACTGGCACGCAAAAGGCTGCTTATCCATTTCATGGAACAATTCGTTTCTGATAAAGTGTATTCCTGCAACACGCATACTTCGTCCACAATGGGAGGCATACCACGCCAAAATGCAGCAGCACTAAATTGGCACATACAAACAGGCATAATAAAAAGAAAGAATGCTTGGAAATAAGTGCACGTCATCGAAGTTGAATTTCGTCCAATGATTCTCATATTAGGGCAGAAAGTACACACGCTAGAAGAGCCCAACCTCTAGTGCGTTTTGAATTTACACGATACTACTTACACAGGAAAGGAAGCCAGTAAAATTAACTGCTCTGGGCTGAAGTTTATCTGTTATTATTCCGCGCTCCAGAAACTCTGAGCCGGACTCCCACTTTTCAGTAAGTAAAACAGCCCCTTTACTGTATATCGACGACATCTCTTTCTCTATTTCACTGACTCATGCCCGGCGTGGTGGTCAAGTGACTGTGACACACGGCTGCTGATCAGTAGTTGGTGGGTATTCATCCCGGCCGCGGCGGCTACATTTCAATAGCGGCGAAATGTTGAGCCCAGAGTACTGTGCGTTCTCAGCGTACGTTAAGGAACCTCTGGTGGTCGAAATTTCCGGCGCCCGTCAATACGGAACCTGTCATAATCATATCGTCGTTCTGGGGCGTTGAAATGTATTATTATTTCACTGTCTCGTAACTTGTAAAATCGGTGAAAGAGGGAAAGACGTACGAGGAACCTCGACCAGCGATTGCCTTGTGTTTTCAGCCATCCCTACGTGTGAAAGATACGAAAAATTGGCGAAAAGAAAGGTGAGCGCCGTCGAGGTCCTTTTATGTGCTCTTTGTAGACGTAGATTAATTTCATTACCATTGCGTAACCCTCCTACGTCAGCATCCTTTTGGTGTTATACCATCCATACCCTCTAGTTCCAAACAAACTGAGACCTCAAGAAGCAATTGTTTTTGGGCTAGTTGGTCACTTAGCTTTTCAAACATGGTCAGGCGGCAAGAAGAAACGGGGAAGAGAACAGAACAAAGGAAAGATACAGACGAGCGCCAACTACCAACTGTTTATTGACGGTCAGGTACATAGCCAGGTGAGCTTTCCGACATGCGCAGCAAAGCAAAACAAAGCGACATCAAGCATGCTATTCGTGGCACGCGTTTATCTAAAAAGCGCGTTTCAGTGGTGTACAGCGATATTGAGGTGTCACTGACACAAGCAGGCCCTTTCTTTCTTATATGGAATGCCTCTGGAAGTTCCCTTGCGGTCTGATCCTTGCTTTTCCCAATGATTTTTGCGAGCTTGAGTTGCGGCACACATGAGCAAAAGCAGGGCATTTGTATTGGGTCGTGCGTCGCACCGATTTTATGTGGCATCTTTTTATCCTATTTGGACCACGCACTAGAGCGTGTTTTGATCTCATCCAATGTTTTTAACGTGACCAAAGTATTTAGGTACGTCGATGACTTTTTAATTGTTTTAGACAAGACGCGCCCACTTTTACACCATGAAATGGTATAAGATATTTTAGGTACTTTTAGGAGAAACGCGAAAGCACCAACCTTCACTCATGAGCTTCCCACTGACAATACCCTGCAGTTTTTAGATATTTCGCTTGCTCTGACAATTGGTCGTGTCTGTTATATGTACTTCCCTCGAAGTAAAAAAGCGCTGTTGCCCTACGATTCCGCGCATTCCAAAACGGTTAAGCGTGGAATTGCCTTGCTTTGTTTGCTATCTGCGCTGCGCAGGTCGTGTACGCACATGATGCAAGCTAGTTTCAATAATCAAATAATTAGGCTCCATAATGCTGGTTACCCCCCTCCATCGGTTGTGTGCGCAGTTGTCGAATCATTGCTGCAGAAACTGAAAATCGGTACTCAGGAAGAGCACTTGAGAGAAACTGAGCGCGAAAGACCTGTTGTCGTACCGTACCTGCGCAAGGTTACTCACAACCTGAAGAAAGTGGCTTCCAGGTATGGGGTACCCGTGGTATTTTCGGCTCCAAACCAACTGGCACACTTGTGCCAACGCGCCTCTCGTGCTAATAAGCACCAAGGGTGCAAAAAACAGCACGTAGACCCTTCCAGGGCATTGTGCCGAAGGAGTTGTCTACGCTATTCCCCTGAGCTGCGGCAAGTCTTATATAGGACAAACTGGACGCTGTGTTAATGACCGTCTGAGGGAGCACGCTAACAGTATTGGAAAAAGTGATGGTGCGCATCTTCCTGCGCACGTAAAATCTTGCTCATGTGTGCCGCAACTCAAGCTCGCAAAAACCATTGGGAAAAGCAAGGATCAGACCGCAAGGGAACTTGTAGAGGCATACCATTTACGAAAGAAAGGGCCTGCTTGTGTCAGTGACACCTCAATATCGCTGTACACCACTGAAACACGCTTTTTAGATAAACGCGTGCCACGATAGCATGCTTGATGACGTTTTGTTTTGCTTTGCTGCGCATGTCGGAAAGCTCCCCTGGCTATGTACCTGACCGTCAACAAACAGTTGGTAGTTGGCGCTCGTCTGTATCTTTCCTCTGTTCTCTTCTCTTCGCCGTTTCTTTTTGCGCCTGAACATGTTTAATAAACAGAGACCTGCGTTCTTAAACAAATTATATTAGGCTTTTATTCACAGTCATATTAATTATTGTATCACTACACGGAGAAATACATACGTAACCCATCAATCTCCCATTCAGCATATTCAGAATCAAGCCATTAGAATAACAACTTGCAGCTCATATCGCAGTGGTGCATCATCTTCGCTTTATAACTTTTTATCTATTGCTAGTTCATTTAAATACCATGTCAACGTCACGCTATTCAAGACATTGATTCATATTCTACAATCAAGTGTATTTTCCCATGACGCTCTTCGTAACTTTCACCGAACTAGGTTTGCTTCAAATGGAAATTTCTTTTACTACCGGCTTTTCGTACTAATTATGGTCGTCATACTGAGTATTTCTGGCTTTATTCTTATGGAATTCTTTACTGTCCACATCAAACAATATTCCACAATCGGTCTTCTTAAAAAAAACAATTGCATTCTTGTTTACTTAACTACTAAATGCATATTTTTCATGATACATTTTGTTTTATAACTTCTGTTTGCTTATATCCGTTATATTGTTGTTCCGTCTAATCGCTTGTTTTACTGTTATGTTGCTATCACTGCTAATTACGTTATTTTTTATTTGCGATTTCGGACAGCAGATCCCCCTACAGCCTAGTGCTTTCGGACCTCCTTCTGTATAATTTGCCTGTGTGATATTCTATATTTGTATTAATATTTGAAATAAACATCAAGCTTCATACCTCGCATTTCTGAACGATCCCTAATTGGAAGATGCGCCTTCACATCATCAAGCGACCATGCAGTAACCCTGCCGTCGACATTCTCAAGTGAAGACGTGTTGAGTGAGGAAGCTTTGTATATACCAGAAGTTAAGCGTAATGACACCGCCTCCAGGTCATCCGAACCCAAACGGTACAGGAAATACAGAAAAAGTGATGCTTGCAGAAATCACGGGTGGGCCGAGAGCAGCTGCTTGCAGCTTCGATTCCGCACCTGTTCTCAAATGTATACCCTTGAGATCGTGCTCCTCCTGGTTCATTAAAACGGTCTTGAGGGGCTTTGAATTTTATCAATGCGTTTTCCTAGCTTGCGCATCGTAAAGGAGCCTATGGGACGAAGAGACGAGAAGCACTAATTACTTCCGTCTCTTCATCAATGTGTGAGGCGCAACTATAAATATCGGGAGCGCGGTCATTCCTTCCAACGAGCGCACACGTTCACTCGCGGCACATTGCCTCGTCCAAATGCGTGCCAACAACTTACCTGCTCCCTTGACTTTCGGAACTTGCGCGTGGCAGCGTAGCAGGAATATGCAATAAGTTTTCTGTGGCGTTTCGCTGTGGTCAGTATAAATTCGCACAATTTTACTCATCTGTTCCTTTTCTTTTCCTTCTTCTTGCTGAGTGCAATTGCTTAACTAGACAGCACCCGCGTAACGATACTTCAAATCTTAGTTGCGGCAAGTGTTGTATCTAATAACGACTCATAGCTGACTAAATTTTGAAACAAAAACCGCAATCTTATTTTGAAATGGTCCGCGTGAAACAGCGCGGCTTAATGTTAACCGTGGATCGGTTAAGCTGCAATATGGCCAAATATGTTGATTCCCCGCATGAAGGGCTAGTAAAGGCAACTAACTGCACGGGCTCACAGTGAGTCATTCATATAGGTGTAATAACCCTCTGTTAGCAGTTGCTGCCATGAGTACAGCGCGGAGTTTTCTTTTTCTTTGTGTCAAAACACATATGTGAGTCATCTGAAAGCGGGATAAACTGCAATTGCAGGGATCATTTCATTGATTATACTAGCGCCTCTTTCAACTACCCTTTTGCGAAGTCGCTTCCACCATGGCTAGTCAATAGTTTGTAATATCGCATCTCGGACAGCGCCGCGATGCAACGAAGGTATTTCAATTTTCGCACAGTCTGGGGCAAACTACAGAATCTTTAATTCAGAAGCTTATATCTTTTCGGTCTTTTTACGCCTGTCCAAGCGTCCTAGGCCGAGGTGTGGTCAACTGCCACAAAGTGCAGTGTGCTCCTCTTTTTATATCCTTGATCACTGCTATAGAAGGACAGCTATCTGACAAGACATTGTAGGGTCCATGAAAACTGTAATCATTCACATCGTGAGGGGAACCTGTGGTATAGCGCCTCCCCACCACCTGTGCTGCTCGCGCATCTTTTTTTTTTTATTGAAGTGGTGAATAGGAGAGGTTGGTGCCTTTAGTATGGCACCGGCTACTCCTTCTCGCTTAGCAATCTCAGAAAAATTTCAATAAAGAAGTAAAAAAAAACAGCAAGAAAGAAAGTTTCACAAGACATACACATTTATCACACTAAAAAAGTCAGCGCTATATACAGTTCGACAGTGCGTGGATTAGAGTTCCGTGCCGACTTTCACATAGGAAGCGTGTGCACATGCGATTAGAATAGTTTATATGAACGTCTGTGCGAAACAAAACACACACAACACAAGTAATTAGACATAATCTGAAACATGTGAGAACAACAAAGAGCACTGTTGAATACACAGGGGTGACATTATTCGTTGGGTCTTTAATATCAAGCCAAAGTTAATATTTCCAGAGGATATTTGTATCTTCTAAGAACTTTTTTACTGCATATAAGGCTCTTTTCTGAAGGACCGCTGTTGGCCACGGACCAAGGATCTTTTTTAGGGTAAAAGGTCTTCTATCTAAAATCGACAAATTGGCTCGCAGCACACTCCGTGGGGAATCGTGCTTTGTGCACTCGAGTAGAATATGATGTATATCTTCGTCTGGGTGTCCACATGAGCACTGCGGGCTAGACACCCGTTGGATCCTGTAGAGGAGGTACCTCGTGAATGCTGTACCAAGCCGCAGGCGGTGCAGCAATGTTTCAAACTTTCTATTTTCGTTCAGACTTGGAATCCAGAGTTGTATGCCTGGGTCAATGGAAAATAAGTCTGATCTCTTTGATTTTTCGTCAAACCAAAATCTTTGCTGAGCTCAAAGGACATTTTTCTCAGGAGTAGACGGATTTCATAGCGCGAAATAGGAAGACCAATTGTCTCTTCGTTACTCTGTGCACGACCTGCTGCTGCATCCGCTGCTGTATTACCGGGAATATTGCAATGTCCTGGTATCCACTGAAGCGCAATTGTGTGGTTCATAGCACTTGCTTTTGTGTGTTCTTTGAGCGTCTCATACAGCAGTATACTATCTAAAGATCTTTTCTCATTGCTTTTTAGCGATGCAAGGGCTGCTTGCGAGTCACTAAGAATAAGCCATTTTTCTGCCTTTTTTACTGTTGTAATGAAGCGCAATGCACAGAGAATTGCAAAAAGCTCTGAAACAGTGGAGGATGTCACACGAGAGATTTTAAATGTTCGCTCTATCTACAACTGTGGTACAACAAATGCAGAAGTAGATGAGTTGTTATTACACAAACCATCTGTATAAACGGGGACGTATTGTGGATATGATGAGCAAATTTGGAATAGCGCCAATTGCTGAGCGGCTACCATGAACATGTCTTTTGTAGATATTATTCGCTCGACTGATAATTCTACTTTAGGCTTTGTTAACATCCAAGAAGGGTAGCTAATGTCTACCTCAGATATTTCGAAACACGGCAGTGTTGCTTTGTATTGACGAATAGTATCGTGAATTCTGCTTCTGTTTCTGTCGCTTAGAGCGTAACTTAAGGGATGAGCCTCGTGTTGTGTTAAAATGCGATAAACGTGTTTGCAAGTTTCAACCGTTCGCAGGACTGAAAAAGGCGGGTAGCGAGCTTCAGCGACAACTAGTGAACTCGAGGTCGCCTGCGGGACGCCAAGACAAATCCTCAGCCCCCTTGCGAGTAAACGCTGAAGACGTTCCTCGGAACTTTGTGATAAGCCATGGAGAATAGGCGCAGAATAAGCAATTTTTTGCTTTATAAGGGCGTTGTGCACTTGTAATACGGAAGAGACTGATCCTCCCCATGTGGTGCCAGCTAGTCGGCGAAGTACATTTACTACTGAGTTCACCTGCTTCTCAATACCACGGATATGAGACGCCCACGACAACTCTCTGTCAAGAATAATTCCAAGGAATTTATGTTCTTTCGCGAACATCAAAGATTGTCCCTCAAGCGTAAGATTGAAGTCTTTCAGATGTCGCCTAGTGAAAGGCAGTATTGCGGTTTTCGCGAGCGAGAGACTCATACCTCTTTCTTTCAAAAACTTATGTATAATGTCCAGCCCCTTTTGCAGTGTTGATTGTATTTCTCGTGCATGTAGCCCAGATGTCCATATGCAGATATCATCTGCGTACAATGAATAGTGCAGGCCTGGCGGTAGCTTTCGTGGTAAGGCAGCCATGACACAATCGAATAGAAACGGGCTAAGAACGCTGCCCTGTGGAACGGCCTGTGTGACGATGTGACAGTTGCTTTTACCGTCGCTTGTCTCCATAAAGATTTTTCTTTCGCTTAAGAAATTGGATATCCATCGCAGTGTTCGACCGCTTATTCCTAGATCTAGCATGCCAGCAAGCACGTGTACGTGGTTTACTGTGTCGAATGCTCTCTGGATATCTAAGAATACTGCAACTGTCAAATGCCCACACATGCGTTCATATTCAATGCGCGTGACTATGTCTATCACAGCATCCATGGCACTCCGCTTTTGTCGAAAGCCTGTCATGTAGTTCGAAAGCACCTTAGTGTGTTCGCACCACCATTGCAGTCGACTGTCTACCATCTTCTCCATTAACTTACAAAGACAGCTTGTGAAGCTGACGGGCCTGAAGGAGTCAAGACAAAGTGGAGTCTTCCCTGGTTTCAGTAGTGGGATTACTCGAGCTAACTTCCACGAATCTGGAAGAGCTTCTCTTATCCAAATATTAATATCTCTAGAACAGCATTTCTGCATGCTGGTCCGAGGTTCTGTAGCACCGTATACGTTACGCCATCTGGGCCTGCAGCCGCCTTCTTACTACACAACGCAAGAGCACTTTTCAGTTCGTCTAAACTGAATTCACAGTCAAGTTGAGGGTGCTGTGACATATAGCAAGCACGAACCTTCTGATCTTGAAGCACTACGGAACTTTGAAGCTCTGGGCAACTAACTGATACTCCTGGCCTAGCTATAAACTGACAAAATTCGTCAGCGACAGCTGTTTGCGGAGTGTTTCGGGCTACAGCAAGGGCTCGGAATGGGTGGCTCTGGGTAACCGGGCCACTGAAGGATCTTATAATGGTCCATATTTTTGGAACTGGAGTGAATGGGGACAGTGACGTACAGTATTCGCGCCATCGCCGCGTACCTAATTTCTGTAAGCGTCTGCGCGAAGTGGAGTGAACTTTTTGTGCCATCTTGTAATCGTCAAGTTTTCCGCTGCGACGGTAAGCGCGTTCTGCTCGTCGCCTGATTGCTCTAAGACGTTCGTATTCCCCATCCACTGCAGAGTACTCATTCGGAACAAGAACTTGTTTCGTACAATTATTATAAGACTCGCACAACACGTCTGTAAAACTTTCCAAGTTCGGATTTTCGCCCAGCGTGTTAGTTATGCAGTGACAAAAATATTGCCAGTTAGTATATTTTGAGTAGCGGCGGGCCCCCGACTCCGTATAAGCCTATGCTTTACTAAAATTGGAAAATGGTCACTGCCATGGGTTTCAATATCTGTCGACCACTCAATGCCATCGAGAAGGTCATGTGAACACAGCGTGACATCTATACAGCTGGAGTAGCGATACCCTCGCAGAAACGTTGGAGAGCCATCATTTAACACCACAAAACTGCATTTTTCTGCGGCACACTCGACAATGTTTCCTCGAGAATCACTATATTCACTACCCCAGATGACGTTATGTGCGTTGAAATCCCCACAAACCAGCACAGATGACTTCGCTATGCTAACCATATTTTCTAACTTGTCTACAGCAATTCTGCTAGAAGGTTGTAGATAAAGACTTATCACTGTAACAGATGTGTTGCTAACCGATATCTTGCACGCTACAAACAGCGGTATTTGAGAATCGCTCGACTCCACTAAACATGATGGCAAGTCTTTTCTGACGCATAACATTGCTCGGCTAATTCCAGTAACACGTGATGACTTATAAATAACATAATTTGAAAGACGGAAATCGTCTCCTACGCCTGCCTCCTGTATACATAATACAGGAAAGTTATTAGCTTGCGAAGGTCACGTGACTTGTTTCGAATGCTATTAGCATTCCACTGAAATATGAATACATTGTCATAGCGACTACTCATTGTAAACCGGCCGTGACTCTGATGGAGGTTGTGGAATCACCAATGACTCCATAGACAGTAGTGCTTTTACCTCTGGCAGGTTGTTTGCTTGTGGAATGGCGCTGAGGATTGCACGGAGAGCTGTGAAAAGCATGGGCAGGAGCACGTGAGCCATGGGTACGGGCGCGTAATCACTTGTCGACGCTGAAGCTCCAGGCGCGGTAGGAGCAGGTTGTCGAAGTGCTGCTTGAGGTGGTCGCTGAGATGACTGATGTCGCTGGGGCGAATGCTGACGTCGCTGATATGGAGTCAGATGAGGTTGCTGGGACAATGGAACAGGTTGCTGCTGAGCGGCGCGGCCAGACTCACGTGATGTCTGCGCACAATGTGCCGCATTCCCTGTAGACTGATCGTGACGCTCGGTGCTGGGACCTTGACGACCAGGCCGCTTTAAAGTTGCGGAATAGCTGCGTTTGTCTGTTTGCTCCTGCTCTTGGTTGGAGATAGAAGGCGCGTATCTTACGGTGTCAGGGTTGGGTGAGGGCGCATTATGTGGAGGCAGTCTCCCGTAAATCAGCCCGTGTCTACGCAGCTTCGAGGCAGCTATGTTCTGCGGTCACCCTGAGTACGAAGCTGCGTGGTTTCCACCACAGTTTGCACACTTTGGTTGACGTACTGACTTGCACTCCTAGTGGTTGTGGTACCCTGAACAAATCTTGCAGCGACGTGGGCTGTGACAGTTCTTCGCCAAATGGCCAAATCTTTGACAGTTGAAACACCTCAGCGCAGGGCCTAGGTACTCCTCCACTGAATGACTCGTGAAACCCAAATGAACTCTCTGCGGCATTGGTTTGTCTTCTCTGAAGTGGAGAATAACGGTTCTCAGGGGGTGAGATACTACCGACCCATCTTCTTGACGATTAAATCTCACCTGACGGCGGGCAGATGTCACTCCAAATTCCTTGAGGAAATCAACCAGCTGTTCCTCTGTGTACTGAACTGGCACATGGCGTATCTTGCCGACGTTCCTTGTATAAGATGCAGGAATAGATGTCTTGACTCCCAAGCCAGCCACTTCGCTCATCGACAGAATATGTCTTGCTGATGACAATGAAGCAACGTTGACAGAGAAGCTTCCATCTCTGTTCACGCGAAAAGACTGCACCTTTTCCTTTGCCACGGAAACAATTTCTGATGCAGCGCGGTTGGGGTTAACTTGCCAGAAATTTGAGCCTTCCTCTGATGGGCGAAAAACAACTTTGATTCCTTCAGGTCTCTTCTTTTTATAGGACACTCAAGTAAACGGCGTCTCATCACAGTCGATATCTTCGTCTTCGCCTAGGTCATAAGTGGATGTCTTGTCTTCGTCGACGCGGAGTTTCTTGGCTTCGCTTTCGCCTACGTCATCCATGTTCGCCGAAGGTACACTGCCGTTCGCAGCAGCGTTGAGGACTAGCGTCGCCGGTTTAAGAACATTAGTCGCCTGTTGAGGCACATCTGAACGCTGGGCCGAGTCTGCGGCACTCATGTGCCTCAGAACGCGCTGTCTGTCATATGGCTCGTGCCGGCGTTCTTTGCTGCCTACCGCCGTTGTAGTGCCGATGCACTGGATTGCGCAGCAAATGTACGCGATAACGAGCTCGGTCTTCAGCACATACGTTCCCACAGGATGCTAGTTATCTTCGGTCGACAATAGAAAGTCTCAAAACAGGCCAGAAACGTCGAAAATAGAAAAAAATATCACCTCACCAAAGAGCGGCCGCTCAGGGACGTCTTCTTCTTCTTCTTCCTCTCGCGCATCTGTTCTGTCACATGGTGCGCCTTAGCTGAACGAAAAGAGTTGAAGCACCAGATTCTGAGGTCATCAAAAACCCTCCTATAAACTTTATCCACTTGCACGGACATTCAACATGAATTGATGGGTACAGGAATCATTTGAAATATGTTTTGAATAGTTTAGATCGCTTGCAAAGAGAGACTAAATATTCACTGCCGATATCGAAACCCGTCGATAGCGCCGCTGACATCGACGTCATTGTGTTGGACACGCAAGGAAAGTTTTAGTGCTGTCATACCACATTCGAGTGACGTACAATGGGTGGTAATACGCAGCACGAGGCAAGTCTAGGCGGCGTCCTTTTTTTCTTTAACACGAAAGTGTTTTATGCCGAGGTCCACCACGACCCCATAAGTTAACCGTAAGGGATATGATGCAGTAAAATAAACATGTAAGAACGCGAAGGAGGAACACTCAGAGAAAACTTATGTTTACGCGCTGGGAAGTGAACTCACTGAGAGGTGGCCGGTGTTTACAAGTGCGCAGCTGTCAACGACGCCAAGAACAACAGTACAGCGGATGAAATATCGCGAGCGGTAAGCACTGCGCCTAGAAAAGTGCAGTGTCCTCATCTAGAATGAAGCAGGTGCGTTGGCACTCTGTTGCTACGGCTCAATCGTTATTGCATGTACCGGCAACCACAACCGCAAGCCGCAGCGTGCCACGCCTTAGCCCCTGCTCACCCACTTCAGGCACCCTCTCCCATTTCCGGTGATCTGAAGAGTAAGGCTGCCTTAGAAAAATTAACGCGTCTGCTTGTACACTTCCGTAACTTCAACGTGCTAACATTTCATTTAGAAGACCCTAGTCCACCCTTGCGGTGCGATGTACAAGTCTTAGCTCGCAATAAATTCAATTTGTGTCTTGCACGTGCACAGTTATTTGGCCTTCCACTCATTGTGCGTTTAT
The DNA here is from genome assembly GCA_013339685.2 of Hyalomma asiaticum. Classification (NCBI taxonomy): domain Eukaryota; kingdom Metazoa; phylum Arthropoda; class Arachnida; order Ixodida; family Ixodidae; genus Hyalomma; species Hyalomma asiaticum. The sequence continues at coordinate 82,001,577 of CM023487.1, read as the reverse complement.
TCTCCCTGACGAGCATTGCCTTGTCCGGTGCCAAATGAGACGGACGTTCGAAGCTTCTTCAATCGTCAGCGATTGCCTGACACCTGTAATACTGCTACGCGGCCGAATATTCTGGTGTGACGTGTGGCAACGTTGTGCCACACTTCCAGTTATGGGTAGTAGGTAGCGTCGTCCACTCCATGAAAGGACACCACCACCAAGAACAAGCTGGTACGGCAAAGATAGCCACGAACTCCCCTTGGTCGAACTTGAACCACTTACTCAAAGAAAAACAGCACATTTTGGGATTCCTAGCTTCTCTTTATTTCGATAAGCTTAGAATCAAAGCTGAAAGACACTCAGAGAAACGTACCAATCAGGCCGTGCGTGACAACCGCGGTTATCACAATAAGAGTGTAGTCGTGAGAAACAAACTGCATAAATACTCATTGTTTCCGCTGTGAATTAAAGGTGAACAATTCATTTCCATCTACTTCACCTCTGTACTGTTAGTTACCAATTTGTGACAAGATACGTTTCCCTTCTTTGTTGCTTCCTTAGTTTCCTGCACCCACCCTCTTCTGCATGGGCACCATGCCTTTTCTACAATTTCTTTCAGTGTTAAGCACGGAACTTCTTTGACGCGGACATTAAAGGAAAGTAACACACACACGAGCGCTGATAGTTAGCCCTCGTGTGTGTGCTACTTTCCTGTCCCGTCCGCGTCCAAAAATTTCAACCCTGAAAACTGAAATGTTCCACCAACAAGGCCGCAAAATATACCATAGCTAACTTTTGTACAAGTAAAATGAGCAAATTAGGGGTTTCCACAGCAATGTGAACTAGTCAAGCTCTTTTTTATACAGACCTTTTCTTTCACAGTCCATTCTTTCTGTAAGAGCGAACGACAAATAAACTTTAGTCCAATTGAAATGATGAGAGACGCGGGAGAGGGAAGATGAATTTGTTGTTTATTTATAATAATATAATAAAAATATAATATTAATACATATCATTTATTCCCACTAATACAGTGTTGATGGAGGGGGTGAGAAAGAAAAGCGGCTAGCCGCTTGATTAAGATCCCACCCCCCAATTACACCAGGCCGAGGTAGTGGTGGCGATAGAACATATAAAATAGTCGCAATGACTCGCCTTGGTTACACAAAATACAAGGATATATATAAACTGGAGTAATCTCAAATGAAAGCAGTACAGGTTTTATACACTTTTCATATAGCAGAAGGCATAGACAAGCATGTCTACAAACGCTGTGCGCAAATATGTATGTTGTATGTAAAAACCTATCTACACGTTTGTATATAATTTCTTCAAGACATTTAGAGAATACGGGAAGGATTCTCATTGGTCTGTAGTTACCAAAGTTGTTTTTGTCGCTTTTTTATAAAGTGCAATAACTTTTGCTGTTTTCACCGTGGACGGAAATGTCGCAGTTTACAGGCATAAGTTAAAAATATGGTTAAGCGGTGCAGAAATTACTTCCATTACATGCTTGACATGGCGAATCTGTATATTGCTTGTATGCACAATGTACTGTTTGATAACTCGGAGAACGTCCTCGTAACTTCACTCTCATTTGTGTTCATATGGATTTGATGCATTTGCAACATCTGCGGCTCCAAATCTCATTTCAATCTCAGTTCACGCAGAGTTAGCACTTCACTGTACATCATATGATGTGCTTATGAACAAGCATACGCCAAGAGCGTGGAACTATATATAACATGTTTTACATCATCGTTCTACGGCAGCTTCTGAAAGCAGTGGGCGCGTAACCACGCGCTTTTGGTAAGACACCAAGCAATCAATTATTAATCTGCTGTTTATAATCTCGTAGATGGACTTATTCTGAGGTACTCTGTAATTTTTGTTCGACGTGCGTTGTTTAAACAAACATAGTCCCTGCTCGGTGCGTCCCTCTCTCTCTTCCCCTACCAATGCGCCTCACTACATGTTCTGCTCATGCGTTTGGTCCTAATAAACGCTTGATTGCTTTATAACACTGCATTTTCTTAACGGAAGTGTGTACTAAAGCAAATTTGTGAGCCGCAGTATAGTGTACACCCTTCATTTTATTAACGGATGTACTAAAGCAAGTTTTCGAGCCGCTCATTGTGTACGCCTTCCATTTTATTAACGGAAGTATGCACTAAAGCAAGTTTGCGAGCCGCACAAACTGCACATTTACGCTGTCGGACAGTAAAGCGATACTTTTTTAATGGGCAGTGTCCCGCATGCCATGGCATATGTACACGTGGTAGCGAAGCTTTCGCAGAAGAACATGTGCGCAGGAAATGGCGCCTCGCATGGACATTAGAGCCCTCCTATGAGGAATGTAAATATCCGGCGGAAGCCAATATAACGCGGGTGGAACGACACATCCGGCACAACAAATTCGGCATCATCTATGCAGTCAGTTGCGCTTTTATTAACACGAAAGTGTTTTATGCCCTGTTCCGCCAAGACGCAGAAAAAAAATCACAGCATATCCACGGGGTGAATGATGATGAGTGGGCGAAGCTCCGGAGTGAATCATCGGTAAACCGTGAATCTTCCGTGTAATTCGCCCAGTCGATCATCATGTAAAGACGTGAGAAACACTGTATTCGAACGCTGGGATCTCGCGTTTAAGGGGACGATTGATTGAGTGTGGTTTGGTTAGGAAAGGACGCTAATTTCTGCAGCCCATGTAGGGAGCACGGCTAAGCGTCCGTGGGGGTGGGGGAAAGGGAGTGAAAGATAGAGTAGGGAGCACGGCTAAGCGTCCGTGGGGGTGGGGGAAAGGGAGTGAAAGATAGAGAGGAGAGAAAGGCCGTAGTGGAGGGCTCCGGAAATTTAGACCACCTCCCCACTTTAACGTGCACTGACAACGCACAGTACACGGGCCTCTGGCATTTTCGCCTCCATCGAAAATGCGACCACCGCGGCCGGGATCGAACCCGCGTTTTTTGGGTGGCAGCCGTTTAAGGGGACGCTAGCACAAACGCACTACACTCTAGTAAGGGGGAGAGGCCACAGCGTCTTACGCAGCCCCTTACACAGGCCGGAACGCGCACCGCGTTTGCCGACGCCATCACATGACTGCTGAAAGAGTATAAGGCGGAGAGGACACAGCGTCTTACACCAGCTTCTTAAGGCCCAACCACAAGCACGCGTCGCTACGCGTACGCAAGCGCCTACGCGTCAGGCGCGTCGCCTCGCGTCGGTGGAGGGGAAGGGCGCGCAACCACAGAGCAGACGCGGCGACGCGTCAGCGCGGCGGCGCTAGCTCCTGAGTCTTGCTTGAGGCGCACTGATGCTTGAACTTCATTCCGTGCTGTCCGCATGCTTTCCTAGATATATAGAATACGTTTAGGTACAAAATGTGCACCTCGCACAATTGTTTTGACTGTTTAAGTAATAATTGCAATCGCAATACCTACAGCAACAACGTATACACAAGTCATTTATATCAGCGCTTGCTCCTTTTGCTGTCAACGCCTTCGCTCTGTCTCAGCGAAATGATCGACCCCTCGAAGGTTGCGGCTTCGATTTCCATGAGCGCCAGGACCGTATGTTACAAGCAGCACTCTCCTAGATCGTTTTGAAGCGGAGCTACATTATTAATTTGTCACTGACTCAAACGTACACCTCCTCCCCCTTTCCCCACGAACGAGCACGCACACCACTGTATTTTAGTAAGGCCTAAATCCAAGATTCACTTAAATCCCAAACGGCATCTTTCTACCTTTATTTACAGCGGATCTACGGCCACTCAGCCCCCCTTCCCCCGCCCCCTGATCCGTAAGTCAGTACTTTCAGGATGCAGTAGTTATATAGTTTCCGCTTGAGTGATAGTGGTAGGTTTCCGTTCATGAGTTGGGAATGTCTCCCATATGCGTGCCATCCCATGTTTATTCTACGGTGGATTTCTTTTATATGGGTGGGTTCTCCAGTACGTAGCTGTCCTAGGTACAGATATTCTTCTACGACTTCTAATGTATGGGTTTCGATCTTGAATAGACGTTTTTTCGCCGTGCCACTTAGCATTATTTTTGTTTTCTGCATGTTCATCCTTAATCCTACCTTAGCGCTTTCTCGGCTTAAGTCGGGTGCAGAAATTACTTGCATTACATGCTTGCCACGACGAATCTGTATATTGGTAGTATCGCACATTGTACTGTTTCATAACTCGGAGAACGTCCTCGTAACTTCACTCTCATTTGTGTTCATATACGTATATTTGATGCATTTGCAACATCTGTGGCTCCGAATCTCATTTCAATGTTCACGCAGAGTTAGCACTTCACTGCACATCATATGATGTGCTTCTGAACAAGCACACGCGAAGAGCCTGGAGCTATATACATATAACGTGTTTTACATCATCGTTCTGCGGCAGCTTCTGTAAGCAGTGGGTGCATAACCACGCGCCTTTGGTAAGACACCAGCAATCAATTATTAATCTTCGGTATGTAATCTCATAGATCGACCCATTCTGAGGTATTCTGTAATTTTTGTTCCATGTGCGTTGTTTAAACACACATAGTCCCTGCTCGGTGCGTCCGTCTCCTTCTTCCCCTACCAATGCGCCTCACTACAACATCTTCTGCTCATGCCCTTAGTCCTAATAAACGCTTGAGTGCTTTGTAACACTGCATGTTCTTAACGGAAGTGTGTACTAAAGCAACTTTGTCAGCCGCACATAGTGTACACCCTTCATTTTATTAACGGATGTAGTAAAGCAAGTTTTCGAGCCGCACATAGTGTACGCCTTCCATTTTATTAAGGGAAGTATGTACTAAAGCAAGTTTGCGAGCCGCACTAACTGCACATTTACGCTGTCGGACAGTAAAACGACACTGTTTTAATGGGCAGTGTCACGCATGCCATGATATATGCACACGTGGTAGCGAAGCTTTCGCAGAAGAACATGTGTCCAGGAAATGGCGCCTCGCATGGAGATTAGAGCCCTCCTATGAGGAATGTGAATTAGGAACCCAACGCCATATTCTCTCTTTTCGGGTAATCCTCTATAGAAGAGGACATGTCCATTGTTTAAGACTATGCAAGCGTCACCTGCTCTTCTAACTTCGCTAAGGCCAATGACGTCCCAACTAACTCCCTCTAGTTCCTCGAGTAGTTCCGCTAATCTAGCTTCACTGGAGAGGGATCTTGCATTGAACGTTCCAATGTTTAGTTTACAGTGGCGGCCTGTCCGGGTCCAGTGATTATTACGGCTCTCTGCTGCTTCACAGAGCTGACCGCTGCCGTGGACAGATGTTCTGCAGCTGCTGGACACTGAGGGCGAGGGTTTAATTGTAGACATCGTGTGGGAGGCGGTGGCCTTCACAAAGATATAGCGGGCAACGTAGATGAATTCTACAGCATTAACGAAAGGGTAGCATGCGTGGTAATAAAAGTAAATAAGCGGTATAAACTTAAGATAATCCAGGAATATGCGCCAACAACGAGCTACGACGACGAACAAGTGGAGCAGTTCTACGAGGATATCGAATTAGCAATAAAGTACTGACACAATACACAGTAGTCATGGGGGATTTCAACGCAAAAGTAGGGGCAAAACAAAGTGGCGAGCAGGCGACTGGCAACTACGGCGTCAGCTATAGGAATAACCGTGGGGAAATGCTAGCACAATTTGCCGAAACAAAACCGACTCCGAATAATGAACACGTTTTTCAAGAAACACAAGAATAGGAAGTGGACGTGGAAAAGCCCTAACGCGGGGAAACAAAGAATGAAATCGACTTTATAATGTGCGAACAACCAGGTATAATTCAAGACACAGAAGTAGTGGGGAAGATAAAATGCAGCGATCACAGATTAGTAAGCGCAAAGATTGTACTTAACCTAAAGAAAACAAGAACTAAATTATTTACTACAAAAAATGCAATTTAGAGGTAATCAGAGCGAAGGACGAAGAATTTAAAGTTGCCCTAAGCAACAAGTTCGAGGCCTTAGACGTAAACGGTGAACGATTTAGAAGAAATAAACAAAACCCTAACGAAGACAATCCTTGAAACTGCGATAGAAGTCGGGGGTAAAACAACAAAGCAAGCAACAAGTAAGTTGTCCCTATCTACCAAGGACTTAATAAAAAAACGCCAACATATGAAAGTAACTTCATCAAGAGATAAGATAGAATTCGCAGAACTATCAAAATTGATCAGTAAAGCCAGGCAAAGAGATGTAAGAAACCTTAACACGAGAGAAATAGAGAAAGCAGTAGAAAAAGGCACCAGCATTAAATCGGTCAAAAAGAAACTGCACTTAGGGCAAAACAAAATGCATGCGCTACAAGATAAACAAGGTAACGTTATCAACAGTTTCAACGAAATAGTAAAGGTAGCAGAACATTTCTACTCTGAACTGTACAGTTCTCAGACAGACCATAAAACCTTAATAGAAATAGAATCAGAGGAGGACACTGAAATTCCATGTATAACCGCTGATGAAGTAAAAAAATCTGCCAAAGGCATGTTCCGCGGTAAAGCAGCTGGTAAGGATGGTATAACAGCCGACTTGATCAAAGACGGAGGAGATATTTTACTTGAAGAACTTGCATCGCTCTTCCCGAAATGTGTCAAGACATGTAGTGTACCGCGCAGTTGGAAAAATGCTAATATAATCCTTATCCACAAGAAAGGTGACATCCACAAGAAAGGTGACAGACCAATTAGCCTACTCCCAGTAATATACAAGCTATTTACAAAAGTAATTTCTACGAGGGTAAGAGAAACACTCGACTTTAGCCAACCGAGAGAACAAGCTGGTTTTAGGGAAGGTTACCCGGCAATCGACCACAGCCACGCTATCAACCTAGTAATTGCGAAGTACGCGGAATATAACAAAAGTCTTCATATGGCGTTTATCGACTACGAGAAAGCATTTGACTCCATAGAAATACAAGCAGTTCTAGAAGCTCTACGTCGACAAGGGGTACCTGGAGTATACGTGAAAACCATAAACAACATATACAAAGATTGCACAGCCACACTACTCCTACATGAGAGAAGCAGATAAATCCCGATCGGGAGAGGTGTGAGACAGGACGATACGATATCCCCGATGCTATTTACTGCATGTTTAGCGGAAACCTTTAAACGTCTAGACTGGGAAGACAAGGGAATTCGAATAGACGGAGAATATCTAAGCAATTTAAGATTTTCAGACGACATTGTGCTCTTTAGCAATGATGGAGACGAACTACAAAACATGATTGATGATCTAAACAGGAAAGTATTAAAATTGGGTTAAAAATGAATAGGCAAAAGACCAAAGTTATGCTCAATAGCCTAGCTGAGGAACAGGAATTTAAAATCAACAATGAGCCCTTACAATGTGTAAACTAATACGTATACCTGGGACAGTTAATAACAGGAACTCCTAACCATGAAAAAGAAATTCTCCGTATAATAAGGATGGGCTGGAGCGCATTCGTAAGGCATTACGAAATCATGACTGGAAACTTACCGCTCTCACTAAAGCGAAAAGTATTCAATCACTGCATTCTCCCAGTACTAACGTACGGTGCAGAAACGTGGAGGATAACGAAAAAGCTGGAGACGAAACTAAGGAGCACGCAACGTGCGATGGAAAGAAAAATGATAGGGATAACGCTAAGAGATAAAAAAATGAGCGGCATGGATCAGAGAACAGACAGGAGTAGCCGACATTATTATATCAATTAAAAGAAAGTGGACCTGGCTAGGACATATCATGAGGAGGAAAGATAACAGATGGGTAGTAAGAGCGACGGAATGGATACCAAGAGAGGGAAAACGCAACACAGGCAGGCAAAAGGTTAGATGGAGCGACGAAATTAAAAAGTTTGCGGCCATAAAGTGGAACCAACTCGCTCAGGATAGAGTGGATTGGAAATAATTGGGAGAGGCCTTCGTCCTGCAGTGGACCTAAACAGGCTGATGATGCGCACCGCGGTTACCACATGTAAGAACCAAGCATTGCAGCCTCCTGCTGACTTCTAGAGAAAAATATGATTAATTGAAAAAGTCAAGTCCAATAACATGCTTTCAAAAGTTCTATAACGCACCGAAAAAATTACCGTTACGTAATATATATATTAAGAGAAATTTCTGACCATATAGGGCATGCTGTGCAATGAGAAGCCTTCAGTTTCGGTTTTGAATTCGTCTAGGAAGGGTTGAATAATTGGTGATAACTTTTGAAAGGCTGAAGACAAATCCTTAATTCCTATTGCTGCATATGCATGCATAGACCTGGTACTTGAAGATGCTCAATCCAAAAAAAATCTTTTTTAAATGCGTTTTTAAGCTGGTGACCCACCTTAAACGACGCCGTCCATCACAAAGGAATGCAGCCTTACCTAATATACAAGATGTGCGCATGCAGCTGAGTGCTTAAGCAGCCGAACACAGCTTGAGGCCTAACTGCCCAGCTGTTCACAAGCTTGACACTTCTGTTACGACGTCGGGGTGCATGATCTGTTAACAGCGATTCGTATTGGCTTCACATACATTTAATTGCTGCTTCGGCAACTACCCGTATGACTGATCGAATAGCAACTAATCCGCGCCGACACGGTCACGACGGCTCGCTTCAATCCACGCTAGCGCTCTGTTAGGTGCCCCCTCTTCTCACAACGAGTTACTGAATGATCACAGACGCAATTTTACCTATCTCATGTTGGGGACAGTGTCAGACACGTTCCTCCTTCGTTTGTTAATGAGATGAGCTAATTGTGCAGCCACACCTGTTAAGCCTAAACACATAAAGAAATTCAGAGTGGATCTTGTAAAAAGTAGTCGAAAGACATACAGAAAGCCAGCCAGCCAGACAGACAGACCGTCACAGAACTTTACTGGGTACTCGGGAACTACACTGTAAGCAAACATAAACTGTCAAGTTTATGTCAGGGCTGTCAAGTGCCTGTCAAGCTGGTTCCCCATTGTCAGCTGTTGTACTCGGTAACAAGAGATACTTCTCCAGACTTAGCACTAGTTCGAAACATCCGCAACTCTACGTGGATTAACACACAGGTCAATCTAGGTAGCGATCACTACATCTGTAGCATCGCCCTAGCCGTATCCAGCCCCCCACCCCGCAAATTCAAGGTGGTCGATTGCTGTGTCACAAATTGTAACTATGGTTGCCGTCTTCACAGGATGTCCACCATGCGGCTACGCGCATTCTCCGGCGCATACTCCACAATATCGGACTACCGTAGTTTGTCTTTTTCCGACGACCTTTACACTGACCAACTACGGGCTGTTCAGAGGGCCTGCAAAAGGGCAGAGAGACACGATCTTCTTGTTCCTGCGCGGGCGCGGCATGCTACTACCCGAAACCCCCGATGGTGGATGTAGCAGCGACGCACACATTAAACAAAAATTAGCCGAGATGCGCGCTGTTAACGGCGTATCAACGCCAAACACTCCCATGCCCCAACCATTCACTCCAACATAGTGGAGTGAATACGCCACATGTCACCAAATTACCACGTTGCTAAGTGACGGAGTATAAAAACGCCAGGACCTTACATACTCCCAACAGAGTTTCAGGTCATGTGGTTACAAACTTCCCATGGGAGTTTTAGGGGCGAAGCTCCTTAAAGCGGCACCCGTTCGTCCCTCGTCGTAGTCGTAGTAGTGCGTAACCAGTCTTACGCTTTGACCTCCAAGGTGGTGCCGGTGGGAGATTTCTCCTGTGCGTTGTTGAACAATAAAAAATTCGCAGCGTGCGCGTTAACTAAAAGCCGAATTCTTCTGTCTCTCATTCCCCATTAGCAGCCATTTCGTGCGTCCCCGGTGTATGTAGTAGTAGTAGTAGTTAGTAGTAGGTAGCCACCGGCGCGTGCCTGCTGGAGCGCACGCACGCGCCAAGGGCGAGCGCGTGGCACCTGGCGCTCGCCCTCGCCGCGAGCGCCGGGAGCCATGCGCTCCCCGGCAAACTCGACACTGCCCCGGCAAACGCGAGAGACAACGTTGGCGCAGGCAGCGTCTCCTAGCGAGTTTCTTGATTGAGAAATACCGACTGCTCGCGTTGGAGAAGCGTTCACCGGCAAAACCCATATATATATATATATATATATATATATATATATATATATATATATATATATATATATATATATATATATATATATATATATATATACACTGGATCTTGACTTGCAATGAAGTGCCGGTGGGAGATTTCACTTGTGCATTGTGCATAGTTGAACCGTAGCATGCGCGTTAACTAAATTAATCCGGAACTCGGCACGATCTACGATGCACATCCCGAGCTTCGCCCACTCATCATCATTCACTCCGTGGATATGCTGTAATTTTTTTAACAACCATCTTCGGTAACGACGCGCTTGCGTCGGTGTGAAATGATGTGTGTGTGCGTGCGCGCGCTCGCACGTCCGTTGAGTGCTTCCGTGTGATGCTCCAGTGCATTGGTTGGTTCGCCGAACCGTCAGTAGGTAATTGTAACTGCGTGCTTACGTGTCCGTTTTGTGCGTCGGAGTGAAGTACCACTTGATATTGTGAAACAACGTACGAGTCATGAAAGGGCAGTGAGTATGCAATAGCCGATCAATGTTCTGTCTAACGCGTCAAGGCTCTTTCCACTACTGAACCTAACTGGACCACCCCCCTCCTCCAGCCAGAAGCCTAATGCAATGCCGCATATCGAACAGACTACCACACTGATGTGCCAATCGGAAATGCTTTGTTTTGGAGAGGCTGGGGCACCATCACCCAGCGAGTGTAGACGTGTTTTAGGCTTCCGAGATTATCAAGTTTTCAAGCAGACAAACTAGGATTGTCGGAAAGCAAACGTCAAAGCTGTTGACCGGAAGAAGAAAGGACCAAAGGATGCCCAATTTCCCCAGGTAGACTCAATATTAATAAGATTGTTCAAGCAATTATCTTGGACCACGCCTAGGCTTAGCTGGCTTCAACAAAGGCTCCTTGCTGGTTTTAAATGCGAATGCATTTCTTAGCCGGGGCATGTCAGGCGTCTGTCGGTGTCCGCGCGCCGGCAGGTGTTATCTCTCCGCTCTCAGTCCCTCTCCCATAGCAACAGCTGCGGGCGCGCGTGCTTATCCTCGCCCCTAGCAACCGGAGCAGGTGGTGCGGGCGGAGTAGCGGAGAGTGAGTGGAGAGGAGGAGCGCGCTCTGGCGAGTGAGGGCGCTCGCATCGCGGGAGCTCGGCGGAGCTCCCGCATGTGTGGAGAGAGTGTAGGAGAGGGTAGGTGCAGTGCTTCGCCGCTCCTTCTCTCGCCGTTCGCTCTCTCTCCTCCCTGCGCCCCACTCTCCCGTTCGCTCGCACGCACGTATATATAAATGCGCATTCGCATTTATTCACGATTCCCTTCGGGGAGGTGGGGACATTTTTTTTGGGGTGGCAGCCGAGTACCGTAACCACTACACCACCGCGGCGGACTACATACGCGTTCCTATCAAATATGATAGTGGACGTGCTATATCAGCGCCTCCTCTATTTTTTAAAAAAAAATAGAGGAGGCGATGGCCATACGTATGGAAACGCCTACAGAAACGCGCAACTTTCACTGACGTTCTCTCTCTGCAGCATTTAAGTAAACGCTTCAGGAAGAGCACGGCTGCCAAAAGCAACGCCGAACAATCAGATGCGCCAGCGGCACATCAAAGCTCTTCGCTACTTAAAAAACGGAAAAAATATCTGGGGACTTTACCCCCGTGCTGCTTCGCATCGCCTCATGGTCCTGTTTAGCGGGAGATGGTGTAATTTTTTTATGTATCGGCGGCTTCGCTTGCTTTTACGAACGTCTCCCGCTGTCTGAATCTCTTCATAGACAAACGTGTGCGGTGACGTTATATTCCATAAAGGCATTTGTCGTCTGGTGCGCCCTCAATAATATTGGTTAAGCCATTCTTTACATATAGAATAGATCGACATTTTCTATTCAGCGAAATTATTGGAGCTAAATGCGTCTATCTTCGTGACAAAGTAAGTCTAAAGAGGGCCGAACCTCATCGTGCTCGTGGTATAGTCGTTTCTTTTACAGTTTCTCTGGGTATGTAATGCGTAATACACGAGCTAGATTAAGTGCGACGGCCATGTACCGACAGCAGCGTATACACGAGGCATTCATTTACGCAGCATGAATGTACGCTTGTTTTATTTTCGCCCTCGCTTTAGGGTAACAAACCACGTATTGTAGCACTGTCCACAATGCTACAACACGAAGTGTACGAGAGCCGTAACATAAAGGCACTGTTAAGCGCTATACATGCGCATAACTGCGGATACGAAAGAAACCAAAGTGAGATTGGCGACATCATGGCGGATTTTGGTACTACGGCGATGGCCTGAACTTCAACAGAGGTCTTCTCAGACCTTTGTTTTCTAGGTGCTAAAGTTATTTGCTCTGTACTTAGTGAAGCGAGAATTACAACGGTATTAGGAGATAATTACCGTTTATTATTTTGCTCCCGGGGAATGGGCAGTAATGTGCCCTTATAGAGAAAACTTTACGTATATTTATTTTTATTGTACTTCACGTCTCTTTATTTTTAAGCCTGTCTAATAAACTAGTCTCGTGAATGGCGCCGGGTGGCTGTTTACGTAGCACCGACAGCCATGTTTCTGCCATTCACCTACATTGTACTCTCTGTCGTAGCCAAAATTCAAGCGGCTTTTTTTATGTTTAGAAGCACCTGTTCATTCAACTTCAGCCCCAGAGCTGATCGCAGCAGGTGTGAGTCTGCGTTAGTGAGAATACATCCGCTGACGTCCCCAGTTTTCCTGTACCACACGCGCTGCATCTCGGGCGTTGTTCGTCTTTTTCTTTCGTTTTTTTTTGCGCGCGCTTCTGTTTTTAAAGTGTGCGCGTGCTGGATGCGAAGGCAGAGACCAAACGGTACTGCACTCTTTCATTTTCGCATCTCAAACCTATATACGGTGCTTGTCGGACTCCCTTGGTCTACATTGCAGGTAAGGGTGGTCAGTTATTTCCACTAGATCGTTTCGCATTCGCGCTGTACCTTTGGTTTGGTATGTAGCGCGACTGTTGGAATTTGTTGCCGCTACCAGCACCAGCGCCAGACACGCATTTGATACAAACTGTCTTTCGCATAGCGTAACACGAGTACAACTAGCTACGGGCCTGACATCCTTTAGTTTTGCACTCATAGCCCGAAGGCATTATCCATACAAATGTTAGGTTGACAAACACAAGACAAATTATCGGCAGCTCGACGTAAACTAATCCAAAACAAAACACCTTTCGCTGTGCGAGTGAAAACTCAGTTTTTCGTGAAATCCGTCGCGAGTTGGTCTAGTTTCATAAGACGTACAGAGCTAACAAATACGGAATATTCACGCTACTTGACGCAGGCATACATACACTGCTACTGCATTCAATCACATGCCTTTCAACATGGTGTATCGTATTTAAATCGCAGCTGTGGTGTCAAGCCACAACGTTTGGGAAGGAATAGTTGCTGTGCGTATAAACTATCTCGATCGTCTATAACTGCAGTAACGCCAGCAATGCCCATGGAAGTACTAGCTCAGAACTTCATGAAGTTTCACACGTTACCTCTCCTCTGCCTGCCCAATGACTTGTGCACGCCGTACGCCGTTCTGGCTGTTTGGCCTGTGCGGCGCAGTTTGAACCCGTTGTCGTGAGGTTTTTCATGCCTGCGTCGGTGTTGCGTTATAGTTGATCAATATCGTCCTTACGCCCGGAAACTAATTGCAAGATGGCCGCGCTGGAGCGTTGTGAATGTAGAAGTCGACGAACGCATTGATGTCACTACTACTGCCGAAATTACCGCTTGCTGTTCGAGAGGGTGTCGCCCACTTCAAAGGATGTCTTCTCTGAACACACTCCACAGCGTGACATCGATGCGATGAAAAATTTACGGCACTTAATCATATGTATTGCCATACAGTTTCCTTTTCTTTTTTCATTTTTTGCAAGTGCCAGCCGTTCATTCCAAAGTAAGCACACGCTACGTGCAGGCTGTTGAAGAAACGGGCTGCGCCTGCGAACAGCCGCGATAATATTTAGAACCGAAGTATTAACCCCTTTTCAGGGAAATGCTCTCACACGACAAACAGGTAAGCAGGAAACAGCTAAATGCGTACTTCTATTTCAGGACAACGCACCCTATCATGTAATAATAAAATCCACATCCAGAATGTTATAACGGTCCTTGTTGGTTCGATGCATGCTTATAAAACCATCTGTTTTCTGCCAATAATATGAGGCAAAAAGCTGTTATAACTTCTCTGATAAAAGCAACAACATCCATGAGTGAGTTGATGTTTTCGGTTTTATCTGCGGTAGTTTTAACTCTTTTGCTTTGCTTCGTACCACTCATTCTACAGAAGTGTCGCGTTTCAAACGCGCATCTTCAGATGCTGCAACTTGACTACAGATCCTGCTAACGAGCATATCTTTCTGAAATGTGTTTATATTTACATATTTCTACGCAGTAGGGAGATTTGCAAAAATACAAAAACGTGGTACAGGACATTTCCTGATATTTTACACCAAAAAAGAAACACATTATGGACAGGATAATATCATATACGTTTACTGATATCTTACTCCAAAAATGAAACTCATTATGGACAGGGCAATATCAAATTCTTAAAAATGACCCCGCAGAATAAATCACGAAAAACAGCAAAAAATAGAAAAGGCTGCATAAATATTCATTATTTATTTAAAATATCCTAAGGGTGCAAACGCACATTCAAGAGAGGAGGGGCGAAATTTACCACATTTGTTCAATTCAATTCAATTCAATCTTTATTTGCAGACGTGAAACATACAGAAATATCAGAACTGTTTGGACCCATAGGCAAAGGCTAGTTGCGGGTCCAAAAACTAAATAAATAGAGTTCCATGTACAAAAGATAGATATATGACACATGTATAGATAGGTATTGTAGATCATTAATTTGCACAAGCGAAACAAAGGGAAAATGAAAGTATCGGTAAGTGTACGATTTTGTTTAACAGCTCTAACTTACGAAACACGAGTAAACAAGGCATATTGTTGCATTATTATGAAAGGTTAAAATATACATAGCTGATCCCGAAAACAAAAACAAATCACTGGTTGAGAATGGTATTTTTAAACGGTTTCACAAGTTACTGACACAAACACACATGGAAATGACATTATAATTGTTCACATTGACAAACACTGTTCATAGTAAGCAAGTATTTCTTAAGCACCGATTGAAAAATTTTCGATTGTTTTATTTCTGCTGGTAGTTTATTCCAAGTTTTTGGCCCTGAAAACTGCCGCAAACGTTGTCCGTAAGTATTCCTAGTTGGAGGAAGATTAAAGTTTCCATATACTTATTGAAAATACAAACTATACATAGAATACTTATTGATAATACAAACTATACAAATACAGAAGGCCACACATATATATTCACTTAAAAAATCTGAGTCACAAACGACAAAGTACGCCAAGGGAATAATAAAGAAATCGAGACAGTTAATTGTCCTGGAAGTAATGCATGTAGGTCATTCCAATCTTCGTTCGTTGTGCGGAGAAATATAAAAAGCCGAAGGTGTTGCTCTGTCGAATTTTTTACTTTTTGGCGATGGTTAAAGCGAGTTGAAATGCATGGTGGAGGCTGAATAATTATGGAATGTATGCATGAGTTGTGTCAGTAGATTTTATGGAAAAGACGGAGATTCGATAGCTTTCTGCATTGTGACAGCGGTGCAAGGTGTAGGATAATTTTCATGTTAGCAACAATTGTGGCTCGTGAGTTGTTCTTTAGAATGAAATGGACTGAGCGATTCTGTATCTTTCTTATTAATTATATGTGGTTGTTATATACGGGGTCCCGTACTGACGATGCGTGCTTAAGCTGTAGACGAATGAAACTTGTATATAGTAGTACTTTTATTGAAGATGAAGCTTGGGAAAACTTCCGGTGAAAGTACCCTAATGTGCGAGTGGCCTTGGTGGTTACGTGGTCTATATGAGTTTTCCATGATAGGTTACTAGAAGTATCAACTCCAAAGTATGACGCTATGCATTCTAATGGAGTGTTATTACGTGTATAAGTAGGAGAGGTAACGTAACTGCGGGAAATCCTCATAGCTTTAAATTTTTAATGCTTAATTCCATGCTACATACACGACACCACTTATATTATTCAGGTCCTCCTGAATTGATAAACTGCCTGAAGCATTAGTTATTTTACGATATATGACGCAGTCCCCAGCAAACAGACATATTTTCGAGAAAACATTAGTGGACAAGCCATTAATATAAATTAGGAAGAATAAGGGACCAAGCACAGACCCTTGAGGGACACTGGAGTCAACATGAGTTAAGGGAGAGTTGTTGTCATTAGTGGCTACAAATTAAACAGGCGATGTCAGAAAGGTGCGAATGCAATTAAGTACGACAGAGTCAGTGTTTAGGAACCTTATTTCAGGAAGAACATGGACTAACAATGAATATGCGCAGAGTGATAAAATGCAGTCGGCAGACATTATTTTTTTGTAAAGACTTCGTAAAATGGCATACAACATGGAAACCTGCACTGAACACTTGTGGTTCAGAGAGCAAAAGCATCGGACACTAACTGCAAGGAGAGCAAATTCGCATGTTCCCACATTGTCTCCATACATAAAAAATATTGATTTTAAGCACATTCCCATGGCAAGCCAGATGCTAGAAATTGTCACGTAAGGACGATGAACTTTGATGACGCTGCGAAAACAGATAAAGCAGGACATTGATAAAACTTTTGTTGCGCTAACTTGAGGCCACATAACGACCAACAGAGTTCATCAACCAAGGGAATGTGCCCTCTCCCTAGGCACTTTCTACGTGGAATTATTTTACATTAGTAGTAGCAGCCTGCTTGCCAAGGCTCCAGCTGCCACACTTTGTAGTGCTATTTTGAACAACTCAGCTGATTCTTATTGCGGAGGGAAAATGTGAAGTCTCGTTCTAAAAATACCCTCACTAACTTTTCTTCGGTGTTGTGCCAGACAGGAAGACAATTCACAGATGAAACAGTGGCACGAACAGAAGACTCAAGCTGGTGAATGTTTAGTATATTTAGCAAACGTTTGTCAGTGTTGGCTCTAAACAAGTTCTCCGCCACTTGTAGCAGCTCAAGCAGAGCTGGTGTAGGCAACTAGAGGTGAATGCTGTCAGTGTATGACTTTGGTGAGTCCACTGGCCTTGTCATATGTTATGGCTTGTATGCACTGAGTGCAGGGAATGGCGTTACTTTTGACGTTGTGTACGACGTACTCCGGAAAATATTCAAACGACTCTTGCTTCCAATCTAGGGTTCAGCACATCTTCAGGCAAGGTGACAGGCACTGTGTTAGCTGTTGCTCTTTTTGTAGTCAGCCCAGCACCCACAGCTAAGAGAGAAGGTGCATTTTCTTCACAGTAACTGCCACGCTTACTTGGCTTGAATTGTGAGAGTACAGCAGCCTTGATTACACATCAAAATTCAAGTGGCCTTGGTACTGGGTTTTTTTTTATCGTAAGGTGTAAAACAAGTTTTCCAGAGCTTACTGACCAAACCTACTAAGGACGACACTGAAGAACCCGTTGACATTAAGGTAATAGTCCTGTGAAGCGGTCTGCGCCCATGGCGTCAGAGAAGAAATGAGGGGCGAAGAGCTGTTCTGGAAGGTGTAGAATAAATGGCGGACGACGCCCGTCTGTTTGTAAATACGTGTATCAGATAATCACCCTTAGTGAACGCTATATATATATATATATATATATATATATATATATATATATATATACGTTCAACCCTCCCTCTATATAAGCGTAGCTTTGAGCAAGTGCAATAGCATGCAGTGTTTAGGGGCGAAGCTCTTAAGGCGTAGGCTTGTCTACCGTACTTGTCCGTCGTAGCCACCTCGTCTAGTTCGTGAAGTGATCACTAGATGGTGCTGGTGGCGCCCGCTCGATAGATATACATGGTAAAGGCTAGTGTGACGGAATATCAGTAGATGGCGCTCGCGCAGCATAGTTGACGAAACAAAATACGTGATGGCGCTGCGGCGCTCGCTCCATTCAGATGTATGGGAGCGCATAGTGTGACAAGCGATCACTAGACGGCGCGCGTGAGCACGCCTCTCATTGGATGGAGGCGATCGTTCGAGATGTTTTGATTTAGTGCAATGGGAGACCGCTAGGGGTGAGAGCTATAAAATGCGCTCGCTCTTGAATGATCTCAGAATGGTCACGAGATGGCGCTGCGGTGCTGCTTAGCTAGTACGTGAATTGATCAATAGATGGCGCTGCGGCGCTCGCTGCTTCGTTGTCGCGTCGTAGCCACGCTCGCGCTCGCCCTCGGCGCGTGCCTCCCGGCGCGCGAACTCTCTCACTCTTCCATCTGCTGTCTTGTGAGAGAGAGAGAGACAGAGAGAGAGAGCGAAAGGCGCGCGTTGATTATGGAAATGCTCTTGCTACGGTGAGCGCCCTACCAGCTCGCAAAGAAGGAGAACGCGCCCTCACCCGCGAGAGACAACGTTGGCGCAGGCGGCGTCTTCTAGCGAGTTTCTTGATTGAAAAATACCGACTGCTCGCGCTGGAGAGCCGTTCACCGGCCACCCATATATATATATATATATATATATATATATATATATATATATATATATATATATATATATATATATATATATATATATATATATATATGTGTGTGTGTGTGTGTGTATATATAATCACTGCATCTTGACTTCCAATGAAGTGCCGGTGGGAGAGTTCACTTGTGCGTAGTTGAACCATAAGGATTCGTTGCGTGCGCGTTAACTAAATTAATCCGGAACCCGGTACGATCTACAATGAACATCTGCAGCTTCGCGCACTCATCATCATTCACTCCGTGGATATGCGTGGATTTTTTTTTCACCTCAAGATCAAGAAATATGTTCAAACGAACCCCTTTACACTACAGACATCAGTGTTCCTATATCAGCAACGAATATTAACCGGTAAGAACTCCACTACATGAAAAGTTACATGCTCGAGTTAATGCACAAGTGATGCTGCAACTATAGTCGCGGACAACTTTTCTTGGCAATGGAGGGAAGGCTACAGAGCCAAACTACGCGTGTGCTACCACTTAAGAATATAGTCCCACAATTTCGTCCATGTTTTCTGCGTGCGAATTAAGCAAACAACACTGATTTATTTTCTACAGGACGCTCTTTGAAAAGAGGCACTGCTCGCATTAAGGAGACATTTATAATTTTTTTACTTTACGCAGTGCCTTTTCGCGTTTTTGCACGTGCGAGAACGTCGCACATTTTACGTGCAGGTCACAGTCCTCACTGTCAAAATGGCCTCCCCACTATCAGGTGCGCGCTCGTCTCCCTCCAGCTTTTCCAACAAGTCACCGCACGAGCTTGTGACGAATTTGACGAACAAATGGCTGTCGAAGCAGACAAAGCAAATGGTGTGCAACGTTTATGCTGCCACCGCACGTGCCCATCCGAAACTAAATTTGAAACGCGCGCCGAATCGGACTACATCGCGGAGGAGTACATGTGCAGTAGCTCCGCCCCCGTAGCTTTCCCTTCATTGCCAAGAAAAGTTGTCCGCGACTATAGTGCTAACCGTGCCCACCTTAAGTGCAAGAGGCGGCAGCATTTCATACAGAATACCCGGCGAAATCTTGCGGTTTTGAATGTGGCGCTGAAGTGTCCGTTCAGCAGGTAGAGGTGCAGCCATCTCTCTGACGGCATTGCAGCCTCGAGTACCACATGCTAGCCGGAGCTTCAAGCCTTTCTCAATGGTGGTTTGAGCCAACGATGTCACTCTCCTGTTGGGCTTTTACATGGAGCGCAGCTGGTCTAGTGTCAAATACCGGGGGTGATGTTGTTTTAGGGATGCCTTTTCACTGACAACCTTATCTTTCTGTCACTAAATGTGACCATCTGCAGTCCGATCTTTGCAAACATTGCTCCAGTTGACCGATTCTCTTGAGCAAAGATGCTACAGTTCCTGCAAAAACAAAGCCACACAATAAGTTTACTAACACAATAAAAAGGAATAACATATCATCACGTGCACTTTCAGAAAAGCAACAACACTGTTTAAGAGAACTGTGTACTTGTTCACATTTGAGTGAACATTTTTATGCGGCTCATGACCAGTGAAGGCCGACACAGAAGCTGGAAGGTGAAGACAGACCAGGAAAAGAATATCGCACATCCTGAAACACCGACTAACAAGAATATTAATTATGTTTTTATTTACCTCCTAGAGCGAAGTCCTCCCGGTTCTGTTCAATTCAATTCAACTTTTATTTTACTTTCTATTGAAAAAAGAGTCAGCATCTGACCCAAAGAAAAGAAGACAGCATCTGACCCAAAGAATAGAAAGCACTCCGTGCCAGAGTTTACCGCTGTGTACATGAGGCGAAAGTATTTAGATGTCGTACTCAATAACTGTTGCAGCAGAAGCCTGAGGGGGTACACAAAGGTCCTTGGGTTACCCTGCCAACACTACTGGGAAACATAAGATGACTTCGACAAATTCAATCTTTCCTTGTGAGGCATACTCCTCTAGCAGGATCCTGCTGGAATCTGGTGTAAAACCTGACACAAGAGTGTAATCAGTTGCAAGTACACCTGGAACACAGGGCAGTAACGAGAAGCGCAGTTTAATAGTAGGCTCAATGATAGAAACAATTTGCCTTCAGTCTGAGGGGCTACTGAAGAAAGGAGACAGGGGTTATGCAGCGTCAGAACAGGAGCTGGTAGTGCTGAAAGAGCACAGACAGCAATCATTTCTGGCTGAATTGATGGTTCAAGAATACAACAAAATCTACGGCAAATCTGAGTAGAATTTCAAGGATAAAAAAGTCTACCTTCAACCTGAGAGGCTACCGATGAGAGAAGATGGAGGCTGTCCTATGTCATGACAAGGAATGATTATGCTACAAAGATCATAGAAGCAGGACAGCATGTTCACTTTGTGCCAGTGAGAGAAAAGAACCCCGTTTTACCTTGTGATGATGAAGGGTTCTGGCTATTGTGAGCATCCTCTGCCACAGTCCGTGCATGAATGAAGCATGTTGTGAGAGGAAAAGTAGGTGTGAGTGTTGAACATTCAACATTGCCTGATGAAAGATGTAAGTCATCTGAGGTAGGTAGCACACACATTAGTACCTAGGACAAAGATTGCAAGGGTGCGCTTAGAAGTTTCAAAACAGTTTAGATGATAGCGCATGTGCATTTTGCTCTGGAATGTTTCCCTTATCCTGTGAGTTTACCTCTCCTAACTCTGAAGATCTAGCACGTGATGTAACGCTTGCCCGATAAATATAGACATTCAGGACACAAAGAACACCGCGCAATTTTTGTGGTTCTGCTATGCATCTACCGAAGGCTAGGAATTTGGTGCTGCTGGCAGACGCAACAAAAACACGAGGGTTTGTTTGAAACAGCATTACAGTGAGCGCAAAAGAACAGCGTGATGAAATGTAAGCTGTTGAATGAGTGAAAGACAGTGCCATCACGTTTGGAAGCTGACGTTTTCTTGCTAGGAGCACACGATCCAGCACCTGCAGATATGAGAACTGTTGTTACATAAATTAGCTGCTGCATGCACTGACCCTTTGAAACAACGTGGTAAATGCACAATATTTTGGTCACGTGAATTCTCGCATTTGCACCAAGTCTTTCCGTGCGTGGAAGGCGAGAACAATACTCATTTGTAGAAATTGAACACTTGCAAACATCTTAGCTTACGTTGAGCTGGTGTCTTTCTCGGTTTAGGTTGCTTCTTGCGCGTGAATATCGATGGTGTCGCATTGGTCCTCAACTTCCTGACCCCGAAGTTGTTGAGGATAAGTGGCTCGAACTAATTTTCTTCAAAGTGATACCAAACATGAAAAACTGGTTTGATGGAAACATTATCACAGCAGCAAAACACCATAAGCGCCGCAGAACGTGATGAACATGAATGTGCGTCTATCAGAATAAGCGCATGGCTGCGTTTTAAACTGAAAATCTATTGATTTGGTCAAGTGCACGTCAAGCAGGTATCTGCTAGAACTACCGCGGCGTTTAATGTGTGAAGCGATAATTCGCGCGCCACGCCTGCCGACGAGCCGCGGCTCCGCTGAACCACTGTCGCTAGTCGAGCCGCTCATGTTCCGAATTTCCAGAAAATACTCTCACTCGTAAGTGGTCAGACAAATTAAGCATTGTGAAGGAGGAGT
Organism: Hyalomma asiaticum; assembly: GCA_013339685.2. Taxonomy (NCBI): domain Eukaryota; kingdom Metazoa; phylum Arthropoda; class Arachnida; order Ixodida; family Ixodidae; genus Hyalomma; species Hyalomma asiaticum. The sequence continues at coordinate 81,979,362 of CM023487.1, read as the reverse complement.
TGCACATAAATCCGCGGCTTTAGATATATTTGGTGCGCTGGGTTGTTTTTTTGCAATCTCACTTTCATCCCGACGCTCGCCAGGAATAATACTTCGCTAACACAAAGTCGTAGCAGGATACTGCAGTTATAATCTATCAGCGCATAAACTACGTCACAGCAGAGACGAGCGATACAGAGAGGTGGCCGAGAAGGCAGAGACAGGCGATAGCGCCGTCATCATGTGACGTGTCACGAAGTTGCATCGCCACTTCCGAGCCACAAAAGTTACTCGCTCGAGCAAGCGACTGTCTAGGTGTATGGTAAATGACACAAAATTTCGCTTGACATTGAGGAAGTGATACACCACCTATGTCGCACGGCAAAGCGAGACGCCAGTAAGATTAAAAACACACGAACACTTACCTCACAAAGCCGCGCCGATGTCGGCTCGAAGTTCGCTCTACCTTTCTTTCTTTCTTCTCTCCTTGTTATTTGGCTCTTGCCCACTACGGGGGATTGGCCATGAAGCCGGCGGTTAATATATAAAAAAAAGGAAAAAAAGTGAGCTAAAACAAAGGAAGAGTAAGGAATCGGAAATGTAAGGAAGAATGAAATGTTAGAGAGTGATAGACTATTTTTAATACAAATGAACCATAATAAAATAATTTGAGGTTTAATAAACTAGTGGCGGCAATTTCCAGGTACGAAGTTTTGGTTGGAAGGATGATTAGCAACGAATTCTTCTTGTGTCACGAAGGAAATTGCGCATGGCTAAGCAGACGTTCCTGTTGCTGTAACCTAGTGAGGACGCTCCAAAGGAAAGAATATTCTGAGAAATCAGGGGAATTTTTAAATTCCTGAATGAAATTTCGAAATGCCTTTTCCACTGACTACTATAACGCTGACAGGTAATTAAAAAGTGATCAATGTTTTCAGGCTCTTGACAATAGCTGCATAGCGGAGATTGCACCAGACCAGACCTGTGTAAATAAAAATTTAATGAAGGGATACGACAGCGAAATTTTGTTATTGCCACTTCCAGTTTACGAGAGGGACACCACTTATTATCCCAAACAAAAGAAAGATGCCCATATTCTTCAATAGGTAACTTCATTTTTAAAGAATCTTGAAGTAAGGAGTACTTACGGAATCTAGACAAAGTAACAAAGGCAGTAGTAGGCACCACGGACATTACCGGCCCATCTAGGGACCACCGCGCGAGAACATCAGCCATCTCGTTTATAAATATGCCACGATGGCCTGGCACCCACACCAATCGTATTTCACGCACGTGGGGAGGAATTAATGAAGTGAATGCGTTTAGAACAGAAGATTTGGAAGGAGAAGCTGAAGCGAGTGATGTGCATACCGAAAGCGAATCAGTCACTATAACAACTGCCGAATTTTGTGCAGGAAGTTTGAGAATGGCTAAAAGAATGGCTAAGAGCTCTGCTTCCTATTCTGTGGAGTCAGATTTTGCGACGATCTTCATTTTCTTTTCAGCGCGGAATGGCAAAAGTTTTTTTTCCCTTAGGTGTCACGGTTATGGCAGCCATAGGCACAGCAACCCGGCATCGCGACGGTTATAGCACATTTAAATTGAACTGACGTCGACCACAACAACAATGCCAAGGCAGTAAAGTTGAAAATTTTATTCACTACACTTACCTGTAAGTAGTTACCTTAGTTAGAAAATGGCGTCGTAGAAATGTTACTGCATCCTCCTTTACTACCTACGGTTACTTCTTAGTTGGTGAATGTTGTGACAAACATTTGCTACTTCAAACTTAATAAGTAGCACTATATTTTTGTAAGGAAGGAAACATCTATAAAGCCTTCCGTTGCGAAACAACTCTTGTTCTGTGGGTTGTCCCGTTATTCTTTTCCCTAGTCTTTCTTGTGCGCTGGTAAACTCAACAGTGAACCCTTACAACTCGCCGTCGCCGTCTAGAAAAATTATCCGCCCATCTGCAGAAACGCTCTCATGATATTTAACTCACGATTGTGAGTTAAATATCTTCGAACCTCTTTAGGGAACGTCCCGTTGCTGCACCCAGTACAAAGAATCTCGACTATAGCCTTCTCTAGGCAATCCGTTTCTGCAAAAATAACTGTTGTTTCTTCGAGTCTTGTGACGAAGCGCCACTTTCGCCAAAACGTAGACGATTTGGGGATGGGCCTGTATACCTATCAATTACAGGGCCTGTATACCTATCAATTACCTATCAATTACTAACGCACAGACCTGTCGGCGCTGCGCGCCTGCAGGCACATGTGAAGGGAACATCGAACGACATCAGCACTTAAAGACACCAAAACGAATGAAATAACCAAGACATGGAAGATGCTTTGCACTTTCACTGAACTGCCAAGATGTTTTTCTGCTGTCGTTTCAACTACCTCTGGTCTTCTTTTGCCAGGAAACTATGCCAGAGAACCGCGACGCAGATGTCGGTGGCGGCATCGTTGAAGGACAGATCTACCATGACGCCGGCGTCTGCTCGGACTCCTACGAGCCTCGTCCGGGCGATCTGTGCGTCGTCACGTACTTCTCCCGCTGTGGGGGAGACTGGGTACAAACTATCGTCCGCTATATCCTCCACGGGACGCAACCGCGCCCCAAACCCATGGTATGTGCAGCCCACCAACCACTTATCCAACCTCAGGCAGCCGTCAGGATTTCTTGTTCCCCCGATGTCCCCTATATTTCTTCCTCCGTTTATATGGGCTGATAACAAACTCATGGCGTCCTCATGTAACCTGCAAAGAAGGCAATAATTTTTTCTCAGTTGTCACATGTCATCTATAGCACTCCAAACACCGCCCGATATATACCCGATATACAAGCCTTTTTAATCGGTTTAATATGTGTAACTGTATGACTTCCTTCCTTTTAATATAAACGCGAGTGCAACAAGCTCTCACTACGTACTTTACTGGCTGACATTCCCTCTCACTCCACACACACACACCCACACACATATATATATATATATATATATATATATATATATATATATATATATATATATATATATATATATATATGTGTGTGTGTGTGTGTGTGTGTGTGTGTGGAAAAAGCATATGTCTGTTCCTCGTGCTGCTCACTTCGGCTATTGAGCCGCCTGGTCACCTCACCGAAACCTACTAATAGCGTTCCTAGCGTCCATTTCGCTATTCAGAAAGTCCCAGAAGTCCAGTCAGCCATTGTAGCCAACTGCTTCTCCATAAAGAGATGAACCTATTAATTGCGACGGCTCTCAAGTTTTTCGCCGACGAGGAGACTAAACGCAGATGAGGAAGTAAAAGAAGAACGCAGGAATAGAGTATGGACCACTTGAACGGCTTGAAACACCACCATATTGGGCTGTGGCACGGCAGTAAGAAGGCTCGTGTTGTCCGTTTCTTTCCCTTTATCTGCGTGCGTACGTTGTCTGACAATGAATTTCTATCAACTCGCCGAAATTCGTACGTCACAGCTTCGACTGTACCTTTTTGGGGAGGGTCCCGCATTTTTACCACAGCCCGGCGGGAGTTACGGCGGTGCCCAGTTAGCCTTTTGTGAAAATGTTCGTAGCACGGAATTATGTTGAGCCATACATTTGATGAGAGCAAAAGGAAAATGTAGATGAAAGCAGTAAACTTCCGTTAAAGGTATAAATAGGCAGAATGTGCTCGTAAGTTTCACACAGCAGAGATTCGCACTCGAAGGGCTGGAACTTGTTCACGCTGTGGAACTGGCACTACTATCGGGCAGATAAATTGACATACAGATGTATGCTTATCCCACACGTTTATGAAGGAAGGAACAATTTAGGCCCGTATTTCGAAAGCTACTTTGAGCTTATCGCTTGTGCTTCTTACCACCCCTGTGTAATTAAGGTGTGTTAAGGGCAGGGAAATGGTTATCAGTCTGAAAGCTACCGTAAGACTTCTTAGATACCGACACAATTTGCTAATGAAGCATGATAAGCGCACAGGGAAGATAAGAAAGACAAGTAATAAGGACAATGTAGGCTTGTGAATGCTGTGTGCCTGCCGCAGGATCTCTTCACAAGCGCTCCCAATATGACTGCTTCTTCAGTGACCAACACCGCAGGTCCTCAACAAGCTATCCGTTAGCGTCATTCACTGAGGTCCTGTAACTTGGGCCCTAAAATTTGCCATTGTAATAGTGGCTTATTTGAGTGTTTATTGTGTATGCATTCGCAAAACTTTAGTCTGAAGTAGTGTTGCGAGAACAGGCCACAATTTCATATTACTTTCCTTTCAGGTATCCGACACAGTCCAGGACCGGCAAGCGTCCAAGGCTGAGCCAAGACCGCCGAGCATCCTCACCCACCTTCCCTTCCGCCTAGTTTTTCGCCCTGGGAATGCGAAATATATCTACATTGCGCGGAACCCATACGACTGCAGCGCGTTGCTCTACGAACAGACAGTAAACGCCAAAGGGAAAAGCCTTGAGGACGCCCTCGAAGACTTCCCGGCGTTCTTCGACGACTTCGTGCGTGGTCGCACCCCTTGCGGCGATTACCTGGCAGACCTTGTGTTGTGGTACGAAAGGAGGTTCGACGACAATGTCCTGTTTCTTACATACGAGGAACTCGTTGAGGACGTCAAGACGACTGCCATTAGGATCGCTGATTTCTTGGACGAAGAAGGCGAGTACGGGCAAAAGTTGAGACGCAACCGGAAGATGCTGGAGAAGATATGCGAAGAACTGCTGTGCCGTGTTGACCGAGAAGCAGCACAGACAGTCGGTAAGACGACAAAAGCAACCGTAGCGGGCGACTGTGGGACAGCGGAGCAACAGTCCACAAATTGGTTTAGCAGAAGACCATTGTTTATCGAGAAAATTGAAAACGGCAAGCAGCAACTTAGCCACAGTTCCATATTTACGCTCGACATGGTGAACAATCTAGAGCAGCACGTGACGGCAGTGGCCGGAGCCAACTGTCGCGTCATGCAGCTATGGCGCTGCGGCGATTGATCTCATAACACCGAAGTCGATTGGACGATGACGGCCACTGGACGCATTGATAGTCCTGTGCTTGTCCTGTCCTGTCCTTTATACACTAGTATAGGAGGAACTGCTTTTATCTCTGAAATATTCACGCTGATATTCTTTGGCGATTTCCCCGCAAGTGATCCGTCGCATTGGCGCTACTGTTATCCCGCAGGAATAAACATATATAATAGCACTAAATTTTACACGGTCACGAAATGAGTACGCACACGCACATGACACGAACGATAGAAATAAGCAAGCGCAGACACACACTCGTGCTTGTCGGGTGTGCATTGGCACCGCCAATACAATTTATTAACCACCTTTGAACGCCGAAGTGTGCTTTTATTTGCAACTTGTGTCACCGGCAGTATGCTTTGGTCCCTTGATGCCACAGCTCTACAAGCCGGCTTTCTCGTTGCAGTAATCAAGGCATCGTCATTGTTCCCACATAATAATTCATATATCCAGATAGACTGTAACGCGTTTATTTCTGAACACGTTTTTTTATTTATAGTTAGTTAATGGTAAGTATAGTAGAACGATAAGTATCGTAATACCTTAAGATTTTCCTTAGAAAATTGTGCGCGCGTTCCCCCGTCGGCTTACGTTCTTTCATTAAAGGGGAACTCCGGCGGTTTTTTTACTATATTCGAAATCGCTGCTTTCCAATGGCAATGATAGCCCTGTAGCAGCCATACGACTTCAGTTTGCTCAGAAACTCACCAATAATTTTGAGTAACCAAATGAACGACGTATTCAAACTGACCCCGAAACACGTAGATGCTCTGCGCACTGTATTCGATGACGTCATAGCCTCCCCGCCATCAGAAATATGAAGCTGGTGCCAGAAAAATGAAAGCGGCGATATCATCTGACGATGCACTGAGTTATACCAGCTTTTCTGTACTTGACAGCGACAATTTGAGCGATGAAGTATCACCGGTTTCTTGTTGATCACTCGCCTTTCTCGTGCAGGCAGTGCTGAAGGTAATGACGTCAAAAACACAGGGTAGCCTGCCCTGGAATCCGCGTCTTTTTTTGCATTCATCTTTAGGAAAGCTAGACGTCTTGCAACTATCTGGCTTGGCATATATTATGAAATTACGCATGAGGCTATACACTGAAAATTTCATTTCGACCCCTGACCACTGGATAATCACGGGAGTGGCCCTTTAACTCTCTTGAAATGATTACAACGACGTTCTCTCGAAGCGGAGAAGTTACGCCATCCACAATAAAGTCACTGACTACTCCGTAGTCAAATATCCAAGCACCTATACAGAACTTCCGACGGTTGGATTTGTACTTGTGCCCTACTGCACGGTAAAGCGGCATTCCAGTTATTGCGCCGCCGGTGTATTCGTGGTCAAGCAGACCTAAACTCTCCTCGCAAAGTAAGGCGCGCAAGCGAGCGCCCTCACATGCTTGACACGCAGGTCCCAGTGAAACCCCGCAGACAAAACGTGTAGGCGATTCAGAAGCACCCTTCGGCTTTGCTACTTTGCCACCGGATTGAAAACTCGATGAACGAGCTAGGGAAACTTCTAGAATGCATTCAAGCAAGTGCTACCACGGGGGTACGTCCATATATGCTTAAGCGCTTCAGCGTGTCCCACGCACGGTGGAAGAACTCTCAATGAAGACATCTTTGTCTTTAAGTGGTCGCGACCGTGTGGACGCGTGCGACCCTACGCGCTCGACAGCAGCGGCCTACTCGCCAAGGACCTGCCTGCAGTGCTGTTGTCACCGAGTGGCGGCATCAGGTATTTCAAGCACAAAATGGCCCGCCTGCCGCTTCATTTATAACACTATGTACTGAGAAATGGATGGCCCGTTCAAGCGCCGACGTGGGTCTGCATTTTCCTGTGCCTCCCCTAGTCCGTTTGTTCCGTGGGCTTTTACATTTCCTCGCGTTGAAGAAAAGTCTACAGAGTCAAAGGAAACATTGACAGTCACACCTTTTGTACCAGTTTTCGATGACGTCATTGCGGAGCTGATGCCGCCGTTCACCGAGAATAGTGGTGGATCCTGCGAAGTCATTATCTTAATGGACACCACATTCCTGTAGCCTTTTTTTTTCGGGATATACGACGTCGAAAGCGCTGGTTTGGAGCAACTTAGTTAAGGGATTGCTTCAGTCCATAGAAGCCGAAACAAAGTGCGAGGTAGAGAGAAACACGATAGCTTTACCGCAAGAGTTAAAAAACGAGTGGAGTGCATCAGGCAACAGACAGTAGTACCTAATATATATGTCGGTTAAAACAAAGAGGTGCACTTGGGCAGGGCATATCATGCGCGGGACAGATCACAGATTGGCAGTAGGAGCGACGGAATAGTACTAAAAGAGGGAAAACGTAACAGAGGCAGGCGAAAGGTTAGATGGAGCGACGAAATAGAAATGTTCGTGGGAATAAAGTGGAACCAGCTAGCTCACGATAGGGCGGATTGGAAGTCGTTTGGAGAGGTCTTTGTCCTACACTGGATTTAAAATATGATGATGATGACACACTGCAGAAATGGCGACTCTCTTGGGAGAATATAAGCAAGGCTTAACAAGCTCCACAAGTTACCATTTATCGCCGTTGTAATACCGGCATCGTCATCATCATGCGAGCACACGTTTTAGCACGAAAGTGTTTTATGCCGGGGTCCACCAAGAAACCAGTGACGTACTTCCGTAACGGATGTGGATTTTTGAAAAAATGAACTTACATACACAATGAGAAAGTTCCACCCAAGCGGATTTGACGAGAGGTGCTGGATGCTCTACCAACCCACCACCGCAACACACCACCCGGTTAAAGAAAAGGTGTTTAGTCTAGTGAACTGCGCTGCTTAACAAGCCAAATTACTCTTAAATGAACATCGCCTCCCTAAAACTGCACTCCTGGATAGAGGTTCGCTGTGGTGGTACCGCCATCTAGGAACGATAGATAGAGCGAACCAAACAGTCGTGCGAATTTGCGCCGGTAGCCAGCGCTTCGGTAGTCTTCGCGCCTCTACCGCAGCAGAAGTTAGGGGCGTGTCGGAGTCGAGGAATCGTGACGGTGCGTTCTTCGGGCAAAGTAAACGGCGGCCACTACAAGATTTCTCCTGCGTGGCCAGGTGTATTGAGCTGCGACGCGCACTGCTCTATGAACGCAAGGACGGCCGTCGACAAGCTTAGTGTTTCGTTGCAGTGGGCTGTGCTTTCGCAAAACGATCCGCTGACAACGCGTTCGGTTTCGCTTGCAAGCTGTTAGCAGACGCTCATTGTTCATGGCATGTTTGCGCAGAGCTCTCTCGCGTTCAATTCCGTGTTTCTTGAGCAATGTGAGTTGCCCGAAAACTTTCTCTCGTGTGCAACTGTCGAGGATCCCTGTGCCGTGTCCAGGTGCCGCTGATGTCTACATGTAATGTGTTTACATGTTCACAGCACCCAAGCCATCTCCCGCCGCTCGGTTCACCAGATTGCCGCTTATGCATTCCGCAACGTCGCGAAGACAGGTTTCACTTTCCTGTTATACAGATCGCTAGGACAGAGGGATCACTACATTTCTTTTGATCATCATGTAGTCATGTTTTGCTATACCAATTTTCGTATACATCCCATTAACGAAACAGAGCACCAAGACCGTGGCATGTAAATCATGCCACTCATGACATGCAAAGCATTATTCTCATGTTATCACCTGTCATTTATGTTCGTCGTGCAGTGATATTGTGGCATAGCAACCTTTGTATGTGTCTCGTTAAAGAAAGGGCCAGGAGAGCACAAAGTCGTAGGCGGCTAGATAGATGAGTACGCTCAATGTCGCCGAAGTTCGCTAAGAAATGCTTCGCTTTTAGAAAAGTTTCTCCAAGACTGAAACGCTAGAGCGTCATTGCGTGGGGCATGCTGCGCCGAAAAAGCACTTCCTTCGATTGTGCGTGGCTCTTTGTACACGGAATCGCACCGATGCCTGGGAGTTGTTGCGCACCGAACTGCAAGTCCAATTTTGACGGAGGACCAAGTATCCGTGTGCACAAATTCGCATCTGACCCAACGATGCGGGCAGCATGGACCAGAGCTGTTCCTAGGAAGGACTTCTCGCCGGCGAAGTACACCGTGGTAAGTATTTGTTCTCTTTGTTGTGATAGTGCGCAGCATAGAGCGCAATGTATCCGTGCACGCGGGAATAGGTCGGTGTAATGTAGAATTTACAAGCGCGTAAACAGGCGCAGACACCCAGTGCACAATAGGTGGGTGTCTGCGCCTGGTTACGCGTTTGTAAATTCTACATTTCGGTGGAGCTTCATATTTGCAACGCTCTTTCTTTTGTTTCGGCTCTGTGACAAGCATTTCTTACAATCCAATTACTTGAACACGACATCTTACATGGACGTCAAGAGAGGAAAAGTGGTCGAGGTCGCCCTGAAAAACATTCGTCTCAAGAAAAACGCATTTCCGAGCTGGTTTCCCAACTGCTCTGCACCATTTGGAATGCTTGAAGATTCAAGTTGATTTGATGGTTTTTGCTATCCTTTTGTTCACAATTTCACCTCATGCATACAGTTTCTTGAAAACGTCGATGAAGCTTAAGATGCTACATCCTCATACTGTGACGTCCCCGCTGGCACCGACTGGACCCCGTGCTTGTTAACTGGGACATTTTCGTTCGTTTCTTGGAACCTCTCCTTGGCAAAACGAAGAACCGCCAGAGTGATGAATGCGCGTTTCGGAGCTAGGTTCCCGGAACGAATCTATTGGCAATCCTCACGGACCCACCGCACAAACACCCGACTATCTGGCGACGGCGTCTCCTGCTTACGGGCTGCAGCTGCCAGGCAGCGTTCGCACCCCACTTTATGGCCCGGGCGCGGCAGAACGCCTTTTGTTCGTCCCATCCATGCGACCGGTCTGGCCAGGACATTTCGTCAAACGCGGCAGCCCCCGCACTCATTAGCGCGCCCTCCGTCGATGGCCACTTGCGGCGTTCAAGGGAGAAGAAGCGGTGCCTTCTGACGGTCAATGCAGAGGATGCAGAGTTGGGACCCGGCCTGAACATCTGGACGCCAAGCTCCGAGAACCAGGGCGAGAGGGGGCGGCCGGATGCTTTTCGGAAAAGCACAGCGCTCTAGTGCGCGTCCCCCCCCCCCCCCCCCCCCTTTGAGGCGAAGCGCTTTGTCTGAGCGTTGACATTCTTGGTCGCCCCTGATTCATGAGCCATCGTACAACTCGCCTGTTTCCCTCTCCAAAGTTGTAGCTTGTAGCTTTTTACTTGCTCTACTTTGCTTGAGAGAGGATTTTACCACTGGTGTTGGCTGCGGGTGCGGATGCCGAAGCGGTGGTGTAGTGGTTACGGTACTCGGCTGCCACCCAAAATACGCGGGTTCGATCCCGGCCGCGGCGGTCGCATTTTCGATGGAGGCGAAAATGCCAGAGGCCCGTGTACTGTGCGTTGTCAGTGCACGTTAAAGAACCCCAGGTGGTCTAAATTTCCGGAGCCCTCCACTACGGCCTTTCTCTCCTATCTCTTTCACTCCCTTTCCCCCCCCCCACCCCACGGACGCTTAGCCGTGCTCCCTACATGGGCTGCAGAAATTAGCGTCCTTTCCTAACCTAACCACAACCAACCAACCAACCAACCAAGCTGTCAGACTGACTGACAAGAATTATATGCCGCGACAGTAAGCGCAATTGGTTGGGTGCCACGGAAGGATGGTCGTTGAAGCTGACACTCATCGGCCGACAGGAAAATATGTCACATCTACAACTACAATTGGTTAAGGGTCACGGAGGGGCGGCGTCGAGGTCAAGAAAAACACGCGCGGGAGAACGAGAATGCGAACGGAAGAGATTCGAGAGACGGCGAAGAGATGCGGTGACATTCCGTCATGTTCCGGTCGAAGAAGTGCGAGTCTCGCTTGCGATCCCTCGTGTGAGCCGCGCCGTTCGGCTCCCCAACATCGGAGAGATGTAGTGGTTGCGAAAGCCTGATGTGAGCAGCAATGATCGGAGATCGGAGATCCGTGAGCTGCGACGACTTCGAAGAAGACATCTGAGCCCCCCGGCCCAAGCACCAGCCCACATGCCCGGCGACGAGACCTACGCGCCGATGGAGACCTACCAGATAAGCGCTCCTTCCGTTTCGGCAGCAAGCGAAGTTGAGACATTGCGCCTTTAGTTGTGGTAGACTGTTACATCGGTAGTTCATTGATGAGCCTGTTTGCCATGTTGGTCCCTGTAGTGTACTGCCATGTTTATTGATTGCCTTGGTCGTAGCATTGGGTTTACTAATTGTTAATTGTAAATTTAATCATGCCCGTACATTAAACTCCATGTTTTGTTAACGTAACAAAGCCTGTTTTCTTCCAGGCCCCAGCACGAACCCGTTTTGGGGTTAAATGTTGTTGAGATGTGTGGCCAAAGGGGGATGAGCGAGGTTGGTTGTGGTGTTTTTGTTAGAAGCGGAACGGCCGGCGTGGTAGTGAAGAAGTGTTGTGTAGAGCGTGGAACCGCCTCCCCCTTTGCGCGTAGTAGCAGTGGGACTGGCCCCCGCTACGCTACCTACCGCCAGAGGGGGAGGGAGGGTCACCCAATCCCTTTTACTTGCCACTAATTGCGACCACTACGCTCGCTCGCCCCCTCTTGGCTGCACATCTCAACAACTTTCTGTGCTCAGGGATTCGTGCTGGGGTCGGGAAGTGAGAGATGCTACGACCTTTTCTCAATTACTGACGCATGTCATTTATTAATAGCCGCAAATGGCGTACACACTAGCTGTCCACATAAAGTAACCGCTACACAAGACTATAGCGCATGAATAAAGCACTCGCGACACAGGATACATGAGCAAAACAACTGAGAGCATGAAAATGACGCTAACAATCGATAGTATAAGGTTCTTGACAAAAATTAGCGTGCAAACGGGATTAAGCAAACACACGAGGACTCACAGGATGAAATTACTAGCTATTAAAACCGCGCAATGTCTCAACATGCCGCCTCCCTACCCGCAAAGCTCGTCAATCGTAAAATAAAAGGAGAAAAGTTCGTCTCACGAAAGGTTCATCGTTGTCAGGGTCTCGGAGCTGGCTGTTGGAGTCGGGGCTCGGGGTCGTTCCGGGGTCGCTGTCCGGTGAACGTCTTGGTGCTGCGGGCGCCTAAAGATTCATTTTCTTGGAGACGAGCGGCCCGACTTCCCCAGGGGATCCCTCTCAAGCCCCCCAAAACAATGCTCCGCTCTTCGCGACTTTCTTGACTTCTTCCGTTCTCCCCGCATCGTTGTCCCGCGCGTGTTTTTCTTGACCTCGACGCCGCCCCTCCGTGACCCTTAACCAATTGTAGTTGTAGATGTGACATATTTTCCTGTCGGCCGATGAGTGTCAGCTTCAACGACCATCCTTCCGTGGCACCCAACCGATTGCGCTTACTGTCGCGGCATATAATTCTTGTCAGTCAGTCTGACAGCTTCGGCATCCGCACCCGCAGCCAACACCAGTGGTAAAATCCTCTCTCAAGCAAAGTAGAGCAAGTAAAAAGCTACAAGCTACAACTTTGGAGAGGGAAACAGGCGAGTTGTACGATGGCTCATGAAGCAGGGGCGACCAAGAATGTCAATGCTCAGACAAAGCGTGTCGCCTCAAAGGGGGGGGGGGGGGGGGGGGGGGACGCGCACTAGAGCGCTGTGCTTTTCCGAAAAGCCTCCGGCCGCCCCCTCTCGCCCTGGTTCTCCGAGCTTGGCGTCCAGATGTTCAGGCCGGGTCCCAACTCTGCATCCTCTGCTTTCACCGTCAGAAGGCACCGCTTCTTCTCCCTTGAACGCCGCAAGTGGCCATCGACAGAGGGCGCGCTAATGAGTGCGGGGACTGCCGCGTTTGACGAAATGTCCGTCCTGGCCGGTCGCATGGATGGGACGAACAAAAGGCGTTCTGCCGCGCCCGGGCCATAAAGTGGGGTGCGAACGCTGCCTGGCAGCTGCAGCCCGTAAGCAGGAGACGCCGTCGCCAGATAGTCGGGTGTTTGTGCGGTGGGTCCGTGAGGATTGCCAATAGATTCGTTCCGGGAACCTAGCTCCGAAACGCGCATTCATCACTCTGGCGGTTCTTCGTTTTGCCAAGGAGAGGTTCCAAGAAACGAACGAAAATGTCCCAGTTAACAAGCACGGGGTCCAGTCGGTGCCAGCGGGGACGTCACAATACGATCAGAAGACTGTTCACCGTACGATGTAAGCCCTGTAACGGAGCAGTCGGAATCTAGCTTTCTTTCCTATGCAAAGCGTATCATGATGCCTCTTTACGATTGGAGCTGGCCATGCTACCGCAATCCATTATTCCATGTGTCAAGGTGCCTGTTTATGACTGGAACTCTCCGTGCTACGGCAATTCATTATTGCATCTTTTCCTTTGGGTTGATAGGCGGCCTTCCGTTTCTGACTGCCTTTTCATCATTATCTCCACATTTTACAAAGACCAAAAAAGTCTTCAAGAAACGCGTGTGGAAATAAAAAAATACGCAAGGAAAAGTTACAACAAAAACGGAAGCTCATTAGATATGAGAATCAGTTGATGCGTGACCCTTTAATGATAAAACTTTCACCAATAAAATGAGTTCCGATATTCGTGTGTCTAGCATGGACTGTTTTGCAAAAGGCAGAAGTGAGAATGACATATATATATGGAAAATTTATTATGTCTCTTTCAGAATTCACTTTCTTTCATTTCTGTATAAAATCTATTGCATGTGTCTTCAGTAGACAGCTTTGGTCTTTCTTCGTCCCGTTAAGGCGAAAGGAGACTAAGTGGCATGCAGTTTGCTTGTCTTAGCCCCGGCCAAACATCGGCAAGGACAATAAAAGAGGTCATGTTACCATATACGCAAAAAAAATGTAAACGGTCAATTAACCAATGTTAATTCACTGATAGATTCAATTAAAATGAAGTCAAAATTATGAGAAAATGTTGCTTTCTATGATTATGTTGACTGCGATGAATCAGCGGCTTTCCGTTATTTTTAGGCCAGCTATACATCTCTTGCTTTGGAACGGAAGCATATATATTGTTAGTTGTTACGTTGCTGTCACATTAAGCACAGCACTGATTTTCCGAAGCCATGGGCTCCGTCTACTGACCAAATGGTGCTACGTAGTCTCGTCGGACGGCTCAGTGTCGCAGACATCGGCTTCTTGGGGTGCACTTGGGAGACGCGCGCGCGTTCGTCCATAACGCGCGCACGGTGGAAGCTGAGGCCACAGTGACACGCGCGTTTCTTCGCTTATTTTCGGGCCTGCTACGAAAGAAACTATATGCACGCTCGCGTCGCCCTCTGGAACAGTTTGCTGCAGGTTTGGAGCGCGCGTCTCAAAGGAAACAAAACAAAAGAAAGTGGAACGCCCGGTGTATACCTGCTGCTATGGGGTCGGAGACGCGAGCGTCGCGTTTGTGTATTGCCCACCCCCGGTCTGTCCAATTTTGCTTATTTTGTCCGCTAGGCTGTGTATTCGGCCGCTAATGTCGCACATGTAAAATTCCACTGCTCGGAGCCTACGCGCTGAGCCACCCTGCAAGCGGAGCAAACCAAGTCGCGGAGACGCCGACGGCGTCGACTGTGGGGCCCATCCTATTGGCGTGACGTCACAGCGGCGTGCGGAGGATGGGGCCCGGATCGCGATTGCGCATACGCCACCTGACACGGCCGGTCGGTGTGCGCATGTGTGTGTATGCGACGCCGCCGTAAATGTGCGGCGCGGTAACGCAAACACCTCACTTGGTAGCGCCATCAGGACGCCAAGTCAGACGTGAGAACACGGCGGGGCCTGGCAGACGCGCGTGTCGGCTGATGGATCGTGTTCCCGAGGAGTGCGCTACTGACGTGAGTGTCCGCCTTTTCAAAATACGTAACGCGAGCATGGGTAAGGCAGCCATTAGGGTTCAACAAGTGCCTTCGTAAGTTTCTGCTCTTTTAGGAGCGAACTGTCCTACATGTATACTGTGTGCTCTGTTGTGACCCGTTTTACAACGCCGCGGTCTGTGTCAGTGTCAGGAAAAGGTGAGCAAGTGACACATAAGCGGCTTAGCGCATGGCGGAAATGAGTGTTTTTCCAATTGCTCCTAAGTATGCGACCTGTGTAGACGACAGTGAGCGCTTGTTTCGTCTTCTTGGTTCATCCGTGCCCCGGTTGCTGTTGCTTTGTTTCCCTGAATGTGTGCGGGCACGCCCATTCGCAACTATTGCCAAGCACTGCGATGTAAGATAACCGATACCGCTTCCGCCATTCCCGCCTATCTCACTACATGAGAACGTGTGCTTCATCCATAGATAATGGTGGGTGAAGGTAGGGGGTTGGATAAGCACAGTTTCCTGGGAAATTTCAATTTAAAGAGTGTGACTAAGGCGGGCGGGGGAAGGAATAAATCACTCCTTTTTTTTTTGTTGATATGGTTGCATAGTGGCACCATAATTAGTGATTCTACATATGCTGACAAAGCTGGTGAAGAATTAGTACTTCTCTTTTTTGAAAAGCATAAATTGTTTCTAATCAGCATACGAAGCTAAAGAACACTGTACGGCGTATAACGTGTTTTATTCTGATGAACACGCAGGCATCCATGTAATATACATGTATGAGATGCACAGGTTCCGTGAATATCTCCTTATTTATGCTCCGTTTATGAAAATCTATCGTTGCAAGAAGGAAATCATTACGAATTAAGGGGGTGCCTTCAGTATAGAAGAAGCAGCCACGTCTGTGCACATTCATAAAGTTATGCGTGTACGTAAATATATGAACGTAAATGTATGAGAACGAAGACCTTTACCCTAACTGCGCGCGGTAGGGCTGGGTGTTCTTTCGTAACTTTATGCTTGGCAGCCTGATTGATTGATTTGTAGGGTTTAACGTCCCAAAACTAGGTCTGATCATGAGACGCCTTAGTGGAGGTCTCCCGAAATTTCGACCACTTGGGGTTATTTAACGTGTGCTGACATCGCACAGCACACGGGCCTCAACATGTCGCCTCCAGCGAAATGCAGCTGCAGAGGCAGGGATTAGATCCCGCGACCCTCGGATCTGCAGCCGAGTACCATAGCCACTAGACCACCGTGGCGGGGCTGTTCGGCATTCTAGGCCACAAAAAGTTTTCGAAGGCTGTTACGCTCCCAGGCGCACCATCTCCCGTCTACACCTTCGTCGCTTTCTGAAAAGCTAAGGTGCACTTCTCGCCTTGTTCCTGCGACGTAACTCACGAATGCTAAGCGCGGAACTTATTTTTAGACGCGGACGAGACAGGAAGGGAACGCACACACGAGCGCTATCGACAACGCTCTAATCGAAGCCATAATACAAATATAGAGAGGAGATTGTGGACAGTGGACACTCGGCGATGCTCATACGCTGCGGCAACTTAAAGAATGATAGTTCCCTTTTAGTTTTTGATAATGAATGTAAGATGACCCAGTCTTGGCCTAGCTGATGAACGTTGAATTAAGTAATCAGGCGCGTGATTTCATCTTCGTCCTTGCTTATGAAGAAAGAGTTATGCTAGGAGTAGGTTGGTTATCTGCAAATTGTTGCTATCTCGCGGTTGGTATTGCGCGTGTTTTCTCTAGTCGTATACCGATCTGTACATCTTATGGGGATCACCGCCAGAGGAGAGATAAGAGGAGCCGACGACGAAATATGCGCGCGTGGCGCACGGCAGCAGCATCCCTTGCTGACGCCCGTGCCTTGGCCTTTTGCTGTAAGTCGCTGGGCGAGGTTGACTTGGACTGACCGACTGACCGGAAATTGGGCCTGCGCGCCAGAGTAACGATGGTGCAGCCGGCTTCGACCCTGGTTCCTTTTACTTCGATCTGCCATCCGAGTGAACCGCCTTCGTGGGAGAAGCCGCGCCGCGTGTTCCGTAACAAAAACCCTCCACATGCAGCCTCCATCTCTTCGGGGAGAGTTTGGCGATATCGCCGCCAGTCTTGATCTCGCCGCCAGTCTGGCACCTGCTGTCTGCGCGTCCGGCAACACAACGCTCCGTCGTCGCCAACGCCATTTTATACCTAGGTTCCATGCGGTGCTGTAAGTGTGCGTAAATTGGGCTCTGTACGTGTGAAGTGCCGTCGGATGGTGTTCTCCTCTTCTGTTCGACCTTCTGGATATTTGGTGATCTTCGGCGATGTAGAAATTCGCGGATTCGCATGGATATCACAATGGAAGTTTGCAGCCCGGTGAGCTGCTCGAACTCGCAAATAAATAAAGGGGCGGGGGCGGAGGGCTTCGTCCCTTACCGAGAAAACAAGAACGATGCGAGATAAATTGAAAGCCAGTAACGAAATCTACTCGCGGTTTTGTGAGGGAAGTGCAAAAACTGCTTAGTTATGTCCGTTCTCTCATGCTCTGCATGTGTGCTCAGGTACACTTCAAGGCATATCATTTGAGCCCCTCGCGAAGGACCGAAAAAGCTGAAATGGATAGCCGTAACGACGCTGCTTTCCCATTGCGCGAAGTGCTGTCCGCTCCATTCCTGCTCGTTTCCAGCCATCGAATAGACCAGAGCCACCTCCCCCCCTTTTTTTTCTTCCTTTCAGCCCTTTGTCGAAAAGTCCCTGAATGTGTATTGTGCAAATCTGCGAACAAATAAACATTTAATTCTGAGATTTCATGAGGCATTAATCGAAAAATACGCTTATGCGATAGGACCACAGAATCTATCACAATTCCTATAAGAAACAAACTTAAATTTGCTTTATTTACCCGCTATATACGAGTGAACGAGCCAAAACAAATTCTTACTAGCACAGTGCACATGCTAGTAAGGCATTGAGGCAGTTTCACGGTTGCATGTGCTTTTGGTGAACCATGTTCCTGAACAATCATCTCATTTGCTGTTGCCCTTCACTGAGCCTTCAGCAAGTTAATATAATAGAATCAAGTGAGTATCCTGTGGATTCGTTCCCAAACACCACTGGAGTGATGACTTCCCTATCGCTATTTCAATTTAAATAAGCAAAACTTTCCCCGTGCTGACGTCCGCCGAAGTCAACGCGTTATATTTCTGTGAGCAACACCAGTTCGCATTTTCACTGGCCAGCAAGGGAAGTTATGAAAAACATGCACATAAATATTCAGTGTCGTTCTCGACAGAGCGAGAGAGAGACGCGAGAAATGAGAACCCAGTTTAACTGAAGGAATTAAGCTATACCAAAGAGGTCCTGGAGCACCCCTCGGATTTCGCGAAAAAACACATTCTTTCCACAGTGTAGGCTGCAATAAACAGCTCACCCAAATTGTGCGCGGAGCGTAGAGTTAACAGGCCAAGAACAAAGTTGTCCCTTACCGAGGAGCTCTCGCTTCAAAAAAGGGCGGTTCTCACTCTTTTTTAATATTGCTACGGTATCAGACGGGCAGTCAAGGTATGAGCCAGGCAAGGGTGGAAGACGACGAGGACGATATCTTGTCTAGCGGTTGGACGCCATCTTGCCTCGGCTGTACCAGCTACCTAGCGCTCCGCGCTCTCCTGTAAATAAACCTTCGCTCGACCTTTCAACCGTAACAGTTTTGTGGTGGAGGTGCTGGGTACGCTGACCACGAAGACGGAGCTGCTACCGGGAATCCTACGACGAAGCCGACGCCTCGCTCAACTGCCGCCGCTGGAGATGTCTCAAAACGACAACGACCCGTCACCCCTGTCCTCTCCGGCGCGGTCTACTGGCGTCTGGAGGCA
The DNA here is from genome assembly GCA_013339685.2 of Hyalomma asiaticum. Taxonomy (NCBI): domain Eukaryota; kingdom Metazoa; phylum Arthropoda; class Arachnida; order Ixodida; family Ixodidae; genus Hyalomma; species Hyalomma asiaticum. The sequence continues at coordinate 81,960,693 of CM023487.1, read as the reverse complement.
CACGATGGAGCCACGCTCTTTTTCGGGTAAATCTGGTGAGGACGTAGAACAGTGGCTCACACATTACAAGCGTGTGAGCAAGTACAATGGATGGAACCTGTCCGCTCAGTTGGAGAACGTCGTTCTTTTTCTCACGGATACCGCACTTCTGTGGTTCGAGAACCATGAGGATACACTAACGACGTGGGACCGCTTTGTTGCCGACATCACAGAATGCTTCGGAGATTCCACCGCGAAGAGGAAACGGGCGGAGCAGACGTTGCTTCAACGCGCGCAAGTCCCAGGTGAGACCTGTACGACCTATATAGAGGCGGTCTTGAAGCTGTGTAGGACGGTGAACCCCCTTATGTCTGAAGAAGATAAAGTTGGGCACCTTCTCAAAGGGATTGCTGAAGACGTCTATAGCTACCTCATTGGAAAAGAGAGTCTTAGCTCAGTCGACGACCTCATCAGGCAGTGCCGAACGTTTGAAACTTTGAAGCTGCGCCGTATCACGCCAAAGTTCGGAAGGTTACCTAACGTTACCACTGTTGCAAGCGTTGACGACAGCTCCGGCTATCAGTTCGACCTTGCGACCACTATACGGCAGATAGTCCGCGAAGAACTCGAGCGACACACTAAAGGAGCAGCGGGTGTCGAACAGCTTGGTCGTCCCAACCAATCCCATGAACCTGCGTCCGCTGTATCCGCGCTGTCTGTCATGCCAGAAGCTCTAAGCTATCCTGCCGATCAGCGGCCGCAGCATCGATCTAATTTTCCCGACGAAGTGACGCACGACGAGCGCTCTTACGGACCCGTCACCACGCGCCGGCAATGTGAAAGTCGTGCTCACTACTATACGCAACAACCCACGTTTGACCGCGAGGCCTACAACCCAAGTCGCACATCGCCGGTTTGTTATAGATGTGGTGCCACGGGTCACATCTCCCGATTTTGTCGCAGACGCCGACAGTCAAGATACGGTGCACCACCAGATTGGGCTAATTTCGATCGCGACGTCTATGACAACCACTGGCAAACTGACTTTGGCGCTGCCCGAACCACAGGCTCAGCACACAGAAATGCTTTCGGACAACATAACAGGAGTGCCTCACCAGCTTCAGATCGCAGCCTGACGCCACCAACCAATCGACAACGCCGTTCGCCATCACCACGGCGACGCCTTACGTCCCCACCGCCGTCGGGAAACTAGCCGACGCGGCCAATGGAGGTGAGGTCGCCGGACAGCCTGGATCTCTGCGAAATATTCCTCTGGTGATGGTGAAAAACAAAGTGCATGTCTTCGTCGATAGTATACCTACAAGTGCTTTAGTAGATACTGGTGCTACCGTGTCCGTCATGAGTGCCACGTTCAAAGAGAGATTGGGACGGAAAGTTATGTTCCCGTGGAATGACAGTGTGACCTTTCGTGGTGTCAGTGGAGAGTGCCTTATTCCTCTCGGCATTTGTGTTGCAAGTGTTTTGTTCTGCGGGGAAGACTTTAAAACAGAATTTTTGGTATTACCGCGTTGCACTCATGATGTCATTCTGGGTATTGATTTTCTTAAGGATTGTGGCGCTTCTGTCAATTGCGGTACGGGTGAAATAAGTCTGGATAGTGCACTCCTTGCCGCCCTTGCAGACACACCTCCGAAAGACAAAAAGTGCTTCGTTGTTTCCGATGATCTGTTGATACCGCCTTGTTCATTCTCGCGTGTCTGTGTCAAAGCCACTACTACCGACCGTTGTTCATTTGATGCAGAAGTTTTACCGCTTGCTCCTAGTTGCGCTAAGAAGGATGTACTCATACCGCGTTCTGTCGTGAGTGTAGTGAATGGTGCCGCGAATCTGTGGGCTTTCAATTGTTCATCGGCCCCTGTTGTTCTACCGCGCGGTATGAAACTCGCCACATTTGAGGAAATGACCTACAGCGCTATTATGGCTTTCAGCGACGAAGCGCAGTGTCGAACCTACTACGCCAACTCAGCTATTTCTGAAGAGCACGTCCTAAGAATGATAAATAAGTCTCTTCCCTCAGATGAGCGCCGAGCTCTTGCGCGAGTTCTTCTGGCGCATGTGCCTGTGTTCGATTTCGCACAAGGCGACAAGCAGGCTTCACTTCCTCGTTCTCGTGCTCATCACCGAATAGACACCGGCTCGGCACACCCCATTCGCCAAAAGCCTTACCGCGTGTCTTCAGCAGAGAGAACAGTTATCGCTGAACAGGTCAAGGACATGCTGCATAAAGGCGTCATTCAGGAGTCCTCAAGTCCCTGGGCAGCACCAGTGATCCTAGTGAAGAAAAAGGATGGATCATGGCGGTTTTGTGTCGATTACAGAAAACTAAACGCTGTCACCAAAAAGGATGTGTATCCGCTTCCTCGGATCGACGATGTTATCGACTGCCTCCATTCTGCCGCTTACTTCACCTCACTGGATTTGAGATCAGGTTATTGGCAGGTACCAATGCACCCAGACGACAAAGAGAAAACAGCCTTCGTGACACCTGATGGCCTCTATGAGTTCAACGTCATGCCCTTTGGTCTCTGTAATGCGCCGGCGACGTTCGAACGATTTATGGACACCATCCTCCGTGGAATGAAATGGGAAATTTGTCTTTGCTATCTGGATGATGTTGTGATTTTTGGAAGCACTTTGGATGAGCATAACCGACGTCTTAGCCTCGTCCTTGATTGTGTCGAGAAGGCTGGTCTGGTACTGAACTCCAAGAAATGTCGCTTTGGAGAAACTGAAACATTGGTACTTGGACATCTAGTCGACAGAAATGGTGTGAGGCCTGATCCACGGAAGATTGAAGCAGTAAGTTCTTTCGAACCACCGAAGTCACTGCGGGAGCTGCGGAGTTTCTTGGGCTTATGCTCCTATTTTCGTCGCTTCGTACCAAGATTTGCCGATGTGGTGTACCCCCTGACATGCCTTCTCCATAAGGATGTTCCTTTCAACTGGACGTCGGCTTGCGACGAGGCGTTCCGCCAACTAAAGTTTCAACTGACATCGGGACCTATATTACGCCACTTCGATGCTTCCTCGCCTACAGAAGTGCACGTTGATGCCAGTGGAATTGGCGTCGGAGCTGTGCTAGTACAGCGTCATCACGGATCTGAGCACGTTGTGGCTTATGCCAGTCGATCTCTGAGTAAGGCGGAACGCAATTACACCGTCACGGAACAAGAATGCTTGGCAGCAGTTTTCGCGGTTCACAAATTTCGCTCTTACGTCTACGGGCGCCCGTTCACCATAGTTACGGACCACCACGCTCTATGCTGGTTGGTGAACCTCCGTGATCCGAGTGGTCGACTGGCACGTTGGGCTCTCCGACTTCAGGAGTACGACTTTGTCATCTCTTACAAGTCCGGTCGTCGTCACGCAGATGCTGACTGCCTTTCCCGCCTTCCTCTACCGACTACGGTGTGTGACGAAGACAACTTCGATGACTGTTTTGCTCCTATTTCGGCCACATTCCCGGACTCCACGAGATTCAGGGATGAACAAGCCAGTGATGTTAGCCTGGAGCCCCTTTTTACTGCTGCGCTGCGTCCTCAAGCCACCGGTCGATTTTGTGTACGAGATGGCCTCCTTTACAAGACGAATTATTCGGGTAAAGGCGCACGCTTTCTCCTGGTGGTTCCACAGAGTCTGCGACCAGACGTACTGAGTGCCATGCACGATGACGCAACCTCTGGCCATCTAGGCTTCATAAGAACACTGAACCGAACACAGGAGCGTTTTTACTGGCCCAAAATGCGAGACACTATCAAGCAGTACGTCAGCGGTTGCGAGAAATGCCAACGCCATAAGCGCCCTACGACTACTCCGCCGGGTCTTCTCCAGCCTCTGCCACCACCCTGTCTGCCGTTTGAACAAGTAGGCATTGATCTCTTGGGGCCATTTCCACGATCTTCTAACGACAATCGGTGGGTTATCGTATGTGTAGACCACCTGACCCGTTATGCAGAAACTGCGGCCATACCATCTTCAACAGCTACATGCGTTGCCACATTCTTGCTGCGGTTTGTTATCCTCAGGCACGGCTCCCCCCGTGTGATAATTAGTGATCGTGGTCGTCAGTTTGTTGCGGACGCTGTTGAGGAATTACTTCGTCTCTGCAGCTCGAAGTTCCGGCATTCAACACCTTACCACCCTCAAACCAACGGCCTTGTAGAGCGTACCAACAGGACTCTTACCAACATGCTGGCAATGTATGTTTCCTCCGACCACAAAGACTGGGATGACGTGCTGCCATTCATCACATATGCGTATAATACCGCAAAGCATGAGACGACGGATTACAGTCCTTTTTATCTGCTGTACGCACGTCTACCGCTAAGGAGTATTGATACAATACTGCCGTTTGGCTCCCACAGCGAGTACTCGGTTGCCAAGACGCTGTGCCTTGCAGAAGAAGCACGTCGAATCGCTCGACTTCGTACCGTGGCGTCACAACACCGATCTAAGGAGCGCTATGACAGCCGACACCAGCCTATCTTGTACAGCAAAGGGGACTTGGTATGGGTGTGGACCCCACAGCGTAAACGTGGATTATGCCAAAAGTTTTTGCCCCAGTATACTGGACCTTTCGTGGTTGTCGATCGGTTGAGCGACTTAACGTACGTGGTGGCCCGTTTAACGTCAGCTGGTCGTCGTTCCAGCCGAACGCAGTTTACACACGTCGCGCGTCTCAAGCGGTTCCACCCTGCTGCTTTCCAGTGATTTGGACTTGCCCCGCGGGCTTCGTCTGTGAGCCGGGGAGTGCTACGGTATCAGACGGGCAGTCAAGGTATGAGCCAGGCAAGGGTGGAAGACGACGAGGACGATATCTTGTCTAGCGGTTGGACGCCATCTTGCCTCGGCTGTACCAGCTACCTAGCGCTCCGCGCTCTCCTGTAAATAAACCTTCGCTCGACCTTTCAACCGTAACAATATGCTTTATGACGAAATGAAGCAGCTTGCTGCTAAAGGCGATATTTGAATCATGTTTGAATCAAATGAACTTGGCGATATTTAAGATATTTGAACGATATTTGAGATATTTGAGCGATAAGATTAAGAACGATATTTGAATCATGTTTGAATCTAATGAACTTGGTGTTGTGATGTGTGATGTGCGCGGTTCAAAAAGTGCGCGTGAAAAACAAAAGAAGTGACGCAAAGGAAAAGAAGGCAACGAGAGAAGACGCTCGCGGACTGGCAGGACGGCATATGAAAGACGATGACGACGAAGAACAAAAGGCGTGGCGCTAGAAAAATAAAGTGAAGCAACCAATCAGCAACACCCACGACGTTGGCGTTCCCAATGGCCAATAGCTTGTGAACACGGGTGGGCAGCGGTGTGGCCAATCAAAGATAACAAATAAGCAGAAGCGAAAGAAAAACGAGCGCTATCGGATTCTTTGGGGGTTCCACGAAAGTGCGTTGCGGAAGAGTTCCGGGCAGGAGAGTTCGAGGAAGGCAGCGGATCGTCCACGGGGCCGGGCGTTGAAGACGGCAGTCGGGTTCCGGACCCGAGCCACCAGGGCTTCACCCGACCAGGACCCCCTGCTGACCTGTCTCCAGCCAAAGGAACCCCAGCGGCTCGCAAGCTCCAGGCGAGGACTTGTTGAATCTTGTGCCCGTAGGCATAGCGTGAACAGTCGGGCTGCGGGTCCGAGTTCCACCTTCAGATGCCTAGCCAAGATGCCGGTACCACCTCATCGAGCCGCCTAGCCGCCCACGTCCTCCGTCGCCACGAGACATTTGGTGCGGTCCTTTTCGCGAGCCTACAGCACTTCAATCATCCGTCTTCAATCCAGCCGATCGACGATTCGGTGAGCCACGCACTTCTCCCGCGTCGCCTTCTCACATCATTGACGGACCCTTAGAGATTAAACGGCCAGGACTCTCGTAACTACTGTAGAGACTTTATTAGGACGTACTGCCTTTTCCATTTCGTTTCTCTCTCTAGTGCTTGTAGTTTAGTTTGTCTCCTTTCTTATTAGTTTACATTAAAAAGCTTATGTGTGTGTGTGTGTTTGTCTTGTGTGAAGAGCGGCTTTGTCCTCATTTAGACTCTCGGAGGCTTCGCCTGGGAGAGTCGTCCGAAAACGAATCTATAAAAGAACCTGCTTAAAATATCATCACACTTGGCTATCCTGTCGCTGTGTATAATACCTTTTGCAGTTAAACAAGATGAAGTAAACAACAAATCTGTCAACTTCGTTTAAAGTTTTCATGTGGATGACGCATTTCCGGTGGAAGAAAACTGTCGTCTGCAATACTCGGCGCCCTCGCGCAAATCCATCTTTTCGGCACCGAGAAGTTGATGCTTCGTTTGCTTGAAACCCGTAAGTTTCCTCAGTAAGTAAAGAAAAACATCCACAGCATATCCACGGGGTGAATGATGATGAGTGGGCGAAGCTCCGGAGTGAATCACCGGTAAACCGTTAATCTTCCGTGTAATTCGCCCAGTCGATCATCATGTCAAGACGTGAGAAACACTCTATTCGAACGCTGGGATCTCGCGTTTAAGGGGACGCTAGCACAAACGCGTTAGAAACATGCAGTACACTCTAGTAAGGCGGGAGAGGCCACAGCGTCTTACGCAGCCCCTTACACAGGCCGGAACGCGCACCGCGTTTGCCGACGCCATCACATGACTGCTGAAAGAGTATAAGGCGGAGAGGCCACAGCGTTTTACACCAGCTTCTTACACGCGCCGTAACGCGCTAGCACAAACCCATCATCATCGTTAGAAACGGACAGTCTTTCGCTCTCTCTCTCTCTCTCTTTCTGTCTCTCTCACACAAGACAGCAGATGGAAGAGTGAGAGAGCTCGCGCGCCGGGAGGAACGCGCCGAGGGCGAGCGCGAGCCTCCCGGCGCGCGAGCTATCGAGCGCAATCCTAGAACAAGGTGGTTACGACTACAAGGGACGAACGACCCATGCCTTAAGGAGCTTCGCCCCTAAAATGGCAGAGCCCACGTGCAGTGGGATTCAAGGAAATGCGAAGCACATGGCAGATGACAGTTAATAGCAAGAAAACAGTAGCAATGACCATAACCCGCAAGAAGCAGCCACTATAATTCACATATTTCATCAACAACCAACCCTTAAGCTTAGTGCACAGCTATAAGTATTTAGGAGTAATTATAACCTCCGATTTGCGCTGGAATGAACATGTAGCGTTTACTGCTAAAAAAGCCTACAGACAACTAGGATACCTTCGGCGCACGCTGGGTCACTTAACAACGTAAATAAAATTATTAGCCTACAAGACCTATATTGGCCTATATTGGAGTATGCAGCGGTGGCCTGGGATCCCTGGACAGCCTCTAATAAAGGGAAACTGGAAAGTGTCCAAAGAAAATCTGTTAGGTTCATTTATAACAGTTCGAGTTGAAAAACATCCCCGTCGCACCTCCTACAGAAAGCAGAACTAGAGAACCTTGAAACAAGGCGCTATTACGACACGTTAAAGCTTTTTTTATTTGTTCTATTACAAAATGTTACAGGTTCATCCATCCGAACTCATAGCACCCGCCATTAGCCGCTTAACTCGGTCCCTTCAGAAAAAAAAAAAAAAGAAGTGGCCGAGCTGAAGTGCAGAACGAACACGTTTCTGTACTCTTTCTTTCCTCGGACAATCGTCGAATGGAACGCTTTACCTCCTGATGCGGTAGAACGCCACAACATTGATTCTTTTCTGCATGCGATAAAAGATATGGCTCCGTAGGCGCTACTGCGCTTGGTGGGGCGCCATGTGACGTCATGTATTTCCTTGCCTTGAGATGATCGAATGGATGCTGAAACTTTCTTTTTCGTGCTATCTGAGTAGGGGATCAGTGCTTGTATGTGCTTTACGCTGTATGGCCATTTGTAATATGGGCGGTTTGGGCTTGAGAGCGCTGCCACAGATTTTGTCTCATTTTGTTTTTTTTTTGCATATTTGCCATTGCCATTGTTTCGCAAAACATCACTTCGTGTACTTGTTTTTGTTTTGTGTTAATTATTTATGCCCCACTCCTGCCTAAGGCCTTCATGGAAAGCCGGCAGTATGTAACAAATAAACTAACGAAATGACCACGAGAGCACCAATACCGTGGCATGTAAATCATCCCGCTCATGACCTACATGTCATGATTATTATGTAAGGCCATGTCATTTACGATCGCCATGCAGGCATGTTGTGCCATGCCAATTTTCATATACATCCCATTAACGAAACGGCCAGGTGAGCACCAAGACCGTGGCGTATAAATCGTGCCGCTCATGACATGCATGTCACCATTTTCATTTTCTTGGAACGTATCGCCCATGGTCGTGAGAAATTGTTGTCTGGACATACCAGTTTTGCTATATACCAAGTTAACGAAACGGCCGCAGGAGCACCAAGACCATGGCAAGTAAGCCATGCCGCTGATGACATGCATATCATGATTTCTATGTTATGACCTGTCATTTTGTTCTTCGTGTAGTCTAGATATGGCATAGCAATTTTTATATGCATCCCATTAAAGAAACGGGCAGGAGAGCACAGAGTCGTAGACGGCTAGAGAGATAGATACGCTCAATATCGCCGAAGTTCGCTAAGAAATGCTTCGCTTTTAATAAGGTTTCTCTATGACTGAAACGCTGGAGCGGAATGGCGTGGAGCATGCTGCACTGTAAACACGCTTGCTTTCCTTCAATTGTGCTTGGCTCTTCGTACACGGAATCACGCAGATGCCAAGGTGTCCGAGTGCACAAATTTTGCCTGACCCAATGATACGGGCAGCATTGACCACTGCTGTTCCTAGTAAGGACTTCTCGCCGGCGAAGTGCACAGTGGTAAGCATTTGCTCACTTTGTTATGATTCTGGTTTCCGAGCCGAATTGGCTTCGTCAGAATAGTGCGCAATGTATCCGTGAACGCGTGCACAATAAGTGGGCGGAATGTAGAATTTACGAGCGCGTAAACAGGCGCAGACACCCATCTATTGTGCTTGCGCGTGCAATATATGTTTTTCTGCGCATGCTTACGCGTTTGTAAATTCTACATTTCGGTGGAGCTTCATATCTTTAACGCCTTTATTTTTCGGCTCTGTGACAAGCATTTCTTACCATCGGATTACTTCAAGACATCTTACACGGATGTCAAGACAGGAAAAGTGGTCGAGGTTGTAGAGGTTGTAGGGGTTGCTCTACTAATTACTACTACTGCTAGCAGCGGCATCGCCGCTAGCAACCCCCTGCAGTGGGTTCGAGCGCTCAACGAGCAGAGAGTGAGGTCGTCGCGTTCGCGCGCTAGCTATCTCAGCCATGCATTGCCGCGTTGCCGTGCGCGTCAGCTCGCGGCCCGTCTCGGGACGGGACAGCACGAACCGCCGCACGCGGCGAAAGAGGAGAACATTAGGCGTCACTCTCCGTGCATGGTGATTTAATAAACGTTAAAATAATACAGACAATAACAAGGCCGAATTAGTCGAATTAAATATAAAGGACAACAACGATTAACAACACGCGAACACAATAACACAAACGAAGGACAGTAACAAAAACAACACGCGAACATACAATAACACACAAAAATAACCATGCAAGAGAGAAGCACCTCACCCCGGCCAACGCACCCGCGACCGCGCCCCAAGAAAAGGAAAATAGAAAGAAAGGAACATACCTAGATGGGCGCAGATCGCCGGCCGCTGCCGTGGGTCGCTGGAGCCCGAGACGACGCGCGGTCCGGGCAACGAGGCCTCGTCGCCCGGAGAGCCGCGAAAGCACGTACGCGTCGCCTCGAGACCCAGCGTGTTCTGCCGAGGCATCTCCAAAACCAGAAACGCGCGAAGATTTTAGGAATTTCTCGCTGTCCAATGGAAAGCTAGTTAAAGCCACATGGGGCAAACGGGCGGGCCGCCGCCCCGTCAGGCTGGGAGAGAGGGGGATGCGGAGACATTCCACGCTAAACATGGCGTCGAGCGGGACCCGGCCCCACAAGGTCGCCCTGAAAAACATTCGTCTCAAGAAAATTGCAGTTCCGAGCTTGTTGCCCAACTGCTCTGCCTTTATATCGCGCCCGCAAGCATGCGTGAGAGAAGTGCCTAATGCTAAAAGTGCGCTTGGGAACCCCATCTTTACAAAATGCAATACGCGGCCAGCTCAGCACTAGAGGACGCGAAAAATGTGGTGCCTAGTTTTGCGGACAAGCTCAACGCCTTGCCAAGCTTTCAGAGTTCGGACTTCTGGAGTGTAATCAACAAGGGCTCCAAGGTTTTCTTTTTGGACGTGTCATTTCAATCTGCTCCCGCAGTCCGTACTTCGGTGACCGTGTCCACAGACCTGCGCGTCGAAGTACTAAATGTGAAGCCATTCTTAGCGAACTTCGGCGAGTTTGAGCATATCTATCTATCTATCTATCTATCTATCTATCTATCTATCTATCTATCTATCTATCTATCTATCTATCTATCTATCTATCTATTTGCCTGCGACTTTGTGCTCTCCTGGCCGTTTCGTTAAGAGCATGTATACGAAAAGTGGTATGCCACAATATGACTTCATGACTAACATAAATGGCAGGTCATAACACGAAAATCGTAATATGCATGTCATGAGCGGCATGATTTACATGCCACGGTCTTGGTGCTATCCTGGCCGTTTCGCTAATGGGATATATACGAAAACTGGTATGCAACAACATGACTGCATGACGAAAGTAAATGACAGGTGATAACATTACAATAATGGGATGCATGTCATGAGCGGCATGGTTTACGTGCCACAGTCTTGGTGCTCTTGCGGCCGTTTCGTTAACTTCATATGTACCAAAATCGGTATAGCGACTTAATAAACAAGTGAATCGGGCTAGTTGGTATAGATCCATCTTCGTAAGAAGCGCAAAACTACACACAAGGACAGGTAGAAAGAAAGACACAACACAAGCGCTTGACTGCAACTAAGCGTTTATTCGGAAGCGCGACATATAAATAGGAAAGAAATTCCTTATATCCATGGCGTAGCACATAATCTTAAGAAGATTGGAAATAAGGCTGGCGTAAGAGTGGTTATGTCTGCACCAGAGAAGCTGTCTAAACTGTGTAGTGAAACTTGCCCTGTCCAGAAAGAAAGAAAGTGTTGTAAAATAAACCATCAACATGACTATGTTCAGTGCGCACAGACTGTTGTGTATGGGATACCCATGTCGTGTGGCCGCGCATACGTTGGACAAACTGAAAGATGTATCAATGAGCGAGTAAAAGAACATGATAATAAGGTACAGAAAGGCGTGGATGGACACCTGGCTATCCACTGCAAGGATTGTGGCTGTGTGCCATACTTTGATAACACATGCATTTTGTATCGCAACAGGGATATGTTAACGAGATTGATAGTTGAAGCTGCAGAAATGAAACGAGATGATATTGATTGTGTCAGTGCACCGTCTATCTCGCTTACGCAGAAGGAACTTCGTTTTTTGGATGGTGTGGTGGGCAATAATGTATAACCGATATGACACGTGGGCTATTTGTTTGTCTTCTTTCTTTCCTATTGATATGTCGCGCTTGCGAATAAACGCTTAGTTGCAGTCAAGCGCTTGTGTTGTGTCTTTCTACCTGTCCTTGTGTGTAGTTTTGCGCTTCTTACGAAGACGGTATAGCGAGACAAGAAAGCAGATCCATTTAATGTTCCTGATCCATGCTTCGCATTTCTTTGATTCCCACTGCACGTGGGATCTGCCATTTTCTTTCCTGTGGGAAGACAACTGTTTTTATTCCTCTCTTAACAGATCTACTGCTTAAACAAAGAAAAAGAAAGAACCTATGTGGGCTTGGAATAATTCTTTGCAGCCGGAATGCTCTAGTACATTCGTGTATTTTCACCTCGCAAACGGTATTGGCTCTGACAGCCAAAGCTTCTCTCCCCGTGCACCTGCCTCCTTAAACAGCTAGCTTTCATATGCGCCTCTCTTTCTCAGCGTTGCCTACTACGTGCGTAGCCAGGTACAGCGAAAAACAACAGTTACTTATCCTAGCTCTACGCTCTACGTTATCACCAGAATGATGGGCGAGGGCGTATTGCTGTAGAGCCTGGAGGAATGGGAGGCAAACACACCAGTGTGACATGGAGAACTCCAAGAGCGTTTCCGTCGACCCAGGTTGTGAGCCGTTGCGGTACGTGGGTAATGCCGGGGAAGGAGCTGTGAATGTCCTTTCTGTCAGTGCTTGCACCTCTTGACTTGCCAGATAGACTTGGATGGGAAGGGTTCAACACGGTCGCAAACTTTTAGAATGTTCTTCGGTTGTCAAAGGAATAGAGGTGAGAGGATCCGTAAGTATGCTTTTTTGTTGTCGTCAACGAAATAATTAAGTTTCCTCCGCCCCCTTTATGGCTCTGGTAGTTTGCAAAGTAAGAGCGTTACTTAATTCTTAAGCATTCCCTAATCCCATGGGGGCAATTTCTCCCTTGCGTGGGGATCCTCCCAAGAGACTGTGAAGTTCGTTCTTTCGGGGACCTGGCCGAAATCACATGCGTAGCTTTGAAACTGCGTTACCAGTAGGTACTCTTGCGATTGATCTCCTGCACGAGCCGGCCAGCGGGTAGCACAGAACTGAGCGGTGAAGCCGTTCCGCAGGAACTGGGACTTCGGAAGAAGAGAGCCGAGGCAGAGAGAGAAAACTTAACAGAAGTTTACTTACATGAGTTGAAATACCGAAGGATCGCGCAGACCGCTCGGCGGTTCGTTTTGTACTCGTCGATGTTCCTAGACCCCTAGTTAGGGAATATGCCTTAATTTCGAAGCTCCAATCACCACATGGATGCCGGTTTGAAGGTTTCGTGCCTCCGACGCTCACGGTGACTGCCTGCAAATGCTTGTCAAATTCTCCCCCTCTCCACGTCCTCCTCGAGGGAAAAGGGGGTAGGTATCCCTGTTGGCTGCTGACAGGTCTTCTATGAATAGTGCACATGTGGAAGACTCCTCGCACAAGCGGTTTTCAGAAAAATGTCCCAGCACTAACATTCAATAAATTTCTTCGGGCGCAATGTCAAAGTGTTGAGAGCAAATGTTTGAAATAAAAACTGATAAAGAATACAAAGCCCAGAATGTATACAATGTCGAATTTGTAATGTCTTCCACAGGGTGCTGAAATCACGGTCGAATTAAAGTTCTGCCGAGAGCTGTATATGCCAGTATTACTTGATGGAGGGGAAGACGGCAGTTTTCTTTTCGTTTGTTTGTTTTGGCTCTACGCCGCCGGCAGTGTGGACTGTCGCCATCGAGGCCATCGGTACGGCTTTTCACATGTGCCCAAGGCCAGCCTCTCCAGGCCTCTCTAATCACGCCCTCGCTGTTCGCGTCGAATGTCTTGGGCCTGCCCACCCTGCAAAATCCTATTCATCGATGTCAGCTGCCTCTTCACGATAGAGGAGTGACGTCGTAGCCATGGTAGACGTACTGGCGCCGGCGCGCGCTCGCTGTGCAGTCGGCGTCTGACACTGCGCTGGAGCCGCTGCGCTTCTGACTGGCGTTTGCCAGTGTGGTATAGCCATGGAGAAGGAGAGCGCAAATGCTGCTCAACAGCGCAGAAGAGCGGAGAAGCTTGACTCATCGGATCCCGAAGTAGTTGCCTGGCAATTTGCGGTTGAGCGGTTGAGGAACCAGCTGAACCTTTGCTAACGCTACGTATTTCCTGGCATAGCCGAGCTAAGCCACTGCAACATTTTTTGTTTTCACTTTTCCACTTTATTTCGCGTTTTGGTGCCAGCGATGGTTTGGCAGTAATAGTACGGGGTATGTCATTATTCTTTAAACACGAAGCATTTCTCAGCGAACTTCGGCGACTTTGAGCGTGCCTACGACTTTGTGCCCTCCTGGCCGTTTCGTTAAGGGGATGTATATAAAAATTCGCATGTCACAACATGACTGCATTACGAACATAAATGACTGGTCATAACATGAAATCATTACATGTATGTCGTGAGCGGCATGATTTACATACCGTCGTCTTGCTGCTGTCCTGGCCCTTTCGTTATTGGGATATATACGAAAATTGGTATGCCACAATATGACTACATGACCAACAGAAACGTCAGGTCATAATATGAAAATCATGACATTCATATCATGAGCGACACGATTTACATGCCTCGGTCTTGGTCCTCTGCTGGCCGTTTCGTTATGGGATGTATACGAAAACTGGTATGACACAACATGTCTGCATGACGATTATAAATGACAGGTGATAACATTGAAATTGTGTCATGCATGTGTTGATCGGCATGATTTAGGCTCTCTTGCGGCCATTTCGTTAAATTGATATGTACCAATACTGCTAACGCAAGACAACAATGTCTAAAGACCATGGGTGACACGTTCTAAGAACACGAAAATCGTGACATGCATGTCATGATCGGCTTAATTTACATGCCACGCCTTTCGTTGATGGGATGTATATCAAATCTGCTATGGAAACGGACGACTGCATGAAGAACGTAATGTACCGGTCATTATTGTCACGACCTACATGTCATGAGCGGCATGGCTTACATACACAGTATTGGTGCTCTTGGGGCCGTTTCGTTAAGATGTACCAAAATCGGTATAGCCAGAAAGCAATGGAGATCCATTTTTACGTTACTGACGCGTGCTTCGTATTTCCTTGATTCCCTCTACACGTGTGATCTGTTTTGTTTTTTTAAACTGGTGCGAGGAAGTGTGGTCGTGTGTTAGTTCCTGAAAAGCTGTGTGACTTGTGAGATTTGAAAAGTATGTTCGAAGTCATCGGACAGACACATAAGGATGCCAGCGCTGAGGATTCTGAAAATCCCCGTCATTTACTGGCATTACTTTCAACGTTGCTTGAGGAAGTAAGTGGAAAAGATTTCGCATGCCAGTTGTAAGAATTCCATTTCATCATCATCATCATCATCATCATCATCATCATCATCAGCCTGTTTAGGTCCACTGCAGGACGAAGGCCTCTCCCAACGATTTCCACTCCACCCTATCCTGAGCGAGTTGGTTCCACTTTATGCCTGCAAACTTTTTAATTTCATCGCTCCATCTAACCTTTTGCCTGCCTCTGTTGCGTTTTCCCTCTCTTGGTATCCATTCCGTCGCTCTTACAGTCCATCTGTTATCTTTCCTCCTCATGACATGTCCTGCCCAGGTCCACTTCTTTCTTTTAATTGACATAATAATATCGGCTACTCCTGTCTGTTCTCTGATTCATACCGCTCGTTTTTTATCCCTTAGCGTTATCCCTATCATTTTTCTTTCCATTGCACGTTGCGCGCTCCTTAGTTTCATCTCTAGTTTTTTCGCTATCCTCCACGTTTCTGCATCGTACGTTAGTACTGGCAGAATGCAGTGATTGAATACTTTTCGCTTTAGTGAGAGCGGTAAGCTTCAAGTCATGATTTCGCCATGTCTTCCGAATGCGCTCCACCCCATCCTTATCCTACGGAGAATTTTTTTTTTCATGGTTAGGAGTTCCTGTTATTAACTGTCCCAGCTATACGTATTCGCTTACACGTTGTAAGGGTTCATTGTTGATATTAAATTCATGTTCCTTAGCTAGGCTATTGAGCATAACTTTGGTCTTTTGCCTATTCATTTTTAACCCAATTTTAATACTTTCCCTGTTTAGGTCATCAATCATGTTTTGTAATTCGTCACCATCATTGCTAAAGAGCACAATGTCGTCTGCAAATCTTAAATTGTTTAGATATTCTCCGTCTATTCGAATGCCCTTTTCTTCTCAGTCTAGACGTTTAAAGACTTCCTCTAAACATGCAGTGAATAGCATCGGGGATATTGTATCTCCCTATCTCACACCTCTCCTGATCGGGATTTCTCTGCTTCTCTCATGTAGGAGTAGTGTCGCTGTGCAATCTTTGTATATGTTGTTTATGGTTTTCACGTATACGCCAGGTACCCCTTGTCGTCGTAGAGCTTCTAAAACTGCTTGTATTTCTATGGAGTCAAATCCTTTCTCGTAGTCGATAAACGCCATATAAAGAGGTTTGTTATATTCGGCGTATTTCTCAATTACTATGTTGATAGCGTGGCTGTGGTCCATTGTCGAGTAACCTTTCCTAAAACCAGCTTGTCCTCTTGGTTGGTTAAAGTCGAGGGTTTCTCTTATCCTCGTAGAAATTACTTTTGTAAATAGCTTGTATATTACTGGGAGTAGGCTAATTGGTCTGTAATTCTTTAACTCCTTTATGTCACCTTTCTTATGGATAAGGATTATATTAGCATTTTTCCAACTGCGCGGTACACTACATGTCTTGACACATTTCGTGAAGAGCGATGCAAGTTTTTCAAGTAAAATATCTCCTCCGTCTTTGATCAAGTCGGCTGTTACACCATCTTCACAGGCTGCTTTACCGCGGGACATGCCTTTGGCAGCTTTTTTTTACTTCGTCAGCGGTTATACATGGAATTTCAGTGTCTTCCTCTGATTCTATTTCTTTTAAGGTTGTATGGTCTGTCTGAGAACTGTACAGTTCAGAGTAGAAATCTTCTGCTATCTTTACAATTTCGTTGAAATTATTGATAACGTTACCTTGTTTGTCTTTTAGCGCATGCATTTTGTTTTGTCCTAAGTGCAGTTTCTTTTTGACCGATTTAATGCTGGTGCCTTTTTCTACTGCTTTCTCTATTTCTCTCGTGTTAAAATTTCTTACATCTCTTTGCCTGGCTTTACTGATCAACTTTGATAATTCGGCGAATTCAATCTTATCTTTTGGCGAAGTTACTTGCATTTGTTGGCGTTTTTTTAAGCCCTTGGTAGATTGGGACAACTTACTTGTTGTTTGCTTTGCTGTTTTACCCCCGAGTTCTATCGCTGTTTCAAGGATTGTTTTCGTTAAAGTTTTGTTTATTTCTTTTACATCGTCACCATTTTCGCCTAAGGCCTCGAACTTGTTACTTAGGGCGACTTTAAATTCTTCCTTCTTCGTGCTGATTGCCTCTAGACTACATTTTTTTCTAGTAAATAATTTAGTTCTTGTTTTCTTTAGGTTAAGCACAATTTTCTCCATTACTAATCTGTGATCGCTGCATTTTATCTTCCCCACTACTTCTGTGTCTTGAATTATACTTGGTTGTTCGCACATTATAAAGTCGATTTCATTCTTTGTTTCCCCCTTAGGGCTTTTCCACGTCCACTTCCTATTCTTGTGTTTCTTGAAAAACGTGTTCATTATTCGGAGTCGGTTTCTTTCGGCAAATTGTACGAGCATATCCCCACGGTCATTCCTACAGCCGACGCCGTAGTTGCCAATCGCCTGCTCTCCACTTTGTTTTGTCCCTACTTTGGCGTTGAAATCCCCCATGACTACTGTGTGTTGTGTCCGTACTTTCGTTATTGCTAATTCGATATCCTCGTAGAACTGCTCCACTTGTTCGTCGTCGTAGCTCGTTGTTTTCGCATATCCCTGGATTATCTTAAGTTTATACCGCTTATTTAGTTTTATTACGACACATGCTACCCCTTCGTGAATGCTGTAGAATTTCTCTACGTTGCCCGCTATATCTTTGTGAATTAGGAACCCAACGCCATGCTCTCTTTTCGGGTAATCCTCTATAGCAGAGGACATGTCCGTTGTTTAAGACTGTGTAAGCTTCACCTGCTCTCCTAACCTCGCTAAGGCCAATGACGTCCCAACTAACTCCCTCTAGTTCCTCGAGTAGTTCCGCTAATCTAGCTTCGCTGGGGAGGGATCTTGCATTGAGCGTTCCAATGTTTAGTTTCCAGTGGCGGCCTGTCCGGGTCCAGTGATTATTACTGCCCTCTGCTGCTTCACGGAGCTGACCGCCGCCATGGACAGATGTTCTGCAGCTGCTGGACACTGAGGGCGAGGGTTTAATTGTAGACATCGTGTGGGAGGTGGTGGCCAAGTACTTCACCAGGGAGGCCAATTCCTGTTCTGGTGTAGGAGTGAGTCGTAAACGGCAGTTGAACGACTGAAAGCCTTTCAGATACCCAACCGTCGCCAGGCCCCCTGCCGACGTGATTTCGAGCAGTATAATAATAAACCCGCATATGGAAGTGCTCAAATTCTTGAAGAGTCAAGTTGATCCTGTTTTGAATGATGCTGGCCAATATTCCCAGATTTATTGGTTTTTGACAGCCTTTTGTTCACAATTTCGCTTCATGAATACACATTCTTAAGAACGCCAATGAAGCTTAAGATGCCGCATCCTGATACGATCAGAAGACTGCGTTCATCGTACGGTGTAAGATCTAACCGAGCAACCGGAATCTAACTTTCTATCCTATGTAAAGCGTATCGTGATGCCTCTTTCTGTTTGGAACTCCCCATGCTACCGCAATCCATTATTGCATATGTCGTGATGCCTGTTTATGACTGGACCTCTCTGTGCTACCACAATTCATTATTGCATCTTTTCCTTCGGGTTGATAGGACACCTTTTGTTTCTGACTGCCTTTTCATTATTATCTCAGCATGTCATGAAGACAAAAAAGGCCCGCAAAAAAGGCGGATGGAAATTTTAAAAAAACGCATGAAGAAATTACAAGAAAAACGGAAGGTCATTAGACATGAGAATCAGTTGGTCCGTGACCCTTTAATTATAAAACTTTCACCAACCAAATTAGTCTCGATAATCATGTGTCTAGCGTGCACTGTTTTGCAAAAGGCAGAAGTGAGAATGATATAATGCATATGGAAATTTCAGAATGCCTCTTTCAGAATGCAGTTTTTCCTATTTGTGAATAAAATATATTGCAAGTCTCTTCAAAACCCACCTTTCCTGTTTCTTTCCGTGAAGGCTAAAGGAGACTAAACAGCATGCAGTTTGCGTGTCTCAGCCCCGGCCAAACATCCGCAAGGACAATAAAGGAGGTCATGTTACGATACACGCAAAAAACAATGTCACATGTCAATTAATCGAAATTAATTCATTTATAGATTAGATTAAAATCAAATCGAAATTATGAGACAATGTTGCTTGCTTTCTATGATGATGTTGACTGCGCTGAACCAGCGGCTTCCCCTTATTTTTACGTCAGCTCTACGTGCCTTGCTTTGGAACGGAAGCATATATATCGCTACAGTGCTGTCGCTTGAAACGCACAGCACTGATTTTCCGAAGCCATGGGCTCCGTCTACTGGTTTGGAGCGTGCGTCTCAAAGAATACAAAAGAAAGTGGAACGCCAGATGTAGACCTGCTGCTATCGAGTCGGAGACGCGCGCGTCGCATTTGTGTATTGTCCGCCCATAGTAGGCCCAATTTTGCTTATTTTGTCCGCCATGCTGGGAATTTTGGCGCTGATGTCGCACATGTAAAATTCGACTGCACGGAGCCTACGCGCTGAGTCACCCTGCAAGCGCAGCAAACGAAGTCGGGGAGACGCCGACCGCGTAGACTGTGCGGCCCATCCGACTGGCGAGACGTCACAGCGGCGTGCGGAGGACGGGGCTCAGATCGCGATTGCGCATATGCTACCTGACACTGCCGGTCGGTGTGCGCATGCGTGTGTACGCGACGCCGCCATGAATAGTGCGGCGCGGTAACGCAAACACCTCACTTGGTAGCGCCATCAGGACGCCAAGTGAGACGTGAGAACACGGCGGGGCCTGGAAGACGCGTGTGTCGGCCGATGGAGCGTGTTCGCGAGGAGTGCGCAACTGACGTGAGTGTCCGCCTTTTCAAAATACGTAACGCAAGTATGGGTAAGGCAGCAATTAGGGTTCAATAAGCGCCTACGTAAGTTTCTGCTGTGTTAGGAGCGAACTGTCCTACATGTGCTGTGTGCTCTGTTGTGACCTGTTTCACAACGCCGCGGTCTGTGTCGGCGTCCGGGAAAAGTAGGCAAGTGACGCATAAGTGGCTTACCGTGGGGTGGAAATGAGTGCTTTTACCGATTGCTCCTGTGCATGCGATATTTTTTTTTCTATTCCGATTCAGGGATGCGGGCCAATGTAGTGCCTTTTTGTATGAGAACTTTTTCAGGGCGTCGTGTTCGTCACGCATAGATGGGCACGGCCATTATCAAATCGAACCAGCCCTGACGCAAAGGCCATCCCTCTTGCGAGACAGCGGAGAGATGGTACGACGAGCACGTCACCGTGGTCAATGACATCGGACGTTATCGCAACAATTTTCTGGTGGCGAGGTGGTAGATGCGTGTCTTGTGCAGCAAGGAAACTAAGAGGTGCGTCCATGGAATGGAGTGAGTGGTTTGTGTCGGTCATGTGGATAACCCGTTGCCGGCAGCAGATGGAAGCGGAGGCCGTAGAAAGAAAATCCCATCCTAAGATAAGTTGCTGGGCGCACGAACTTAGCACGGCGAATTGTATGCAATGGAGAACTCCATCAATGTAGACACGAGCAGTGCACATAGCGGTAGGCCGTATAGCGGATCCTTCAGCATCAAGTAGTGTAAGTCCGTGATAAGGGGTAGTAACTTTCCGTAGACGGCCACACAAATCACGATGAATAACCGATACACTAGCACCAATGTCGATTAAAGCTTCAACTAACAAACCCTCTACAGAAACCATTATCATATTACACGGGCGCGCTGGAGGAAATTCTGTCCCGTCGCTTAATGCAGCTTTTCCTCCTGAAGCTGCATGAGTTAGTTTTCCGGACGGCGATCAGAGAAGGGAGAAGCAGGGCGTAGCGATGACGTAGACCGGCGAAGAGGTGATGGGGAGCGGCGTCTGGACGGATGGTAGGCAGGATCATTCGCGGACGCTGCAGGTGGTGAGGGAGAACGGCGTCGAGGCGGAGCATACGGACGGCGTTGGTAAGTAGCCCCGGAAGAATAGTCATCCCGTACGTACGCGTCGTAACCGCGGCGCTCGTCTTGCTGGCGCTTGCGGCAGAACCGCGCGATGGGACCACGATATCCGCAGTAGTAGCAGATAGGACGAGGTGGGCGCCACTGCTAATAAGTGGGCTGGGCATAACCACCGGCAGTCATAGAGGCGATGTGGACTGGCGCTGGTTGTGGAGGCATAGAAGGAACCACGGCTTGCGAACCTGCGGCTACGTTCGCGTATGTTGGTGGGGGATGAGTTGTTGGACGGTCCGCGCGCACAGCACCAGTCATGGACGCCAACTCTTCCTTTACAACGTCGCGCAAAACGTCACCGGAAGCAGTTGGGGGTGGTGAAGCTGGTATGAAGCCAAGGGACTGGAGCTCCTCCCGTATGATTGCGCGGATCATCGCGCGCATGGACGAATCGGCGGGAGGGATGGCTTCTGTTCCCAGGCAGCACAACAACATTGGACCGACCTTCACGCAACGTTGGAAAACATTGGATACAATATTGGAACTACATTGGATTTCGGGTCCCATGCTACACTTTTGACTAGATTTCTCCAATGTTGGATACCAGTCGTATAACGTTGGAAAAATTGGGAAAGAATGGCTTTGGCCAACATTGTCCATTCTTTTATTTTCAATATTGGTAAGCTTGTATAAACAATGGAAGCTCTAACCGTTCTTTCCAGCCTTTATTGATGGCTGTCCATCATTTTTTGCCAGCATTCATCGTTGGATGAGGCAGCATTTCTTGCCAGCCTCCTTTATTGGCTGATTCTATATTTTCCCCACCTTTTTTATTGGCTATCATGCATGCGCTAAAATTTGTTTTGCCGAGGCCTCTGGCTCTAGGCAGAAAGCAAGAATATCCAGTAAATTATGGGAGTAACAATAGCTTTATTTTGTACTTAGTATGCATGTATGTATTGCCAGCTTGGGAAATGAATTTGGTTATGTTCACGATTCGTGGTTATGACGATAGCATAAAACAGACATAAATGGTCTATGCACTCATATGTTAATGGCGAAACGTATCTTTCGAACACATACACACATACAAATAAGCAAAATGTTTTATTTGTGACACATTTTATTCGTGAGTATAAGAGACATGAGAAGGGATTGAAAGAAAGTTCCGACAAAATAAACAAATCAATATTCACTCTAAGTTTGAAGTCCATTGTATATAATCAGCGTCGAGAAAACTAAACGCATAAGCACCATAAGCAAAAAGAAGAGGCACAAGAAAACATACGCCTAAACCTATGCGACACGTTTTGGTTTACGTGTTTACGTGGAGCAGCTGAAGCTTGAAACGTTCCTCAAATGATTCCACGAAACAGCTGAATTGTAGAAATTTAACACTTCCTTAAGTAACACAGCATAAGTGAATGTTAGGATATGGTGATATGTTTCTGCGTGCAGAATCCGGAACGGAGGGTATGTGGGGACAAACCGACGACTTCGAAAGAACCGAAAACCAGGAACAAGAAATGACCGTTAAAGAGCACAGGGAAAACACGCGTTTCACGCAAGACAAAAACACAAACATGAAAGTCACACGAACCAAAACAGCTTTGCTAGAACCGATTACTTCATCTGCCGCGACGTATACAATAAAGCCCACCACGTGTGTATTTACAAATAGACAAATATAAAGAAGATACGCAGTAATACATGCTATAATAAACCCGGCACACGCCAAAATGAGGGTGCGAGCACAACAGAATGCACAAGGAGAAAAATAATCGAATGGCTAAAATCGGTACGAAGCTTTCAGGAAAACCTTTAGAACGGTCGCAACACGTCGAGGCTCATCTGTTCAGTTCACTTAAAATGTCCGGTCCAAAGAAGCGCAGGGCTGCCACATTTTCACTATGCAGAAGTTTGCAGCCGCAAGTTCCGTGTCCGTAGATTACTCAGGCTTCTGACTTCGTAAACTCGCCAGTTTCAGCAGATACACGATGCCCGTGCGACACAACCTGTGCGTCCGAAAAACCTCTGCAGAGTGAAAGCCGCTTCGCCTGCCTCACCCCCAGCTCGCTGCCGCAAAACACGTCAAACAGGTATGGGAAGCAAAACGGATTAGTGCCGCCCACGCAGCTCCCCCCTGCCGTGGTATGCTTCCATGTTCGGCGGGCTCCTGTGCCCCCTGCTCGAGGTAGAAAGATAACAAAGGCTTTTCTTTACCTTCCAACGTTTTGCATATGCCGTATTGGCTCATGCATAACTTATACCGTGCTTACTCGCAAATACCACGTAACTCGTGTTTTTTTTTTTTCTCCATGCATCAAGGAGTTCCAAAAGGGGCGTAAATTACATGCGAATTTCGCAAATACTTTCGGAATATCGCGTAAGGAATCTTTACGCGTGCTGATCTGAGATGCGTGAAATGAAATGTATCACAAAAACGAATGCAGCTTTCACTCAACACAACGCGTACCTTAACAGCCAAATGCATTCGTGGGCTACATTAAAGCATTAGCGGATGTGCAACTCGGAATCGTCGCCACTGGTGCTGTCAGCAGCATCTCTAAACTCTAGTATCAAGAGCGACTCGTGTTCACGTGGCCAAATTATCGTGGCGGAACGGTTCTCAGTTAATCGGCAAACACTATGTTGAATTTGTTTTATAGAAATCGCCAATATGTCGCTATTAAACAATCAAAATGCGACCGGCTATGGCGAAGCCTGGGCTACCGAACACTCAGTACCGAAAAAGGACAACACTAGCCTGCGCCACGTGGCACTGGGTGTCATGGGGAGAGCATGTAAGTAATATTTTTGCGTAAACCATACATAAAGTTGGGAGTGCAGAAATTACGCGTGGGCGCTAATTATGCGAGTGCACATGGTACGTACATATATATTAACGTTGTTTTAAATGAAAAAGTTATCATTGCTTCTAATATGTCATGTACTTCCCAATGTGAACAACATAGGCACGACAGTATTTACGTCTGGACAATATTGTCTCGCAAGCAGCATTGGCTGTCCTGTATTGAAGAAACCAGACAGAATGTCTGGACAGTATACACAGCCTACTTCTATTATTTTGGAAATATTGCAGTGACAACATATAAAGTGACCTGTTAGGCCATGCACGTGGGCTCGGAAGCCACTAACATGCTGCTGGGCATTTTGGACCATATGATGGCGTTGTAGAATGTAGTTTGCTCAACTTCCAATGTGCAAGTTCTAGTCTACTTCACACACTTAGCTAGAACTTGCGCAAATAAACAATTACGTAAATTAGAGAGATAATTTTTCCTGCTGCACTGAATACATACACAATGATTTTTCTGAACTCATTTGCAGCACCGAGTCGAGCTAGTGGTCCCTTCATATTGGTAAAACAGGAAAACAATCATGTGTACTTGCCACCATGTCTACCTGCCTCCCGATATATCATGTGTACTTGCAAATGTTACCAACATTGATGCTACAACTCTTGTGTGCGGACAATATTGTCCGACACAGAACATTGGAAGTCCAGCATTGGCTATACAGTGAGATTGATTGGACAATATATACAGCCTGCCGCCATTACATAACCAATATTGATAGGACTATGTAGAAACTGACCCATCATTACCATCCTTGTGCACTGGACGCACCAATAATGTATGCTGAGTGGCAACTATGGCCCACATTTGCCTTCTTTACAGGATGGAAGAACCAATATTGCAAATTGAATGGTTACGATGGGCCATTGTTGGAGGCCTTAATAGATGGAATTTCCAATGCTGGCTTATGAGTGGTATCACAGGGCCTTCATTGGACCTCCATAAGCCAACAAAAAAACAATATTGGCCCGAGCATCTGTGCTGCCTGGGTTGTGTCCGGTTGCAAACGCACGGATTCGAGTTCTTCAAGACGCTGGCAGGTGGCAACTATATCGGCGACGGTTTCGGGGTTTTTGAGTGCCAATGCGTTGAAGGCGATACTGCCGATGCCCTTCAGAATGTGCCGAACCCTGTCTGACTCGGTCATGGATGAGTTCGGTCATGGATGAGAAAGGGCAAGAACGTCCTCTATGTACGAGGTGTATGATTCGCCGCGGTGTTGTTTACGGGAATCTAGTGTCTTTTTGGCAAGAGCGGAGCGAACAGCTGTTGTGCCGAAAATTTGTCTAAGCTGCTCCTTAAAATTGAGCCAATCCGCGAAGTCAACCTGGTGGTTGTAGAACCAGGTCTTTGCCACTCCCGTGAGGTAAAAAGGGACGTGGCTAAGCTTAAGCGGATCGTCCCAACGGTTGGCTGCGCTTACTCGGTCGTAGTCATCAAGCCAGTCCTCCACGTCTTCACCGCGAAGTCCAGCGAAGAGGTGAGGATCACGCTGGTGGCCGCTTACAATCCAACAATGAGGGGCGGCAGCTGTCGGAGCCGAGATGGATGGAGGAGAAGTGTCTGTTGGCTGCGACATGACGGCGGGCAGCTGACACAATCGGCGTCCAGATCGAAGCTCCAGGGGGAAGACCGGGGTGGCAGAGGAGGGTGGACCGAAGAGCACTCTCCACCACTTGTGAAGCAGTGGCAATAACGCCGTTTTATTAACCCTTGAGGCTACGGAGAATGGCTGATCGCAAGGCACAGATCTAACTCTAGATGGCAACCCACCACACATAAAGATGAAGAGACCTAGGTGATGATGAGTATGTACACATGAAGTAGGAGTGCCTAATGATTGCCAACAATACACGAAAAAATGGCAGATCCCACGTGCAGTGGTAATCAAGGAAATGCGAATCACGCATCAGGTATGTAAAATGGATTTGCTATTGTCTCGCTATATCGAGTTTGGTGCATATGAAGTTAACGAAACGGCTGCAAGAGGATCAAAACTGTGGCATGTAAACCATGCCGCTCATGCACGCATATCATAATTCTGACGTTATGGCCTGTCATTTACGTTCGTCATGCAGTCGTGTTGTGCCATAGCAATTTTGGTATACATCCCATTGAACGAAACGCGTAGCATGTAAATCATGCCGCTCATGATATGCATGTCACGATCTTCACGTTATGACCTGTCCACTAATGATCGTCATACTGTCTTGTTGTGCCATACCAATTCGTGTGCATCCCATTAACGAAACGGCAGTATAGCGCCAGGACCGTGGCATGCAAATCATGCCGCTTATGACATGCGTGTCATGATTTCGCTTTATGACCTGTCATTTATTATAGTCATGCAGTCGTTTTGTGCCTCGAGAACTTTGATATACAGCCCATTAGACGAAATGCGTGGCATGTAAATCATGCCACTCATGACATGCCCTTCATGCTTTTCATGTTATAACCTGTCATTTACGTTCGTCATGCAGTCATGTTGTGGTATACCAGTTTTTTATATATCCCATTAATGAAACGGCCAGGAGAGCACCAAGTCCCTGGCATGTAAATCATGTCGCTCATGACATGCGCGTCGTGATTTTCATGTTATGACCTGTCGTTTATCTTCGCCATGCAGTCATGTTGTGGCATACCAATTTTCGTATACGTTCCATTAACGAAACGGCCAGGAGAACACCAAGACCGTAACATGTTAATCATGTCGCTCATGACATGCATGTCAGTGACTTTCATGTTATGACCTGTCATTAATGTTCGTCATGCAGTCATGTTGTGGCATGCCACTTTTCGTGTACATCCCATTAACGAAACGTTGGCATGTAAATCATGTCGCTCATGACATGCATGTCACGATTTTCATGTTATGACCTGTCATTTATGTTCATCATGCAGTCATGTTGTACTATACCAATTTTCGTATACATCCCATTAACGAAACGGCCAGGAGAGCCCTAAGACCGTGGCATGTAAATCATGCCGCTCATGACATGCACATCATGATTTTCATGTTATGACCTGCCATTTATATTCGTGAGGCGGCCATGTTGTGCCGTAACAATTTTCGCATAAATCCCATTAGCGAAACGGCCAGGACAGCACCATGACCGTGGCATGTAAATCATGCCGCTCATGACAGGCATGTCATGATTTTCATGTTATGATTTGTCATTTATGTTCTCCGTACAGTCATGTTGTGGCATACCAATTTTCGTAAACATCCCATCAGCGAAACGGCCAGGAGAGCACAAAATCGTAGGCGGATAGATAGATAGATAGATAGATAGATAGATAGATAGATAGATAGATAGATAGATAGATAGATAGATAGATAGATAGATAGATAGATAGATAGATGCGCTCAAAGTCGCCCAAGTTCGCTAAGAAATGCTTCGCATTTAAAACGGAAGACCTGCGTACACGAGAGTGAGCTCTGGTGTCGTCTTCTTGCTTTATCCGTGACCCGGTTGCTGCTGCTTTCCTTTCCTCAATATGTGCCAGCACGCCCATTTGCAACTATTGCCAAGCACTGCGATGTAACATAACCGATAACGCTTCCCCCATTCCCGCCTATCTCACTACACTGAGAACGTTGAACAAATCGCAAAATACGATTTGAAACAGGGATGTCGCAGGTGCCTGCGACACTCCGTGTTCTAAATCGTATTTTGCGATTTGTTCATCAATTCAAGCATCCATCTTCCCCTGAGCTTCTCTACATGAGAACGTGTGGCTGACGGCAGGGCGTTGGAGGATAAGCAGAGTTTCCTGGGGAAATTCAATTTAAGGAGTGCGGCTAAGTGTGGCTGCTACAGGGCCGTCGTTCAAGCGTTCCCGGCGCGAAATTGGCGAATGGAACCACGGCAGTTTCGGTCGTTCCGTGCGCAAGAGACACAGTGAAAGGATCGGAGTCGCAGTTACGAAGACAAAACAACAAAATTTATTCTAGATCGCTAGGGTAGCACGAGAATAGAAGGCAAAAGAAACTACACTTCACTTCAACTAACAATTAACAGTGATGACAGAGCTTTCCAAACAATAGCATGAGAAAATAGCAAACTAAGGAAAAGTAAACAAGTAACAAACAGTAAGTAGGGCAATGATAACAATATAGGAGTCTAATCTACAAAAGTTATGAAAGTTCAGGAGGAAAGTTCAGGGGTATAAACAGGTGATGGCATACGTGGTGATGACCGGCAGCGTTGAAGGGTCCACGACAGTCTGGTGCGAGAAGTCCGTAATTCTGGCCCAGCGTTCGTGTCGACGGAGTTGCAGCGCTGATGTTTCCGGGGAGCTAGTACTTGATGGCAAACTCGAGCAGGTTGAACTACCTCGAGCCGAAGTCCCGATGCCTACGTTGCAGACGTTAAGCGCGCATCTCAACTAGGCGAAACGGCAAAGGTTAGGTGGCCAGCCGGTAGAAAGCCACGCTAACCACTTCTCGAAGGGATAGGATGACGGGCTTCTACGCCATGTCAGGCAAGCGACTAGAACCCTGTGGCCCTCAATACTCCTCGCTTAAATACGCTCATGTTTCCCCTGATTCCTCTGCGGAATCGAGGCGTGCACTCTAAGAAAAATAAGAGTCAAAAGAGAGTCAGTGCACGCTGTCTCTCTTGACCTGTCGCAGAAACCCACCAAGGAGAGTCGACTGACCCCCTCAGAAACTTTTCTGGGAGGGTCAGTCGACTCCGTACGGCTCGTCACTCTTGTAAGAGTCATCGTGAGAGTGAACTGACACCTGCAAGAAATACTAAATATAAACCGTGCGTGTGCGTGTGTGTGTGTGTGTGTGCGTGCGTGTGTGTGTGTGTGTGTGTGTGTGTGTGCGTGCGTGCGTGTGTGTGTGTGTGTGTGTGTGTGTGTGTGTGTGTGTGTGTGTGTGTGTGTGTGTGTGTGTGTGTGTGTGTGAGTGGACAAATTTAACACGTTAGGGCGTTGTACAGCACGCGGTCGGCGGCGGATGGAGCGTCGTAGTCGCCTCTTGCCAGCGACAGCCACGACGGACGCGGAACGTTGTGCGTGCCTGCAGGGAAGCTGCTTTGCCCAGTTTGTCGAATAGGCAAGTACGTGGTCGAACAGCGAGTGCACCTTCTGAGAAAGTCACTTTCCAGTGATGTTATAAACCGCGACTGCGGTTCTGGAGAAGAAATTTCAGCCGTTTGACGAGACTGTCGACCGGAAGGTCTCCGGGAGTTGGTGAGTGCAATGAAGTCGCTGAATTGCGTAACTTGATTACTTCATTGCGGAATTACTGTTGGTGCGCAGGAACCGCATAAGACAGCCCTGGCGGTGTTTTCACAAAGAAAGGATGATTGGCCAGAGGAACAGCAGGTATGTTTGGTGTCAGAATCTGTGGTGCTGTGGTGAGCTCGACATCGAAAGTTATATGATTCACTCGGATCATAAGGTATTCTACATGGCACTAATATTTAAAATCTCTGTCTAGGCCCAACTGGTACCCGGCAGACAAGCATTGGAATGAAAGTATTTGACTCAGATTTCACTCCACATAGATTCCACAGCATTGGCTGTGGAATCTATGTGGCGTAACAATATTTTTGTGCATTTCATCGTTTCAGTATCAGTGTCTCGAATGTTTAGGCACTATATGCAAGCAACTTACTGAAGTTGCGAGCTGACTCGTTTTGCAAAGCTGACCTGCCTAAATGTTCCACTTCATTCTTTTAGAGATACCAGTGGAGCTGGTACCGTCATTCATCTCCTATTCATATTGATTGGGCAAGAGGTTGACATGTCTGCACCCACTGGTAAGAGCCATTACGCTGAAACAATCTCTCTCTCCCTTTTTGATGGGGGCTTCAATGTGCATAGTAAACATTTCTTGTGGTGAGAAAAAGCATTCAGATGTGGCCTTTCAGGATTTTCTGATTTATCATAACAGTTTATATAGGTTAAATGAGCAGTGTACTCTATTATAAAATTCACGAAATAGGTTCAGTATACAGTTCATGGCCAGGCATCGCGCTGGAAAGGCATTTCATGGACAGACGTAATGTGGTTGTAACACATTTTACAGACAATTGATGTTTACTGTTGGGCCACTACCATATATGTTTGAGTAAATGTGCTTAGTAATGTGAAAGTATGAGTGAGTTGGTTTTGCATGATGAATTACAGCGCAACCAAGGACAAGGTCTTCCAGAAGAGCACAAACACAGCACTGAGTGTTTGAAGAAATATGTTCAGTTCCTCTTGAATACTGCTATTGTGGAAGAGCTGTGTGAGGCACCTGTTAGCATTTGGCTGCTATAATATTTGTGTTTTCCTCCCTTTCTTAGGTTTGTGGAAGGACCCACACACACTGATACCCGCCTACACTGCCAAAATCATCCTGTCCTCTCCAGAAATGAACATCATGTTGGAGAATGTCCAGATAGATGGGCTGAATGTTGCTATTGGTTTGTCACTAGCATCCGTTCTCCGAGCTCGTATCCTTGCAGCAATATGTATCTGTCTGCAGGACCTCCACATGTTTATAAAATTGTTCGCGCAAAATGCAAGGCTCTTAATTTATTTTTTGGTTCCCCCAAATTCTCCAGTAGCCTGAAAAGGATGCCGTTGAGAAGTTACAGAAGAGGCAGCCCGTATTTGCAGTAAAACTACTTTGTAGAAGGTAGTGATTGAGAAAGGGTAGAAGGAACACTTTTTTTTTCTAGGAACTTGGTAGTATCATGTATAGAATTTCTGTTCGTGAGAAGTAGTCCCCTTTATTTACTCTAGGATACTGTACACAGATACTTAGGAAAATGAGCAGAAAAGTAGCAATTTTCAGAATACAGAGTTCTTCGAACCATTCTTAACTAGTACGGAGGCTTTATTCTGCAGCAGAAGTTTGATTGCTGGCGGAAGCACTTTGTGGCACCATATTGTCAACACTAAAAAGTTCTTACATTTTTTAGTTCTGAAAGCATGAACTGTTGTCCTGCTAAATGAAATAGCAGTGCATAGTACAGCTGCTAACCTTGTAAATGTTCAATGTGAATTTTTTTGTCACAACTGGCAATGTTTTTTTATGCTATAGTGCACTGCCTTTGGTAACTTCTGCTCAGGTAATGATTTATATCTACCTCTCATTGCACCCTTTCTTTTCTGCATGTGATAATCTAAC
This sequence comes from Hyalomma asiaticum, assembly GCA_013339685.2. Taxonomy (NCBI): domain Eukaryota; kingdom Metazoa; phylum Arthropoda; class Arachnida; order Ixodida; family Ixodidae; genus Hyalomma; species Hyalomma asiaticum. The sequence continues at coordinate 81,929,952 of CM023487.1, read as the reverse complement.
TGCTTCACCTAAACACATGATGCTCAGAGGGAGCTGTTTCATGCTGCTCGTCACTTTTTCCTGTAGTAATGCATTCATTTCAGATGCTTTGACACATGTTGTTGCACATCTCTTTTATGCACCTGAGATAGCTGTGTACACCTAGATCAGCGACACTCGATGTGCTCTGTTTGATGTATATGTTGACGCCGCATTTTTGCTGTGGCGTTGTATCAGTGCAAGCTGCTTAATGTACCTTCTGTGTGTTGCTAAGAAACTGGTATTCTACACAGCAGCTGCCTTAGACACTGTGCTGCCATGACCAATCTGCAACATACTCTTTTTGTTGTGTATTGCCACTACCTTGTTTACATGATATAATGGACACAAATATTTTTCTGGAGTTCCAAGCCAGAGCTCTATTCAAGTCTGCATATTTTCACAGAGGTTTTATCGTACAAGTGGTAATGTGGATGAATTACGTTGTTGCATTTACACAAGTGACAGCTAAGTGTACATTTTTAAGTACATCATTACACTCTTTAGCAGTGGTAAGTTATCCTTGCATTCTAAACTTTCTGGGGGACCTGCAGGATTCGTTGTTTGTCATTTTTAAAGTCTGCATCTTGTGAACATCTTTTTCACACTGGCATGTGATGTACATATTGCATGTTCATAATGGTAGGCATACTGTTGAGTGGGCATTTCCTTATTTTTTGTTTGAAAATAATAGGGATCCTTGCAATCATACAAGTGTACAAGCTAATTAACTTCATTTCACCATTCTCTTTTTGTGAAGACACTTGTGCGTGCTACTGAAGTAATTTTTATGTATAAATGACTGGAACACAATTAACACCCCATCAGTAATTCATTTATTATGTTTGCAATGCCAGTGTACTGAGTTTGTTGTATTTTCCTAAGGCATTGTTAGACATGTAAATAAAGAAGCTACTAAGGATTATGTGTTGTAGATCAGTGCTTTGAATATATTGAATGTATATATTGAATGTGCAGAGGTATCTTTTTCATATAAACATAATTACATTGATTCCTATGTTCATTTTCCTATGTTTGAACTGATAATATTCTACAATATGTCGGCTTAAATCGAATTGCCATTGTACTTGTTTCATTTCTTCACTTGAATATGAGTACCTGCGACCCGTGCCATAATGTATGTGTGTAACTGAAGTTTTCTTTTAAATTGTTCATTGTGTCCGAGAAAATATTTCTACCATTGAATTAGGAACTGCAGACAATATTTTGCAGTCCTTTCACTGTGCTCTAAAAGCCATGTAATTATTTCGTTGCTTCCTGAATATAAGGTGAAAATCCAAATGCTTTTTATTTTGCACTCGTTGGCTCTATGGCGTCCTTTGACTCACCTAAAATGAATACCTGACTCTCCCTGTTAGTAGTCTTGATGACAACACATAAAGAGTCTTTTGACTCAGTTATAGTAGTCATTTTGCAGAGTCGTTTGACCCTTTTGGTATGACTACCTTACTCTATCCTTAACAGTGAAGTAACTCTCTCAGCACTGGTCACATGATCCTTTGCACAAGAGTCCTAGCACTCTTCGCAAGAGTGTCAAGTGACTCTCTCAGCAGTGGTCACATGATCATTTAGACAAGAGCCCTACCACTCTTCGCAACAGAGTCAGTGTACACTCTCGCAGCTCCGTGACTCTCCAGCAAAAAAGAGAGTTGACGTGTATCTTTAAAGAGAGTCATATATGTGGCGAGCCCTGACTCTCCTACAAGAGTAACATATATCATCTTTTTTCTTAGAATGTGTTTATAGAGATAATTGCTCCGGCACTGCATTTCTTACTCCGCCCAAAACTATCCCTCTCGCATTTAATGCACTGGAGAGAACGATGGCCAAACCCTTTCTCGTGGTCGCCGAGTCGGCATCTTCATTTATCTCGCCTGATTGACCGTCCCTGCTTCGCCGGTCATAACAAAGATGTGCATTGTTCGTCCACCTCGGACACGGAGGCCGCCGATCACACAGTAGCGTACGCCCGCACGCGGCCGGTGCCCGCGAACGAAGGATCTTACGCCCCGCTGTCCTGCCCTGCATTCTGATCCGAAGAACAGCGTCTGGTGTTTCCAGAATCACGCCCGGGGCTCGCGTGGGAAAGCCCCAAGTCGGAGTTTCGCAGCTCAGAAAGCGATCTCCTTGTTTTGTTCGAAAAGGGCCGAGAGCTTCTGACGTCTTTGGAGCGGTCGAAGCGCTCATAACGTCGCATGTGCAGAGATACCGTGAACCTTCAGCTAGAGTCCGCCCCGAGGCAATCTCATTCCGTGACAGTGGCTAAGAGCATGGAGGTGTAATATATACGTATGAGATGCGCAGGTTCCGTACATATGTCCTTACTTATCCTCCGTTTAAGAAAATCTCTCGTGGAAAGAAGGAAACTATTACGAGTTATGGGGGTGCCTTCTGTATAGAACAAGGAGCCACGTCAGTGCGCATTCATAAAGGTACGTGCGTACGTAAATATATGAGAACAAAGATCTTCACCCTAACTGAGCACAGTAGGGCTTGGTGTTCTTGCGTGGCAACTTTATGCTCGGCATTCTGATTGATCGATTGATTGATTTGTGGGGTTTAACGTCCCAACGCCAGCGCTGACCATGAGAGAGGCTGTAGTGGAGGTCTCCAGAAATTTCGACCAGTTGGGGTTCTTTAATGTGCACTTACATCGCACAGCACACGGTCCCTAACATTTCGCCTCCATCGAAATGGAGCCGCCGCGGCAGGGATTCGATCCCGCCACCCTGGGATCTGCAGCCGAGTACCGTAGCCACTAGATCACCGAGGCGCTGCTGCTCGGAAATTCTAGGCCACGAAAAAATTCGAAGGATGATACGCCATCTCCCGTCTACGCCTTCGTCGTTTTCTCGAATGCTGAGGTGCACTTCTCGCCTTCCACCTGTGACGTAGCTCACGAATGCTAAATGCGTAACTTATTTTTGGAGGCGGACGAAACAGGAAGGGAACACACACACGAGCGCTATAAACAATGCTGTAATCGAAGCCATAATACATATATACACAGGAGACTGTGGACATTCGGGGATGCCGTATTGGAGGGCTCTGGAAATTTCGACCACCTGGGGTTCTTTAACCTGCACTGACATCGCAAAGTACCCGGGCCTCAACATTTCCATCGAAATGCAGCCGTCGCGGCCGGGATTCTTTTTTTATTGTGGAATGGGCTTGCCCTTAAGCCATAGTTTATTATGCGTTATGTTAAAAGTGTGCTGCAAGTTCTGTGTTGTATATGAACTGGAGTAGTGTTTTGTGATATCTCTTGTAGTGTACCCAATGATCATAACTGGTCGAAGCACTGTAGAAAAGACTGTCTAGTTTAAAGAGCCGGGATTCGACCGTGAGATCCTCGGGTCAGCAGCCGAGTACCATAGCCACTAGACCACCGTGGGAGGGCGTGATGAAAGGAACTAAATAGCGTGTCGGCGCTCAGAAACAATGTAATAGGATGTAGAAGGATCGCTGGTGGTTGGGGCGCGCACCGAGCAGGCGACCGGAAATGTGAGTTGCCAACAACATCGGGAAGCCCCACCAAGTAGCGCGGAAGAAGAACAACACAAACTTGAATCCGGGTGACGTAACGCGGTGGCCAGGACACGCGGTAGCCAGGACGAGCGCACCCGCCATGTGGGACGCCACATGACTACAGCAGAGCCTATATGCGGTCTCGTCGGATGCTCTGCATCCACGTTTTTAGCATTTCATTCTCGCGACACCATTAAAGACGTGAAGTACTGCAGTTGCCATTTCACCGACCATAAGGCGATGCTTGTTGCGGTTGGCCGGAAGAGGTCTCCAGAAGAACAAATCGAACAGCTGCCAGATAGTTAACGCAAGAAGGACGACAGGATGTGACCATTTACGAATAAGAGTGTCACGCCTACGCGCAGTTCATAATACAGGACCATGTCACTACATCACTGTACAAAATGTTCATGAAGTTGGTATGAAAGTGCTGTTAAATAGATCGAAAACCTCTACCACACTATAGATACGTCGCGCGCGCGCGTGTGTGTCTCTGTGCCTGTGCGTGTGTGTTTAACATCACACATTAATAAGTATGCACTGAGTGGTTGAAGTGCACAGTAGGGGCCGGATTTCGCTATCGCGTTCAACTCTTAAAGGCGAAGCTTAAAGGTCCCCTAATGTTTCTTCAGGACATCACCAAATCACCACGCACAGCGTGCCAAAGCGGTTCTAAGTGCTTCATCAAACATCGCTGTAAGATGTATTAGTTTTCACATGCCGCCAGAATCGCACTTGGTGTTTATTCTTTCTTTTATAGTGTAATCAGACTGATCTCTATTGGTTTTGCAGCACACCATGGCCGAGAGCGGTGTCCGGGGAGACCTAATCAACTACTCAATCAGCCAATTCTACCCGGAGGAGAATGTCCACTCTGCGCTCTCCTACCAGCCTGAACCGGACGACATCTTTGTCGTCTCACATTTTCCTCTCTGTGGAGGCACCTGGGTGCAGCTCATCATCTACCATATTCTCCACGAGAGGGCACCACCAGCTCCCCTTATGGAGAGGGCCGCCGCTCTGCCTCACCTTGAATTTCAGGTACAGATGCGTGGCATTGTCGTCACCACCGTTGTCAGAGTCACGTGTGGTTTTTCTCTTAGGTGTGATTCAATGCATTTTTGTGTGTCCGTTGTCAGAGTCACGTGTGGTTTTTCTCTTAGGTGTGATTCAATGCATTTTTGTGTGTTCTGAGATAATGCTTTTGTCAGTATTTCTCTTCAAATTACTTAGTCCTTCAACACGGCCGGAATGGGACACAGACTAATGTAACAAAGAACACAAGCGCTTTTTGCAGTACTGGGCCTTCGTGCCGATAAGACCCGCTACCTGTGGTTTTGGTGAGATTTCGTACAATTCGGGATGCGCAAATGGACATGCTTATACTTGTATCTTTATCATCATCATTTCTATATCCACTGCAGGACAAGGGCCTGTCCCATAGATCTCAATTTATCCCTTTCCTACGCTTACTACGACCACGTTTTCTCTGAAAACTTATTGATGCTGTCTGCGCACTTTTCTTCCGTGCGTTTACTAGAAAAATGGTAATCGTGGTTCGGTTAAGGAAATGACGCTATTTTCTGCATCCCCTGCAGAGAGCACTGCTCAGAGTCCTTGAGAGCGGGGAAAAGCAAATGAAAGGGATAGAAAGAAGATGAACGCCATAATATACCTTAACATGTACAGTTGGCAGGCATAAAAATGGAATCAGGTAACGAAGGACAGGCGAGAGTGGAGCTCATTGGGTGATACTTTCGTCCTGCAGCGGACACAAGCTAAACTGGAGATGATGATGAATATGATGTTACTGATGATGATGATAGTGATTCAGGGAACAGATGAGAACAAAGAAATAACTCGAGCTTTGATTTGTGTCCGCGCCCTCATCCACCAAAGGAAACTTCAGGGGGTCCTATCACACTTTTTAAGGCGCCCGTATTCATTATTTATTATTTGTGTTATGTAGACTGAGAGACCGACAGACAAATACTACAAGAATAACAGCGGTTGGAGACCGCACTCCGGAGACCGCACCGGTTGGAGACCGCACATTGCATTTCACTCGCCATGTTCTTCATAGGGCGCCACCAATGGGATTGCCTCGAAGCGCCTACGTAGGTGAAGTTCGCACAACATGGCTGCTTGTTTTTTCCACTGCACTGGTGACGCCGTTGGCATAAGAACAAATAACGTGGATCCTCTAGGTGCAGTACTGTAAATCGTCAGGTTCCCTGACGCCCTTACGTTCAATGAAAACTCACATGAAAGCAAAACACAGGCAAATATTACTGTGTCTCCCGACGTAATGGCGCGACCACTTCTAATTTTACTTTTATTCGATCACAGCCATCCGCAATACGTCGTCGCTTGCGCCGCAAATAATTCTGGCGACTGCCACTACGCGTTGATGCGGTCGGCAGCAATGTGGGGACTTCTTTGCATATTTAGAATATTAAATCGGATAATGTGGGTGGCTTGGCCTGTGCCGAAACTATATACCCAGCCATCTGTCTACGCGACCCGCCAATAAAAAAATGGTTGAAAGTGTTATAGGGCCCCTTTACCCATTACACTACACACCCACACTTGCGATATGTGAGCATGCCTGTACCGTATGAATGCCTCGGATTTTCTATAACCAAGATGGGAGAAAAAGAACGAACGAGAGAAAGAGAGAAGTAACTTGATTAGAATGAAAGGGAAGGGTGAACTTAGAGCTTCTGTGGTTGAGGCCCTACGTCACGGGCTCCACTGGCTTTGGCTGCCCGGCGGACTTGGTCCAGGAGCGCCAGGTGCAACCCCAGGTCCTAGCTAGCGAGTTGTGCCTCCCACTTCTCCGTACTAGGTATTAAAGTGCTGCCGAGATAATAGGCTAAGTCGCTTCGTTTGCTCGCGCACCCCCACGAGATGTGGTAGAGAGTCGGCCTACCGCCGCACCACGGACACACGCCCGGGTATACCGTCGGATATATTGCGCGCAGTTTCTATAGATGGCGTAAACGTCTGTGTGAATTTTCCGAATATCGGCGGCATCTTCTTCACTAATACCTGTGTTACACGGGCACTTTGGAAGGCCTTCGAGTCGACGACCTTCGAAAAGCCCACAGCTCTATCGACTCAAAATACATTCTGGCGCTGCTACACGGCAGTCTTGAAAGGCCGTTGAGTCGCCGAGTGATTTCGCAACAACATGGCGGCAACCAAGGCACCCGCTTCACTTCTAATTCGCCCTAGTTGCTTGCTATTCGAACCGACGGCAAGAAACAAACATTAAATTGAGCTTTCTCTGAATCACATGTACCGAAAGGGACAACGTATGTGCGACGTTTTGCAGTAATTGAAAAAACGCGCCGATTTTGACACTGTTAAGCCTAAATGCCTAGCGAGAGCCTCAAAAGTAGTTTCATTCATAGGCACCAGATGGCGAAACACGCAGTGTTTCCCACCAGCTGCATGGCGTTTGTTTTTTATACCAGTGACGGCCTATTCGTTCTAGAACTAATGCAATAAAGTGAGAGCGTTGGCCTCGGCACGTTTCCAATATTTTTCATACGTGTAAGATTCTACTATTGATACAACGACATAAATAGGGCCATGGACTCAGAAACTAACGCGCGCGGGAGCTGCCGGTGCGCCAAGTCTCGGAGTTCGCGCCGCTTCCGCTTCCGTCGTTCAACGGTTTTTGAAGTCTCGAAGGAGTTGTAGGGTGCTCCGTTGACTCGATAGGCTATCGACTCGACGGCCATCGAAACCGCCCGTGTAGCAGCTCAAACTTGACCTTTTAGTCGATCGACCGTTGGTTCGAAGGCCTTCGAAACGCCCGTGTGACACCATTCTAAGGAACTTATGAGGCTCCCCGTATTTTTGTCGCGTGAAGCGCTGGTGGACAAGGTTCTCCCTAGCTAGAATTGGTATGGCCAACAAATTAGAGGGACCCTCCCCTTGGTTACAAAACACGTGAGCTAGAGCGTCCGCCCTTTCGTTGCCCTCAAGCCCTGCGTGGCCCGGGCACCAGATCAACCGATGGTGGCGAGTGGGTTTGGGTGCTAGCTGCCTAAGCGCCGTCGCGGGAATGCGGCCGGTTAAAAAGAGCCGGCATGCCTCTTGGGAGTCGGGTAGACTGACGCTCATGAAACCTCAATGCTAAGGCAATGGCAATTGCCTCTTCCTTTGTGACCGAGGTCGTACGTAGGTAGGCGCTCGTCAGCAGCTTCATGTTGTTGTCAACGGCCGTAATTACGTGCTTATGCCAGTCGCAACTGGCCGCATCGACGTTATGCTACGTTGGGCGCTGACGCGAGCTGTTTTCGGAGCCACTTGACTCTCGCAGCACGTCGTTGAGCGCGACAGTCGTGATTCATATTTTAGCGGTGAAGCTCCTTATGCTGTGGGCCTGTCCATCCTCCGTTTGTAGTAGCCACCTCTAGTTCGCGAAGTGTTCACTAGATGGCGTGATGGCGCTGCGGTGCTCGCTTCATTCAGATGTATGGGAATGCGTAGTATGGGAGTCTGTCTGTCTATCTGCCTGTCTGTCTGTCTGTCCATCCGTCTCCGTCTCTCCATCCGTCTATCTGTCTGTCCGTCCGTCCGAGCGCTGCGGTGCTGCTTAGCTAGTACGTGAATTGATTAATAGATTGCGCGGAGGCGCTCGCTGCACTTAAGTTTAGTAAAGAAAAATCGGCAGTCATGGTTTTTAATGATAATGAAGGCTGTGAACATAGGAAACAAGAGCTGACGTTGGAGATAGTGGATAAATACAAGTATCTTGGCGTGTGGATAAGCAGTGGGGTTGTGTACCTAAGGGAACGCGAAAAATACGTATGTGCTAAAGGTAACAGGAACGCAGCAGTAATGAAAAATAGGGCACTGTGGAATTATAATAGCTACGAGGTGGTGAGAGGAATTTGGAAAGGGGTGATGGTTCCCCGCCTGACATTTGGCAATGCAGTCTTGTGTATGAGACCGGAAATCCAAGCGAGGCTAGAAATTAAGCAACGGGGTGTAGGCAGGCTAGCACTGGGAGCACATGGCACTACACCAAATCAGGGGGTAAAGGGTTACTTATGATGGACATCATTCGAAGGCAGGGAAGCCAGCAGCAAGATAGAATTTGAGGAAAGATTGAGAGAAATGGGGGATGAGCGTTGGGCTAGCAAAGTTTTCAGCTGCTTGTACATGCGGAATGTCGACACAATATGGAGGAAGCGAACGAGAAAATTGTCGAGCAAATATTTAAACAACGGCAGGATACCAAGCAAAAAAGAGTCATCGGTGAAGAAAAGGTTAAAGAAACGGGGAGGAACATGTGGAAATTAGGGATGCTTACAAAATCAGCACTGGAAACCTACAGAACTTTCAAGCAGGACATTGTCAAAGAAAAGATTTATGATAATTCTCGGGGTAGCTCGCTGCTGTTTGAAGCGAGGACGGGAGTACTGAGGAATAAGGTGTACCGAGCGAGGTACGAGGGGATTGACACGTTGTGTGGTGCGTGTGGAGAGGAGGAGGAAACGGCCGAGCACTTGATACTTTTCTTTAAAGGACTCCACCCTGTAGTCTAAAGCAATGAGGCAGAATTTTTCAAAGCACTGGGGTTCAGGGATAGCGAAGGCAGAATAGACGTTAAGAGGGTAGAAAGGACCAAGAGGAGGTTGTCGGACTGGTGGCTAAAATCAAGGCAGGAGTGACAGTGAGACATATTTAATACGAGACATTACAGCTAGGTGGCGTGAGCCGCCGCCCGATATAAAGGGTACAGCTTGATACATCCATCCATCCGTGCTCTAGTGTGATAGGAGAGCGCTAGATGGCGACACATAGTGTTTGTCACGTCTTTTATGAAGTACTGGGCCAGATTCACGGAAGATTCACGGTTCTTACCGATGAACTTCCGGAGCTTCGCCCACTCATCATCATTCGCTCCGTGGATATGCGTGGATTTTTTTGGCACTGGCGAGATCGTGGTCTGCCTGCGGACCTCCGTAGGTACATTGAACAGCTCCTCATCAAGGTGCTGGGGACACGGAGAGATTCCTGCAATTTTACTCATGCCATTCCTCTGAGAGATGAGGACCGCCGCACTGAGCCCGGCATAGGTGTTGCATATAGCAAGTGCTAACAGTCGCTTGGTCGGTGTACTGATGGGAGACCGAGTGCTCCTTTAAAGCACTTCTAATGAAGGAGTCCAACTGGCTCCCTCCACTTTTGTTGAGTGAGTGGTACGGAAGGCCATACGCCACCCTGCTCATAATCAAGGCCTGAACAAGACGGAGGGTATCGTTTTCCTTCATCCCTTTCTTGTGATGAGTGATTCACCGAGTCATTCCAGCAATCTGCTTAGCTGATGTTTTTAAGGTTGTTATGGTGTGACTGGCTTTGCCGTTTCCTTGGAACCAGACACCTAGTATACGGGCCTGGGCCACCTCTGCTATGGCATGACCGTCAACCTCTAAGTTCATGTTGCCGTTGCTCTTGTAGTATTCACAACGCATTCGTATAAGTTCAGATTTTTCTCGCGCACAGCTGAGGCCGCTATTTCTAGCGAAACCCGCTACGGCTGTCGTGGCAGCATGTAGGGTTTGTCAGCACGTCGCACGGACCATCTCCCTTTTCAGTCGTGCAAGCCATCGGGACCGTGGGAAATAGAGAATCTCTACGGGCATACTTATGTAATTTGGAAGAATTTAGAGTTGCATGAAATATTCAGCGCTACCTTTAGAAACGGTACTTTAATAGTTGTGATGCTTGCTTGTGGACAGAGGGTATCCGGGTTGTAATATCGCCTCACAAAATAAGTATATATTGTTTTATACTCAAAGCTGCAAACGACTACGGCGACTATACTAGGGAAAAACATCGAACCTTAGTTCCTCAGCGTTCAATACAAACACAGGAAACATACCACAGCACTATCACTCATCAAGAAATTGAACACAGATCTCCCCATGTCATTTACAAACCTCCTTTGAAATACTGCGGTCTACTGGTCAATGAAGAAGTTTCAAAGTCTAAAGTAATTTACGCTTTCACTTATACGGTGTTCTTCGTGAAATTTCAGGGTGCCGACGCCGTTCGGGACATGCCCAGACCGGGGAGCATACGCACCCACCTTCCTTTCCACCTCGTTCCTCGAGTGGACTGCGCCAAGTACATCTACGTTGCGAGAAATCCGTACGACTGCAGCGTGTTCTTCTTCGAGCAGATGCCTAGTGCCCAGGGCAAAGACATCGAGGAGGCGTTCAAGACGTTCCCATCGTTCTTCGACGAGTTCGTCGAGGGCAGAGCTCCTTGCGGCGATTACCTGGGTGAGCTCGTATCATGGTATAAACATAGGTTTGAAGACAACGTCCTTATTCTGACGTACGAAGACCTGGTAAACGACAACACCACGACTGTACTGAGGATCGCCGATTTTCTCGATGATGACGGCAAGTACGGTCAGAGGCTGCGCCAGAAGGGGAAGCTCTGGAAGAAAGTCTGCGCCGAGACGAAGTACGAGGGTGTGTGGGAGCGCGTTGAGGAAGATACAAAGATGAAGATGAAAGAGGCTGCGGCGATGCCCGATGAGGGAAAACCTGACGGGGTCAAGCGGTTGCAGAAAGCCGCGAATTCGGTTACCTTCGGAAGGCTGTTGTGCAAGGAGAGCGAAGAAGGCGAGATTCGATTGAAGCGACAAGTATTATTCACACCTAGCATGATAAACAAGCTAGAAGAACGTGTCAGGATCCTGGCAGGAGATAGGAACGACATCATGGATTTATGGAAAAGGATATAATAATACAGGGTGCTAGAGGCAACATGGACATTTCACGGAAGCATGAATTGTCCGAAAAATGAATTCCTCAAATATCAATAAATTTTGTCCAGAAAGGGAGGAAGCAATACCACCTCTATTTACAGCAATTATACAGTACCACATACAAATAGGCTTAACGAAATGAAAGAATTGTTTGCGACAAGTTTATGTCAACGGCTTTAATCTGCATCCAATGGCTTTCATATTCGGGCAGAAAGTACGTGAGTATAATGAAAACAAATATGTGATGCCAGAAGAGCGCACACCCTACTTTGTTTATGGTTTACCCGATACTATCTGTACTATGCATAGATGTGAAATAAAGTTCAAGTTCACTTCAGTTCAGTACTTACACGCGAAACTACGCCGCTACAATGGACTGCGATGGCTGGTAGGTATCCTTTACTATTTCTCTATCCACGAACGCTCGCCCAAGCTTGCAGTTAGCACTGCCAAAAGCAGCCCCTTTCCACCAAATGACGACAGCTTTCTCTCTGTTTCGCAGACTCATGCCCCGCCACGGTGGCGTAGTGGCTTTGACACTCGGCTGCCGATCCGAACATAGCGGGATTGAATCCGGGGTGCGGCGGCCGCATTTCGATGGAGGCAAAATGTTGAGGCTTGTATACTGCACGTTCTCAGTGCATAAGAAAGAACTTGCAGGTAGTTGGAATTTCAGGAACTTTCCAATACAGCGTTTCTCAAAACCATGTCGTGATTCTGGCATGTAACACTCTGGAAATTATTATTATTTCGCCGCCTCGTAACTTATAAAATCCGTGAAAAAACTGAAGACGCGTGAGAACTCTCGACCAGCTATTACCTTCCATACTTGAAAAATCTGCGAAAAAACAAAGGTGATCACCATCCAGGTTCTTTCACGGGTTCTTTGTTGATGTAGAATAATTTCACTCTCGTTAAAGAGGCAACCTATGTCAGCATGCCTATTGCTATTTTGCAATCTATATGCCGTACGATTTGAAACAAAGTGGGAGCTGCCTCTTAAATCTCGCATTTTTTAACGAAACGAAAATTGCAGATGCTCCTTCATTTCACCAAGCGACCACTTCTTCCAAGCAGTAGCCCTGCCATCACCTTTCTCAAATGAAGTAGAAGTGTAGAGCGGGGCAGCATTCTCTAATGACGAAATTTCTCACTACCTCTAGGTCATTCTAACTGAAACTGTACGTCAAATATAGAAAAGAAACATGCTTCCAGAAATCACAGATGGTCCGATAACTTCTGGTATGTTTGTAGACAAACCGTCCGCCTCCACCCTACCTTACTGCTTCAAGCTTCGATTGCACGCCTGTTCTTCAATGGACGTCTTTGAGATCCTGGTCCGCTAGAATGAAACGCTCTTCAGGGGCCTTCAATTTTAGCAATGCGTTTTCGCAGCTTGCGCATATTAAAGGAGCCTATGGGACAAAGCGGCGAGAAATGCTTATTGCTACAACGAGAAGGCGGTTCGAGTGTGTGAGGCGCAGTGTCGGGTGTTCGGTCGTTGCCTGTAAGAGCCATGCACATTCACTCCTGGCACATTCCCTTGATCACGTGCTTACCGAGAAACTACCTCCTCCCTTGACTTTTGTACGTCGCGCGTGGCAGCGTAGTAGAAATATGCAGTCCGTATGCCCTCATGTTTCACTGTTTTCGGTAGAAATTATCACAATTCTACTCATATGCCTCCATCGTTTTCCTTCATCCCGCTAAACAGAACAGCAGAAACAGACAGCGCCCGTGTAGAGAAATAATAAATTTTCGTTACGGCAAGTATCGTATCTAATAAGAAGTCATAGCCGACTAAATTTTGAAACAAAACATGCAATCTTATATTGAAATGGTCCACGTGAAACAGCGCGGCTTAATCTTAACCTGTGGATCGGCTAAGCTGCAATATTGCCAAATATGTTGATTCCCCTTATGAAAGTCTAGTAAAGGCAACTAAGCGCACGCGCTCACATTAACTCACTCACATAGCTGCAGTAACCCTCTGTTAGCAGTTGCTTCCCTGAGTACAGAGATGATTTGTGCCTTTGTTTCAAAGCACCTACGTTATTCAGCCGAAAAGCGGAATAAACTGCACTAGCGGGTGTCAGTTTTTCATTGATTGTGTGAGCGGCTATTTCCTGTACTCTCTGGGAAAGCTGCTTCCAATATGGCTGGTCTGTACTTTGCAGTATCTAATCTCAGATAGCGCCGTGTTTAAAATTTGACACAGTCTAAGTCAAGCTATTAGAACCTTTATTTCAGGAGATTTTGACATCTTTTCTTTTCTTTTTCTGTCAATGCAAGCATCCTAGATCCTGCTGTGGGCAACTTCCACAATGTGCGGCAGCGTGCTCCTCTTCTTACATCGTTGATCACTACTACACAGAGAACGCCGTCTCACAAAATGCTGTAGGGTTGATAAACACATTCATCAACGTTGTTAGAGGATCCTGTGGTACAGCTCCTGCACACCATCTGCGCCGCTCGCACACCTACCACGTGGCGCATTTCAGCTGACCTAAAAAGGTTGAAGCACCAAATTCTGAGGCCATCAAAAGCCTCCTATAAGCTTTCTTTGCATGCAAGGACATTCAACACCAATTCATGGACACAGCAAGCCTTTGAAATATATTACGAACAGTGTCAGCCGCTTCAAAGAGTGACTAAATACTGAAATACTCGCTCCTTCGATCGCAACACTGACCGCGCCGCTGATTCCCCCCCTCCTCCTGTTATCGTGGTGGAAGCGCAACCACTGGTTTACTGACATACCACATTCGAGTGACGTACTATGGGCGGTTTTCACTGCACCAAGCGAGAGTAGAGGGCGTTCTTTTGTCTTCTACTTCGTACATATGGTGATCAGAATAACAGATAAAGAGCTAGGGACAAAAGAACGAAAAAAAAAATTCGTCGGCCCGACCGTCTGCGAACTTCTGTCCCACTTAATTCAAAGAAGCTATGCAGCTGCGGCGTACACCACGTTCGCGCGACAGCAGATTTTCGAGCAGCGTGTGTGTCACAATTATGGGCCCACATGACCAGGTTTTATGGTCATGTGGTCATGCAGTCACGATCATGTGGTCAGGCCTGGTCATGTGGGCCGGAGCCCACATAACCTGGCCTGATCTGGCATGACCAGGCCTGACCACATGACCACATTACCAGGCCTGACCTGACGTCATGCACTGGACCTCGGTGTCTAGGGTGAGCGACACAACGAGGAGAGAACCAAGATGTGGGCGGATAGATAGATAGATAGACAGATAGATAGATAGATAGATAGATAGATAGATAGATAGATAGATAGATAGATAGATAGATAGATAGATAGATAGATAGATAGATACTGTCAAACTTGCGCAAGTTACCTAAGAAACGCTTCGCATTAAAGGGGCACTGAAACACTTCTTTAAAAATTGAGGTTATAATACTATTTAATCATTTTTCGTGCGGTGAACGCGAAAATCAGGTAGAAAATCGGCATAAACTTGAGCAAACGACCCTATTTTGGCAAAAACGGGAGGCGCGCGTCATGGGAGGCAACGAAAACCTTGTCGCTGCCTACGATAGGTTGAGGATCTTCATGACGTCATCGTGAGTGCCTCGGAGGAGCTGACTGCCACGGCTGGGCTAGTGCGCGCGCCCCGACCGGCCGTGCTCGTTTTATCAGTTGTTTTTCTTGCTGTATGAGCATATCGCTATTATTATGCTAAATACAGCAATTACGATGAGTTTGTGGTACAATTACGTGTTCTCGCCTACATTCAAACGGTGCAGACGACAGGCTACCATAGCAGTGGACTGGCCGTATTGCGATACACAGATCGCGATCGGCTGGTATCCACACCGGTCCACGTGCACTGCCGTGAGTTCGAGCATGTGCCACACACCGCAATTCAAGAAATGTGCAATGAAGCATCTGATCGAGTGAGCGGCGTGTAGGTTCTGCCCAGGTACAGCACTCATCATGTAGTACATACACTCGCAAGACCTCGAGTTCTGGACAAGAACTACAACACAAGCAACTTTTCATGACTCGCTTTCGTTTCGCACGAACATAATTCAATAAGAGCACCCCTTCACGTGTGACAAGCACGTGGGAACAGCGCGCCGTCATGAAGGCCTCGCTGACAGCTCATGAATATGACGTGTTCATAGGTAGGTAGACGGTGTGACTAATACCCCTGACAGACGGCCGAAAGTAAAGTCCTTTGTAGTGAACCCCTTTTTCTACTCTAAGGACCTTCTGTAGAAAGTAGTTGCGCCGATGACACACGGCACGTGAACTTCTTTATGTGGTTCCTAAGACGAACGCCACAAGAAAGTGGCGCTGCTTGTTAAAGCAGCAAGATAGTGAACATTTATAAAAAGTTCCGCATTTAATTACCTTTAGCGATTGTGGATTGTGAAAATATCGTTTTTATTACTGATGACTAATAATGTTGATTGTTCGTTTCAAGCCACAACGAAAAAGATGATGACTGCAGGAATCCCGCATGGCGGCGATGTGAGCGTTCGAGATTTAAAGATGAACATTTGACAGAGATCTGCCTGGTTGAGACGAAATTAAAGGTGACAAAAAAGGGGGAACACCAACCAAATTATAATCATCAAAAGTAAAATTTACTCCTAAAGATGACAAAAAAAACCCCCCGATGTTTCGGGTCCCACTCGGACCCTTCTTCAGGGGTGACTGGAGGGACCAGCCAGCAGCAGTACTTATAAGGCCTTCTTTTTCTTGTTTCTCTCTTTTTTCTTCTTTCTTCCTTCCTTTCTCACTTTCTCTTTTTCCGGTTCTTCAAACCCAGGGGGGTCATGCTAGTGTTGAACCAGGTGCCGGAGTCCCCTAAAATAGACACTTGGCATTGCACCTGCAGACCGGTTCACCTGGTAACGTGAACAGGTCTGCAGGTGCAATGCCAAGTGTCTATTGTGAAAAGTTCTGAAGTCATGAAGCGACCAGCTCTGTATTGCATTGACTCCAGCTTGTTGATAAAGTGGAACTCATGGGAGTCCCAAATAAGAGGCGTGCACTTCATTTTCGAACATGTCATATTCGACAAAGGAGTATTAATTGGACTTGTGGGCTCCGCATGATTAAATAGCCAACTTAGGTTGATTGCATTACATAAATTTTATTTGTCCAAAGGCTGCTGCTGATGCTCACGGCTAGGCTGCCAGGGATCCACCACTCCAGGAATGTCTCGCGAGATGACCGACGGTGCACCTTGCCCGCTGGGCGGCACTCTCTGGGTGTTTGGAAGCCGCCCTGACGAGAGCGGCTTGCCATCTTGGATCGAGGCAACCCGCTTCAGAAAATCCTACTATTGCCATCCTGCTTCATCGTTCTTCTTCCTTGTTCGCAGTCCCAAGATACATGAGCCACGTGGGCCCGTTCGTGCTAGCACCACAAAACATCGTTTATAAACTAAAGAAAGATGTGCTTAAGACCCTTAAACCTCATTACAAGCATGGAATACGAAAGCTAGGGACAACTTAGCGAGTAAAGCGTACGAGATCGACGCTGTTGCGATGTCCCCGATCATATGTGGCATTACGTGACGCGTGACGACGCGATTTGCCAAGTGCCTCCACAGACTTGATTTCTGGGGTTTTACGCCCGAAAATCAGCTGTGATTATAAGAGACGTCGTTGGAGAGGGCTCGAGAAAGCTTTACCACCTGGGATTCTTTAACGCGCACTGACATCGCGCAGTAGACGGGTCTCAACATTTCGCCTTCATCGATACGCAGCCGCCACTGCCGGGATTCCATCCCGCTACCCTCGGATCAGCAGCCGTGTACCATCGCCACTAGACCACCCTGGCGCGGCATACCTGTAGTGCATGCCTGTGGCGGAGCACACTGTAGTTGACACATAACACAATGTCATGTAACACATGAGGGCGAATGACTGGGCAAGGTAAACCTTTAGAGCTATAGGAAAAAATTAGCCGAATTCGCCAGAACAGTTTTGAACGCTAGTCAGCTTGACTTCTAATTAGCGCAAAAACCAATGTGCCGTCAAAAGCTGATAACAGGACCTTTCTTTAACCGTATATGAGCCCCAATGTTCGCAGGACGGACTTCACATTTTGGACTTCATATTGCATTTTATGCTATCGTGTTAAAAAGGGGAAAGCGTAATGCTGGCAACAATTTCATCACGGGGAAGGGAACGCATGCAATTGACTTCTGTTTTGAAGCTTGTTCAAAAAAATGACAGGCAAGTGGCGCCTTCACATCCCAAGCGACTGCGCAAGAAGTGAAACACCCAGTAATGTAATGTGATTCGTGGCTTCTTATGCGCCGTTCGCTTGCTCTATAACAAAATGAAACTGTATTTCAGTGCAAGCCTCCATGTTATAGAAAACAGCACATCATCCAAACCGAAAACTGCATATTGGGTCGCTCGAAGGACAGTACGTATACGTGAACAGGAAGGAATACACAATGACGCTGGTATGCTGGCTCTTGTCACTGTGGTGAGTGTGAGCGACCATTGACTCTAGGGGACAAAGCCCGATGAACTTTACGTATTGCTGCTGTGTCGCACTGAAAGCCATTCTTACAATACCTGATAGAAATCACTGCACAAACTGAGCATTATTTGTCAACTGCGCAAATTGACAAAGAATTTTATTTACTGCCTAGGATTGCTGATGGCTGTAGTTTGGTTACGGAAAAGATGCTATTTTCTGCAGCCCAAGTCGGTAGCACGGCTCTGGTGTACTACACGTGTCATTTTCCTATCACCATATATGCGCGTGCATGAGCAGTTTATATGTTTTAAAAACCATTTCCTCGTATAAATCTGCTGTCAGTATATCGGATGTGGTTTCCACCCTTTCACAGACGATAGCCTTTCTTGGGATACCTCGGCGCCAGAAACCTAGCCTGCCTGTCTGTCTGTCTGTCTGTCTGTCTGTCGCTCGCTCACTCACTCACTCACTCCCTGGACTCAGCCCGCCTGGCCAAAACCGATTCGACTGGCCGGCCAAACTCAAGTGATCTATGCTAGCATTGGTGGCACAGCTCATGCACGTTAACCATATAGACAACGCAAAGGGCTGCTCAGGTGCGTTTGAGGCAAAATACGCTCGTATATATGCATACTGTGGGAGATGGCCGCGCCTCGGCCCGCTGTCACTCAGTCCCGGCCAGCCATCTGCGGGACGGCGCGCCCAGTCGCTCGTCCAGCCATGTTACCGGCCCGGGCTAGAACGCTAGCACGAGCCACGCACACCACACGCGCACTTCGTCGTCTACTCTTCATTATCTCGTCCCTATGGCAGCGATCCCCATAATACATAACCGTTTTCTTAATTCATAATGCACATAGGAGAGGTTTTTACGTTAGTAAATGAAAAATCAACGCGTTAGAAATGGGGTCGAAGAGACGTGAGGCTTCAAAAACAAGCCAACAGAAGTCGCTGCGTTTTAGCCGGTTTCAGAGTTACTGTATATGCTCCCTGCGGGAGCAGAGTTGCGCATAGGTCCGCCATCTTGCACATCCATTCGCGTTAAGCAGGAAAGCAGCTCCTCTCGAATGTAGGAGACGGCGCGGCTCAGCAGTGGCATGCGCTTTCTCGCTCGTTCATTCCACGTCGCTGGCCGAAAGACTTTTGCTTCCAGAAATGAAAAAGAAAGGTGATTGGAACAAACAATAAAGTTACCAATTTAGACATGAGTGGTTATAAATTGCTCGACGGCACTCACTATCGTCTAAAGCGTTTTTATTTTAAATGCGAAGCATTTCTTAGCGAACTTCGGTGACATTGAGCGCATCTATCTATCTATCTATCTATCTATCTATCTATCTATCTATCTATCTATCTATCTATCTATCTATCTATCTATCTATCTAGCCGCCTACGGTTTTGTGCTCTCCTGGCCGTTTCGCTAATGGGATATTTACGAAAATTGGTATGCCCCAACATGACTGCATGACGAACATAAATGACTGGTCATAACATGGAAATCATGCATGTCATGAGCGGCATGATTTACATGCCACGGTCTTAGTGCTCTGCTGGCCGTTTCGTTAATGGGATGTATACGAAAATTGGTATGCCACAACATGACTGTATGGCGAACATAAATGACAGGTAATAACATGAAACTCGTGACATGCAATCATGAGCGACATGATTTACATGCCGCGCCTTTCGTTAATGGGACGTATACGAAAATTGGCATGCCACAACATGACTGCATGACGAACGTAAGTGATACTTCATAACATGAAAATCATGATATGCATGTCCTGAGCGACACGATTTACATGCCACGGTCTTGGTGCTCTCTCGGCTGTTTCGTTAATGGGATGTAAACGAAAATTGGCATGCCACAACATGACTGCGTGATGAACATAAATGACAGGTCAAAACATGAAAATCATGATATGCATGTCATGAGCGACATTAATTACATGCCGCGCATTTCGTTAACTGAATGTATACGAAAATTGACATGCCACAACATGACTGCACGACGAACGTAAATGATACGTCATAACATAAAAATCATGATATGCATGTCATGAGCGACATGATTTACATGCCAAGGTCATGGAGCTCTCTCGGCCGTTTCGTTAATGGGATGTAAACGAAAATTGGTATCCCACAACATGACTGCGTGACGAACATAAATGACAGGTCAAAACATTAAAATCATGATATGCATGTCATGAGCGACATGACTTACATGCAACGCGTTTCGTTAATGGGATGTATACGAAAATTGCCATGCCACAACATG
This sequence comes from Hyalomma asiaticum, assembly GCA_013339685.2. Classification (NCBI taxonomy): domain Eukaryota; kingdom Metazoa; phylum Arthropoda; class Arachnida; order Ixodida; family Ixodidae; genus Hyalomma; species Hyalomma asiaticum. The sequence goes on along the minus strand of CM023487.1, from coordinate 81,909,834 downwards.
ACTGCGTGACGAACATAAATGACAGGTAAACGTGAAAATCATGATATGCATGTCATGAGCGACATTAATTACATGCCGCGCATTTCGTTAATTGGATGTATACGAAAATTCACATGCCGCAACATGACTGCAGGACGAACATAAATGGCAGGTCATAACACGAAAATCATGACATGCATGTCATGAGCGGCATGATATACATTCCACGGTCCTGGCGCTATACTGACGTTTCGTAAACTTCATATGTACCAAACTCGGTATAGCGACACAACAGTGCAAATCCATTTTACGTTCCTGATGCGTGCTTCGCATTTCCTTGGTTCCCACTGCATGTGGGATCTGCCAATTTTTCTTTTTTGTAAATATCAAATGAAAACACTACCCTGGACAAAATATATAAGCTGAACAAATCTCTCGTTTCACGTCGTACTTGACGCAAGTCTTTAGAATTCAAAATAGGTACATCGAAATACGATCAGCGCAGATAACAAGGTAAAAAAGAATACCTTCACAGAGAATCTTCGAACATCTATAGGTATATCCGGTGTAATGGAAACTGGATACGGCTTACAAAATTTTATGCTGCGTGATAGTCTGTGCTATAGATCTATACAAGGTGAATGCTTATGCATATTCAAACGCGCACGTTTTTGTTTGCGGTGCGATTTTTGTCACCGGCTAGCCAGCTGTTCCCAAGCGGACGTGAAGTCCTGCTTGTCTTGAACGTTTGCAATTTCACTATCACAAAAATATTACTAATGAGAGTTATAATTGCTCCATATAAACATATCTTATGCGAAGCGTATGTAGGGGTGTGCATTCTAAAACGTACTGCTAAGCTGAAATAAACATTGGGTCGCATCGAGCTGCCGACATAACCCGCTGTGCCGATTTCGACGACCGACCACGACCATTTGATCATTTTGCTTCGAGTGTCACTTCCTTTTTTTTGGCACATGTTTGCGAAGACAGAGTTTCTAGCAAAATAAACCACACATCACACTGCCACAGCCAACGTTAGTAGATCACAGATGAGCCAAATGAGCTATGCCTGAACGGCGAACCATGGCCTCCGCGATCTGCAGCTACCGTAGCCGAGTGCCGAGGCCACGGTCGAACATCGGACAGCGGTGGCACGGCGGAAGGTAGCGGCAATGGTGGCGTGGCGGGCGTGAGCGCACGTGCTGCCGTGATGTTGGCTTTCCCTCAAAAGGATGCATTTTGCGCACGCGAGCGCTCTAGGCGAATGGGGGGCGCGAGCGGCGAGTTCTGTCAGAGACGCAACTCTGTTCCCCAAAAGGAACATATACGGTGACTGTAGCCGGTTTCTACCGAACATTACTAAAAGGTCCCCACAGATGGCGTGTCAGCAGGGCGGACGGGGAAAATTTGAATTGAATTTGCCAAAACCTTCACTGCGTCGATCATGGGAGGAGTGAGAGGGGGGGGGGCATTATGAGGAAAACCGTGAGAGTTGGGAGGGGTGAAAAGAGAGGGTGTTACGTATCAGGGGCGGCAGAAGAATGTCGCCTTTCGTCGTCATTTGCAGAGACGCAAGCAGATATGCGGCCATTTTTATTCATTCGCCTCCCCTCCCCACGGAAGCCGAGCCGTTCTGCCTTAGGGCCTGCATAAAATAATAACTGATGACGTTTTACGCGTCAAAACTACCATATGATTATGAGGCATGCCCTTGGGATTTTGTAAAGTTAAAGAACACCAGGTGACTTTGACGACCTGGGGTTCCTTAACGCGAACCTAAACCTAACTACATGACAGTTTTTCGTGTGTATCTTTTTGTTTGTTACTGATTTCATCTCGCCCCCATCGAAATTCGGCCGCCGTGGCCGCGATCTGAGCTGCCGAGCTCGAGCTTCGCAGGCCTACGCCCTAGCCACTATAGGCTATCACGACGAGTTACAGGAAAAAGCTTGCCATAAATAGATCAAAGTTTCCTGTAGCAGTCATTCGTTATGCTATTTTATATCTGATGCATTATGCGTTAATTACGCGTGCAGGGTATGTCAGAATGATGCAGCTAAAATGAAATTTACCGCCTCTTAAAATAAGTCTGTATTGCCTTACCTGGTTTACCTTCGGTGACTCTGGATGCCTTCGTATATTTAACCACAGGTAAAGCTTCGATCTTAGTGCTCAACTATGCACCAAGTGATACAGTTGAAGTGGCTTTGTTGGTTCACTGTAAAACTGATGATACGAGAGAAATATATTTCTTGTGTCTTGTTGCTATTGTTACCCATTTTGCCTGAGCTGATATATCGAAAATGCAATAATTGGTAGAAATCCTGACGACTGGTGCAGATTGGGAATACCGAAGCAAAGTACGGGTTAGTGGCGAAAAATTTAGGGCTCGCTCTTCTGCGATGTTTTCTCGAGAGCTCCGTAGAGGTCATGGTAACCATGCCGTTCTCGCAATTGCTCAAAGGCAAAAACACTATAAAGAAGCCTGGAAATGCGCACCTGTTACAAGCAATCTTGTTATATTGATGATGTTTCAGATGCCTTTTAATAGCGGCCGACAAGCTCAAGGAATGTCCTCTCCTTTCCAAAGATTCATGACGTCACTACCACGCGTTTTTTCTTCAATTCTCTTCTTTAGCCGCCTTATCTGGTATTCTGAAAAATGGCTGCGCCAGTCCCCGACGGTGCCTTTACGGACAAAGTCGACAGTGATCTTAGAGCCTGCGTCGTTTCCTGCAGACATTTGTGTGAACCATTTCGGCATTTTTCCTGTAGGTAACATCTTATCATGGGCAAACATGTTCTGCATAGACTCGTTTACTCTTTCTTTCATACTTTTCACGGTAGTGTTAGCTAGAACATTTTCGAACAAAGCTCTATCATTTCTGAGCTTCTGGCCATACTGTTCCCCAATGAAGTCAGCTATCCTCAGAATCCAAGTCCTCGTGTCCTTCTTCAGATGCTCGTATGTCAAAAACAACACATTTGGTTCCTGGCGACGTTCATACCACGAGAGAAGGTTGTCAAAATAATCGCCAGAATCAACATCGCCTTCCATAAACATGTCGAAAAACTCGTCGAAGGTACCCTCTTCGAACCCATAGGCACCTATGCCCTTGGTGTGGTAAAAGAAGGATACGCAGCAGTCGTACGGATTCCGAGCCACGTAGATGTACTTTGCGTCTTCGGAGTAGAGCGAGGACCTGAAAGGCATGTGGGTCTTGATGGGGCCAGGTCTCTTCATGTCCTGCACTGACTCGGCTCCTTGAAGTTCTAGATATGGCATCTCTATCCAGCAGGCCAGCTGGCTCTTTGGTGGAGGTTGGCCGTTAAGGATGTTGTAGACAATGTGCTGCATCCAAGTCGTGCCGCACTTGGGGTAGCTTACAATGAACAGATCACCCGGCTGTGGCTTGTATCGCAACCCTGAGCGCACGACCTCTTCTGAGAGTGACTTACATACACGGAATCCATCCACGTCTTTATACCGAGAACTTGTCATGACGCGGTGGCCCTGGGAAGGTGAGAGCAAATTGGGTTTTAAAAAACAACGAACCTCAAGGGCTTCCGTTGTCTCATACTGAGCAAAGCAGCTTTCCTCAGCCCTACCATTCAGAAAAAAATTTGTTTCACTTAATATCACTGTGTTCTATCACTGAAAAAAAAACCATTTTTGCTGTGTGCTGCAGCTACTCAGCCCTGTAATCACTAACATTCTGGTCAATGTCTAAGTAGCATGGCATAGTGCTAAAGAATGGTTGTACGACGCTTCGATGGAGATGGCTAAAGCACCTCTTCAAGCGGGAATTCATAGCCTAGTGTATGCGAATATACTTAGTACATAATCATATGCTTTGAACAAGAAACTATCCAACAAGGAATCCAGTTGAAGCCAAGATTTCGACAACGGAATTTTTGATAGCGTGCAGTCTTTGCCAGCGCCACATTTACCCGCACAGCGCCTTGAACAAAACCTGAAGCGACACATACACTTTACGCAGGATATCTGCGCTATACTCCATTCGATACATCCGGTGCAACGTTGGGGAATTAAGCCACAGCAGAAGTTCAGTCGGGAGAATTCAATAACGACAGGCCTCTTACGACTGCTTTTCGTAGTCCACGTGTCTGCGCTTCAAGTGCAGCGAGTGGCTTCATATGAAACACAAGAAAACGAAGACAACCAGATGCTAAGACATATAGAGCAACATATTCACAGCCGTGTAACGGAGTCCATTGCCTCTAAGGCACAATAAAGTTTCGTTCGTTTCTCAGCATGAAAGAGGAAAATAACATGGGGGAGGCGAATGAGAATTATTTACACATGCGAACGCGTCTGCTGCAAGAAGCCCCACTAGCCTCGATAGCACTGCGCCCGACCTGTGAGACGCCGATTTTTGTAGCTAGCAGAGATCCTTAAGTGCATACCGGCTAGCCATTAGCATGAGTACCAGAATACTGCAAAGCTTTTCCAAACATCAGCATCAGGTTACGTGAATGATAGCCATTATTATCAAGCTATGAACTCTTTAAGAAAGCGTTCCCAGTAGCACCAAACTTGTCCTATAGCCACAAAGAAAACATTAAATAGATGTTAGCACATGCAAACTTGAAACATTATGTATAGTTTATCGCAACATATCAACCTAGTCCACGCTTATACTAGAAATCTGGAATTAACATCACATTGATACTGAGCTTAAGGCACGGCGACTTAATGTGTTTATGTATTGGCGTTTAATTTGCATGTCATTATTCAAACTTTACTCGCATGCTGGAATTATCCGTGTCACGGACAATACACTGGACAATGAATGAGTGCTAGAACGTATGGGCAACGCGCGTGCACGTCCGATAAAATGCCGAAAACAGTGGCACAACACATCATCGTGCCAGGGAACTCTCTCTTCTCTGAACTCAAATTTTATGCGCTAAAGTCAAGAACCTGCTCTTCTCGATATCGAAAGAAGTGGTAGTGAGCGGATTCAAAATATGCCCATCTACCAACATTTATCTAAAATTTGTAAGTGTAGTGGTAAAAAAATTTTATTACTAATGCATCTATCAGCGTAGGTGACTAGGCGAAAAGAACAACAAACTAACGATCATGGCGCATTAAAGGAGAATTCCAGCGGTTTGTTCACATATTCTAGTGTTGTGTTTCGCAGGCCGGGTGAACCAGTTCTTGAGGACATCGCTCACCGAGTGAGCAATGTGCTCAAACCGAAACTGAAATCGCTAGCCGCTTCGTGCAGCGTATGCTACGAATTTGCCTACTCCTTGCGCTCTGAAATGAGGAGGCGGTGCCAGAAAAAATTAAAGCGGACACGTCATTCGAGGACGTATCGAGTTATGCCAGTTTTATCGAACTCGACTGCCATGACTTGAGCGCTGTGTTATCAACGTCTTACTTTCGACCGCCGGACTGCTTGGCTAGGCAGCGTTGGAGGTAATAACGTCAAAAATAATGGGCTGCCCGCATTCAAAGCGACCGGAGACCCCTAAAAAACTGAAAATTCATTTTTACAACAACTAAGCGAATTGCATTTTCTTGCCTTGGCAGATCTTAATACAGTACTAATGAGTGAAAATATTGTAATATTGATTCAGATGAATGGATATCGAACAAAGGCCGGGGTTGGTCTCCAAGAAAGAAAATTAATAATCCGGTTTTGAGTGTCCCAAGTTCGAAATATTGGCGAAAGATGAATTTACTAACTCTAATTTATATTTTTTCTACGTTCGCGAAGCTGTACACTAGTAATTTATCTGGTTGAACGTGTTATGGGAGTGCGTGGATTCCATTTTCCATCCCTATGTCTCAAGATGCTCTCCCACTCTTCTTGAAACAGACACGCCGGATCAGTCCATGTTTATTTCCAACATCCTCTTGGACGTTACCCTTCGCAGTCGAACACGTACGTACTCAGCGTTGTGGCCGCCCTCACTCCTCGCGATACGGCCACCAGTCTACGCGTTCCTTCAACCCCACCAAAGTTGAAGAGGCGGCTATAGCTCTTGCAATTTCCTCCGGATACTAGATACTCGAAGACCACAATTTTAAACTTTGCACGCGGATCCGTTGCCCCCGGCACGATGCGCCTTTTCTGATTTCTCGCTCCTCACAAGGAAGACGATAACCCCCCCCCCCTATCCCTCATCAGGATCCCAGGGCACCACGCAAGGAACCCGGGGAATGAGGACGCCCACCGGCCAGCTGGAGGATTCGCGAACCGAAAGGCGCGCTGTGCTTCAGATCCAGAGGAATGAGCCTCTGACCTATCGCGACATCACTCAGCATCATCGCCTCGCTCGCCAAACAAAATCTCTCCCGCATCCCAAACTTAAAAAAAAAATCTCAGGAATTCTTGTGGCGCCGCCCCCAAACGCACTCTTTCCCATGCCCACAATTATTCAGTCGCATGTACTCCTAGCTATTTATCCCGCTCTGCTCACAGTGCGGGTCCGACGCCACACTTGCGCACATACTGTGGGACTGCCGCGAGGACCCACCGCTTCCCGATCTCCTGACCAGTCCCTCGTATGGGCCGTGGGACATCGTTCTCAGCGCCTCAAGCCTGGAGAAGCAACTCCAGGCCATTGGACGAGCAGAGAAGGTGGCGGGGAGACACCGCGAGACCGCTATAGCTCCGTGAAAGTTTTTTTTTATTAAAATAAAGTCGGTTCTCTCTCTCTGCCTCTTGAATGTCATATGCCATAAATATGTAGTAGCACTTATTCTGGTAATTCTTGTCACCATGTTTCTTTGGAAGAGAACAATAACACTGCCACCCTTTGTTCCTCCGCTGCTACACCATTTTAAACCTCTATTAGTTACTGCCACCCTTCTATTTTCCATGCAGGTCATTCCTCTCCCCCTCTTTGTTTTGCATAGACCTTTCTCTTCGCCTGATCAATCACTTAAGGTGGAAGGCCAACTCTGCCGAGTTTTTAACTGTCAGGTAATGATGATTCTATGTTCCTGAAGCCCTCCTGTCATGCTCCTCATAGTAGAAATGTTCAGCAAATGGGAAAATAATTCGTAATGACCAAGAAAGCTCTAATGTAGGATTAAGGATGAACATGCAGAAAACAAAAGATAATGCTCAGTGGCACGACGCAAAAACTTGGCTTCACGATCGGAAACCAGACATTAGAAGTCGTAGAGGAATACCTATATCTAGGACAGCTACTGACAGGAGAACCCGCCCGTATAAAAGAAATTCACCGTAGAATAAACATGAGATGCCGTGCATACGGGAGACATTCCCAACTCATGAAAGTAAATCTACCGCTATCACTCAAACGGAAACTACATAACTACTGCATTTTGCCAGTACTGACATACGGGGCAGAAACTTGGAGGATTACGAAGAAGCTCGAGAGGAAGTTAGCAACCGCGCAGAGGGCGATGGAACGAAAAATGATGGGCGTTACATTAAGAGATGGAAAGAGAGCCGAGTGGGTCAGAGAACAGACGGGAGTCGTCAACATAATAACCGACGTTAAGAAGAAAAAATGGACATGGGCAGGCCACGTGATGAGAAGGATAGATAACCGATGGACAGTTAGAACGACGGAATGGATACCAAGAGAGGGCAAGCGTAGCCGCGGACGACTAAGAGTAAGATGGGGAGACGAAATCAAGAAATTCGCAGGCGCCAAATGGAATCAGCTCGCGCAGGACAGGCAAGAATGGAGAGGATTGGGAGAGGCCTTCGTCCTGCAGTGGACATAAGATAGGCTGATGATGATTATGATGAAGAAAGCACGAAGCCGATATCCAACCCAGCAGAGACGCCAAATCACTCAACCCGCATTTTTGCATGGTGCGATAGCGCGTGCACCCTTCCACTTGCCCTAATATCGCGAAGGTTGGTGGCGCGCGCAGATCCGGAAGGATATTCTGTGATTCCGGTGATCTTCAGTCCTTTTGCCTAAGATGACGTCAAACACACAGTGCGGGCAATAAATGTAGAAAGCCAGGTTGTCGGTTTGATGTAAACAGTACAAAACTGAATTGCACGGACTCCGTGTACCTCTCGTGCATGTAATCATGCACAAATGACGCGGACGATCCCTGGAACGTACCCAGGAATTTTATTGAGATCTACTGACCTCGAAAAATTGCTGGAGTTGGCATTTAAGGCAGGTAAGCGTCATATGTCTCAAAGGCAAAGCCAGTCACACAGCTAGGAAATTTCATTAAAAAGCTGAGCTGTGGCATGGATCTCAAGTTCAGTGTCACGCAGCACTACCATTCTCACTGTCACTACATGCAGCCGTGGGTTACAGGTAAGGGTAATGCGCAGTTAGTCGAAGGCAAGTGCGTGTACGCTTTTCCCTCTGCACAACACCAGGCTTTTCTTTCTTTCTCAGTTTGTTTTCCTGTGCTAGCATTGTAATGTAGCACTGTCGCTAGCGCAGCAGTGACCAGCATCCTTCTGTCATGATTCTTTCTTTGCTTGTTTCTTGGTTATTCATCTCTTTCTATATTGCCCGTCGCATTTAGCATTGTGGGTAGTGGTTAGTATAGGTAGTGTGGGCAGTAAAAGAGCGGGTCCACATTTACTTTCTTCGTGTCAGCTCCGGTGTTAACTGCGAACGCCACTACAGTTCTACCTGGACCCTGAACACCTCAGTTGTTTACACACTCTTAATGCTGCCGTCATTAAAAAAATAGACTCATTTTCAAGCTTTCTTTTCCCAGAGACATTCCTTGTTCAGCAGTCTCACGTCCCTTCAAGCCTCCTACACTTTGATCCATCCTTCGTATTGTTAGGACGTTGCCTATAAGGCGCCTCTGTAAGCACTGCTGCTCTGCAGGTGCACCAGAACTTCCATATGCACTTCGCCGTTAATTGTAGCTGTATAACTACACAAGCCAACACCTCTAAAGACTCCACAGCAACCTTAACTTCCTCTCGACAGAAGCAGGAAAATTACAATCGAGGTAGGGGTCGTAACAATAGATACTATCACTGCAATGCTTGGGAGAAATGTCTGAAATACGAGAGCACGAAGAACTAGGATTAAGGGTTGACACGCTATATCTCAATAACTTGCACTTCTCTGACGACATTGGAGCCCTGCCAAACGAATCATACAAAGGAAATTCACCGAATGGTAAGGATTGGTTAGCGTACCTATGGCGGACAAGCCCAACCCACGACCGGAGACTTCCTATTCTTCCTAAGGCGGAAAAACACATAACCACTCTATTTTTTTCACTGCTAAGGTAGGGGACAGAAATTTAAAGAATGCCAAGCGGAAGACCAAGTCAAGAATTACGCGCAGTGAACCACAGAACGCAAAATGACAGATGTAACACTAACAGGTTGGTGTACTGCAGAAAGGAGCAGAGCACAAACTGCTGTAGCAGATATTCTCGTCGACATCGAGAGTACGTCATGGACCTGCGCGGGCCACGTAATATTGCGGGCAAATTACCGGTGGCCGGCTATACGGACGAAATTGATACCAAGAGAAACCAAGCACTACCACTGACTGTTGGAAGCACAGTGGGGATATGAAAATGTTCAAATTTTCAGTTGCAAAATTGAACATGCTCGAACCGGACAAGGGAGGATGGTGATCGTTCTGGCAGGCCATCGCCACGCAAGGGAAGTAATGTATTGTAACAATAATGATGACTAATAACGTAGGCTAAGGCGGAGATCTGGCCTGTACGTCTCTCGAGTCATGCTTGCGTTATTCAAGTACGGAAGCGATGTCCTGGCATTATAAGATTTATAGGTGCTTCCATTCACGTTGCAATTCTTGCCAAATTGACGTTGTGCTCGACAGAAAGACCAAGTAGAACTAGTCCTTCCAGTGCTCCAACGGAAACTGCCACATCTCCAAAGGAAAATAATGCTTAGTTCAAAATTCAAGGCTTACCGTTGAACCAAACGAAGTGTCAGACGAGGTTAGTAAAGCCTTGGTATACGTTGCACTGCAAGGTAGTGGCGCCTACGAAGAGAGACTCGGTCACCTCTGTAGTGAGGGTTCTAGTTGTGAGATAGTGAGGAATCGAGCTATTTAAGGGCACCTGACCTCCACGCAAGCTTTTGCGGAAAAGCTGCACCTGCTGCTGAACTAGTGCACTTCACTGTCATCAACCCCCGCACAGCATATTAGCGCACATGGCGACTTCTCTTTATTTTCTGTTGGACTCACTATCATAAGTCGACATGATTCGCTCATTTCTATTTTCTTTTTTTGTTTTTCAGCACCGCAACAACATAGTGTGTTACAGTTACTATATAAGGCACTCATTTTCTGGCGTGGCACGGCCTACATTCTGTGCAGCCGCTTTTACGGAGTGGCGCGTGTTAAGCTAGCCATTTCTATACGCGTCATTCCACGCCAACTGTCCCAGCTGTGGCGCTCGACTAAAATGAACTTCTTTCAAAAAATTCCAAAAAATTACACAGAAGTCAGCCTTGCTTCCACAGCACTTTCCCAAAATATTTTGAGCAAGAAAAAGATTTTAAGCCCGCGAGTGTTCTTCGCAAAACGGCGGAAAATTTCGCAAAACGGCGGAAAAAAAGGTGCGAGAAAAAATTCCTTGAAATCTACTACTGGGCCCATCGTTTTTAAATATGCATTTTTGTATTTTCGGAGCACTAATATTCAATTATAAAATTGTTTCACAAATTGTGTTTATGTTCACTGCTTAGGATAGAGGTGAAAATGCTGAAATTGCAGCGTTTTTGTGAACTGTTTACTTAAAAAGTGTTTTGCGAGGAAACTTGAATATATTGTTATACAACTTTCAAGAAAAGGTACAATGGTCTAAAAATTTACTTTTCACTGTGTGCTATGCACAGGCTGTGAAATAAATGTCAAAACGTGACAAAAAACGCAGTTTGTTTCTATATTTGGGCGTCCATTGCACTCTAAAGTGGTCCAAGAGAAAATAAGCAGAAGATGGCATGTAGTTTAGAAACGTAAGCGCTTTCGAAAGAATAAGTTTCTTCGAGGTAATTTTTGTATTTTATGAGAAAATTATTTTTCAAGATGGAGTCCCACCACTGCCCTTTCATTGCTCTGTGGTTCGCCTTCCCCTTATGGCATTATGGCGGGAAGTACAAACCAGCTTACATTGCCGCGGAAAATAAAAGGTAGCGCACCCGCCACTTGTGGTTTTTCTATCTTTTCGTTCTTACTTAAACTTTCGTTTCCTATATAAAAAGCGGTAATACAGCACAGGGAGACCTTTAACCATACGCTTGGCTTAGAAACCACCGTGTCCCCAAAATAAACAGCGGTACTTTTTGCGTGCTGCTGCGACAATGAAAAATGATAAACAGAAAAGCGTGTGTACGTCAGAGGCATAAGAACTTTCAAAGCAGTAACATTCATCAACGCCATTCGCGTTTTCATTGCTAAATAGATTTTCGAACTTTCTTTTTTTTTTTTCTCCGCGGTTAATTTTTCCTGACAGTATATTGGCATTGAACATGAATCAATTTCACTTGCCGCGTAACATAAAAGCGAGCGTGTCCGCAGGTTCTGTTCATCGAACCTTTTCATTCCTACTTTAAAATTCTTTTTTTATCTAAAATGCGAATACGAAGAATGACATGTAACCACAGTGTTGGCACAGGAGCCGAGATGCCAGCATAATAAACAGCGGCACTTTTTTCGCGCTGTTGTGACAATCAGTTGGCTGAACAGGAAACGAGGAAGAAAAGTGGCGCATCAGCGCAGCGGCTAATACTGGATCCACTCCACGGAAAAATAAGTCTTTACATTGATGGAAAGCGCATCACGTGACGACACGCCCCGGATTCATACCTGTGCGTCGTTCGCCGCCCTCACGGAATGAAACCCCTAACCTTTTATTCACCTCAGGATTTTGGCGGTTGCATGCTGACTCACCAAGTTAGAAAACAATATTTCAGTGTGCTAACATGCATTGTTTCAATATTGCGATGTCTGGCGCCTTCTCAATCACGCTACAGCAGTAATACCTGTATAGAACCAACAAGAACAATTTCGAACGAAACGACGGCTGACCGTGGCCAACCGTCGTTTTCTTCAGCCGTCTGTTTTACTTTGGACGAGGGCTATTCGTCTAGCCTTGCTTTTTGCATAAGCAGATGACCATGTGACGTTGAAGTGGTACTCCTAGTGACGCGCGCGAAACGGTAAAATTGATTTCAGGCCCGTTGTGCCACTATACGCGTAGGAGGTCGCACATTAATATATTAATACTTAGAGTACCACTGAAGTGCGCACTGTCGACTCAACCAAATGTACCTTCATGATTTAAAGCTTTGAGAATCCTTGGTTTTATAAGGCGAGATATAGGGCGGCACCCAAGAATGGCTGGCAGCGTCTCGACAAGAGCTGGGCACAAGTCTCGAGCTCGGGTCTCGCGCAGCGTTGGCGATATGGCTGCAGCGCCAGGCATTCCTCTTCACTACAGTCGTCCCCCGTCGGAAAAGGAGCCATCCTGGCGACTCAAGGTGAACATAGTACGAAGTGGGTAGTAACAAGGCTTCAAGCGTTCGACGTGGACGGTTTCACGGTCCCGACAGCGTTGGTCCGTAGGTGGTGTGACAGGCTCGACGATGTAGTTGACAGGCGATGTCTGAGCGACGACGCGATAGGGTCCATGATACTTCGAGACAAGCTTTGACGAAAGGCCACTTGGGACAGCCGGAACCCACAGCCACACGAGCGAGTCGGGAAGAAATTGATAATGCTGGTGGTCCGCGTCACGTCGAGATTTTTGCTGCCATTGATCGGCAGTTGTGAAGGAGCGAGCGAGCTGACGACATTCCTCGGCGCGGTGGGCAGCTTCAGAGATTGTCGTACATTCAGATGAGTCGGGCTGGTACGGAAGAACCGTGTCGAGTGTGGTCGACGGTTCGCGACCATACAAGAGGAAGAATGGCGAGAATACCATGGTCGCCTGCGGTGCGGTGTTGTATGCGTACGTTATGAACGGTAAAATACGGTCCCAGTCGGTATGATTGGAGGCGACGTATTTCGAGAGCATATCTCCAAGAGTGCGGTTGAATCTTTCCGTCAGCCCATTAGTTTGAGGATGGTAGGCGGTGGTGGTGCGATGAACTATGCGACATTCCTCGAGGAGTGCGTGGACAACCTCGGAGAGAAACACACGTCCTCTATCGCTTAAAAGTTCGCGAGGTGCGCCGTGACGGAGGATAAAGTTGTGTAGTAGGAATGTCGCTATATCACGGGCTGTGGCAGAAGGCATAGCGGCTGTTTCGGCGTATCGTGTCAAGTGATCAATGGCAACGACAACCCAGCGGTTTCCAGCGGCGGTGCTTGGAAGGGGCCCATACAGGTCAATGCCAATGCGGTCGAAGGGCCTGGCGGGGCACGGGATGGGCTGAAGTGGGCCAGAGACACGCGGAGCAGGAAGTTTACTGCGTTCGGCACTGAGGACACGATCGAATGTACTTGCTCACGAAAGAGTACATGCCACGCCAGTAAAACCTTGAGCGAAGCCGCGTGTATGTCTCGAAGACGCCGGCATGCGCACACTTTGGATCAGTGTGGAATGCGGCACAGATGGCTCCGCGAAGATGCCGAGGAATGACGAGGAGCCACTTGCGACCTTCACTGAAATAGCTTCGTCGATAGGGGATGCCATTACGCAGTTCAAAGTGCGAAGCTTGACGGCGCAAAGCTCGTGACGAGATATGAGGAGGTGACGGGTTGGAAAGGAATTGGATTATAGTAGTAATCCAGACGTCCTTTCTCTGCTCCGTAGCCATGTCGCAGCCTTCTGGGAAGGAAATGACGTCATCCATGGCAGATAGGCAAGCAGAACTGGTGGTCGACACAGGCGAACGTCAAAGGGCGTCGGCATCAGTGTGCCAGCGGCCAGATCGGTACACAACGCGCATGTCGAAGTCTTGTAGGCGCAAGGCCCAGCGAGCTAGGCGGCCGGATGGGTCTTTAAGTGTGGAGAGCCAACAAAGCGCGTGAGGGTCTGTCACGACGTCGAAGGGGCGGCCATAGAGGTATGGTCGAAATTTGCCAAGCACCCAGATTATGGCCAAACATTCTTTTTCTGTAACAGAATAGTTCATTTCCGCTTTGGTAAGGGTGCGGCTCGCGTACGCAACGACATACTCGTCAAATCCTGACTTCCGCTGCGCGAGCACAGCGCCGAGTCCAACACCGCTAGCGTCGGTATGTACTTCGGTCGGAGCAGTAGGGTCGAAGTGACGCAGTATCGGTGGCGTAGTGAGCAGGCGACGGAGTTTGCGGAAAGCATGATCGCAGGTGGACGACCAGGCGTAATTCTTGGAGTCGCTTCGTAGAAGTTGATTCAAGGGGGCTGTGATCGATGCAAAATCGCGACGAAAGTACGAGCAGAGGCCGAGGAAGCTACGAAGTTCTTTTAGGGAGGAGGGCTTCGGAAAATCGGCGACCGCACGCAGCTTGGCGGCGTCCGGTAGAATGCCGTCTTTGGATACCACGTGGCCAAGGATTGTGAGCTGACTTGCACCAAACCGGCATTTTTTCAGGTTGAGCTGGAGGCCGGCGTCAGTAAGGCACTGTAACACTTCCTCGAGCTTAACAAGATGGGTGGGAAAATCGGGCGAGAAAATGACCACGTCGTCTAGGTAGCAGAGGCATGTTTTCCATTTCAGGCCGCGCAAAAGGTTGTCCATCATCCGCTCGAAAGTTGCGGGGGCGTTGCAAAGGCCGAAAGGCATGACGCGAAATTCGTACAGGCCATCCGGCGTGACAAAGGCTGTTTTAGCTTGATCGCCTGGTGCCATAGGTACTTGCCAATAGCCGCTTCGTAAATCGATCGAAGAGAACTCGGCACCTTGGAGGCAGTCAAGGGCATCGTCAATTCTCGGTAAGGGGTAAACATCCTTACGAGTTATTTTGTTAAGACGACGATAATCGACGCAGAATCGAATGGAGCCGTCTTTCTTTTTCACCAGAACGACTGGGGATGCCGAGGGACTATTGGAAGGCTGGATCACACCACGATTGAGCATGTCGGCTACTTGGTCGTCGATAACACGCCGTTCTGTCGCGGACACACGATATGGTCTTTGCCGCAGTGGCGCGCTGGATCCAGTGTCGCTGCGGTGGCAAATAGTTGACGTGCGGCCTAACGGAAGGTTCTGGCCGTCAAAAGAAGAACGGAACTTCTTCAAGAGGCGTAGAAGCTGGGCTCGTTGTGAAGCTGTGAGTGTGTCGGCGATTGAGTTGTTTAGTGCGTCGGGCGATGTACACGTCACTCCGGCGATGTCGTGAGTTGCGATGGCATCAGTTGCCATGTCCATGATTGTAGAGGGGTCGACACGCTGGACTCGACCAACGCACTCTCCGCGAAGAAGAATGAGGGGACACGGCAGCTGGTTTGAGACTAGCAGTTTGCTGAAGCTGCCACGAACATCCAAAACGGCAAAAGGGAGCGGCGAACACTTGCGACGCACGAAGATCCCTGACGGCGTGAAAAGTGCGCTGCCATCGGTAACATTATTGGAGGACACGGTGGCAAGGGCAGAAGAGTTCGGGGGTATTTCAACGTCTTCCGCAATAAATAACTTGTCGGCAGCATCACAAGCGTCAAAGGACGGGGCGTCGCAGAACGCGTCTAGTTCTACTTGGGCGCGTGAACAGTCAACAACGGCCTTGTTAGCGGACAGGAAGTCCCAGCCCAGAATGAGGTCGTGAGAACAAGAAAGCAGCACCAAAAATTCGACAATGTAGAGGAGGCCATCAATCAAGACTCGAGCAGTACATGCGGCGGTAGGGGTGATGCGGTCAGCGCTGGCAGTACAGAGTGATATGTGCGTCAGCGGAGTCGTAACTTTCCTAAGCAAACGGCAAAGTTTTTCACTAATAACAGAAACTGCGGCACCAGTGTCAATGAGGGCGAGTGCAGCAACGCCGTCCACGTACACATCAATAACATTTGACGGAGAAAACAGAGGCATTGGTCTTTTCGTGGGTGACGCAGTTCTTGCCTCGGGAACTGCGACGACTAGTTTTCCCGTTCTCGCGTTGAAGGACGACGGCGCATCGGCGAAAGCGAGCGGCGCCGAGGAGATGGCGAGCGACGGTCATCTGGAGGGCGGCGATCCGGATCATCTGGCATCTGGCCGGTGTACCTGGGCGCGGAGGCCGAAGGGTACGTGGTCGAATACGTACCAGGCACGAAGCTGCGGCGGTACGATGGGACATGGCGATGGCAATATCGCGCGACGTGACCTGGTACACCACAAGAGTAACACATCGGCTGGTTGTCCGGGAGTGCGCCATTGTCCACGGCTGGGTGGGATGTACCTCGGCTGGACGAAGCGGGAAGGTGTACGCAGCGGTACGGCGGGTGGAACCGGTGCAAAAATTGGAGGTGGCTGCTGCGCGATACATCTGCATAGCTGAGAGGTGCATTTACCTCGGTGTAGGCAACGGGGGCCGACACCGGCGGGGTCTCGCGAGCCGATGGCAGAGCTGCACAAACTTGCTCCTGGATGACCTGTCTGATGTTTGCAGGCAAAGGGGAGGAGGGTGGTCGCTCGGCTGCCGAGAGGAGCGAAAGCTGACGGGCGACCTCGGCACGAACGAAATCTTTGATCTGGCCAAGCAGCGAGTCAAGGTCAGGAGCGGTGACAATGCTCGAAAGAGCCTCGTCGGACACATGTTGGCGTCGTGTAAGCAGACGCTGTCGGCGAAGCTCATCGAAGCTCTGGCAAAGCTCGGTAACTTGAGAAACGGTGCCAGGGTTCTTCGACAGCAGCATATGGAAGGCGTCGTCTGAGATGCCCTTCATGATGTGACGTACTTTGTCCGCCTCCGCCATCGTAGGGTCCGCACGCCGACAGAGGTCGATGACGTCCTCTATATAGCTGGTGAAAGACTCACCGCTCTGCTGGGACCGGCACCGTAGGCGTTGTTCTGCACATAGCTTGCGTACCCCAGGGCGGCCAAATATATTCGCGATGTTGGTCTTAAAGCTGGGCCACGTGCGGAGATCGGCTTCGTGGTTCGTAAACCACAGCTTTGCAACACCCGTCAAATAAAAGATGACGTTGCTGAGCTTGAGATGATTGTCCCATTTGTTCGTAGCGCTCACCCGTTCGTAACATTCCAGCCAGTCTTCAACATCGTTTTCGTCGGTGCCGCTGAAGATCTCAGGATCGCGCTGACGCTGGGCACCGGCGCATACCACAGCTGGCGAAGCCTGTGGGGCTGTCTGGCTGGCGTCGTCGGGCATCGCGGACGGGAGAGTTCGGCTTCTTAATTCCAGGGTGGGGAAAACCGCAGCACGTTCCACCAAAATATAAGGCGAGATATAGGGCGGCACCCAAGAATGGCTGGCAGCGTCTCGACAAGCGCTGGGCACAAGTCTCGAGCTCGGGTCTCGCGCAGCGTTGGCGATATGGCTGCAGCGCCAGGCATTTCTCTTCACTACAGTTTTAATAACTTTTGTTCTGCGTCACAGAAACGATAATTCCTAGCACACGGGTTTGCATTCCCTGCCAACATTCTCCTAGGTGAAGCCAAACGACACAGCGAAACAAAAAAGAAGGGGGGGAGGGGGGAGGGGGGAGGCAATGGCGAGAATCCAGTTCGAAAATGTTTTATTAATGCAAACACGAATGGCGTTGATGAATGTTACTGCTTTGAAAGTTCTTATGCTTCTGACGTACATACGCTTTTCACTTCATTAATTTTGGTTGTCGCAGCAGCACGGAAAAGTACCGCTGTTTATTATGGAGACACGGTGGTTTCTAAGCCAAGCGTATGGTCAAAGGTAACCCTGGCTTGTATATCGTTCTTTATATAGGAAACGGAAGTTGAAGTAGGAACGAAAAGACAGAAAAACCACAAGTGTCGGGCGCGCTACCTTTTATTTTCCCCGGCAATGTAAGCTGGTTTGTCTTTCCCGCCATATAGCCATAAGGAGAAAGGGAACCACGGATCAATAAAAGGGCAGTGATGGAACTCAACTTGCCAAATCATTTTCTCAAAGAATACAAATATTACCTCGAATAAACTTATTCTTTCGAAAGTGCTTACGTTTCTCCACTATATGCCATTTCCTGCTTATTTTTTCTTGGACCACCTTACGGTGCAATGGACGCCTAAATATAGGAGAGAACAGCGTTTTTGTCAAGTTGAGACATTTATTTCACAGCCTGTGCACAGCACAAAGTGGAAAATTAATTCCTAGATTATTGTACCTTTCTGGAACGTCGTATAATAATATTTTCAAGCTTAATTGCAAAACCGTTTTTCAGGAAAAAATTCACGAAACTCTGCAATTTCAGCATTTTCACCTCTGTCCTAAGCAGTGAAGAACATAAACACAATTTGTGAAACATTTTTATAATTGAAGATTAGTGCTCTGAAAATTACAAAAATGCATATTTGAAAACGATGGGCCCATTACTATTGAAATATATATATATATATATATATATATATATATATATATATATATATATATATATATATATATATATATATATATAAATTTCTTCCTGGCTATTGGGATAAATATACTATCATTCTTTTACCAAATAAGAGGAAATTTTGACTGCGACAGCTCAAATATTGTCTATCTTCTTGAATGCACCGTGTTCAATGCCCAATACATTGGCCAAACTGAGAGTGCATTCAGGGTAAGAATAAACAACCACAGAGCACACATAAAGACCCTACCACACCTTTCTCTCTCCAAGCACGTAGATGATCTTAGTCATCCCTTCCATACATACACAGCTGTGGTGCTCCAATCTGATTTCAAAACGCATTATGACCGGGAGGTTCGCGAATCTTACCTTATTCACAAATTCAACACTGTGTCTGGTGGCATCAACGAAAGTACAGGCCGACTATCTTGCTTGCCCTGTCAGGCAACTAAACCAATTGACGACGCAAGCGACTAAGTGTCTTTAATATTTTATATTTCATTTGTGTTCCTTTTTTATCATTATTGTTGTTGTTTTTTCTTTAGGGCTCCACATGCAAATCTATGTGCACTATGAACTCGCGGAACTCTTATTTTTCCGTTTTTTGCTTTCTCTCTCTCTCTTTTTTCTTTTCTGGTGCACATTCATGGCGCTCCTGTTGCGATGCAGAAATGATGGTCGATTTCATTCTGTACGCATTGTTAATTTTTGTGCGTGTCCTGATTCTTTCTCATTGCATTTATTTTCGTTTGTTACCGTGCGATATTTGGTTCCCCATCATGTTTCTTGCTGTCTTTCTCTTATTGTTGTCTGATATGTCTTGCTCATTTCACACTGCTCGCGCACAAGGTGCAAATATGTTTTGTGTCCCCCTAGCGCTCACTCGGGCCGTGTCTCTTGTTGGGCTGTGGAACTGATTCTCGATGCCCACCTATTTTATTTTATTCCTATTGTTAATTTCTTGTTTGCTCTGATTTCATTTAGTTTCATATATTATTTTAGGACATTTAATTCCCCATCATGTTTCTTGTCTTTCTCTCATTTTTATCTGGTATGTTTCACTCAGATCGCGCTGCGCGCGCGCGCAAGGTGCAGATATGTCTTGCGTCCCCTTGGCGCCCGCTTGGGCTGAGCATCACGCACTTTCGTTAGAGAACGGGTTCCGCGGCGTGTGACTCGTTAAAGTAAACGACTCTCCTTTCTGTGTGATGTTTTCTCTTCTTTTATTCTTCATTTTTTCTCTCTTTTCTGTGTGTGTGCGTGTGTGTGCACATGTCTTTCACGGACCAAACCATTCAGGGTTGTTCGCGTATGTGCTGCGTTTCTTTTCTATCCTCCATTTTCTGTGAAACCCGGCGCGGGGACGATCCTTTAACTGTACTTGTACCGAACGCGCACAGAGCAACCTGTTTTCCCCCCTCTTCCCCCCCCCCCCCCCCTCCCTGCTTCTTTGTACTCCCCACACAACAACGACATTTGGCTTCTGCGGTTCTGCGCTGCGCTGCGGGAGTTGCAGCAGCATAGACTTAGGTGATGGCAGCGCGAGTGTCTGCTAACGAGGGCTTACAATCTGCTACCAGACGACCTCGGCCCACCCGTTCTTTATTATGGAAGCGCCATGCAGACGCAGACGTCATCTTGCACTGGCCCTTGCTTCTTGGACACACCTCTGTATCCCAGACCCCCCTTTTTTTGTGAGCTCTCCCCTTTCCACCCCACATTATGCATGTTCGTGAAGTGCGCTTAAAAACCATGCGCCCATGAAAAACTTCCACCTTTGAAAAAGCGAGGTCTCCAGCCGAAACGTCAGAACAAATCCTAAATGACATGTTTGTCGCTGTGACTTTCTGATCGTATATTTATCGCAATAGCCAGGAAGAACTTATATATATATATATATATATATATATATATATATATATATATATATATATATATATATATATATATATATATATATGTATATAAGATGAACGAAGCCTAAGTTCGCCAACAAATACTGCGCATTTAAAATTCTATCGATGCGGCATTGTACGAAGCGGTGTCAGGCAAAGTAACAACCGAGGAAATAGGCTATACCGAATTCTTCGGTATTCAGCCACGCGTAACGAGTTGGACAGAGGTCATTGTGGAAACTGGCATTTTTAACGCGGCCATATAAGACACGCCGACTGTAGCGATTAATGTGGCTCACCGTACGACGTAACACGGGGGGCACAGGTGAGTGCAGAGATGCGCGTTTTGTCGGAGAGAAATGCACGGTACAGCGCTCTGATGTGCATACCATAAGCGTCGTTTGTTCGAGTGTTCCTAGGGGATCGTCCAAAGCTGCACAAAAATCAAGGTGAGAGACATTATTATAAATGTCTACATTGTTGCCTTATTATAAGGGCGGTTAATACGCACAGCGAAAGCAATTCACGTTATACAAGCGCCATCACCACCACTGCTGATGCAAGAGGTTAACTTACGATATGTACCGCGTTAGAATGGCTCCCGTGGACGAGGCGTAGAGTGCTTGCTTGTAACCTCATGGGTCCGGGTTCGATTGCTACCCACCTGGCTTGTGGTCTTTAAAGCTCGTTTGCCTGTCTGCTTCGTATGTTCCCATTTCATTTGGGAGCTGCAGGGAACGGTATGCCTTTATCTTCTTTAACCCACACAAAGTGCGTTCAGTCAAAGCCTACATTGGTCGTTCCTTGTTTGACAGAGGCTGTAATGTGAATATTAAAACACCTATGTCGTGTACCTGCAAGCCCCTACCCGAGTACAGAGGGTATGAACGACATGTGCTCGCATTCTCGTCACGTGCGTGGTAACTACATCATGTTACTGACGTCCAGGTTATTCATGGTCCTCATATCCGTTATGCCCAGGACAACCTCCCGAAATAAAAACAAAATGTTCGTGATACATTCATAACCAGCCTTCTTCATTTTGTTGGCGTATACCACGTGAACGAGACGAGCCAGAAGCCAAGACGCAGGCTGCTAGACGAATAAATACGGTGAAAGCAGCTTAAGCTCGAGAAAAAATGCGTCGCATTTGGGACCGACATAGATGAAATGCCACAGATATTTTAGAGACGTTCGTCTTAGCTCGCTTGGTAAA
This sequence comes from Hyalomma asiaticum, assembly GCA_013339685.2. NCBI lineage: Eukaryota > Metazoa > Arthropoda > Arachnida > Ixodida > Ixodidae > Hyalomma > Hyalomma asiaticum. The sequence continues at coordinate 81,888,310 of CM023487.1, read as the reverse complement.
TTTCGTACTAATACTAATATTCACGCTATAGGATTCACGCTGTGACAGTTTCGAGGCATGGCGGGTCAACACTTCTTTGAAACAAATTTATTATAGTGCACGCAAAATACTATAGTGAAGCTAGGTACTTGAATTTGTGGATACACTAAAGGCACCAAACGCTCGAAGTAAACGCGATAATTCTGGCACGGAAAGCAACAAACAGGAAGGCCGAATGTGATTCCGAAAGCATCGATGGGTCAGAGTTTGTCGACTAAAAAAAATGACCTCTTCACAAGAGAGCAGCGCACACGAAACACAGTTTGACGTTCAAAACTAGGGCCCTACCAACAGACTCAGCAAGCCTGTTCCATCAGTCTGGCCCCGCACCTCAAAGCCGATATGTTTAGCGAGCGTTGAAAGCATGAAATAACGGGCGTTCTCGCGAACGGCGCAATCGCTCACTATTCGACTACTCCATCTTCACTCCCTCTCGAAGGAATGCCTGATGGTAAGAAAAGAACTTACGTCAGCGACTCGTCACGTTCCTGCTAATCGACATTTTATTTGAATTCACACGCTTGCAGTCCACCATCGAGGAGTGCGAAGCTAACAGAGTCAGCGTCGCTACAGGAAATATTTCCAAGCAAAGCAATGCACCAAGCGAAATATCGAAGGCCTGTCACGTCGTCTTCTTGGCCCAGCTGTACGGAAGTACGCTTCTGCGGCCACTTTCCCGTCTTGGTGTCGCGTCGTCTTCTCGGTCAGGAAGGCTTCGGCAGCCTGCTGCATCGTGCCGTCGGCGCAGCCCAAGATGACTGTCAGCATGTTGTGCGGTTCCAGGGGCTTGCACATCGGCGGAAGTCTTGTTTTTTTCTGCGCGACCTGCTGGAGAACTGATGTCGGCACTCGCCCCTGTTTGCCTGTTCGGGGCCTGGCTCACCTGCTCGCATGGCTGGTGGGGATGACGACGAAGTCTTGGTTCTGGTCGCACAAATGCGGCAGCATGCTCCATCGGGCCGGCGGCGGCTTGCATGTCGGCGCAGCGCAAGACGCCGTCATCTTCAAACACCTCGACAGAAGTTCGGTTGTGCGGAGACTTCTCCTTCTTGGCGTCTCCGGCCCTCTTCTCGTCGGCCTGCTGCGCGGTGACGGAGGATGTCCAAGTGACGGGGCCACCCGCACGAACATGACCCTCTTCGGAAGGCAGATAAAGTCCAACGTGAGGCGGTAATGTGTGCGCAGATGGCGTCTTCACTGGATCAGCCTGCAGTGAGTCCAGGACATTCTCAGTAGACATGGCCAAGAGCGTCGAATCGGTCCAGCGAAGCCTTGCTTGCTTGTGCCCGGCAATGGCACGCGCCACGGACGACTTACGCGCACTTCGTCACCGTCGCTTCTCTTCGACTTCCCTCCAGCGACCGTCCGCACAATAAGTACGCTATAAATAGACGAATTTCACGGACGTTGCTTCTAATAAACCAAAGGGGTTTTTAAATAGCAGAGTATGGTTTTGGCAAAAAAAGAATTGGAACTGGTTCAGCTATAACCACCAAAATTCATTAGTTTCCACAGAAGGGCATGACAATGAACGCGAAATCAACGCATACATAAATATATCGTCCGATTTAGGGGTGATAATCGACCTTTTTATGCCGCAGTATTGCCGGGTCCTGACTGCCGTTGATCTGCACGTAGATTCTGCTTGTGCAGTGTGGACATGCATGCAAGCGCGCTTTTCGTTTGGCGCGACTAGCCTATCGCCGAAACTCTTCGACCATTGTACCGATCGACGCGCTTCTGCGCAGTAGAAATACCGTCGCCGACACACGAGAAAAAAAAAATCACAGCATATTCACGGGGTGAATGATGATGAGTGGGGCGAAGCTCCGGAAGGAATCATCGGTAAACCGTGACACTCTTCCGTGCAATTCGCCCCACAATTAAAAGTGAAACACTTGAGTAAATGTCATCAAACTTTTATTGCTGGTTTCCGTGGTCCCTTGTTTATGACTGCTTTGTGGTCCGTGAAATGCAAGGTAACCAATAATTCCTGCTCCGTTCGCAAGGTAACCGATAATGCACGGTAACCGATAATTCCTGCTCGCGGTTCTCCAACGCTTCTCCAACGCGAGCAGTCGGTATTTCTCAGTCAAGAAACTCGCTAGGAGACGCTGCCTGCGCCAACGTTGTCTCTCGCGGGCGAGCGCGTGCCGGGAGCCACGCGCTCGCCCTCGGCGCGTGCGTGCCTCCCGGCAGGCACGCGCCGGTGGCTACCTACTACTACTACATACATCGGGGACGCACGACCCACGCCTTAAGGAGCTTCGCCCCTAAAACGCGGCGAGAGCACGGTGCCATCAAGGGAGCCACGTGTAAACACCGGCCTCCTAGACGGAAGCAATCTTGGAGATTCTGGCATGTTGCCAGCTTCAAGCGTTGCATATATATGCCGTCCCCGATTGATGGCCTACCTAGCCTTTACTTGGCTAGGTAGGCCGTATCTGCGTTTCCATATCGTGATATGTTTCCAAAATGTATTTATAACTCACTAGTTAAATACTTGCACGATGTATCGACTGCATCGATATATTCCGCCGGAGACAGGTGTCGCGGTACTTCTTTCTCGTAAATGAGCCGACGTGTTTCAAAAGGGGAATGGTAGACATTTTGTCAAATCAAGCAAAGTCGCGCTGCTGTTATTTATTAGTATGGAGTCGCAGACACACCCATTTCTCAACGGTCAGAACAGACTGACATGACAGCGGAAGTGTTTTACAGCGTAAGCTCTTATGAGATCTCAACAACTGCCGTTTTTGGCGCCTTAGTTGTCCGCCTCTGCCGCCGCCGTCGCCACTATCGCGCAGATTTCAGAAGAAAATAACCAGGGTTGACAAGGATCCAAACCCACGTCCCTCTGCGTGGCTGTCGTGCATTCAACAGCTGAGCTACGCCTGTGGTTGAAAAATCATCGCTAACAGGCCTAGACATGTATAAAGCCTGCCGAGGAATCATTTGAAAGAACGCAAGGGTACATGCTTTGTAGCTCTGCACCCATTACAGAGGCATCATCAACATCATTATAATGAAACAATCTTCTTCAGCTTTTCCTTCATCATTATCACAAAGCCCCGCCTTGTGAAGCAGTTCTTTTTTTCGCATCGTGCCATGCGTCACGCGACAGGCGACGTGCACAGCCCCGACAGCAACCTGACTTAGCTCTTGGATATATCTGATGGCGCCTCCTCGCAGAATGCAGACCGCTGCTTAAGAAGAGAATCGCAGAGCTACGCGCGCGGCTGGAGCAAGGAAACGTCAAGCACAACAGGGCGCTGTGCAAAGAGAAGCCCAAACCGAAGAGTTATGACGCAAGGGAATACCTACCACCTCTACTTGCACTAGTTTCCCCAAGTGTTTACAATGGCCTCTGAGAAGGTAGCTCCTGAGCTTAAGCTGTCACTGTCCGGCTATTCCCGGCAGGCCTGGTCTCTTTTTGTACTTAGGTGACCTCAGAAGTGGTGTCGCCATCAGAGTTGGGGAATGGATGGCTTCCGATGATATCGGCGAGCCTTACGTGAAAGAAAGCCACGTCAAGGTAGGGGATCAACAATGCTAGTAAAACATTGGCCAGAAACATGGGCCACAGGGGCAAGATGAGCATCGTGGAATACAATGAAAACGAAATGACTTCGTGCCAACAAATGCAGGTGACTGTGGTCCGTGTGTGTGTGTGTGTGTGTGTGTGTGTGTGTGTGTGTGTGTGTGTGTGTGTGTGTGTGTGTGTGTGTGTGTGTGTGTGTGTGTGTGTGTGTGTGTGTGTGTGTGTGTGTGTGTGTGTGTGTGCACGACTGTGAGAAAAAGGACAGAGCCCATGCGCGCATCCGACCGACGATGTGTGCGAGTCCCCACTCGCACACATCCTGCCAAAGCGACGACAAATGAAGTCTACAGCTTTCTTCTGGACTGATTCAAATTTGTTGATGTCACATATCTTATGTGGCCTCCACAAAAGCGCCATATCTCATTACTGGACGAACCAGCGTTTTATAGGTGAGGAGTCGCATGTTCGGAGTTGCCGAACGCAATTTTCGTTGTAGGTAGCCTTACTTTCTAAATGGACGGTTGGTCATGAGTTCGATCGATGCTGTGCGACCAGGATAAATCATGAGTGAAATGGAGAGCTAGGTATTTATATTGTTACGAGGCCGAAGTCGTTTAAGAGTTGACGTTTATTCCGGAGGCTCCGAACCGAACAACAGGATGGAGCGAGGCCAGGGAATGAACTCCTCTTCTTCCTCTTCTTCTTTTTCCTCCACCTTGCTTTCCACAAGCACCGTGACATTTCTCCACGCGCAGACGAAGCCCGCCGGGCGAGTCAGTTGGCGCCTCGTTGGGTGTATGGTTTAAGCCGGGCGACATGCGTTACCTGAGTTCGGGCCGAACGTCGGCCAGTAGCGGTGAGGCGGGCGATGGTGTAGTTCACCTCACTCAGGCGGTCAATAATGACAAACGGGCCATCATAAGTTGCCAAAAGTTTCGTGCATAGCCCACGTTTCCGCACAGGGGTCCACAACAACACGAGGTCACCAGATACATAGGTAACGGGGCGGTGTCGGCAGTCGTATCTGGCCTTTGATGAGTCTTGGGCAGCGAGTGTCCGTAGACGAGCAAACCGACGAGCCTCTTCGGCACGACAGAGAATCTCTGCTATGGAACAGTCATCAGAAGACGAGAAAGGAAGGATGGTGTCTAGCGTATGACGTGGTGGACGGGCGTAGAGGAGAAAGAAGGGACTGTAGCAAGTCGTCTCGTGCCTCGCTGTGTTGAACGCATACGTTATAAACGGTAGAATCTCATCCCAGTTTTTGTGGTCTGATGCAATGTACATCGCAAGCATGTTGGTAAATGTACGGTTGGTACGCTCTGTGAGCCCATTCGTTTGCGGGTGGTAGGGAGTGGAATGCCGAAAGGTACAAGCACATAAGCGTAGGAGCTGCTCTACCACGTCCGCAGTAAACTGACGTCCACGGTCGCTGATGATGACTCGAGGTGGTCCGTGCCTAAGAATAACAGAACGCAGCAAGAAAACGGAGACGGCGGCGGCCGTGGCAGATGGAATAGCGGCCGTCTCGCAGTACCGGGTGAGATGGTCGACGCACACGACTATCCAACGATTTCCTGCGGTCGATCGTGGGAAAGGACCTAGCAGATCAATACCAACTTGCTCAAAGGGGGAGCTTGGAGGTGATACAGGCTGGAGTTGACCGGCGGGAGCTTTCGTGGGATGCTTATAACGCTGACAAGTGGGGCAGCTGGCGACGTACTGTTCGGTGGTTTGACGCACCCTCGGCCAATAAAAACGTTCCTTGGCCCGGTACAGTGTCCTTGTTGATCCCAGATGACCTGAAGTAGGGTCATCATGCATGGCTAGCAGGATAGAAGTGCGGAGGCTTTCCGGAACCACCAGCAGGAGTTGTGCACCAGTTGCTGTGTAGTTCTTCTTGTACAGTAAGCCATCGCGAACACAAAAACGACGAGGCGGCGTAGACCTTTCCGAGGCTTGAAAGCATGACTGCAAACTGGGGTCCTTGTGCTGCTCAGCTTTGAACTTGTCCAGGTCGGGAAAAGCAGGTGTGAGGGCAGCCAGGTAGTTGTCAAAACTGTCCGCATCGCAGTCTGTGGACGGCAGTGGCATCCTCGAAAGGCAATCTGCATCAGCGTGACGCCGACCAGTCTTGTACGATACAGCGAAGTCGTACTCTTGTAGTCTGAGGGCCCAGCGTGCAAGTCGGCCAGATGGATCGCGCAGACTTACAAGCCAGCAGAGGGAGTGGTGGTCCGTAACAATCTTGAAGTGTCGACCGTATAAGTAAGAACGAAACCTCTGGACTGCAAAGACGACGGCAAGGCATTCCTGCTCGGTTACGGTGTAGTTACACTCAGGCTTGCTTAGTGAGCGGCTGGCATAAGCGATAACGTGTTCTTTCTCAGCGTGTCGCTGGACGAGTACGGCACCGATACCCACACCGCTAGCATCTGTGTGAACTTCGGTCGGTGCTGAGGAGTCAAAGTGCCGTAGAAGTGGTTGTGACGTCAAAAGAAACTTGAGCTGCCGAAAGGAAGCGTCGCACTCTGCAGTCCAGTGGAACGGTTCATCTTTCCGCAGAAGGCATGTCAGTGGGTAAGCAACGTCAGCAAACCGATTAATAAAGCGACGGAAGTATGAACACAGTCCCAAGAAACTGCGCAGCTGCTTCACAGAACGCGGTCGTTCGAACGCCTCGACTGCCTTCGTCTTCTCTGGATCAGGTCGTATACCGTCTTTATCCACAAGATGACTTAAAACTAAAGCTTGCCGCTCACCGAAATGGCATTTTTTGGAATTCAAGACTAATCCAGCGTTCTTGACACAGGTAAGGACAACATCCAGACGCTTATTGTGTTCGCTGAATGTGCGACCAAAAATGACAACATCGTCGAGGTAGCACATACAAATTTCCCACTTCATGCTGCGCAGAATCGTGTCCATGAACCGTTCGAACGTTGCGGGCGCGTTGCAAAGCCCGAATGGCATTGCATTAAACTCGTAGAGTCCATCAGGGGTCACAAACGCCGTTTTTTCTTTGTCCGCCGGGTCCATCGGGATCTGCCAATATCCCGACCGCAAATCCACCGACGAAAAATACGATGCTGAGTGCAGGCAGTCTATGGCGTCGTCAATACGAGGAAGCGGATAGACATCCTTTTTAGTGACCGCATTGAGCCGTCGATAGTCCACGCAGAACCTCCATGTCCCATCTTTCTTCTTCACGAGTATCACTGGCGCCGCCCAAGGACTACTCGATTCCTGAATTACTCCCTTTCCTAACATTTCCTGAACCTGCTCATTAATAATCTTTCTTTCCGATGGAGAAACCCGATAAGGCTTTTGCCTGATCGGATGTGCCGTGCCCGTATGATCCTGTGGCACGTGCGAGACGCTGGGATCGTGGAAGCATTGGTGTTTTGCGCGAAGTCGAACACAGGTAGGTGCCTTGAAAGCATACTGGCCAAAGCATTGCGCTCACTGGTGCTAAGCGATTGATTGATCATTCGACCAACACGCGAATCGGTAGGTCCAATGCTTGTCTCTTTACTGGGAGCAGCTCCGTCTGTAACCGTGGCCACCGCGAAAAATTCATCTTGTCTGAAGGTGGCGAGTTTCAAGCCGTCAGGAAGTATCGCAGGTTCCGCAGAGTAGTTCACAGTCCACAAACCAGCGTGCCCGTGTTCCACTGGGACAAGGCAGTGGGGAATGATGACGTTCTTTTTAGCGCAGGTTAAATGAATAGGCTCCACTGTGGCTTCAAACATTTCCGCTGGAAAGCTGGTGCAAGCAACTGGAACACAGACAGCTGATAAGGCAGGCACGACGGTATCTTCACAAACAGAAAAGCTGCTCTCGTGATAGGGATCGCTGTTCTCCAAAAGTCCAGAAGGAAGGTCGCCGCGTACTAACAATTCGCCACTTTGGCAATCAACTGTGACTCCACACTGCTTCAGAATGTCAATACCCAAGATCAGGTCGTGCGTGCACCGAGAGATGACCACGAATTCCGTAGCAAAATGTCGACCACCCAAGAGTACATCAACAGTACACGTGCCAACGGGACACAATGATTCACCACCGACTCCTACAAACATTCCCGTCTGATCCCATCGAAACATTACTTTGCGACGTAGTGCCTGTTTAAAGACAAGACTCATCACAGAAATAGTCGCACCAGTGTCTACTAAAGCCATTGTGGGCACCCCATCAACAAGCACACGCACCTTGTTCTTTATCATAAAAACGGGAGGAGGTATATCTTCGTGCAGTGAATTCCCAGCGACCTCACCCCCATCGGCCGCGCTTGTTAGTTTCCCGGAGGTGGCGATGGCAGGCGCCGCCGTGGAGACGGAGAGCGGCGTGACCGAGGCGCTGACGGTGGAGTCAAGCTCCGATCGGAGGCGGGTGAAACGTTTCGCAAACTTCTTTGCCCGAAGTTATTATCCGGTGTCGCGTGGGTTGGCCATCGTGCTCCGGGGTCGCGTCGGTCATTTCGCCAAAATCCGCGAGCAGGCCGCCCGGATCGAGGTGGCTGTCGGTGTTCGCAGAACCGTGCTATGTGGCCGGGTGCGCCACAGTTGTAGCACATAGTAGAAAGCGGGCGTCGACGCACAAACGGCTCTTCAAAGTAGACAGGTGCGTCTGGATAAGAACCACGGCCAATATCGCTGGCCTCCTCATAATAGTCCGTCCGGGGAAACATTGTGAAACATTACCTACAGGGCAACGATTAAAGGAATATGTAAACGGAGAGGGGAAAGAACGCTTGATAAATGACAGGCACATAGCTTTCCGGAAGTTGATTTTCGTTTGCCAAGTGACACCATTAAAAATGATCTGATCGTGAGGAGTTTTAATCGTGTGATACAAAACATATTCATCAGCATACATTCGGATTTTAACAGTAATATGACTTGGCAGCTGATTTATGAAAATCAGAAGGAGTGGATCGTAGACAATCTCCTATCAAAGAGACAATATCTATCAATAACAATGCAGTGGTGGGACTCAACTTGAAAAATCATTTCTTCAGAGAATGAAAAAATTACCTCGAAGAAGCTTACCCTTTCGAAAGCGCTTACGTTTCTCAAGTGCATGCCATTTCCTGCTTATTTTTTCTTGGACCACCTTAGGGTGCAACGGACGCCTAAATATAGGAGAAAACAGCGTTTTTTGTCCAGTTGAGACATTTAATTCACAGTCTGTGCACAGAACATAGTGAAAAATTAATTTTTAGACTATTGTACCTTTTCTGGAAAGTTGTATAAAATATTTTCATGTTTCCTTGCAAAACCACTTTTCAGGAAAGAATCCACAAAGACGCTGCAATTTCAGCATTTTCACGTCTGTTCTAAGCAGTGAAGAACATAAACACAATTTATGAAACATTTTTCTAATTGAAGATTAGTGCTCCGAAAATACAAAAATGCATATTTCAAAAACAATGGGCCCATTACTATATTTCAAGGAATTTTTTTCTCGCACCTTTATTTCCTCCGTTTTGCGAAATTCAAATCCTCACGGGCTTAACTTTTCTTTTCCTGCTCAAAATATTTCGGGAAAGTGCTGTGGAAGCAAGGCTGACTTGTAATTGTCTGGAATTTTTCAAAAGAATTTCATTTTTGTCGAGGGCCACAGCTGGGACAGTTGTCGTGGAATGACCCATATAAATCCGCGAAGCAGTCGACCTTGTTGACGCATTCCTCGTTTGCTGCGCTGGCAAAGCATCTAGAACCATGTCATGGTCATGCGTTTCATAGAGTTGACGGAAGGCTGCAGGCGTTAGCCTCTCTAGTTCCATCGGGCAAGTTGTGACCCACGGGACGCCGTCTGCCAATTCAGATTCATTATAACGCGTAGTTTTCAATTTATTTGATTTTCCCGAAGCTCGTAATGCGAGCAGTGCATTGGTTTAGGTTAGGGTAGAGGAATGAAACATATCTTCGAGACATATTCTGGCTGATCTGAAGGTCGCGGAATGGAATCCCGGCCGCGGGGGCTGCACTTCGATAAAGACGAAATGTCGAGGCCCGTGTACTGTGGATAATATCAGTGCATGTTAACGAACCCCAGGTGGTCGAAATTTCCGAAGCCTCCCGCTAGGGCTTCTCTCATAACCATGACGTGGTTTCGGGACGTGAGACTCCAGAAACAACTCAATCGATATATATTTTGGGTTAGTAAAGTGCCTGGTGGGCAAGGTGCTGCCCTTTCTTCAATTCTAAGGGTGTGTTCCAATACTCACGGTAGACGGCTAAATAGACGGCTACGTAACAGCGGCCATCTTAAGTCCCATTCCATTTCTCACGTAGACGGCAAAATAGGACAGCTTCGCGAAGACGGCATACGAAGACAAAAACGATGCAGGCTACTTTGCTGTCCAAACAAGATGGCGGCTGCGAGGATTGCTTGAATATCCACGAACCTCGCCGGAGCGGTCGTCTGCTCGCAAATAGGCGCTTTCTTACGCAATTTATGTAAGCTTTATTGAGTTTTTCGTAGATTGGAACACGAAATAAGCAAAATTAACGAAAATTGTGAGCGTTTTTTTAGCTTTCTTTTGTCGACGCGAGATGACGCCTCGTCGCGCAAACGTCATCCGGACGTGTTCCATTACTCGAACGACAAGGACGCGGAGCTGTCTTTGAAGCTGCCAAGGTAGGCTGTCTACGATGCTGTCCAGAATTGGAACACAGCCTAAGATGATACACGCACCATCATGTAGGCCACGCTGCATTTTCGCAGGTGAGGCAGACAATATATTGTGCACTCTCACACGCGCGCACTCCCGCATGTACCCACACATGCATGCACACCCGCGCGAACGCCATACATGCCCGCATGCTCGGACACATGCACCTGCCCGAGCGTCCCACGCGCCATATTGCGATACTGCATGTGCATTCTGCTGGGCAGGCGTGTTAGCGTAGCACAGTTTACAATGACACGGTCACAAAAACCGCGCAGGCGCTGTCTGAGCGGCGCTGTCTGTGCACTGCCGTGACTGTGGATGAGCTTCACACTTTGAAAACGGCCTGGTATTGTTCAGAGACAAACATCGCCGCATGCAGGAGATTGCGAAAGCTATAGGAATGAACCTTGATGATTACAAGTGTGCAAGCTCGGCGCCTTTCATTATTTCCCACCGAAATAAGTTTTCTCGGTGGCAGCTGATAACAAGCACTTCGCAATGCACATGTGTTTACATAGTCAAGCAAATACTTTTGTGAACTCCTGCTTGTTTTACAGATAGATTTATGCGTTCTATAATGAAACGGAAGGAATAACAGCGCAAACACCTGGACGAACGCTCCCTTCAATGCGAATGTGTAGAAGGGTGTTGTGCACGACGCAGTCTAGGAAGTTCGTACAACCAACTGAAGAGCAAAGATCTGTTGGAACAGCTGCAATAGGCATAAAATGGAACAGAGCGTTCACTTAAGAATGTTGGCGCATGTCCGGATGCGTGGTAATTGTGGTAGAGAGCGATACCTGCCCGTTTTATACACCGTAGTATCCCTGCTTAGTCTTCACATTGCTGCTCAGCGTATTTACGCTGACGGTGGCACGTCCCTGATCACCAGGAAACTATCATCATCATACAGTGCTGGTTCCCAAGAGTGCGCGTGCCCCCCCTTGCAATATGCAATGTGCGACGTGCAGGCGCGCTTCTTTCACTACTATCATCATCATCAGCAGCAGCAGCAGCCTGTTTACACCCATTGCAGGGCAAAGGCCTGTCCCATAGATCTCCAATTGTCCATGCCCTGTGCTAACTGGGCCCAGTTTATCCCCGCAAACTTCCTGATCTCCTCTGCCCAACTTTCGGCCACCTCCTGCCATGCTCGCCTTCTCTACGAATCCACTCTGTTACCCTTAATGACCTACGGTTGTCTTGTCTTCGCATTACATGGCCCGCCCACGTCAATTTCTCCTCTTTAATATCTATTACGATGTCCTTAACATGCGTTTGTTCCCTAACACACTCCTCTCTCTTTTGTCCCTCAATGTTACACCTACCATTTTCCGTTCCATAGCTCACAGCGTCGTCCTCGATTTCAGCTCAACCCTCTTAGTTAGCCTCCAAGTTTCTGCCCCGTAGGTTACTACCGGTAAGATGCAGCTGTCATACAATTTCCTTCTTCAGAGACCTTGGTAAGCTGCCATTTATCTGAGAATACTTGCCAAATGCACTCTACCCCATTCTTATCCTCCTAACTATCTCAGCCTCATAATTCGAGTCAGGGATCACTACCTGGCCTAAGTAGACATATTGACTTACCACTTCCAATACCTCGCCAGCTATCTCAAACTGCTGTGCTCGGCCAATGCTATTGAACATTACTACAGTGGCAAAACTGCACGTAGCGGGTGCGCGCGTTGCAGGTGCTAACAGAAGCAGAAGAAGACTAAGATAGAGTGTGTTAATTTGGCCGGGGCACAGCGCCTTGCAAAGCAGCTCCTAGAATACCATAGGCATGCGTAATGTAGTATAGCGTACAGGGCCTGCGTCAAGCCGAGGCCACGCGTGCCGCGTCTGCCGTCGTCTCTGGTTCGATGCTAACGTCTTTACACTGAGCTTGGTGCTAAACTTCTGAGGAGCGTTCGCCATGTCTCGCAGTGGTTTGAGAGGCGTTTTCCAAAGCCTAAGCCGCGACGAAACGCGGGTGTGTCGGAAACAAGCCCGGACCAGCCAGGTGCCCGTCGGCTTCGCTGCTCGGAGCTTTCCGCTAGTAGTGCAAGTTTCACTAATTTTCATTTTAACACAAAAGTATTTTATAACGGGGTCCACCAATGAACCTGTGACGTACTTCCATAACGGAAGCATTTGGCTGAAAGCTAAACATTCATTTGTGATTGAAAGAGTTCCACTCGCTGGGATTCGAACCCACTAGCCAGGGTGCGACGGCAGAAGCTGGAAGCACTGCCGACTACACCACAGCCAGACATGCAATATGGAGAAAAAAAAAACGGGCTTTATATCTTTACCACTCCACTTGAGAATTTCAATCTAATTGATGTCAGGTTCAAAGGTATTTAGCACGCAAAATTAGTCTTAAACAAACATCCTCTCCTTTTCACTGCACCCTTGGTTCTATCAGCGGTGGTTCCGCCTACGAACGATGGAGCGAAGTCATGAATTTTCTTAAAATGTGCGCCCCTAATTAGCGCTCATTAGTTTCGACGCCTCTAACGCTGTGCAAGCTTCGGCATCCTGCCGGTGCGTTGCTTCATCCACGGCGGCTACATAATTTGTATTGTGTGGCATATATGATAGGCAGTTGCGTTGTATCGCGCTGTACTCCAGGAACGCATAGACGGCCGCCGACAAGCAAATGATGCTTCTTTCACACAGCGAAGCGCGCGTTCGCAAAACGATCCGCTGACAAACAGGTCTTCCCTTGCAATGTTTAGCCGTTTGCGGACGATCCTGGTTTATGCAGGTTTTCGCAAGGATCTGGCACGTTCAATGCTGTGCCTCCGGAGAAATGTGAGTCATTCGAGAACTTTCGCTTGTGTGCATTTGTCGAGGATCCCTGTGCGAGGCCGAGGTGCCGCTGATGTGTACATGCAAGGGGTTCACATGTCTAGAGTACCCAACCCATCTCCGCTTATGTACAAATATGGGTTTTTTTATTAAACTTCGAAATCCACGCAACAAAATCTTTGCAATCACTTGTTTGGTCCCATAGCCTCATCGGCGTGTTATAACGATTCCCATGACAGAGGGATGAACCACAATATTTTTCTTATTTTATGCTTCTTTCCTATTAGTACCAATGTTTAAGGTTATCAGGAAGCTATTCGGCTGGAATGTTTATTTATTTGACAAGCCTTTTCAGTTCGCATGACGCATTTTCTGCTACATAAATTTCTTCGTTTTTATATTCCTTAACTCTTTTTTTTATAATGACCATTTCTTGCATATTTAGGCTTAACAACTTAGCCCCTACGGGTCTTACACCGCGACAACGATTCACACCTTATCTAGGCGAAGCGTCTTGAACTGAGGCACCTATATGGGCTTTTCTTTGTCGCCCACCACTTTACTACTGCTATAATCGCATAGCTGCGGGATTCACGCTAGCGAAAGTTAGAACTTCCAGGCCGACCAGTTCGATCAGAAGGCAGCCGTGTATCGCCGAGGCCGAGATTTGGTGCGCCAGCGACGCGAGTGTGCGCCGCACTGTGCAGCGATGATTTCGGTGGCTGGCCGCAATTGGTTTCTGCGGTATATGATGGCAGCTGGGGACAGGCAGCGTCACATCAGTCGTTGTTGTTTTGTGGGGTTTTACGTCCCAAAACCAATTCTGATTATGAGAGGCGCCGTAGTGGAGGGCTCCGGAAATTTCGACCACCTGGGGTTCTTTAACGTGCACTGACATCGTACAGCAAACGGGCCTCAACATTTCGCCTCCATCGAAATGCAGCCGCCGCTGCCGGGATTCGATCCCGCGACCCTCGGGTCAGCAGCCGAGTACCTTAGCCAGGCGGGGCTGTCACATCAGTCGTAGATCGTGCATTGCTTTAACCATGGCCAGGGGTAGTGGAAAACGTTTTAGGCTGAATCGCATATTTGTTTAATAATGGGCACATTTGAAACCATGTAACTTAAAGCAGAGTGCTGATGTTGGTCAGCTAATGCTGAGAGTTACTTGAGCTACTGCCACAATATATTTCTACAATATCACCAAACCATTTCAGAAACCCCTGAACGGGTCCCTGCAGTGGCCTTTTGGGGCTGTGTCAGTGGCTAGTTTTCCCCATTATCCAGTTCTTGATGCCATAAATTAGGCGACGATTATGACTGTGGTCTTGTTTAGGAAAGGGTGCGATTTCTCGCGGCACATGTCGGGAGCACCGCTCAGCGTCCGCACGGGTGGGGGAAAGAGAGTGAAAGAGATACTAGGAAGAGGAACGCCGTAATGGAGGGGTCCGGAAGTTCTGACAATGTGGCATTCCGTAACGTGCACAGACAACTTACAGTACACAGGATCCTCTGGCATTTCCGCCTACATCGAAAATGCGACCGCCACGGCAGGAAGCCAACCCGTGCTTTTTTGGGTGGCGGCCGAGCACCGTAACCCCTACGCCACCGCGGTGAACACACCTTGCACCATTTGAGCCATGGGCTTCTGAATGTCGCCTTCCTCCTTACCGCTGTTCTTCCTCTCCAACTAGCGACAGCCGCTATGATGACGCCTCAGCAGCAACATGTCATAACTGAGGCCCACGCCGCCCATAGTGCTGGGGGTAGCTAGGATACTCTACCCAAATAGCGCACGGTGAGAATGACTTCATACGTTGGCGACGCGAGTGTGTGCCACAAGGTCACTTGAGGATACCGGTGGCTGGCTCCCCGGCAGCCATGACGTCAGTCGAGAAAAGCCAATCACTCATTGCATGCCCACTGAGTGATGCATGGGCAGAGGTGGTTGAAAACGTTTTAGTTTGAATGGGGCCGATCTTTAACGGATGCAGATATATAAACACTGTCGTAAATTGCACTGGTTATACATCTTAATGAACGAACAAACATGGAAGCCTAGGAAAGCATAGGGGTAGTCATTCAAGTTCCTAATTGTGGTACTGTGATTTCGGAGTAAGTACAAAGGAATTAAAGTGGACGAAAAGACAAACCCGCCTTCGGCGGGAATCGAACCCACGACCTTCGGATAACGCGTCCGATGATCTACCGCTGAGCTACGAAGGCGGTCGTCCCTCCGTCCACTTTGTTGGGCCTTTATATGTAATCCTGGGAGTGTTAGGTAGCGCCACACGTAGCCATGGCGGCGAGTGTGGAACACTCTTATTGCCGCGAGGCGTCACGTAGAAAGTGACGCCTCCCGGCAATCCTAGGCTTCTATGTTTGTTTGTTCATTAAGTTGTTTCTAACAAATAAAAACAAGCCCTTGACCCCTTCCCTTTCGTTATTTCATAGCTTGGGCCTCGTTGCGGAAGACTTCGTGCCTTTAGGTAGCGTACGAAGGTTTATTGGGCAGCAGCCATCTCGCCGTAAGATCAGGTTCTACGTGGCGCCTCCCGGCAATAAGAGCGTGCTACACTCGCCGTCATGGCGCTGCGTAACACTCCCAGAATTACATAGTCATAAATTCCCAATAAAGTGGACGGAGGGACGACCGCCTTCGTAGCTCAGCGGTAGAGCATCGGGTGCGTTATCCGAAGGTCGTGGGTTTGGTTCCCACCTAAGGAAGGTTTGTCTTTTCGTCCACTTTAATTCCTTTGTACTTACTCCAAAATTACAGTACCATATTTAGGAACTTTAGTGACTACCCCTATGATTTCCGAAGCTTCTATGCTTGTTTGTTCACTAAGTTGCTTCTAACAGATATACGAGCCTTTGACCCCTTTCCTTACAGTTAATACAGAGCACTCATACCGGTATGCTGATGAACAAGCCCTACCGGTGCAATGCATTCTTATAAAATGGCCAAAACCGTTTCAGAGTCACTGCAACTTAATACCCGCCTAAGCAGAACACCATAAAGGCAGCGTGATGCATTCCGTGCATTGTCACCGTACCGGGAACATCGTGAGTAGCATCACTTTCCTGGAACAAAAAAAAAAATCCACAGCATATCCACGGAGTGAATGATGATGAGTGGGTGAAGCTCCGGATGTTCATCGCAGATCGTGCCGAGTTCCGGATTAATTTAGTTAACGCGCACGCTACGAATCCTTATGGTTCAACTACGCACAAGTGAAATCTCCCACCGGCACTTCATTTCAAGTCAAGATCCAGTGCATATATATATATATATATATATATATATATATATATATATATATATATATATATATATATATATATATATGGGTGGCCGGTGAACAGTTCTCCAGCGCGAGCAGTCAGTATTTTTCAATCAAGAAACTCGCTAGAAGGTGCTGCCTGCGCCAACGTTGTCTCTCGCGGGTGAGGGTGCGTTCTCGTTCTTTGCGAGCTGGTAGAGCGTTCATCGAAGAAAGAGCGTTTCCATAGTCAACGCGCGCCTTTCGCTCTCTCTCTCTGTCTCTCCCTCTCTCACAAGACAGCAGATGGAAGAGTGAGAGAGCTCGCGCGCCAGGAGGCACGCGCCGAGGGCGAGCGCGAGCCTCCCGGCGGCGCGAGGTGGCTACATACATACTACTACTACAGAGGACCCACACCCTAAGGAGCTTCAGCCCCTAAAAAGAAATGACGCCGATGGATGCACCCATGTTTCATTTATGACTGCAGCGTGCTGCCATCAGCCACAGCGTTGGCACAGCTATGTGTCACTTTTAGGCGCCGATCCTGCGCTGTGTTTGTATTCTTGATATCCTGTTTATTGGACTGGTACAACCTCGCTAACCAAGCCGTAGCCTAAGAAATTTTGGTAGCCCTTGAAAAATATTTGACTTGAAGTATTCTCTGTCTTGTTAAGTTCATCTTGCCATTGCTCTTTGGTACTTTGTCATCCTTGCCAAGTGTCTACGTAAGTGTACCTTATTGCCATGGTGCAACTTTAGACGGTATTATTATTATTATTATTA
Organism: Hyalomma asiaticum; assembly: GCA_013339685.2. NCBI lineage: Eukaryota > Metazoa > Arthropoda > Arachnida > Ixodida > Ixodidae > Hyalomma > Hyalomma asiaticum. The sequence goes on along the minus strand of CM023487.1, from coordinate 81,871,209 downwards.
TTATTATTATTATTATTATTATTATTATTATTATTATTATTACGAAAAATAATAAGAAGAAGGGGAAGGAGGCAGCCCTTGTCACTGTCACGCATTCATACAGTACCATATTGCACTCTGAACACCGACGCAATTCGCGCAATGTTGTTGTTGTTGTTGTTGTTGTTGTTGTTGTTGTTGTTGTTGTCGATTCTGGCCCATACCGACCCTGGGGGATTGGCAATGATGTCAGAAATCGAAAGAGTTAAGTCCGAGGTACTATGAAATATCAATCAGAATCGAATAATCGGGATGAAATTAACGGTGAAGGGTACGAATTTATAACCAGAACCGGCCTGAATCAATTATGAATTTTGAAACAGTAGAGCATACGTCCCCGTGGCAAGTCCCTAATGAGGGTGCTCCGAAAGAAAGAGAAAACATGAGAAAGCTTTTCTTTGCATTTATTGATCGCCTCCCGCCATGCGGTTACAGCTGCGTCAGATAAACAATGCACCTGAGGCAGCCACCTCTTTTTGCAGCAGGAAACCGCGACGGAGAGAGAAAGGAACATGATGCTGTACGTGCTTTCGACGGACTGGTGGAACACTTCTTTGAACATTAGAGGGTATAGCAGCGCATACCTGAAGCAAGGATGAAAGGAAAGCATAAACATACATTAGTGCATATACGGATGTATGCTGTGAATCGCGTCCATGCGTGCTGCCATATGCGGCCTTGTACTGGTGAGTGCTAGGACAACTTCCACGAACAGATCGCTCTGCACGTGAAGGGCCTTCAGTGGAGGATCCGAGAATGTCGCCGTTATACAGAGCAACGATTTTGAGCCTTCCTGTCCTCTCTCTCTCTCTCTCTCTTATGCTCGTTTCTCCCTTTGTTTCACCTCGTACGTGCACGGCGTCAGGTTTGCAGGCTATCGCGAACTGCGTACTCAAACATAGCTCTCTCATTCTCGGTCAATCACAAGGCTGCGGCGCGTGCGTTCCACACTTCCACGTGCACGCCGTGATCGTCTGGCAGAACTGGGAAGCAGTTTTGATCATAATGTTGACAATAATTGATTGCGTTTCACGTGTCAAAAGCACGACATGATATTGAGGCACGCTGTGTAGCAGAGGGCTCCAGAAATTTTGACTACCTGACATTTTTTTTTTTCACTCGCACTGAGATTGCGCAGTACACGCGCCTCTGTTATTTTCGTATCCATCTGAAATGCTATAAGAGTGCTCGGGATAGAACCCGCGTTGATCGGATCAGCGATCAATCGCTAAATCCCTATACCAACGCGGCGGGCCGCCATGGAGAAATAAATGCCGTAAGACAAACGTAACATTGCTTATGTGCTCGATTTAAAAACTATGTGTAGTCAGCCATGCCTACGATCCACACCGGCCTGCTTCCTTTGTAAAGATAGGGCGTTGGCGCCATTCCTACCTTCACCGGGATTCCTTCTTTACAAATCCATGCATTGACTTTCCTGCAGAAACCTCGCTAAGAATTTTGACATGTACTCCGCTAATGTACTAGCCTCTGCTCCAGAGCTAGTCCAAACTAATTCTGTCCCTTTCATTCTCAAAAAGTAGAGCCATTTAATGATACAGCTTCTCTATTGTTAAAGTAATAATATCATTTAAGCATCTTTACAGCTCCTGTCACTGGCTAGTCACCGCGAGCTTTCTCGCCTATGCCTTTCTACGTAATATAGTACAGTTCTGCACAATGACCTTCTTGTTTCTCCACCATAGACTTGCCCTCGTTTATATATATTCATCAAAAGGTGGCAATACTGGCCACTCTTGATGCAAACAATCATTTGTCGTTTTACCCGCAAGTCGAAGGACCGTAACGACCATCGAGGATCAGCCGCGTCCAGTGCTCATCAGTCGCACTTTCGTAACGTTTCTTTAACGCAGTTGTACCAGAGTTTAACTAACCAGTTATGTAATTATGTTCCTTCGAAATTCTCAGTCTTTTCTTGGTTTTCCATATGGTAGTCACACTTCGCATTGTTTCAGCTAACGCTGTCTCAGGAGAAGAAAGCTTACGTCATGCGCTTTTTTAGATTATCTACTCTCGTCTCCTCTGCCCGAGGCGTTAAGTATGATACAAATTAATATAACTAAATAAATTTTCATTCTGTTTCATCGCAAGGTAACAGTGGTTTCCTGTAATCAGTGGGCCGGTGCAAGTGGTGAGGGAGTACATTTACTTGGGCAAGAAGTAAAATAATAAGAATACGGTGTAGAGCGTCTGGCAGGTATTCTCAGTTCATCAAGGGCAGGTTTACCAGTCATCCTCAATAGGTAAGTGTAAAACAGTTGCACCTTAGCGCTATTTACCGACGTGTCAGAAACATGGGGGCTCTCGAAAAATGCTGAGCCTAAATAGAGGGCGAGACCCCGACAAGTGGAAAGAAAAGTTCAACGTCGTACAATAAGAGCCTCTCTCTGGCAATATACCTTCAGTTCTTACTCCTCTTGCTGTATAATAAAAAAGCAATAAACTTCATACTTCCAACGAGGGGAGTGAGTCAGGGAACTAAAGCACGTTAGTGACATCTTAAATTGAATTCAAGAAGAACATAGGCAGGGCATGCGATGAGAAAGAAACTTAAGCGATTGTTCAATAAACTTTACCGAGAGCATTCCAAAGAAGGCAAGTGAGGGGCAGGCAGAATGCGTATGTAATCAATTGATTTGATTGATTTGTGGGCTTTTACGCCCCAAAGCCAGAATATGGTTATGACAGACGCCATAGTGGAGGGTGGACCACCTGGGGTTCTTTAACGTGCACTTACATCTCACAGCTCACGGGCCTCAGCATTTCGCCTCTACCGAAACGCAGCCGCCACGGCCGGGGTTCCATCCCGCTACCTTCGGACCTGCAGTCGAGTGTCATAGCCACTAGACCACAGCCACGTGGCGTACGTGGCCACGGCACATGCAATCAAGAAGTGCGCGGCGTGCGTGGACGCAGTTAGAATTGGACTGGGAGAACTGGTGAGGAATAAGACATGTCATTGCCGTGCACTGGGCGTAGACTGCTTAGTGATGAAACGGATGATAAGTCGGAGCTCACTTAAATTAATGAGTCGTCGTCAGAACCTGTTTCCTGTTGACAACGTCGAGACAATATCATTCGGTACATCACTTACCTGACTGTATAGACTCGTGTCATTGAAACTGTACTGCGAGATGGGAAAAATAAAATTGAATTAAAATGAATTGAATAATATTAACCGGCTTCGACTATTTCCAGGATATATAGTGCGCGCTATCGACATATATGCTAAAACCTTTTGACGTTATCTTCCGGCGCGGTAACACTATCTGCCTTAACACCACCGTTCCACTAATGTTGAACTACAGTGGTCAACTCTCATGTCTAGAACGACGAAGCGTCGTGCTCGGAACTGCACGAGCGACATCTACAGCTTGAAACGGGTCACATCCGAGCATTCTTAGAGTCACTGACGCCCTTGCAGTTTCCGTCCTTTTTTATCGCCGCGAGAACTGCTTTGGCCGGCGCAACAGCTGTCAACCGTATAGCGCGGAAAAAAAAAAAGTTCAGTCACCCGGATCGGCGCGTTTTATACTGCTCACTTATTTTCGGTTCGCGGTATCATATCATACCGACAATTCGCCGCATAATGTGTATTGCGTATCTCTCTGTGAATTTTTCACAGCGGTTTGTTGTCGTGTGCTGTCATTGAACTTCATATACCTCCTGTTAATTGTAAGTCACCAACGATGCGTTGACTGCGACTAAATGTAGGTTTGGATTGCCCGTACATACGATGATTACTCAGTCCTTCGTCGGTTATAGCCTTTTCTGGTAGACTACGGGCAGCATCTGCAAACTGACCTTCCTTATGAAATGCTTGGAGCACTCTATTCCCAATTGCAAGTGCTAAATTCTATTGCGGCCAAGCGCCAGCTTCCGAACAGCCTGACGCGAATAAAATCGCGGAAAGTATTTTTAGTTTATAAGTGGGCGTCATTCTGTTGTTGGGACAACGTGACCGCGAACGGAGAATCAGAATTCAGCACATCTTGCATCGGGCACTGTAAACGGCTCGCATGTTTCTTTTCCTTTTTTTTCCCTTGTTCTTGCGCTAAATCGTCGACAGAGCTTCCGACAGGTAAAGCGGTTGTTGCATCCGCGGTGGTAGCCAAGGGTCGAGAATACAAGGCAGACGCGTCAGTGGCGCGCCTGTCTTGCATGGGCCGTTTCAAACTGTAGATGTCGCTCGTGAAGTTCCGAGCACGATGCTCTGTCGTTCTAGACAAGAGAGTTGACCACTGTACGTAAGACTTTCTTTTATTATGTGTTTGTGTTATGGCAGTACGATTCTTTATAATTAATTTGATTGATTTGTGGAGTTTCACGTCCCAAAACCAGCTTTGATTATGAGAGACGCCGTAGTGGAGGTCTCCGGGGTTCTTTAGCGTGCACTGACATCGCACAGCACACGCGCCTGAACATTTCGCCTCCATCGAAATGCAGCCGCCGCGGCCGGGATCCGATCCCGCGACCTTGGCATCAGCAGCCGAGTGCCATAACCACTACACCACCGTGGCAGGGCGATTCTTTATAACATGTCAAATTTAATCCCAATAAATGCAGGCATTTTAATATACGTTGTGTCTACAGAATTCGACGCAATTTCAGAGCAGCCAACTGCTGTAAGATTGTGTCTTCGACGTGCAAGAAGACTCAGGTCCTTTGTGATCAGCTGCCCTCACAGTGAAAGCTCCTGAGGAATGGTCGATAATCCGACAGTGCAAGGTTGATTCTGAAAGGAGCAATGAGGAAGGACGTTGTTACTGCAAGCAGGTAAGAGCCACCTGAAATTGTTCACAATGGCAAGTTTTATTCATGTCACGAGGGGGTCTCTGACACCGCGGATCACATTCCGCGACAACTCGGGTAACTCGCTCATACACTGACACCAAGAGCCTCATGCTACAATGTACAGTAGCCCATTTATTCGCCCCAATGTAGTACACTCGCCCACCTAGGCGGCCTGCGTCGGCCGCCGAGTTGGTAAGCGCCGAAGAAAGGAGCGCTCCTTTTTTCGGCGCTTTCGACGACACGAATGAGAATACGCGCGAGCGCACTATATGAGCATTCCTGGGCAGCTGTCTTCTGTTAGGCCGTTCAGGGAATCGCACACGACCTGAACTTCAGAGCCTTTGCTAAAGAGCCGCTAAAAATTCAGAGCACGACGTCAAAACTGAAGACCAGCGAAGTTTGTTTAATTACACGCAGAACATGAATCTACGACTGGTGACGTCGTTAGGGAAAAGGTATGTGAAAAGACGCAGCAATTGGCTTTTAGACTACCACGTTTTAACACTGACGTTTCCGGTGCCATTGTGAGGCTATGGCGTGTGTGCACAACCTTCGATATAAGGGAACAGTGTTTTGGTTACCAACGAAACACGTACGCACGCAGGATATACAGCTTCAGCTTCACTGCAAAGCCTTGTGGACGCCACTTTAGCGATTCATAAATCTGTTAGCTGTTCCAGTAACGAAGGGCAGTGTAAAGCAGCAATGCTCCTTGATTCGTCCTAGTTCACACGCCTCTGAGTACCCCTCTACAGTGGTAAAAAATCAGTGCTGTTCTGTCACCAGGCACGGAGAGTGAAAATTACGTAATCCAAATAAGACCTCCTTTTCTCGCCTGTCTTTGTCGTTTTATGGTCACGCAAGCGCAAGTTTCCCTCCGAAAATATAAATTTTGCCCTAGTGTTTTCACTCGACGTACGGCTCACTCATAAGGTAGTTGGTTAGCGGAATAAACAGCGCTGTTCAGAAGCATCTTCTTCATAATTCTGGGCCCGTATTCCCGCAGTCAGGCTAAAATGTTCGTAAGAGAAAATTTCAACCAATCATCGTGCTGGACATATGATTAGCGAAGTCAGCCGAGAGGCGCAACCAATGGAAAAAAATCATTCACGAGAGAGACATCTTGTGAATTCAGCCGTTGACCTTAACGCGACCGTCTCGGAAGCATATGAGCCTATGTAGAATATCAACCTGTGGCGACGAGCATGAAGTGTTCTCCCGATTATGCGCTGTTATAAGTGCTTATCAGATGTGCACGTCATCAAGCTTCAATGATGACATGACAAGGATGTTCACATAATGAAGTGCGTACCTGTAGACATCGGGTACTTACTCGGCAGCTGGTGGTATTCCGTAATCGAATACATTGCTCCACCAAAATGGTTCTTCCTGATATCGTCGGCAAGCAGCCTTCATAAGGAATGGAATATATTTATTATTAGCAAAATAAACAATTCATTAAAAATCCCACCACTCTTAACTTTAGCGATTTTAAATGTAGCCAGACTCGGCGTCCGTATACCTTGCTTTAACAGCGACACTGTCAGTCAAACCATAAAGAATCCTGTGTCAGAAAAAACAATCATCCCGATTAGTTTGACTCCCCAAGGGTTCCATGCCATTCTATGCAATGCCCAATGTGCGGCCTTCGCGCGCGCTTATTTCTTCTCTTGACCTCATGCCCTCAACTCACTTCCACACTGGCAGAAGTGCGACTAGCGGGCGCACGTGTTGCACGTGCTAGCAGAAGACAATGTGCGTCAATTTGTCCGGTGCACAGCGTCTCGCAAAGCTATGCGTTTTGTGCATAGCTTCGCACCACAAGAGCACGCGTCCTCTGGTGGCCAAGCAGCTCCCAGAATAGCACACGCCTTCATAGTTTAGTATATTGGAAAAGGGCGGGACGGCGTCAAGCAGAGGCCACGAGTGCCGCGTCTGCTACAGTTTCTGGTTCGACACGAACGGCTTTACGCCGAGCTCCGTACGAAACCTTCTAGAAGTGTTCGCTGGGCCTCTCAGTGATTGGCGAGGCGTTTCCCGAAGCCTCGCACCACGACGGAGTGCGGGTGTGGAGAAGAGAAAGCCGGACCAGCCAAGTGCCCATCGTCTTCGCTACTTCGATAGCCTTGCGCAACTGGTACAAGCTTCGCTCATTCTTTTAGATGAGTGGCTATGTTACAATTCAAATGATTACCTTCTAAGCTTTTTATTTCTGTCATTGCATCGCTAATCCTAGATATGTTCTCTTTTCTTTAACTTTATACCACGTGATCGAAAAATGAAATAAGAAATACAAGGCCAATTCCGAAAGCGTCGTCATATTTACAGACCATGATCTGCAGTGCCTGAAAAAGCAGCCATGATGTCTACACAAGGTAGCTTGTTCGGTATGTCGTTAAGCTAACGTGCCTTTTTTTCGGTGATAGCAATTTGTAAATGTGACCTACATTTCGCTACATCCCCCACCTTATGTAATGCCCAATCCGGGGCCCTTAAGGGAAAGTAAATGATGGTGATGGAAAATCACGCATACGTTGATAGGGTTAAGCTTAATTGTAATAGGGCAATTCATTTAATACTTGCTAATACATTTCCCTATGCCTAAAAGCGGCGGAGACCTTTGACACAGGCTTCTCGCGCATTGTCAATAAAAGCGCCCTACTTCACCAGTGTTATCAGCACTGAAAAATATATGCAGAAATACTGATTGATTTCTGGGCTTTACAACCGAAAACCAGATGTGATTTTGAGAGGCCGCGCATTGGAGGGTACCGAAAATTTTCACTACATGGGGTCATTTATTAACGTGCACTGACATCGCACAGCACAAAGGCCTCAACATTTCGCCTCCATAGAAATGCAGCCACCGCGGCCGGGATTCGATCCCGCGACCCGCGCATCAGCAGCCGAGTACCATAGTAGCTCTACTAGACCACGGTTGCGCGGCTGCTGAATCATTGAAGCGTACGCAAATTTATTTCTCCAAACGTTTGAGTAAATCTTTCACAGTACAAAATGCTAACCTTGGGAGCCTGCACAACTTAACCTACAAACTCCTTCGAACCCAAAAAAGCTAATTTAAAGCGACTGGGGATGTGAGGCACCGTTAACAGTCAAATACCAAGAGCGGAACATCCAAATGCAAAGATGGAGCTGTGCACAAACTCACAGACTGTGATAATTTATAGCAGAAAGCTGGGCTAGTTGACTACGCGGAACTTCATGCATCCCTAATGCTTTCCAGAAAGGTGCCGTGGTGGTACAGCGGTTACGGATCACGCCTCCTGATCTGAAAACGATTCACGCGGGCTCCGTTCCTGCCGAGGCAGTCGTAGTTTCAATGTAAGCGTAATGCTGTAGGCCCGTGTGCTGTGCGATGTCAGTATGTTTTAACAGCACATCTGGTGGTCGAAATTTCTGGAGCCCTTAACTGAGCCGCGCCTCATAATCACATCTTGGTTTTGACACCAGCAAGGTAATTGAGAAACTGCGCAATGCGGACAGGAAGCACGCTGTCTTCAACTCATGGGGACCTACAAGGAAGAAAGTAGACGATTCTGGAGGCCTATACCACATCAATAAAACAGCCCAACAAATGCGATAACCACTGAGTCTCCATTGTCTACAAAAATTACCATCTTCCCAAAGGGAACCCTGATGTGATGCGAAGCAGCAGCGTTGCGCACGGGTGGCGTCACGGGTTGAACGGCGCTAACGCGGGTGCTTTGCATCCCATCAGGGTTCCCCTTGGGAAGATGGTGTTAATTTTGCGCGTGAACCGACGAGTCGGCGGTGTAGCGAGCGGCGGTAGCGGCAGGTGTTGCGGGCGAACGGGCGAGGCGGCAGCTGCGGGCGCTGCGGCGAGCGCGCGGCAGGCGAGGGAGAGAGTGACGTCAGCGCGCACTGCGAGGGGAGCGTGACGTCAACGCGCAGCTGCTGCGGCGTGACCTACTTGGCACCGCTCCAACACCTTCGGCGAGGGGAGCGCGTTGCAGCGCGTTCGTAGGGACGCACGGAGGGAGAGCGTTACACAGGCTAGTCAAAAGAGCTGCTTCGCATCTAATAAAAGAACGCAAGTATGGGCGTAATGTGCCTGCGTGACACGTACTTTTAGGGGCGAAGCTCCTCTTAGTCTAACCTTGTCCTGCGTCAGGCGTCAGGCGTAACCGGCAGTATCTCTCGGGAGGCACGCGTTCGCCCTTGGCGCGTGCCTCCCGGCGCGTGCCTCTCTCTCTCTCACTCTTCCATCTGCTGTCTTGTGAGACAGAGGGAGAGAGAGAGAGCGAAAGGCGCACGTTGACTATGGAAACGCTCTTTCTTAGATGAACGCTCTTCCAGCTCGCAAAGAAGGAGAACGTGCCCTCAACCGCGAGAGACAACGTTGGCGCAGGCAGCGTCTCCTAGCGAGTTTCTTGATTGAGAAATACCCACTGCTCGCGTTGGAGAACCGTTCACCGGCCACCCATATATATATATATATATATATATATATATATATATATATATATATATATATATATATATGCACTGGATCTTGACTTGCAATGAAGTGCCGGTGGGAGATTTCACTTGTGCATAGTTGAACCATAAGGATTCGTAGCGTGCGCGTTAACTAAATTAATCCGGAACTCGGCACGATCTACGATGAACCTCCCGAGCTTCGCCCACTCATCATTCACTCCGTGGATATGCTGCAATTTTTTTCATGTGGCTTGAAGTATGCGCCACGAGATTTACTATTTGAACTGCTTTCGCATGACGCGTGATGCGTTTTTCATGCATAAAATCACTTGAAGAGCTTGAAGAGCAGCGTTCTTCCTGTCTTGTCAATTTCCTCGCATTTCGTTTCATCCTTTTTCCTTGATAACCCGCGACGTGCATCGAGATTCGACATTCAGAAGATACGACGTTATGCCGTTGAAGTCAATAGAATTGGAGCACTACACTAACCATTATACACTAGCCCTTCTCCCTACGTTTTCTTCAACTTTGGTTTTTTTCGCGAACATGCAAAACCCACTGACAGGGCACGCAGTTCACCCACCTCAGCGAAAAGGATGTACTGCATTCGGTGGCTGTATTCCCGAGGAAGACCTTGGTCAATTTTCTCCATTCTCAAGACGCCCAGTTCCTGTAAAAACACGTTAATAGCGAACCCTGTATCGTCACATGTCAAAATTCTCCATGAGAACTAATGAAGAATCGCAAACATCTAACAGCGCTGTTCTCTATAGCCTGGCCAAAGGTATTCCACAGGGGACAGCACAAGGGCAAAAATTCTTGGAAATACATTTTTCATCGTCAAATGATTTTCTCTTGAGTATCTAAGCTGTTACAGAACGCTGCTCATCCCAGGTTGCGTTTCGGCCGCGGCAGTTGCCAATGGGCTCCTGTAAAGAGGAGCCCACCTAGTGTCTATGAGGGGTGGCCCTCTCCGGGTCACCTCGAACTTCCCCCATCTATATTTACCAACATAAATTTTTCAAGCAAGCAAGCAATCATGAAATATCTTTGGGGATATATATGCGCAGCGTTCTACATGTATGTTGAAACGTCGACGACTGCTTTTAATTGAGAGTTAGGTCAAGTTTCCGGTGTTGATAGCAACATTATAATTTCAATGCATTGGTCATTCATCTCTCTGCACACCACTTCCAAAATTTTTTGATGGAACATGAAAGAACACTATACTACTCGCAAAAAATTGTGCTGTTGCTCGAGCAGTGTCATGCTGTGCACGGAACGCTACATTTTGTCATAAAGAGCCAGGAAATCGCTTACGCACTAGGGTGGTATAGGTGTCGCTGTTGTTCAATGCGAGGAATTTCTTGGCAAACTAATGTCACTTTGACCTTGTCCATCTGTGCCTCTATCTGCCTATGCCTCTGTGGGTGCTCTTCTAGTCGCCTTGTTCACCTGGTACGCCCAAATATTCGGGAGGTAGGATATAAATGTATGATGAACACGAATGAGTTATCTTTATATGACTAGCATTATATACTCATCATTACCAAGAATACTGTAGTCACATGTAGCCCATACCGTAGTGCTCGGCCCAGGTTATGCGCGTATGAGCTACAGATGCGTGCCTTTTGTACAACCTATATCAATTAAGGACCAACTAAACTGACATGTAAAATTCCGCGGCTGCGGCAAATAGTAAAGCATAAAAATTCCCCGCGGCTGCTGGGATCAAACCGGCTACCACAAGTGGAGTTCAGCGCCTCACAATTCTGGGCCGTCCGACACGCCGAGGAAGCCGCCCGTGTCCATCCAAGGATTCGAGGACGTCACCTAGGTTGGGTAGGTTCTCGCCCCACGCCAACCAAACTATTCATTTCGCAAAGTTTTTTTCTTTCTTTCTCACTCACACAACGCGCACTGCCTCCCGGATCGGCCCACATTCTCCTCTCCGTGGGTGACTACAGACGGACGCCTTAATTAAAAAAGGAAACAACGCCCGTTGCGCCGCTTGCGACTTAAACGTAGGCATAACAAGCAGACAGACGCCAATACAACTTACCAAGTCGTACTTGAGAAGCCGATGGAGGGGTGTCGAGGTGCCAAGCAAGCACGCTACCACTATAGGCAACGGCGACTTCTCCCACGAGTTTGTAGACAGTAAATAAACCTATCGGCACCAGCAGTTGCAATGATGGTGTTTGTGCAACCTGAATTGCGCTTCTAAAGTGCAATAGGCTCTATCATTTAAATGCATATGTTCTACATTCGGTATGAATTTGAGCAACATTGCTCAGTCCCGAAGGAACGAGCAACGACGCTCATGATAGCAGTGCATTTTACTTTCGAAAAAAACAGACGTCTGTGCTTTAGAGTAACGTGAGTGCCCACGTAATATGTCATTCCATGAGGTACCATTCAGTCGCCATGGTGCTGTCGACGTCCATGCTTAGTTCACGTCAAGCATACTCATGGGTGCATACTCGTGCGCATTGCACAAAGAAATTGATCTTTCTCGTAATGTTTGGCTGTATGCCAAAAAAATCGTCATAGGCAATTTCCTCGCCGACTGCTTCGCAGAACACCGATTCCCACAGTGCCTCGTATTTGCAGGATTTTCTCTTTTTGGGAGCCTCACCAAACCCAGCACTTAAACCAATACTGTGTAAATATTAGCAGAGCAAATATTTCGGATATTGTGTGCTCTACACACTACATCGTTTCCTATTCTAAGAAATCCATGCATGAACATCAATTCAGTAGATGGAGGCGTGAAAATTATCTTGGCAATGAAATATGAGAAGTCGAATTTCGTTCACTACCGCGCCTGTGCCACCCACCACGGAGGGTTCCATGTGCCGCTGATGCTGCACATGTGCCTCTGTGAAGTAGTCCTGTTTGGCGTGCGTTTCGAGTAGTGAGCCTATCCCGGCTCACGTGCACGTTCGAAAGCAGACAAAGGTCATTCAGTAAAAATTAGACATTCACTTCTTCATGAAGTACGCTACAGTGTTCTTTGGCGAGTCCACGGAAGAGCCAGAATACGACGAACGTTAATCTGATGATAAAGGCGTGAAGTGCTTGCAAGATTTACGGTGTTCTCATGCACAAAAACATCAAATGTCAGAAATCAAAGCAAAACAAATCTCCTTGGTGTATGCTGCGTCTTCCTTCCGAAATGTTCGTATAGAAAATCAGCAATGTTGTCTATTTCGCCAGAAGCAAGCATGAACACAATTGTAGAACAACATTCCCTACAGCTCTAGCTCACGCGCATCTGAGCTTCATAACCTAGACTTCATTGCCAAGAACTGTTGTCCGCGATCACCACCGCTCAAACAAACAAGAAAAAAGAAGAAAAGGCGAACTCTGCCGAGTGAGTGTTTTCAATGGGAAGGCATGTGACAAAAGTACAAAAGAGTGAGTGTTTATATTGTTGGGTCTATGGCCCACTAAATGCACGTGCACACAACTGGCTAGCCTCCTTTGTCAAGCGGTATGCCCTTCTCGATATTGAGCGCCACCATGGAGGAAACGATCACCGTCGCGTTCATAGGTGCAGAAGCGCATTCGGCGGGCAACACTTACTCCTCCTTTTTTTCTAGCACAAAAGTGTTCTATGCGGCGGTCCACCACGACCCCACACGTGATTTCCATAACAAAAGTGAAGCAGTAAAATTGACATGTAAGAACTACAAACAAAAGACGTGGAAGAAATTTCCTTAGACGCACTGGGGATCGGACTCATAATCACCCCCTCCACAACGAAAGCTCTATGAACGCACGTTATGTGCTTTCTTGTCGCTTTTTAAATGCGGAGCATTTCCAGGCCCGGAAAGGCTCTATGTTTCAGCGATCGCCGCAGATGGCGTAAAAATCAACCACGGCGCGTTCCATCAAGTTGCGCGCAGAGTGGAGCCACTAACTCCTCTTTTAGCGGTCGTGTACTTTAGTTTGCATTTTCTCTGCTAGGGGCGCTCAACGGGACAAAAAAAATTAATATAAAGACGTATTGAAAGTATTTGACAAGCTTGGTTACAGTGTCATTTTTTATAAAGTAAGTAAAGATGTGTTTTTCTTGAACTTCATGCATAACGTATGTGCTTGAGTCTAAGTTTTGACATTACACTGACGCGCGATCAGCAGCAGCCCATTGGTATCGATTGAGTTTCGGCCGCTTGTTTGATTCAAATTGTATCGCGGTCATTTCCTTCGACCACGCACGTTCGCTTTACGTTACCTTGTTTAGATAGCCGCTGCCACACAGCGAACGTGTCTAACAACGGTGAATTTGACCAGCTGCGACAGTTCACTGGCACAACGTTTGCATAGCTTTCGTGTGAAAAATTGATTGTCAGAACTGAGCACAGTGCCGGAAGACAACCTAGGAAAACGGATTGACCTTGCGCCATGTGGCCATAAGCACCGGTGAGTAAAAATGCGCTGCTGTGCATCTTCAACACTGATTATTGTTAAACCTGCGTTACGCGCGCACATTTGATCGCGATCAGGGCGGATTTCGATTAGGCTTGATGATGCTCAGCTGCTTCTATATGGTTATTCTTGAGCGTGATCAGGCCCGATAGGAATCGTGTGATGATCGCGATCTGGAAACCATATCACTATTTGGCTAATGTCAGCGCCAAACTCGACCCAGATCAGTTCTGATCGCGATCAAAAGTGCCCGTGTAATACCGCTATTGCTTGCAAAACGGCTAAAGAACACATTTCATGAAGTGTTATTATTTGTGCAGCTAATCAGAAGCGCGGCTTCTACGTACCAATGATGTTGTATAAAAATGTTTATTTAAATATCTCACAAGTGTATAAATATCTTTACCGTGAAACATCTGTTACGGACCGCAGCATAAGCTTTGCCTCCCTCTGCCAAGTGAGTTACAGCAGGAAATGCACATACATCCACGGTGTGTTAGAGGCAAATGTACATAAGAGTATGGAGAAGGAATTCTATATTTCAATATACAAAATAAGTTCATAAGTGTTAGTAGTGCATGTTTATGCAGTGGGACAATGTAAATGCTTACTAAAGAAACAAATGTCCCTTAAATGAGACTTGGCTAAGCGCATCACTGAAATAGATGCTCAAATAAATCTTATATGCATGCTATACATGTTTGCAGCATTGTTGTATGCATCGTTAGACATGAATTACAATGTTATCCATGCTTCTACCATAGTAACAGTGGCTCTTTCTTTTTTTGTTTATCAACCACAGCATTCAAGAAACTGGGCATATCTGCACACACTTAGCTGCTGTAATCTCTGGACCTACCTCAAGTCAGCAGAGATTGTGTTGCCACTAGAAGTAACCTCAGGGACCGAGAATCCTCACACGGTATGTTTGTGGACATTTAATTTATGGTTATGCTTCACTTATTTATTAGCCCGAGTTTTGGCTCACCATTTCTTTTTTATGGCTTCCTCATGACCTCGTTTATTTTTTCTATTCAGGACAATGGACAACAAAAGGATTGTTAGTTTTCAAGCTACCCCTACCAAGGCGCAGGAAGCTCAAACGTCGCCATAGCGAAGAGAGGTTTTCCAGAACTCCATCCGTCACCCAAAACAGTTTACAGGCTCAACATGTGAAAGGAATGGGAACTGTACGCCAAAATGCAGCAGTAGTATGTGGTATGTTGAACCAGTGCAAGATTGGCTGCACAAGTGATTTTTGATGCAAGAAGTAACCAACGCAAGGGAAATGTGCCGGCTTAGGATTCCTTTGATAGTCACTGTCGCATGGTATGCTTCTGTAAGTGTGTGTCCACATTTGTATCGAGTATTGCACATAACATGGTGCAAAACAAGCCAGCAGTTGCTTGTCTGAGCACAGCATTTCTTCCTTGCACTGAGTGTAGATCGTTGTAAATGTGAACATTATTTTGCACAGCAATGCCAAGGAATGGTAAAGTAAGGCATAATGCTGACTTCTCGTGAGCTACATTGTGAAAGATTTTGAAAGTGAAAATTGTGTACAGGCACTTGACCTTTCGTTAAAAGAGACATGCCATGTAGTGGTCACCTGGAGAATAGCAGCCATGACTCTACTCCCAAGTACAGTTTGATTATTAGGGCAGAAGGAAGGCTGCACATAAGACTTCAGGTAGTAATTTTTTATACAGGCTGTGTAATTTGTCAGGCATTTACAAAGGTCATTTGCTGCTGGTCACTTGATTGAAGTGTTTATAGCACTGCAAACCCTTCACCTCTTTCGAATACATAAACCAAATTAATCTTTCAACGGGATAACTTAAATTTTGCTTTACTAGTTGCAGTGAATGATTACTGCTGGTCTGTTAAAGGGCTTATGTGAGGAGAGACATTCCATCCACAAAGCAATGTTGCATGTGTGCAAGCAACTTGTTTTTTGTGTAAGGTTCAGTCACAGGAATATGCCAAATAATAAAATCAGGTCCAGACAAGGGACCTAAAGTACGACATCACGTTTTAAAAAGTATGTTGATACAGTACACAGAAGAGGTATACTCAGATCTCATTAGAGCTGTTTGACTAGCATTTGCTTGTATTTAAGATTTGAATGTGTACTGAGTGCTATTTCCTTGAACTACTGTGCCGCTCAAAAAGGCCTGTTTTGAGCAGATTTCCCTACAGACCCCCTAGAGGAGGTGTTCACATCTCGTTGTCTTTCTAAAGAAACCCCCTTAATTTCTAAATGTTTGGTGCAAAATATCTGGTGCTCCACACCTCCCACTGATGTCTAGACCCACCTCCTAATTTCAGTTCCTGGGGAAACCTCTGGTTTTGTGTGACACCCATGCTAAGATTGAGGCACAGCTAAAGGGTAGTGAAGAATAAAACTGTAAATCTAGCAGTGACTCTGACGACTATGCACTCTCAGAACCAGAAAAGATTGACTCATTTACTTATCAGTTGATCAACAATGGACAAGCAAGGGTATAGCTTGACCTTTGGAAACTGTCTTGTGTAACGGCCTTGAGAAATATGCGTCCGAGTTGAAATGTTTGCTTCGAACTGAGGCTTTCGTTGCTAGCCAACTGTCACTTGACTGAAGTGTTTATACCACTGCAAAACCTTCACCTCTTTCGAATACATAAACCAAATTAATCTTTCAACGGGATAACGTAAAGTAAATTTTGCTTTACAAGTGCTATATAATATACGAGTTGAGAAGCACTGGAAGATGAGCTAGTTAGTAGCAGTTTGTTGTAACAAAACAGTTCAGACAGGGACGTAGGAGAAGGGAAACTTAATGCAACATCAAGATCACAGAGTATGTACACAGAAATAGTGGTTTATTATAACTTTTTTATTTTATTTTTTTCAAAGCCATGTGCCCCTCGCCATGTGTTGTCAAAATAGTGTATCAGGATGATCTGCTGACACTACACCTTTGGCGAAATTTTGATGCTGCCTGTTTAATAACGCCGAAGTCAATAAACACAGACGTGTAGAATGAGACGGGCGACAGCGTGCACGAATACAGTATGTACACAGTGCTATGCGATTGTAACGTGATACTCGAATCGCGCGATGGCCGGCGCATTCCGTTCTATTGGAGCGCGTTTGATAATCACATAGTAACCGAAGTGAATCACAATGCTTCAGAAAGCCTACCGTTTTCATTGAGTACACCAACGAGTCAGCTCGATGGCCTCAGAGCAAAGCGACAACGCAGAAAGCGTCGTCAGCCGCGCGCTTCGAGTACTGCGTTTCAAGGGCAGCCCAGCGTAAATATGGTTGTCTGAAACATCGCTCTGCTTACGAACAGAATGAGATAAATTTCAGCTTGTAATTTTATTAAACAGACGGCTATTTATGTTGCCTGTAGGTTAAAATCTGTCAGCGACAGCATTGCTCGCTTATATGTATGCTAAATCCATCACGATTGCCAATAAAGGACGTAAGCTTACTTGCTTGCTGCATTTATTGCCAGTTGAGGCCTCTAGGTCACCTGGCGACATAGCAGAAATATTTGTACTCTATTAGAGTACTGTACCCGAGAATAACGCCTCGGGACAGGAGTAACCGCACGCCTAGGACCAGCGAGCGAGCAGCGCGACCAGCCGCACGCAGCAGCAGCGCAACCGCCATATTGTATTGCGTAATGATGATGATATCTTGCGCAGCGCCATCTCTTGGTCGCATACTTTACGACGCCACCGCCCAGGCTGCACAGATGCTCGGGACAAAATTGTTTTTTTGTTGGCTTACGGAGGCCCTGTGATACCACTCATAAGCCAGCATTGGAAATTCCATCTATTAGGGCCTCCAACAATGGCCCATCGTAACCATTCAATTTGCAAGATCGGTTCTTCCATCCTGTAAAGAAGTCAAATGTGGGTCATAGTTGCCACTCAGCATACATTATTGGTGCGTCCAGTGCACAGGGATGGCAATGATGGGTCAGTTTCCAAATAGTCCTATCAATCTTGGTTATGTAATGGCGGCAGGCTGTATATATTGTCCAATCAATCTCACTGCATCACCAATGTTGGACTTCCAATGTTCTGTGTCGGACAATATTGTCCGCACACAAGAGTTGTAGCATCAATGTTGGTAACATTGGCAAGTACACATGATATATCGGGAGGCAAGTACACATGGTGGCAAGTACACATGATTGCTTTCCTGTTTTACCAATACGAACGGACCACTAGTTCGACTCGGTGCCGCAAATAAGTTCAGAAAGGTCATTGTGTTTGTATTCAGTGCAGCAGGAAAAATTATCTCTATAATTTACGCAATTGCTTATTTGCGCAAGTTCTAGCTAAGTGTGTGTGAATTAGACTAGAACTTGCACATTGGAAGTTGAGCAAACTACATCTACAATGCCATCATATGGTCCAAAATGCCCAGCAGCATGTTAGTGGCTTCCGAATCCACGTGCATGGCATAGCAGGTCACTTTATCTGTTGTCATTGCAATATTTGCAAAATAATAGAAGTAGGCTGTGTATACTGTCCAGACATTCTGTCTGGTTTCTCCAATACAGGACAGCCAATGCTGCTTGCGAGACAATATTGTCCAGACGTAAATACTGTTGCGCCTATGTTGTTCACATTGGGAAGTACATGACGTATTAGAAGCAATGATTTCTTTTTCATTTGAAACAACGTTAATATATATGTACGTACCGTCTGCACTCGCATAATTAGCGCCCACGCGTAATTTCTGCACTCCCAACTTTATGTACGGTTTAGGCAAAAATATTGCTTGCATGCTCTCCCCATGACACCCAGGGCCACGTGGCGCAGGCTAGCGCTGTCCTTTATCAGTACTGAGTGTTCGGTAGCCCAGGCTTCGCCATAGCCGGTCGCATTTTGATTGTTTAATAGCGACATATTGGCCATACCTATAAAACAAATTCAACATAGTGTTTGCCGATTAACTCAGAACCGTGCCGCCACGATGACTTCGACACGTGAATACGAGTCGCTCTTGATACTGGAGTTTAGAGATGCCGCTGACAGCACCAGTGACGACGATTCCGAGTCGCACATCCGCTAATGCTTGAGTGTAGCCCGCGAATGCATTTGGCTGTTAAGGTACGCGTCCTGTTGACTGAAAGCTACATTCGTTTTTGTGATACATTTCATTTGATGCATCTCAGATCAGCAGGCGCAAAGATTCCTTAAGCGATATTCCGGAAGTATTTGCGAAATTCGCATGTAATTTACCCACCTTTTGGAACTTCTAGATTCATGGAGAAAAAAAAACACGAATTACGTGGCATGCGCGAGTCAGCACGGTATAAGTTATGCATGAGAAAATACGGCATATGCAAAACATTGGAAGGTAAAGAAAAGCCTTTGTTATGTTTCTACCCCGAGCAGCGGGCACATGAGCCCGCCCAACATGGAAGCCTACACAGCAGGGGGGGCGGAAGGGGGGAGCTAAGTGGGCGGCCCTAATCCGTTTTTCTTCACATACCTGTTTGACATGTTTTCTTGCAGCGACCTGGGGGTGAGGCAAAGGAAGCGGCTTTCACTCTGCAGAGGTTTTTCGGGCGCACAGGTTGTGTCGCACGGGCATGGTGTATCTGCTGAAACTTGCGAGTTTACAAAGTCAGAACCCCTAAGTGGACTACGGACACGGAACTCGCGACTGCAAACTTCTGCACAGTGAAAAAGTGGCAGCCCTGCGCTTCTTTGGACCGGACATTTTAAGTGAACTGAACAGATGAGCCTCGACGTGTTGCGACAGTTCTAAAGGTTTTCCTGAAAGCTTCTTACCGATTTTAGCGATTCGTTTATTTTAGTCATTGTGCGTTCTGTTGTGCTCACTCCTTCATTTTGGTGTGTTCCGGGTTTATTATAGCATGTATTACTGCGTATTTTCTTTAGATTTGTCTATTTGTAAATGCACACGTGGTGGGCTTTGTTGTATACGTCGCGGCAGATGAAGTAATCGGTTATAGCAAAGCTGTTTTGGTTCGTGTGACTTTCATGTTTGTGTTTTTGTCTTGCGTGAAACGCGTGTTTTCCTTGTGCTCTTTAACGGTCATTTCTTGTTCCTGGTTTTCGGTTCTTCGAAGTCGTCGGTTTGTCCCCACATACCCTCCGTTCCGGATTCTGCATGCAGAAACATATTACCGTATCCTAACATTCACTTGTGCTGTGTTACTTGAGGAAGTGTTAAATTTCTACAATTCAATTGTTTCGTGGAATCGTTTCAGGAACCTTTCAAGCTTCAGCTGCTCCACGTAAACACGAAAACCAAAACGTGTCGCATAGGTTTAGGCGTATGTTTTCTTGTGCCTCTTTTTTTTCCTTATGGTGCTTATGCGTTTACTTTTTCTCGAGGCTGATCATATACAATGAAGTTCATACTTAGAGTGAATATTGATTTGTTGATATTATCAGAACTTTCTTTTCAATCCCTTCTCATGTCTCTTATACTCACGAATAAAATGTGTCACAAAGAAGACATTTTGCTTATTTTTATGTGTGTATGTGTTCGAAAGATACGTTTCGGCATTAACATACGAGTGCATAGACCATTTATGTCTGTTTTGTGCTATCGTCATAACCACGAATCGTGAACATAACCAAATTCATTTCCCAAGCTGGCAATACGTACATGCATACTAAGTACAAGTTAAAGCTATTGTTACTCCTATAATTTACTGGATATTCTTGCTTTTTGCCTATAGCCAGAAGCCTCAGCAAAACAAATTTAAGTGCATGCATGATAGCCAATAAAATAGGTGGAGAAAATATAGGATCAGCCAATAAAGAAGGCTGGCAAGAAATGCTGCCTCATCCAACGATGAATGCTGGCAAAAAATCATAGACAGCCATCAATAAAGGCTGGAAAGAACGGTTAGAGCTGCCATTGCTTATACAAGCTTACCAATATTGAAAATACAAATGATGGGCAATGTTGGCTAAAGCCATTCTTTCCCCATTTTTCCAACGTTATACGACTGGTATCCAACATTGGACTAATCTAGTCTAAAGTGTAGCATGGGACCCGAATTCCAATGTAGTTCCAATATTGTATCCAATGTTTTCCAACGTTGCGCGAAGGTCGGTCCAATGTTGTGCTGCCTGGGCGCTACCCTTATTTTCGTTGCACTGTCAAACGTACAGTTTCCCTTCTCTACGTTCGTCATAGTATAGGCGTTCTGTGGCATTTCTTAGTCCCAGGATGTCGCACTTCGGCGTCGGCGGCGGCGGCGCCGTCAACACCCCCACTGCGCATGCTCGGCTCGTCTCGTGCCGGCCCAGGAAGACACCCGCAAAACTGTCGCTCCAGGCGGGCGGTCAGCAAGCCGAGCATGCGCAGTGGGGGTGCGGACCTCTCCCCCGTACTCCTCTCCCTCGAACGCGGGCGGTCTGTATATAAGCGGCGGAGCGCGCGTTCGGAATTCAGTCAAGGGCGTCTTTGCTGACCTCTCCCCCGTACTCCTCTCCCTCGGACGGGGGCGGTGTGTTCGGAATTCCATCACTCGGGCAGCGCGACGCTTCTGTGAAACGGCAAAGCCGAGCTGCGGATTCCGAAATTCGTGCGCGAGAAGCAGCGGCGAAACGTGAGCAGCGAGCTTAAAGACCCCAGGTACGTGAGCGAGAAGCGGCGTGCAAACGTCGTCAACGAGACGCGGCTCCGGACGCTGCTCGTGGACGCAAGCGCCCACCTTGGGGCTGTCCAATACAACGACGGCACCAAGCAATGAAGACACACTTTAACTTTACACTCCTTGCCTTCGCTTCTCCTTCATTCAATAAATAAGAATAATAAAGACGAAATAACAATTAAGCATTCCCAAACCATACCCAATTACGCAACATTCACGCGATACCCTCACCACTCGGCGACGCATTTACTCGAGTTCCCCCCGTGGGAAGATGCGGGCGGCAATTTTTTTTTGCCCTCTGCCTTCACGCGCGCTCGGCGGTCTTTGTAACGCGTCTAGAATGGTACCGCCATCTAAGAGAGGCGAAGTGAAATACGATGCGCTCGTGCGGATTCACCTCTCGCGGATGGCGCACCGTTCCAGGCGGGTTCCAAAGTTCGCCTCGACGCGCGAAGCCGCATCGCCGGCCCCTTCCGTCGCGTATGGCGTTTCCCAGTGGCCGTGGCCTAGGGTTACTCGATACGCGCTACGTTGCACAGGCTAGTGACAACACCCTGCCATATTGAATCACACGAGACCTGGGGCTCAGTTGCGCTGGTGTTCATAAACAAGTTGCGTGATGCGTCTATGTCCTGAAAGAAGCACGGGCACCAAACAGACGCACAACCATTCGCTGTGATTCTAAACGGCGTTTGAGCGGCCAATTGTTGCGATCACGCTGTACGAAGAAGCCTGTATCCAAGCGCCCTAGATGCCGCCTACTCTGCGAGCTTGATGGCAAGAAGAAAACTGTTGCGTTAAGCGCCCAAAGTCGGCAACGACTTTGGCGGGTCAATGTGGCGAAAGTAAACAATCACTGATGCCTCTGTCGGCCGGCATTTAAGTAAATATCGTCTGTGTCCAGTTATTACCT
Organism: Hyalomma asiaticum; assembly: GCA_013339685.2. Lineage (NCBI taxonomy): Eukaryota > Metazoa > Arthropoda > Arachnida > Ixodida > Ixodidae > Hyalomma > Hyalomma asiaticum. The sequence goes on along the minus strand of CM023487.1, from coordinate 81,848,902 downwards.
AAACTGCTTCAGTTACAACACGGATAACGGGTTATTCATGAATGTTATGAAGGCGATGCGTGAACGTGGGTTCATCCACGTCAAACGGCGCCATACCAGCGAAACACCGATATAAGTGGGCAAGTCCCCCCCCCCCCCCGATGTGCAATGAACATTCAACTGCTTTTGCGAAGACACTTCCGACTTTCGTGTTACACCGATTCCCCTGACAGAGGGATCAGCCACGATTTCTTTTTATGGCACAGGCATGCTGCGAGTGTATATGCCATGTTCATTCGAGCTCCATTTCCTTTTCTTGTTGCTTTCAACAATTTGTTCGCTTATTATGCGAAGATTCTTGTGTACCCTTCCGTCGCATGCTGGTTATGCTACTATTAATTGGTTACCGTATATGCCACAATACGCAGCGACATTTCACCTACCGCACTGCAAATTTTAGGACTTACCGTTCCGAAAATATTGAAGAACCACCTTGTGGCGAGCATTTCCGCCCAGATCCATCTATTGTCCTTTGGTATGGCAAGAGAAAGAACGAACCAAATTTAACAGAAAGGTTTGCTCTCATGGTGTAGTACGTTTATAACTATGGTAAAAAAAGCATTCTAATACGGGACAAGGCAGGATGAACGCAGAATGGTATGCTCATCAGGATCACTTTATTAGTCATATCTTGTGGACATATCAAACAGCGAGCACGGCCCTTCCTTTTATCTTTTTGTGCAATAACCGGAAGTGTAAATGCCAATTGTCGTCGTTGTTCTTTTGTTGCTGTAACTTGAATTAAAACTGCTGCTCGAACTTAAAGCTCAGAGCCTCCGAGCCAGGAGAGAAGTGATGAACCGCTACGACAAGAGACAATAAGGCACTGGTGTGTCCTCAATTTCAATCAACAGAATCAGCCAAGAGAAAAAAGCAAATTAACAAAAAAAGCGTTAAATGTTATTTTCAGGTTGAAACCCTGAAGTGATAACTAAACCGAAACAATAGAGGGTGAAAAAAACAGCCATTGTTGGGAAGCGAAGTCACGTGGTAGCATGTTGCATTTATTCTTCTTGCCAATCCGTTGCTTCAGTGAAATGCAATGCGGCAACTCTATCCCCAAATTTTTTTTCCTCTTCATTGCCTACAGGTGGACATGCGTTTTTCTCAAAAGGTCATCGTGATTTCCTTGTAAGCTCCGTGCCGCTTTAAGAGGAATCCTTATCTCTTGCTGCTTAACTACGCGTGCAGTGCTCAATGGGTTGCAATAACAGCCTTGAGGCGAATATTTCACCACGCTTTCCCCGCTGCCTATTACCTTAGAAAGCTTCGGTGTGGTCACGTTCAGTAAATTGCGAATCTCGTCTTCAACTGCTGAAGCATTTTGCATCACGTAGTTCAGAATTCGCACACCACGACGAATCCTCGCTGCGTCGTTAGTGCCTACGAAAAAAGTGCGACCTCATTAGCTGGTACAAAATGTTCCGTGTACTTATGTCTTTTCACAGTCTTTCCATCTTCTAATCGAATTTTATTTCAATTGTCTTAAAGGTGGTTAGAATAAGGCACGAAGTAACTTTACTGCAATCAAATATTGAACGCCAGAGGTAGTTAACTATATATTGCAGAAATTTTGAGCAAGGTAATGGAAGCGCAGTGCCATTTTTAGTCTTAAATTTGCAACTCCGCGGCCGAAGCGTCATTGTCACCTCGCAAAGTAATTATTTATTGTTTGACCCCACTGAACACACGAAAGTAGCTATATTAAAGGACATTAGATTGAGACACTCAACCAGTTTCGACTTGCGTATATCTTTCACAGCCTTCCTTGTCCTCAATTTTACCATCAAGTGCTCATACTTAGAAGTATATTTACTACTGGAAGCCCAGCCCAATTCTTGGATTGCCGGTGTTACAAGAAGGCAGTGTGTTGCAGACACGAAGCTATTGGATAGCGAAAATAATTTTAGGGGCGAAGGGCTCCTTAGGGTCGTGGCCTGCCCCGCATCGCGTCGTAGTAGCCACGCTCGCACTCGCTCTCGGCGCGTGCCTCCCGGCGCGCGATCTCTCTCTCTCTTCTACAGCGGCAGCCATGAGTGCAGTAAGACGGTGTGTGCACATGTGTGGACCAGTCCCGGAGGCCGTGCACCTAGACAGTGTCATCTGCTGTCGTGAAAGAGAGCGAACAGCGCGCGTTGACTATGGTAACGCGCTTTCTTCGATGGACGGTTTACCAGCTCGCAAGGAGCGAGAACGCGCCCTCGCCCGCGAGAGAGAACGCTGACGCAGCAGCGTCTGCTAACAAGGACGAGGAAAAAACTTTAATAAGAAAAATATTTAAACGCAGTTCAGGGTGGGGCCCTCAGTCCATGGCTCCACTGGCACTTGCGGTTCGCTGAGCTTTGTCCAGGAGGGCCAGTTGGCTCTCCTCCTGGTCCTCGCTTGCAAACAGTGCCTCCCACTGCCGAACGAAGTCCGCTACCCTCAGAAGGGGTGAGTTGATGTTTTTTGGTCTAGCCGCACATTCCCACGTGATGTGGGCTAGCGTAGGTTTCTCGCCACACCACGGACAGGTGTGTGTGTAATAGGCCGGATGCATCTTGCAGAGCCGGTTGAGGTGCGGGTATGAATTGGTATCTATAGGACGCCAGTCCCATGCTTGCGTTCTGTTCAATTTAGGGTGCGGAGGCCCGAAGGTGCGTCGCTCTCTCCTCTGAATCTCTAATATGTCGCGCACTACGGACGGAGGTTCCTCTAGAGCGCTGCCCGCTGCTCGGTCGTTGCTTCCTCGAGCGATGCGGTCTGCCCTTTCATTACCTTCCAGTCCGGTGTGCGCTGGACACTGCATTATACCGTGGTCAATGTCGAGGCATGAGACGAGAATTCTTGCGACGCTTCGCGGTAGCATTCCCCGCATGAATAGTCGACACGCTACTTGCGAGTCTATGGGTACATAAACTGGCTGACCCTTAAAGTCGGCGTCTCGTATGGCCAGTGCAACGGCTGCAGCCTCGGCTGTGCATACCGAGGTGGTCTTAATCATGGCAGTTATTCGTGGTGACTCTGTTGCTTACGGCGATCGTGTAGTGCTCCCTTCCGTGTAGTAGGCTGTTGGGTCATTACCGAATCGCTTCAGCAGGGCTCTCGTCCTTGCCTGCCTGCGCCCTGCGTGGTACCTAGAACTCCGATTTCGTGGAATAGGTGCTATGTATAGTCGATCTCTCAAATCTTGGGGCAACAAATCTGTTTTGCCTCAAGAGAACAGAGGTCGAGGGTCGTATCCCAACCGTTGGAGGATAGACCGGCCCTATGGTGTGAAACTTAGCTTCTCTCTTTGTGAGATGAGCACCCAAGTTGCATGCTCTTCATATTTGTTGTAAATTCCCAAACGCTCCAGGCGCTCCGTGCTGACTGTATTCGGGAGTCCCATAGCCGATTTGTTTGCCATTCGGATAAGAGTGTCGACCTGCTTTATTTCAGTTTGGTTAATTCTTTGGAACGGGAGGCAGTAAGTAATGCGGTTAATCACAAACGCTTGCACCAGCCTGATTGTATCTGCCTTTGCGAGCCCATTGCGGCTTCGTCCCACTCGACGGATCATTCGTGCTACATTCTTAACGATTACTTTTAAGCTTCGAATTGTGGCATCGACGTTGCCGTTCTCTTGAATAAGTAAGCCAAGCACTCTCATTTGGGTGACTTCACGAATAGCGTGGCCCTCGAGATGGAGATCTATTCCCTGGATACCGGCTTTCTTGCAGCGCTTACTGCGTACTGTGATGAACTCTGATTTTTCTGGCGCGCATGTCATACCCGCATGTCATACCCGCGCATGTCATACCCACTTTGTCTATGGCCTCCTGTAACAGGTCTTGTTTCTCGCCATAAGAATCCCGGTGTGCCCAAAGCGTGGAGTCATCGGCGTAAATTGTGCATCCGAGGTCCCGTACTTGTTCAAGTTCTAAGGCCAGTCGCCTCATTCCGACGTTGAACAGAAGTGGCAACAAGATTAGGCCCTGTGGAGTGCGTCGATTGGGCATTGCCAAGATGTCAGACCGCGTGCTGTCCAAACCAATCATTGCCTTTCTGTCGCGAAGCAGGCTAAGGATGTACCGAAACACCTGTCTTCCGCAACCTATGTCATCTAGGCCTTCGAAGATTGTGTTGTGTGAAATCGTGTCAAACGCTTTTTTGACATCAAGCGCCACAACTATCCAGGCTTCCTTGTTGAGGAGTGGGTCCAAAACTTCGTCTCGGAGCATAACGAAGGCGTTCTGTGCTGATACGTGCGGTCTGAAACCAAGCATACAGTCAGGAAAAAGTCCATGCCACTCGATTGAGTTGCTCAGTCTAGTTTGCATCACCTTCTCAAAAAGTTTCCCTAAGCACGACGTGAGCGATATTGACCTCAGGTTATGTAGACCTCTGGGTTTAGCCCGTCTTGGTATAAGTATGATGGTAGCCTCTTTCTAGTCGCCCGGCACTGCCCTGTTGTCGGACCATACGTTATCGTTGAAGCACATCGTGAGCTTCTTCAATGATTCCCGACTCAGGTTGCGGAGAATCGCATTTGTGACGTTGTCCGGACCCGGAGCAGTGTTTGTTCGCAAATAAACGCCGTTGTTATAGGCGTGTCCAACTCAGCGTTATCAGGCCCGTTGTAGCTGTATTGCCGTGATCGCGTGTCCTCTGGTCCTACGTAGATGCTCTTGATGTCCTCAATGAGGGCATCAGCTCTTCCATTGTATTCATGTTCGATTAATTTCAGCGTTATGCTTGTGGTGGTCCGTGTTCCCGCTGGATGTATCATGCTCCGGAGAATAGCCCACGTTCGCTTAGTGCTAAGTGTGCCCTTGTGGTCATCGCAAAACTAAAGTCAATTGGTCTCTTGCAGCTGCCGCACGTACTCAATGGCTTCCTGCGCAAGCTGAGCTGTCCTAATCTTGAGCTTTCTATTGTGTCTCTGCCTCTTCCATCGCTTGGTCAGACTTCCCCGAGCCTCCCAGAGGTGCCCGTCGAATGCCGGCGTTTCTATCGTGGTCACATTTTTTCGTGCAGTGCTTTTGTATACGAGGGGCGTTCAATAAAGATTTCCCCTGACTCACTTCTGTTTATTGCAGGGTGCTGAAACTGCGCATGTGTAATAACATATGTCTCTATAGGTCACGTGCCAATGTGCAACTCTGAACTAATAAGGGTCTTGCTTTTATTTGTGCTGATGAGGTGTGAGGTGTGGGAATGAATGCAGTGGAACAGAGAGCAGTCGTCAAGTTCCTATACTTAAAAGGCTGCATTCCAAGGGAGACTTTCGATGAGATAAAAGAGGTTTACGTGGAGGATTCCCCATCATATGATGTAGTGAAGAAATGGCACCGTCAATTCAAATGCGGTCGGACTTCGGTAGAAAAGGCTCTGATTACAGGACGACCCCACTCCGCCAACGTTGAGCACACCATCCAGCAAGTGGAGGCCGCCATTTTGTGAAATCGCCACGTAACCGTTCAAGACCTCGCCAAAAATGTCAAGATTAGTGTGGGGTCCGTGGAAAAAATTATTCAAGACCGTCTTCACATGCGTAAGCTATCCACTCCATGGGTTCTCCGGCTGCTCTCACTTTTCCAAAAGCAGGAACGTGCCGAGTGCTTGCAGGCTCTCTTGACCATGTGCCGTGGAAACCAGGAGGACTTTTTCAACAGACTGATTACACAGGATGAAAACTGGGTGCATCCCTGTGATCTGTAGACTAAAGTCCAGTTGATGCAGTGGAAGCACTTGGACTCATCGCCTCCAAAGAAGGCACGCACCCAGCCCACGGCAGGCAAGGTCATGCTCACAGTCTTTTGGGACCAGCACGGAGTAGTCTTGATGGATTTGCTAGCAAAAGGTGCCACAATTACTGGGGCATACTACCCTTCACTGCTGTGGAAATTTCGAGAGTCCATCAGAAAAGAGAGACGTGGCATGCTCACCAAAGGTGTCCGCCTTCTGCAAGACGATGCCCCAATTCACAACTCACATGTTGTCCAGATGGAAGCACGCTGCTGCTGCTTTGAAATTCTACCGCATTCCCCTTATTCACCCGGCGTCGCACAATTGGACTTCCATTTCTTTCGAACAGTGAAGTCATATTTGAAGGGCAAGCACTTTCCAGATGATGAGACTCCGACTTATGAAGTCACAACATGGCTTTTGGAGCAACCTGTCGACTTCTACATGCGAGGTGTTTACAGTTGCATAAAAAGATCGGAGAAGTGGGTGTCCCTGGGTGGAATCTATGTAGAGAAGGACTAATAAATCTGCAAAGTTTCGTTGCTCTCCGTCCTGAGGAAGTGGCTCAGGGGAAATATTTATTGAACGCCCCTCGTAGGTCCCTCATGGCTGCTGTCCATTCTGCAGTGCTCTGGCACGGTGCAGTTTGCCTTTGCTTCTCCCTATAAGCTATCTAATCTGTTATGGTGGCTGCCCCTAATCTATGCCGCGCCCGCGTCGTAATCATCGAAACAATAATGATGCAGTGGTCACTGCCGAGGTCTTCGCCTAGGTTGGTCCAGGTGACGCCTCTAACGCGTCTTTTACCACACTGTTTCCTGTTGTGGTTGGTTCACCAGGTCTTGTGAGCAACACTAGCCCTTGGTTCTCCGCGAGGTCCGCTAGCCTTTGGCGCTTGGGTATGTCTTGATCGTAGCCCCAATCAGAGTACGGAGCGTTAAAATCGTCCAGGATAATTGCTCGATCGTTTCGTTTCACTTTGCTCAGGGTGGCCGTAACTAGTATGTCAAATTTTACATGCCTATCTCTTGGTGGGCTGTAGACATGGGCGATAACAGTTTTCGGTTTGCCCCGCCTACATGGACAGATCGTGAGAATTTGATGCTGAACACCACAGTTAGGGGCGTAGTCAACGCTTACTGCCATATCCTCCCGTGTCAGTGCTGCTATCTGAGTATGGTCAGAGTGCGTGTGCAACTTGTATCCTACGAGGTTCGGTATGCTCTTGCCTCGCTGTTGTATACATATTACATCCGGGAAAACAGGCGTCGCATCTATAAAACGCGTAAGTGCTGCAACTTTTGTTCCAAGCGTCCTACAGTTCCACTGCCAGACCTCGAGGCTCTCGGTTACTCTTGTGCGGTGGTTAGCCATCTATATAGGGCTTTCGCTGTCGGATGGCTCTACCTCTTTGGGCCTGCGTGTCGGCGTGCCTGGGCTGACACGCTTTCGTTTGTTCGCTCCCTCTTTCGTGGTCTGCGAAGAGGAGTCTTCTGTCGTTTCAGTTTGTACAGCTCTGCAAAAACAAGTTGTTCTTGTCGAGTTACAGTGCCCAGTTTATTGTCTTTTTCTCTCACCTGTGGCATCGCGTTCTTGGCTACTTGTGTGGGCTTCTTTGAATGCGAGTATTTTTTTGTTTTAAATCGGCTAGTTTCTTTAGAATTTCAGTAAGGCTGGCCTTTAACATTTTGTTTTCCTCTAAAATCTTTGATACGCGGGACTGGGTGACTGGATCGGCCATGGGATACACTACCCACGCCCAGCTTACCTGTTGTGAGGCTGTGGCTGCCGTGAGATGTTTAGCCTGTAGAACCCTCTCCTGTACGGGCAGAAGAGGCTTGGTGTCATGCGCCCTGGATCTTGACCTGGACCTCTGACGACTCGGTTGTCTGGTACGCGATCTCGATCTCGATCTGCTTGTTTGCCGAGGTTCGGAGGGGCCCCTTCTTGCCTGTTGAGGAAGCTCTAATAAACCGCTGAGCTCCAATTCTTCCTCTTCTGTTGTGAACTACCGTGGACGCTGTTCAGCAGATCCGTGCATTCCATTTCTCGGTCTGCCTCATGGGAGTCTTCAGGCGTTTCCGGCAGCTGCGGTCGCCTGTGAGGTGCTGGTCCCTACATGCAGCACATCGCGGGGAGCACTCGTGTCCGTCTTCAGGCTCGGGAGCCGCACTTGTGCCAGCGTCCCCTCAAACGCGAGATCCCAGCGTTCGAATACAGTGTTTCTCACGTCTTTACATGATGATCGACTGGGCGAATTACACGGAAGATTCACGGTTTACAGATGATTCCCTCCGGAGTTTCGCCCACTCATCATCATTCATCCCGTGGATATGCTGTGATTTTTTTTGTGGGGCCAAGGGGGCGTATCCTTCTTGGGTGGTGGAAAGGGCGGGGAGGGGTCGTATAAGCCCCTCATTCCGCCAAAGCTTTTGGTGCCATTGTGGTGAAACATCGCATCGAATGGCATATAGCATTTTTATGAGAAGCCGCCTGCTGATTATACGTGTAAACAAAAGTGTCACTTCAACTTCATAAAAACTTCACGATCTGAAGGCGGCTCTATTCAAAATGAAGCGAGGAACGGCGCCGGGTCGGGATCAAGTGACGGTTAAGCTTCTAGCTAGCCTCCCAGACCCGGCCTACGTTCATCTCCTCGACTACTTCAATCAGATATGGGAGGGACGCGAGCCACTACCAATTGAGTGGAAAACGGCCCTGGTAACTTTTATTCCAAAACCGGGCAAATCTATAAACACTGAAAATTTCCGACCCATTTTCTTAACCTCGTGTGTGGGGAAGCTTATGGAAACAATGGTCAGGGATAGGCTCTCCGATTATCTTGAGGTCCGTCACACCTTCGCCGACACTGTGTACTGCTTTCGTCCACATTGCTCTGCCCAGGACATTCTTGTCCAACTTCATCGTGACGTTATCGAGCCGATCGAACATCCCAGCGACGACAAGGTAGTCCTCGCCTTAGACCTTAAGGGAGCCTTCGATAACGTTACCCACGAAATCATTCTTACCCATCTGTCTCAAACGGACTGTGGGCATAATACTTTCAGGTACGTCTGTGAGTTCCTGACGGAACGGCAAGCGTACCTCCATATTCAAGACAAGGAGCATGGCCCATATCCTCTGGGTACACGAGGAACACCACAGGGAGCGGTCCGCTCTCCCCTTCTGTTCAATCTCGCCATGGCTCATCTCCCCCCACTACTGAGTGATATCCCCGGCGTACGGCACGCCCTGTACGCCGACGATATTACGCTGTGGGTAACCCAGGGTTCTCTTGGCAGCATGGAGGCCAGCCTGCAACATGCAGCATCGGTCGTGGATGACTGCGCCCGCCGCTGAGGCCTCGAATGTTCCCCCGCGAAATCGGAGTACGTGCATCTTCGTCCCAAACCAAAGGACACGACCCAAATCCCACTCTCCCTGCACACCGGGCGTATCCCGGAACGCGAAGAAATCCGCGTCCTGGGGCCCGTCGCGTCTCGAATAAGCGGGGAAGTCTCAGAAGCCACGATGCTCTGCGCCTCGCCAACGCTTTCGTGACCAGTCGAATCCTTTATTCGACACCTTACCTGCGTTTGCGCACATGCGATTAAAACACGCTGGAAGTTATTCTGCGCAAAATATACAAACGCGCCCTCGACCTTCCGATCTCGACATCTAACCAGCGTCTTGCAGATTAGGGGATGACCAGCACGTACAGGAAACTTAAAGAGGCCCATCTTAACAACCAGTACCTGCGACTTAGTAAGACCCGGGCAGGGAGATGTCCCTTACACCTATCACGCAGAAGAGCGGACCACGATCCCAGAGGACTGGCATGGTGCATTGCTTATCCAACCACTGCCCCGAAACATGGCTAGGGGGACACACGAAGGCAGGCGCACTGCGCGGGTTGCGGCCCTGCAAGGACGTTATGGGTCCCGTCCTGGAGTCTTCTACACGGACGCGTCTGGCCCTCACCACGGGGGATGGTACGCGGCAGCCGTAGTCCACCAAAACGTACCCGTTCAAGGGCTCACTTTTCGAGCACTAAAACAGCACTCACGCGGAGGAAGTCGCCATAGCTCTCGCCGCATCTCGGATCATTATTACCGATTCGCGGAGTGCGTGTCAAAATCTCATAAAAGGTCGCATCACTAATCGCGCTGCTCGAATCCTCAAGCGCTGTTATTATCTGGACCGCCTCTCTACACGCGCCGTTATCTGGACTCCGGCCCACGCAGGGCTAGGTGGTAACGAGGCTGCCGATTCCTCGGCCCGCGCGCTTCATCCCCGGGACCCTCCTTGCCCTCCATCGCCTGATGACCAAGAACCTAAGCCGGTAACATCATTTCGTGAAATCGCAGCTATGTATAAATTGAACAGGCCCCGATTTCCGCCTCCGGCACCACGCCTAACTAAAGCTGACGAGCGCTGGCTCTTACGGCTCTACACCAACACACTATTGTGCCCGGCGATACTCAAGCACTTCAATTCGGCCTTCTCTGGGGAATGCCCGCACTGTGATTATCCGCTTGCGGATCTTTTCCACATGGTGTGGGCATGTCCATCTAACCCGGCAGTCCCCCCAATCGCCTCCCCTTCACCCCCTACCCGAGAGAGCTGGGAGGCTGCCCTGCTCGGCTGCTCGACCTTGGAGGGCCAAAAGGCCCTCGTGGCCAGGGCGCGTGCCGCCGCAGCAGCCACAGGGGTCCCGGACTAGGAACCATACATACTATCAATAAATGTTTTTCACCACCACCACAACCATGAAATTTCTTGGTTTGCAAATTATTTCCATGAAGTAGTGTGGCTTAATCTCGCTGAAGGCGTCTTACAAATGCAAAGCGCAGAAATGTTCCACACCTCATAATTTTTTTTCTTATCTGGCTTCTCTGCCCACTATGTGCTGCTATTGCATATTTTAACAGAAAAAAAGAAACAGCCATAGTTTCAGGCTCAATTTGGAAAGCGAGTCCTTCCAATGTATAGTATTCCTACAAGCGGTGAAGTTGGCTAATCGTACGTTCTAAATAACCATCGGCTTGCATTCACCCTTATTAGAATTTCAGGGTATGGGGATATTTATGAAAGCAGGCTTCGTTTTCCCCATATGTCCACGCTGCCTTTTCCATCTTCACAATGAATACTCACGTTGTTCGAAAAGTTGTCGCATGATGGCTTTCAAGGCATCCACCAGAGACATAATGACGTATGTTTCTCTGAAAACAAGAAGGTTTGGTTGAACAGAAAGCGTCAGGTTTCATCTCCAGGTATCATTGCATGGAAGGCACCACAAAAAACCTCAGCCACAACGCCAATTATTTATAAATGACTTATTGTTTGTAGTGTGTACCCGCCATGGTAGGTCTGCGGCTAGGTATATGCTTGCGAAGGCCGATGTGGCGGGATCGAACCCCAACCCCAGCGGCCACATTTTCATTGGCACCGCCACGGTATAGTCTATTGGCTGTGGTACACGGCTGCTCATCCGAGGGTCACGGGATCGAATCCCGGCCGCGGCGGCTGCATTTCGATGGAGGGGAACCGTTGAGGCCCGTGTACTATGCGATATTATTGCACGTTAAAGACCCGCAAGTGTTCGAAATTAGCGGAGCCCCCACTATGCCGTCTCTCATAACCAAATTGTGGTTTTCGTTCGTAAAACCCCGGCAATCAGTCAATCAAATCAACATTTTCATTGGTGTGAAATGCGAAAAACTTACGTTTAGGTGCTCGTTATGGGCAAAGGAGTTATTCCAGAGCTCCGCACTTCGGGGCGCGCGCCTCATCATAATAGCTGCTTTGGGCACGTAAAAATCAATCAGTCACTATTATTATTAAATGTTACGAATGTGTACAGGGGTACACGTTATTTTCAGTTCAGCTAATGGCTTACAAGTTGTCTGGCGGCATGCGTAGCCAACGTGCAACCATCGACAGGCTTAAAGGGCAACTCCGGCGATTTATCAACGCCAACAGATACCAATAAAATTCGCGGGCTACATTCTTCGGGGCACTTCTGTCATTTCTACAGAATGACAGGCTGGAGAGATGCACAGACTGCTTGCAATTGTATTTTTACTGACCACCTCTAACCGCCCACCTCGCTTCTTACAATCATTCTCCACAGTATTTTAGGGAAAGCGACAGAAACTCACCAGTACTATATCATGGCCTTTGAGATCTGGGCGCGCCGCCAGCCTTCGCGACATTACGCACCGTGAAAAAAGGCGGGTTGACTGATTTGTGATGGTCGATCAAAATTTTTAATCGATTAATCGTTAATCGTTCATCGATTTAGCCATTCATCGATTAATTGCTTCCGGTGTAATGTTTTAATCGATTAATCGATTAATCGAAATTTTTTATAGGTGCTTGAAAAATGATGCCTTGTTGTTTGAGAAGCGTTGCTTGTGTTTGATAGCGACACAAGTATTTATCCGACGCGCTAGAGATCACATGCGCGCATTAGCGGCTGCGTGAAAATTCTCACTTTCGCCCACTGAACACAGGGAGCCCGTCGTCTTTTGATGATGTCAAGGATCCAAAATTCCGTGGGTGGTCATGATCCACGGACAATTCGGCAGCAGGTCGTATTTTCTCTAAGTCTGCCTACTAGAGCGAACCGAAATTGGAGGCGCTTTCGGCGACCGCACTGCTTGGAAAGTCGCACAGGAAACATGCAGTGTGGCCGAGGGCGAGAAAATTCCGAGAGAGGTAAAAAAAAGAAGGGAGACGAGGAATAAAGGAAAGTTAACGACGCTTGCTCTTGTAGGGACGGCAACAATTCTCGGTTTGTCCATTAGATATTGTGGAAGCCCTCGATAATACTATAACCACGAACTGACGTGATCTCTCCCTTGTGGTCACTCATGCTAGATTGCACAGTAGCATACCGGTCTCAAACAGGCGATCAGTGCAGGGCATCTGCGGGAAATATAGTGACACGAGTTTTCCCTCCCGGCTAGAATAAACGGCAGCTGTGCCAGTATACTGCAAAGGCTTCACCTGGTCGCAGACTTAGCTGGGCGCTACACGCACCTTTTCAGTCGCGCCTACAGCTCGAACTGTGAACGCTGTCTAATGTATCAGAAATTAGAACACATAGTATTTCGCGACTGTCATCCATTCGTGCCACAGCAGTAGACGGCGGCCTCTAGGCTGGCTGACATGGGAGTACAAGCAACGGTTAAAAGCTGTATTTCACCCGAAATGGGCGACCATACAGGATTACCAAATGCTTCAAGGTCATTTTTTTTAATAGAAATGGATTGGATACGAAACGTTTGGTATACCAATGCGCAAAGTTGCGCATTATGAAAAGCGACTATTAGACTTAAACATAGCTAAAGTGGTTTCTCTCCATTATGCGACTATTAGACCTTTTTCATAATCCTCGAGCGCGTTTCCCTGCACAGCGTATTCGCCCTACTAATGGTGGCCCCTGTCACGTTACAAGTGGAGGCGAGGTCCCAGTTACACGTGCTGGGGTTTGATTATTATGAGTGTTTATGTCAAGAGAGCTGAGTCGACATTTTCCGCGTCATACCACGCTGTTTTGCAGAAATGAATAGCTGCCATAAGTTGGGCTAACCGCATTGCAGGGAAACTAGCATTACAGTTATCAAAGGGTATATAGGCGTTAAGGCGGACAGCTAGGTTAGTTGGTATCAAGCGTACTGAAATATGATTACTAGCGTCCATGTCCCCTTTGCGCAAGCAGTCATGTCTGATTATGTATATAGGGATCATTCATTCTTATCCCCATCATCATGCTTCATCGCTCTTTTCCATTGCTGCGTTGTCCTCAAAGTAGAGTAGAAGGCCGGGCGTACTAGATCAGGCCACTCTCTCTACCTTCCAATAGATTATCTCTCTTTCTTTCATTGGTGGCAAACAATCTTTGTTTCGCTAAGGAGTAAAATACAACAGCAATAAGGACTGAACCGGTCAAGAAATAAGCACCACATATTACAATGTGGCACTTACGCAAGAAGCAAGTAAAATTTGGGAGTTAAATAAAACGGTGTAGGCGACGGAGATCGGCAAGAGTTCATTTCTATCTCTATGGGGTATGGCCGCCTGCAGTTGCGGGCTCCTTCTACTTGCGCAGAAATATGCGGTCGACATCTGCGTCTTGGCGTCGCGCGCCTCGCAATCATGCGCTCAGGCCAAGGGGCGGTGCTGGGTTTGTGGGGAGGGTGGGGTGCGTAATCGATTAATCGAAGAGCTTTAATCGATTAATTCGATTAATCTAAAGGGCGAAATCGATGACGATTAATCGATTGACCATGTACATTTAATCGATTAATCGATTAATCGTTCATCGATTTTACCATCCGTAGGTTGAATTTTGGCTTTGGTTTCACGCTTTTTTTTTGCAATTTAATTAGTATCATTGTCGCATTTGCTGAGCATTTCTGCCATCAGACGTGCGACAGGGGCGCCTCACGAACATAGAATCGCATAACTTTTGACATGATTAAAAAAATCGCTGGAGTTGGCCTTTAAAGCGGTCGTGAAGCGCTTTCAGAAAATGTTCTGCTATGTGTGTATCCAAATCCTGACCACCCTGTCTATAATATACACTGCTTCCAGGTTGATTTAGAGCAATAAGAAAGAGTTTCAATTTTCCCCTTCAGTGCGCAGCTGACGTCATCTCAGTCCCCGCCATGGCGTCCGAGACTGGTGCGCCCTCGGAGGTCATAGGAAAACGAACCGCGCTTCCGCCTTGCATACGAGCTGCGACACCACATGAAGTCCAGCTAAGTCCTTACCTCTTAGATTTCATGTAGATCAATTATTTTAGAGCAAAAACGAAAGTTTACTACGTGTTTATGTTTTCCAATGTATTCATCTAAGGTCAGCTCAATATCATAACCTTAAGTCACTGTCTCGAGTTCTTTAAGCTGTATCGTGAATGCCGCGGTATAAAGGTACGTTGGTGATTGCGGAAAGGAACAGTAGATATTGCTAAACATTTCAGACAGGCACCTCACTCGTTCTTAGGCGAACTATTACAGCACAAGGATTCAGATCAGCATGGTCCTGAAATCTTGAAATAACATCTCACAGCTCAATCCCGTCATGTATACCTAGACAAGTTTTAGAGCTAATTGCGGAATAACTCACTGTATTCGTCTTCATGGGAAAATGCACAGCAGCATTCGCAACGGACACGCATTTCTAATTAAAGATAAGCCTCGTTCGCCACAAAGCCCTCAACGTTCAAGGGTACTGCGGCAGAGAGTGGGCGCCTTTTTACACAAGCGACAGATAAAAAGAAATTTTAAATGTGGTCGCCACACATAAAAAAAAACCCTTCTGCAAGAAATATCATTGTGTATGGTGGCATTAGCCTTCACGCACCACTTCCATTTGTGTACCGACGGTAACGTTTTGCTCCGATGGTAATATTTGTAACTCTAACTTAACAGCACTGCGCGCGCGCGCGTGTTTGTGTGTGTGTGTGTGTGTGTGTGTGTGTGTGTGTGTGTGTGTGTGTGTGTGTGTGTGTGTGTGTGTGTGTGTGTGTGTGTGTGTGTGTGTGTGTGTGTGTGTGTGTGTGTGTGCTGCACAGCAGGCTCGATAAATATAACGCAGTTGACTATGCTGTAAAAACTGCCTGTGTGTCAAATGAACCTTCGAAATTACTAGTGCTTGTCCCCATCCCGAACGGCAACGGTAATCGATAAGTATCGAGAAAGAACATACTTACTTGAACGCGGGGTACTGCAGCATGCTGGCGACGTAAACAAGCGGGATAACTGAAATACATAAAAATTACGGCTTATGACATCAGGTGCGAGCGGCACAAAATAAATGAACGCAATGCAACATCCTAATTCATAAAACAAATACTTCTTTATATTAGGGTTCCTTTCCTTATACTACTCACCATGATGACAAATACCACAGACGACGTGCTGGGAACTAACGCAACCCTTCAACAGCCAGGTGCGCGCGTCATGTATACACTTTTGTACTATCTAACGGTTGCTATTCACAAAATTAGACAGCCGCTATGCTGCTTGCTTCGCCAACAGTGCTTCGGTGAAATTTGGCGAAACTGTAGATCCGTCACGACGCGTCACACTTTAAGCATACGCGTCCACACTCCTTCCTGCGGCCTTCTTAATTTCGGAACTTGAGGTAAACGCAAATTCAAGGGTTTCTTCGCCATATTGCACGTTGATAGGAAAAGCTAAAAGGTTCTCACATTTTGCACCATTTTTCTCATCGCATGTGGTACCAAAGTAACAAAACGTTAGTCTGTGCCCGATGGTTCACACTAACTTTTGAAGAGTAGTGCAAGAAATGGATAATGAACAGGAGGCACAATGACACGCCCGTTCCTTATTCCTCTGTGTATCTTGCGCTGCTCTTCAAAGGCCAGGCATTCTCTCGCATCTTCGGCGTTCACTCATGGAATGCATACTTACACAGGTAGTCATTCATGAAGTGCATTTCGTAAGCGAAGTTGCTTGGTTCCGGTTTGCTGCGCAGCCACACGAGAGAAGAAAAAGCACAAGCCACGACTTATATACAAGGCCCACATAAACACATAAGTATACGGCGCACAGGACACAAAGCGATAATTAAGAACCCCTTGTCGGAAGACTGTTCCCAAGCTTCTTTATTGGTTTTAAGAGGGCAGAAGAAAATCGTCTCTTTGGACGAAAATGTGCTCATAAAGCTGCATGAATTGCGCGTCGACCGAGTAAATATTTTTTAGCACTTGCGCTGCGCTCCTCTTCAAAAGCCAGGCATTTTGCTGATTGGCTTTTGTTGCTTGAATTGGACTTAGATATCCACATTGCATTTGCTGTTTCCAATGGGTATCATCATCCTAGAATGGAGGCCATAGTATGGAGTGAGGTAAGCTATGCTGTTTTGTGGGATTGCGCTGCCTATACACCAAGAAAATGGAATCTGTATTGTTAAACGAGTCTGCAAAAATAAGAAGACAAACGAAATTGGCAGAGGCGCCACTTAAGGTCTTGGAGCAGCTGCTGCCAATTTAGGCTGTGTCTGCCACTAACCAGTTCAGTGTTCTATAATATACGTTTGATCATGCTGTATACTGAAATGGAACAATGCTAAATCTAACGAGTTTCGTCATCTTCACCCTGTCTGCATCCACTACAGGGCAAACGCCTATTTCATAGATTTCCAATTATCCCGGTCCTGTGCCAACACCAACCACTTTACTCCCGCGGATTTCTTTATCAATCCGCCGCCACCTGCCACGCTCTAGGGGTCCACTCTGTTACCCTTAATGGCCAATGCTAATGTTGCCTTCATGAAGTTTCGTGATTGGATGCTTCGCGACAGTGACGAGAAAATGTGAACTTACAATACATTCGTCGCTGTAGATGTAATATGCGTCATCGTCAATCTAATCACTAAGTGCCAAAAATTGGAGCCCCCGTTTCTCCTACTGTTCCATAACATTATAAAAACTAATGTAGCTAATACAGTTCCGTGAGAAGGCGTTGCATAATCACCGCTAATTCGTTCTTTATTCTGAGCTTCCATCTTTGAGGAAGCGCGGGAACTCAAGCGATTAGAAGGTATTGCAAATATTCGCAGCAATGAACAGCTGCAATAAAACAGGGGTAATGCCGAACTTAACATGGCAGAACGATGGTTACGCACAACATTGTGCACTTAAAATGATGCCTGTGAATAAATATCTTCAAAGCGCATACACCGTGCCGTGATAAAATATACAACATCTTAACCGAAAACGCATGCGACTAGAAGAAGAAGTCCTCTTTTGAATTGCGCTTATGCGCGAGAAAGTTGAAAGGTTTTTCTACAACACACGTTAACGAGCGAGAGTTCCTATTCGTTGCCTAAGTAATGCCGCTCTCTACGTGAGACAGACTAGATCACTTATATGTTTCAGAACGTCTTAAATCCTCACACAAAACCATATGATCAAGATAATTCGGAACTTTTGATAGCATCATAGCATTGGTTGCTGTGGGGATAACTTGATCGCCACCTATGGCTGGCCATCGGACCACATCGGGAGGCACAGCATTCCACTTTACATTGATTAATGAATTACGTCTTTAGAAACCCTACTTTTCCACATGGTCGACGATCAGATGAACAAACTCGACGTACTAACCAAAAACTGTGACGAATTATGGATATTGGAGGCCATTAAGATTCAGAGAATAGAGGGCAACGATTGCAAAGCACAGCAAACAGCGCTTTCACTCCTCTTTTGAAAAGCCACACGTACAGATTTACGTATGAAATACTCGCGTACTCTCAAAGAAATAGCAACTGCTATTGATAAAAACATATTTACAAAAAAAAGACATTCCTGCGCAGAGTACATAGCATAGTGGAAGCGTAAGTACGAATCGGTTGCGTGCTATCACATTCATCTCTTTCAGTCTTACGCTATTCCTGCTCCATTCCTAAAATTTTCAGTTTCATGTCATCAGACCCTGTCGCTTCAAGGATTTCAACCATGGCCAGCGATAACATTATGTAGTCACAGCCGATGTAAATTGATTACATTGACAAAACACAGCACCTAGGTCCTCTACATATAATCAGGCTTTTGTAGCCTCAAGAGCATATTTCTTGTTGAAGTAACGTTCTTCAAAATTACGTCTGCCCTGAAATGCGACTTTCTGTGGCTTCTAATCTTTCTAATAATAGCAGGAATGCCCCACAAATGTGACGTCCCATATGCGTACATTGTCTTTATTATCAGTTCTGTCTAACAAAGGCACCACCCCTCAATCTATTCGGTTGATCGCATATTTGTTCATAGATTAGCTCAATTGTTATGGTAGTTCATTATTCGCTCAGTCTTCGTCCAAGGTGTCGGTGGGAAGCTCCAGGTATTTACACTTTTTGGTGCCCGTAATTGTGAACTCGGTTTTGCGCTGCAAACACACAATAGGATAAAGCGAAATTCAGCGCGCAGAATTAAGTGCAGGCTGTCCGCGTGAGTGACACATTCGCAACATTACGTTCGACTTATCTCTGCGCAAGCGAACTACGGTGTACGCCGATCTATATCCCGTAAGAGACATTATCTTCCTTCAGTAGTTAGCGCTCTTCCTGTCCTCGTTTCATTCCATGGCTTTGTTAAGTTCATGAACAGATCGCTAAAAACAAAAAATAACAAGGAATGTCGCTGGAGCCAACGTTAAAAAAATCCACGCATATGCACGGAGTGAATGATGATGAGTGGGCGAAGCACCGAAGGTTCATCGGTAAAAACCGTGAATCTTCCGCGAATCTTGCCCAGTACATCATCAAAGACGGGACAACCACTGTGTGTCGCCATCTAGCGCTCTCCTATCACACTAGAGCACGCAGTGAGCGCCTCCGCGCCATCTATTGATCAATTTACGTACTAGCTAAGCAGCACCGCAGCGCTCGGACGGACGGACGGACAGACAGACAGACAGACAGACAGACAGACAGACTGACAGACGACAGACAGACAGACAGACAGACGGACGGACGGACAGACAGACAGACAGACGGGCAGACGGACGGACGGACGGACGGACAGACAGACAGACAGACAGACAGACAGACAGACAGACAGATAGAGACAGACAGACAGACTCCCATGCTACGCGTTCCCATACATCTGAATGAATCGAGCACCGCGGCGCCATCACGCCATCTAGTGAGCACTTCATAAAATTACAGGTGGCTACATGCTATGTACGGAGGAGGGAACGACCCACACCCTTAGGAGCTTCGCTCCTAAAATCACGAAGCCAACCAACACGGAATGTTAGCCAGTGACATTCTTCTTTTCCATCGTTTTTAGCGATCTGTTCATCGATTCAAGTCTCCATCTTTCCCAGAACTTCCCTTCTATAGTGGGTGGAGGGCGGCAGGGGTGTGTCGCTCAATCAGCAACTGTGGAGGTCATGCGGGCCCATCGCTGGCACGCGCGCTATCCCGGCAGCCATCTGACGTGCTGCATAGCAGCACCTTGATGCTTTGACCACCCTTCCATGCGCCTCCACATAGTCGGAACGCCGGCAAGGCCGTCGCCACATAGCGCTCACGCGAATGCGTCCACGAGTGCCGGAAGGAGCGCGCTCGCTTGATTCCGCTGTGCTGGGCCAAGTTTCTCGATGGCGCAAAGTGTACGCTGCTTAGCGCGGTCGTGCGGTGTGAAGCACGTGCCAGAGCACGTGCATCGAAACAACATGGCTTTACCCGATGCTCTGCTGGCCCGGTTTCTCTGCCACTCAACCGTCACATGGTACTTTAGGCATTTGCATGCTTACTTGAGTAGCCCACGTTCAGTACAATTCAGATTGCCCCTAAAGATGCTGCTCGTACTTCGTATGTAATATAATGCATTGCTATCGCATTCATTGCTTCGCCCCTTCTGGCGAAACAGTGATTTTTTGTACTTTTACGCAGAGGCGGTGCGAACTGAATGCTTGACACTGCGGCATTCGCTCTTTAAGAAGGAACTTGAGCCTCCTTAGATGTTCTTTTTCTCTACTGTCAGTTGAAATGGGCAAAACACACTCGCGATAAGCGAGCTTATACGGTAGGTATTCGGGAATTTTTAACCGTCGGACGACAATACGTACTCGTAGTCCGTAGATACTTTAGTGAAGCGCGCCGTCCATTCCTTGATCTTCCTCTCGCTGACGGCGTTGACGAAGATGGACAGAGCTATATCTTCGGTAGGGTCGCCCGATTTGGGTCTTATCGCGGCCTGTGCTCCGTCGAAACACAAGAACGAAGAAAACAAGCAACCAAAGCTTTTTCAGCACGTATCCTGATGTTGGCAGGAAAAATTCTCGCGTAAAAACAATCATTTCGCAAGGCATACAAGGTGCTGTTAACCACCTTAGCAACATTACAGAGTAAGAATATTTGCTGCAATGTCAACTACAGGAATACGTGAAACGAAACTTCATTTCTTCAACACATTTCATGCGATGTAATGTATACTCTACAATTCAAGCACTTAAGGTGATGTATGAAGTGGCTCTCCTTTTTTTCCCCTTTTCTACGACGAAGATTCCATAAACAATTGTGCCAGAATTATTTGCAGTCCTTGTGCTCGATAACTCTAGGTCGTCACGCACATTGTTGAACGGTTAGAGTCAGAATATATTATGTACTAATTACCATAAATAACTAATTAACGTAACTTTTGCAATATTGCGCAAAGTATTTCATTTTCTATACATGATGCAATTAGAGAAATGTGGCCACCTCGTTTTAGTATGGATGCATTTTGCGAAGAAAAAAGAGCGAGGTTTGCTATATCGCATATGAGATTGCGCTGTTGTTCCGGTTACTTCGTTCACATTCTCGCGCATTTTAGCACAACTCTAACAGAAGACCAGGTATTGTGTCGGACAGCACCTTCAAGGGAAGCTTGTATCGTCTTTCTGTCGCTGTCGTGCAAGCTATCGCCAATGGCGTAAGAAAAAAGCCCAAGCCGCGTCGTGCTGTGGACGCTCGTTGCGAGGCGGATTGGAATCGCCGACAGCCTGTTTGCGAGACCACCACGCTAACGCGTTCAGGCACTGTCGGTTCACAATGCGAACGCTTTAAAAGAGTCTTATATGCACGAACGAGTAGATGGCAGCGCAAGGGGCAGTGTCAAGCACTTCTGATTCTCCTCACGTGATTTTACACCATATGTTCTCAACCACTGCTTCGATTTGGTACAAGTTGTGTTTCAGGACAAAAAAGCACACGCCAAGCTTCACTGGATTCCATTTCCTGGTCATCAACTATACATTTACATGGACCTCTGGAGCAACATCTTTTTCGCTTCCTGATGTGATCAGGCTGAAGGGCAGTTATTTTACTGCTTATTTTTTTCCGCATGCAGTGGTGTGCCACTTTCTCTCTTATAATTCGCGGGCCAAATTCAAAAAGCCTATCTTTCTGCAGTGCTTGTTCCCATTACTCAGCCGCCTTCGTGCTGTATCGTGATCGCCATAAATATTCGCTTATGCCCAGTCTTAAAGCAAGATTTTTCGTGAACACGGACAATCGCTTCTACAATCCGCGGTATACAAAGCAGCCATGTAAATCCATGGAAATAACGGCGAAGGCCGGGGGACACCTGTTTGCGAACGCGTTCGCTTCTTTACGCTTTTCGTCGCACATCACCGCCCTGGGCCGCGCCGATATCGTAAGCCGCGGGGTGCGGCCACGTTTCCGCATGACTGCGTTTTCTCTGCAGGTCGCGGGTTTATTGTCACGAAGAAATTGTTTCTTTTTTTTCTTTTAGGAAGACAGTTTACTGCAAGGCGAGAAACACATCCTTTTAAAGTACGATTATGACAGATGGTGTAGTGTAGGGCTCCGGCAATTCCGACCAACTGGGGTTCTTTACTGAGATCGCACAGTGCACGGGCCTCAACAGTTCGTCTCCATCGAAATGCAGCCGCCACGGCGGTGGTTCGATATCGCGACATTCATATCAGCAGCCTGGTAGCATAGACACTATAGACCACCGTGTCTATAGACCACCGGGTCAGTCTATCCTCGTCGAGGAGACAACAAAAGAATCCCTCCAAATTTTCACATGTTCAAAGCCATAGTGGCTACAATACCACTCGCGACAGTGCATGCAGTGAGCGAATGCGTCACGTTCTCACCCAGAAGAAATTAATAATAATAATAATAATAATAATAATAATAATAATAATAATAATAATAATCAATTTGGTTGGTTGGTGCAAACTTTATTCAGTGTCCTGCAGAGGCCTTAGCCGACCGGGCCTTGGGTCTCCCACGAAGGGACGTCGAGACCTTGTCTCTTTGCCGCCTCGAGGGCCTGCTGGACGGCCCAGAGTTGGTCACCGGAGCTGGGGCTGCACAGGGCAGAGGCCATCTTCGGCGGGAGGGTTTTTGAAGTAGCGCCTTGAGGGTTTTTGATACAATCCCATAGCATGTGCGTGATGGTTGCTGTTTGCGTTCGGCATATTATGCATTGGTCTGAGGTGTATAGTTCCGGGTATATTTGGTGGTAACGTGCTCTGCTGGGATATGTGTTCGTTTGTAATTGGCGGAAGGCTGTGGCTTGTACTCTACTCAGTTTGGGACTTGGTAGGGGATAGACGCGACGTCCTAGATAGTAGGCTTTGGTGATCTCGTTATAGCTAGTCAGTCGATCTTTGTTGGAGATGTAGAGACGGTTCTCGCCGGCACGGTTTGTAAGTTCGCGTGCCTTGGCGTTTGCCATTTCATTGTGGTTACGGAGTGTTGCGTGGACTTCTCCCATATGTGCGGGGAACCATTGTATCCGGGATTGGTATTCTGCTGTTAGTAGCGTGGTGTTGCGCTTCAGTATCCCATAGGCCGTCTCAGAAATCCAGCCTTTGGCAAAGTTTCTGATGGCTTGTCGCGAGTCGCTGAGGACTGTGGAGCATGACGGGTCCGTGAGAGCTAGTGCAATGGCCGCCTCCTCGGCCTCTTCGGCCTTTTCGCATGTGATGCTGGCAGAGACTCTGCACGATCCCGTGCAGTCCATTGCTACGATAGTAAATCGTGAGCCACCAACATATTCCGCTACATAGACGAATCGCGTGCCTAATTCGTTCTTGTGTGCGTTGATAAGGGCCTTCGCTCTGGCCACCCTTCTGCCTTGATTATGCTCGGGGTGCACGTTCCTTGGAATTGGTTCTATTCTTATTCTGCTCCTTATTTCTTCCGGGATGCTTGTGTTCTGCCCCTGCTGGATATGATATCGAATTTTCAGGTCTTCGAGGATTTGCCGGCCGGCCTTGCTACTCGATAGTCTCTCGAGCTGTGATGTGCGTTGTGCCTCTGCGATTTCCTTTAAGGTATTGTGCACTCCAAGGCGCAACAGGCGCTCAGTGCTGGTTGTTGTAGACTTATCATCGAGACTGCTCATCGACGATTTCTGCGGTTTCGCTCTGCAGCCATAAGGGCGCGGCATACTTCGTAGACCTTTAGCGGATCTGTCTGCTTTACTCCACCCCTTTCGGGGTTTGCCCACATGTTTCGACGGGGTTTGAGAGGCGCAGACTCCCTTCCCAGGCAAACTTCCCAGCAGTCGGACTTCCCAGTCGGACTTCCCAGGAAGTCCGGAAGTAGCAGTCGGACTTCCCAGGAAGTAGCAGTCGGACTTCCCAGGAAGTCCGACTGCTACTTTGTACGCGTTTCTTATGATGACATCAATTTTGTTTTCTTCCCCCTTATACCAGTTGTGGAATGACGCCACATATGCAATGTGGCATATAACAAATGAGTGAATGAGTCTAATGAGGTTATCTTCTTTGACTCCTCCTCTTTGGCTAGAGATTCTCTTTAAATGTCGGATTGCGTTAGTCGTCTTGTGTTTGAGCTTGGCGATTGTCTCGCCGTTTACGCCGTTGTGTTCAATAATCATGCCGAGGATTCTGATTTTGGGTACGATTGGTATGACCGAACCGTTGTGTGTATGTATACTGATTTCTTCATAGGCTCTTTGGACGTCGTCGTTCTCGATCTTCTTAGGCGGTCTACCCTTGCGTGATGGTCTGTAAAGGAGGAGTTCAGACTTCCTTGGCGAGCATCTGAGACCTGTATCCTTAAGGTGTTCTTCGACCAAGTCCATAGCTAGCTGTAGCGTGCTCTCGACGTGGCCGTCGCTACCTTCGTTGACCCAAATCGTGATGTCATCCGCATAGATGGTATGCTTGATGTTCGATTCTTGCAGTTTTCTGGCTAAACCAATCATGACTAGGTTGAAGAGCATGGGTGAAATGACAGAGCCCTGTGGGGTACCAAAGCTACCCAATTCGCTCTCGTCTGATTGAAGGTCACCAGCTATCAGCACAGCCCTTCTGTGGGATAGGAAGTCCTTGACATAATTTTATGTGCGTTCTCCCATATCCAGCTCTGAAATTTGCTTCAGTATGGCCGAGTGTGCTATTGTGTCGAAGGCGCGTTGGAGGTCCAGGCCCAGTATTGCTTTGGTGCCCCTAGTTGTATTGTCCAGGATGTAGTGTTTCAGCTGTAGCATAGCATCTTGCGTGGACAAATGGGGGCGGAAACCTATAACAGACGCCGGGTATTTATCTGCACGCTCCAGATAGGTACGCCATCGATTGAGCAGGGCGTGCTCCATCGTCTTGCCCACGCATGATGTGAGTGAGATTGGTCGGAGGTTGTCGAGGCTTGGTGCCTTTCCTGGTTTGGGGATTAATATTATCTTGGCCGTTTTCCACGCCTGTGGGATTTGTCCTTTCTGCCAGCACTCGTTTATGAACTCCGTTAATTGTTCGATCGATCGGTCGTCTAGATTTTTCAGGGCGCGATTCGAGATCAGGTCCGGGCCTGGTGCTGATCTACTGTTAAGTCCGTGAAGCACTACCCTTATCTCCTCTACACTGAAGACTCTGTCGAGTTCTTCGTTGACGTTACCCTCGTACGGGCCATGTTGAACGGCTAAAGTACTGGGCAAGTATTTCGATTGCAACTGGTCTATTATTGTCTTGATGCCGCATTTTTCTTTTCCTTTGTGTAGTAAGCGTGCTAGGCAGTCTCTTTGGTGTGATTTCGTCTTTGCTTCGTCTAGGAGGTGTTTGAGCAGTTGCCATGATTTACCGTTGTGCAGTTGACCGTCGACCTCATTGCACAGCTCATTCCATTGTTGTCTGCTGAGTGTATGACAGTGCTCTTCGATGTTTCGATTGATATCGGCTATCTTCTTTCTTAGCTTTCTGCTAAGCCGTTGTTTCTTCCATCTGGCCAAGATAGAGTTTTTAGCTTCAATGAGATGAGCTAGGCGGCTATCCATCTGTGGCGTCTCGATATTCGTCACAATCGCTTTAGTTGAGGTTTTGATGTCATTTCGAAGGGTTCGCGTCCATGAGTCTATGTCGGTTATCTTGTCTGCGGTGGTCTGTTGCTGGGTATCGCGTGTTTTCCTGAAGGCTTCCCAGTCCGTCCATATAAACGTGCGACTGTTGCCTTGCCGGATGTCGTCAGTGGCTACCGTGATTTCTATTATCATGTGGTCGCTCCCCAAATCGGTTGAGGTGTTTCGCCACGTGATGCTTCCGGGTCGTGAATTAGATACGAAAGTGAGATCGGGGGTTGTGTCTCTGGTAGTGGAGTTACTGGTTCTGGTAGGGTTGGTTGGATCTGTTATCAGCGTAAGGTTCAGGTCCAGCGCGTCCTGGGCGAGTTGCCTCTCTTTGAACGAGCTGTAACCGTAACCCCATTGCTTCTCGGGGGCATTGAAGTCTCCACCTACGATAAGTGTGTTCGAACCCGCTATTTTGGTTGCCTTATGGAGTATTGCACGGAACCTCTGGCGTTGATTCGAAGGGCTGCTGTAGACATTTAGTATGAAAAGACTGCTTCTCCGTTTTTTGGTGGGAATTATTTCAATTAGTGTATGTTCCGTTTGTGCAAGATGAGTGTCGTGCTCTATGGTTGTAAGCTGCTTCTTGACCAGTGTATATGTAATCCTCTACCGCCTGCATGGTTACTGAAGGATTGATAGCCTGGTAGCGTAATCTCTTTGGAGAGCGTTTCCTGGAGGATGAGAATATCAGGTTTGTGTATGGTGTGTCTAATGTATTGCTGCAAGACTGCCTTCTTATGCTTGAAGCCGCGGCAGTTCCATTGCCAAATCACAAGTCCCCTATTGTCACTGGCCATGATGGACTGAGTGAGAGTTGGCCGGACGGCCATGTGGTTGGTTACCCGGATGGTTGTTATCGGCGGTTGGCGGTAGGGGCGTTGGCTGTGGAAATATATGATGGCTCTTCGTCGTTTGCACATTGCTTTCCAGGGTAGAGACTCTTCTGGAGAGGCTTGACATCTCGTTAGCTAGTGCCGAGACCATGTTGTGAAGAGCCTCTAGTGAGGACTGCATTGTGTTTTTAAAGTCCAGCACAGTAGTTTTTATCACTTGGATTTCTTCCCTAACTGATGCGTTGATTTCTGACCTGGTGGAGTCGTCCATCTTTTTCTCGTTGGAGGTTGCTTTTTGAAGTGCTCGTTTCTTCGGAGTTGGGGAATCTGATTCAGTTGTCCTCACGGGTACGGGTGTAGGTTGTGTGTTCTGTTTGTCTTTGTGCTTAGCTTCTAATTCTGCGATTTTTTGTGTCGATTGTTGTAAAGCTAACCGTAGTTCGTTGTTCTCTTTCTCGAGACGCTCAAATCTCTTAAGTAAAGGGGTATATCATGGTCTAACGATATTGGGGCTAGATCCTTTTCCCTCCGCGGCATGCCCCGTGCAGTGTCTGCCCAGCTTACCTTCTCACTAGGAGTCGCTGCCCTGGTCCTCGATCTGGATCTTGATGAGGCCCTGCTCCGGTTGGTCTGTGGCTTGGACCTGGAACGACTCCGTGAAGCCGGTCCCGTTGATGTGGTCGAGAGGAGCGGTGGGAAGTCTTGTGCCGCAGGTTGAATGTCCGCGCGTTGGCTTTCCCATCTTCGCCGTCTTACTAGATATGGGGTCTTGAATCTTGCTTTACACGTCTTGTCGGCTGTTTGATGTTCGCCGCCACACAGGTTGCATTTTGGTTGGCATTGATGGTCTTGGTTTGGGTTGCGGGCTCCGCAACCGCGGCATATGCGGTTGGTGGGATTTGGGCATACGTCCATGCGGTGTCCCAGTCGACCGCATTGGTGGCAAATGTCAATCTGTTTCTTGTATAGAGTGCAAGGCATTAGTGCAAGGTCGTAGAATACCGTTCTTGGGACTTTCATGCCATCGAAAGTGATAATGACCGCCGTAGTGTTGCCGAGACGTCTGGCAGCCAGGGCTAGCGGGTTGCGGGGGTTTACGATGGCCATCTCGATGGTCTTGTTGTCGTATTCGAGGGGGATGCCCCGTATCACCCCCTTGGATGTTTGGTCCGGCGCCGAGACGTAGGTGTTGACATCATAGCGCTTGTTGTTTATGACAAGTTGCTTGATCTGCTTGTATCGCTCCGTGTGCTCTGTCGATGGAGAGCTAGCCACCACGATGTTTTGCTGCGTATGCGGGCTCAGGATATCCTCCTTGGCGTCTTCTCTCTTGATTCCAGAAGCAGCGAGGATAGCTGACGCTAGTAGTGGGGTTGGTGTCTGGGCGATGTTGAGTCCTCCTTGTGGTCGAATGATCACTTTCTCGTGTTCCTTGGGGAGCCTAGGCATGCGCCCTGCCTTGATTACTGAGCCTCTTATCCGTTGAGGCTTCATGCCTTGGTGATTGTGCTGCGAGGTTAGCTTGGCGGCATTGTTAAGCAGGAACTGCTCCTGTCTTCGCCTTTGTTGCCGGGATCTAACTACCTTCCAGTCCGAGTCATCAGTTGCACTCTCCGACGGGGCGTCCTCTCCCATCGTTTGCTCTTGATCAGTCATATTCGAAGGTGCTGAGAGGCCGCGGTGGCGGCTTGGCACACTCCGGCAGCGCGCTGCTGCGGCGTAGCTAGGCCTCGCGTCTTGCAGGAACGCCTAGTATCAGCGCGGCCGTGGCGTGGTCGGTGGGTAAAAAGTCCGATTTTAAGAAAAATATGGGTCGCCCACCTTGAAATCGGGTGTCCTTCGTATCCTTGTAAGGTCAATCAAAAGTTTATTTAACGTGCCCAGGAACAACCGTAAGGTCTTTGTACTGGCGCACGGAAAAATAAATAACAAGAAACAATACAATAAGGACTCTACAGAAAAAAAGAATACTAATAAAAAACAACAAAGGCCAACATTCATAATAAAATATCAGGGATCAAAACGCTATGAAATTGCACATATACAACTATGCGCAGGCAAAACAAGAAAAAAAATTAAGAAATAAAAAAAATTTAAAGAAAATTTAAGAAGTATCCGCAGTGTTCGACACTATGTTAGTACAGTGCAAAGCTCGGAGCAGAACAGCGACTGGGAGCTGTGAAAAACATCGAGCTCTAAAAAGTAAGCATTGTAAAGACGTTGTATCCTGTCAACGGTCGAATTTTCACAGAGGCCGGCACTTACATGAAAAGGTCTATTCTCTCTGGTCAGCTTACGTGGAATTCGGAAATTAAGACAGTTGAGCAGTGCAGGGCAGAATATGATACCATGCACAAGCTTGAAAAGAAATAACAGATCAGTGCGTTTTCTCCGGCAGTGTAGTGCTGGCAGTGACAGTGATCCAACGGTGTCAATGCAAGAATCAGGGCCATTTCTAACGAACCTACGGTTATAGATGTTCAGGAACTTTTTCTGGACTCGCTCAATGGCGTTGCTGCTGGAATTAGAAATGCCATTCCAGATCACAGATGCACACTCAAGTTGAGGAAGACATATCGCGGTGTACAATTTGCGGAAGGGCATAGGAGAACGGAATTCTCTAGACATTCTGCAAACACAGCCTAGGGTGCGAAGACCCCGCAAAGCAACACGCTTAGCGTGAGCAGGAAAGTGTAAGGTGCTGTCAAAAAGAACACCTAGATCATTGATTTCAGAAACCTTAGACAACGACACAGAATTGACAGAATATAAAAATGGCACACTAGATGTTCTTCGAGTGAAACTGATTACCTTGGTTTTTGAAATATTTAGGGAGAGGTTATTGCTCCTGCACCATTCAGAAAAAGAACACAAATCGGATTGCAGCAAGCGACAATCGACGACTGAATGAATTTCCTTAAACATCTTTATGTCATCGGCATACAAAAGGAAAGAAGAATTCCGAATGACCGAAGAAACATCATTAACATAAATTAAAAACAGGAGTGCGCCCAATACCGACCCTTGAGGAACCCCACTAGTAGCTTTGTAGAAAGAAGACGTTTGGCCATTTACGGCAACATAACATGGTCTATCAAGAAGATAGCTATGCAGGAGATTCACAACTGAAGAATCAACATCGTAGTGCGCAAGTTAATAATAATAATAATAATAATAATAATAATAATAATAATAATAATAATAATAATAATAATAATAATAATAATAATAATAATAATAATAATATAAAATAATAATAATAATAATATATTCCCACCAATACAGTGTTGATACAGTTTTATTGTATTCTTTCGGTGAAGAGATGACACATGCAAAGAAAGAAAAAGAAACATGCGAAACAACTTGTCGGAGTAGGCGGATAGATTCGATTCACAGGGAGTTTTAGCCAGCGCCGCTAGTAGGTGAGTAGCCAAACTTCACCGCCACCGCTTCGCTTTATAGCTGATCTTTTTGCACTCCAATTACCAGAGCGTAAAATTAACTTTTCTGTTTCTTTCGTTTCTTCCTGTCCTTGCGAATGTAGAAAAGCGGACGCTTCAGTTCGCCTTTTTCTTGTTACTATCATTATTGCTATCATTATACTTGTCCGGACGTTGTGACACTCCGTCGTAGCGAACAGATGAAAGAAGCCCACAAGAACATCCTGTTCAGAAATTTTAAACCTCCCGCAGTGTGCAGAATCCGCAAAGTCCTTTAATATTATTGAAGTGCAGGCCACGTATACTTACGTCGCATTTCAGGTCCTGAATACTTTTGTCAAACTGTTCCAGTATAGCGATACGAATTTTCTGTTTGCTCTGAAAGCAACAATAACACAAAAGGTCAACACTCACAGTGCCTCAGGGGAATTACAGCTGAGACAAGATATTTCTGGTGATTATTATTGGAATTTTCGACAGTTGCGTAACGTGGTTCTCAATGAAGACTTCTTACTCAATATGAAGCACCATGAACGGACGTTTATGGAGAGTACTTATGGGATACCACCTATATGGCTGCCATGGCTATACGGTCCGCAGGTGTTTAACATTACCAGTCGCGATTTCTGGAAAAGAATTGCTAGCAGCGTTTTCTGTCAATATGATGAAACGGACAACGGCAAGGTTGGCTAGCACGTTGTTTCTTCCTTGTATTTTAATATTTTTGCTGAACTTGACCTAATTTACTTGTTCAACCGAAGCTCACATTGCCTAGACTTTGCCGGCGCAGCATTCGTCGCCGTAGTCGCACCAAAACCAGTTCCTCCCAGAACAGTGCGAACCCTGGTGGCCTCTCTGCAGTGCCGGGATCAACTAATGCACTGGAAGGGGAAGAACTTGCTACCGATGCTGGTGTTTCAACTAAGGCCCCCAATCTTCGAAGGCGGGTGTCTTAAGCGCGAGAGTACACACCCACCGACGCTTGCGAGATGTAAACAAATCTGAATCATGTGAATGCCCTGGATTTTCCACTACCGTGCTTGTGATAGTCTCAGAACAACAAATAAACAGCACCGGGCAGCGTAATGAATTAACGCATAGATAGATAGATAGATAGATAGATAGATAGATAGATAGATAGATAGATAGATAGATAGATAGATAGATAGATAGATAGATAGATAGATAGATAGATAGATAGATAGATAGATAGATAGATAGATAGATAGGTTTTTAATAAGATTGCGGTTTGTAGCTTTATTTGCTTATTCGTTAATTTCACGTTCTGTTCCGTCTTCCTGGGTGGACCCGCCGACGCACACGGAGCAACCGCACTCGCACTTCCCACCCTTTCCCCATCAACTCTTAAGCACCCTGCTTGAAATGCTCGTGCATTAAAGCGTGGCCCCTTAAATGCCTGCTTACCAATTTCTGCCGTCGAGATGCTGCATTTCCTTTTCGACGCCGTTTACCACGCGTTACAGTAGTAAAAAAAACACGAGCATATTCTGCGAAGAAGAAGAAATGTTTTGGAGTCTAACCAGCGGGTCCACCAGATGCACATAAACGCTCTTACTGCAGGCCTCCTGCGTCACGTGCACGGACTTGTTACAAAGGGGATACACCGATCGGTGGCACTGTGCTTTCCCCTTGAAGCCCACGGCTGCTCAAACGTCGCGAGCGCTCTGCTCGATCCGGCATGTTGCTGCCGTCCGAGGAAGGCGAGTCACCACCGGCTGCTGTTGATCACCGCTGCATCCTCACACACCCTGACACACGATGCTCTCGAATCGCGCCAACATGGGCCACATTTCAACCGACGACAGGTGTGCAGAGGAATACGACCCAACACCCCCTTCAAGGTACGGGTCTCCCCACGCAATCTACAACACTGGTTCGTGCGCACTCCAGCGTTCCAGCCGCTGCCGTCTTCCAGGAGACACTGAACTCATTACGCTCGGCAATCATCCTGGTGCATGTTTAAGGGTTTCGACTGGTCTATGAAGAACTCTGAATGAAGCATGAGGTCGATAACACTGAGGTTGTCGTCTGACGGATAATGCGAAAGCATAACTCGGTCGCGAATGAGAAATTTCACAATGCGCTTCGTGTTGGCACGCAAGGTCCTGTGCAATGAAGCACGTACTATAGCCTTTCCTCTAGCCAGCCACGCCCCGTAGGCCTCTGATTTGTGAAACAAATTTGCGACCTCGGAAAACAAGGCTCCGTCACTTTCTACAGCTATCATAGCTTTTGCGATGGGTTCTAGCAAAGTATGGCATGATTTCAATGCGGTGGGTTTTGCCTGAGCTTTATTTCTGCACGTATTTCTCTGCGGAAATTTTGGCCAATTGTTCCAGCAGCGCCGAAAAAAACGAAAAAAAAACGCTTTTTCTCCGGAATATTCCCGTTTTTTTCGCACTTCGTATCTCTATTTATGATACTCACTCAGACTGACTTAACAATTACATTTCTTACTTTTGACTTAGTCGCGCTGAGACACTTCAATATTCCACTCTACTAAGCTCACTCATACTCGAGCCTCACAAGATTTTTCCTCAGCCGCCCTCACTCAGAGTCCCCAGTTTTTTCTCAGCAGCACTCGCTCGCATTCACACTCAACGTATCTTAATTACGTGGCGCTTTAGGGTCTCATCTTGCCAACGACCATCTCCTTCTGTCGCGTGCTTCTGTCGCTTCCGGCCGATAGCCGTGACGCGCCAGAGAGGGCGCGATTTCTCCTTCCACGGCACTTCTGAGGCACACAGCAAGAATCGCTTGGGTTGCGTGTGCTGCGCACTCTGTCGGGTTTCACAGCAGTGCAGCTGTTTAGCTCTCCTCACACACCCCGGCGGCTGCTGCCTTGTACTGTGCTTCCCTGGCACTCACTGTGGTCTTGGCGTGTGCGGCAGCTGTCTTGAGTCGCTGCCAGCCCTGACGTGAGAGCACAGGAAAATAGGTGCGCTTCCCTGCCACTGACGAGGAAGGGGCGACGGGTGATTAGGTGGGAATTAGACCACTGATCACCCGTGGCGATTAGGTGGCCGATATGGCGATTAGGTACTCCGTAATGGGTACCTGCAGAATAATTTCGTTTACCGGGGCTTTTTTATCATGCACCCTGCCTCATGTACGTAGCTGTTGTTACACTAGGAATCATAGAAATTCGGCCACCCATGCGGAGGATGCAACGTCACTCCCACGCTGAAACAACTAATAGCCAGCCGCCATCTTTCCTTCGCCTGCTTTGGCGCCCAATAACGGCTACTCACGTCGTACTTATACGAGACAAAGTTTAGCAAGCGTCCGTGCATTTTATATTGCTACGGACCCGTGCCACCGACCGTCAAGAGGCGAATATAGAGAAAGACGACGAGGAGGACGTTTTAGCGAGGCTTGCTCGGGCTGCTTGTTCATGGCCAAGCGCCTCAGCGTTCCTTTGTAAATACATCTGTACATAACTTCACCTCTTGCATCTGTACTCGTAACATCTTTGGTGGAAGTGCTGGGTTGCCTTCTCGACACGGAGCTTCGCAGTGGACGCTTTCTCGAGCCTACCTTCATGGCTCCAGAAGATACCTCGTCCACAGGGGTTGCAGCGCCCACCCGAACACCTGCTGCCAATACGACCTACATCACTGTCGCCCCTCCTCGTGACCCTGGCATTTTCTCTGGCACCAATGGGCAAGATGTCGAGAAGTGGCTCAACCTCTACGAGCGTATCAGCACAACGAACCGGTGGGACCCTACCATCATGCTCGCGAACGTTATATTTTACCTCGGCGGCACCCCTCGTGTCTGGTTCGAAACGCACGACGTGGAGCTTACTAGTTGGGATGCGTTCAAGGACAAGATTCGGGAGCTGTTCGGCAACTCTCACGGTGACCAGCTTGCCGCGAAACGGACGTTATGCACCCGTGTGCAGACGTCAAGCGAGCCTTACGTGATGTACATTCAGGACGTTTTGGCCCTCTGCCAGAAAGCTGACGCGGACATGACGTAACAAGAGAAGGTTGCCCATATCCTCAAGGGAATTGCAGATGACGCCTTCAACCTGCTTGTGTTCAACAACGTGTCGACAGTTGATGCAGCGATCAAGGAATGCCGGCGCCTGGAACTCGCAAAGAGCCGGCGAGTCCCTCAAAAATTTGCCCGCTTGCCCAACACCGCCGCGACGTCATCCTGTGCCGATGTTCCTAGTTCCAACGACACAGCTTGCAACGTAACTCGGATTGTGTGGCGAGAAATTGAGGCCGCTTGTCCGGCGACCTTCGAGCTCAGCCCCTCCTCCACACCGTCAGTCCCGATCTCTATGATCCAAGCAGTTGTCCGCCAGGAGTTCGCCAACATGGGACTTCACTCGGTCTGCTCCACGCATCACCCTGACACCCGCGCATGTCGCGGTAATACGCCGCTTCGTTCAAGGCCTTATTATCAGCCACGTTTTCGCAATTCACCGGAGTGGCGCACTGCTGACGACAAGCCGATATGCTTCGTCTGTCGTGGGATTGGGCATATACCCCGGTATTGCCGAAGTCGCTGGAACTCACCTGAACCGAACATGTATCCTGGATAATCTCGACCAAACAGCTATTACCGTTCCTATGCAGCTCGCGCCGATTACACTGCCGCTCAACCTTCTGCATCCAGCCGCCCATACTCACGATCACCTTCGCCCCAACGCCGTAAGTCTCGCTCGCCTCAGCCCCGCCGCTCATATTCTCCGAGTTCCCTCGCACGCTCCCAACAGGAAAACTAGACGGTGCAGCGCCCGGAGGTGCCGCTGCATTGCTCTCTACGCCCGAAAAGCCTCTACTGACGATCCCGATTAATATGAACTTGCTTGATGTACAGGTGGACGGCGTTCCTGTCTGCGCTCTCATCGACACGGGCGCCCATATATCTGTGATGAGCACCGATCTTCGAAAACGGCTTAAGAAAGTTCTAACCCCTGCCGCGACGCAAGCTGTCCGTGCCGCGGACGGCGCGACAGCTCCTGTAATTGGTATGTGCACCGCCCGAGTCTGCATCACTGATCGTTCTACCATCGTCCTTTTCACCGTACACGCCCGCTGCCCTCACGACGTCATTCTTGGCCTGGACTTTCTGTCTGCGCATTCCGCCCTAATAGACTGCTCAACTGGTACCCTCCGACTTGACCTGCCTCACCTGGACCCTGTAGAGCCGCCCCCCAGTCGTCTCAGTTCGGCGGATTTCGTTCGCTTACCCCCTTCGACTCTGACTTACCTTGAGTTGATCTCAGACCCACCTCTCCCTGATGGCGACTACATCGCTACCCCTGTGATCGAGGTCCTCCTCAGTCGAGGTATTACCGTCCCGCGCACTGTTTAATCTATAACTTCGAACAGCGCCTGCATGCCTGTGGTCCACTTTGGCTTGACGACACAAGTACTGCCACGAGGGATGTGTCTGGCGCAGATAAGCGCATTTGATGATTGTTCTGTATCAGCTATCACAATCGAGGATGATGCTACCGACCCGAGCGCACCTTCGCCATTTGCGACTAGTGTTCTGCCAGATCTCAAGTAAATGATAGCTCCCGACCTCTCGCCAGCGCATGCTCACCAACTGTGCCGCGTTCTTTTTGACTACCGCGATATTTTCGACCTCAAGGAGCGTCCTTTGGCCCAAACTACAGCCGTGAAACATCGAATAAATACTGGCGACGCCTCTCCTATTCATAGACGTCCATATCGGGTGTCTGCTGCCGAGCGTCAAGTCATTCAAGCTGAAGTTAAGAAGATGCTTACCAAGAACATCATTGAACCGTCATGCAGTCCATGAGCCTCACCCGTCGTATTGGTCAAAAAGAAAGATGGCTCTTTGTGTGGACTATCGGCACCTCAACAAGGTTACAAAAAAGGACGTGTACCCGTTACCACGTATTGACGACGCCCTTGATTGCCTCCATGGTGCTCGCTACTTCTCATCTATTGCCCTTCGCTCCGGCTACTGGCAGATTGCTGTGGACGACTTAGACCGCGAAAAAACTGTATTTGTCACACCTGACGGTTTATTTCAATTCAAGGTGATGCCATTCGGTCTTTGCAACGCGCCAGCTACATTTGAACGCATGATGGACTCACTCCTTCAAGGATTCAAATGGTCCACATGTCTGTGTTATTTGGACGACGTTATAATATTCTACTCGACTTTCACGACTCACTTCGAGCGCCTATCAGCAATCCTGAACGTTCTTCGCCGAGCCGGTCTGCAACTTAATTCGTCAAAGTGCCACTTTGGCCGTCGCCAGATCACCGTGCTTGGGCACCTCGTAGATGCTAGCGGGGTACAACCGGACCCAGGCAAAATTTCTGCTGTTACGAACTTCCCTGTTCCCCAGTGTGCCAAGGATGTACGCAGCTTTGTCGGGCTATGTTCGTATTTCCGCCGCTTTGTGAAGAATTTTGCGATAATAGCTCGGCCGCTTACTGAGCTCTTGAAGAAGGATGCTCCTTTTGTGTGGGGCGAACCACAGGCTTCGGCGTTCGCTCAGCTTATACGCCTACTTACAAAGCCGCCCATATTGGCCCATTTCGACCCTTCTGCGCCAACCGAAGTTCGCACCGACGCCAGTGGCCATGGTATCGGTGCAGTATTAGCCCAACGGCAGCGCGGCAGCGACCGCGTTATCGCTTACGCCAGCAGGCTTCTCTCACCGTCAGAACGCAACTACTCCATTACTGAGCGCGAGTGCCTGGCGCTCGTTTGGGCAGTCGCCAAATTCCGCCCATACCTATACGGACGATCCTTTTCGGTCATCACAGACCATCACGCGCTCTGCTGGTTGTCCTCCCTGAAAGACCCTACAGGACGACTTGGCCGGTGGGCTCTGTGGCTCCAAAAATATTGCTATTCCGTGATATACAAGTCCGGCCAGCTGCACAAGGACGCCGATTGCTTGTCTCGTTACCCGGTCGACAGGCCCGACGGCACCTCCGGCGATGTCAGTAGCATTTTTTCTGTCTCTGCCTTTACTAACATCGCAGACGAACAGCACCGAGATCTCTCTCTTCGAGCACTCATCGACTGCCTGCAAGCATCGCCGAATGACGCTTCTGTGCGCCGGTACGTCCTCAAGGACGGCGCTCTATACCACCGTAACTTACACTCAGACGGGCCCGAACTACTTCTAGTGGTCCCCAGACAGCTACGTCGCACTGTTCTCTTCGAACTTCACGACGCACACCCACTGCAGGACACCTAGGTGTATCGCGCACGTACGACCGCATCCGCCGTCGCTTTTACTGGCCCTGCCTCGCTCGATCAGTCCGATGCTACGTTGCTGCCTGTGATTCCTGTCAGCGTCGAAAAACTCAAGTGCTACCTACTGGTTATCTCCAGCCGATAGACATTCCAGTGGAGCCGTTCTTCAGCGTTGGGCTTGATCTCCTTGGCCCATTCCCAATATCATCCTCCGGGAAAAACTGGATAGCCGTCGCAACGGATTACGCCACCCGTTATGCCATCACGCGGGCTCTTCCGACCAGTTGTGCCACCGATGTCGCAGGTTTTCTCCTGCGTGACATCATCTTGCTCCACGGCGCTCCGCGACAGCTGCTCATGACCGTGGCCGCAACTTCCTCTCGAAAGTTATCGACGACTTATTACGCTCCTGCTCCACGAAACATAAACTGACCACCTCCTACCATCCTCAAACAAACGGTTTGACGGAACGCTTGAACCGAACTCTCACAGACATGCTGTCAATGTACGTCTCGAAAGACCACCATGACTGGGACGTTGCTCTGCCTTATGTCACGTTCGCGTACAATTCTTCCCGTCACGACACTGCCGGATTTTCTACATTTTATCTGTTGTATGGACGCGAGCCGACCCTGCCCCTTGACGCCACTGTTCCTCTGGCGGGCACCTCAGCGACCGAGTACGCGCGCGATGCCATTGCTCTCGCCGACCATGCACGCCAGATCGCCCGTACTAGGCTGGCTGAATGCTTCTCAAACCGCGCATCGCCACCACTACGATGTCCGGCACCGCGACGCACACTTCTCGCCTGGCGACCTCGTACTCCTTTGGTCACCTTCTCGCCATGTCGGACTGTCCGAGAAGCTCCTTTCTAAGTACACAGGGCCTTACCGCGTGCTCCGCCAAGTGACGCCCGTAACCTACGATATTGCCCCGGTCAGTGCCTCCTCGCCCTCTCCTGTCGGGTCCTGCGACACAGTGCACATCAGCAGACTCAAGCCCTACCACACTGTTTCGGAGCCATGATCGTCCACACGCCGGGACGGCGCTTTTGACGCCGGGGAGTAGTGCTACGGACCCGTACCACTGACCGTCAAGAGGCGAATAGAGAAAGACGACGAGGAGGACGTTTTTAGCGAGGCTTGATCGGGCTGCTCGTTCATGGCCAAGGGCCTCAGCGTTCCTTTGTAAATACATCTGTACATAGCTTCGCCTCTTGCGTCTTTCCTCGTAACAATATATTAAGTTGGACAAGAAAGTATAGCGGTATTGTACCACAAACCGTATGCATAAAAGTTACCCTTAGAATTACAGCCAGAATCGACGTGCTTCATCGGCCAATTCTCCCTGATGGCGAGTCAAGTGTCAGCGATACAAGCACAAAAAATTAAGAGCGCGACTCATTGCAATTGCTGCGACACGTTTGCTTTAACGGAATCTATATGAGAGCCTTATACGCAACATCTAATGAATCTAGCTGCGTCGCAAATTCACTTCCCCAAGGTACATATTTCCGATTGAGTTTCGTTCCACCTAAGTCAGTAAAAGACACCGAAGTCACTCAGATTCTCCCTTTTGCGTAGAGCTCACTCATATACTCAGATTCACCCATGTTCACCCTGTATCTGTCGGATTCACACTGATGAGTATGACATATTGCACCAAATTCACTCAGACTCAAACTCACCAAAATTTCCCTGGGCCTGAACCCCTCTTACTCAAGATCGCCATTATTCATATCGACCGGGTTTAACTCGGAGTCAGACACGAATATCCCGCTCGTTCCGCTCAACAAAGTTCACTCGGAATAAAACTCACATTGCATTAGCGCCGCCAGATTCTCTCGAGCTCGGACTCACGGATTTTTGTGCCGAGCCAGACTCACTGAAACCCAAATACGCGCATATCGGTCTGTAGTGAAGTGTGTGGACTATGTGTGAGTTTGCCGACCATAGGGCACAAACAGCGCGGCTGCTGGCAAGAAATACAAGCGGCCCACCGCAAAACCAAGGTGGGCGGCAAACAAGGCGGCCAAGGCGTCGCCCACGCGAAAGGTCGCCACCGTTTACAAAGGCGACATCGCCGATGAGCGGTGCAGCAGCGGCCAAGCCCTCAGCGACAGCGTGGCCGACGACGGCGGCTGAGGCGAAGAGGGCCGCCGTTAGGAGGGGGGGGGGGGAGGGGGGAATGTGGCAACTTCGCCCATTATACGGTTGGTTCTAGCGCTACACGTGTTGCGCACCGGCGATGCACTTTGCTTGCCTGTGCGCATTCAAATAGCGGAGTTAGACAGCTTAGACAGTCCGTGTCGTCCGCGCGTCACCGACTGTCCGGCCGGCGGGACAATTTTCGGACGGTTATATGGACGATAGTGGCAAGTGTGGTCCACGTGTTTCCGATTGATTGTGTATTCCACGGTTAACATTTCTAAAATATTTTCCTTTTTTAGTTTATTGGCAACGAAAGCTGCGTCGCATCTTCGGGCTGATGGTGAACCCCACACGCTTTACGGGCCACAACCATACCAAGGTCTCTTCCAGCCCTCGTCGTTCTAACGCTATTTCATTGCTTAGACAACATAATATTGTATGTATTAATAAGTTATTCGAATTTCATAGTACTTGTTTGTTTTTTAATATAATTGACCGTCGGCTATCTTTCTATCTCATCAACTGTGACTTACTAAAAAGCACTAACTACACTCGCTTCGCATTAGAAGGAAGTTTCTTACTACCCCGAGTTCGTACTAATTACGGCATAAAATCATTGTCATTCACAGCCATTTCATTATGGAACTGTACTCCACCCAATATTGAATCTCTAGATAACATGAACACGTTCAAAATAACTTTGAAATTATACCTTCTATCGTTATTAATCATTCTATGTACTTCTTTTTGAATTGTTATATAGCGACTGTATTGTCTTAGTTGTATTTATTAGTATGTTTTATCGTTTCGTTCTTTCGCTAGTTGTTGTATAATAGTGTTGTCTTGCCATTTGCCTTTGCATTTCTTTTTATGCTTCATTCATCGTGGGTCCCCCTACAGTCTACGGACTATGGGACCCTAGTCTGTAAAACGTCTCCTTCATTTTACGTATCGCTACTCTGCTAATAATAATAAACTTCAAACTTCAAAAAAAAAATGCCAGAGTCAATCAGCACCCTCAAGGTAATTCGCAGCTATGTTCTCCGTCCAGGCGTATGGTCAAACTGCGTCTCAAGCATAATGATAGAAATGGTTTCCGCTTCCGAGTGGCATACTCTTACGTGAGAAGAATATAATCTAGTAGAACATAGCCATAGCTATTTCCCATTACGTTAACCGTAGCTATGGCCGAACGCTTAGTTCCTCGAGCGCTGAACGTTGGGAACAACAGCTCGAATGATAAAACCTGTATGAAACACAAATGGTAGCCCTGTAATACCTGATGTCTGAGCGGAAGCCCGAGGTCAAAAACGCGCCTGAGTAAATGTTTACGACGCGAAGAAGCGCGCACATGCTGCATGAAAGTCCGGATGCCAGCCACTCAACCTATTATAATGGAATGACGGCGCGTTTACCCAGCACGACCTGTGAAAGACGTCAATCATTCCGAGGCTCCTGTTTTCATACTGAAAGGAACCGTTAACTGATCGGTGGTTGGTTGGAGCAAGCTAAAGTCGTTTGTCATATTGAATAAAGAAATATGGCCCCAATTCACTCAAGAATAGTTGTACAGCGTTTACAACTGCGTGCACAGTGCTCACGGAATGAGGCGCGACCACTGAGGGCTACGTAACTCAGGCGTTTTCCCTCCCTTCATTTTCAAATGGTGCTACATGAGCGTAATATTCATTCGCTCACTTATACCAGTGCCCACATCAAGGTTAGTGCTTTCATAGGCACCGCGGCGTAGTTTTACCGAGCAACTGTGCATACCAGTCGTTGCAATCCGGTGTTTCCATGTGGCGATGTATTTCGCGAGCTCTGTACATTATAAAAACAAGAGCCTGAATAAATAAATAACCAAAGATATAGGTACGATGTTCGAGTATAACATGTTGAGGAATAGATGATTATATTGCATAGGCTAGGTAACTACTATTCGACACTCCTTTGAAACGGAAGGGAAAATTAGCATCCACCCCTTTGTACCACAACACTACAAGGAAATCCATACGGATTTCTCAGAAATGAAAGATTCCCAGTTGTCGAAAAATTTGTCTTGGTCCAGGGTTCGAATCCCGGACTAGGACGAATTTTTCGGCAACAAGGAAGCTTGCATTTCTGAGAAATCCGTATGGATTTTCTTGTAGTGTTGTGGTACAAACAGGTAAATGCTAATTTTCGCTTTCATTGAACGTTGCTCCATATCCGGGTTTCCACAGGTCTCATTTGTCATTTAAACGGGTTTTAAAAATGACACCATTATTATTGCTATTATCTGCGAGAATGCGAACGCGGCCGAAGCAGTTACTTTACGCATATCTAAATTTCCAGACATCCCACATGTGCTACGCCGATAAGAACGCCAACATCACTTGCATTGCATTTGTTGTGGATGCTTCTCACTGTGTCTCCATATTACTACTTTTATAGGAAACATCGTAGCTACCTCGCTCGGTGCTTCCTGTGGGGTCTTGCCGCTTACTGTGCCGCCTTTTATCGTAAATACGTCCTGAAGCCTTTTTAAAAAAATGTCTTCAGGGTCGAAAAACACTTATTTATTAGCCAAAAGTTAATGTTACCAATTGACATCGCCGTATTTTCGTTTCCTTCCAGACGACCTTGTCATATCCGAAGTCCATTTTACTATGATTCGTCGGAAAGTATGTGTACTTAGATATTTATGTACTGACAATAACAAACTTTTGCATTGTATTCATGTTAGTATTGGTACAACTTGCACATAGTATTCCCGCTCCTGCTGGCAAATTTTTTTCCATACTGATGTCTTTCCAGAGGTTCAAAATTGTGTTGCAAGTGCACAGCAAGAATGCAAGTGAGCAATTGAGCCTACGTACGAGGAAGATCCGGCCAGTGAGAGCATCATCGCGATGTTATATAACTAATTCAACTGAGTGCCTAGCATTGTGACCGCAATAAAAGTGACAACGTTTCATGTATCGCATGTACGCTGCTACGACTAAACACTGTACAAACGTCAAGGATGGGAGAATAAACGTTTCACTGTAGCAATTAAACGTACGAAAATTACAGCCTCTTTTTATTGGTTGGCCACCAGAAAAGGTCATGTCGTCACTACTACAGGTATGCAAATATACGCACCAGAATATCTTTCTGATCAGCGAAGTATTTGTTTTTCTCCTTGATTGTGCTTGCATTGGCTGGGATTATCATATCGCTGAACCCACGGAAGAAGATGCTGAAGTAGATTCTGTAGATGTCGGCGATTTCTTTTTCCTGAAACCGAAAGCAGACATGCATACAAATATCCCTACGAAAGTGCACTTGGAATGATCGACACGCGCAAAACACGTTTAATGACAGCCGCCATTAAATGAGAAGGGGGCGCCTAATATTCAACGTAACTGTGAATTCGATCCCTATTCAGTAATCGCTGTCCTCACCATTTAATTTTACTACATGACAAGATTTATTAGTGGTCGAATTTGCTAAAGCATATCTCAGGGAACACAGTTGAAGTTGAAATTGAAGTTTATTTCCCCAGAGCGTTAATTTGCTTGCGTATTTTTATACTGATACATAAAATGAAAATATAATGCAGTGTGCCATGTGGGAAAAGAAAGCTGCGATATCAACGCAGCTCTTTTTTTTAGAGCCTAATTCATGATTTCTCCGTGTAATCATGTCACCAAACCACGTTAAAAATGCAATGCTGTTAAAATAGGGATAATACAATATGGCTAGTTCCTTTTACTATAGTTGCTTTTACTTAGTATTGCTACCTTTAAGGCATAAAAATGCACTTTAGTGCCAAATTGACGCCTAGCGCTCTTCTCTACGGCCTAATGAAATAACAAAAGACGACTAGTTCCAATGCAGAACAGAAATGTCCCAATGTAAATGTTTCGTCGCGGTACCGAGAGATGTTAATTCAAGGATTTGTACATCAATACAATGGAATCTTTAAGCGGTGTGTCGTCTTTGTGTGCGGCACTTCACGAAAGAGGAAACCAGGCTCATCATAAGGGATTATACATGCAGTACTCGGCCCATTTACTGTGTATCTCAGCAATACACAGTACAATACAGTACAGCTTGAACAGAGGCGAGATCGGAGGTCTTTGTTTGCGACTGCGTTCGGTTTTGTTGGCTTTTCACTGCATGTCCATGGCCGTGGTCACGCTTATCCCGTAAGATCATGCGTCTAAGTTCACGAAAAAGAAAAAAACTCGTTTTTATAAACGAGTATTGTTCATTTAAAAGCGATAAAGCTTCCGATTTATAGTACATTGTCTAAAGGAAGACAACAAAACATACTCGTCTTATTTTTGGGATGTCCAGTGCTTGCTCATTGGCTGCTCTCGTCCTCCCGTACTCGCATATATTATCGATCACCCTGTCATAAAACCGCACCTACTTAAACAAACCTATCCTGGAAGCTTGAGCCGAACTCCGTCACGCCAAATCCGCAGCGCGGACAAAGAGAGTCACGCCTCTAAGACGTCGCAGCGAGCGAACGCGTTGTGTTTCGAACAAATTTCACCGATCGCGCCCCTGTTCTTTTACGAACTAGTTCGCTGTAAGAGGTTCTTTGAAAATGGATCACGGTACACTATGCGTTGTAGTGGCTTGCTTCTGATAGCAAAAGCTCAAACGTGCATACCCATACAGCTGCAGCCTTGTTGGAGGGAAATCGGAGCAGCTCCTGCCTGTAACGACGAAATATAAACTTTGCTACATGTATTCTCCACTGAAATGCGAAACTCAAAAAACTCACAATATGAGCTGTAACAGCAAGAAATGCATTGATGTGGGAACACAAAGCAATGCCCTTTCCCAGTCAATTCGCTGTTGCTGTTTTTTTTTAACGCGAAAGTGCTTCTTGGCTAGGTTAGCGATAGCGCGCGCCCAGCTGCTGTCCGCAAAAAGCGTCCACAAAAGCTGTGCCCGGAAGCACGTCATCCCTCCCACCGGAAGTGACCCCGGCGCCAGCACTCTCCGTAGCGGCAGTCTGTGCGCGCTCCGCTCCGCTGAGGCTACTTGCAACGGCGTGCGGCTGCGTCGCCGTGTTTCTTCGTTAGGTTGGCGAAAGCGCGCCCCGCTGCGTGGCGTCGCCGTAGCAGCACTGGCAACACTCGGAGAGTGAACGCCCCAGCTAGCCCGTCGTTCCTCGCCGCCATGCGTGCCGAGTTCAATCTCGAACTGAAGACGCCCACTGTTTAGATGTACGTGCATCGATATCGCACTCATCAACGACCCATACATTGTGCGAGGTGTGGAGTGTCTTCGGACCACAAGGCCATGGTAGTGTCTGTACGCCGG
This sequence comes from Hyalomma asiaticum, assembly GCA_013339685.2. Classification (NCBI taxonomy): domain Eukaryota; kingdom Metazoa; phylum Arthropoda; class Arachnida; order Ixodida; family Ixodidae; genus Hyalomma; species Hyalomma asiaticum. Next base: position 81,804,336 of record CM023487.1, on the reverse strand, counting down.
CTCAAGTACGCGGTCACCGGAACAACAAGAGCTGATGACGCTGGTGATTGTCTAATGACACCACGCAAAACGCCGCGGCGGTCGTATTACTTTGATATGCCCGAGACCACCCTTGGGCATATCTATATTGCCTGGACGACGAAAGAGAAGAGGACATGTGAAGTGTCGACACCACTTTGATGGCATGAAATCATGTAGACAAAAATAATCCGGCATCCCACCCTCATTCTCTGTAACACAACTCGGCAACACTGTAGTTTGCAGCACTCCTCCGCAACGACAATCTAGCCAAAACAAACGCTTTCGCCTTCTCATCTCATAAGAATATGCTTAAGGATCGTCGAACTTTTTTTAATGCATAAGCAGTTCTCTGGTGACTAAACGACAAAACTGTGTGTCCGTCAGTCCCGTAGGGCGAATCCCTATTGAGAAAAGAACAGCTGCACCGATGCCACTGGAAACCTGCGAGGACTGGGAAAACACAATACGCTTCACGTATCTGACAAGGCACCAGATTGCTACCAGCTGGGCTACCAGCGTTATCGACCTAATGGGCATGAACGCTTGTGTGTAGTGGTGTCGTGCGGGACACGAAGAAGCAGCCTCAAGTGATAAAGCGACACTTGCTCGCTGTTGCTTTCCAATGTGAGAAACGAAGCTACGCCGCACTGATCGCTACCGAAGGTTGCAGCATTTGCGTTCCTTGGAAATTCAGTTTTGGTTTTTCTTTCCTTGAAATCAGCCGTATCTCCCCGATGTGTGCCAATTAACAGAATCTCACTCTGGCGACTCTAACGACGGATATGTGTTCTCTATATAAGTTCATATCTTCCGTATGTTTAGGCACCTGGCTGCTCTGGTTTAAAATTTAATTAGTGCACTGTGGTAATTACTCCAGAAGGTTATGTTCCTCCATATTTTGAAACACATGCAGCTGTCATCACAGTGATCACACAGAAAGTAGCGCAAGCATCTCTTTTTCTGATACGATTTCGGGCGCATTTTCTAAGCACCTTTTAAACACAGGTGTGTACACGTTGACGCACTATGCGCATAGATGGTGTTAAGTTCGGCGTAGCCCCCCCCCCCCCCATGAATGTGGTGGAGGGAGGCTATCGGCAGTAATAGGCGGATCCAATTTTCGGTCGAAAAAACCATGGGGAACGCGTGCGGCCTGCGTTGCCACGAATGCCTGCGCCGTGGTCTCGGAAGAGACAATAGCATTGTGTTGGGCGCTGCCACGACGGCCATGTTCGCCGCTTGTTTGGAGCTTCAAAGCTGCCCGCATGGAACACGGGTGCAGTGATACCTGCGTGAAGCTTCCGGAATCTGTGGACCGACAGTGTTTCGTGCGGTGTGTGTGCGCGCACTTGTGCCGCCTTTGTGGCAAGAACTCGGCCGCACCAACGCAGCGGTAGTGGCACAGCAGCGCACTGGACACTGAGGACTGCTGCCAGCAGGTGGCTCTACGGCTGCCTCAATAAGAGAGGGTGTCAGAGTGTCGTCAAAAAGGACGGGGCCGGGAAGAGTGCATTTATTTGTGCTGTTGTTGTTTTCAGCAAGCCTCTTCGCCGGACCGTACCTTTTGTTCCGTCTCCTGGAAGCATCATCTGCTGCCACTCGGGTCCTGTCACCCTTTGCCGCAGAGAAGCAGAGAAGGCGAGGCGTGACCTCCTTCCTTCGAGGGCGGAGACGACATCTTGATTGGACGCCTTTGTATATAATCTTGTATATAACGAGAGCGCAAACGCACTCGAGGATCAGCTCCAATCATCTTGTAAAATAAACTTCATCTCCCTCTTCTTCTCTCACGTAATCGTCTCCGAGTCCGCTCAGTACTTCGGCAACCTCTCCTTAGAGTCGGGATGCGGAACCGTCAACCTGGTAGCGTGGAATCCCAGGACCGACGGCCCGGCTCCAACTCCCAGGTCTCAACAATGGGCATACGGCGGAAACCTGAAATGCGTTGTCTGGGTCCCACTGCCCAGCCTTGCGAGCACTGATGTGTAGCTTCCGCTAAAGCAAAGTCTGCTGGAATTCTAGAGAAAAAGAAAAGAATCTGTTCCAGCAGTACCTAATGTATCACTCACAGCTGGAAGTAAAATTGAACGAGGGCTGAGCAAGGCAACATAAGATGGCGTTACTCACTTTATGACAGCGGTCATGCCTTGCGGACAGAATATTTCGGCCAACTTGAAGCAGTTCGGTCGCACACTTGTTTGGCTGATCGGGACGAAATCGGTGTTGGGAAGGTAGCGCACGTTGTGCAGGTAGTTCGCAGGCAGCAGCGGCGAAATGAACGACCACGCCTCCAGAAAGATGTAATTGAGCACGACATTCCTGCATGACACACTTTCCGTCAGTCACCGCGATTTACGTATCTCTACCCTGTGTCCACGCTCCTGACCTCTGACCTCTTGTCACTGAACATTCATTAAAATTAGTACCTTCTCTTGAAACGCTGGGACACTCACACCGGAATCGCATATTCAAATTACGGTTTTATCGCATATTCAAATTACAGTCCGAACTATCATGTGCGCAGGTTTTAATTAACTCGTGTTTATTACTTTTCGGGCGGATATCACTTCGAAGTTTCAATTTCATATGCCTAAGTACCAGCGCCGCGGCATGGTCCGCGAAAAGGTGGTAGTTCGCAAAGATTCTTTTCGGCGTGCATGCACACCGAAGCAGGCGCCGGATTTTCTGGGACACGATCATCTTAACGCCATCTTAACTTTGACCAAAGTAAAGGGAACATGCAGCAGGCAAGGCCAATCACTGACGTGGTTCACAGACAACCAAGCAGACACAACAGCACCACATGAAGACACCGTGTACGGCGATTGAAGGGATAACTGGAACCGAAATAGCAAGACATCTATTCGGCAAACAAAAGAAAATCACGCTGGCACTGCCTCGCAATCCAATCCCAATGAAGTCGCTAACACGAACGTATAGTGCCTTACAATGAGGAAAGGTAAAGAAAAGGCACAAATAATACCTTGAAAATCTACCTAGGAAAATATAATTAGAGCGAACACCTTTGGAAGATGAATCAAGGCGACCTCGACAGCGATTATTGCCACCGGTAGAGTAAGTAGGTCGTGCTACGTTCCTATGCAAGTCAAAACACACGGATCGCGATCATACAGGGACATCGCTAAGGTACGTCAAAGTATTTCAACAGAGCATAATTATGAAGAGAATGCCAGAGGTCGCTCTTTAAATTACTGTATCGACAGGCATTGCCCCAGTATTCTTTAGGCATTGGGGCATCCTAGCCGTCGCTCGCAGTCTAAGCCTGGCCAGACCATATCCCTAAAAAGCACAAAGTCAGCCCTCGCCTACTGCAATGTGTTCCACTAACACGCAGTTCTATAACTCAAGCAGGCGTAATATAATTCTATGTAAGAGCGTCATTCACATGCTGTTCGCCGTCATTACGTCAGCGATTGACTTACAACTGCCTGCGACAACCTTTATGCAATCCACAAGAGTTCTATTTTATTTAAACAGCTAAACATGCTGCACAAAATGATATAATGAATTAGCAAAACGCACTGCATCATCTCCTATCATTTCAATACAGTCATCGTTTTCATCTGAGAAGCAACATGCGTGGGTAGCAAAAAGTGCGGGATACGCGAGAGCTTACCTGCTGGCCTTCTGAACGAGTTTCATGACGTTTATTACAACTGCATAGTCCTCAACAAAAACTGTAGTCGAGTCGGAAAATTTAAACTTTGTATTCCGAAGCAAGGTGTTCAAAAAGAGCGTCCAGTTAAAGCCCTGCAAAAAAAAAAACGCAACGGATTGCAACTTTGGACGGTGGACGGGACGCGTAAACCCGACATTGCCCTTTGAGCAAGATCTGGAACTCTTCACTATATTGCATCGATATTAACTTTTCATATTAAGATTAACACTACAAACCAGCCTGAGAGAGCACGCAGCAATCTCTCTCTCTCTCTCTCTCTCTCTCTCTCTCTCTATATATATATATATATATATATATATATATATATATATATATATATATTAGAAATGAATTGCGCGCTTGCGTAAATCGCACGTTTATTGTTCAACGTTTCGGCCGTGGCACGGTCTTCGTCAGAATCCCTCGTTTCTGACGAAGGCCGTGCCACGGCCGAAACGTTGAACAATAAACGTGCGATTTTCGCAAGTGCGCAATTCATTTCTAATCTACTTTCTAATACTTACATTCATGAGGCAGCCGAAGCTACCTACGTTGCCCAACTATATATATATATATATATATATATATATATATATATATATATATATATATATATATATATATATATATATATATATATAAAACGTTGCCACTGCACGGGCCTATGAGGTTTCTTCTCAGTGCTAGCCCTAGCGGTTACGGACACCTGTATATATAGCGGCTGAAAAAGTTGCCAGCAATTTCGGCACTTGTGACGGACCGCACAACAGTCTGCACTCTAACAGAATCTGACTTCACCAGCTTTCTCGCTCGTGCGTTTCTTAAGTAGACAACTTGGTTCCGCGTCACTTCGTTTCCCGCCACTTCCTCTGCGCGTGCTCATTACGTTTTTTTTTTTGTAGTTTTAAATCACTGTGCGCTCCAGTAATTCTACAGTTAAGCGTCAGCGCTTGCCATTCGTTTCATCTAATTTGTCCCGTGCGTTTGTGAGCAGTATTGTTTACACAATCAAAGCACTCTACCTTTCCCATGTGTTCGACAACTGCAACCTGTTTGCGAGGTAAGACTCTCTCATATGGCCCGAATCAAAATATAGACAAGTAAGAGCAGCGCGTGAGATTTCAGTGTGCACCCTTGCGAGCAAATCAATCACACGAATCACTCCATCACGATACCGCAGATATAGCATCCCTGCTCACCTGGTTCGCGACGCTACCATCTGGATTTTTTATTTTCGTTGCGTCTTCAAGCTCCGCAAGCGTGGGACTCTTTTTCACCTCCTCCTCCGTCCACTTCAACCGTTCCTTGAAAAAATAAACCACATGTCACATCTTAGTTGTGCATACATAAGAGACGTTCAGAGCGATATCTGGGATTTAATTTTTGCATTGTAAGGATGACAGGTGTAAAAAATGATGTCTTCGAGTCCGTTACGCCGCATTTATTCACAATGTCCGTAGACTGTCACGCCGCACCGCGGCGCCCGACAGAAATGCCACGAGGAGGATAGGCAGACGACGCGCTGTACTGTCCGGTGCCTCCGCACCTTTGTGTACGTATTTGCGCGTGATGCCTGAAAAGCTAAACAGCAACCGCATGTGCTGCGTGCCCCAGTGCACAAATCGAGCCGTTCACAAGGAAATAATCCAGCATTCCTTCCTGCAAGATACGCTGCAAAAGATGGAATTGATAGTGAGGTTTCGCATCGGAAAGCCTGTGACGCCGCCGATGATAGTGTGCAGCGCAGATTTCACTGCCGGCAATTTCTTCTGGAGCAATATGGGTAGGCGGAAATCCCTTTCGCTTTTTGGCTAAACCGCACACTGGTCAGGCTGTACGTCGCATTTACAGTGAGAAGGTCGTTTCTGTAGATGCTCGCACCTGCTAGCGTGGTAAAAGCGGCAGTTAAATTTAAGAGAAGTCTGCGAACCACTGCAAACCGCAAAGTTGCTTGTTTGCGTGGAATTCGCATTTTTTCCCCTATTACACACAGTCGCACGCAACAACGAATGTTTATACTTCTATCAGTGCTGACATCAATTCACATCGGTGCCAAACGGGCATTTTTGATCGCAATCTGGGCCGATCCTGTTAGGCTCTATCTGGAACAGGTGCTGGTACGCGCTCAAGCATGATACACTGACCTCAAGGCAATCGCCATCTGCGCATCGCGATTCGGCTCCGAGATCCCGATTTGGATGACGCCAGCGCTAAACACTATCACGATTAGGTTGGACCATGTAGCAGCGACTACCGTTGATCGCGATTAAGAAATGTAACCCTGATCGATCCCAATCGCTATCAAATGCGCCTCCGTGACGCCGATATTTACTCACTTCGGTAGCTGCACTGTGCAGACAACAGGGTTAAAAAATATATCACCCAGTCGGTTGCGATCTACAGTGGCAAGTTGCGTCCATGTGACACCAAGTAGTTCGTGTGGATTTTCAACGGATCCTGAGAGTGTCTTCGCGATACACGCGAAGGGGGACATGGCACCCCTGTGGATTCGCAAGTGACTTTTACAGTTTTTGGTCACAAATTTCTGCCATTTCACTGAGACGACTTCGTGCTGTGCAGACTCCCACTTGTGGACACCACGTAAGGCTGCTGTCGACAGCTCTGCCTTCACAGAAGCTTCCAAAATGGTCGCTAATGAAATTGGCTTCGCAAAAGAAGGCTAATTTATGTCGGACATGGTGAAAAACCCGTTGAAGCTTCTGTGCAACACGCAGCGAACGGCGTACACTCCGGGCATGCGGATATTCTATCCTCCTCCAGACAGCCATCTTGGTTCGACTTGTGTGCCGCCTATAGTTCGCGGACATTGCGAATATTCACATGATGGGATTTCGGAGCGAAATGCAATATTTAAACAGTCACTTACATGTATCCCATAATAATCAAGCTGTAATCGGCAAATTACTACACTAGGTTTCTGAAAAGATGATTTCTTAATCCAATGTGTGTAAGTGTGCCAATTTAATGTCCTCATAAAGGAAGCGTCAGAGCACTTTCCATAACTTAGACGAATGTCTTTTTGGGTGGGTTGGTTCATGCACGAAAAAACTTGCAGCGCTAAAGAGACAAGGACGACAACTAGACACACAGGACATGCGCTCAATGACCGCTTGTCCTGAGTGTATAGTCCTCGTCCCCGTCTGTTTAACACTCCAAGCTTTCCGATTTCCATGCGGTTTCGGTAAAGGTAGCGATGAAAGCGGCGATGGAACTCTACGGCGACATGCGAAGGAGTAGTCCGTCATGACTGCCACTCAGATAGCAGCATTTATTGCAGAGCCTCGAACCAGCCGTTTCACCATATTATCCGAAAAAAATGCGCGACCAGATAACATAATCCACCGAATGCTAATTTATTTACCTCAAGGCGACAATTACCATAAGATGTCCTTACCTAAAGAAAAAGATATTGATGAATGCTAATATAAGCCTTTCGATCGGCACTCCATATTGCATGTAAGAAAATATGATAGCTCTGGTTTTTCTGCATTTTCCAGATTTTTCTCGTTCTGTCAAAAACAGTACTAATGCCTTCAAGAAAAAGAGTTTCGGGTACAACCAAATAAATTCCGCGATTTCATTTGCTGAAACGACGATATGATTTAGCACGGCAAAGGATTAATTTGCACAACGTAGGTTTCCTTAGCGTAATACGTATTTTAGGCATCTGGGTTTTTCTCGTAGACAGCACGGAACGCCGTCTCTGCATGCGTTGCACTCTTTCATGATCCCCAGGAACTATATGAACTCACGGTCGTTCATGTGTTACGGCCAGTGACGTTTCGCGCACAGTCTGGCACTCGCACACAACTTCACAAATGCTCTATACTCGTTCTTAGTGATGCTTCTAAGCGCAGATACTTCAGCGTCAGTTAGCTTTCACTCTGTACTCGAAAGCATATCAAGGACACTGTTGTGTCCAGCGTGTTCTTGGTCTCGTGGCGCGTCTTTTGGCGCTCTTTTTTTAACGAGGGTGAACCAACTACCCAATTTTGCAGACGAGCGCTCTGCCTACCGTTATTGCGAAAAGCTGCTTTTTTTGAAAAAAAAAGTTTTATACCACTGTAGCTCTGGTTATGCGTAGTTTCAGAAGGACAGTCTTCCACCGGTTGTGTTTTCGATGTAGACCATTCCCGATTTACACAGGGGCTCCACAAACCCAGATATGTTCGCTACCTCGCGACCTACGCACACCGTTCTCTCGTTTGCAAAGGCCAAACTTTGCGCAATTCCGCTGGAACAGGCAGCTGGGAGTATTGCAAAATGAACAGCGTGCCCACACGCGTGCGCCTGGTTGTCCGTTAGCAGGATGAAGGTTGACTTCAGCACTCCCCTCTTCCTCTCAACCACCTTTCACTGAGGCCACTTCGAAGGCCACTAATGCAATGGAAGTGATGCAATAGATGAAGCGGAAGTGGCTACTGATGCCACTTCTATACTCAGGTCACTGATGCAATGTAAATGTGTGGGGCAGATTCGGCGCCCCCTTTCAGGTGATCAGAGGAGGCGGCGCCCCCCCCCCCTCCTCTGCGCGCACGCCTATGAACACATGGAAAGTTAAACCACATTAAGCAAGACAAAGTACATACAAAGTAAGGGCTTACCATCGTGAGATGGAAGATGAATGTATAGAATTCGATGCTGACGTAGTTGTAGAGGCGCCCGTGAGGCGGCAGCAGCTGCGGCGTCTTCAGCATGCAGTACGCGTACTCGCACTTCTCCGTGGCTACGTTGTCGCGCCGGCGTTCCTTCGTGGCACCGTAATGCGGAACCTTGCGAATCTGCAACCGCATAAGAGAGGAAAGCCCACTTGCGAAAAAGTGCGACTTTGCGTCGAAATACTGCACGCGAAGGGTCGCCGTTCTAATCCCAACATAAGGTTACGTACCAACCATGGACGCAGAGGTTGCGGAGCTTCGGCACGTATGGAGTGCAAGTTTCTCGCTTTAGAAAAATTAGCGCATTAAGAAGCAGTTCATTAACCTGCACGAAACGGTGGCGTTGAGCACAGTCTGGTTTACACACACAGTTAAAGGAGCACTGACTCGAATTTTTTACATTCTCGTATTGTTGCTGTAAATGAAAGCACTGGCGTGGAGAGCCCCAAAAAGAGTATCGTGGTGCCTCGCAACGCAATGAATATATTCTTAATACGGCTGCCTTAAAGGCCCTTTTAGATGCGAAGCAGCTCTTTGACTAGCCTGTGTAACGCTCTCCCTCCGTACGTCCGTACGGGCCGCAACGCGCTCCCCTCGCCGAAGGTGTTGGAGTGGTGCCAAGTAGGTCACGCCGCAGCTGCGCGTTGACGTCACGCTCCCCTCGCAGTGCGCGCTGACGTCACTCTCTCCCTCGCCTGCCGCGTGCTCGCCGCAGCGGCCGCAGCTGCCCCCTCCTCCGTTCGCCCGCAACACCTGCCGCTACCGCCGCTCGCTACACCGCCGACTCGTCGGTTCACGCGCAAAATTAACACCATCTTCCCAAGGGGAACCCTGATGGGATGCGAAGCACCCGCGTTAGCGCCGTTCAACCCGTGACGCCACCCGTACGCAACGCTGCTGCTTCGCATCCCATCAGGGTTCCCTTTGGGAAGATGGTGTTAATTTTTCGGTTTCGTTTTCGAGGGGGCGGTATCCCAGCCGCGTGTCAACATAGTCAGACGTACGTCTCAGTCACGTAGGGACAGCATTTCGTGATAGCGTCGCTGCAACCCCGTTTTAACAAGAATCGATGAAAACAAAAGTAAGAAGATATAGAAGAAAGAGAGAAAGAATGGACAAATCTTAGCAATTAGGCCTGGGTGCTTGGCTTCATTGTTAAGATTTTTCGTTTTTTTCTCATTCATTTATACTTTCTTCTCCTTTTCATCGAATCATTGATAAAGAAAACGGGGCGTGGCAGAAATGTGGAAACTATACATATATATATATATATATCTATATATATATATATATATATATATATATATATATATATATATATATATATAGTTTCCACATTTCTGCCACGCCCCGTGGCAGATATATATATATATATATATATATATATATATATATATATATATATATATATATATCGGAGGGGTACTTGGTCAATAAATCAGTTGCTAGTGGCGCATGTCCTTGTCCGTATCTGTTTCCGTCATGTGAGTGGGTGTTCTTTGCGCGTAGTTCATTTAGCATAACCGCGTAGTGTTTCCGTACACACTCGAGACCTAACGCTGAAATCCACCCATATGAACACTTTATTGGTTTGTTGTTTCGTGGGGCTTAACGTCCCAAAACCAGTTCTGATTATGAGAGACGCCGTAGTAGAGGGCTTCGGAAATTTCGACCACCTGGGGTTCTTTAACGTGCACTGACATCGCACAGCCCAGGGGCCTCAACATTTCGCCTCCATCGAAATGTATCCGCCCCAGCCGCGATTCGAGCCCGCGACCCTCGGATCAGCAGCCCAGTACTTTAGCCACTAGACCACCGTGGCGGGGCACACTTTACTGCTTTAAGCTTGTCGATTTATTTAATTATACCAGCCCCGTGTGACTGCCACCGATGATGTTGATGATGATGATTGTGGTTCGGCTGATGAAAAGACACTAATTGCTGCAGCCTATGTTGGGAGCACGGCTAAGCGTACGCGGGGGTAGGGGAAAGGGAGTGAAAGAGATAGAAAGCAGACAAAAGCCGTAGATCTGGAAATTTTGACCACCTGGGGTTCTTTAACGTGCACTGACAACGCACAGTACACGGGCATCTGGCATTTTCGCCTCAATCGAAAATGCGACCGCCGCGGCCGGGATCGAACCCGCGTTTTTTGCCGCTTTTGACCGCTGTCAAGGCATTTCCGTGCCTGCCTCCATTCACGACTGTGTATACAAGCCTTTACCTCCCGATCAAGTCTATGGACGAAGTTTACGAGCTCGCGGTCCTATTAATAATAACTGATGGGGCTTTAAGTGTCAAAACCCGCTGTGATCATGAGGCGCACCTCGTAGTTGAGCACTGCGCAGTAATTTGGAACATCTGGTTTTTTTTAACGCGCACCTAAATTTTGCGTAACCGGGTGTCGTTTGTATTTTTCCCCCATCGAAATGCGAATGGCGTGGCCGGGATTCGATCCCGCGACTTTGAGCTTAGCAAGCCCTACACCTGTCTCCTAAGCCATCGCGGCAGCACAACATACAGATCGGTCTTCACACGTTAGCCAGTCTCGCTATGTTGTCCCGCCTCAAATTAATGTGCCTCACCATACATAGCAAGGTTAATACCCCTGTCACACGAGAAGGTTTAAGGTCATTTGAATCTAATGGCATTCGATGCGTCAAATGACATTAGATGGCGTGCGCTGTCACACGGAGCAAGGAAATGTCATTTACAGGTGGTAGCAATGGCGATGCATCACAGACAGAAATAAAAAGAAAGGTCGCAACTTATGGAATCAAATTTTGTTATTTATACCAAGCGTTAGTAAAAAAATGCTTTTTGCAGGATATCATTCATATTCAAGCGTTTTTAGGCCGCTCTCTAGATGTTCGGAAAAGAAATCGCGCATACAAAGACGAGGCGAGCCTGAAGCCGCATAGGAATCCAGAGCAATATGGCCGACATGGCGGGTTGCGGCAACGCTGCGGAAACTTCACCAGCCGATCGCATACGAAGTATCACTGCAGCGTATTTCTGCTTGCGCGCAAGACGCGTCAACGAGGAAAGACTTCTAGAGATCCAAATAGAAGAGCAGGCGAGTGAGTCGCGAGCGGGCTGCGTGTCGTTCGCTTGATCTGAAGCCATAGTCCGTTGCAGGCAGCTATCACAGAACACGACGGTACCGTGGCGATACTGAGCACACACAGAAGCACATGGCCGGCAACGGGGGCAACGCTGTTTACAATGTTGCTGGGAACGAGGATAGTGAAACTCTTGAGAACAAATAAGTTTAGCCTATTCGCAAAAAATAAAACGCTACACTTCAAAATAAAAACAAATTAAATAATATGATTCATTATTTATTTTTATTATATAACTTGTTCGCGGCTTCCTTGCGGCGAGAGTATTCCGCAGCAACAGAAACGCATTCGAATGAGTTCACCGAACTCATTCGTTTTTAGAAGTAGTTCTCGTCGAATGACATTAGATGTTCCCGTGTGGCAGCGTGCTAAGCTCATTAAATGTAAATGTCATTAGATACAAATGACATTAAACCTTCTCGTGTGACAGGGGTATAAATTGGAACCAACCATCTACCTTTCTTACAACACTACCAGAGAAACCGCCATAAGCACAACCTAACACTCCAGGAATACTGATGTGCCAACAATACATTTAGTTTTTCCTTCTTCCCGCGGGCTATTCGGGAATGGAGCACTTTAGCTGAGACGGTGGTCGCGCGGTCCTGTATCGACAAATTTGTTGAACTTGCTGGCGAGAGCGTGCTATCAGCAAAACGTTAAAAGAGTTATTGGCGTTGAGTATATTTTGTCCTTTTTTTCTGTACGTTCGAAATTTGTGACAAAAAATTTGGTAAGTTATGTGCCCGATTTCCGTCTTCTCTATTTTTGTACCTTTTAAATAACATAGGTTCATTATAATTTTGTACCATAATTTTGTACCATAATGTATGTAGACCCTCTAACCCACTCCTCTAAAAATCCCTGACGGGGTTGACAGTATTACTAAATAAAAAAAGCTTAAGGCCACACTGAAGAGCTCCTGACGGTCAGAATTAGTGCGGGTCCCTGTATATTGCGGAAAACTATTACTCCGGAGGCCTGTACGTCGGCGGCGAAATACTATGTCGCGGAGGCCCTGGCCTAGTTGGCAAACGCACACTGACCAGCACTTTCTTTCCGAAAGGCGCGTTGGCCTTTGAATTCGAGTCCGGCACAAAGTCGACGGCGAAGAAAATCTTCAGGTCCAAGTTTCGCATGACGTTTCCCAGAACGATCGCGACATCTTGATACGTTTCCTTGCGTTCCTCGCTGTAGGGGCCGCTCGGAAGTCCCACCTTGGCCAGCACTCTCTTCAGATTACCTGGGGAAGAAAAGGGGAAATTAAGGAAAGAAAAAACTCCGTAGCTGTCGTATCAGCTCTTGCAACAGGCTTATCAGGAGCGATAGGAATGCTGTAGCGTCTCTGGAACGTGCTCGTCTCACCTGCCTTTGCTCCGGTGTCTCAGCAAGCAGCTTTTTCTTGAGATTCCACAGCATGTATTCCAGTACTGACGTACGGTGCAAAAACGTGGAGGATGACGAAAAAAGTAGAGATGAAACTAAGGAGCACGCAACGTGCAATGGAAAGAAAAATGATAGGGGTAACGCTAAGAGATCAAAAGCGAGCGGAATGGATCAGGGAACAAACAAGAGTAGCTGACATTATTGTATCAATTAAAAGAAAGACGTGGACATGGGCAGGACATGCCATGAGGAGGAAAGATAACCGATGGACGGTAAGAGTGACGGAATGGATACCGACAGAGGGAAAATGCAACAAGTGCGGGCAGAAGGTTAGATGGAGCGATGAAATTAAAAAGTTTATGGGCATAAAGTGGAACCAACTCACTCAGGATAGGGTGTATTGCAGACTGTTGGGAGAGGGTTTCGTCCTTCAGTGGACCTAAATAGGCTCATGGATGATGATGATCATCATCATCATGATGACGATGAGGACAATTGCAGCTATATGTACTGTATGAAAGCATAGTCAGGGTGTCGCCTGCCCTGAAGTACATGCACAGACGGCCAAACAGCTTCACTGTCAATGACGAGAATAAGGGACCAGAATTTATGCATGAAAATAGTCTGCATCAGTTGGTAAGAGATCCTTCGCGTAATGATGACACTGGTAACTTGCTTGATTTGTTGCTTTGTGATGCACCGAACATTATTTCAAACATACGCGCTTTGCCCGGCATAAGTGATGATAACATTATTGTAGCGGACGCTACATTTCGAAATGTGTGTGTATCGAAAAAAACCCCTAGAACAGTGCATGCATACAGCAGGGCTAACTACGCTGCACTAGATTTAGCTCTTGAATCTTACTTTCCCACTTTTGACACATTGGCAGATGAGTTAAACGGGGAAGAGTTATGGAGTGTACTTAAAAAAGGCTTTTTGAACTGCGAGTTAAATTTGTTCCCCTTCGAACACTCTCTTCCAAAAGTTCAAAAGATAAACCGTGGTTTAACAGGCAACTCAGTGCTTTATTACGAAAAATCAGAAGAATCTATCGACTTAGCAAGACTGAGAAATCGGATAGTCGCTACGTACAGTTAGTGGAGTTAAATCGTAGCTTTAGAGAGCTCGCTGGATCAGCCAAATAAACATACTTCGCTAACTTAGGCCAGAGGCTGGTAGACGATCCGAAGGAATTTTGGAAATACGTTCAAAGAAACGGTAAGGATGACACTTCTGTTCCACCATTGCACTGGTCCGACAGAATCATTATTGATGGTCCAAGTAAGGTCGAAATTTTTGTTAATTACTTTTCATCGGTATTTCAGTCTAATTTTTCAGACACTAGTGCAGTTTGAACTGTTGATTTTTCTGTCCAAGCTGACAAAATGTCTGAGCTTGCGCTTAGTGCGACGGGAGTCAAGAGATTATTGCAAGGCTTGAAACACACGAAAGCAAGTGGTCCGGACGATATGCCGGCATCGTTTCTTATTAACTGCTCGGGCACTGTGTTTATATTTATGTCGTTTATTTCAAAATTCCTTAAATGACGGCATTGTCCCTGGGGACTGGAAGCTGGCCCGCGTGGTACCAATTCATAAAAGTGGACAGAGGGACAGAGTTGAGAATTATAGGCCAGTGTCTTTAACTAGCATTGTGTGCAAAGTTATGGAACATGTGATTTATAGCAGCATCATGTCTAACCTTGTTGCCAATAACGTTTTTCATCCTAGTCAACATGGGTTCCGGCAGGGTTTTTCTTATACGACTCAATTGGTAGAATTTACCCATGACCTTGCCTCAGCTGTCGACAGGCGGCAAAGTGTTGATTGTATATTTCTGGATTTCAGAAAAGCTTTCGACGTCGTTACGCATAGTATCCTGATCGGTAAACTTCGACATTACAAATTGGATTATAGGGTTATAGCTTGGATAGCTGAGTATCTTCGCTCGAGGCAGATGTCTGTGGCACTCAACGGTTGTTCCTCTACATATGTTTCTGTGACCTCTCTTGTTCTACAAGGATCAGTCTTAGGTCCGCTTTTATTTTTGTTATTCATAAATGACATCACTTTGGGTATCACATCATCATTTAGAATGTTTGCAGATGACTGTAGTATATAGGGCCATCAACAGCGATCTTGACAAACAAGCACTGCAGAACGATTTAGATTTAATTGCCGCATGGTGTGAAAAATGGAAAATGTCGTTGAATGTAAAAAAGTGTCCAAGTCACCTATAACAGGAAACTCTCGCACTGCAGATATCATTACACGATTAATAACGCTAATCTTCAACAAGTCACGGAATATAAATATCTAGGTGTATTTTTCACTGCTGATTCGAGGTCGAATAAACATGTCACTTATGTTAGGAACAAGGCTGTAAGAACATTGAGTTTTCTGAAACCTAACTTCAGTAGTTTACCACAGAAACTTAGGGAGCAGCTCTATTTTACACATGTCCGCAGTATACTGGAGTATGCGTGCGTCTGCTGGGACCCATATACTAAAGAACTTGTTGATAAACTTGAAAAAGTGCAGAATAGAGCAATTCGATTTGTCCTTGGAAATTATGACAGGATGCTTAGTGTGACAGAGAGCAAAAAAAAACATTAAAGTGGCATCTTGAAAACCGTCGTCGAAGCCTCAGATGGAAATTCCTTCATAGCATTAATCATTCGAGAACAGCGGTCATCAGGCAGTTGTATTTTCAACCACCCAACTATGTTTCTCAAAGACGTGATCACCACTTAAAGATACGCGAGATTCCTTTTAGGGGTGACGCTTTTCGCTACTCTTTCTTTCTCCGCACTATAACAGAGTGGACACTCTGCCACCGGAAATAGTCTGTATTATTTCAAGTGATGATTTTTTCATGCTTTATCAATATGCGTTTTTTGTGTTTGATGATATGTACTGTACCCTCCCGGCTGTAATGCCTTATGGCGAAGCAGGTACTTAATAAATAAAATAAATAAATAACAAGCGCCGGCGAAGCCGCTGTTAAAGGACACCTCCGCCTGTTTCTGATGTCGCTTTACTCCAATGGCACTGAAAATCCTGCAGTGCGCCACCACGGTGGTCAAGTGGTTATGGCAGTCGACTGCAGATCCGAGGGTCGCGGGATAGATTCCCAGCCGCGGCTGCTCCATTTCGGTGGAGGCGAAATGTTGAGGCCCGTGTGCTGTGCGATGTCAGTGCACGTTAAAGAACCCCAGATGGTCGATATTTTCGGAGATCTCCACTTGTGATGTGCGCGCAAAAGTGTGTGCCTGCGCTCCGTGCGCTGGAAGAGGAGGCAAAGACGACGAGGAGCAGGCTGGAGCACGCACAAGGTTGGCAAGCGCAAGAGCGCTACGAAGAGACGAGAGAATAGGAGCGAACGGGACAGACGGAGTGCAGCGTTCGACACAGTCGGGTGCCCGGGCCCGAGTGTCGAGATTCTTCCAGCGGTCCACGAGTTGGAGCTCCGGGCTTCACGTGGCCGCCTGGATGTTCACCACATGTTCACCACTTGAACTCGTGTGCGCGCGCGTTCGCTTTGCGTATCAAGAAGTGATTTTGTGCGCTTGCTACCGTCCTCCTCGCTGCTCCTCAGACTTTTGCGAAAACTTCCATGACTGTTTGCATGCAGTCTCCGTGAGATACCCAAATTCTCAAATATTTGTCATGGGCGATTTTAATTTCCCAGAGATTACATGGAACGGTGGGGATGGAACAGCTAGCTGTCTTTCAGCGGAAGGCAATCGCTTTTTAAATATAATCAACGACTTCAATTTAACCCAAGTAATCCATGAACCCACGCGCATCACAGCATTTTCTTCCAATATACTTGACTTAGTTTTCACAACAAATCCTTCGGTCATTTCATCGATTCATTACCTATCTGGACTTAGTGACCATCGCATTGTTCACTTCACCTGCGCAATGCAACCGCAGCGTCCTATGCACACAACCAAAGTTATAAGACATTATGCACGGGCTGACTATGCATCTATATGTACTGAATTAGAAGTTTTCACTAAAAAATACATTGCATGTGCTGCTGATAACACTGTGGAAGAGAACTGGGTGTCATTCAAAAATAAGATTAATTCACTTATAGATTGCTATGTTCCTTTGCGGACTGTTCAAACGGCGTTCCGCTCTCCGTGGTTCACATCAGAACTTCTGCGCTTACGTAAAAAAAAGAAAGCGACTTTTCCGCAGCGCTTCATCATCTGATACCACGGAGAGATGGGCGGCTTATCACTGCGCAACACTGGAATACAAAAAAGCTTATGCAGTTGCTAAACATACTTTCTTTAGCGATACACTTCCTTCTCTTCTACAGTCCAACCCTCGTAAGTTTTGGTGTATTATAAATGGTCCGAAAAATAAGAACATCGATCTTTGTGACGAACTTGGTTTGGCGATTGCAAGTGAGAGGTGCTGCGAAGCTTTGCAAGAGGTATTTATAAACGCATTTTCTGCTGACAACTGCAATCATTTACCGATTCTAGCCAATCCTGGATATCCCCAAATGGAACCAATCATCATTGACCAATTAGGACTTTTTCACCTCATACTTAAAATGAAAGCATCAGCACCTGGCATAGATGGAATCGCTCCCCAATTTCTCAAACAAACTGCCATGTATTGTTCAGTCATTTTTTTCTCAGCTCTTTTCACAGTCATTACAAGATGCCTCGTTGCCCAGTGACTGGAAGGCGGGGAAGGTGGTTCCTGTGCCTAAACCAGGTGACTCATCTCATCCTTCTAATTACAGGCCCATTACTTTGACTAGTATTCCATGTAAGCTTCTCGAACACATCATCTATTCTAACTTAATTCTATTTCTCGAAGAAAATAACTTCTTTCATAACAGTCAGCATGGTTTTAGGAAACATTATTCATGCGAAACCCAACTACTTCTCTTCGCCAACGACTTATTTTCAGCATCTGACACCGGCTCCATTATCGATTGTATCTTCCTTGATTTCAAAAAAGCATTTGACACCGTTTCTCACCGTTTACTCCTACTAAAATTAAGCATGCTAAATATTGACTCTAACATATTACGATGGATTGAATGCTTCTTGTCTAACAGAACCCAACATGTAACAGCTAACGGTCATAACTCACGCAATTGTCCCGTAACATCTGGTGTGCCGCAAGGTTCTGTCCTTGGACCCTTACTCTAATTTATATTAATGACCTTCCATCCAGCATTACATCAACAATCAGGCTATTTGCCGACGATTGTGTCATCTACCGCATAATAACTAACCCGCATGATTCATCTCTACTTCAATCCGATCTTGACAACCTTACCTCTTGGTGCTCACTCTGGTCAATGAAGCTGAATACTAACAAGTGTAAAATAATGAGGATCTCTCGAGGAAGTTCTGACTGCCCTAGCCCTGTTTATTCAATTACTAATTTCCAGTTGTCATCTGTCAATACTTACAAATATCTAGGTGTTCACATAGACAACAATTTAACATGGCATAATCATATCAATTATGTGATTAACAATGCTAACCGCACTCTCGGCTTCTTGCGCCGTAACTTTTCATTAGCGCCTGTTTCCTTAAAACTTCTTCTATACAAAACACTAGTCAGATCAAAACTCGAGTATGCCTCATCAATCTGGGACCCTCATTCTTGTTTACTTGCTAATTCACTAGAGGCCATCCAAAATCGCGCAGCTCGTTTCATTGTCGCTAATTACTCCCGTACTGCTAGCATCTCATCAATAAAAGCTTCTTTAGATCTTCATACTCTTTCCAACAGGAGGAAGCAGGCCCGCCTATGCCTCTTCCACAAAATCTTTTTCACGAATCCTGAAATAAAACGCACATTATTCTCGCCACCTGCTTATGTTTCATCTCGCATCGACCATAACTTCAAAGTTCATGTGCCATTCTGCCATACCAACATGTACTTCCATTCCTACGTGCCGAAGACTTCATCCGAATGGAACCACCTTCCTGCCTCCATCGCCAGCAACCCTGATCATGCATCATTCAAGACTGCCATCTCTAACTTGTAACACCACTCCTCTCTGTAACGCCGCAAATGGCATTGAGAGTATTTAAATAAATAAATAAATAAAAGTGGTTATGGCAGTCGACTGCAGATCCGAGGGTCGCGGGATAGATTCCCAGCCGCGGCTGCTCCATTTCGGTGGAGGCGAAATGTTGAGGCCCGTGTGCTGTGCGATGTCAGTGCACGTTAAAGAACCCCAGATGGTCGATATTTTCGGACATCTCCACTTGTGATGTGCGCGCAAAAGTGTGTGCCTGCGCTCCGTGCGCTGGAAGAGGAGGCAAAGACGACGAGGAGCAGGCTGGAGCACGCACAAGGTTGGCAAGCGCAAGAGCGCTACGAAGAGACGAGAGAATAGGAGCGAACGGGACAGACGGAGTGCAGCGTTCGACACAGTCGGGTGCCCGGGCCCGAGTGTCGAGATTCTTCCAGCGGTCCGCGAGTTGGAGCTCCGGGCTTCACGTGGCCGCCTGTATGTCCTCCCCGTCTTCTCTCCTGCTCCAAGGCTGCAGTGGCCGGCCGCATTCTTCAAGCCATCGCTAGTTTGCCTCGTCGGTCTCCGGCACGCTCTTCAGCAGGCAACGGTACTTCGGCTCCTTCCTGTCCCCCGTACCGCCAGACGGTGACCCTGTGTCGGCCGAGACTGTTGCACTGTTGGTAGGGACGCTAAGTTTTGTTTCGTTTTTGTTGTTTATCCGCTCTCCTAAGTGTGTGTGTGTGTGTGTGTGTGTTTGTGTGTGTGTCTATATGTGTGTGTGTCTTCTTCTGTCTATATGAATTGTCATCTGGAACGCACAAACAGCCTCGTTGCTTCGATGGGAACGCCCGCGTTCCCAGCCTAAATACATCCCTCTCGAACCTACCATGACAATGGCGTCCGCGACAGGACGAGGCTGATTGTTGCGTTTCTTTTCTATTTTGAAGAATGGACTTGAAGGAGCGGGTTAGCGTAGGGAAGTAGCTGGTTAGCGTAAGCGAGAAGTTAGGCCTAAACGTAGACGCACTCACACAATGGCTTCACGATTAGGAAGCGTTCGCAAGGGAGGCGCGTGCCGCCGAACAGGAAGCAGAGCGCGAGCAGGCAGTATTAGAGGAAAGAATCCGGCTACTTCGCCTGCGTGTAATAGAGGCCGAAGCAGCTTTGGGTAGACGCGCAGGTCCGTCTGATGTCATCGATCGTTCTGAGCAAGTGCAAGTATGTACCCGGGACTTTGTGCCCCTCGTTGCTGAACGAGATCTCGATGTGCACTCTACGCAGTTCGAAGCGGTGACGACAAGTCTAGAGGATGTCGTAACGGGGCAAGAATGGCCTGAAGATAACTTGCCCACCTCCCCGAGCACGCCTATAAGCACACCCAGTGTATAATAAAGGGCTAGCTTGTGCCCCATGAACCCGAAAAAGGATTCAGTAGTAAGAATCCTACAAGTTCCATGAAGGGACACATTTGTTATAGCACCTCTTGGAGGCCAAATGCAGTGATATGAGAGGTGAGCTTGCCTCAGAACTGCTCCCCTGCAGGAGCATTGATAGTTCCCTCGTGTAAAAATGGTGCGTGTTTGCAAGAGATCCGTGAAGCGGTTTTGCCGATGCTTCATCTGCAACGCTCTTAGCGGTTGCGGGTGACACGACCATGGCCAAAGGCCACGTGAATGAGTCGTTCTTGATGGCACGCCGTTTTGTGTGTCCGGAAGAGATGGCACTCGTGTGAGGGAGCAGGAAAAGATAGCAAGAATACTCGTGGAAGGTGACACAGTCGGCGTGTCCGTAGAGTCGGTATTCTATAATGAACAGGGCATGCAGGCTGACCTAAATGATTACGCCCACAGTATCAGGGAAATGACCGATGACCTGGCAGGTCAGCTCAGTCATAACACAGCGGTAGGGCTTTGTTCTCTGAACAGTAAGGAAGCCGGTGCGTCTTCCACAGCATCTTTGGATGCAGAAGATCTTACCCACAAGGTGTCACGGGCATTGCCAGCTTCTCGGGCTATGCAAGACGGTGGTTCTTGGAAAGACGTCAATCGTGGGCTTCCGACTCGTTTCGCACCGCCGCAACGCCTTCGGCTCCGTTCCAATCAGTTTCGTGTGCTTCTTCCAAATGGCACCTGCCAAGGCAAGGTTCTTGAATGTGGCAGTTCCCACAGCGTTTTCTTACGAATGTGTATACGCTGCTGTCGTCGTAAATGCCCCCTAGCGGTTCCTGTGTTCTTGTGGACAGGCTTGAAAAGTAGCATTCGTCTCCTGTGGGACGCTATCTCATGAAGGCCGACCAATAATAACCGTCTGCCACTTTTAGGTACGACTTGGACCTGATGGTTTTATATTTTGTTCGCATTTTTGTGTGAATTTTGTGTGAATATTGTGCGACATGTTCAACAAGGGCATGCGCGGAGATATGTTTCAAATTTTTTCGAGCGGGTATTGTACTGCTTGTCATGTGTATACAGCTGTGTGAGGGAGTGCCTAGGGCGCATGCAGTCTTTCGTTTACGTCAACGTACGAACAAAAGACATAAAGAGGGGCCTGTGTGATGTGCGCGTAAGAGTGTGTGCCTGCGCTCCGTGCGCTGGAAGAGGAAGCAAAGACGACGACGAGGAGGCTGGAGCACGCACAAGGTTGCGCGTGTGCAAGAGCGCTGCGAAGAGACGAGAGAAGAGGAGCGAACGGGACAGACGGACTGCAGCGTTCGACACAGTCGGGTGCCCGGGCCCGAGTGTCGAGATTCTTCCAGCGGTCCACGAGTTGGAGCTCGGGGCTTCACGTGGCCGCCTATATGTCCTCCTCGTCATCTCTCCTGCTCCAAGGCCCAGTGGCCGTCCGCATTCTTCAAGCCATCGCTAGTTTGCCTCATCGGTCTCCGCCACGCTCTTCAGCAGGCAACGGTACTTCGGCTCCTTCCTGTCGCCCGTACCGCCAGACGGTGACCCTGTGTTGGCCGAGACTGTTGTACTGTTGGTAGGGACGCTAAGTCTCGTTTCATTTTAGGGGCGAAGCCCCTTAGGATGTGGGGCTGTCCCTCCTCTGTAGTATGTAGTAGTAGTAGCAGTAGGTAGCCACGTGTACATTTATGAAAAAAAATCCGAAAGTTGTGTCCGAAGCGCGGAATCGAACCAGGGACCCCTCGCTTCCGAACGCGCGGCGCTAGCCAAGAAAAAAAAACTACGCCACGAAGCGCACACGGACGCATGCACCACGATGACACTAAATACTCAACATTAACGAAAGACTGCGCGTTTCTAACGCGTCTGTGCTAGCGCGTTACGGCCCGTGCAAGAAGCTGGTGTAAGACGCTGTGGCCTCTCCGCCTTATACTCTCTCAGCAGTCATGTGATGGCGTCGGCAAACGCGGTGCGCGTTCCGGCCTGTGTAAGGGGCTGCGTAAGACGCTGTGGCCTCTCCCCCTTACTAGAGTGTACTGCACGTTTCTAACGCGTTTGTGCTAGCGTCGCCTTAAGCGAGAGATCCCAGCGTTCGAATACAGTGTTTCTCATGTCTTTACGTGATGATCGACTGGGCGAATTACACGGAAGATTCGCGGTTTACCAATGATTCCCTCCGGAGCATCGCCCACTCATCATCATTCACCCCGTGGATATGCTGTGATCTTTATTGCGATAGCAATTATATGGACAGCCTCGGCTGCTTTTGCCGTCCCTGTCGCCGCCGTCATGAACCGTATATGTATAAGTATGTATATATATATAAAAATCCCAAAGAAAAATTTTTCACATAAATGCTTCCGAAGAGCGGAATCGAACCAGGGAACCCTCGCTCCGCAGCGCTAACCACTACGCCACGAAGAGCAGATCCTTAACGGAGCTAACGGCGAGCCTTATATACACACACGCTTTACCGCTGGCAGGACTCAGAGACGCTAGGCGCTTATAAGCGTTTCTCCATTACCGGCGAGATGGCGCGAGGAGCGCAACGGCCGCATTTGCAACAGGAGCGCTGTTCAAACGGAGAGTATCCATTGTGACAGCTTATTCGCGTTCGTTCGGTGTATATCTGTGCGTTCGTTTCGTGCGTTCGTTTTGCGCGTGCTTCACTTGATAGTTCGCGCTCATCTTCTGTTTGTTCATTGAGCGGCCTCCTTTGAGCTCGAGGGACGCCCTGGAAATTTCAAGCTGCCTCCACGCTCTTCGCGTTGCGGTCCCCTTTGTTGCTATCGCATTCATTACTTCGCCCTTGATGATGATGATGATTGTGTTTCGGTTAGGAAAGGACGCTAATTTCTGCAGCCCATGTAGGGAGCACGGCTAAGCGTCCGTGGGGGTGGGGGAAAGGGAGTGAAAGAGATAGAGAGGAGAGAAAGGCCGTAGTGGAGGGCTCCGGAAATTTAGACCACCTGGGGTTCTTTAACGTGCACTGACAACGCACAGTACACGGGCCTCTGGCATTTTCGCCTCCATCGAAAATGCGACCGCCGCGGCCGGGATCGAACCCGCGTATTTTGGGTGGCATTCGCACTTGCGGCGAAACCGTGACTTTGTTGTTTATCCGCTCTCCTAAGTCTCTGTCTGTCTGTCTGTGTGTGTGTGTGTGTGTGTGTGTGTGTGTGTGTGTGTGTGTGTGTGTGTGTGTGTGTGTGTGTGTGTGTGTGTGTGTGTGTGTTAAATTTGTCCCCCTGGTATGGAAAAAAAATTAAAATAAATTGGGGGTAGCCCGCGCCACCAGAAGGTATATCGGGCTTAAAGCCAATCGCACCATAAAGAAATAAGGGGAAGTGTTCCCAAAAAGAAAATTTTGTGGAAAAAGCCAATTAAAAAAAAGTATGTATTCGGAAGCAAGGCCTGCAGGGCTTTTCCTTCTATAATAAAGGCAGGAGATGAAGACCGTGATAATGTTAGTGCCAAGTACTACGTAGCAGTGAGAGCTTCCAGCAGCAGGAGTGTCCTTGTAACAAGGGGAAAGCGGGAGTGCACTGCTAGGTGTAGTTTAAAGTTCCGTGATCGACGACGTAGTGGAAGCCACAACTCGAGCCAAGGGCCTCGCCTTGCATGGCGGACCTGTAGGCATGGTCTGGAGTTTGAGGCGGAAGCATTCGGTTGAAGGTTGTGTGTGTGTGTGTGTGTGTGTGTGTGTGTGTGTGTGTGTGTGTGTGTGTGTGTGTGTGTGTGTGTGTGTGTGTGTGTGTGTGTGTGTGTGTGTGTGTGTGTGTGTGTGTGTGTGTGTGTTTGCAGAGCGCGTCTTCTGTCTATATGAATTGTCATCTGGAACGCACACACAGCCTCGTCGCTTCGATGGGAACGCCCGCGTTCCCAGCCTAAATACATCCCTCTCGAACCTACCATGACACCACTACAGCGTCTCTCATAGTCAGATCTGGTTTTGGGACGTTAAACCCCACAAATCAATCATAATTCTTCAGCAGGCAGAGTGGTTCAGCTAGCTCAGAAACTGACGAATAATTTTAACTAAGGCGATGAACGATGTGTTGAAACCGAAATGGGTAGATGCTCCGTGCAGCGTATACGATGATGTCACAGCCTCCCCGCCGTCAGGAATACGGAGCTGATGCAAGAAAAAAATTACAGCATATCCACGGAGTGAATGATGATGAGTGGGCGAAGCTCGGGATGTGCATCGTACATCGTGCCGAGTTCCGGATTAATTTAGTTAACGCGCATGCTACGAATCCTCACGGTTCAACTATGCACAATGCACAAGTGAAATCTCCCACCGGCACTTCATTGCAAGTCAAGATCCAGTATATATATATATATATATATATATATATATATATATATATATATATATATATATATATATATATATATATATATGGGTTTTGCCGGGGAGCGCGTGGCTCCCGGCGCTCGCGGCGAGGGCGAGCGCCAGGTGCCACGCGCTCGCCCTCGGCGCGTGCGTGCGCTCCAGCAGGCACGCGCCGGTGGCTACCTACTACTAATTACTACTACTACTACATACATCGGGGACGCACGAAATGGCTGCTAATGGGGAATGAGAGACAGAAGAATTCGCTTTTAGTTAACGCGCACACTGCGAATTTTTTATTGTTCAACAACGCACAGGAGAAATCTCCCACCGGCACCACCTTGGAGGTCAAAGCGTAAGACTGGTTACGCACTACTACGACTACGACGAGGGACGAACGGGTGCCGCTTTAAGGAGCTTCGCCCCTAAAATGAAAGCCGCGACGTCATCCGACGATGCATTGAATTATGCCAGCTTTCCTATAGTTGAGAGCGACGGTTTCAGCGCTGAGCTGTCGCCGTTTTGCTCTTGATCGCGCGTCTGCTCGGGTGGGCAGCGTTGAACGTAATGACGTCAAAAACACAAGACGCTAAAATTTTAAAATTCATTTTCAGGAAAACTGAATGACGTGCAACTCCTTGGTATCGCATATATTATTACAGTAACGAGCACAACACATATAAAAATGTCATAGTGATATGTGGACGCTGAAAACAGAGTTCTCCTTTAAGTCTTCGCCTAGCCACCTGGTAGCGCACCGGACAACCGCTGCAGGCATTGCACACACGCACTTCGGAGACCCAAGGTCATTGTTACGCGATGAGTGACCTTGCGCGTCATGAAGTGGTAGAGCTTGCGCTCTAAAAATGAAGTACTGTGATTTTAGAGAGAACACAAATATAATCTCACAGGTTGACGATGTCATCTGCCCATAAAGAGTCCGGCCACTAGTAGTTGTATCTTCCATGGCGTTTCGCCAAGATAAATATGGGACCTGTAGTTATCGAGCTTTACTGATACACTACATGCGTCCTAGACCGACACCCCCGGGAAAGCTTCAGGCCTGCGCGTCACGTGATGTGACGTCGACGACGTCACATCGCGCCGGCCTACGTTGGTTGGGCGGCTGCGCCAGCTGCGAGCGCTTGCCGCGCGCGCACTACTCACGCCAGCTAACTCCTCGATCGCCAGGTCCGCACGATTTATCAGGGTAACAAAAAATAACGAATACCATGAATGGCGCAATGCATATTTATTTATCACAAGCACACGCCGTTTGCATAAACATCACAGTGCACACTGTTCTCGACCGAGACAGACGACAGCCAGCAAAAGATACTGCACTTGATGCTGAAAAGTTATCGCACTTATAAGAGGTTGACACTGCGTATCATATCAGAGACAAGATTGTTCTTTTGTCAAAGCAGGCACTGTTCGGGTCTCAATTGAACGAAATAAAAAAACACGCATTGAACTGCCAAAACATGCCCAAACTTTGAAACATGAAAAGCTCCCATGTACATAGCAGGTTAGCGGAAAATATACTATTCCTTTATCACAGTTATAGCGACACATAAAACATCACATTGTACATTCAACAAAAGTCAAAAAGTCACAATACATAAAACACACTTGTGACTAAAGTGTGAACCACAGTATGATAAATAAGTCAGACAAACAAAACTATATGGACTGCTGCATATCATACGAGACAAATGCACAAACAAAAATCGCATTGCACAACAATATAACTGTACAGGGAGTGCCCAAGAAGAGCATAGACAGCTGCGAGGTACCAAACATGGATCATTCAATGCCACAGCAGGCACTGAGATGGTTCGATCAGAAAATGAACACACGTTGAAATTCCGAGATCACGTAATGAGAGATTTAATAACTATGTACCACCAATAAAAAAAAACTAAAAACAAGGCTCACTGCACAAATGACAGAAGTATGACAAGGCAATTAAGTCAGCACTGTGGAATAAAATGGCCTCAGTGCAATTTCACTCAAATAGGGAGAGCAAATCGCCTGGAAAATTAGTTTTCAAGAAATATTTGGGATTTTCTGTTTTTTGCCTTCTGTTCTTTTCCAATGCGTAAAAGGTCATTTCTTTGCCTGCAGAGATTGTTCAGCATTATATTTGCGGCACAGTTTGCAACCAATGAGAGGAGGAGATCATACGTGTGTCCATTTTCGCACGTATCTATGTCTTCAAGCCTTGGCAGACAGTCCAGTGTCAATTGCCGAACGACATTTCTTTGGTTCGACCCATGAAGAAACTGGGTAGAGTTGCTTTGCGTCGTAAGCTTTCTAACTACAACCTCTGTGTACATAACTACTGTAATCACAAGGGCAGAGGGAAATTTGAGGCCACCTCGATCCAGTTTTGTGATTAAGGAGTGGCTGTCCTCTTCTGTTTCGGCCTCATTAGCAGTAATGACCAAGTGTCCTTGGCAGCTCTTGCACTTGAGAACTTTGATTGCAGCATGTGCACAGTAGCCACCAACATAACCAATCACTGGCATTTGAGCCCTGAGCTGATCGAGGTCAGCATCATGAACTTCAACACTACAAGAGGTGCCCACATCTGTGACGTGTACTTCTTCAATGCCTTTGAGGTCATCACTGCTCATCCTTGGGAGGGCATTCTGAAGACGAATTCTGCCCTCTGTTTCACAAAGCTGACGAACGGATATGTGGTACTGCCCGCCAGCCATCTGTCTGTATTGACCAAAACGACTCTCAAGGGGGTCCGTTTGGACTTTCCCAAGTAGTACGTACTTGAAGTGAAGCTCACTAACACAGTACTTCACCAATGCCAAAAGGGATTGAGCTGAGAGGCGCAGGGCACTCAGTGTCTCCTGGGTAAGTACCCCAGTATCATGCCGATAAAATTCCCACACGTCTAGCCATGTGATGAAAGCACTGAGAAACCTTGCCTTTGGGTCATCTGTATGGTCTGCCATGGGCTCTTCATAAACATTGCGGTGATGGTAGCCTTTATTAGGCGTCTTCACATTTACAATGCTCCACCAGCGAAGAATTACTCTGATGAAATCCGCTGTTGCTGCCGCATGTTGCAAATCGACTTCACCACTGCGAGCGGTCAGGGCTTCGGCTACATGCGGATTAAAAACCTGCAGCACCAGTTTCACATCCTGCCGTTCCAAGTTGCTTGGATTAAGAGCCTTCGATGTCAAGCCATACCCAGACTTTAGGAGTAGACCTGATTCCTCTTTATGCAAATCTCTCAAATGCTTAAATGAGGCAGTCATTTTGCATTCGGGACGAACATCATTTTTCGAAAGCTCGAAGAGTGGGTAAAAAAAGCAAGTTCCAGCATTTTTTTGGTTGAGCCAGTTATTGCGTATGCATTTAAACAAATGCACAGCATCTACCACGTAAAATAATGGTCGAGCTGGGTCTGCCGGATGCGGGTAAACAGGGCTCAGTTTTGGTTTTGGCAGAAACATTTTCATTGCCTTCCTGTTTAGCGAGTTGTTGTCACAGACAACAGCTATGACCCTGTATCCAATCTCTTCTAAGCGCAAGATCACCTTCTTGAGCATGACATGAAGATCATCACCCTGTAAGGTTTTAACAGGAAGAATGTGCGCCACCTCCTTGAACGCACTCAGGAGACTTTGTATCATAAATACGTGCACTGACGTGGCCACTTCATTTGAATTGACTGCTGCACCACATATGTTCCCACCCTTGTAGTCTAAACAAGGCTTGATATGAATCTCGTCAAGCATCAGTGTCACAGTATGCTCATGTGG
Source organism: Hyalomma asiaticum (assembly GCA_013339685.2). Classification (NCBI taxonomy): domain Eukaryota; kingdom Metazoa; phylum Arthropoda; class Arachnida; order Ixodida; family Ixodidae; genus Hyalomma; species Hyalomma asiaticum. The sequence goes on along the minus strand of CM023487.1, from coordinate 81,775,910 downwards.
CTGCAGATGTTTGAATCTCTGGGAAACATACTGAAGAAAAGTGGCATCAGAGGAATCAATTTGAGGGCACATTTGAATAGATGAGCACACATTTCTAATAGTGCTTGGGTGGGGCAAAGTTAGTACACTTGTTCTTCTCAGAAATTTGTACGCATGCGGTGATATTGTATGCAAGATGCATGCAAACACCATCACCTGTGCGCTGTACTGAATACGTTCTGCAGAAAGCAGTAGCAGCTGCTCCTTCATAAACTTTACTGCCTCTTTCTTGTTTTCAGTTATGCTACCTTCTACTTTGTCTAGAAGGGAATGTATTGCAAGTAAAAGGTGGCGACAACTGCAGCGCTCCTCAGAGAGCATGCACAGGTTGTTCAAAATTTCCAACAAGGAACTCACTTTTTGAACTGAGTCTGGTACAACAGCGCTACCTAGGTTCTTGATTGGTGATCCTTGATAGCAGGCAGAGACTTCAAGGTTTTCAAACACTGTCAATGGCGCATTCAACCGAGGTTCACGACAGTCGATAATGTTCAAAAACATCGAGCACTCTTCTTTATGGATCACAGTCCACTTTGGCGACATTGATACCTCTTGCAGGCGAGCCCTTAGTTCTTCGAGGGACGAAAAGCGGTCTCTCTGCTGTTCCGCTTCATATGACGCCAGTGATTCCTCGACAGCACGGGCGAGTTGGGAAGCTTCTTGCCGGCTTCTCTTAGCATTAGGTGTTTCTCTCGAGCTGTGGTCTGGCACTGAAAGGTAGGACGGGCAGCCAGGAAATAACGTTGGCACAGATCCAGGGCGCAACCGCGGTACTGGCAGTGCGACTTCGATAACCCTCCCCGTCCTTGGATCCGTGTACGATGTCGTCCTCTCGATGCATGAAGCGTCGAAATGGTCCGCGCACACCTGCACAAACGAGCAAACGTTTCATGAACACCTGAGAACGAACATTTTAAAAGAACTAAATGCGCCCGTGAGTCAAAAGAAAATCTACATAAGCTTCGGAAGCATTTCAATGAAAGCGCTGCGCGAGTACAGGTAGAAGAAATATGAAAGAAAAACACGGGAGCGTGTGGCCAACGCGCTTTGCGAAGTGCTGCCACCGAGAGCTTACGAGAATGGACGGCAGCAGGCGGTTTTGTGTGAACGCAGAGCAGCCGGTACTCCCTGTTGCGAACAGAACTTTGCGGCCGATTCTCGTAGACTCTTGGCGTCAGTGCTTTGCAAGGCGCGGCAGCTACAGGATTACATATTAAATGCGAAGCATTTCTTAGCGAACTTCGGCGAGTGCTTCGGTCGCACGTATGAGACGCGCGCGCACGGTGGAAACCAAGGCGACAGCGACGCGCGCGTTTCTTCGCTGCTTTCCGGGCGTGCTGCGAACCAAACGAACGCCCGCGGCGTTGCCCTTTGGAACAGTTTGTCGCAGGTTTGGAGCGCGCGTCTCAAAGGGAATAAAACGAAAGAAGGTGGGACGGGCGGTCGCTGCTGATATAGAAGTTGGAGACGCGCATCGCGTTCGCGTATTTCCCTGTCACAGTCTGCCCAATTTTGCTTCTTCTCTCCGCCAGGCAGTGCAATCTGGCGCTGATGTGGTACATTGAAAACTCGACTGCACGGAGCCTATACGAAAATTGGTTTGGCACAACATGACTGCATGACGATCATAAATGACAGGTCATAACATGAAAATTGTTACATGCACGTCATTAGCGGCATGATCTACATGCCACTCATTTCCTTAAAGGGATGTATACCAAAATTGCTATGGCACAACACGACTGCATGACGAACGTAAATGACAAGTCATAACGTTAGAATCATGACATGCGTGTATGAGCGGCATGGTTTACATGCTACGCTCTTAGTGCTCTTGCGGCCGTTTCGTTAACTTCATATGTACCAAACTCGGTATAGCGAGACAACAGTGCAAATCCATTTTAAGTTCCTTATGCGTGCTTCGCATTCCCTTGATTCCCACTGCACGTGGGATCTGCCAATTTTTTCTTATCATACTGCGTGAATAAGCAACGAGGAGCTAGGAACAAGAGCATCACAAATGCTTACCTTGGTGCACGAAGTAGGAACGAAATCTTTCCTAGGAATGGCGCGTAGCCACTTCTTGAGAGTGTCACCGTCTTTCGGGAAGGAAAAAACTTGTATCTTCTTCCCCGTCTTGTAGTTGCCGTTGCACCCCGGTACACAGCATTTATTCGGCATTGTCGCAGCATCTAAACATCACGAGCGGGAAGCGACAAATGTACAGCAACGTGCCACTGCACCCCACCGGCCACTGAACCAACGGCGCGCTGCGCTCGCTGTCGCTGCGGCTTCCCCAAGTGTCGGCCTGCCGGAACTGACGTCATATTGCTGGGCGCGGGCCTGAAAAGTTTCCCGGGGGTGTCGCCTAGACCGTAGGCCTTTCACGGCCACCTGGCTAAGTGGGAGTGCTTCTGTTTGGTAGGAGAGTTCCATTTTTGGTAAGGCATGTGTATCGAAAGTATATGAGCGCGCTGCACCAGGTAAAATGTTCGCAATATCAGTAAACTCATAAGATTTCCAACGTATCGCATTAACCTTGAATTCTGTCAAGTGGAATGAAGGCTAGGTAGCGATGACAGTATGAGCGAGTTGGACGACGTACACGGCATGATTAGTGAGCTGCCCTTTCACGATACCAAAAGCAAGACACTTGCCACGGTAAGACGTTTGATGAGCGAGAAAACACGCCAGGAAATGCTGCTCGCGACAACACTAAGAAGTTCCCGCATTTTGATGGTGTCCACTAGACCCTCCAAAGTTATAATCTGTCAACATGAAATGCATCCTTCTCTACAAGGGTCAAAGATTTAACGTACTACGCTGCACGATGTTGCTTTGAGGCAATGTGGCCAAAAGACAAATCCATGACGCCGCAATGACGTTCACGAGCGACGGTGCAAAATAAATTTGACTGAAATTCGCCTGCTGTTCTGTTAATAAGCGTATGATGGAAACACTACTGATGTCAGAGATATCACAGAATAATTTATCGGCCAGAACTGATTCGCTGTTTACAGCTTGTACTTATCGCTTCCTGTTATTCAGTGTCGTCTTATAACTCTGCATTTATAATTAGAGCTCCTTTGAAGGCGGCCAAAAAAATTGTGTCTGGGGTGCCGAAGAGCATTGCGCGCGCTGTCTTTGGTTCGTACAGGAGGAACAAGCTTTAGAATGCAATTTCGCGCTCACGATCTTGTACATGTAGCGACAAAAGCAACCTACGATGAAATTAAGGGTAGATTAGGTAAGGAAAGTAGTAATTAGAAGAATACGCTTGCCTTCAATACGCGCATTTCTGTGACCTCATGGGTGGGAAATAGAAGACCTGGCTCGTAATAAATTGGCTTGCAATAGCGAGCAGATCTGTGCTCTTTGCCGTCAATCAGCAAGACAACCACAATATTAGTACGTCAGCGATACGCCTATGCGGGCTCCAATCAACCATAATGCTTTGAAATGATGAAAATTAGTCATTTTACAAATTTCAAACAAACGTCCATGTCCTTTTGTTAACGCTGTTTATGTTCGAAATTTGAAGAATGCAAGATCAGCTAGGCCCGCAACGTATTCTGCTTAGTCGTTTAACTTCTCTAACAAATATGAGGCCCGACAGAGCATTAACATTCATCTGCACGTATTAATTAGTACATATATCGATTTCTCAGAAACTGGGTCGATTTGGTCTAAGACGAAAGCGATCGCTCCGATGGCCGCCGCCATGTTTGACACAATGCTTTTCGGCAAGTACTGGGGCTTCCTGCTAGACATGAGATATGGCGTGTGCGTTGCTACAACAAGTTTTACCGAGTTTTGCGCATGTTCAGTAGTGTCGACGCTATTGCTGATGCCCTAAAACGCTCTGAGCCATGTTCTAAGGCCATTAGGGGCGTGTGAATTCGCCTTCCCCTGCACGTCTCGGTAGCCGGTGCCAAAGAATTTTCGCCGGACTTGTTTGTGCCGCGTTTCCTGATCAAGTTTCAATAACATTGATAGCATACGTATATCAAATGACCCGCAAACATTCAGTTGATGCAAACATTTCATCTATAAATCGTTAAAAGTGAACTTTGGAATATGTCAGCCGTGTTTGGTATAAAACACACCTCTCTCTCTCAGGATCCAGCTACCTACAACGTCATATGAAGCGGCATACATACCGACGTTCATTTTTCTTCGATCCGAACCTGAAAGTAGAAGAGTTGCGGCCATTTCAGTGACGACGTATTTAAATCGCTGGGAAGCTATGAAAACATATCTCTACACGAAGCACAAATATGCTCCGGCTCTTCGACCGACGCAGCAGAGCCGCACAGTCAATCCATGACAGACGATCTGACGTCGTTTGACTTATCCCTTGAAGCTATAAACTACAGACTAATGCAGTCGCTCTCAGACATGAATGCGTCGGAGACCCCTTGCGGACAGGTGGAGACGATGGAGGACCCCTTGTGGGGATGGGTGGAGGTTGTGGTGGTGGGAGGAGAGCGTAGAAGCTATAGGACAGCACATCCTACTGAGGGAAATAGGCATTAACCGAGACCGATTGAGGCAGTTTTGTGCGGATCGCACACAGCAGCACAGGAAAATTATTGCACAAGAAAGTTATACATTGCACAATACTTTTACTCGACAGTGTCACATCTGCTGCTATGCAGTACTGCGCCCTTTGACAGCGTGTGGCAACTAGCCACACTTACCACGCTTTATCGCACCACTGTAATATACTGCGTCAAACTGGCTTCACGGTGCAGCCATATTAGTAAACTAACCTCAACAACCACAGAAAAGCAAACTTTTTCGTTGTTGTCGCAGGCCTTCCAAAGAACCACAGGCCTAATCACTCACCCATAAAAACAGTCTTACCGATAAAATTTACGGTGGGCCTTACTTTACTGCTACTGCAACGAAAAATATCCTCCTGTGTCCTTTTTCTCGCAAGACGTAATGCGGTTCCACCACCCAACAGAGCATGATTATTCGTGCCTCAGACCGCACGCCTCATTGTCGACTGATAGGTGCTCCCATGGCGAAGCTATACGGAGCTTGCACGGACGGCGGCGACGCTGTGCACTCTGGGTGGGCAGCCATTTTTTTCTCAGGGGCGGCCAGCGAGTGCACTCGTTTTCGTGGCGTCGGCACTGCCTGGAGACGTAATGATGCACTGTGTAATTGTAGGCTGCAATAATTACAGCCAGAGCAAGGCGAAGGAGTTAAAGAGAAATGCGCAAGACTGTAGTTTATTCAAAATCCCGAAGGTGCGCCTACACGAGTGTGGCAAGGCGAAGGAGCTGTCGGAGCGTTGGCGGCGTGAGTGGCTGCCCCGTACGCGGCACCCAAGAAGCTAACGCCGACAACTATTTCGTCTATTCTTGCTACTTCGTGTCAGGTACGTGAACACTTTAATGACGAATCTGTCTACTCTACCGGTTATCATTTAAGCTATCGATTTATTTTAAACAAAAATGCCACACTTTACAACTTTGACCGGCTGAGCATGTGTTGGCCCCGAGAGCATTCGCAGCGCGGATGTGGACGGGGGCCTTGTTAACGCTCTGGGAGTGGTTAACCTGGACAGAAACAAACATTAGCATCTACGGCAAAGTCAAACAATTTAACACGTCTCACTTGAGTGACGATGATCATGGTGTCGGCGGCGACTTTCTTCACCCCCGCACTGCCCGCACCGAGCCATTCGTCACAAAGTTCTGGCCTTCCATGGCCTTTCTCGACTTCAGCTGCTCCCGGATAATAAAACTCGTCCTCAGAACGAGAAATTCGTGAATAGCGGAGCTGTGGACGCGCGACCACAAGTCCACCTCGCTTGTACAGTCGCCCGCGCGAAGCGTGAATTGGTCCCGTCCGCAGTATCTCGTATTTTCTACGTACCGCTCACGGTCTTTTTGGCAGGCGTCGCTGACATCGTGCACGGCACTCTTTGGAGTTAAATTTGCGTCACGCTCGCACTCGATCATACCTGCGTGCTACTCCAAAGTACGCAAACACGACTGCACTCTACTCCGCGGCCGCCACTGACAAAAAAATGGCTGCCTACCCAGAGTGCATCGCGTCGCCGCCGTCCGTGCAAGCTCCCTATATAACACTTTCAACCGCGCCTATTTCCTGAGCTCTTTCACTACTGCACTGGACTGCCTCAACCTCTTTTCCGCATCGGCGTCGTCTTCGACCGCATTTTGCTCAATCAATACCTGATGTGGCAAAACAGGGTGTATAGATGTTGCTGTGAAAACGCTGATTATTACGGCAGCCATATTCCTCCTTGTCGGCTTGGTTCATCCCCAATCAAGATTGCTCATGAACCGAGATCGCTTCTGTGTGTGTGTGTGTGTGTGTGTGTGTGTGTGTGTGTGTGTGTGTGTGTGTGTGCGTGCGTGCGTGCGTGCGTGCGTGCGTGCGTGCGTGCGTGTGTGTGTGTGTGTGTGTGTGTGTGTGTGTGTGTGTGTGTGTGTGTGTGTGCGCAACAGCGCAATGGACATCTTTTAGCCACTACCAACAACCAAAGCAAGCCAGCATTGGCCATCATTAGCCAACTCTTGAATGCCTTTACCTCACTCCACTACATGCCGTGCGTTGTACGACTGCTTCCATAAAGTTCGGTGCCACTTGCTTTCTCGCACGTCGTATTGCCGGTTTCGCTCATCAGAGCGCCCTCTGGTTGTCCCCTCCCCCTGATAATCGAAATTCTGGATAAGTCCCTCCCTGGACGTTGTGCGCCCTTTGCCGGCTTCGACAGCCATTTACTGCCGTCTCCTTACTGCTGCAAATAGGGCAAGTCGAGTAGTAATACCTTGGAATACTTGGAACATTAAATTGTCGTGTGCAATTTGAATCGCCTAGTCAGAAATATTCCATCCGTATTCGAAGTTTCAGGCATATTCCACAGCACAATCTAACATACGCAAACTGCGTCGCAATTTTTATCCCCAATGTATTGGTGAAATCGGATATAACAGCAGGTAATGCCCGTCTTCTAGTTTGCGCGTCCAAATCTGGCCAAACAGTACCGGCACCAAGGGGCTAATGAAGGGAAACGCTGCAGCCGTGCCCCGAAGCTGCACACCGTTTGCATTGTGAATACTTCCTTTCACTGTTGCGAAATGGGCGCCTCCAAGTTCCATTGCTGGGAAAGGGAGCTTATCACAATTCAATTCCTTTCAATTCTTCGGAATGAAAAAACTTAGCCCATTCCCACTCCGGGAACGACCGGGCAGTTCAATTCCATTCCAGTAATTCCTAAACCTAGGAAAGGCACCTTGATAGTTTTATCGAGTTAAGAATGAACGCCCCATAATGCTGATATCATCAGATGTGTTAAGAACTGAAAAGTACGCAAAACACCTTACCAAGGTCGAGGGATAGTAGCTTGCTGACAAATCTCGTGCAGTATAACTGCACTACTTTTTTCCATAGGGACAGTTCTCCCGCTACCTATAGTATTTGCATGGTCACGTAGACACCGACAATCCGTTCCGCATCTCAACAGGAGACACTGCCCAAGTGAGCGCCGAGGGCACACAAGACATATTTGCAAGATGAACTGAGCAAAACATATCAGACAACAATAAGAGAAAGAGCAAGAAACAGGACGGGGAACCAAATATCGTAGGGTAACAAACGAAAATAAATGCAGTGACAAAGAATCAGGACACACAAAAATTAACATTGCGTACAGAATGAAATCGACCATCATATCTGCATCTCAACAGGAGCGCCATGAATGTGCAGCAGAAAAGAAAAAAAAGAGAGAAAAAGCAAAGGAGGGAAAAATATGAGTTCCGCGAGTTCATAGTGCACATAGATTTACATGTGGAGCCCTAAAGAAACAACAACGGTAATAATAAAAAAGAAACTCAGATAAAACATAAAATATTAAAGACACTTAGTCGCTTGCGTCGTTAATTGGTTTAGTTGCCTGACAGGGCAAGCAAAACGGTCGGCCTGTACTTTCGTTGATGCCAACAGACACAGTATTGAATTTGTGAATAAGGTAAGATTCGCGAACCTCCCGGCCATAATGCGTTTTGAAATCAGATTGGAGCACCACAGCTGTGAATGTATTGATATATATATATATATATATATATATATATATATATATATATATATATATATATATATATAATGTCTTCGTGACGAAGAGTAATATTCATTTTAAAATACAATTTATACTTACCCAACAACCAATGTTAATGGCGTCCCTTCGCATGCAGATGGGTGACCTCACAGATCGAAAAATTCTGTTTTTGGTTTTGAGAATTTATACTGACTTTCCAGCGAAGCCACTGCAAGCTTCTACAGTTAGAATGATACGCTTTCTATTGCGATAAAGAACAAGAAGTTGATGAAGGACGGCAGGCAGTTGCTTTTGGTGAAACTGTATTGATCAAAGCTTCATTTAGCATGAAATATTCCACTCACTATTAGTGCAGTTCTTGAGGAAGTACAACGTCTTGTAGGCTGCTGTTTCGTTGGCCGGGTTCACCGGAGTCGCGAAATTCTTGAAATCCCCTGGAAAGTGTTCATTTATCATTTCCGAAAACACTTAAAGAATAAATTTAGAAAAATCATGACAACTCCGCAAACGTGGAACATGGGAACGTGCGAAGCATACCGCGATGCGCCGCTGTTTCAAAGAGGAGACATCAATCGCAGTTAAAGATCTTGCTTTACCGGGGCAGCGACGACGAAGTTAGGCGACAACAGCACGGGCGCGTTAAGAGGAACTCGTCAGAATCGCACACACACAGTCTGGGTGCATTGCCTCCAAGATCGGCCCACACAATTTTCGCGACTGAATTTAGCAAATTTCCGTTATTAACACAATTAAATACTGACTATTCCTTTATTTTATATTAGTTGAAATCGTATTAGCTTATTTCGAGGCTGTTTTATCTATCATACATTTGTTTTTTTTTTTCTTTTTACCATCCTTTGACAACTTGATTTAACGTCACGACCGGACACAACAGACGCCGGCAGCCCGAGACGCAATGTGCCTTGCCCCTAAAATTTGCTGTTACAAGACGGATATGGGTTTGCTTGCAGTGTCCACTTCCACCACAACGCCAAGTGCACATTATTTTACAACCACGGAAGACTGAGCAGACTGGTACACGTATGGATGTTACGCAAAAGCAAGCTCGCCGTTTCCTTTCGAGTACTGGCGCTCCGCCACGGTGCTCTAGCACTCGGCTGCTGATTCGAAGGTTGCGGGATCGAATACCGATGGCGGCGTCTGCAGTTCGTTGGAGATGAAATGTCGAGGCCCGTGTACCGTGCGACGTCTGTGCACGGTTAAAGAACCCCCGGTGATCGAAATTTCCGGAACCTTCCACTGCGCCGTCTCCCGTACTCATAGCGTGGTTCATCAATCAAGCAAGTCGGCTCCTTTACCGCTGCCTTGCTCTGTATATTTTAACGTAACGAGGTTGGGCAGCCGCGATTGTATAGTGGTAGAGGTGATTGACAAGCGGGTTTAAACGCGGCCGTAGCGGTTACGTTTTCGAAGGAGGCGAAAGTGCAAGAGGCTTGTGTGGTGTGCGTTGTCAGTTCACAGCTCTATACTGTAACGCTCCTGTACTCCCAACTCTTACATCGCTCCATTGTACCACAACACTTATACAGAAGACTTAATAATTAAGCACAACGCTTATAACGGAACACTTAAGTCCAACCTTGCTTTCCTGACAACTGGCCGGTCAGTGGAGGTACGTCTTCAGTAACAGTACTGCTGCCAGCTAAGCGAGCGAGAAAAACAGTTTAGCGTAACATTTGTCATCAGACATGGAAAATTACCTATTTGGAATATATTTCGCAGAACCTGCACGTTCGTATTTTTTACCACGGAGTACAGGATCCCGCTAATGTATATTTCGAAATGACACACAGTTCTGTCATCTATTGTTCAATACTGACCATACCAGGAACCTCTAAAATGAAAACAAATGCGCTAACTTCTCTCATGATTTATTTCTGTAGCAGAAATGACCTGCCTTTTTCCTCTTGATAATCGTTATTGCTCTCCCGAAATTTTTCTCCTCCCCTTAGTTTCACTTCGCTGCACACATCAAACCACTTTTATTTCTCCGCTAAATATTATGGGTTACATTAGATAAAATTTAAGTTACGAATACTGTAGTGAGACACGCACTTTTCTCCTTTTTAAGGTAACGATCAGTTAAAATTTACATATTCTACGACAGCTTAATATGACCATACAGATATGCGCTATGAAGGACACTGCTAATAAGATAATAAGCATTGTCAACACGACAGCATGAAGGAGCTGCTGTACCAGAAAATCAAGCGTCGATACCGCTGTCCTTGGCAGAATAAGTCAACAGCGCGACCTCTGTAGGGGATTTTCACTCAAGTAACAAAGTTCTTCAATCCAAAGTCACTATCAAATTAAACGACATGCCCATTGCTCCTGACAGTGAATGCTCTTTGATAGGTGTTATTCCTGACATCAACCCAAAATATTCTAACCACGTCACTAACTTACAGATACAACTAGCATACGGTATTAGAATTTTTATCAAGGCACGTAGCTATTCTGATATCTCGGCCATAATCAGATTATACTACGCTTTAATTCACAGTCATATTAGTTACTGTATCGCTACATGGGGCACGACATACATTAACTCTCAATCAGCACATTCAGAACCAGGTCATCAGAATAATAACTTGCAATTCATTTCACAATACTGCAGCATTATTACTTTTCAACTTTGATATACTTCCTATCGCTAGTTTATTTAAATATCATCTCACCATCATGCTCATTGATCATTGATCTTGTGCCATCAAGTGTATTTTGTTCAGATGCTCTTTGTAACTGTAACCCAACTAGATTTGCTTCAGATGGAAATTGTTTACTACACGCTACACATCCGAATTATGGTCGTAGCGCTGGGTTTATTATTTATTTATTTTTTTGGCTTTATTCATTTGGAATTCTTTACCGTCGTTCATCGAACAGTGTTCTACGACCGCTTGTTTCAAAAAAAAAATGTGTTCTTGTTTGCCTAACTGCTGAATACATATTTCTTTTCATTCAATCCTTTTTCATGCCACCTTTTTTTACTTGTAAATGACTTATTCTCGGTCTCTTAAACCACACGTGTTGCTCGCTTTTTGTTTCCTTTGCCATCATGGACAGGAGGTCCCCTTGCAGCCCAGTGCTTTCGGACCTGCTTCTGTATATTTATCCTGCATGATGTTCAGTTTTAGCACTAATATGTGAAATAAACTTGATACTTGAAGCTTGATGGCTTGGCTCAGCTAGGTTACTTGCGTGAACATCGTCCAGATGGCGCTCGCCCCCCACTGCCGCGCGGATAGAGTAAAACAGAGGATGCGCTGGTTTTCATGAACGTTCTCTCTGCATTTTAACGCAATAAGGTTGCGACGCGCACGGGGCCCAATCATGCTATCGCGCTCTCCTCTTAAATGTCAAGCTTAAACTTCCTCCGATTTCTGCGTCTATCCTTGTTTTTTTTTTCTTACTCATCTCGTCGTAGCACCTTAACAGTCATAAGCCTGAGACGGAAATATTTCAATTGAGCCGTTTCGAAGTATGTTGCGAAATATCTAAGCGATTTCCGTCCTCCAGAACGCCGACAACTATTATAATGTTGCAAGAACGTATTGCAGTGCGCAACGTTCAGCATAACACCTGAGAAAGCACTTCGGTGCAGCCGCACTGTTCTAGCACGCTTTCCACAAATGTTCTGCAATGCACTCCAATGGCGAAAAATCTTTGTTGTCACAAATGAAAAGGGCGCGCGGAAAGTCGGAGAAAGCGAACGCGCAGATCTCTCCCGAACCATAGCGCATACAGTAATCCACACTATAAGAAAAGCTCAGGTGAAGATGGATGCTTGAATAGATCAAGAGATTCCTAAAAACGACGGAGAACAGAGAATGTCAGTGGAGCCAACATTTCGACAAGTGGACTGGTGGAAATGTTGGCTCCAGCGACACATCTTCTTCTCCATCGTTTTTATCGATCTGTTCGTCCACTGCGTTTAGGAAAACATATGCGCCCACAACTTCATCTTTGTTACCTAAAAGCGTTGTTCGCCAGTGCGTGGTTGTGTTGCGGTGAAGGCCGTACAAGACGTACTTTTTATGACTGCCTTGAGCACTTCGTAGAGGTACTGCAGGTTGGAGTAGCGGTACGGCCAGAGGCTGAGGTCCCGGTTCTCGCCGCTGTGGAAGTAGTTCTGGTTGCAGACGGCGCCGTACGGGTCGACACAGTGCCTGTCTTTCGTCAGGTGCTGGTCTATGTACTGGGCTATACACGGACAGTTCGACAGAGAGGGACAAGAAACGTTAGCTGTAATTGAGCAGTACTCCTCGTTGGGCTGATTTATTATTTATTTATTTATTTATTTATTTATTTATTTATTTATTTATTTATTGAAACCCTCAGGGCCAAAGGCATAAGAGAAGGCATTGGTCACAGTAGAACCAGATAGAAGGTTGCAGTACAAATTCATCCGATTATGCATATTTAGCAAAGACGACGATGTGCGAAACGTCATACAGGAAAGATATTAAACAGAATGCGCTAAGTTGACGAAGGTGTAGGAAAGTGAGGCTTGGGTTACAGGACGGACTCGATTACGCAATATTAACTAAAGCTGCTCGAAATAACCGGTTATCATGATTTGGGTCTATGTCTGTAGTAAGATGGTTCCATATTTATTTATTTATTTATTTATACATACTGCAGCCCGTTAGGGCTATGGCAGGAGGGGGTGTGCATGAAAAATATATACTTGTATACAGGAATATGCGAACATTGAGACTGACAAGTAGAAACAAGATATGAACAGGCAAAGGAACTATACATCATAAACGGCATTCAAAAATTGAGAAATTGGTAAACAACGAACTTCGGCAGGCAACAAATTCCATTGTTCAATTGTGCGTGGAAAAAACTGTATTTAAACGTATTAGTGCGTAGATGGAATGGTCTAATGTTTGAGACATGATAAGCTCTAGTTGACGTAGGGCAACCAAGCATCAAAAGGGAGGGATCAGAGAGGGAACAAAGGGAGTTTTGATGGGAGTACAAAAGCTTCAAGGATTCCACGCTACGTCGTTTTGAAAGAGGCTGCAGGTTTATTTCCAAAAGAGCAGCTGACGGTGAGAAGTGCCGGTCAAAGCGGCGAAAAATGAAGCGAATAGCCTTCCGCTGGACCGATTCGACAAGATTAATTTCACTCTGCTTATACGGGTTCCACACCCGGGAAGCATATTCTAGGATTGGGCGGATCAATGTTTTGTACGCCACTAATTTGGTGTCCTTCGGAGCATCACACAAGGACCTGCGGTTGTAACCCAGTTTTTTTAACGCTTTACCACAGATGTAATCTATATGATTCGACCAAGACAAGGTGGGTGTAAATATGATGCCCAAGCATTTGTACTGAAAAACTCTTGTTGGTTGTGCACCATTACAAGCGTAATGAAAAATTATGGGGGATTGCCAGTTAGTAAAAGACATTATAACAGTTTTATTGAAGTTGATATTCATTTTCCACGTAGCACACCAATCGCAAAATGAGACAAAAGCTTCGCGTAGGCACTGATGATCGGCGATGGAAGCAACTGGATGATATATAACACAGTCATCCGCGTAGAGGCGTATCTTAGAAGTAACATGATCAGGGAGGTAATTAATAAACAATAAGAATAGAAGTGGACAAAGCACGGATCCCTGAGGCACCCCTGAGGAGACGTCAACTACATATGATTCCGCAGAATCATACCACACGAATTGGGACCGCAGCGATAGAAAACTGGAAATCCATGACACCAACTGGGGTTATTTTAAATTAATACCGAGTTTAACAAGTAATTTAGAATGCAGTACAGTGTCAAAAGCCTTGCTAAAGTCAATGAAAATGGCGTCAATCTGATTACCTAGGTCGAACTGAAGCGAAAGGTCATGGGTGAATTCTGAAAGTTGGGTTACAGTACTGAAATTTTTCCTGAAACCGTTTTGGAAGCTGGCCAAGAGGTCGTTGTTTTCAAGGAACATTAAAATATGCTTATAGATTATGTGTTCTAGCGTCTTACATGAGGTTGGCGTTAAAAAAAATAGGCCTATAATTTGAAAAAAGTTGTCTGTCACCCGATTTATACAACGGCAGTACTTTAGCACTTTTCCAGGAAGATGGAACGACGCTGCAATTTAGGAAACATTGAAATATAATGAACAGGTGCCTAGATGTCCACAGCGTAAATCTGATCAGAAAAGAATTCGGAATTGCATCTAGTCCAGCAGGTTTTTTGGTATCTAATTTTATTTTTTCATATTGTTCACGTTGTCTCAAGAACCGCAATGGTTCAAGCACCTGAGCTAAAGTAGACGCGTTAAAGGAACAGAGAACAAAGTGGTGGACAAACTGTCTCGTGTTAAGAAACCTTTCAACACTTTTCCAAGCAATCCTCGAATGACATCCCCGACGAGCTGATTGCCTCTCGAATCGCCTGCTGCAAAACTATTTTCAAATGTGTCAGGAATTAGCGGAGTTACAGCGTCAAGATTGTGGGTAGTTCAAATTCCGCTGTGCCTCTATAGGACGACCTAAAGAGACATTAAAGGAAAATATTTTGTTGAGCAAGATTGAGCTAATGCGGTAACCAGTTCGCCATTCGTGACGAGAGGAGAGCAGTTGTAAGCAGGGATTTCTTCAGCAATTGAAATTAGGCTGTCGGTACAGACGTCATGGGAAGGTATGAAGCGCCAGGTATTTTGAATTTCTTACAAATATTTGGAAATTAAAGGCGTGCCTTTAGGAAATAAAAAATAATGAGTGCGAACACCTCCACCAGGGGTGTAAGGAAATCTCTGGTTCTAAGGAAGAAAAGACGAAATTGTAAGATCATAGTGGTGCCCTCTCTAGCTCCCTACAGGCACCTGTTTGCAATGACGTCAGCTCATCTATTTTGAGTACTCGCCTTACTGCTCCAGGTTATAAACAAAAATTAATTGGATAAATTTTGATAAATGATTAACATGCATTCGCCGCAGTTTTTCCTGCAAATTACGGCGGTGCGGCTCACTGCACCGTTTAGCGTCGGCAGCCGAGTTGTCCTCTGTTCGACGCGGGCGATTGATATTCAGCGCCGACACCAGAGACATTTCGCACCACCTGCCCACGCAAACAGAATTGGCTTATCGATGCACATAAGGCGGTGATAGGCACCAACGCAAGCAAAAAAAACTGATCTGTCAAACTTTGATAATTTCTTTAGTCTCAGCGCACTGTGTTGCACTTGGTCATGTGCGTGTGAGGCAACGTCTGGCCTGCCGTTTATCGAAATTTCGTTCATTCCACGTTTCTCTGTGTTCTAGATGAGTACATAAGAAGTGTGCACACGAAGAGCTATGTTTCTTAAACTAAAACACTTCGCTTACCTTCGGGAAGACAGGCAATGGTGCCGTTGGGTTCAATACATTGTGGCGGATATGTGATGCGGAGCACAGAGGACTCTGGAAAATTGGAAAATCAGAGGACAATGCGTTTGACCATATTACAGCGTAATATTCACTGCGGCTGTTCAAATAGTAACGCCGATCATGCCACCCCCCCCCCCCAGTACAGTGTATTGGCAGTTGCTGATACATACCAGATGTCGCTCTACCCTACTCTTCTATACAAGAAGTGACACATGTTGCAGATTGGTTTGCAATTTATGATTCACTGTGGAAGCCCTCTGAAATATGGGTACGCACTGGAATATGGGTAGGAGCAAAATGTTCAACAGTAATTAAGGTTATACTAATTGACACTTAAACCAGAACCCCTTGACACCGAAACTTAATCGAAGAATGCATGTTATGCCGTCGTAAAATTTGCAAGAGAGCGAAGTTGTTAATTTTTACAAATCAATGAAATCCGACTAATTGTGCTAGTCTCACGGCAATGTGAGGGAACTATATGCCTCTCAAGGCTCTCCCTCAGACACCGGCAACTGCGCTCTTTGACGACGGAGGTTCGGTTTCCTGGGTGCAATTAGCCGGATTCCATGGACCTGGAGAAATAGCGTTGCCCTTTTGCAAATACTACAATGGATACAAATTCCCAGTATAAATAACTCCCATTCTTCAGCTACGTTTCAGCGCCATGCTGTTACGGTTTAAAGGCTAATTAGGACTCGATCTCCTATGGACGGCGAAGGCAAAAGCTATGCACCTTCCGCTAGGTCACGCAAAAACCAGATTACAACGAAGCTAGTCTATGGTTTACTGAGATGGGTCACTTGACAGACACGTGATATTTTGGCGGAAGCACGCCCCGTGGCATCGCGCTAAGTGATATTGGGCGGAACATGTCGCGTGACATTTTCTTAGTGTTTTGGCGGGAACATGTCGCGTGATCACCAAAATCAGGTAACGCAATGTCACGGCACATATTCCTGCCCAAATCACGTAACTCAAGGTCACGCGGCATTGCGTGACGCCTCACAAATTACAGCTAGCTTGAACAGCGTCGCTATTAAAACTGGCACGACAAATTATTAGCAGCTCCGCTGCTAGTAGTTTCCATATCCAGCGAATCATTAGATGGACATCCTCGATTTTACGAATAAAACATTGCGCACCTGTAGTAGTTCCATTTGGCATCGATCCCTTTTCGTCATCTGAAAGTTATAACCACAAGAAAAACTGTATAGGGCATGAAACGTGGCAAGTTTTCGTTGCTAAATTATTCTGTCAAACTTAAAGAGCATATGGCACACTGTAGAACAAGCAGGAAGCATTCAGAGCAAAATTATTTGGCGCGTTGCAGAGAACGAAGTATCTGCTAAAGTAATTTACAAAATAATCGAATCATAATCCAAGCAATCAGTTAGTTTGTTCCATCAGGTAGCTATGATACTCTTAAGAAAATTCCCAGTTTGCTGGACGTTGTAATTTTGTGAAAAGTTCTCTCCCGTTTACGGGTCGTGCACGCTGTCGGCTAGAGTACGCCCTTTACGCTCGAAAATTAGATCGCCGATCGACCTTTCTGCAAAGGAACTTTGCCGGGAAGGAGATACTCCTTTGTCGTGTGTCACTGGGCATGAACGCCCTTCCGGTAAATGTCCCCTTACCTAAAGTACTTTAGCGTGCCCGTGTGTCAGGGGTATTAGACACCGGCAACAGCGCTCTTTGACCATTGAGGTTCGGTTTCCTAAGTGCAATTAGCCGGATTCAATCGACCTCGAGAAATAACGTCGCCCTTTTGCAAATCCTACAACGGATACAAATTCCCAGCATAAATAACTCCCATTCTTCAGCTACGTTTCAGCGCCGTGCTGTTATGGTTGAAAGGCTAATTAGGACTCGATCTCCTATGGACGGCGAAGGCAAAAACTATGCACCTTCCGCTAGGTCACGCAAAAACCAGATTACAACGAAGCTAGTCTATGGTTTACTGAGATGGGTCACTGGATAGACACGTGATATTTTGGCGGGAACACGCCCCGTGGAATCGCGCTAAGCGATCTTGGCGAGAACATGTCACGTGACATTTTCTTAGTGTTTTGGAGGGAACATGTCGCGTGATCACCAAAATCAGGTAACGCAATGTCACGGCACATATTCCTGCCCAAATCACGTAACTCAATGTCACGCGGAGTTGCGTGACGCCTCACAAATTACAGCTAGCTTGAACAGCGTCGCTACTAAAACTGGCATCACAAACTCTTAGCAGCTTCGCTGCTAGTAGTTTCCATATGCAGCGAATCATTAGATGGACATCCCCGATTTTACGAAGCAATGTCGGAAGTAATAAAACATTGCGCACCTGTAGTAGTTCCATTTGGCATCGATCCTTTTTCGTCATCTGAAAGTTATACCCACAAAAAAAAAACTGTATAGGGCATGAATCGTGGCAAGTTTTTGTTGCTAAATTATTCTAACTGTCAAACTTAAAGAGCATATGACAAACTCTAGAGCAAGTACGAAGCATTCGGAGAAAATTATAGAGATCACTGCAGACAACGAGGTATCTGCTGAACTAATTTACAACGTAATCGAATCATAATCAAGCAATCAGTTCTTTTCTTCCATAAGGGAGCTATGATACCCTTAAGAAAACTTCCAGTTTGCCGGACATACTACGATTATATTAAATCGGTAGGCGACCCTAATCCTTGGGTTATACTACATTTCATACACAGATGTCGGCGACGTGAAAGCCATGCAACAAGTTCACTCAGCAATATGCGCTTCTCATTAGTCGTTGTAAAAAATACTTTTTAGTCGTTGTTAGTGCACGAGCCCTCAAGGCGACTAAAATAGCTGCTCAAGTCATTGTAAGTGCTGATGCCAACAGAGCAAGGGCTTGCCCGTCAGAGGTCGTGAACGGCTCTACATGAAGAGAAAAATCAAAGAATAAACAAAACGAGACGATGTGAGACACTGACTGACGTATTCAGAGCCGTACAACAGAGAATCGCCTAGGCTTCGTAAGGCACAAAATATTTTCATTTAATCATTCAGGTTAAAACAGAAAATATCCCATTTTGGCTGCACAGGACAATTGTCATCTTTCATAACACTTCTTTCGCACAGTCGTCTTTATGCAGGCATCTCTGATATGGGTCATCTGTCGTCATGCACAATTCATATTTTCCTGCATTTTCTAATCTCGTGACGCATTTCGTGACGCGTTCAGTCATAGATGAGCGGGAGCTGCTGCGCAAGGAACAACACTGTCACTAAGCTGTCGCGCCCCTAATAAATATGGAACTTGTTGAACTACATAACACATGCGTACGGAATATGTCCGGAATCCACCTCAGTAGCCCGTTTCACGGATGTTTCCTCCTTTGATTCACCTTAACAAATTTTATTTGTTTGCACCAACGTCCTTCGTTATAACTAAAACTGAAACTTTCATGCTACTATTTTCCACCTACGAATAGGCTCAAATATATTTTCTGTGATGTGGTACCACCAGCTCATGGAAATGGAGAAGGCTCGGCAAAATATTTGGAAATGCAGAGCGTAAACCACCTTATACATCATTTTTCAGACAAAGAAAACAAAATGTAATGACTAAGCACCAGGAGCACAACAGTTGAGCTGTTTGAAGCCCGCTGACGACTTTTTTCGTTATGTTGTATACTTTTTGCGCTACGATATTACCTAAAGCAGTAGCCTCCCATATGGCTTAATAAAATTTCTTCTTGGACTAGTTGCTTCATTATAGTGCATATGCTTGCAGGGTGCTAAATCAACATACAGAAGAGAGGGACACACAGACACACAGGGCGCCACTACCAACTGATTTATTCAGGACGGAAGAAGGGTTACTATTTGTACTAAAGCACATGCGCAACACGGAGCAATCATGCAATAAAGCAAGTTTATCTTATTTCAAGTACATGCGAAACAGTTGCATCTCGGCATCAAACAGCGGTATAGAAGTATCACTCACACACCTATCTCCTTTCATTTTTATGAAGTGAGCTTCCAAAAGTTCTCTAGCTGTTTTATTAGCACTCCTACCAAGTATAGCAACGCGCCTAAAATGCTATTCACACGCGCAGGCTCTACAATGCACCGTCCGATTTACTTAAACTGTTCGAGTGCTCCCTCAGTCGAACGTTCAGGCACCCGCCTGTTTGGCCCACATATGACCTTCCACAGCTTAGAGGAATTTCATATACTACTCCAACTGCACAGCGCCCAAATGGATCAGTGTGCTTTTTCTTGCAGCCTTTTGTCTCGGTACTTGTGGTCCGATGACACAGCTGCGCAAGTTTGTTGGGGGCTGAAAAGGCAACAAGGACGCCGTGTCTGGCAGCCACTTTCTTGAGGTTGAGGCTGATCTTGTGCATATAGGGCACTACCACCGGCCTAATAACATCTGTTCCAGGAGCTTCGGGCTTGGAACATAGACCGTTTATCACCTTCCAGTGAACTGATTCGGCTACGCCTCGGACGACCGACTGAGGGAAACCAGCTTTTAAAAGCCTGGTGATCTGATGAGAGAAGCTTGCCTGCATAGTGTGAACGCATGATTTGCGCAGCGCCGACCCAAGACAAAGAAGCAATACCACGTTTTATAACCTTGGAATGGGCTGAGTCAAAAAGCTTCCGTCCTGAATAAATCAGTTGGTAGTGGCGCTCTGTGTGTCTGTGTGTCCCTCTCTTATGTATGTTGATTTAGCGCCCTGTAAGCATATGCTCCCATATGGCTGTCAACTACATGACGCAATAAAACCCAAGGTGTGTGTAACCAGGCACGTGAGTGTACTCAGCGGCGTGTTTTAGAAGTACGGCCTTCGGGCCGTTTCACGGTGAAAGCCGCCTCCGCGCTCCGCACAGCCAGCGACCGCACCGCCGGCGACTGGGAGAAGGATGCCTCCACTTCGTCTCGCGCTGTCACTCGGTTGTTGGCGATGCGGTCACCGGCAGTGCGAAGCGGGGAGACGGCTTTCAGCGTGAAACGGCCCTTCCCTAATGTTGTGTGCTGCTATACCCTACCATCGCGGCCGGTACGTTTAGGCGACAAGCCCTTTACCAGCAGAATGCATATCTACACGCTGTTGCACGCGTGGAGCGACTTGCGCAGATGTTGCCGATAGAAATGCCTACATAGCGCCGCTGTGGTGCTGTAATTACCGTACGGCAATGTCGAGGCTTTACCGTGTGTCGGAACATGGCCACGCAGGAGCGAAAAGCAGACCTGCTTTTGCCTTCAACGCACTGGACTACGTGATAGTGGGCACGCGGATGCCGATGTGCGATAAGGTGCAGAAAGCGTTTAGCTCGAAGTTGTGGGTTCGATCGCCACCTCTGCAGGTGTAGTTCCATAGCGCCAAATGCAAAGAAAGAAAGAAAGAAAGAAAGAAAGAAAGAAAGAAAGAAAGAAAGAAAGAAAGAAAGAAAGAAAGAAAGAAAGAAAGAAAGGAATTGAGAAGGATCGTACGCGGTATCAGTAGACTGATGAAGGACTGTATGACCAACATAACTGATGCGGCGTGACGTGAGGAACACTACACGCTTGCCAGTTATGCCACATTAACGACAAGAGAGCAGCCTTTGCGGCTTCGAAGGTTCTCAAGCAGGGAACTTGGCTAGGATGGTTTTTCTTTTTTTTTTCTATTCGACGGCTATAGCAGTCCACACTCTCTACTACGCCTTGGTCACCAAATCGTGGCGAAATCTCACCGGGCAGCTCGATGCGATCCAGGATGACCATGGACGAGAAGATAAGGTAGATGACTGCGAACGCGACGACCACGATGAACATCACGAGGTCTCGGGTCTCTTTGCTGCGTGCATTTAGACCAGAACAAGGACGCGGTAAATACTGACAAGCTAAACAATGCTTCAAATCGACGCACTCATTTCACGAACGATATCCGCATCTATATACGCGGCTAACGAACGGGATTTCTCGTTTTGCATTGCGTCTCTCAGTTATGAAGAAATAATGCGACTTACAAGCGCTTTCCGAGCTTCTTCCGGATGATTCGTAACAGGGTTGGGAGAACCGCTTGGCTGCAAAAAAAAAAAAAAAAAAGAACAGGAACAAGATACTCAAGCACTCATCCAATTTTGGAAGTACTGGCAACCCCTGCTCACCACTGTACTGCGTGCTGAATCACTAGTGACGTGTTATACGAGGCACAAAGAAAACGTGAGTAAAGCGAAGTGCACTGGAAACAAGCGGACGAGGACATAAGTACGTGTATACCGAAGATACACAAAAAGTTAACTTTGCCCGTAATGCCAGTTTTCCTTGTAGAAAAGTAGTTTACCTCTCATTCAATAACTTGATTCATCGATGGTAAGCAGTGCAGTTATACCATTCACGAATAGACACGGTTTCTTTGCCACTATCTGAGTTTCTGGGCATTAAGCAGCTCTCTCGGCTGTATGGCACTACTGCGCTTTTCTTGAATCAACCACCCCCCCCCAAAAAAAAAATTGAATATAATTAAAATCAGTGAGGAAGCAGCTCAATGTTGGTTTACGAGAAATCGCAGTAACTTATACAAGAATCAAAACACGGAAACGGTTGTACTGATGCTCATTTCAACATGAATGGAAAAAAAAGAAGCGACAGTAAATCCTCTAACTTCCACAAAGTAACGCACTCAAGGAATGATACGCGACAATAAGGGCCTATATACCGTCCCACAGAATACCATCTCGTGCTGATCCTCCATGATTCGTCAGCTACGCATGCAAAGGTAGCAATGACCAATCAGAGATCCGGGATTGGTCAACGATTAGTCAAATCTGCCTGTCAAGGCAAAATTGGTCATTCATGGAGGACCAATATTTCGTGGCATGGTCAGCTGGGAGCACATGGCCGCTGGCAGAAGCAGCGCCGCACTCGAGAGCTGCTAGAGGCATGCTGTCGCACTGTGACATAGCGCAAAGGCGAGAGCGTTCTTGGAGCATGATTACCGTTTCTGATAGCATATCGGCTGTTGTGTGGTTCAGCGTACTGCCAGCCGAGCTCTCAATTCCTGGCGCGCTGCGACTGGCGGATTCACTCCGGCCAGCACCTCAGGCACGCCAAAATTCCCGTGCCCCGCGGGGCTGCGGTGAAACAGATCACTGATATGTTATCGGAAGCCGCAGTCAGGTAATCGTACTTCAAGAACGATTTCGTACAAGCGCTGTACGACAGTGCAACAGCTCGCACCCGCTCACTATCACACGTGGAACTGCTTTTACTGGCGTCCACGCACTCGCGCTGTGGCGTTTTAGCCCGTGAGTGTACTCTACGTGAACATTGCTGAGAGAGCTTGGTGAAGATGAACCCTCTGCCAGCTATAGCGTTGCCAGAAAACGGGGAGCACATTATCCTGATTGTCGTAGTAGCACATGACTAACGCATCAGATTTGCCTTCGCTTTCCAATTGCAGCAAGTTGTTCTTGCTGGGCTTTCACTTGGGCTTATCATTTCAGCTTTGGTTATGGTATACGCGTTAAATTGCTTTTCTGTATGCAGAGTAGAGCGCTTATTAGCCGTTTCAAAAGCGCGCACATTTCTAGCGTACGTGTACTTGTCTTTGTGCGCGTAATTATACATCTATATGAAGAGCTTACGATGCTATATTTCATCGGTGTTACCCTACGGCGTCGCCGTATAACCACGGTCTGCGATCTCTCAATGTGTGCGTGCCACCGGGCCGTTTGGCCACGTTGACGTCTACGGTATTAAAACCTACGATAGCGTGCACACAGTTGTATAGATAATCATGTCATGCAGCACTTTAACTACAATCTTCATACGTTTCGAATATGGAAGTGATGTAGTAGCAAGAATATTGGGCTGCCTTTTTGTCCACTCTTGCGGCTCTCGCGTTCATCGTTCCCCCTCTGCCTAATTAATTCCCCATTTGAATTTAAGAGCCATCACGAGACTGAAATAGAGAACTGGAAATGTTAGAACAGAAGCCTGTTCTATGCACAGTTCGGAAGCTGTTATATTCGGCATCACTGAACGTGCTTCCAGTGATTGAGTGAGTGCTTCTGAATATGTATGCATGACTCTCTTTGCGACTTCACCAGCATAAGAACATCAGGGTCTCCAAAACAGTGCTTTGTGCTCGCTGCTTGCTTTCATATTTCTAGTCATAAGATGCCGCTATCACATTCTCTACAGTCTCTATCTTCCGTCTCATCGCTTTAATATCATCATAGTCCATAATAACCCTTTGTTTTCCATACTGCCATGCATTCAGCCTGCATCCCATATAACACGAAACCAAACCATAAAAAAACATAGATAGGTCCTTCTGTCCCTCTCTACTGGTATATTTCGGAAGCACCATTGGTCACTAAATTCAGTCGTATATGGACTGCGTCACCTTACCTACCACTCCTTACCTTCGGCGGCTCTGGCCAAGGAAAATTTTGGTTAGCCTTACTTAGTAAGGCAGAAGTCCTTTAAGTTTCAAGTTCAAGCGAAATGATATAGGTATTCTGGCGTCAGTGTTTGGGGAAGCTCTGTACAACCGGATTTTGGAGTTGGAGTTGCAGTGAGTGTGAATCAGCAAACCATGGCTAGGTTGCGGAAGGCTGAAGAACATGTGTTCTTGGACCTTTCGCAAGCGAGCCTATCTGCGACACAAACTTGAAAATGCTCCTTCAAAGGTTAAGCTAGTCGCTTACCTAACCTATATCCGCCCAAAGCTTCAACGTGCTTGCATTACATGGAATCCCTTTAATAACCTCAATATGCGCAGCAGTAAAGAATGCAGCGAAAAACTGTCAATTTCATTTATTCAAAATTCAGACGATCACATTCGCTGTCCTGAGTTGATGTTTGCCAACGGTATTCCCTCGCTTGAACAAAGAGAGGAATACCGGTTACACTATTCGCATACTGTAGTCAAACACAAGACCGCTATAGACCCTTCATTATTTGTTGGGCCTTTTTTCATAGACAACACACGCGATCATCGTCCTTCCGCACTAACACTCACCTATGCTGAAACGGACACGTATAAGTTTTCCTTCTGGCCACAGGACTATCTATCAATGGAATTTCCTGCACCATACATATGGCCACTTTTTAAACCTGTATCGTTCTCTCTCTCACACACACACACAGAGAGACTTCATTGTAGTCCCTAGAATTTACTTTGTGCCTTTTGGTGACTTCCTCACGGTCCTTGGAATGGGAGCGTACTTAGTGCATTTTTGTATTCATATTTTTTAATATTGTTGTTTATGTTATTTTTATATGTATGTTAATTGTATCTTCATGTCGGCCCCTCCGAAACGTTGGCTCCACCGACATTCCCTGTTCTCAATCGCTTTTAGCGATCTGTTCATTCATTCAAGCCTCCATCTTCCCCTGAGCTTCTCTCCTAGTTTGGATGAAACACGTATGGCACACGATACAGCTAGGCAGGCAACTATTAAAAGCTGCTTACTCGGCAGTCTCCCGCTTCGGCTTGTCCTGCGGCATCGTCTCCATCGGACCCGTCTCCACCGCCCTCTTCGGCAGCGTCAACGCTGGGCGGCGGCGCACCACCAGACGGCGTACGTGCAGCCGATGGCGCCGTGGGCGTAAGAAGGGCGGACATCCTAGAGGGGACGCCACTCGAATCCGGACTCGTCATGGTCATTGTAGCCGAAGCGAAGTGGCTGCCCTGCTCGGAGGCGACGTTACTTCTGTTGGCAGAAGCCATCGTTCCGCAGATTCGGTAGGTGTTCTACTCCTGTGACGGGAGCAAGTTAGACAAGCACACTTGTCGTGAGCACTGCACGCAAATTCCCATATTTTCGGAGGTAAATAGCGCCATCAGGCACCCGATAGCTACTTAAAGGATGGTGGCTTTATCGCTAAAACTCGCGGCATGCAACCTGGTTAATACGCGAACGCGAATGAACTCATTTAAGCAGAAAAGGTAAAGGTGCTTCAAGCCACGTCTAAACTGAGCGTTTCGAAGGTAGCGCGCTGCATACTACTTCGGTAGCATACATGGCGCTATAACTGGTCGGATCTCGCTTTCAGCCTAAAATATTTAGTTAACCTAGGTCACTAAGCAAAAACTGACAAAAGACTTGTCCAAAACTCAGTTCATGTTGAGGCTATAGCAATAAACAAGCTCGTTTAAATCTTAATGTACGATGAATTCTTGTTTACTGCGGCATTTCCGTCAAGATATGACGATCTAGAGACACGATTTGAGCAATATCATCTTTCAGATGTGACAGTTGCTGTTTAATATGGTCATCAGACTTGAAACGCTGGACCAGTCGTCACCGACAAAATCGCCACGCGACGACAGGGAACTTTATCAGACATAATCCTATAGCAACACATATA
The DNA here is from genome assembly GCA_013339685.2 of Hyalomma asiaticum. NCBI lineage: Eukaryota > Metazoa > Arthropoda > Arachnida > Ixodida > Ixodidae > Hyalomma > Hyalomma asiaticum. The sequence goes on along the minus strand of CM023487.1, from coordinate 81,750,030 downwards.
GGTACAGTAACATTACTCGAAAAAAATAAGCAAAAGCATGCCTTTCATCAGACAGCGCGCGCGTGCAGCAGCGAGCGACTGAGGGAACAAAACACTTTCGTGTTGCATCCATGTAATGTGTAGGTGAAAGCTCACTCACGATGTTTTCACTACGCACCCAGCATTCCTCGAGTCTTTGCTGGGTTTGAGCTGGGTAACAGTCAAAAACATTTCCCAGTCCGGAAGGTTTGTCGTAATGGGACCCGAAAATATATTTTCTTTACTGAGAGTGTAAAAACTGCATGACAGATGAGAGACAGTTAGAAGAAAGGTAGCCAGCAGCATGTATTTGTTCCGCTAATTTCCTCTATTTCCGTTTCCTCCTTAAGCCAAAATAGTGAAGAAGATATTAGCTACAGGCGACATACGCAGGAATGAGCCCCTTCGGAGCGGTATTTCGCGTAACATCTAGTACACAATCTAGAAACGCCACTTGTTAACGAAGACAGCCACTTACCTTGTGCGTTTTCAATGCAAAGATGAGGAATGAACGCAAGGGAAAATTCCAGCACTTTTACGAACAGCACTGAACCATGCACAGCAACGAACCTGCTCAGTTCCTCGACTTCTTCTTCTTTGTAGGGATAATAATATTGTGATGTCTGATGGGGTAACAACCAATATTAAAAGGAAAGCGAGAGACGGGTGGTAATAGCAAGAACGTAAATGGTGTCAACAGCAAAAAAATGGTAGTTATAAAAATAAAATGAGGACAGGTAATAAGCGACACCGTCGAATTTGTATGGATATTTCGAACCCATAATTGAATACTCATATTTTAAGACTAAAGTTCAAGAGAATAGAGCAAGCCATCGTATCATTACATTTTTTATGCTTCAAAATTTATCGCAAATAGCTCGATATGCCCTCCTACGGTTGAAATCCAGAAAACTGACATCTTGAGTTTTGGTACCAATTGAAGGCATGACAGAATTGCACAAATTCAGGCTAAGACCTTGATGACGAGGGTGATGACAACCGCAATGGTACAAGGATAAGTGCGCTGACCAAGACTCGGGTAGCGTTTCTAAGTGCACCAAAAAGCAGCAGGAAAAATAAACTTCAGCGAATGACAGTGCCATTGTACTAAAGTTCTTAGTACAAGATGGACGGGTCTGAAGATACAGTAATATACTTCGAATAATAACAATAAACAAACAAGCGAACATAATTATATTGTGATTGGAAGCAGCCCCAGCGAAGCAAACAAATATTTGCAGTACTGTGAAGTAGTCACACATTGTCAAAAATAAACTTATGCTCTGTAAGCATCTGCTGTGCCAAGTCACATTTGGTGCAGTTCCCTCGCAGTAGTCATTGGCCTCATGCATCCCGGTGTACGCCCACATAAACGTTCGCACAAGTGCCTGAGCAACCTTCTTTCAATAAGGAGCAAACTGCAGCCAAAGATGTTTCCTTTTCAGTATGTAGCGCTTTATAGCGGTCCACCTTGTCGACGACCGTGCCCTCCTGTCGCGTGCTCGTGCTTCCTGCTGATACTCGCGACGCGCCCTACGCCGGTCGCGTGTTTTCTCCTCCCACTACACCACCGCGCCGCCGCGGTGGTGTAGTGGTTACGCTACTCGGCTGCCACCCAAAATACGCGGGTTCGATCCCGGTCGCGGCGGTCGCATTTTCGATGGAGGCGAAAATGCCAGAGGCCCGTGTACTGTGCGTTGTCAGTGCACGTTAAAGAACACCAGGTGGTCTAAATTTCCGGAGCCCTCCACTACGGCCTTTCTCTTCTCTCTCTCTCTCTTTTCTCCCTTTCCCCCACCCCAACGGACGCTTAGCCGTGCTCCCTACATGGGCTGCAGAAATTAGCGTCCTTTCCTAACCGAACCACAATCATCAATCATCATCCTCCCACGGCACTCCTCACTGGGTTGCCGCTGCTACGCGCTTTCTCAGGTTTCACAGCAGTGGAGCTGTTTATTTTAGCTGTCCTCTCTCTCAGACGGCGACGGCGGTTGCTCCCTTGTACTGTGCTCCTCTCGCGCCGACTGCTCTTGGCGTGCGTGGCCGCAGTTTCGGCCGCTGCCCTGAAGGTACGCTGCCCTGAAGCCGATGAAGAGGAGGCGACGGAACTTTTCTTAGGGGCGAAGCTCCTTAGGGTGTGGGTCGTTCCCTCCTCTGTAGTAGTAGTAGTAGTATGTATGTAGCCACCTCGCGCCGCCGGGAGGCTCGCGCTCGCCCTCGGCGCGTGCCTCCCGGCGCGCGAGCTTTCTCACTCTTCCATCTGCTGTCTTGTGAGAGAGAGAGACAGAGAGAGCGAAAGGCGCGGGTTGACTATGGAAACGCTCTTTCTTCGATGAACGCACTACCAGCTCGCAAAGAAGGAGAACGCGCCCTCACCCGCGAGAGACTAGACGCAGGCAGGGTCTTCTAGGAGTTTCCTGATTGAAGAATACCGACTGCTCGCGCTGGAGAACCGTTCACGGGCCACCCATATATATATATATATATATATATATATATATATATATATATATATATATATATATATATATATATATATATATTATATATATATATATATATATATATATATATATAGGCACTGGATCTTGACTTGCAATGAAGTGCCGGGAGATTCCACTTGTGCGTAGTTGAAGCATAAGGATTCGTAGCGTGCGCGCTAAATTAATCCGGAACTCGCACGATCTACGATGAACCTCCGGAGCTTGGCCCACTCATCAATCACTCCGTGGATATGCTGTGAATTTTTTTTCTTTTAGATGCGAAGCAGCTTATGATCAGGGCTATGTCGCTCCTTCCATCCGCCGTGTGGCGTCCACACCCGAACTGCGCATTCGCATCCTCCTCCCCCTCCTCTCCTTGTCTCATCTCCGCTCCTCTGGGCTAAAGTCCCTAGATATTTCTTACGTTTTTTGAAGTAGCGAAGAGCTTTGATGTGCCGCTTGGGCATCTGATTAGTTGGCGTTGCTTTTGGCAGCCATTTTCTTCCTAAAGCTGTTACTTGAATGCTGCAGCGAGAGAACGTCAAAGAAAGTTACGCGTTTCAGTAGGCGTTTCATTACATATGGTACGTCCACTATCATATTTGATAGGAACGTGTATGTTGACGGCCGGAGGCTATGTGCGCACGCGTGCTCCGCTGCACGTGTTTAGGAAGAACATGGCTGCCGACGCTGCCTTTGAGCGAGAGGGCGCCGGGAGAGGAGGTAGTTGCCGCTACTTAAGAATCGGAAAAAATATCTAGGTACTTTACTCTGGGCATTCCTCCTCTCCTCTCCGAACGGCGCGCGTTGACTATGGAAACGCTCTTTGTTGGATGAACGCTTTATCAGCTCGCAAGGAACGAGAACGCGCCCTCGTCCGGGGCACAGATGCAGGTAGCGTCTGTGAGCCGCCACGGTGGTCTAGTGGCTATGGTACTCGCCTGCTGATCCGAAGGTCGCGGGATAGAATCCCGGCCGCGGCGGCTGCGTTTCGATGGAGGCGAAATGTTGAGGCCCGTGCGATGTCAGTGCACATTAAAGAACCCCAGGTGGTCGAAATTTTCGGAGCCCTCCACTACGGCGTCTCTCATAATCAGAACTGATTTTGGGACGTTAAACCCCACACAACAGCAGACACCGTCTGCTAGCGTTAAACCGATGCAAACGCGACACCTAGTCAAATCGATGCAAACGCGGTGTGCACCCCCCGTGCTGCTTCGCATCACCTCATGGTCCCCTTTAGCGGAAGATGGTGTAATCTTTTTTTGTCAACATGGCGCGTACACGATGGCCGCGGTGTCATCGCCAGTCGTGGCGGCTTCATTTCAATGGAGCCGAAGTGTAGAGGCCAGTGTACTGTGCGATGTCAGTGCACGTTAAAGAACCCCAGATGTTCGAAATTTCCGGAGCCCTCCACTACGGCATCTCTCATAATCATAGTGTGGTTTTGGGACGCAAAACCACAGAAATTGATAAATTGTGAGCATCAAAATTCTTTTTCATAAGGTTGGTAAAGCTGCATCCGAAAGCCGCATCGAGGAAATCCGAACAACGGAAACATAGTATGTTCCATATTCTTGAACCGGTTGTTGTCGTCAAATGGTTTGTAAGAAACTTGGGCGTTTACCAAATGCCTCTGATAATAAACGAGTTGATATTCACAATGTACGCAATGCACGGATTACGAGTGTTTGTAATCCGTGTATATGTATTATCAAGTAAACATCTTTAATTCGATTTCATTTTACTATATGTAAACTTCTCTGGCTGGTGCGGTTCCTTCCTATAGCCTAAACTTTTCCTAGGAATCTGTCGTTGTCTTGCCCAAAATTGCACTTGGAAGGACACTGTTACAATGCTAAGGTTGTGATGAAGTGTTGTGCTGGTGTGTCACGCTGATGTGAATGTGATGTATGCTGGTGCATGACGCTCTGTTTAGGGCGGCAAGCAACCATGCGTATTTTGGTGTTTTACTCAAATTGTATGTTGTGTCTAAAATAGATTATCAAGGTGTATAATGATAATGTAAACAAAATGCTTGCACCTTAGTTGCTGTCTTTTCATGTACGGGGGCGAACCTGTATTCGAATGGCTTTCCCCTTCGCGTACAATCACATGTATTGAGATGAAGCAATATAATCAAATCAATTAAACTGGTCCTGTACTACCTAAGAACACGTTATCGTCACAGACGTTTTAATCACTCAAGCAGTCTGGGTCCGAGTTAAATTGACATACTCAACGACAAAGCGCAAGATGAGATAAACAAGGAACAGAACTACAAGGCACTTCCTCCCAGTATGAAATCTGCAGAAATGGCGGAGCCAGGGTTCTACTGCAATCCCCTAGTGATTATAACTTTCTGGTTGGTTAGCACCTGGAGTTGCACTTCCCATAACCACGATATGATTATAAGAGACACCGTAGTGTAGGTCTCCGCAAATGTGGACCACCTGCGGTGTTTTAACGTGCACTGACATCGCACAATACACGGGTATCTATAATTTCCTGTGATTTATCACCACCCGGCACGACATAGTCACAACTACATCTGTTTATTTCATTCATTCATTCATTCATTCATTCATTCATTCATTCATTCATTCATTTCCTATTTTCCTTTCCTTCCTTTCTTCTCCTCCGCACAATCACTATAATGTATCAGTGGACTGCGCGCACGAGTGGGTCAAGTGCAGCAGCGGGTAGTGGATAGAGGGCAAAGGGAACACTCATCATGGAGCGCGAAGGACATACAGCGGCGGCGGACACTGCTAGCCTCTATACAGCTCTGCTCTTAAAATGTAGGACACACATAGCAGTTGGTAATGTCTTCCCTTACCCGATTTATGTGCCCTCCCTTTTTTCCCTGTCACTTTCATCGCATCTGCCCAACTACCTGTCGTCCCCCGCCACATTTGTCTTTTCTTGCAATCCACTCTGCTAGCCTCTGTCATCCATCGTTCATCGTGCGTTCTTATTACATGTTGTCGCATGTGCATTTATTCAGCTACAATTTTACTAAAGTGTCATTAGAACCTTTTTCATCCCTGGCCAAAGAGGAATTTCCTTCCTCCATGTCCCCGGCCCCTCCGCTCTTTCCTTGTCCCTTAACGTTAAGCCCGTCATTTTACTTCGCCGTTTTAATCGTGGGTTCATTGAGACACACGGCATCGCCCATCATGCCTACACCAGGTCCACTACAATATCGGCCATTACGCTGGGAATCACTTCATCATAATGATGGACTATGGTAACGAATGATGGACGAGTGCTAACAGCGGAGCTGTAGGTCGGCCCTTCGCCAGGAGCCATAGTCAAGGGACCCGCTGTTGCCCTCGAGGAACCACACTACATGGCGCTGGTTACGCTAAGCCCGATGTTAGGCATTTTAGCGCGCAGTTCTTTCGTCTCTTGCGCTATAACCATTGTTGCTCTCAGTCAGGCGTTGCCTTAGTTCACTGCTACATGTCAGTGATTGTGCGAAGGTCAGTGTGAGATGAAGTACAGAGTAGGGTTAGCTCGAGGCTGCTAGTTCGATCGCCTATGGCGCGTCTGCATAACGTGTAATGCAAAGAAAGAAAGAAAGAAAGAAAGAAAGAAAGAAAGAAAGAAAGAAAGAAAGAAAGAAAGAAAGAAAGAAAGAAAGAAAGAAAGAAAGAAAGAAAGAAAGAAAGAAAGAAAGTTCATGCCCGTAGAATCAAGCACTCTCAGAAGATAATTACAAGAGTTACAACATCCAGACACTGCCACGTGATAAAACAATGTCTTCGCGTCGTACAAATGTATGACTAACGTGCACTGACTGATAAGTCACGTATTGATAACTCGACACCCTTGCCTGTTATTCATGATTAACAATAAAATAACACCTTCTCTGTTCCGACAGTTATCATGGCGTGGGATTGGCATGATTTTTTTAGTAAGGATTTGGCTTCAGTTATTATAGATCATTCAACAAGCGTGCGTTGTTCCTTTACACAGGAGTACAATATACCGAAAAGGCAGTAAACGCCACTAACCACAGCGAAAAAAAAAAGACAGTACCGTCTCACATTGGAATACGGCGGCGGGGTGAATCACTAAATACTACTGCTGCAATTCTTTAATACTATAGTGCTATAATTCCAAAGCACACTTCGTCTTTTCACGCATTTACTGAAAACAAAAGACGCTCTGAAAACACCAGACATGTCTTTTTATTTTTAACATTCCTGCACCAGTACTGACGCATTCGCAACTTTCCTTTTTTCATCGAAGCAAATTATATTTCGCAAAAGATGAAACACCTGATTGTGCTCATGTAAACGTAAACCTAATGAACCTACCAAAGCACTGTCATCAATTCGTACGTGTCCTTCTTTTTCCATTTGTATTATTTGTTGTGTCCACAAGCTATTCGAAAGAAAGAAGAAGACGAACTTTCCGGTGAGCACAGCGCGTAATACGCACCTTTAAAGAACCACGGTATTATACTGCTCTCACCGCAGACTCTCCCCTCGGTGAGGTACATGCAAGCCTCCCCTCAAGGTTCAGTCCTGTCACTAGTGCTCTGTTAGTGCGCGCTGTTTGAGTTATACCCCATCTCATGCTCATGTTCAGTTATATCCCGTTTCATGTTAATGCGAACGCTACTGATGTCGCAGGACTCAGGCTCAGTCGCAGTACTGATGTCGCTGGCATCAATACTGTGACTGATGCCTACGCATCAGTACTGATGTCGCAGGCATCAGTACGGGTAAATGTACACATTAGAGAGCTTAATAGGGCGCTTAAACCTCTATCCCTTGCATTTCCTGCCTCTGCGCATGCGTCGTACCCTATTCGCCGATTGCGTTAGGGCCCCATCTTTCGGGAATATCGGGCGTATATGCACAAACTGTATGTAAAGTTCTTTTGCGCTGATCAAGTAATATCATTAACGTTAGTGTTCCCGAACACAAACCATATATTCTAAAACACTTATGGCGCCCTTATGCTAACACAACAACCGCAAACATTGCGTATTGTAAAGGTGCCTATTAGTAAACCTTGGTAACCATTCTATGTGGTTTGAATTCATTAGTGATTCCAAAAGGACAATGCCAGTCCCCCTCAAAATTTTGTTGCCTTTCGCGAACAATTTCTCACAAAAAGAATAACGGCTCCCACCATCTCTCAGTTGCTTTTACGCTACGACAGCACGGGCGTTCTTAGAGATATGCGTGTTCGCACGTTCATTACTCTGCATTACTTGTACTTTGCACGTATCGGCAGTCCTGCCTTCTTTATTCTCAAGTAATTATTGCGCTGTGTTGTAACCATATTATATATGGAGATCTGGTTGCAGTCGTGTTTGTGTTTCGGCATTTGTGTTTCCAAAAAGGTTAAGCTTATATCGCTCAAAGTCCGCAATTTAATATATCTCTTCAAATTACTTACTTCGCTCAATGTGAGGAAACAATTTATGTTCTAAATGCAGACGGTGGGAAGCGGTAATTGCAATACTACTCTTTATTTCTACGAGCTAAGCACAAGATCAATGCTGCCACCCCCCACCCCCACCCAAAAAAAAAAAGCCACACACACACACATTTTAACGTCATTCAGAAACGTCGATTCATTGTGGTGGTATGTACTCACGCCAGCAGGCACACTTTCCCTGAGACGAGCAACATAGCCTCAGCAACGCCGGTGCGTATGTTGCCTCATTCGCTTTCCTTGATTTTACAGTGCTCTTCATTACTTTCACGTGTGCCGCGAAGGTTTTCAAGAGGCTAGCAAATGAAGCTCAGCACGTACGTTGCTCCTCGTGAAGAAAGGTAAGTAAAATACCCCTATGTTTACATTCGTCACAGAATGAAAAAAGTCTTTGTTGCGGATTTCAGCCGTGCATTGAGTGAACGCTAACGCAACGCGGTTTCTTCGGCCGTGCTGTCTTACACGTGCAATATTCAATCTGTGTTTAAGAAATGAAGCTAGGGTTAGGAATGCTGTCATTATTGGCAATAGCGCAACTAAGACGACGAAGTGCTTCTCTTGTAGAACACATTTGTCCCGTTTCTCTGTTTTTCTGGACTTCTCGCTGCATTTGCGGGGTCTACCGCCCCCTCCATCGCATTGATGGACGTACAACTTCCCGAAGCAACATCGTGTAATGTGCTATGTGCTTCCACCAGCGTGGAAGCACATAACACATCGAGCGACAGCGAGGACACGGAGCTGTACTCCGCCTCAGGTGACGAGTCCTCGGAAGACGGCTTTGAACCTGTCTTGCGCCACAAGGCCAAACGAAGAGCTGTTAACACATCTTCGGCGTCAAGTCCGGCTACTATTAAAACTGGGCCTCAGCGATGGCCTCACTCCATTTTGTCCGTGCCAGAGAACGCTGCTGACAATCTGCGCGTCCTGAACAGGCAAGCACTTTCCTTATATCTTGAAAACACCGTGCCCAACGAGATCAAGGACGTCCGACTAAACACAAGGAGGAACATCTTGGCCATGATGTGATGAACCCGTCCACGCTGAACACCTTGAAGCGTGTGACGCAGCCCGGTAACATAGAGGCCCGATGTATCGTGCCAGTGGGGGGCGCCACGGTAACAGGCTTCGTCTATGACATTGACACTGAAATACCCAACGCCGACCTTCCGCTTCTCATCAAACCAGCCAGTGAACACGACGTCATTGTGCGGGTCGGCCACCTCGGTAAAACAAGCTGTGTGAGGATAACGTTCAAAGGTGACTGTCTTCCTTCTTACGTGAAGGTTGGCCACTTTCGCCATCAGGTACGAGCCTTTATTCCGAGGCCTGTGCAGTGCTTCAGCTGCCAGAAGATTGGCCTCGTGAAAGGTGTTTGCACAAATGCCGAGGTGTGCCCACGATGCACCGAGCCTCACTCGGAAGACAACTGTAGTGCAACTACGATGAAGTGTCCCAACTCTCAGGGAGATCACTGTGCCTCCTCCCAGGACTGCCCCCGCATCAGGAAAGAGATCACAGTCCTCAAAGAAATGATCAGATACAGCTCGACCCACAGAGAAGCTGCTGAAAAAGTACAGCGAAGAAGACGTCGACGTCGAAGATCATCACGACGAAAATCATCATCTTTTCAAGAGAAGTGCACCAGTCAAACAGAACCGTCATCGGAAGCACGCCAAACGCACGTTTCCATCCCGCCAAAGGCCGATGTTGGCAAGAGAAGATCTGGTAGGCCTCTGTCTACAACGGAATGGCCACCGCTGGCGCCTCTACGACCTGCAGCAGAGCTACCGCAGAGTTCGCCAACAGTACAACACAGCGTGGCATCTGAGAAGTCACAGAATGCAGATAAGCAAGTTATCGCTCTTCTAAGACCCTTAATTAATGCCATTCGCGTGTCGCTGAGCAACATGCACACACTGTCTGCCAGAAGTGCTCTTCGATTACTGGACGCTCTGAGTCCGGTGCTAGCAGCCCTTGAATAGACCCATAATGGCCCATCAGCCACTGTTCTTCAGGAATGAGGTCCGAAATGCAGCAGTCTTTCAGTGGAATGCCCGCGGTCTGAGATCGCGCATTTCAGACTTCCGTCGCTACGTGTATGTCAATATGTTTCCCATTATAGTCATTTGCGGACCGAACTTAACGAACTCGATAAGGCTCTCTGGATATGAATCATTCTCTTTGTCGACTGTCGACGAAAACAGCAAGGTTTTGGTGTTTATTCGACGTGACCTCACCTATATTCATCACCCAGTACCAGCTAACGACGAAAATCAATACAAATGCTTCAATGTCTTCATTGTCTGTTTGCTCATTAAGTTGTTCCTAACAAATAAAGAACGAGCCCTTGACCCCTTCCCTTTTGTTATTTAACAGTAAAGAAGAATTTTACATTCACTGTTGTGGGCGCCTGCTTATCGCCGTCAAGTCGATTTGACCACAAACGACTACGTGATATTCTGTCCTCAACCTCTGGTCCGTGGGTCGTCATCGGAGATTTCAACGCGCATCACACACTCTGGGGAAGTTCGAAAATCAACGCGACAGGCAGAGCTCTGGTATCAATCGGATCCAGTAAGGAGCTATGGCTGTTGAACGACGGAACTCCTATGTAGCGCCACGTACTGTAGCTGTCTTGACTTGGCATTTGTCTCACGAAGCCATGTCAGACGTGTTAGGTGGTTTGCGGACATAGAGACGCACGGAAGTGACCATGTCCCGACATATATCACGATCACAGGATTGGCTCCTACTAAAATACGAGATACAATTCAAAGAGTGGACTGGACCAAATTTCAATCCATCATGGAAGAACGCTGCGAAACCAATACACCATTTTACTTGGGGGAAGAAATAAGGACCGCAATGCACGACAATGTGCGTACTCTCACATGCTGCTTAAAACCGACGCATTTGGATTTTGAATTGGAAAGACTTCGAGCAATCCGGCGGCGTGCTGAAAGAAGGTACCGACGTGAGGAGTAGCCGGCGCCGCACATGGGCACCAGCCTCTCCTTAAATTACATTTATTAAAAAAAAAAAAAAAGGTACCGACGTACGAAAGCAATATAGGATTTACGTACCGCTAGATCCAGCGGCGGTTAGACAAGCTCGAATCGCAAAGTTGGACTGTCTTCTGTGAGTCGCTGGATCCTCGCAAGCATTTGTCACAGCTGTGGAGGACAGTGCGAGGTCTTCGGACACCACCTGTGCAGCGGTTACAATTCAAGGCCCTAGCGCTCTCACAAAAGAGACCTAGATACTGACGTGGCAGAAGATTTTTGTACCAGGTTAGCTGGACAACCTCCAGCTCCCAGCAATATAGCGCCTTTGAGGAGCTGTCCCCCGCCAGGTGATCGCCGCATGGACCTACCGTTCTCAATGCACGAACTTCAGGCTGCCTTATCTTTGTGCGGACGCACATCAGCGCCTGTACCTGACGGCATTTCCTACCGACCTCTATGTCATTTAGGTGAGCGAGCGAGACTTGCTTTCCCTGACCTGTACAATAGCTCTTGGAGATATAGTACTCTTACACTCTTCCCATCAGCTGGAAGACAAGCCGCCTTGTGCCACTGCTGAAGCCTGGCAAGTCATCACTAGGGCTCTCATCCTACCGCCCGATAGCTTTGGCAAGTTCCGTGGGCAAAGTCATGGAGAGGATGGTCCTAGGACGTCTGGAGTGGTACTTGGGTACTTGGACTACTACTACCCAGATGCCATGGCGGGTTTTCGTCGAGGCCGATCGTCGATAGATAACGTCGTAGATCTGGTCACATACGTTCAGCATGAGAAAAGCCGTAAGGGTCTCTGCGCTTCCTTATTCCTCGACGTCATAATTGACAGAGATTTGTCATGGAGCCCTCATGTATCGTACATGAAAAAGCGGTTGACGGGCATCTGTCACTTGTTCAAGTTTTTCTGTGGAAAAGCATGGGGAATGTCGACACGCGCTATGCTGCAGCTATACAGGGTGCTTTTTCTCGGCTTTCTGCGATACAGCTTGCCAGTTATAACGAACACGGGCAAAACAAATCTAGGTACAATACAGAGTGTACAGGCTCAGGCGCTCCGTATCTGCCTAGGCCTACCATAGAGTGTATCAACAATGGCGACAATAGCAATCGCTAGAGAACACCTTATCAAGACCCAAACTGACATGGAAGCATGAGGACACATATCAGGCATCTTGCCAGGACTCCTCGGCACCACCTCCTCTTTGCCAGTGGACAGACCACGCACCTCTTTCAGCCAAACGATAACCGCGCATTGTGACTCGTTATTAACTTCTTTCACCCCTGCTGCGAGACCTTCAATTCCTCCATGGTGTCTCGCTCAGCCAGAAATCAACCTGACAATTCCTGGAATTAAGAAAAAAGCCGCTTTATCATCACCAGTGCTCGCGTTAGTTCTATTGTACGAGAAGTACCGGGACCCTACGCATATCTACACCGACGGATCAGTGCTCCTAGACAGTTCCGCTGTAGCAGTCGTGATACCCGCGAAAGTTAGAACCTTGAAATTTAAGACGACTCATCCGACAACATCGACGGCAGCAGAGCTCGCAGCGACCCTTACTCCCCTTCATTTCATCAGAGATCAAGCGCCACATAAATGGACGCTTTTCTGCGACTCCAAGCCGGCACTGCAGTCCCTACTGTCACCTCTACGCCGCAGACCATATGAACAGCTGATGTTCCAGGTTACAGAGATGCTGCAACAAACAGGAAAGGCAGCAGGCCTCAAAATATCTTTTCAATGGGTTCCAAGCCACTGCGGAATTATTGGCAATGAACGGGCCGATCAAGCCGCACGTTCTGCTCATGATACGGACCAACAAGTACCCATACCATTGTCGAGGACGGACGCGGCACGGATGCTCCATCTGCTTGCTCGCAAGTGTACTCTATCGCAATGGGGTGGCACACATTTCACGCATTCCCGACTTCACTCTCGATCCGACGTTAAGCCTTCGAGTCCCACCCAAGACTTGCCGAGGAAAAGCCACGCTTTTATACAGACTATGGTTGGGCGCTGCTTTCACAAATTCATATGCGTTCCGCATAGGAATGGCAGACACCGCAGCCTGTGACCACTGCGGTCACGAAGAGTCAATTGAGCACATCTTATGTGACTGCCCGCGCTCAGTGCAGCGAGGCAATCCCTTTAGCATGCACTGAACAAGCTGGAAGACCAACCACTGTCGGAAGAAGGCATTCTACGTCATCGTCTAGACCTCACGGCGCAGAAGAAGGCCATGCAAGCGCTACTGCGCTTCTTGAGATCTACCGCCCTTCGTGAACGTCTCAAAGTGGAACGTTCTTTGTGTGTGTGTGTGTGTGTGTGTGTGTGTGTGTGTGTGTGTGTGTGTGTGTGTGTGTGTGTGTGTGTGTGTGTGTGTGTGTGTGTGTGTGTGTGTGTGTGTGTGTGTGTGTGTGTGTGTGTGTGTGTGTGTGTGTGTGTGTTATTTGTTGTGCTTGTCTGGACCCTGGTACCCTCTCTTGCTGTCATCTTTCTAGCCCCCTCCCCTTCTCCCCAGTGCAGGGTAGCGAACCGGAGACTAATATCTGGTTAACCCCCCTGCCTTTCTCTTCATCTCTCTCTCTCTCTCCAGGGATACCCTAGGCGTAGTTTAACAGCTTTTCATGCCCCTGTACTCCGCATCGCCACATTGTCGGCCCTAAATCCAATGAAAACGTCGTCGTTATCGTCTTCGTCGTCGTTGTTGTTGTTGTTGCACACCAGTATCTTACGCTCACCCTTTTTCATATAGCCTAGTGTTAACCAGATTGTTTTCTGGTTAGCATCGTGTATAACGTTTTCTTTCTCAGCTGGGATACGTATCGTATCATATCTCACGGAATACGTATCGTATCGTATCTCACGCAAGAGGACTTTCCTGTGAGAGTTCGAAATCATTAATGAAGAGGCCTCTGGGCCCAAGCACGCGAGAGCTGTGGTGAGGCGAAAGTACACGTAATCGCTAGCGCCTTTACTGTCTCGTTCGTGTATAATTTAACATTCATTTCTATTGTTTTGCGTCATCTTACAGGAGTACTAAAACGAATTTGAGTTGTTTTCGTATTGTTGCTCTGAACAAAAGCACTGCTGTCAAGAACCCCAAAAACGAGCATCGTGGTGCCTCGATACGCGGAGAACATATTTTTAACATGCCTACCTTAAAGACCCACTATTACAATTTCGATTATTTGATTATTGATTTCTGGGGTTTTACGTCCCAAAACAATGACACGGCTAGGAGAGACGCCGTAGTGGTGTGATTGATTTGATTTGTGGGGTTTAACGTCCCAAAACCAGCTCTGATTATGAGAGACGCCGTAGTGGAGGTCTCCGGAAATTTCGACCACCTGGGGTTCTTTAACGTGCACTGACATCGCACAGCACACGGGCCTCAACATTTCGCCTCCATCGAAATGCAGCCGCCGCGGCCGGGATTCGATCCCGCGACCTCCGGATCGGTAGCTGAGTGCCATAACCACTAGACCACCGTTGCGGGGCACGCCGTAGTGGAGGGCTCGGGAAATTTCGACCCCCTGGAGTGGCTTCACGTGCAACGACATCGCACAGTACACAGGCCTCGAGCATTTCGCCTCCACCGAAATGTAGCCGCCGTGGTTGGAATTCTATCCCGCAACCTTCGGATGAGCAGCCGATTGCCAGGGCACAGTAACACCGGCCGGCCACCGGAGTGTTTGGCAATAGAAAGCGAAACAAGCAGGTGCCGCGTTTTATGAATCGAACGCGTGAGTGGTTTAAGGCCTCTTTAAGTATGTACTATTGTAGCCGCACTGTACACGACGGTACAGATTGAACAAGGTATTCCTATGGCCGTTTTATTCGCAGCCCTGGACACAGCATCGAGGATGCCGTCGGAGCGCCCAAGGTGAGCTTGGTGGTAGAGTGTTATGCAGCAACCGCGTTTAGATGTAAATTCTAGTAGTAGCAAATGATTAGTTGAGGCTGTGGTGAATAACAGCAGAGTGGTTAGAATTAGAACGCAAACGTCGCATCTTCCTTGTTACCACTGTCCTTTTAAATAATACAAAGCTTGGTATTACAATAGCAATACAATAGGAGCTAAGCTGCATACTCGATCACTTGATCCCAATGATCATCAGCTCTAAAAGAAGTGATAGCTTCTCTGCTTTTTATGGGAGCGCCTGCTATTGCGTATCCACCACGCTAATTTTTTGTTGCTTTTTAGGAGTTCTTTATATACTGTTTGGCCGTTTTCTCTTTATGCGTACCATGTGCGATTCTTACCAAATATTACGCTGTGCTAGCTGCGTGACCTTACCGTTTCGTATTCATTGCCTTTAGTCTTAATGTTCGATGACCTGTTGTTTACATGAGCGTCGGTTTCCCGCTTTCTTACAAAGACTGTGCTAAATATTGTCGCATTATACTATTCCTTCTATCTTAGTTTGCTCGTTGGCTTTCATCAGTATTGGTATCGGTTTAATTCCGTTCAGATACGTCTTTCCACCTACTGCATAACATAATACGAACAATGATATTATTTTTACAACTCACGCAACGCCCCTAGAACCATGAAAATTGTTTTCAGTAACTGCATAAATAGGTAAGCTAGGACTTACCTCATACCATTCCACTATGACAAAGTTGTGAGGAAGGTTCCCCTAACCAAGAACACCAGTACCTCACAAATAAAGAAGCAGCAGTTAAATGGATGGGAGGGAAACGGTGACTGTCAGCTGTGAAAAACATCGAGGCCAGAGAACTGAGCCTCATAAAGCATTTCTATCCCTTGGGAGGTTGAGTGTTGGCAGAGGAAGGCGGCTAGATGGAACGGCTTATTCTCTCTGGTTAATATAAGTGGAATTCGAAAATTAAGATAATTAAGATTATGTTCATAATAACAAAAGCGATGATATCGCCAGCATGGAAGCGCCAAGTCTCAAACTACCAGCGTAGCTGGCGATTCATTTTTTTTATATCAACTACGCTCTTTATTCCCATAGGCTAGACTTTTTCTTGGCCCAGCTAGCTAGCAAAGCACAACGAAACTGACTCATTAAAGTACGTACATGTTTTATTCGGCTCTCGTCGTTGTGGTCGTCTCGTTTGTCGTCTTCTGACATTGCTACGCAAGGCAAATCTTTGTCCATGCAGCAGTCCTTCGCGCCAGTAGACCTGCATCTCTTCGTCAGCCGGTACAGCTGTCCCAGTAGGAGCCTTGACGTCGATGATCGGTGTCTTGGCCGCTTCGTACCCAACTCCTCAATTGGTTGCCATTTCGCGCAGCCTTTCAGTTCTACAATCCTTCCTCCCCCAGTTCGGATTTCCGCTGAGAGGCTTTGTGCTCGCTGTGGTATACCGCCAAAGGCATAGTGTTGCCAAGCTTTTCGGTTCCACATTTCCAAAGGCCAAGTCTATGCACGTTCCTAGTATATATGGTCGCCGGTAGCTTACACCCCCCCCCCTCCCTATGCCAGTAGGAACAGATGCCAAAGGAGGAGGAGGAGGAAGAGGAAAGGAGGAAAGACAGGGATGTTAGCCAGTGCTGAGACTGGCTGGCTACCCTGTGCAGGGGAAGAGGGCCAAAGGTGTTCATTACGCGAATGCTCTACGAACCATCTCTCTTTCATAACTCCAGGTTAAATTCGATACGACAGTGCACCACCTCTCTTATTCGGAGCAGCCACGCGCGTTCACCCGAACGCCTGCGCGATTTATGACGTAATGTTTTATGTAGTAGAAGGCTGAGGGTATGAGCACAAGATGTGCGCGAACATATTTGATGATGATTGCAGTTTTGTGAGGAAACCAAAAGCTTTACATCCAGCTTAATAATAATAATAATAATAATAATAATGATAATAGTGCCCCTGAAAAGAAAAAGTTCGTTAAGCTTGTGCTAGAAAAATGAGGTTCGAGGTACCACACCAATCTCTCAATCAGCCACGGTCATATAGACATTTAAGTATGTCCAAACGCTTATAAAACTATGACTAGACCAATCAGTCGGCGTAACGGTAGTCACAATGTCATCATGAAAACCATTACGAAATGATTAAGATGTGCATGTGCCTTTGTCTAACAATGAGCCATGTGCCACAGCTTCGCTGGTCATTCCTCTTCAAAAAGCACTACGTCTCCCCAGTTGATAGTATAGACACACAGTACGAATGCGCTTCTTGTTGGTGCCGCCCTATTTGTGCAAAGCTAGATGCACTGCATCTACAAGGGGCGTTCAGTAAAGATTTCTCTGACCCACTTCCTGTAGACGAAGAGCAACGAAACTTTGCATATTTATTAGTACTTACCTACATAGGTGCCACCCAGGGACACACACTTCTCCCATCTTTTAGGGGCGAAGCTCCTTAAAGCGGCACCCGTTCGTCCCTCGTCGTAGTCGTAGTGCGTAACCAGTCTTACGCTTTGACCTCCAAGGTGGTGCCGGTGGGAGATTTCTCCTGTGCGTTGTTGAACAATAAAAAAAATTCGCAGCGTGCGCGTTAACTAAAAGCCGAATTCTTCTGTCTCTCATTCCCCATTAGCAGCCAATGGCATGTTCCAGTAGGAAACGTTAGTAGAAGTAGAAGTGTTAAAAGCCGACTTCTGCTGTCTCTCATTCCCAGTAGCAGCCATTGTTTACCTCCAAGGTAGTGCCTGGTGAGATTTCTCCTGTGCGTGATTAAACAATAAAAATTTTGTTCAAAACGCCGTTGATTGATGAAATAAACCAACGAAAGACGCCAGATGTTTTCTAAAAGCAAAACGAAAAGACGCCAGATGTTTCTAAAGCAAAACGAAAAGACGCCAGCTGCTTAACGAAAGACGCCACATGTTGCTAAAGCAAAACGAAAAGACGCCAGCTGCTTAACGAAAGACGCCAGGTAAAGCAATGGTTTTCATCTGCAACCAGTGCAAGAACCACTTAGCTTACATTTCACCGACCACAAAGCGGTCATAATGAAAGGACAACGGAAACCAGCAATAAAAGTTTGATAAAACATTTAATCAATCGTTTCACGTCATTTTTATCGGGCGAATTAACGGAAGAAATTTCACGGTTTAACCGATGATTACTTCCAGGAGCTTCGCCCAATCTCATCATCATTCACCTCGTGGATCTGCCGTCAATTTTTTTATGCAGCTGTAAACACCTCGCTTGTAGAAGTAGACAGGTTGCTCCAAAATCCACTTTGTGACTTCAGAAGTCAGAGTCTCATTATCTGGAAAATGCTTGCCCTTTAAAAATGACTTCATTGTTCGAAACAGATGGAAGTCCGATTGTGCGAAGTCGGGTGAATAAGGGGGATGCGGTAGAATTTCAAAGCCGCAGCAGCATGCTTCCATCTGGGCAGCATGTGAGTTGTGAACTGGGGCATCGTCTTGCAGAAGGCCTTTGGTGACAGAAGACCTTTGGTGAGCATGCCACGTCTCGCCTTCTTCTTTTTTTTTTTTTGACTCTCACAATTTCCCCAGCAGTGAAGCGTAGTATGCCCCTGTAATTGTGGCATCCTTTGCTAGCAAATCCGTCAAGACTATTCCGTGCTCATCCCAGAAGACTGTGAGCATGAACTTGCCCGCCGGGGGCTGGGTGCGTGCCTTCTTTGGAGGCCGTAAGTCCAAGTACTTCCACTGTATCGACTGGACTTTAGTCTACAGATCACAGTGATGAACCCAGCTTTCATCCTGTGTAATCAGTCTGTTGACGAAGTCCTCCTGGTTTCCACGGAACACGGTCAAGAGAGCCTGGGAGCATTCGACATGTTCCTGCTTTTGCAAAGGCGTGAGCAGCCGGAGAATCCAGAGAGATACCTTACGCATATGAACTATTTTTTTCACGGACCCCACAGGGCGAGTTCTTGAACGGTTACTCGGCGATTTTCCAAAATGGCGGCCTCCACATGCTGGATGGTATGCTCATCGATAGCGGAGTGGGGTCGCCCTGCAATCGGAGCCTTTTCTACAGCAGTCCGACCGCATTTGAATTGACGATGCCAGTTATTCACTACATCTAATGATGGGGAATCCCCCCCGTAAACCTCTATTATCTCATCGAAAGTCTCCTTTGGAATGCGGCCTTTCAAGTACAGGAACTAGACGACTGCTCTCTGTTCCACTGCATCCATTACCACACCTGACACCGCTTCAGCACCGGTAAAAGAAAGACCGTTATTAGTTCAGAGTTACACATTGGCACGTGACCTATAGTGACTTACGTCATTACACATGCGCAGTTTCAGCACCCTGCAATAAATAGAAGTAAGATCAGGGGAAATCTTTATTGAACGCCCCTCGTACATCTTGCGTTGCAGGCCACGCGCCTCCTGGTGTTGTTTGTGAGCCTCACCTGTGTGCTGACGGCTTCGTGCGCCCTGCTGCTCCTGGTTGTGGCGCAAGACAACAGCGTGGACTGCGGCAAGGCACCCGACTGGAGCGTGCACATTCACCCGAACGGTGAGGCACACACCTAATGTTTCAGGGTAACGAGGAAGCCGCCCTGGCTCAAGAAACCCTGGCCGCTACTTTGTCTGGTACTTATTCTGCCCGTCCTAAAGTTTTTGACTGAACGGAACCCTCACATTCGTTTTCGCAGGAAAACATTGCGTGGAAAGAAGAAAGGAAAAGTTTTAGCGGATATAAGGTTTGTGGGCATGGGGAGTGGGTCCTCAATCCAGGACTCCACTGGTCTTTGCTGTTCGCTGGGTTTGGACGAGTAGGAACTGTCTCGCCCGGTCCTTTCTAGTAATCCAGGTCTCCCACTGCCGTCTTCGAGATGTCCCCAGGGAAAGAATTTAATTCGTGTAGCTGTGATTCGTATTGCCACGCAATGTCAGAGAAACGCATGTATTTTGCCGCTGGTAACATTGTGTAGGATGCCTAAGTAACGAAAACGTTTTCATCAGCGAGGATTTCTTGGTAGTCTGTTGGTATGCCATCTTGAGAGGTTTACAGCGCACAAAGACAGGTACAGAGTGGAGAAATAGTAGCGTTGTGTCCTAGTTGTGTCCTTTAACACAAAAACTGCTATGCCAGTGTCCACCACGACCTCACGTCGTTTCCATGACCGAAATGACACACTAAAATATGTACGTATGAATGAAAAAGAATAACACGGGAAGAAATTTTCTTTGAGACTCTGGGACTCCAAGCCATAACGTCCAGTACCTTGACGAAAGGTACCGGGCACTCTACGAATTGTGCCATTCAAGTACATTCTTTAAAGTACACGAATGCGCGCTCTTATTAGCCCCAAACCTCACGCTCCGTACTTTCGTTCGCCTCCACGCGCACCGCACCAATGTACTCTTTATTTCAGGCTGTGCCACCATCTACGAGAGGTGAAACGAAGTTCTCCGCGGTCTATCGCTTCGTGTGTTGAAACTTCTGCGATAAGCGCCGCAATACGGAAACGACGCTGATGGGTCAATGTCGCGAAAGTAGACATGTATTGATGCTGTTGTCGCACAACATCCACCAACCACGGTGCCCAGCTGTTACGTAAACTACTACTATACCACAAGGGGATATTCACGGTCGTGAAGCTTAGTCATAGGGATACGGTAGATGTGCCACCGGGAGTCAACGTGGGTGCAGCCGCGTTAAACAGTGCCGCAGCAGCGATAACACCGATTGTAATGTGCAAGTTAATCTCGACCTACAATGACCGTTCATCTGGTTCTCCGAAAACACATTTCACTTTTATGTAATACCGGTTGCTATGATCGAGGAATCAGTCACCCACTTTTTGCGTCATATCCCCGTATGCGTGCGCTGTAACCCGTTCAATATTCTTAACTACCTGTTTAATCACTGTGTTAAACGCGGTTATTTTTTATGTGGGTTGCCTGTAGGGGCGTCGCAATATGTGGCGTGCCAGCTTTCTTTTTTTTTTCAATCCCAAATATCGCGCTTGGATTGAAAACATCGAGTTGCATGACATTTACCAGGAAGAAGAATCCACATGTGAGAAGTTATCATATGAGCAGTATAAATTTAAAACAAGTATCTGAATACAAAAATCTGGGTACTTGTATTACGTCTACGCTAACGTGGCATAAACAAGTCGATTACATTGCAGCATAGGCTGGGAAAGTGCTGGGACACCTGAACAGTTTGGGACCTTGCAGCTCAGCGAGGAATTGACAGATTAGAAGGGTGCAGACTTAACTCCTCCATTTCCATTGGGAACATGCAGTAGAGCTATCGGGGCGGCAAGCTTGAAACAAAGATTAGATTGGGAGTACCTATACAACCGCCGACGAAAGTTACGGCTGCAGTTCTTTCACACTATTTATCATTACCAGGTTGGAACTGATAAGGCCAAATATTTAGTTGCACCGCACTGTGTTTCTGCCCGTGTACTAGACCATGGGCTCAAAATACGGTAAACTGCATGCAAAGAAATCGCACTTCAATTTCCTTTTTTTTTTTTCAAAAACAATCCGTCAATGGAACCAATTGCCTTCGAACGCTGTCTCAGTTATATCTAATTACGTTTCTTCTCTCTGTTACAATGACCGCCTGGTAATTTTTCTTTACTTTTTCAGACTTACATGCATTTATGTTGCTGAGTGTGATTTTTCTTTTGCAACTTCATTCGACTGATTGTTTTCCAGACGATGTTTTTTCATTCACTACTTCTTGTGTACCCTCCCCCACTGTTATGCCTGCGGTGCTGTGGGTAATGAGATAAATAAATAACTAAATAAATAAATAATGACAATACACAGGCACTCCGCACGCCGGACGCGCAGGAAATTCGGCAGCCGTAACTTTTCCGTGGCGACGAAGTAAAGAAATTTAAACAGAGGACGCGTCATAGTATTATGTGGTATAGCAAAAAATATTAGTTGTATGTAGCGCGCGCGCGCGCGTGTGTGTGTGTGTGTGTGTGTGTGTGTGTGTGCGCTGATGAAGCAGGCGTTTTAGTGCACGTTCGTAACGGCAAACTGCACCCACGGCGCATCGACGTAGGGTACACGTGCATAGACTACCAGTTCCTTTGTAGCATATATATATATATATATATATATATATATATATATATATATATATATATATATATATAAGTTGCAAAGAGGGACACACGTTCGATACTCTTGTTTATGTTTCGGCCGCTGGACCGGCTAAATAAAACAAGAATTTCGAACGTGTGTCCCTCTTTTCAACCTTACATCGCACCGGACCTATCGAGCTTCAAGCCGAAAATGCTCATCATCATCAGCCTGTCTACGCCCACTGCACGACAAAGGCACTGCAATGGGCGTAGACAGGCTGATGATGATGAACTGGGCCCAATTTGTCCCCGCAAACTTCCTGATGTCTACATCTGCCCACCCAACTTTCTATATATATATATATATATATATATATATATATATATATATATATATATATATATATATATATATATAATGATCGCTACAGGAAGCCCATCCCTTTGACTGCATTATGTGCACTGTCATTGTCTTTATGCACAGAGCGCGTCGACATGTGCACGGGCAGACCCTGCAAGAAGTCCCAGTGCGATCACGACCCCGTGAGTAACGACACCTGCCGCGGAGTGGTGCGGCCGTACGCCGACAGGTGCCGCTGTTGCGAAGCCTGCGTTCCGCACCTGGGTGAGACCATAGATACCTTTTTTTCTCGTTTATAAGCGGAGAATATATGGACTTAAGGTGAGACTGCCGAAGTGAGATAGAACTCCCAAAAGCAGCTTTATGCCAAGGAATACGTCATTCAGATTTCAATAGAAACCTGCTGTCATTTCTTTTAATTTGCCAATGAGGCGCCTTCCATTTTCATTGCACTGCTCTTCAGTTTATTTGCCACAGCATTTACCTACTTCGCAATACAATATATGCTTTTGTAAAGCTTGCAGATAGCGGCCTTCCTGTTCGTTGCCGCGCGGCTTCTGTTATGCACTGTGGTGATTAATTTTAAAAGGATTAGGTCCCTACGTTCTCTTTTCTATTCTACAACTGTGGTTCTCGTCCTGATAGTTACTATTTTATATCGCTCTAAAACTCGTCCGATATCGTAGCCACTACATGGAAACTTTCAAATACACTGATGGATGGATGGATGGATGGATGGATGGATGGATGGATGGATGGATGGATGGATGGATGGACGGACGGACGGACGGACGGACGGACGGATGGATGGATGGATGGATGGATGGATGGATGGATGGATGGATGAATGGATGGATGGATGCGATAGGAGGAGATGGGATGGATCGATGGATGGATTGATGGACGGACGGAAGGACGGACGGACGGGAAAAATTTAATAAGGTCCATTAGGTCGCGCTAGTTTTCCAGCGCGAAGCGGGCAGCTCCCACGTTGTGACAGAAAGCGACAGCATTTCGGCCGCTTCGCGGGCCCGTTGGACTGCCCATAGCGGCTACTCTAACGTGAGACTGCGAAAAGCTGCGTCCCACCGCTCTTCATTGTTGTCCTTGTCTCTGAGTAACGCAGAGCAGCCTCAAAGCATGTGACTGAGATCCATGGAATGTTGCGTTTATCACACGTTGTAGGAGTAGAGAACTCTGGATATATTCTGCTGATTAATGGCGGGTTCGGAGAGCTTCTTGTTTCTAAGAGCCTTAGCGTAATGGCCTGAGCTCTATTTAGTTTACTGTATGGAGGGGGAAGACCCACTTGATAGCAAATATTAGCTCTGCGCTATATCTACGCCCAGCTGCCCAACATGCGGCATTTGTGCGCACTTGTTTCTTCTCCGGCGCTCATGCCCTCAGCCCGCCATTATACATAAAGGCGTGTATGCGGCACAGAAAGCGGGTATAGTGTCCTCCAATTAGCTTCTAACTGCGTAGTCGTGCCAAGTGTAGTATATATATAGCAAGGCGGTGCATATGAAAAAGAAGTGAAGTGATTTGCAGGTGAGGAGGGGGAGGGAAAGGAGCTGGCGAGAGTGTAAATGATCGCATAGCCATGTATAGACTAGTATAGATTGCAGCAGCGGCGCACGGGCAACGTTTGCTCACGTTACCGCGCGAGCATGAAGGGCCTTTACCAGGCCCACGAAGCTACCGCGGCGGCCGTTGTGGCTGTCTGCAGGCGCGGCGGTGCGTCAAGGGTTGTTGTTTGGAGTACACCGATTGATAATTGATAGATCACTGACATGATGTTTCTGTCCGTGGTCGCACGAACACGTAACTGAGACGTTGTTTGTCAATTCGGCGATGTATGTGCTCGCGCTGGGGTGCTCCGACGCTCGATTATCGTGCATGGACGTCCTCACCTGTGCTCCGTTCGTGACTTCGCTTCTTGGTTACTTTTCTTTTGCGACCAGCGTCCTGTAATCAAGTCATGATCTACTTGAAATTATCACCCGGCGCCTTTCGCGCATTGTCTGACGGTCCCGAATGCGCAGTGTGGATTACGGGGCAAGAAACCGCGTCGTGCCCGCTTGTGTGTTGGCATGCCGTTTACCGGTCTGTGTTCTGTAACGTCGCACGTATGTGTTTAGGTGGGCGTTCTACTCAACACTGGTTCAGTTATCTCAGGGCCATTCAACATAGTGACGGGAGGGTAGTAGTTCGTTTGGGTTTTTTAGCTTGCTTTATCCAATTGTGTTGGAGGAACCAACTGCACGTTGCCCAGCACCTCTTCTGTAACACGGGTAATTTTTATTCCGGTTGAGTCAATCCACAAATGCGGATAAGCATGGACTGAATCCAAACGCATCTACACAGCCATTTTCAATATAGCTACCCGGCCTCGATGCCAGTGCTGTGTCGTACAGCCATGCACGTAATTACTACATATCAAGCGCGTTTATTATTTGATTAGAACTTTCTCTCCTGTATACTTTAAGAGTTACAGAGTCCAAGCGTGATGATCCCTATTGGATTCTGCAATAGGATCCCACCCGACAACGCTCATATCTAACAGTGACAATATCGTATTGGCAATTCAGGAAGTTGATAGTTGAGAGCTCCCGTTACAACTGTCCACATTTTTCTTAAGAGATTCAGTCAACCTAATCTCCAATAAACATTTGTCAATTAGAAACCTTTATCCGGTCCTCGCGAAGCGGAATGTGACAATTGAAGTGGCCCCTTTAAGAAAAAGATATTTTATAAAACGCGCGCGATTGGCGCCTCGTTCACTTGGAACATACTAAAATTGACATGGAGTAATAAGCATGTATGAGTGTCCCTGGCAGCTAGGTCATGGCGTCAATAATTTGTTGTGTGTGCGGTTTATGTCGCGATTAACACTTATAAAGTCACGTGTGGTGGTCACATATGGTGGGTTCAAAGCCGCCCTGACGAAGACAAATCCACTTGTCGAAACGTTGGCTCCGGCATCATTCCCTGTTCTAAATCGTATTTTGCGATCTGTTCATCGATTCAAGCATCCATCTTCCCCTGAGCTTCTCTTCTAGTTTAGATTAGTTTTTGAAATTTCCCTGCTCACCTTTTTTCCCATTCGCTTCGGCTACATCAACAACCGAGTGCTACATGCACCGTGGCGGCCGCCAGGTTTCACGTCAGTGAGCTGAGTTAGCGCTGGATTTCAACTACACGGTGACATTTATTTCCTGTTTTGCTCATTTTTTTACTAAGTGGAAAGGGCTGAAGCAGCGACATTCCGAAGTAACACGAAACACCACGTCTCTGTGAAAGTACTATAATGATTCAACTGTGCCCTTCCTCCCGCAGGAAAGAACTCGGACTGCTCCAACAGGCCGTCCGACCCCCACGATGTCCGAGAGTGCGGTCCTGGCCTCTTCTGCAACCAGAAGACGTGTGTCTGCATGGAGTTCATGGCGGAACTGCCTTGAGGGACCTTGCTGCTGTGCTGATACTTAACGTCTGCGTATTAATGCGCTTGCTCCATCAATTATCCTGATGCGCTGTAGGGCGTGAAAATATGTCTATACTCGCGAAACACTGTGAATATAGCGATTTTACAATGGTCCGAGTTCTCCATTTATTTAAATGTGAAAAACATGGACACGTATGCTACGTCAGAGTCAGCTACACTAACAACACAAAACTTCCATGTGAAAAAAGCACAAAAACGTCCAGACTGTGCATCATATGCTGTGAATAGACTGTGTCTGCCTGCGCTCTTCAAGAATGTTTTCATTGGATGAAAATGAACATCTCGCCCTGCCCTTTTCTTTTCTAAGCCCGTGGTACTAACCATATTACATGACGTGCGTACTCCTTTTAATCACGAACTGTATCTTCAGAGGGTCCTTAACCACCACTCGGGCTTCGTCTTGAAAATGTCAAGGTGTGTATATATAGAACGCCCCAGAAACACGCAGCCGAGACAACTTCGCAAAAGTATCTGGTGGGAGCGAAGATATCGCGAACGCACGTTTCCCTTTCCCGTTCTTTCTTAACTCGACGTAGAGGCGGGCTCCGGTGGGCAGCGTGGTGGGTAGCATGGTACTGCTCTGTCATCGTGATGTTGCCATAGACCATCTCCGCGCCGCGCTCTGATTTCTTCCTCGAGCGCGGCGCGGAGGTGGTCTACCGCAACATCACGATGTTGCGGTAGACCCCCCTCCTGAGGCCGACCTAAACCCCCTCCCCCTCCTCCGTAACTGCTCCTATATCCGAGAAAATGTGGCGCTAATGTCTCTGCAAAACGCCGAAAAATAATAAAAAAGAACAATCATAATCATTGATGTTACTATTATTTGGCATTTTATTTACTTTACGATTCCTCCAGCTGAGGCAAAGAAACGACGTATTGCGCAAAGTGCCCGCTCTGTCCCCCCCCCCCTTTCAAATACGCGCAACAACTGTGTAATTGCATGCCCAGCCCTTCGTGAAAAATTGAACCCCCCCCCCCTCTGGCTTGGGAAGTGGCCATAAACGCATAACTTTGCGAATGGGCTATGTAGATCATAAAGAGAGCATCGAATTAAAGTCGGCGGGCAGCTCTTTTCTAAGTGAAAAACCAACTAGGAACGTAGTCGCAACAATCGACGACAAAGTGAGCAGAACAAAAGGCAAAGTGTGGGATTATAATGAGCGTCTTAATCCAATAACGACTGAAATTACGAAAGAGAAACAAAAGAGTTGCTTCAGGGGCAAGCGAAAGCCAAAACGATGGTGGAAAAGGGAAATTCGGGACGCAATTGAGAATCGACGGGAAGCATCTCGAATACACAGGCAGGCAAAAAAAGGAGAAGAGGCCACAAGATGAAGTCAAGCAAAAATGGGAAACATATCTCGAGAAGAAAAGCCCTGGTACAGAGTTTAGTTGAAGCCAAGATTAAAGGCCAAAGTGAACGATGGGTATCGGACATTCGCGAAAAGAACGACGCATCTAGGCTTTTCTGGAACCACCTGAAATCGCTAGGTGAGAAAACTAACTACGCAACGGCATATTGTGGATGAAGAAGGAAATAAATTGGAGGGGTACGACGCATTGACTTATATTCGAAACGCAACAGCCGATTCCTTTAAGATGCATGACGAGCCTCCCTTTACGACGTGTAACAGTAGCAAGGAAGAGCAAGTGGAAGAACTAGTTCTGGAAAATTTCAATTGGAAGAAGGCGGAAGAAAGGTTCCCAAACGAACAGCTACAGGATTAGATGGGGTTAGCGTCACTGTAATAAATGAGCTCGGAAGAAACAGCAAGGAAGCCCTGTTAAAAGCAATTGAAAGAAAGCTTACAGGACAGGCGAATACCGGACAGTTGGCGTCAAAGTACGATGAACTTCATTTATAAAGGCAAGGGAGAGAAAAATAACATTCGCTCATATAGACCACTGACCATTACATCAGTACTCTACATGTTGGCGATGCAGGAAATTAAATTAAAAATGCAGATATGGACAGAGAATAATGGCACTTTTGGCCAACTCCAAAATGGATTTCGAGTCGACAGGTGATTAGATGACAACCTTTTTGCGCTTAGGCAGTGTATATAAATAGCCAGAAAAGAGAAGAGACCTTTACACTTGACATTTTCGGATATTAAGGGTGCGTACGACAAAGTAAATCAGGATATTTTATGGAACATAATGAAAGAGGCTGGTATAGGGGATGACTGTATAGAGCTCTTAAAGGAAATATACAGTGGAAATACAGGATGTGTGGAATGGGAAAGTATGGCGAGTAATGGTAGAATGGAGGTCGTCAATATAGGTAAAGGGTTGAGGCAGGGATGCCCGTTGTCCCCACTATTATTAATGCTTTACATGAGAAGAATGGACAAAAGCATTGGAGATGAGCAATATTGGTTTTAAGCTGTCACACAGACAGGCAGGTATAGTTGCAGAACAAAACCACCCCGGGTTGTTTTATGCAGACGATATTGTGCTATTCGCAGACAGTCGAACAGATTTGCAGGGTCTGGTTAATATATGTGGTCAGGAAACTGAATATTTAGGACTAAAATTTAGTGTGACAAAATGCGGTTGGATGATATTCAATGACAGCGACGATCAGACCATATCAATACAGGGCGAGGAGATACCTAGAGTACGAGAGTACAAATACCTCGGGATATAGATAAACGATGGGAATAGATACATAGAAGTACAAGAAAAAGTTATCAAAGTTAAAGGAAAGAGGAACTCCGCAATAATGAAGCACAGAGCGCTGTGGGGTTACAACAGGTACGAGATAATTCGCGGTTTGTGGAAAGGTGTAATGGTGCCAGCACTTACATTCGGAAACTCAGTGGTGTGCATGAGGTCAGAGGTACAATCAGCGTTGGACGTGAATCAGAGGGCGGTCAGACGTCTCGCATTGGGCGCCCATGGGAAGACCACAAATGGGGCTGTTAAGGGGGATATGGGATGGTCTGACTTTGAGGGAAGGGAAGCTCAGAGTAAAATTAGGTACGAACCGAGATTAAGGAATATCAAAGAAAGTAGATGGGCAGCGAAAGTATTCAGGTATTTGTATCAGGAAGGACGTTGATTCACAATGGAGGAAGAGAACTAGGAGACTTATCAGTAAGTATACAGCCAGTAACGAAACGGATGGGGCGAAAAAGAGCGTTAAGAGCATGGTCAGAGCGGCGGAGAAGTCGGATTGGATAGCAGGAATGGAGAAGAAACCGGCATTGAACAACTACCGAAAAGGGAAAGACGAAATCAAGAGAGAAAAATTTTACGATAATTCAAAGGGAAGCGCTTTATTGTTTGAAGCAAGGTCCGGTTGCCTGGGAACCCGAAGTTACAGAGCGAAATTCAATAAAGAAGGGGACACATGTACGTGCTGTGGAAAGCTAGGGAAACGACAGATTATATTTTGATTGAATGTACAGATGTCCACCCAGGTGTAGCTGTGGACACTACCCTACAGGACGTCATGGGTTTCAGGGGTAACACGGGAAAGCTGAACATGTCGGCGATAGAGATAAGTAAAAGGCGCTTAGAGTATTGGTGGCGCAAAAGTATGGAGCGAACAGAAGCGCAAGGTAGTTCGGGTAAGATTGTTACATCACAGCGGAACGACAATAGATTAAATAGGTAGGCGAGGAGAAAGGTGAGTTGTGAAAATATGTGTGATTCGGGAAAAGAAACGTTTGTAGAGGAAAAAGAAATAAAGCTATAGCTTGGTGGCCCGTCTACCGCCCCGTTATAAAGTAATATCCATCCATCCATCCATCCAGATTTCTTAGGAGCTGGTGAGTAATGCCGTCGGCTCCTGGGGCACTGCGCTTTCGCTTGCGGCGGAGGGCTCGCTCCAGTTCGGAGAGGGCGAAATCCTCCCCGCACAAAGCACGGATTTCGGTGGCGAGCGCCGGATCGGGAGGTGGGAGGGGCCGCGCGGCAGGGTTGTTGGCGCGCACGATGACCCGCGCAGGAGCAGCCGCAGGGAGCTCGAAGGTGGAGGCAATGAGCTCAGCAAGGGCTATCTCAGAGTTGCCGTGCGACACGGAAATTGCGAGCACAGGGAAACGGGATGCCGTGGGATTGAGCATAGCCCGCATGATGTGCCAGCCGCGGCCGCGACGGCGTGGGTCGCTCAGTGATGAGCAGCTCGTCCAGCTGCGAGCGCGCAGACGCCTCGCATGTCGCCTGCACACCGCGTCGAGGCGGTTGTACATCTTCCACACGCCGTGGTCAGCACCTGAACGGACAGCACGTCGTTGCGCACGTCGCCGAGCCGCACGCAGGTTGAGTCTGATATCGGGCACTGGAGTTCCCGCGCGGACAACACAGCGCGTCGACGCACGTCCACGACACTCGACGAGATGCGTGAAGAAGTCGTCCCCACAGGGCACTGAGGCACACAACTCTCGAAAGAGAGGCCACCGCACCACGCTGTAAGTACGCACTGCACTGCGGGAGGGCTGTCTGGGCGAGAGGGTGATCGGGTAGTGGTCAGACCCGGCCGTGTCACCACGGCGGACGAACGTGGGTAGTCCCGTGTTTATCACGAGGAGGCCCGCCGTGGTTATCGCATCGTGAAGGTCACTGCCGCGTCTCGTTGTGGTGGGACAGGCCTAGCTTACGTGGTGCGCGTTAAAATCTCCGCACAGCACGTGATCGGGCGACAGCACAGTAGCAAGCGCCGTCACGAAAGCGTAGCTTACACCTGCAACTGGGCGCACATACACATTCGCGAGGGATATGTCCACTCGGCCAATGCATACCGTGGCCGCCACACACTCCACTGTGGAGCTACAGATGCTCCCTGTGGGGAGGCGAAAATGCCAGAGGCCCGTGTACTGTGCGTTGTCAGTGCACGTTACCCCAGGTGGTCTAAATTTCCGGAGCCCTCCACTACGGCCTTTCTCTCCTCTCTATCTCTTTCACTCCCTCTCCCCCACCCCCACGGACGCTTAGCCGTGCTCCCTACGTGGGCTGCAGAAATTAGCGTCCTTTCCTAACCTAACCGAACCACCACCCTGTGGGGACCACGGCATGGGCGAGTGTCGCGCGGGTGTATAAGGCGCCCTTTGGGCCCTGGTGTCCTCAAACGAGGACAAGACTAAAAAATATTTTGTTTGCGCTACTAACAAGAAAAAAGAAACTGTAACTCAGCTTGTATAACTCGCAAAACGCCTCCAGAGGAATTGACATCAACTCTCACGTGATCGCGTTCGTCAGAGCAGCAGCGAGGAACAACAAAGATAGAAGATGACGAAGGGGACGCTGGGCGATGTAAGTGCCCTTTTTGATATTTTTTTTACTCACGAGCCACTGCTACTATTGGGGTGCGAATTTAGCAGTATATTTTTAAGTCCATATAGAAGATAGAACCAGTAAAGGCATTCTCGGGGAATGCGCATTTCAGTGACCGCGTGCGTCAAAGCGTCTGTCCTCATTTGAGTACATGAGGGCTCGGTGGTTGCCACAATTCGCGAGTGACGGAGTGGCGTCTGGTGGCAGTACCGCTGTTTTTGCTTATTTTTCAGGCGCCGGAATGAAACATGAATTCTTCTACTCTGCGACGAGAACCCGCAGGCCCCGATTGGTGGCGCTCGAAGACGCGGATGAAATGTTTGTCCAATTGGACAATGGCAACCTATCGGACGTTGTGGATACTGAAGATGAGGAAGACGATGACTTCATTTTTGAAGAGGCTGGCAGTGATGACTGCACCCTTGAAACGCGAGAAACGTCCGATGGGTTAGACGAGATACAAGCGTGCAAAGAAACATCGTGCTTGAAAGTTGCAAGGGCAAGCCAAGAATCAAGTGTGAAAAGTGCAATATCCACCCCTGCCTCACTAATCCAAGAAACTGCTTCAAGGAATTTCACGTCCATCACTGAAGGTCACACATGTTGCTAGAAACTATTTTGTTTCATCAAATTGCGTGCATAAGATGGAAAATAAACCGTTAAACAAACATTCGCTTTTGCCTCCACTGCAACCATTAGGCCCTGATGTCCTCATTTGAGGACATGGTCCCAAATTTTACATTAAGCGAACCTAGCATATTTTTTAATTACACACCAGTTTTCTATGGCCTAAAGAAGCAGAATATCACAACTAAAAAAATAAATGTGTGATAAAAAAATTCCAGGGCCGAAAGGGATAAGGCGGCACGGGGCCTCCCAGACGGGTGAGAGTCGTCGGAACACGAAGCGTCACTGCACTCATGCAGCGCACAATGAGTGGGGCTGCTGTAACCGATGTAGCCGGGCAGCGATACCTCCACCGCACGCACGTACGTTTCCAGTAACGCCAGGACGTCGTAATCGCGCAGGGGAAGGTACACCAAGAGCTCGGCAAGTCGGCGGCGCAAGGAGAAGCAGTTCCACTGCAGTATGCGCGGCCGGGGTTCTCGACGACTACTCGCCATGGCTTGGTGTAAGGTCGTCGTGGGTGGCCATCCCTGCAGCACACAGCGGGTGAACCGGTGACTCAGGAGGGAGGAGTAGTAGTAGTATATAGTTTTTATTGGCGCAAGGACCAAGTGTGGCCAAACAGCGCCATTTCACGTGATGTGGTGATAGCGGTGACTCGTGAGTTACAATGACAAGATGCTACACGGCTGTAAAGGGGCCTAAAATCAGATCGCTGTAAATGGCGTAAAAAATAGGGAATAAAATTATGACATTGACAAATGGGATGGCCTATGGGTCTTGAGATCATATCTGTGATGCTAAAAACTGAAATAGTCATGATAGTGACATAAGGTACTTGCAATGAGTGTGTTATTATACAATGAGATCTCGGGTTCTAAAAAATCATCCTTGGACAGCACTACTGTCTCCTAAGAGCCCTTGAGCGCAAGGGCCTGGAGGCGAGTGCATACCATCACCGTCGTAGCAACAGCCTCAGTGAAGAGGCCTGCTACGAGTCCCTTGGCTTTATGACGTGCAATAGACCGATATCTTTCAAAAAGTTCAGGACTATCTTGTTTTCAAATAGCGGGTCCGGGCCTAGAAACAGTGCTGGGTGAAATGGCATATGCAGTTTGTATCCTAAAGAAAAGTGCTTTCTCCTCTCAGGCTCCAACTCTGGACACTCTAACAAGACGTGGAGGACAGTGAGTGTCATTCTACATTTAGTGCACGTGGGAGGTTCACAAGCCGGTCAACAGGTAGGAGTGTGTGCCATATGTATGGCCGATCCTGAGCCGACAGAATTTGACTTGGTTGCACCGTTTTGAATATTGCAGAATCTTTCCTATGTATGGCCTAATTAGATGGAGTTTATTTGATGTCTCGGAATCCCACATGTGCTGCCAGTAGGTACGAAGACACTTACGGATATATGGCTTCATATCCGAGGCAGCGACCGGCATGGAGACGTTACCAGCTTTGGGCTCGACCGATGTGGCAAGTTCGTTTGCTAGAACATTGCCCTCTATTTCCCGGTGTCCTGGCACCCAGCAAATCACTACAACCTGATCAGATGCGTACAAGGAACACAAGGGGTGATATAACGATACTATTACAGGGTTTCGGTGCCTTTTGAGAGATGTCCAAGTTTTGACAACACTCAGCGAGTCTGTATATATAACTGATTTTTGTATTTCCTTTTCCTTAATATGTGTTACAGCCGATAGCAACGCATACGCTTCTGCGGTAAATATGCTTGTCTCCAGGTGGAGCACGTCGGCCCCCGAAAAGGGCGGCCCAACCGGGACAATTCGGGACAAACATATTTGTGCTGTAGTTCAAGGAAATGCATTTTAATGTGTGAAGGCGGGGCGTGCTTTGACACATGTAGAAAAGATAGGTCAGTGATGATAACCTGCCACTTCCACGGTGGGAGGTGTGCAGGGGGTGGCATCATATTGAATCGTTTAAACGATACAAAGATAGAGGGGCAGAAGCTGGAACGTAAATGTGGGAAAAGCGAGGCATACAATGAACCCTTCAGTTTAGATGAGCTGCAGGTACTGCTGTAATAAATCTTCCCCTGGTGCCGACCGTATAGTATACGAAATAGTAAAGCAGCTATCATCTGAGGCAAAGAAAACCCTGCTTTCCCTGTACAATAAAGTGTGGTCTTCCGGCGAGATCCCCTCTTCCTGGGAACAGGCCGCGGTAACACCTATCCTAAAGCAGGGTAAAGATCCATCCTCTGCTTCCAGTTACCGGCCAATAGCACTTACAAGCTATGTAAAGTTTTCAAAATAATGATCAACCACCGTCTAATGCATTTCCTAGAAACAAACAAATTACTTGATTCGCATCAGTGTGGCTTTCGCGAGGGCCGCTCCACATATGATCATTTGATACGCATTGAAACACACATCCGCGAAGCATTTGGGCACAAACTGTTTTTTCTCTGTGTTCCTAGACATGGAGAAAGCATACGACACTACCTGGCGGTTTGGCATAACTAGAGACTTGTCACACTTTGGCATATGCGGTAATATGTTAAACATTATAGAAAGTTACCCTTCTCAACGAACGTTCCGTGTTCGAGTGGGCAACGCCTTATCGCGGCCGTTTGTCCAAGAAACAGGAGTGCCACAGGGTGGGGTGCTCAGTTGCATTCTGTTCATTGTAAAAATGAACTTCTTGCGTCTGGGTATTCCTCGAAACATATTTTATTGCACGTATGTCGATGACATACAATTAGGATTTAGATCATGCAGTCTTGCGATATGCGAGCGAGAGATTCAGCTTGGCCTGAACAAGGTGGTCAAATGGGTCGATGAAAATGGTTTCAACTTAAACCCGCAGAAGAGCAATTGTGTACTTTTCACTCGGAAAAGAGGTCTGCATCCTGACCCCGACATTGACCTCAAGGGGCAGTGTCTACCCATAAAATCTGAACGGAAATTCTTAGGTGTAATTCTTGACCAGAAATTTACATTTGTACCTCACATGAGACACCTGAAAATCAAGTGCATGAAAAGTATGAATATTATAAAGGTATTGCCACGCACTACATGGGGTAGCGACACAAAGTGTCTCTTAAATCTCTATAAAACCCTGGTACGATCGCGCCTAGATTATGGGTCTATAATATACCAATCTGCTTGTCCAAGTGCACTTAAAATGTTGGACCCTGTCCATCATAGGCATTCGTCTTGCCACAGGCGCTTTCAGGACGAGCCCTGTGGAAAGCCTGTACGTAGAATCAGACGAGTGGTCGCTTCGCCTGCAGAGAGCGTATTCAGCGATAATGTATTTTTTAGAGTCAACGCAAATAGTGAACATCCCACACATTCGATTATCAATGATCTGTCCAGCTTGCGACTCTTCGGCAATCGCCCTGCTCTAGGTAGGCCTTTTGCGTTGCGTGTGAGGAATGTAGCTGAGGAAATGGGCGTCCAAATCATTGCACTCAGGAGGGAGGAAGCCCATGGCGGCATTCACCGCCGCCGCTAGAACCGCGATGACTGCCTCCCTCCTGTCTGTAAGGCTGCGTCCGGCAGCTGCGGGGGCAGGCCTCGGCGCAGGCGTGCGTGCGGCGCCAGTGGCGACAGACGCGAACGGCACTACCCGCTGTACGGTCTGCGATGCGCGCGGTGCGGGGTGGAGTGCGTCTTGTGATGGCGAGTGCGTCGCGGCGGGTCAGTTGTGCGAGCGCGCACCTCGAGAAGCTGCCGCTCCTCCTGCCAGCGCGGACACCGCGGTTCGGGGGCGAGATGGCGACCGCCGCAAAACAAGCACTTTGGCGAGGCAGCGGTGCATTCGGAGTGCTGGTGAGGGCCCCCACATCCGAGGCAACGTTGAGCCATGGTGCACGTCACGTCGGTGTGCCCGTACTTCGCGCAGCGCACGCACTGGGCTGGTCGAGGGCGCCGTGGTTGCACCGTTCGTCGCTGCTTAAAGAGTTACACGTCCGGCGTGTCGCTCCACTGAAGCGCACGACGACGTCGCGGCCGGCGCGTAACCACTCCAGCACTGGCAGCCGCGAATTGATGTTTTCGCAAATCTCCTCGCCGAGAGCGGGGTCCACATTGTAGAGCACGCTGCTACATGTGTTGGTGGTTGCCCGTCTGGCACGCACGGCGACACCGCAAATGTCACTGACGGCGAGGAGGGATGTTAGGGGCGCACCAGCGGGGACGTCTGCCGCAACCACATTGCGTCGGAAGTCGATCCTGACGCACAGAACTCCGTCCATCGGCGCCAGGAATGCCGAGATCGCCTCCTGTGACACAGGCCGGAAAGTCGCTCTTCTGCCGATAGGGCGGAAGAGGACAGTGTCGGTCGGCGCAGCAGGAGGGCAGGGGGGCGATCGGGGGCCAAGAGGGGCTGGCACGGAAGGGCGCGGACCGTTGGATCGCAGTGGCGGGATGCCGGAGACTAGCGGCGCGCAGAGGGGCGTGCCGCTCGAGGCTCCGTCGAAGGTAGGGCCGGGAATTCGTCGAAGGTAGGGCCGGGAATTCGTCGAAGGTAGGGCCGGGAATTCCTCGACGTCGGCTGCTGGAGGAGATGGCCCAAGGACACGGCTGGGGCGAGGGCGCCTTGCCTCTTTTCTCTTCGGAAGCGTGAGGGAAGGGCCGGGCGAAGCTGAGGCACTTGGCTCGGCGGCGGCCGTGGACAGCCGACTGCTGTTGTCAGCCCGCACACGTGCTAAGAGCGTGCGGAAAGGTGAAAACGACTGTCAAACGGATCGAATCGCGAATTATTGAAGTCGGCGGGGTCACGCAAGCCCCACCAAGTTCGATAGTTCGCGATTCGTTCCCTTTGACAGCCGTTTTCACCTATCCGCATGCCCTCCGCACGCTTGCGGAACGGAGTGCGGGCTGAGCGATAACAGGCCCTAATGGACGTCTGCTCTTTGCTAAGGCAACTGGAGAACTCAGCCGGCCAGCGGCCGTTTATTCAAGACACCCACGCATCACACGCGTCCACACGATTGGCTAACAAGCGGTCACGTGTGTCGCCCACGCAGACACCTACCGACATGACACAACACTACAGAACGCACAGAAAGCGCGTGCGCTCCCAAGGAGGCGCCACTTATACACCACATTATCCCCCCCTCCGTAGAAGGGCAAAGTTGCGGTGTACAAACAAGGGTACACCATTCTGAGTGTACCGGACATTAGAAGAAACGTTTGGTCGCATAACACTTAGTACACTACACTAGGTGCATAAGACGAAAAGGAAACGTTCCAGAGAACGTCCACGGAACAGGTTCCGGAGAACGCACAAGACGAAAACGTTCCGGAGAACGCACACCACAGCAGACGGAGCTTGTCAGTGCACTCTCACATCACTGCAGCACTCTCACAACACTATCACTCCTCCCCCGCGAGTGAGAGAAGGCGAACGGTCCACGTCAACGCTGCAGGCACTCGTAGACTGGAACGTGTCAGCGGAGACGCCAGTAAGTTCCGCTTGCAGGAGGCGACGTGAAGGGCGGCGACGCTTCCTCGTCGACAATTGGACGCGTACACGACGTCCACACAGCGTCTCGCCGTGAATTGCACACACGGCGTCCCATGCATCTTGTGGGTCCTTGAACTCGACGGCCGCAAATCGCGGAGGACTTTGCGCTACCCAAACCCTTCTCAAGGGTCCGTAGGATCCAAATGCCTTTTCCAGCTCTTGCCAGTTGCCACGGTTGCCCAGGTCACCGACGTATACTCTGCAGCTCTTGTGCTGCCCGAACTTACTGTTGTCCTGAAGAGGGCCGACCCGACGCCGCGGTTGACGCTTGACACCCGGAGGTACATCAGCGAAGTACTGGGCAGGACGAAGAGATGCCAGTCGATAAGTCAGAGAAGCACAGTCTATCTGAATTCCAAGGCGCTGTATGGCGTCGAGACCCAACAGCGAGGTGCCTTCGTAGATGACGTAGAAGACTACGGAGCAAGACCGTTGTGAAACATGAACAGGCGCATGAAAAGAACCCAAGACGTTACTACTACGACCGGAGAAGCTACGCAAGTCGACGAAAGACTTGGACAGGGCATGCTGCGTACTGAAATGCCTTTGGAAGTCGTTGACAGTTATCAACGATACCGAGGCTCCGGTGTCAATCAACAACTGCATAGGAACTCCGCTGACCTTCGCCTGAACGAAAGTCTTTATCGAACGAAGAGGTGCTACATGTTAGCACTGTAGTAGAAGGGTGCTTTTCCACGGATGGTGTTGCACCTCGGTCAGCTGCTCTTCTCGACGTAGTCTGATGCTCAGCGGACGAAGTCGTAGCGAGAGCTTCCGACGAAGAGCTTAGACGAACAGGGGCCGACTTCCGGCAAACAGATGCGAAGTGGCCTACGATGTGGCAAAGTGTGCCCCCCCCCCCCCCCCCATGGAAGAAAAGTAACATAGAAGTGTGGGAAGCCCGCTCCACCTTCAGGTATATCGGGCATACGCCAATCTAAAATAAAAAAAACTGGGGCATTGCCCAAAAGAGAAATTCCTTTATATACGCCAATTAGCAGAGAAGCTCAAAAAAACGGATCGGAAGCTAATGCCAGGATAACTTTATAAGCGGAAAGTGGAGCGAAGTGTGTAGTTTTGTAAAGAATTCAAAGATAGGTATAAAGGGTGAAAGGAGCTGGGTTCCGAAATTTAGAGAATCAAATTAGACATGGCGGAGATGTCGAATGAGATCGAATAACTAGTGTGGGATTTATAACCGGCTTGATGCCTGTGGCCGTAAGCGCGCTGTTGCCGTTTATTTTGACCCATTGTGTGTGGGACGTGCTGTGTTCCAAAGGAGCATGACAAGCTTGCATGAACGTTCTTGTCTTGAGTAGTCGGGGAACGATGAACTTGTGATGATCGCTGAAATGCTGGACACCGGGTTGACTCCCGAAAATCTGCCAGGTTCCCTGGATTTGTTGAGGTTGATGTGACCGTGCAAATGAGAGGCGGCCTCCAGGCTCCGGTGACGAGGGACATCAGAGAAGCTTTTATTCTACATCAGAGGGCCCAGACGCACCACCACCCGTGGGCCAGAAGTCGGAAAACCCAACAACACCGAGCACTCCCGACACCCTCCTTTTTATAGCTTGTCGAGAACGCGCCACCTGTCCCGCGTCCGTCGCTGGACGCAGACTGCGTCCGACAGCAACGCGATGAGCGCTCCAAGCAACGCACAGGAGAGCGTTCGCACCCATGCGGAACGCCGACCGCGCAAGACCGGGACGCCGCCGTGCGTCCCTTGCCGGTTATAACAGCCCGTCCGCCGCCCGAAGAGGTCACGTAAGGGCTGCAGTGGCGCTGCTCCCTGAAGTGGCCGTTGTGCGTTCCCGTAGGCGTCACACTGATGATCCACCACACCACATATAAGCACGCACACCACACCACAGAGAAGCACGCACATCCCGTCTTACGGTGGCACACCTTGGCTTACGACGATTCCGCACAACACCACCCACTCGGTCTCACGGGACCATCCACAACTGCAAGTCCCGCTCGCCACTACCCATTGGTCCCTTGGTTGAAGGTGGCACGAAGCGCTGCACAGACCGCAGTGTCTAGTTCGTGAAGTTCCTCTTGCCATAATGTAGACCGTGTAGGCCTAGCTGTGCTCCTCTCCTGCCTGACTTTAGCGGGGAAGTGTGCTCTCATACCGGACACCCACACTGAGAACACCCAGCTCTCCCGAGATTCACCAGGTGCATTTACTGCAAGGCTCCTTACTTAAAGACAGAAGTCTGCACTATGGTGGTGGCCAAGCAAACTCTAAGCAAAACAATAATAAAAACCTACGCACACACACACAAAGCTAAATAGCTGCACCTCAGCCCGCCATAAGACTAAAAAGATATTTCACTTTACTGCGTTTCCTTTAGCTGGTATCTTTGGAAATCCTCTGCTGAAGCCATCGGCGTGAGCGTTCTCTTCCTTTGCGGTATTTGATCTCAAATCTATGCTCCTGTAACGCTAAACTCCACCGCAACAGCCTTCCATTTCTCGACGACATGCTACGCAGCCATGTCAAGGGACAATGATCTGTCTGGACCACGATGTGGGATCCATTCAGGTAGCATTGTAGTTTCTGTATTGCCCAAACGAGGCGCGCACACTCTTTTTCGGATGCACTGTAGGCCTGCTCACGAATTTTGAGTTTTCTGCTCACAAATTCCACGGGGTGTTCGTTTCCATCAGCGTCGTTTTGACTAAGCACGTCTCCCGTTCCCCTATCGCTAGCATCACACTGCAGTACAAACGGGCGATCAAAATCAGGCGCCTTCAACACAGGCCGACCGGCATTGACTTCGCTCAATTGAATAGCCTCGGGAAACTTTATGGCTGGAAAGACCATTGTCAAAAGGTACTTATAGCCTGATTTAATCACGGGGAGAGGCCCTACTACATCTACGGGAAGTTTGAAAGGCTCTGTGATTAGCGGCACGAACTCTATGGGTGCTTTCCGCATTAGAGTATCCTCGTCGACATTGAGGAGATCAAGTGAACTTTCAGAATGTGGTAGCACGATACGGGGAAATGCCGGTTCCACTACGTCGCATGCAGGCTCTTTTGCTGATAACGGTATAGGAGCGTCTGTAGCGCTACTATCGCCCAGTGTCACTGGTGCTACATACCTACTTCCGTCCTCACCCGCACTAGTGGATGCTTGCTCACAGGGATCCACTGCTCGTGGCTGCTCGCCTTCGCCAGCCCTCTCAGTGGCGAGCTCGCGTGCCTTGGAACGGGTAATGGCCTGTACTACGAATTCCCCGAAGCTGAGACCTCTCTTTTTCAGAAGCATATCAGACTTGTTCGAAAAAAGGTACGGGTACTGTTTCGGTAGATTCGGAGATACTGCCGCCTCAGTCTCCAGTACTCCAAACGGACCCTCAATCGTGACCTTCGCGATAGGCAGGCAAATGCTGTTCTTCTGTGCTACCTGCCTTATCCACGCACACTCACCCGTGAAATGTGTAGCTTCCACGTAATCAGGATGAACAATGTCCATTGTCGCCCCAGAGTCACGAAGGACCTTGCAATCTTTGCCGTTTACGACTAAGTCTCGAAGGTACGGTCTCAAGAGCTGCATATTTTCATCGTCACTACCCGTAACTGAAAATACTAGTTTCGGTTTCCTACAACCAGCCGCTATGTGTCCTGGCTCTTGGCACCGGAAACACAGCAGTGGCTTTTTCGATTCAAAGTTCTTTTCTTTCTCCGAGTTTTCCTTTGCTTCGTTCCCGGTCGCATTCTTTACGGTGAAGGGGCCTTTACGCTCAGGGCGATCTTTTAGCGGCTGTTTGCTGAATGGGCGAACACGGGCTTTCTCTGACTGGCGACGGACTGTGTACTCATCAGCTAGCTCAGCCGCACGTTCAATGTTTCTCTCCCCTGGTCTATCCTGAATCCATAGCCGCATTTCCTCATCTATGGACCCATAAAACTGTTCAAGGCAGATCAAATCCACGACCTTGTCCCGATCCTCGTAGACGCCCTCTCCCTTCAGCCACTCTACCAAGTCGGCCTTCATGTTGAACGCGAACTCCTGAAATGTTTCGCTCGTAGTCTTTTGAGCATCCCTAAACCGGCGGCGAAACGCTTCTGCAGAAAGGCGGAATTTCTTTAGGAGCACCGCTTTGATCTTGTTGTAATCATCTGCGTTTGTTTCTGGCAAACGCGCAAGAGTGTCCGCTGCCTCGCAGGGCAACACCGATAGGAGCTTTTGAGGCCACGTGGCACGATCAAATCCTACCCTCGCGCAAGTTCGTTCGAAATTTACGAGGAACAATGCAATGTCCTCACTCATCTTGTAAGGCTGCAAGAGGTCCCTCATGCTCAGTCGTGCGTCTGCCTGAATCTCTGCATTTTCTTCTTCTCACACTACTAGCGCATCTCGCCTCGACAATCTGAAGCTGAAGCCGCAAGCGCTCAATCTCCCTTATTTGGATTTCCGCTTCTTCTTTACGCCTGACAGTCTCTCTCTCTTTGTCTTCGCTTTCCCTTTTCATCCTTTCCTGAATAAGCTCCCAGCACTCGGACAGCTCCTCCTCATCGGCGGCGGAATCCTCAAGGGCCTGTATTAAAAGAGGCTTCCTGCGTAACGTCGCTACCTCGATCCCCATCTCCTCGCACAGCATCACTAAATCCGGTTTCCTCAGTTTGCTCAAATCCATGGCCACCCAGTGCAGACTTCCGTAGCTCAAGCTGCCGTGAAGGTACCCTAATAAACCTCAACCTTCACAAAGCAGCAACCAATCTACCCCTTTGGATAAACGTTACCACCTATCCAAAACACCTGGTAGAACCCCTACGGAAAGCGAGCACTCACCAGCGCCGGTAGCCGGAAAGAGCAGAACCATCCCGCCGCTGCCAACCAGTTGATGTGACCGTGCAAATGAGAGGCGGCCTCCAGGCTCCGGTGACGAGGGACATCAGAGAAGCTTTTATTCTACATCAGAGGGCCCAGACGCACCACTACCCGTGGGCCAGAAGTCGGAAAACCCTTGTCGGGAACGCGCCACCTGTCCCGCGTCCGTCGCTGGACGCAGACTGCGTCCGACAGCAACGCGATGAGCGCTCCAAGCAACGCACAGGAGAGCGTTCGCGCCCATGCGGAACGCCGACCGCGCAAGACCGGGACGCCGCCGTGCGTCCCTTGCCGGTTATAACAAGGTGCATGACGATCATGCGTGAATGTCTTGAGAAGTCCAATAGCCATGTCCTTGTGGTGGTCCCTGGAATGCTATGTACTGGGTTGAATCTCGAAAATCGGCCAGGTTCACTGGATTGGTGGTATTCTTGCATCGTGCAGGTTTCGAGGGCATTCGGCGACCTGTAATACTTTAAAATTCTAAAAACATGGATGAGTACAGGAAGTAAGGAGAAGAGGGTTATGAAGAACTGTAGAAAGGAATGGGTGTAATGGAAGAGTGTGTTGTAAGTGTGAGGTGAGCGTACTAGGAGTAATGAACATGACATACAAGTGGGGAGGAACCCGCTTTTGTTAGCTTAACACGCACGAATGTCATGCTCATTGAGAGTAATGTCAGTCTGCGTCGGGGGATCGCATGGGAGGGGGAGATATATGAGTGAGAGTTGTCATGATTGTTGATAGTTGGATCAAATAAGCCCGAGTTTTCTTGTTTCTAAGTAATCTTGGAAAGTCGTTGCATGTAATAGTAGTCGTGTTGGGTTTGTGTAGATGTTGTGTAATATGTTTAACCCGAGGACAATCATTGAAGTAGTGAAAGATGTGTAAACTAATTGCCCCACATAAGCACCCGTCTGATAGTGTAATATTAAAACGTTTTACGTAGTATTGGTAGCGTCCACGTCCGGTTAAAAGGTGTACTAATTTTTTGTTAGGTGGGAACCAATCCGGTATTTTATAAATTGAAGGGATCCAATTATGGAGAATTGTGTCTTGTCCCTCAGTTTGCCAAAAGTTATGCCAATGTGAAATCATTATGTTATAAAATTCTTTTTTCACCGATCGTGGGGAGCGTTGAGTCGTGCGGATTGTTGATTTTAAAGTGTTAGGTGTAGGAATGTGGTCTGCAAGTTCATTGCCTAAAATACCAGTGTGGGCAGGGACGTGAAATAGAAA
Organism: Hyalomma asiaticum; assembly: GCA_013339685.2. Lineage (NCBI taxonomy): Eukaryota > Metazoa > Arthropoda > Arachnida > Ixodida > Ixodidae > Hyalomma > Hyalomma asiaticum. The sequence goes on along the minus strand of CM023487.1, from coordinate 81,706,710 downwards.
TATACGCGCTCCTGATGTTATGAGGTTCTGGAGACTGTGTTTTAAATTAATGATGCGAATGTCACGTTCGGTGAGGCTGTTTAGGGATGATAGAAGTGATAAACAGTCTGTGTAGATATGGATGCGCCGTCGGTTATGAATTGTGTGTATTCTTATCCAACTCTCCTGGAAGGCAATAAGTTCTGCTGTATACGCGCTTGAAGTGTTTAAAATATGAAATCTTTGACAGTCTATTATTACTGATTTATGAGATAGTACAATGTACGCAGAGCTAGCGGAATGGGTGGTGTAGGATCCATCTGTATACACGTGGAGTGCAGGAATTTTGGATATTCGAGCATGTGTTGTTACAGTCAGTTTGCGAAATGGAAATGTGAGGATGTCGGCAGGATGGTGCGACCATCGTGTGACAGAAGGGAGAATGCTATATGGATGATAGGTGTTTAGCCCGTAGTATGTAGTGGTGCGTTTCATGAATAGGGAAAAGTGTGCGTCTAATCTGTCAAGTTCAAGGTCAATGGGAGGAATATTAGAGATGATTTGCAATGCCATTGTTCTCGTTGTGTAGAAGGCACCAGTGATTGCAAGTAGTCTACTTCGCTGTAGTGAGATGACACGCTTTCGTAAAAAAGTTGTGTGCGAAATGACCACCACACTGGGGATGCATAGGTGATAGATGGAAGCAGCGCCTGACGGTATACCCGTAGTATCGAGAAACTGCGCAATGAATGGTGCATCTTTATGAATGTGAGGAAGCGTGCCGTTGCGGTTTCTAATTTTGACCGAGTAATTTCTACGTGACTATGAAAGTTGAGGGTAGAGTCAAAAGTAACACCTAGAATTTTTATGTTAGGGGTGTTACGAAGAAATGTATCTTGCATTTTGATTGAGGGTCGTCGGTGTGAGGTGCCAACGTGGCCGTTGTTAAAAAAGAGAAAGCTGGATTTGGCTGGGTTGATGCGCAGTTTGTGGTCTGTTGCCCAGTTTGAGATTACATGTAATGCCTGACTAGCATTCCGTTGCATTTCCAATCGAGAATGACCTGGTATTATTATTATTACTGTATCGTCCGGGTACGCTTGAAGATGCGCAACAAAAGGAAAAGTTTTATCAAGGAGGGAATGTACCGCTATGTTCCAAAGAAGAGGACTTATAGGGGAACCTTGAGGACTTCCAATCGTTGGGTTTGCTGATTCGTGCCCTAATTGAGATGGATATGTAATTGTTCTGTTCGACAGGAAGGTTTTTAGTAGGTAATAAAGGTTACGTGGACAGCGGTGCTTACGAAGGAAATTAAGTACTACGGTGTGCCATACACTATCGAAAGCTCCTTGGAAATCTAATGATATGAGAACGGTGGGTGTTTTAGATCGTTTATAATTAGATAGAATAGTTTTGAGCTGGTGGAGCGCCAAAGGAGCACTTTTGCCACTGGTAAAGCCGAATTGGTCCACGTGAATGAGACCGTTTTTGTGGAGGAAATAGTACAGGCGATTATTTAGCAAGCGTTCCAATACTTTTCCAAAAATAGAATTCATGACTATGGGGCGGTATGATGAGGGCCGATCTGGAGGGCGTTGAGGTTTTAGTATAAAAGCTATCTTTCCGGTGCGCCAGATTTGCGGGAAGTGTCCGAATTTTAGTGCTGCGTTGAAAATAAAGAGGAAAAAATTGGGATGCATTTGAAACAGTACTTTGACAAATCTACCACTCAAGTTATCTAATCCAGGTGCAGAAGGAGTGTCAATATTTGAGACAAGTTGGGCTACCTCATTGTAAGTGAAGGGGACGTCCTGTACTTTCCAGGGATAATCTGATTCAGAGATGGCACGCATGAAAGTGTGGATTGAGAGATCAGTAGTTATGTCGTCGTGCATTATTAGGGTTTGTAGCAGGAGTCTTGCTGACTCTAAGGTTGAAAGGGTTAATGTCTGATCCTGTTTAATCAAGGGAGGTAGTATAGTAGATTTACGGTATTTCTGGAATGCCAATTTAAATGTTTCGCCGTGTAAACAACGTTTGGTGGCGTTGTTTGCTATTGTTTTTTGGTGTACCGTTTTGGCACGTATTATGTTTTGTTTCCTCTGCTTCTCTCATGTAGGAGTAGTGTGGCTGTGCAATCTTTGTATATGTTGTTTATGGTTTTCACGTATACGCCAGGTACCCCTTGTCGATGTAGAGCTTCTAGAACTGCTTGTATTTCTATGGAGTCAAATGCTTTCTCGTAGTCGATAAACGCCATGTAAAGAGGTTTGTTATATTCCGCGTACTTCTCAATTACTAGGTTGATAGCGTGGCTGTGGTCCATTGTCGAGTAACCTTTCCTAAAACCAGCTTGTTCTCTCGGTTGGTTGAGAGGTGTGAAACAGGGAGATACAATATCCCCGATGCTATTCACTGCATGTTTAGAGGAAGTCTTTAAACGTCTAGACTGGGAAGAAAAGGGCATTCGAATAGACGGAGAATATCTAAACAACTTAAGATTTGCAGACGACATTGTGCTCTTTAGCAATGATGGTGACGAATTACAAAACATGGTTGATGACCTAAACAGGGAAAGCATTAAAGTTGGATTAAACATGAATAGGCAAAAGACCAAAGTTATGCTCAATAGCTTAGCTAAGGAACAGGAATTTAAAATCAACAATGAACCCTTACAATGTGTAAACGAATATGTATATCTGGGACAGTTAATATCAGGAACTCCTACCCAGGAAAATGAAATTCTCCGTAGAATAAGGCTGGGCTGGAGCGCATTCGGAAGGCATTACGAAATCATGACCGGACACTTACCGCTCTCATTAAAGCGAAAAGTATTCAATCACTGCATTCTCCCAGTACTAACGTACGGTGCAGAAACATGGAGAATAACGAAAAAACTAGAGATGAAACTAAGGAGCACGCAACGTGCAATGGAAAGAAAAATGATAGGGGTAATGCTAAGAGATAAAAAACGAGCGGAATGGATCAGAGAACAGACAGGAGTAGCCGATATTATCTTATCAATTAAAAGAAAGAAGTGGACCTGGGCAGGACATGTCATGAGGAGGAAGGATAATAGGTGGACAGTAAGAGCGACGGAATGGATACCACGAGAGGGAAAACGCAACAGAGGTAGGCAAAAGGTTAGATGAAGCGATGAAATTAAAAAGTTTGCGGGCATAAAGTGGAACCAACTCGCTCAGGATAGGGTGGATTGGAAATCGTTGGGAGAGGCCTTCGTCCTGCAGTGGACCTAAACAGGCTGATGATGATGATGATGTTTTGTTTATAACGCGAGAATTCCTCCGCGTAAAGTTTTTGATAAAGGAGTCTGATGTTGTTGTCCTTTGCCGATTGAAACCTGCGTCTCATTGCACGAACTTTCTTTCTTTGACATGATAGCTCAGGCGTCCACCATGCGTTGGTAACTCTCGGTCCTAGGTTTAGGGCGCCTGGAGTACTTTTGAACCAATTGTTGATGGATTAGGTAAAATTTATTTAATATGGTGTCAATAGCCGAATATGACGTGACATTGGCTTTGGTAACGGCTTGAAACCAATTGAGGTTTTTAAGCTCGTTAAGCAATTGGAGTTCACCGAGACCTGTTAACTTTTTATCAACCGAGGACGAAGCCTGTGCGAAATTGAAAGAGATATATTGGTGGTCTGAAAGAGTCTGTGTATCTAGAACCTGCCAATCGAAACCTGCTGATATCATTTCTTTCGTAGCAATGGTAAGATCAATCCAAGTCTCCGCGTATATGGCGTTACGAAGGTTGGGGGTGATTGCGGATCGTTTAGGATTATCAAGTCATTTGAAGTTACAAAATTGACCACCTGAGAGCCACGGGTATCAGCCGGGTTGGGACCTCACATGGGGTGTTTTGCATTGAAATCACCTGCTATCACGATGTTATTGTTCTGAGCTATTGCTAGGCAGTGCTGGAGTTCGTCCGAGAAGCGGGTCAATGGATATGTGAGGGGGAGCGTAAATGGCTATTAGTGTGAAGCTGGTAGAACTATTGGAGCATTGTAGCATTACAATATTTTCCGACACGCGTTGGGGAAATATCGTGTAAGCACGCGTTTTGGCCAGAATCATGACGCGGGGATTGGTAGTAGTGTGAAATTTTGCTACCTGGGGAGAGGCGTTTTGAATAGCTCCTGCCCGGATGTGAGGATCAGAAACAAATGCGAATGAATAATTTTGAGTTTGAATAGTATGCATTAAAATTTTAGTGGCTGCAGAGGTGTGGTCCAGATTTGCCTGTATAAATTTGTCTTGGTTTTCACTAGCCATTTTGATAAATCTGTTTACTTGAATAAAAGATGTGATGGAGGTCCCTGTATCTTTCAATAAGCAACAGTGATGTGAGCTCTATCAGTGGAGAATATACGCGCCCAAATCCGTATTTATTGCGATCATGTAGAGACTTGCGAAAGGACAATGAAATGAGGAGAGAGATGAGTAGAACTTCTTTAAGAAAATGGCGAAGACGTGACCGGTACCCCATTGGCAAAGCGAGTGCTGTGCCACAGCACGAAGCTGGTTTATGATAAGTTTCGGAAGATGATCAAAGTGAAGTTGAGATGATATGTTTAGGGAATGATGTGAAATCGTAATGAAAATAAAGAACGACAAATACGAGGGAGAAAAAGCCAATGATGTTTCACTACGCCTAACGTAAGGGAGCGGCAGTTCAGAACTAAGTGTCTCACGAATATCGAAAGAGTAGCACAGAAAAATAGACTACAGAAAAGGAAAGCTCTTGAATGAGATAGGAAACTGCCGCTCCCTATGTGGAACCGAAGACCAGCTATTTCAGCCATAGTCAGTTCTTGCCTTTAAGCGCGCTATCCTATCTTGAAGAACTGGGCATTCCATATGCCCAGTCGGGTGCGCAGATGGCAAGTCTACCCTCCTGCACTCGTTACATGCCACCGCCTCATCCCCCGCCCGAACGACGCATTGCTCCGGCAGGTGATTGGCGGTGCACTTGGTGCATATGATCTTGTCCGGTTGACCAGTAAAAGGACACCCGCGACGCGAGTGTCCGTACGTTGCACAGTACGTGCATAGCGGGACATGAAAGTCTTCTTCAACACGGGCGAGTGTCCAGCCGATAGCTAGCTTTCCTTTGTCTAGCAGCCGTCGTCGTGCGGCAGCATCGACTTCCAGAATATGAGTTGTATTGCCAGAGCGCTCCTTATATGAAATGACATGACGGCATTGTGTCCCGTCTAAGGCAATTGAATCATTGCGATTATTTATTTCCGTGATAAGATTAGGTCCCGGAATGTCCGGGTCCACTCCGATAATTCTGATGCGTGGTTTTCTCTTCTTCGGTATTTTGACGGACAGTGCCGTGCTTGTGAAGACGTTATTCTGCAACGCCGTTTGCAGATTCGCGAATGTGTCGGCATCGTTGGTTAATACCGTTACTCCATTGCGAGTTTTACGGATGTCTACTTGAGCTAGTTTTTCCTTTGCTGGGTCGATGTTAGTTTACAAAATCTTCATCACATCAATCGCCGGGGACGTGGATGGGACTATAGGTGCCAGGTACATAACGTGAGCATGCTCTTGCCTCTGACGACCGAGCTGGTGAGGAACTGCATTTGGATAAGCCTCTTGAACCGCAGGTGGCCCTATCAGTGACTGAGGTACTTGCATCGCCAATCCCTGTGCCGCCACCGCCGCATATGAACGAGCAGAGGAAGCGCCGTCTATATTTCCACCAGGTACATGCGGAAGAGGCACCGTAGGTGCTTGACGGATTTGATGTCTCAGTTCTTGAACGCGTGCTGTTTGATTTGCCGCCATTACGCGCAAGTCTGCACATTCTTCAATGATTTGCCGTAACAAACCGTGTATCTTGGCACGTTGCGGATTTGTAACTTTCGTGGTGGGGTCAAACAGTACGTCACTGATCTGCTTTTGACACTCAACGGCGCGACGGAAGGGTGCATAAGTTGGGTCTTCCTCTCTTTTCATCATGCCCGCGGCCTGCTCCACCGTTCGCAGCGCAGCGGATCCGGTCGGGGGGTTCGGCGGGGCAACCGTATTTACAAGTGCAGGAAGGTGATTACCCGGTTCATCTGCAGCTATGATTGTCTGGTCCCCCTCGTCCGAAAATACCGAGACGTCCGAATGCGAGGCGGCCCCCGGACATTGCGGCGCACGATCCGCGGGCCCCCCCGCAACGGAGGTCTGATTTTCTGCCATACTAGTAGTGGGTATGTGCCTGCCAGAGGCACATACCTATTCCCCCCTCGGCCGCTGCCAGAAAAAGCTAAGGTTTTTTATGTGAAAACCTAAAGAAATCGCGGAAATCGCGGTCCGCGAGGGTCCCGGGACCTTCCGACACCCGGTCTCGAAGAAAACGTGCGATCAGAACCAAAAAGGACCGACCTTTAGACGATTTCGATGAGCCCAGTGCAGCGGCCGGTCCGAACAGCTGCACGAGCGCTCGTGCAGCTCGTGCAGCTTTCGGCTTCCACACCGGTCGCATATTCGAGGTTGACTAGTGCCTGGACGATTCCCACGTCGAATATCGCCGCGGATCCCGGAGGAAGTGCGCGGTTGAAGACTGTCAGCTTGCCCTCCCGGAAGAGGCGGATCGACGTCACGGCTTCCCGGAAGCGAGCCCGTGACGACACGGCTTCCTCGATAGTCCACGCCATTTCGTCTGGAGACGCCATGCCGGCCGCCATGTTGACTGCCATGACGCGTCGCTTGTAGAAGCTGAGGTTGTTCCGATGAAAAGGACTGGTTCGCTAAGTGAAGAGCTTCCAAATTTTTGGCAATTTCCTCAGCCTTATCCAGAGATGTCTTCGCCGTATGCGAGCAATTTTTCACGAACTTGTGGGCTTGCGACACCGTAAATAATTTGATCCCTCACTCGTTCGTCGGACGAGAGCCCGAACCGACATTTTACGGCCTTTCCTTTTAATGCAGAAACGTAGCCGAGGAAAGATTCGCCCATAAGCTGCGTTCTTCCCGTGAACTCATGGCGTTCGACCAAGATGTTGGTTGACGTGGCCAGCGCCTCACGTGGCGAACAGCCTGTCAAGACGCTGAATTACTGTCTGAAATTTAGATAAGGCCGGAGATTCTCCAGGAGACGCTGTAGCAGACGCCGCGTTTCCTGTGGCTTGCCTGGCTTCCAACTGCTTCGCGTCGGCGAAGTACTTCCTCTGGCCCTCCTGTCCGAGCAGGCTGATGAGCGCGGACGCTCGGCGCGCGTCGGTCCATTTGCTCCCGCCGGCCGCTTCGAGGTGGGTGTGGAAGTTTTTTTCCATGTTGAACACGGAATTAGGTGTGGCCCTGGCAGTTGCAGGAAGACGGGTAGACGTTCGAGGAAAGCCGTGCTCGAACGGAAAGCGAAGGGCGAGGCTAGTTGAGCTGTACAGCGAACAAAGGACGCTAGGCCTCGCGATGCCAGACGCGTCGAAGTGGAGCACGAGGGCAGACGCAAAAAAAAAAAAAAAGAAAACTCACTTACCAGGGCACTGTTCCGGCCTTAGCCATATTCGCACTGTCCGTAGACTGTCACGCCGCACCGCGGCGCACGGCAGAAATGCCACGAGGAGGATAGACAGACGACGCGCTGTACTGTCCGTCGCCGCCGCACCGTTGTGTACGCATTTGCGCGTGATATGCAAAAAGCACAACAGTAACCCCGTGTGCTGCGTGCCCCAGTGCACAAATTGAGCTGTTCACAACGAGATAACCCTGCATTCCTCCCTCTAAGATCCGTCGCGAAAGAAGGAATGGATAGTGAGGTTTCGCATCGGAAAGCCTGTGACGCCGCCGATGAGAGCGTGCAGCGCGTGTCACTCCCGGTAATTTCTTCTGGAGCAATATAGGTAGGCGGCAATTGCTTTCGCTTTTTGGCTAAACCGCATAGTGGTCAGGCTTTTATGTCGCATTTATAGTGAGAAGGCCGTTTCTGTAGATGCGCGCACGTGCTAGCGTAGCAACGCGGCAGTTAAATGTAAGAGACATCTGCGAACCACTGCAAGCCGCAAAGTTGCTTGTTTGCGTGGTATTCGCTTTTTTTTTTCTTTCACATATTACGCGCAATCGCATACAAGAACGAATGTTTATATTTCAGTCAATGCTGACATCGATTCACATTAAACGGGCATTTTTGATCACGATCTAGGCCGATCCTGTTTTGGCTCTATCTGGAACAGGTGCTGGCACGCGTGCACTGTTGATCGCGCTGTCAAGCATGATACACTGATCTCAAGACGATCGGCATGTGCGCATCGCGATTCGGCTCCGAACTCCCGATTCGGCGCACGCCAGCGCTAAGCTCTATCATGATTACGTTGGACCATGTACCCAGGTAGCACCAATACGTTATAATAACGTTATTATTATGTTCAGCTTGGACGTTAGGAAAATATTGTTAATGTCATTTTTTTTAACGTATCTCCAACGTTGCATAGAAACGTTTTTATAACGTTTTGCACTACATAAATTAAGCATTCGTGAAACGTTTTTACAATGTATGCATAACGTTAAGCTACACGTTAGAATAACGTTTTGCACTACATAAATTAAGCATTTGTGAAACGTTTTTACAATGTATGCATAACATTAAGCTATACGTTAGAATAACGCTAGAATTAAACATTCATAAAATATTGTTACAATGTATACGTAACATTGGGCTAAACGTTAAGATAACATTACAACTAACACTCTTGAAACATTCACCGAATGTTCAAGTGTGGTATTACACATTAAATGAAATGTACACTCGACTCTTGCAGTGCCTTCTAGGCACAGCAGTAGTCGAGTATACATTTCACCTGATGTTCTAAAAATGACATAATCCTCCAAACTTGGCTTCACAGCAATACTTTATTAGTGAGCTTGCATAATACACAAGAGTGAAATGATGTTGTAATGAATTAAAAATAAACAATACAAGCATCATTTTTCATGCATGTGGCCTAAAGCAGTACATCTGTCTTTTGAGGTAACCTTAAACATAAATGGAAAAATACCCAACAGCAAAAATGAATAAGTACACAAAAACACTTATGTCAAAAGTCAGATGCCACTTATTTGACACAAACTCTGTATGCACAACTTTTGGCACAAAATTTACTCAACAGAATGGTCTAAGTAAAAGCTGTAGGATGTGAAAACAAATATCAATGAACTAAAAGTAGTGAAAGGTGTCGAAAATGACAGTGTATGTGAAATGTTCTTGATGTAGCTAGGAACACACAAAAGTTCAGGCACCATCATGTAGTACTTGACACATTAGAGCACTCAGCAGCACAGTTGTAACAGCAATTTGTGCAAAGTTGGTGCAGTGGTTAGCATATGTACAAGGGAGATGTGAGGGGCACTTGGCGCACAGGAGATACGGTGAAACACTTGGACCAATGAGGATGAGGCTGAACATTTGGCTAAAATAGGTGACATAGTTGAGTACTTGGTACATTTGTGAAGCAGCAGAGTGCTTGCTACAGTGAAAACAGGGCAAAGCACATGGTATGCAGGATATATTAAAGGCCTTAGGCATAGTCACTTGACACAGGACAATAGAGTAGCACAGGTACCCGTAATGGTAAATTTCAACATGAATACTTCAGAAATTGAAGCATACATGCACGCTCAACTAGCCACACAACTGCGCACAACATAGTGACATCTTAATATGCATCAATAAATGCCACCTTAAGCTTGTAATAAACCTTTCTACCATGCAAAGCAATCCAGACAGTTTTCTTGATAATGGATGTGTGGTTTCAGTACATACATATAGCTATGGATAGCATGGTTTCATGTAGTACTTTCCCATTTCATGGCTGTGGCCACATGAAAAAAACAACACTGTCGGAAACATCTGCTTATTTTAATATGCCCACGTGTAAGTAACATTCATTTTCTTACTGCCCACAAAAAAGTAACAAATTCTGAAGATAGCCTACATCAGAAATGATTTTAAACTTCAATGAATTCTGACACATCTATTTCACACTAAAACAAGAAAAACATGTCAAATATAAGAGTGCTGTCCTAGCAACATTTTTGTTATGACTGTCTTTCTATAAGAAGCACAAAAGGAAAGATAGGTAAATAAATGAAAGCTCATAAAATAAAGCCCATTCAAAGAAAATAACTTCTAATAAGCACTGATTCAAAAAAACCTGAGGAAGACACTTAGATGAACGCTTAAGAGTGAAAAGCAGAGCTGGTTGGTTCATGATTAAATTCAACGAAAAGCTGGCAAAGCAGGACATGGACATTGAAGTCCGGCGAAGGTATGTCTGCGTGTGTACCTTTCTATGTCCGTGTCCTGCTTTGCTGGCTTTTCGGTGAACTTAGACGCACACAGGTTAACAAGACAAAGTGCAAAGGCATTGAAGCCAGCACCCTCAGCATAGTGCACGTTGACTTAGATTTTGTGAGCAAAGCAAACAAGGACACATTATATCACTCCCATGTTTTGATCTGATAAATATGGGCTTATATCCTAAGATTGGGACTGCAGACGTCTTTTTTAGAATGAGCCGTTTTAGGAAATCTTGTTTTACTTCTTTCCTCTCTCATTTTTCTTGTGGGAAGACAACCTTGAGCACAAATGTTGCCTGGACATCATTTTATAATTGACACCATTTCTTTCTTTTTCAACATGCCAAGGTGCATGAAAATTAAAAACATTTATGATTTGGGTAATGTTTGGAGCTTTCTACACTTTTTTTTTCTTTTGTAAACAGTACAGAACAACCAATGGAACTCATGGCCATGCTCCTTACAATGACCAGGAACGCAGCCACAAAGATCCTCCTATTGTGTTGGTACGCAATAGGAGTACACGCGTGCTGCAAGCTTTCAATACTTTATGGCATGCTGCATGGCAATGTTATTATGGAATTCAGTTTTCGGTTCTATGCAGTCTTATGGAGAAAGCATGAATACCAAGTTGATGTGCATGTTCGGTCTCTCATGGAATCGTCCAAATGCATCACACCAATAATCAAACTCTCTCAGTTCCATCTCTATATAAAAACATGTTCATTTGTCTCTTTTGACATTTGTCAGTGGGGAGCAGAAAAGCAATCCAAAAGCAGCTCAATGATTTCTTGCACTTTGCTGCAAGAAAGACGGCTCCTAATTTTTTAATGATAGTCATCGCCAGTCATAGAGTGAAGGCATAAAGCTGGCTAATTACTGAAACATGGAACAAAGCTATTAACGGTGACACTTGCAACAGCACTCCATAGAGTTCATTATTTAAAAAATATGTATGGAATAAATACTCGACACTACATAGATGACATGCATAATGAAATGTGGCACTGTCTAAATGCATATCCTTTTAAACGCACAGTGGAGGGTATGTATATCTGTACATTCATATCGCAAATCAGTCCTTCAAAGTTCATGTCATATGCACTTGAAACCGATGATATTCAAGCAACTCATAAACACACACACACACACACACACAAAACCCCTGCAACTTGCGACTTCACGGATGGAATGCTTGAGCTTGTAATGGGCCGAGAAGTCCTTGCCACACAGCTGTCAGGTCCAGTGCAGAAGGGTCCTTAAGAAAGCACAGTTGGACAGGGCCATTAACATTCACATTAATATTGAGATCTCAAATCTCTACAAATCTGCTACTGTAGGGAACAAAAACATTAAAATGCAAGTTTTTTAAAATACCTTTAAAGTACAAAAAGCTATTATTTGATATTACTAGACAGCTCCGCTCATTAAATTTCCACTTCCTCTCATGCCCAAGAATGTGCATGGGCCTTTTTGAGGTCTATAACTGAGAAAAGCTACTTCTCAACAACGATGTGGTCTGGTTCATGTTAGTACCATGGAGATAAGTGCAAGTGCTGATAAACTGGCTACATCCCAAAGTGTAGTTTTAGACGCTATAATGGGAGGCCACAGAAGCATTTAAGTAGTTCACGAGTTACTGTCCTGGCTTAAGTTCCACAAATTTTACTGAAGCAAAAAAAAGTTAAAAGGATAAACCCCCTAAATGACACATTCGCGTACTTGAAGAAGCGGCTAGGGAAATGCAACGACGCAAAGGAAAATTCGGCCACGCATGTTGGGACGATGATATGCTAAAACGTGCAGAGAGTAGCTCACTCTGAGGAAGGAAAACATAGTACTGATGGCGGTGAAAAGCATTTGAACGTTGTACAGATCATCTACATGCTTTAACAGCAACCACGTGGAACAGAACTTATAAGAGAAGAGGCGATGAAAGAAAGCCGCCAAGGCAGTTCCGCAGAGAAGATAGCATGAAATAAACAATAATTCAAAGAAAACAGTGATTCATTTATCGCGGAGGCGACCCGCTGCCCCCGAGGCAGCCGCAACTCGGTTCAAACCACCGGCCGAATAAGGCCGGCACATGCATAATAGCGTTTCAGCTTAAAAGCATTGAAAGAAAGCCGCACTACTCAGAATGTCGCGTTCAGTATGCGCGAAAAAAAGACACAAACATGCTCGTTATACTAAGAGCAGTTTACTTATCGTGTAATCATAGTCGCGCCTTTTACATCGCTGCTCCTGATCGCCCGTTGTAGAAAAGTTCAAAATGCCGACGGCAGTACTTACCAGTTTCCGTTCGGTGGACGCTCCACGACATATAACAGCAGGTCTTCGTAATATGTAGCACGGGCAAAACACAATAGATGAGCACAATTAACAAACAACCACTCAAACAATAGAAGAAAGGCAACTTTTTCACCGAGCCGAGGCACAACAACCCAACTCTGAGCTCCGACGGACACAATGCCCATGGCGACGATGGCGATTTGGCCATCCGGTTTGGCATAGAGCTTCGCCAGTTTCGCTTTGAATCGGGTCGCATACGCGGTAAGCGCGAGGTAACGTAGGCGAAACCTTTAAAATTTTTGTTGAATATTGGAAATATTCAGTATTACAGAATATTTAAATACCAGACGTACACTTGCCATAGCGTTTTTATGAACAATTGTTTCTCAAGTCTAACGAAAAATGCGCGTTTTTCACTTGAAATACATTATACGTACCACAAAATAAATACAAATGCGCAACAAATTGACGCTTACGAAGTTTTTTTTTTATTCAACTAGAAATGACAACTTTGTCAATCACTATTACACAGAAGTTATGTTAACCACTTACGTTAACTTTTCGTGCGATCTCAATGTTTTCTAAACATTAACGTTCAACGTTATATGTTTATATTGAACGTTATATTGAACGTTTATATTGAACGTTATATGTTTATATTGAACGTTACATTAATATTCCAAAGCAAGCGTTAATATTACGTTGCACTTCGAACATTAATGTAACGTTTGAAGTGCAACAAGAAACGTTATATGTTTAATGTGAAACGTTAAAACAACGTTGTTCAAAAACATACAACGTTACTGCAACATTCACAACAAAGATGTAACGTTTTTCTAATGTTCTGTGCTACCTGGGTAGCAGTGACCACCGTTGATTGCGATTAAGAAATGTAACCCTGATCGATCCCAGTCGCTATCATGTGCCCGTGTGACGCCACTATTTACTCACTTCGGTAGCTCACTGTGCAGAAAATGCGATTAAAAAAAATATCACCCAGTCGGTTGCGATCTACAGTGACAAGCTTCGTCCGTGTGACACAAAGCAGTTTGCACGCGTGTACTTTGAACGGATCCTGCGAGTGTCTTCGCGATGTACGCGAAGAGGCGGACGGCATCTGGATCCGCAAGTGACAGTTTTTGGTCACATCTTTCTGCCATTTCACTGCGACTTCTTCGCGGTGTGCAGACTTCTTCGTGCGCCTGTGGGCACCACGTAAGAAGAGGCTGATGTCAACAGCTCTGCCTTCACAGAAGTTTCCAAAATGGTCAGTAATGAAATCGGCTTCGCAAAAGGAAGCTAATTGGTGTCGGACATGGTGAAAAACCCGTTGAAGCTTCTGTACGACACGCGGCGAACGGCGTACACTCCGGGCATGCGGATAGTCTATCCTCCTCCAGACAGCCATGTTGGCTCGACTTGCGCGCCACCTATAGTTCGCGGACATTGCGAATAGTGGAAGAGGCCGATCCTCGTCGCCAAGATGTGGTGTCGGCGGCGGCCGGGCCCACGGACGGACCGAGGCTCGACGAGCGGCCGGTCGGCCGACACGGGCACGAAGAGACGTCTGCTCCTTACGAAGCCCCCAACTGGAGAACTCAGCCGACCAGCGGCCGTTTATTCAAGACACTCACGCATCACACGTGATTGACTAACAAGCGGTCGCGTGTATCGCCCACGTAGACACCTACCGTCATGACACAACACTACAGAACGCAGAGTGCGCGTGCGCTCCCAACGAGGAACGGTCTGCCTTTATTTGAATTGTGCATATTGGCCAGTTCAGTACGATTTCACAACCCTACAGAGGGATTTCCCAAGGGTTATTACTGTTCGACTTGGGCGGTTTATTTTGCATATGTACACTCAACTGCATTTCATAGTTTCGAATGGCGAATGCCTCAATAGCTCATCAACACGTCCTGAATGCTCTGGCCAGGCTTCACTTTTCTTGCTGGGGCAGAGCTTTTGTCACCCTATAAAAGCTTTTATGTACTTCGTGTGAGTTCCTGTAGGTGTCCACAGAGTCCCACATCAGAAGGTGCCAATTCTCATCATGCGGCCCCTTGGAAACAAAGTGCAAAGCCTAAGCACATCCGAAGTGCCACAGCGACCAGTTCTTTTAGAGCGAGGCTCGGAGATGGGTGTGTTGAGATCGGGCTGATTCGTGCACCATCCCAGGGGGCTGTAAGCGACATAAAATGCTATTTTCCAGTGTATTCCTTTAATGTAATCACAAATCTTCCGACCTTCCCAAATGGTCAAGATTATGTCCCCCTTGGGACTTCGCCCCCCCAACCCTCTCCCCCCGTGTGCACACCTGTGTCTGTTCCATGTTATAGTGTACTGTTCTCTTGCACTTTTAATCATCGTCCTTAGTGTGAACTTACTCACCATTCAATTAGGAAGCAAACTCCAAAACATCACAGAAGAATCCATGTGAACATTTGTAGCTTCCTTACTTCATCAGCTTGTCAGATCGCAACTAATGTGGGCAAATTAGGCATCCATGAAAAGGCAATACCTTTTGCAAACTTTATAGACACCAGTCACGCATTTTGTGCATTACACTTTTTATTCTTGTACAAATGCACACAATGACACACACGCAAGAAAAAACAAAAGACAGCTCACGCAGGCGCACATGTACATGTAAAACCTGTACAGCCTCTCTTGTCCCACAAGTGATGCTGCACACAAGATAGCGCGCAGTGCATACAGCGCATCGTGCAAAAAAAAAAAAAGATATGCACATCCATGTTCAAACAAGAACACACAGCGATCGTCAATGTGTTAAAACAAAGAAAGGGGGAATAACAAAATAAATAACAACAAAAAATGACGAAAGAACAAACTGCCCTGCTCCTCCTCCAAGCTAAGGGCAAAGCGAAGCGCCTCGCCATGCCTGAATGCAGCGCTATCAATAGGAACCAAGCAAAAAAACGGCATCTGCCTGTTTTTACAGATTTGCAGCAAAACCCACGTCGACGAGCAACGCTGCTCAGATCACAGAACTGCACAATTTCTTTACAACGGAATGTCGATAAAACATTGCAAGCGCTTCTCATGCACAAAAGGCTCGCTGGACACTTCTTCACTGTGGCCAGTCAGAAGGCAGGATGTAGTGGATGCTATAACAAGGCATGCATTTCATGTGGCGTACAAACTTTATTTATAAACAGCTGATGCTTACAGAATTTGCAAGTGCCTCAGACACCTAGCTGCTCGGCTAGCACAGCTGACTGGTGTTACGTACAGTATCCAGTGGTGTTTTAGCAGACAGGTCGCAGTGACTGCACTTAAGAGGTGCATTTTGTAGCTTTCCATTTGCAAACGCTACAGCCAAAGTACAAAGCTATGTTGCTTACTACAAAGTGTGTCTCTCACTGCAGTGAGGCCATGACGTGAATCACTGGCCTTCGAGCTTAGATGTGTCGAAATGCAAAATCCTGTTCACTCTAACAAGTCTGTGACAGCAGTACAGACCTAAACTGCGAGACCGAAATGCTGACATCACGAGCACCAGATGGCTGGATGGAATGTCATAACACAACTTCAGCTGTTCTACATTTCTGCTCAAAACCACAAGCCAGCAAAAACTGCAGTGTTACTAGAAGAAGCTTTTCAAATATAACAAGAGAAGTTCAAGTAACACAAGCTGATGTTTGAAACTAAGATTAAAACATCCTTTTTTTTTCCTTTTCATGTACATATCGTTTTGTGGAAAGCAAGCACACAAGCTCCAAGGTCATGCAGCATGCTTCCACGATGAAGCATGTGCAGCACGCAGAGCCAGCACTTCCTTTCTCATTTTACGAGGTCAGCGAGAGAATGCAATATGCCGTGTGGCATAGATACCACTCTCACCTTGTGTCTTTTTCGACAATGCACAACTAAACTTTACTACTGTGGAACCGAACTGACATTTGATTTCTTTCATTGCAGAGAACCAACACAAGGAGACTCCATTACACAAGACATAATACAAGCTACTCATGGAAGAATTAAAAGCTCGTCACAGTGTGCAGTTTCTTTATCTGGATGTCATCACACAGTCAACAGCACACACTTATCCAGTTTCTGTCAGCAATAATAACAAGCAGCCTGTACAGTCAATGCTGTATGCTGCATGCCATACGTTCCTTCACTAAACAATCCATTGGACTGTGAATATACCATATACACTTCATCAACAAATTTCGCAAAAATTCATTGGCAAGTGGCAAACAGCCCCACCTCAAATTTACAAAATGTCAAACTTCATCAGCAAATTCGGCAAAATTCACTAGTGAGATCCATTGGACTTTCAATATACCAATATACACTTCATCAACAAGTTTCGCAAAAATTCATTGGCAAGTGGCAAACAGCCCCACCTCAAATTTACAAAATGTCAAACTTCATCAGCAAATTCGGCAAAATTCACTAGTGAGCAGCAATGAAGAGCACGTCCTTTGTTAGCTATTTGTGAAATGTGAAAGTGCCTCAAGCACATGCTGCCATACATTAGATTACTGCTCCACCTTCAATTTCGTGCCTTTACAGTGCAACCACCTCTAACCCACTTGAAAAACTCATACTGACTTAAAAGATTTTAAAAGGTGGGGAAAGCGAAGTAGCCAGAGTACAATTTCTTATTCAGCACTGGCATCTGTCACTATTCTAAGCTATGCAAGGAGGAGTGAATTTCAGCACAAAATAGTTGTGCTGTTTCTGAAACGAATGCACAATAGATTACTTCTAAAAAGGCTCAATTAACAATGACTTCATGGGTAGTACAGACTGCAGGGAGTCACAGGTTAACATACTCTAAAGTTTCCATCCAATCATATCTATTCTCCAAATTTATAAACGAGTTAAGAGTAAAAGTAAGTACTATTGGTTGTGATTTCCACATTAACATCATCAAAGCACCGCCATCCTTCCATAAAAGGAGTCCAAGAAAACTTGGCTCCTCTTGTTATACTACAAGTATGACACCAATGCAAACACAGTGAATATGTAAATTTTGCGATCATTCCTAAAGAACTATCCGTAAGAGTAAATGAATGGCCATGCCAACATCTGGTGCACATGCACATAATTGCAGTAGTGAACAACACAACTCTACTGTGAGCACATCTAAGATGTCTCAATAGTTTGCGAATTAAGCACCAGAATGGGTGAAGCACAGAAACGTCCTACAGCGGTCTCAATGCGCAAGCTTTGAAAGCAGAATTTAGTGCACTACTCGTCTTGACAGTGGACACTGCCACCTAGGCATCTTATAACAGCCCATCCTCAACACTTCACAGGGAGTAGGATATACGAGCGGCAGCCATAACCTGACTCCGCCCACTGCCAAGCTGCCAAATTATCACTGCACTGCTCTCTTTGAACAACCGACAAGAAATGGCCGATGCTTCCAATTCTTGGACGTGATCCCCACGCCACAACCGCCAAGCGTAATGCAACACCACTGAGAAGCCTTGCCACTGTGCGCACGAATTACACTAAAGCAACAGGTGAGCTAGCAGTCGGAAACAGAGTTCATCCGTCCACAACATAAATACGCTGTTGCGCTGCCTGCAAGCGGGGCCTGTCATCCATTCTCCTGGCTAGATGTGTTCCGAGGATGCCAACTCTGCAAACTCCTCTTCGAGTGGTGTGCGTCGCTGAAGAAAATCCCCCCACCCCCCACCCTTCTCATTAAAAAGGCTGCACCGGTGATGACTGGTGCATTGCAGCTTGCTAGAGATCCCCCTTGCTGGTGGAGCGAAGCTGGTCTGAGCTTGCAGTGCGAGGGCGCATGTTTATCAGGTTGCTCTTGGCCTGTGTCGAGAGACAAGAGAAAAGCGACCTGTAAGCACGTAAACACTTGACCAAGCAACTAGTGCGATGACACAGTGGGATGACACAGTGGGATGAAAGAAACAACAAAAAAGGCAAACATTTCATGCTGTTAGCACACAGTGACACTGCGTTGCTCAAGGAGCACAGTGGAATTTGCCTGCTGAGAACCGTGAGTAGAGGTTTTGGTGTCAATGTTACCTGCCTTATAAAACCCCAATAAAAGATATGTGGGGTGGGCCAGGGATTAGCAGTTATGAGGCACATGCAGAGAGAAAGAAGGAAACTGTTAATGGCTCATACCTGCTTTGCATATGCAGGTATGAATGAGGGACACACAGGTATGAGCTACATCTGATTCAATCCACCTAATGTCTACTTAAGTCAGCGTAAAGTTCACCAAGCCGTGGGCTCCATTGCCATTAAAGACACTTTAAGGTCACTTAAAGGGGTCGTGAAAAGAATTTGGAGATGCCGGTTTGTAATTTTCACTGCTTCAATACGCATTCGACAAGCCGATTGCGAAATATTTCGGCGAAATATTCAGTGCACATTTAACAACGCCCGTTTTAAATCTCAGCTTTCTTGCGCTCCCGAAACGACTATGCGACACTACCGGCCGACGTGGTACTATTTGGTGACGTTGGGTTAAGATATTTTTAAGTTCAAAGGCACAGTGAACTCGCGTTTGCTCTAAGGGAATCGATTTACATGAAAGCTAGAAAGGAAGAAAATACTTGGAAACCGTGCGGTGCCACCATTCGGAAGAAAAGCGGCAGCACGGTTTGTTTTCCCATGGCCTCCGAGGGCGCGCCAATCTCGGAGGTATGACGGCTACTAAGATGACGTCATCTGCAGAGTTGAGGGGAACGCGCGCAGTGAAACCGAAACCGCGTTTTTTATCGCTCTAAATCAACACACACGGTGCAACGGAACAATGCATATTGTTGATTGGAGGGTCAGGATCCCGAATACGCACTTAGTACAAAATGTTCAGAAAACCTTTCACGACCCCTTTAAAGGGACCGACAAATGGCCACAACGTGGGAAGGGACCCTTGTGCATTTACAAAGAACCTAAACTATAGTGATGGAATCGAGCACCCTTTTGCGATTTGAATTGGATTTGTATTTTGAGGATGAGCTTGAATGTCGCGGCAGTAGAAACGTGGTGTAGCCTGGTGGTGAAGCCTTGGTACTGTGCTCTCGAGTCCTTAAGTTGCTCTACGTCCCCTGCTGCTGTTCATGCCACCATAACTCGTGTCTAAAATTGCAAGCGGTAGACAAAAATGCATCCCTGCCCTATTATTTGCTGTTTACGCAGTAAAAGGAATCGCCGCTGAGAAGCGGCGTTGCCATAGCGGCAATCGAAAGCCTGCTTTAACCGCGGTGCATGCGCTCTGTTGCTGCAGAACCTCGCGTGCACACACACCCAACAGCTGTAGGCCATGGTATGCAACATGTTTTGCATATGAGACTCCACAGGCAGAAAATTTTAGTAAGGAATATTTTCACAGGCGTTTTACCTGTTGCCATTGCATGACTGCGCACTGATCGGTAAGCCTTCCATCGAAATAAACAAATAGGTACCTTAAAAACTGGTTGCTGGTCCTCTTAGGAGTTTTACTTTGTAAGTTCCTCTGCATTTAATTTCTGTGCATACATTTGTGCATGGGGACTTCACACACAAGTTTGCAGAGCTGAGACACGGTAGGAGTATGCACAGTTATTATGTACACTGTCTTGCTGCTTCTTTTTTATATTTCTGGAATTACTCATCTTAATAAGGATCCTGGAAGACATGAAATATGCCATATGGCTGCAAGCGCCCAGCATTAATTGGGCATGTGATATCTTTTTGCTCTATTTGCACCAAAACCAAAGCGTGAAGAGGTTTCATTTTGTAATGTTTTGCAATGCATGCCCAAATATGGCTGCCCCCGCCAGGGACTGAACTTATGACATTGCACACAGCAGTCCAATTCTTCTCTGAATCTATGCAGTTGGCTTCACAGCCGAAAGAATGTAACAACACATTCCATTCCACAAGATTCCTTGCTGTACACAGTGATCTCACCGTTCACGTCACACCCAAAACGAAAACGTGCCTCAGTTATTATCCTGGCCAAAAGAAGCCTCTTTGGAGGCCTAATCTAGGTGCTCCAGCACAGATGTTTATGTCATGGCACTTCTCTTGGAAAGCCCAAACATATAACCAGCAAATTATTACAAATGTAACCATTTTATTTATCAAAGGTATTGGTTGTGTGAAAGCCTTTGTGTGAGCGAAATGCACAAATTGATCTCAAACACTTCTAGGTGCTCAATAAACCTAAAGATGCATAACTCAAAACCAATATACAATCTTCAGTAATACTTATCTCGGTGCACATAAATAGAGAGGATTGTAAGCACAATAAATACTGCCACAAAGCTCTGTTTGTCTGAACAGCTATTTCCAACGTGTTAAAGGGCCCCTAAACCACCAAGAGGTCGAAATTTAGTTGTGGTGTTGCTTTTGTGCCGGTGTCCGCAAGAAACACGTAGCCGCAAGAATTTTTCGAAACGGTGCAGAAATAGCCGAGTTACACCCGTTTGATTATTAAAACGCGGCGCTTGCTTGTTTCACTCTTTCCTGGCCGCTTGCCAGTGCCACCTCCTCGCCGAGTGCTCCTCCGAATGCCACGTGACATACATCGCCGATGACGCGCATCCGGTTGACTTGCCTCCGCCGGGCTCCCGCGTTCGCGCAAATGTCTCGTTGGTGCTGTGCCAACGCTCTCTGTTAGCGCTATTCGTCGTGTTCTGAGAGTTGCTGCAGTTTCTAGTCGGCTGTACCTCACTTGCACTTGCGTAGCGTAGCGCATTTACGAATTCACACGCGAACACCACTCGAACGACACACGACGAGGAAAACAAACAGGCAGGGAGCGCGTGCATTTTCTGGCAGACTAACCGGAAGTCGACATCCTCCTTCGACCAATAAGCGGAGCTCGGACTCTTTTGACGTCAGCAAAAACCACAATGTCGTCACGGCTAACTTTGGCATGCCGGAACTGGCCAGAGAGGCGCAAGGGATTGTTTTTCGAGTTTGTGGCGCGCCCGCGGCGCGTAGCACTGCTGCGTTTGACATCGTTCATCGTGACGGCATTTTCAACTTGATGCGCGTGCTAACTTGAAATGTTCAAATAAATGTCGGGGGTGGTTTAGGGGCCCTTTAAACATGTCTGCTGTTATTTAAATAGTTGTAATGATAACACCCGAAATGTTTTCACTGTAATGAAAGTAATGTGTATGCACAAATTAAGAACAAGAGATATATGCGATTCTGTATGTATGTGTTGAGCCAAACTAATGCAGTGATTCCTCATGCTTCATTCCATTCCTTTCTAATAACATTGTTTGCAGTAGAAACACTGACAAAACAGTGCTTGTATCTCTGAAGACATGCGGAAATGAATAACATTCTAATGAAATGATTACATTAGCTCGTCCCTGCCGTTCCCTTATATCATGTGACGTCCCAAATAGCCTAACCATCCTAAACACGCCTATTTAGTCGCTGCCTTTGTCTTTAAAGTGCATGCTGTGACATGGTTGTTAGATGGGAAGTGCATGGCACAACAAACCAGAACGTGCACTTATTCAATCTTCCACATTTACGTATGTAGTAATTTAGCATGTAACCGATGTCAACTGCTCAACAGCACAGGGACTAGTTGAAAGAAAATACAACACAAGCACTGCGCTTTTCATGCTATTTCACAGTTAACACAGACCTAAGTACGTCATACTGCTGCATCCTGTTGTGTCTTCATCTATGTTTCACAGGCTAACTAACAAAACAAGAGGTGCTATCATGCACCCACATTGACGTAGAAGTCCAGTGTGCAGTTTCTCACCTGAGGGTCTGTACTAAGGGCGCACATGGAACTGGCGCGCTTCATTCTGAATAGAGAAAAGGAAACAGAAACAGTCAGTGAAAAAAGGAAAAAGAACATATACCTCTACAGATGTGTCCTGGCTGCTTAATTTTCTTATTATTCTCTCCTATTCTAGGTTCTTGCAGGTCACTTCCATGTAGCCGTTAATGGCATCGCTAACATCACAATAACGCCAGCCACCAGTGTAAGGGGAGTTGAGCAGATCAGCGCCTATTGACAACCCTAAGCAGCCAAAATATGGTGATACCATGAAAAACGTAGGGGAAAATAAAGACGAAGGTTGTATATGGTTATTTAAAGATAGAAGAGTAAATGGAAGACTAGCGCGCTTCCCGAGAGCCAAACTTACTGCCCCCACATGACACATATATATAAATGCAGCCGTATGCAAATACTAGGGGCGTGCAACTATTCGAGATTTCAAATATGAATACAACAATTTCCTCATATGAAGCATGTCTGATTTGAAAAATCTACATGTGACGACGAACATGATACATATACCAACTGAGCTACCAGCATCTGTATGTAAATATTCAAATTTGCAATATGAATAGAACGATTTCTTCATTCAAAGCATATTTGACTTAAAAATGCACGTACAAATGTTCCCAAATATTTGACCAGGTAACAAATTATTTGAGTGCAGTATGTTATTATATACTCACCGAAAATGTAACTGGTAAAATGTGACTTAGAAGAATGGGTTGTTGGGCGAGTTGGTATGTCACCTTAGATAACTGCGCCACTGCACCTGTTGGTTTCTTAGCAGACGCTCGCCAAACTTGTCTACTATATACTTTGTTATGGTTTTCAATAAAAGTTCAGCTTCAAGTAAGAGCTTCTGTTGCTTCCTTCCTGTCGACTGTCAATGAAAGTGCCAGTTTTAAACATACTATAGCTAAAATTTAATTGCATTTAATTACTAGTGTCAGACGTTCTTACGATTACAAGAAAGCATGCTCAAATACACAGCAACTGCTAAATACACAGCAAATGCTAGGTCAATTTGTGCACGTAGCTCCAAAGGTCATCGTTCACTGTAGGCTTGGCCTCATGCTTCATCAGTGCTGTCAAGTCTTTAATAATGCGTTGTTTGAATACTAACAGCCCTTTATCTGCATGCTCGTATACTACATGTGAGCGAATATTTCTGTATATAGGATGTACAAAATGTACCTTTCGCAAGTGGGGAATTCTTCGGCCCAACTAATATGTTGTGATCATGCGTTCGTGGTGACTGGACAGAGTGTCTGGCATGCTGCAATCTCCATATGTAGCTGCATTGCCTGCGGAGTGCATCTGTTCGCAATGAAATTATAACAATGCCCTTCTTTTCATCTGCATTAAAAATGATGTCAACTATGCCGTGTGCTTCACAGGTAAATGGACTTTAGTTGCTGATTGCCACTGGTCATTCAATGCAGCTTGTGCCACAGACAGATCATTGCAGATATGTAATTTCGAAGAATTACAACTCGTGTTTAAGAAATAATACCCTCTTGTAACTTTTCACATGTGTGCAGACAAGTTAAGCTATCTAACGATATATTTTGCACATTTTTGCCCCAACCACTATGCAACTTATTTTATCTTGATGGTGGGGGCTTCCTACAAAAAAAAGTTAATTTTGCTAATTTTTCTTAGACCAATTGCTGAAAAATCATCTTCAGAAATGTTTCTCCTTTGTACTGTGTTTACCAAGCTACCAGAATACAAATTATTTTTGACCTTCAAGTGAATTAACGCTGCTGAAAAAAATGCAGAACTTATTGTCTTCAATTTTGCTTGTGCCAAATGCGTAAGAAATATTCTCGTAATGAAAGAGTTCACTATTTTCACAGCGACATCACTTCTTTACCTTGCAAAAGAAACAATTTTAGAACCTGCATTGCATAAGAGCCCTTGGAATAAAATGGCAGTAAAGTTTTTGCCAGCAAAACTAAATGAGCAGAGCTAGTTTTGCACTTTGACAGGAACATCAAAATTTTTCAGGAATATTTATGATGGTCAGAAAAATGCTGGTTGATTTGGCATGAAATGATCCAATGAATACCTAACCATCTGTCCATAGAGCCTAATGTATTCTGTGATCGCTTAAGCTGTTAGTGGCTTCTCCTATACATACGGATTGGTTTCAGCTTCTCATCAGGCCTCATTCTGCAGCTCTTCTATGATAGCACATGACATGCTTCCGAGTTGTATAAACTTGCACAAAGAAAAATACCTGAAACAAAATTTCTACATTTGACAACTAAAGAAAGAAAAGGTAGGTGAAAGGACAACAATGCGTCGTGCTAGCTCAGCTCCAAATGAGAGGGTCTTCCCCTTTTTGTACATTTTGCTGTGGCACCTAGAATGCTTACCTCCTGAACATGCCAAGCAGTTAACTTTTCTGCATGAG
Organism: Hyalomma asiaticum; assembly: GCA_013339685.2. Taxonomy (NCBI): domain Eukaryota; kingdom Metazoa; phylum Arthropoda; class Arachnida; order Ixodida; family Ixodidae; genus Hyalomma; species Hyalomma asiaticum. Next base: position 81,681,939 of record CM023487.1, on the reverse strand, counting down.
AATTTGGAAAAAGCACATTAGCAGAGGTATCTTCAACCTGCTGGTGCATAGTGAAATGCAGCTTCACTTGTTTATACTGACAGGAAAATATATGCTATTGAGGATCTTTAATGCTAAGAGTTTATTGAGCATTTGATTCTGGTTTAAAAAATTTTGATACCTGCATGCCCCCAGTAAATAGTTGAGCCAGTGGATGAAAGCAGCCATCGCTGTAGCTTCAACAGCTGAATGAAATGCACTGCGTGCCTTATGTGGAGGTTGTGGGTTTGGCTCTCAAAGCAGTAAACTTGATTTTTATTGTAAATATGAACTGCAGCTATTAATTAAAAATGGTAAAAGGCTTTATTTCATTTCATTTCTATCCTCTCACCTGTAGGCTTGCAACACTAAGTTCAACTAAAGTGCACAAAAGTGGAATAGTAGCAATAATGTTCTGCTTTGATGCTAGTAACAAATACACTGAAACCAACACAATCATCATCATAGAACGCATGTATTCACTCATCAAGATAATTATGAGATCGTCTCTGATGATGTGGTTGCAAGGGAAGGGACACGAAGCGCAGCTGTCAGTGCTGCTGCCTATGCCTCCTGTGGCAATTTAGTATTAACCGTAACATGTGACAAGCATACTGCTTGACAAGCAATGAGACGCACGATCTGCAACAACCTCTCAGCACAACCGCAGCTTTTAACGCCCCAAATATTCACACTGTTTGGCTTAAGAGCATTTGCAGGCCAGTCGCAGGAGAAGCAAGGCACAAAATGGTGTGCCACAAGCAACACCGCGTGCGGACAGTCTTACTCTAGGTTTGAATGTAATATCTCGCATACAATAGAGCACACACAATAACAGCAAACAATGTCTTATTTCCAGTCTAATTACACCATTAAAGTCAGCACAAAGCTCCCCGAAAAAGCCCATGACATGGCCTCATGAGCGTTGTTTTGCCTAAAGCCATTGCCCCAAACCATCAGTACGAGCCAGGGAAGACTGCAGCGTAATGGTTGTCTCGGTAACCTGCTTACATATAGATACCCAACTGGCATTCGCATGGTCGCCCCTCCTTGTAGGCCACACTGTAGCTGCGTGCAAACATGAAACCGCTGCCACCAGATGTTAGTAAGTTGAGAGACGCGTTAGTACGCACATAGGCAGCAGGCAAGTTCCAAACAAAGTGGCAGCACACAGCCACACACATCACGCACACATTGCCCTCGCTTATCCCACTGCAGGCATTTCGAGATAGGAGATAAGTGGTTGCCAGAACAAGTACCAGCAAGTCTGCATGAACAGGTGACATGCATAATCCCTTCCCACAAGTAGTTGTACACATAATGTATGTACATGTACACTCATTCAGCAACACGCCTGATCCATAATGTGCGAGATGGACAAGGGAATGTTACAGCACGAGTTAACACAATTTTGAGAATCCCCCAAAGTACATCTGTACAGGCACAACCTTCCACTGTAGTGACAAAGGAAACTTGTCACAAGTGGGCCTTTCCACCACAGCTCTATGCATACAAGTAGCAGCTTCAGTTTTTTTTTTTTTTCGCTTACATGAATACTAAAATGAAAAAGCCCCTAAGCTGTAGCAGAATTCCAGCACTGATCCCTAAATTCAGCCACAACTAGGAACAGAATGGGAAAAATGTACTGTGAAAGCTTAATTTACTGTAAGAGCTCATGGACTGTCAATCATTGCATGGTTCCTTTTTAGCCAGCTTTATAAGTTTGGTGCTGCGAAAAGGTGCAAGAAAATGAGACCAGCACAAACGATTCCAATCAAATGTCTTCAAAGGTGTTCAGAAAATTAATACAGTGGGATGAAAGCAAGTTAGTGGTCACCTCATCAGGAAATTTTAGCATGCACATTCACATATGGTAAGTTTTCAGTGATTTACATGGTAAACAGTTTTACAGTTCACACCAAAAAATAACAATTTCATGAAATTTCAAGTTAGCCAAAAGTTATCCAAGCGGAGTGCACATTATTGTTGAAACCGTCCGAATGAAGCTGGTCAGAGCTGTGTTTAGAGCACTGTTGAGGACAAAGACCTCGTGCAGTGTTAGTTAACAAACCAATGCAGAGGTAAGAGCAAGATGCCATCCTCATAACATGCTTATGCATGTGAAGCCTAGCTATCCATCAATATACAGGCCAGTGACACAAAAAAAGGAAAAAAAAAAAAACACTAGACAATAACGACTTTGAATTGCCCTTTGCCCTTTTGACCCATGTACAGGCAATTACAAAATTGTATGGACCATGGAATTTCATAAAATCTTCAACATTTGACTGATTTCTGGTGTTTAACATCCTAAAACCACTTATATGATTATGAGAGACGCGATAGTGGAAATCTCCGGAAATTTCTACCACCTGGGGTTCTTTACCGTGTGCTCACATCGCTCAGTACATGGGCCTCAACATTTTGCTGCCATCTAAATGCAGCCGCGGCGGTTGTGATTCAATCCCGCAACCTTTACATGAGCAGACAAGTCCTATAGCCACTAGACCACCGTGGCGGGGCCTTCAACATTTGGTCAGCTTGTGCATGCAGTCAGTTAAACAGCAGGGCTTGGGTATGTTTGCCATAAAATACAAGTACACAGGCACATTTACATTTTGCCCTAATCGAAACAAGGCCATCAGGCACAGAAACAAAACTAAGCCCTGACCATCAGCTAACCACAAAGTAAATCCTTCTTGTTGTTAAATTCGAATTATGCTATGCATGTGTGTCTGTGCCGTCTCTGTAACATTCAGGGGTAGAAGCAGGCTCCGACATTTTGGAGGAGGGCTGAAAGGAGTAAAATGTCGTTTTGGAGAAGCTTTGTGGCAGCAAACATGCTCTTTTGGAGCAGCATTGGAGCAACAAATTTGTAGTTTGGTAGCAGATAATACTGGTGTCACACGGGCGCTTCGAAGGCCTTCGAACCAACTGTCCATCGACTCAAAAGTCATGTTTTAGCTGCTACACGGGTGGTTTCGATGGCCGTCAAGTCGTCTATCGAGCTCGATAGACTATCGACTCGACGGCCATCGAAACTGCCCGTGTAGCAGCTAAAACATGACTTTTGAGTCGATGGACAGTTGGTTCGAAGGCCTTCGAAGCGCCCGTGTGACACCAGTATAAAATGGGTTTCGGAGCAGTTAGCTATTCAAAGAACATTAAATTAGCAAATATTTCCTTTTCACATATAGCAAATGTCTGCTAACTTAAATGTTTTCAGGGTGGCGAACTGCTTTAACCTTCAAATCTCGCAAACACATTTTAGTGTAACATGGAAAAAAAAAAAATTCTTACATGGAAAGGAAGAGGAACCAATAGGTTAGGTTACGAGGTAGCAATAGGTTAGAGCTCAACCTGCTGCTTCCACTTCCTTCCCAACTCTTCTTTTTACATGTTCTGCTAAAACACATTCTAATGATTTCAACTAACTCCCCCCAGCAACAAGTCCTTCTAATCTCTGTATAACGAAACTGATGGGACATGTGAAAAATTCACGGGTGTAGAATTTCACCTACAAGAGCGCACACGTTGAGTAAACATTATTATAACTTGTTCTCCGGCACCCGCAAGCACATGCATTGGTTATTGGCATCAAACTCTCGATAACTAGAACGTACTCGGCCACACACTGAGCTGTTTGCACGATCCTCGAAGCGTGCAGAGTGCAGTGTGCCACGAATCCACATCGCATAGCATGCACTAGAGGCCAACTACAAACAAAGTTCCGAAGTACGCGCTGCCACAGTCATCAGCGCTTGGCAGGAAAGCTGAAATGTTGTTAACGTCCCAAAACCAGCTCTGGTTATGAGAGACGCCGTAGTGGAGGTCTCCGGAAATTTCGACCACCTGGGGTTCTTTAACGTGCACTGACATCGCACAGCACACGGGCCTCAACATTTCGCCTCCATCGAAATGCAGCCGCCGTGGCCGGGATTCGATCCCACAACCCTCAGATCCACAGCCAAGTACCACAGCCACTAGACCACTGTGGTGGGGAGAAAAGCTAGAATGCTTCGTGCCTTTTTATGCCTTTGAACTACCGCTGTGTTGGCTGTGTATTTTCGGAGCTTTGTAGTTATCAATTATCTCAACAATCACGAGCGCTTCTAGTCTGCAGGGGAGGGAGGGCACCATGGGTAGGTCCATTTTTACTCCTTGTGCACTGTCTGCGCATGCCTTCTTAAACTGCATTACTCCTATCGGGGATCACGTGTAGCACAATTTTCTTTGCAGCACTTGCGGAAAGCAGCGTTGTTTGTTCGACTCACTATGAGTTGGGCGCTCACATACTTTTCGCGGTTTGGCGGTGGCCATACATGATCACAAACGGTAAAACTTCCCTTTGGGCTCTGTGTGCACTCACCGTGCGTTCACTTCAGAGCTGTGTCGCTGCCGTTCCTAACCACGGCGACCTTGATTTTGTCTGCAGTTGTTTCAATGCCCGTGTACTTTGCGAGTGTGGCGGCTGCCATACATGAACACATCAGCACAATTTTGAGCAGAACTAGCAGAACGCAGTTTCTCTCGGACTGCACAGATGCCTTCAGAACAGCTTATTAATGATCCTTGACAGTGACAACAAACAGTAATTTCGTTCTGTCTCAGTGTGGTGAGTGTGATGTTAAAAATACAAGTTGCAGTTCTTGAGTAGTAATTCCAACGTGACATAAGCACGTATTAAAGCCACCTACTGCATTGCAGTTTTGAAGTGTGGTAGTTTGTCGTTGACCCTCTTGATCGGCAAAATATTGACAAAATTGTGCCATTTTTTTCGGATGCTTTCAAGTTCGCAAAAGAATCCTAAAGGTTGCTCATTGGCTGCATTTGTACTAAAGTGCTGTTTAGGCACAGCTCGGCGAACAAGGGCAGTTTGGTGCAGATTGGTGCAAATGGTGCAGCACTTCCACCCCTGACATTAACATATGATTCCAATTCTGTAAACGAAAATGAGGCAACAACGCCTGCCGGCCACGCAACGCGGCAAGTGTCGAAAGCAGTATACCAGTGTGTAAATGAACAGAGCAACCAAAATGGCCAATCAGAGCTACAAAGGCTTTGCGAGGGACGTGCACCCTGTGTGTCGGCACAAAAGCTTGGAAATTACTTTGTATAAAGGACCATCAGCATGGCAAGCATCATCTGCAAAAGATGTCAACAGCCACAACACTTAAGCTGATGGAGGCATCTCTTGAAACAGACTATGGCTTTGCAATTCCACATATGGACTTGATCTGCCCATTTTTTTCCCGATACCATGGTCCATACATTTTGTGACTGACTGTACCTACGTTTGTCTAGCTCAGGCACTCAAGCAGTGGCAACCTTGTCACCCCGGAGTAAAACTGGCAGCTGTTGGCATGGCAAAACCTGTGTGATGTGCATTACGATGGCACACTGCAACTGCAGTATCCACATCAGCATGCTATTTGGTGACTATATGATTCACTGTTAGGGTTCAATGCACAAGCATATCTTCAATACACTCACATTCGAATGTCCCAAAGTCTGGCCTGCAATTTGTGCAAGAGTGGTACTCCATACTCACTCAAATTAATGTTGGGGAACAATTTGGTGAGGACGAGATTGTAACACTGATAACCCCTCTCAATTTTTCTGTCTTCAAACTAACGAAGTTAGAGCATGCACCATGTGACATTATCTGTGCTTTACCCTACAATGGCGCACCATCGCTGCTTGTGTGTGCATAGCACAACTACAGTATGTTCATTCTTACTCATCAACACAGGGGTGTCTGCGTGATGTGCAATTTGTGAGACAACCAGTTTTCGACAGTATGGAGAGACAGAGGGCAGCAAAAACACCTTCCAAGCCGGCACTGTCATGCTGCCACTTACTGTGTGAAAAGGTGACGCTACGGAATCTTATGCCTGAATCTATCACATTTGGCATAATTCATCTGTCCTGATAACGCAACAGAAATTCAACAAGCAACTGGGCGGGGGATACCATTCTCAGAAGAGTCGTTGTACTCTCAAGGTGTTATGTTGAAATTATAGATAGTGGGAAAAGAAAAACGAGACCCTTCTACTTGCTTGCCAAGGTCCATCATACAATGATTATATTATCCTACAAAATTTTCAAAAAATTGGTCACCTGAGGCCACACCATAACTATCCACATAGCAGCAGTCACATTTCTGCATCTTTTGCCAATGTGCCCGTGTATACATAAGCACATAAGCACAGTCAAAATTATTAACAAGTGAGTTGACAAATTAGCATGCCACAGTGAACAAAGTTAAAAAGCAGACAGAAATGCAAGTTGGAAAGCGAACGTTGGGGTTGTGTTAGAAGACAGCATACAGTCACCACGTGCAAACATGGATATGCAGCATTCGCTAGAAAGTGATGCACTCACAATACAGAAGGCATGAGGAAAAAACAGTGAAGAGACAAAAGCAACAAAAGAATGCCGAGTCCCACTGTCAAGGCCATTGGAAAGTTTAAATCCCTTCATATGAAGATATTCTGAGGCAACAATACAGTACACTATAGATTCCAGTTAGTCCAAACAAATTTTAAAATTATGACTGGCCTGCTATGTTTTCAATGTACTAGAAAACTGCTTAGTTCAAACTGCAGCATTCGAATAATTCAGTTTATCATACTTTTTGCTTACCCTTTCCAGAAATATTGGCTTCTTTTCTTCCTTCTAGCTGATGCTCTTTAACAACCAGAAATAAAGCCTACCACCCGTCAGAACTTGTAGAAGCATTTAAAACCTCCAGCGGAAGAAATGAAAAATGCTAACAATGCACATTTGCATGAAACAGAAATTAAGTGTGGACACCTACCACATTTGTATCAAGAATGCACAAGTGGGAAGCCACAAGAACTGGCTTTCCTCCTGCACAACTAAAGGACCCCACACAAATTTGCTCCTAAAAACATTGTCCAATGTGACACAAACAGAAGACACATCCCTTTCTCGTGGTACATTCAGCTGGTCACTAACATGCCCTGGCTATGAGTACGACAATCTACAACAATAAAAAGTCATCTTTTAATCTGTCCCATCTCTAACTCAAACGTGGAGCCACTTGCCAGAGCAACTGGACAGCGGAAGGAAGGGGCAATGCATCAGGGCATATGCCGTCGCATACAAACAAGACAAATAGGCACTCGGGAACCGGACAGCGAGCCGTCACGACTGACATCACGGAAATAAGGAGTCGCGTGACTTGAACTCTGCCAAATATGGGTTTACCATGGAACAGGAATAACTTAGGAGGTGCAACTCGGCTCCTTCACCGGTCCTGATAACGTCACGCTGAAGCACGGTGGTGAACGCTGCAACAGTGCCACCTAGCAACAGTTCCTTGCATCACCGCCACATGTGCTGTGAACAAGTCCACCAACCTGTGATACGCATCTCATTCTCACCAGGGGTGACGTTAACGTGACCAGCGTTCGAACAGGTCCCGGCCCGGAGTTTCACCTCCTGTATTGTTCTTTCTCCATGGATTTCACTCTGAGTTCGAAGGCAAAAGCACCTAGCAGATGGACTGCAGTGTTCTAAAGAGCCACCCAAACATGTTCAAAGTGCACGATTTCGGCCGGCTGAACATCGCGCGAGTCGCCAAAATGCTCCAGAGTACTTTAAAATGACCAACTGAACGTACCACCAGTCACACCACTGCCACTGAGTAAACCAGGTGTACTTGCACTCGTAAAACTTCTCTCGATAACACTCTTGACTCGGAATGGTTCGTCCACAGCCATAAGATGGAGCACAACTAAGGCAAGGGACAAAGAAAACAGTACTCGTGCGTGGCATGTGCTCTTCGTCCCTTCATCCTAGTCGCATTCCTCCCTCCTATAACTTCTCTCGGACACCTCCAGCAAAACGCTCAGGAACAGGTACAGGAAGCAAGACAAAGCGAAGACGAGCCGACAAGAAGAAGAAGAAGAAGCCAGGGCTGCTGACTGGGGCGTCCTGCCGGCACTTACCGTGCGGCGAGATCGTCGTCGTGGGCAAAGTCGCTTCCCCTGAGCCTCTGCACCAGCTTCGCACTGCCGCGGCGGATGGATGCCCGCAGCTTGCCCAACGAGCTGCTCCGCTTCAAACGGCCATTCTGAGACCCCGCGCCAAGGCCGAATCACAACGTTCCAGGGGGGAAGGTGGTGGTGGTGGTGAGGGGTGCGCGGATGGCGGGAGAGAATAAAAAACAAAAGAAAGGGGGGACAGAGAGAGATGCGGAAGGACAGAGAACGAAGGGAGGCCAGTAGAACGAAAGAGGGGGGGCGGGACACGACAGAAAAGCACGGTGTCAGAGAAGAGGAGAGCGACAGAAAAGAAGGGAGACAGAAGGGGGGAGGAGGAAAGGTGTTAAAAGGGTGATCTGACTTTTGTATTCGCGAGGAAAGGCAACAGTCAACAACATGGTGCACGGATGGAAGCAAACGGGTTGTTTTGCGCCCATTCCACCGCCGTCACTTCAGCTTGCCTTTCCTTGCGAAGCGAAGGGGGTTAGGCAACCATGCTGTACTGCCCACCATGATGTGCGTATTTGTACGAAATAATGACCAATCAATGTTCTCAATGCAAGGACTGCTCAAGCATAGCAGACTGATGTTTTCTCGCAATGTTGCACTAAAATGCCACAGTTTGCTTCGCGAGCACAGGATCCACTTGTACAAAAGCACCCCAAGTCTCCAAATGATGTGTCATAGCATTCTTTTGAGACATGTGCACGGTTTGTTGTTTCCATCGTCTAAATATCGTACGGATGTGTCAAAGCTATATGCATACGTGTACATAACTCAAATGTTTCTAATACAATAGAACGCATTGATATTGTGAAAAAAATATATATTACGAAGAAACATCCGAAAGACATGCTTATAATATGCATTGAATGTGGCACACGAGCCACATTCAGGGAAGCTGAGAGCAGCTTCCAGTCTGGCTTCAAAATGGCAACTAAAATGAGCTGTTAAGTTCTTGGGAAAATGTTGAACTTAGTGAAAAGTCGTGTTGGTGAGTTGCTTCATGTCTTCACAACAAAAACTGTAGCACAAAACAATGCAAGGACACAAGCACCAGCACCATGTACTTGTCTTTTTTTGTGTTGCAGCTTAAATTTTCAGGCTGACAAATACATGTCGGCAATACAGTTTACTACAAAATTGTTGATTTCTTTTTAAGCCAAGTAAATTTGTTAATGAACAATGTCTATTTGGGAGGATTAGTCACCTGGTCACGCTTCTCATAAAACTACGAAGTCACTATAATAAAAGAAAACCCCGAGTGTTAGCAGCATAAAAACGGTAGCGCCATTCCGAGGCGTATGCAATCATTGCAGCAACAAGGCATGCAATATAGCAAATGTTAAAATGCAGCAAGCACTGCAAAGTGAAACCACAATGACTGCAGCCATGACCAAGAAAGCATCACTTCTGATTGTTCCAGTCGTCTATTCTTTTACCGAGTCCAAATGTATCCACTGAGTGTAGAGCTAGTATAAAGCAGAAAGCCAAAGAGAACATTTCAATGTGACACAAGATTTATCAGCGTGACGTGGCAACTGTTGTCTTGGCAACAAAATGACAATCGCAGCATCCCATGTAGTTGTCTGCATATTGCAGAGTGTAAAATTTTAAGGCTACAGCATGTAAAACGCTGCATAAACATAACTGCAACGTTATGCAACGATAATGTCATTACATATGGTGCCCAATTCGACTAATCAAAATACACATGAACATTGTCAAAACGTATAGATAATATACGAATGTTGACTGCGAATGCCAACACTAATGAAATGTCATTGCAATCGATCCAGTGTGAAACGGGTCCTGGAGATTCAGCTAGCCTGATGCACATAACAGGTAACGCCTACTGTAAAAGCTGCTCTACATCAAATGCAACTGTACGCCGCAGACAATGCTGCTAATTAAAGGGACGTTAAAGTGAAAAACAATCTTTTTTTTTTTTTTTGCATTATTAGATTAGCTGTTCACAAGACCAAAAACGCCAATTTTGCAGGCAGGAGTGTCTCGGCAAGCTAGGAAACATGCAAAAAAGAAAACATGGGTGGTGACACCGCTTTAAGTTCCCGCACATCACATGTGACGTCGACATGTGCTGTCACAGATATTTGATGGCGTTTCCTAAGACCTACATAACTACAGTAGAACCTTGTTATAACGAACCCAGATATAACGAAGCAATCGCAATTCCCCTTGAAATTCCCCTAGATGAAATGAATATTGGCTATAACGAACTAATGGTTATAACAAAGTAATTACAGCTCCCCCTTCAACTTCGTTATGAGGTTTTACAGTATTTATCAATAACAAAAACGCATGTTTATGTATGAGTTCTGTGCAGCTTTCAAAACTAAAACTCTGACATTCATTTCCTCTTGTTGAAATTGTTGAAAAAAATGTTGAAATTAACGGCATTCAAGTTGTCAAAATATAAGTTATCGTTCTAATCTGCTTAACCTATTCACTTTAGTGTCCCTCTAATGATTGCAGGCACCAAGAGGGAGGGACTGTTATCTAAACAATACGTTCCCTGCAAACTATGACCACAGCGCACACCTGGAAAGGTGTAGACACTATTCCAAGCAGCGCACTTGCACAAGTAAGCTCATGCAGATGTAGTTGTGCCACATTTGCGATGACTTCTGACGCCATGCAGCGCAGAATAACAACAGGAGCAGTTCGCGAAGATAAATTAAAATTACACTGTTCACTAAGTGCCTTTCCCAAAACAAAGTAATTAAGCCAATTGGTTCATCCGTATGAAAGCAAATTATGGAAGAAAGAAGTGTCATGGGAGAAAAATGCAAGGTATTAAAGTACAAAAACTAGGCTACATGGCACGTCCCTAGATCTTTCAGAAGCAAACAGTTACTTGCTGTAATACTTGAGATGAAGATCACACATTCTCAGTTCCAAAAATTTAAGGGGAGATAGCCTTCTGTGTCTCCTGGATCTCCTAAAATTGCTATTATTTATATCTGCCAGAATTTCCTCTTTTCAATCAATGCCCTTTTAGACAACACACTACTACTTTGAAGATATTATTTAGCATTGTGACATTTTCTGTACAGTGTTGTAAGACAGCCTATCATGCCACTTATGACAAAGAACTTTCTGCGAATAGAGCTGATTCTGGCCAACTGCATCGAAGTGGTAATTGTGCCAATAACCATGCAACTCACACTATTTGACTCTAAACCTATAATGGTCAGCATTAGAAACCGTCCGCACGGTGTCCAGACAAAAAAACAATCCCTTTAATGCATCTCTGCATTATATAGCTATTTGTCACGTGATGAATCTGCCAAAATCCGCCAGTTGTTTTTAAATTCAGCCACAAAATGCCAACAGAATTGAACACATCTGAGGGAAGTAAAGAACATATGCATATGTAAGATAACATTTTTATGGGCATAAGGTGAGTTTGGTACTAAATAGAGGTTAAAAAGGAAGTTGAAGATCCTTTGTTAACGCTGATGTTATGCTTCAGCACGGCTAAAGCTTGGCTCCGTAAAACAAACTGTCATGTAGCAAAACCAATGAGAGTTTGGCTGTTTTGGAAGCGAGTCTGGAAGTGCCCAAAAATTTCATCAAATAGAAATTGCAAAAAGCTACGCCAGTTCCACTGCATGAAAGGTACAACAAGTGCGGAGCAGTGATTTGCCTGTGCTTCCCTTGTGTTCCTGTAGTGTCTAGCGCCGGCATTTTCAAATTATTTTTGCTTAATCTGACCTCATTATGAAATTAATTACCATTAACATTCATTTTTTATGAACCACTTTTAATGCAGACTCATTCAGTTTATTTTTAACCATTACTGATCAGTTTTATGGGAACTCGTCGGGGTATGTAAACTTGTGTTGCTGTGGCACAGTGATCTTTCTCTTGCATTCACCGTTGGTGATTTTGAATTATTTTAGCTTAATTTGATCTCGTTATGCAATTAATTGTCCTTAGTGTGTATCTTTTACTTTTTATATACTAATCTCATTTATTAAAACAGCCCGTTAGCTTCTCCCCTTAAATACAATGACTGTGTAACGTGCAATCGAATGTATGCCAAATGTATGCAAAAAGAAAAGCCTCCCCAAATAGCTCGACTGTTGATTACATAATGCCTTACATGGCCCGAGAGTCAAGTCACACAGAGGCACATATAAAAAGCCTGAAATAAACAGCCACACAGTCTCTCTGAACATTCAGCTGTTACGAGAGCAAAGATAACATCTCGAATCCAGATGTCCTTGCAAGCAAATGAAATGGAGCATTGGCACTATTTTCTTATCTATGACCAGGAAGGAAACACTAATGTTATCAAAGTTTGATATGTAAGGCGGCTAACACCACCAGTGTACGCATCTACTACAAAAAAACTTGTGAAAGGACAAGAGGTTTTAAGACCCAATCATGAAATCTTGGCAATAGGCTATAAATGTATAGCCCAGTAAGGATATTTTAAAGCCTGTCTCAGATAAAATTTTTTGCTGGACTAGACATGTACTACTTCCTAAGAACAGGAAAACACCCACATGTTAAAATCGCACCTCTCTGCAGCCCTACAGAAAGTCTGCCTCTGTTACACTGACCAACTTTTCCAGCGTGGTGAGAATTAGGCAGCCTGTTTTCCCACATGTACCATGCACCATTTCATTTGCTGACAAAAGATTCACAACAAAGCAGGCACATAACACTGACAGTAACCCAAGATGCAATGCACACTTCCTACAATGTCAGTGGTTGTTCCTAGACCAACAGGCACAAATGTAGTGAATGTAGCGGGAACATGCTGAGTTCATCGGCCAATGCACATATCAAGGCTTTGCAGCCTCGCATGACATTCCAGAAGCTAAGTTGCAGACAAAAACAAATGCCATGGCAGCAGAGAAGACATTAGCATAGCAGCCAAGGTAATGATAGCAGCCAAAGTAATGAGACAAAAAAAGTATCGTGCAAACTTCAAGAGGCTGCCCGCTGGATGAGCTAGTGAGTTAGATGGGTTGCAATCACTGGTAAAATACGACGCATGTTAGTTGTTCTAAACTTAAATATGACTACCGACTTGAGGATGTGTGCATGTGTCACGCCATCTTTGCGGCTGCCGCGGTGTTCTGCTAGAACTCAACGGGCAACAAGCTAATAATGACCATATCTGATGAACAACACTAGTTATCAATATCAACCCATGAACGTCTACATTTTAGACCCATTGCAATATTCCAGATGAAGCTCTACATGCCACCTTAAAAGACATGGTTTCCCAGGAAATGATAATACAGTAAAACCTCGTTATAACGAAGTTGAAGGGGAGTGGTAATGACTTCGTTATAACCATTAGTTTGTTATAGCCAATACCCATTTCATCTAGGGGAATTTCAAGGGAAATTGCGATTGCTTCGTTATATCCAATAGGTCGTTATATCCGGGTTCATTATAACAAGGTTCTACTGTATATGACAACCCTGCGCACAACGCTTCATAGGTTACACATTAAGATATTCAAATGCCCTGGGAAAACATATACTCTGTACCATGCTACTGAAACTTTACTGGCATACTTCAGTGAGTCTCTAACACACAGATCCGCAAATAAATTTTGATAACTAGTTTTGGTACACCAGATATGATTATTTTTGGCTATTGCCCATTCACTTATGGTAGGGAACCCTGACCACTACCGAGAGATGGTGTCATGTACACACATCCCTAAATCCCGGGAGTGGTGGGCATAACACCTGACACCTACTGCTACTGGTCATCACACGTTGACCCACGGAAATGACAAATACTAGGAAACGCTAAAAGCTTGGCATATTACAACATAAAACGGACTACATTTCAATACAGATTTTGCATCATCTGTGTGGTGCTATGAATGTGGAAGCCACGTGTGAATTCCCGACAAGCTCACCCACAGATTGTACGCTCTATGTACTTAGTGCAGCTGTAGCAGCATAAGAATCATACGAGCATGTTACTTAATGCTTTGAGAATCAATGACGTACATGTACATTGCCGTGTACATGTTTGAAAAATATGCCATATACACTATTTTTTGCCCGATTAGTGCCATCACCCTGCGGGAACGTGGTGAATTTTTCTCTTGCACTGCTGACACACGGTGTTTCAATTGCAAGGCCTGTTTAGGCGACATATTGGCCATCACTCCCACATCTGTGTGTCCATGGGTGCGTGATGCCAGGTTTGATTTTGCCTCAAAGGTGGTTTCTCTTTCTTGTGCTTGCAAGAAATGGTGTATAAGGGTGTCTGCTTGACTTTACCTCGTCTATTGCTAACAGGAATTTCATTTTAGCTGTTCGCAGTTGGGTTCTGGTATATACAAACGATACTGCTGTATGCAAATGATGCTAGTGTGCCTGTGCGTTTCCTTTCTTAGCATGTGCACCTTTCCAAGCCTGTGGAACATATTTATTCAATCGAGCATGGCTGTTATTAGTAATGTTGGTTTATTTCCCACTTTTACGTTTCACAAAAAACTCGATGCATTTATGCCTAGGTAAAATGTATTTCTTTGTCGCTTTCTGGTCACCCTAAAAAATATCAGAGTAAATTTTTTTTATATGTAAATCACTCAAGCGACTTTACATATGCAGTAAAAATTTGACCGAGAGCGTCACACTCGGTGAAGACATTCAACCCTCAAGAGTTAACATGATTTTCCAAAATAAATCAGGTGCATCCAGCAGTTTACGGTGACAGCCACTCGCCACTCAAAGAGGTCATTAAACTGCACATAGCATGAAATACTACACATATGCAAAATTGACACCATGTGTGAGCAATTACGTATGTCACTAGAGTCATGTAAACATGTGTGCCAAAATATTCAGTGTGCATTCATCTGCCTATGAAATGGAGTCATTCCATCTTCACGTGGCACACCCATTATAACACTACATTGTTTGACAGAGGGTGCGACAGCTTGACTGAATGGTGTGCTCTTTTTTATACCTCCATCTCATTCACCTAACGTACATTGAGTGACAATGCTTGCAAGAAGCAACAACTTGACACTTAGTGATATTAACTGTGCTTACAAGTATCATTAAGTAATGAGATTCAACTAAAGCAGGGGCTTGTAATGCCAAACAGCATAAAAAATAAAGAGATCACAATCTCCTTATTCAGTTGAGGACAGCCAGGCGTGCGATACTCCCGCGGCATGGTGAAATAAAAATTTTAATAGGTGGCTGTTACATGTTTCTCTTCCTAAACAATACCAGAACGTTAGCCAATTTTGCAGCATCCACTAAATAATGTAAATTTCGTTTTGCAATGTGGATGTGGTGCAGAAATCACAGTGTGTGTCTATAAAGTGCTGGTGGAGCTCAAGGATGAGTAACCTACCACCTTCACCGGACTACATCAGTGGCCCTTAATGGCACATCCCCACCAAGACATTCAGTGTCCAGAATGGTGTGGAAATGAGTTCAGCTGTGGAGAGATCCACCAAGAAAGCCTAGAGCAGTTAGCTAAACTGGTTGGCATTCACACTTTTGATGAATTTCAGTGCTTTACAGATTAAGAAAGAAGTGAGAGCAAAGGAAAACATAGGAAGAATGTTTCCCTATCTTTTCTATTTCTTCTCTTCACTTTTTTCTTGCTTCCATCAAGCGCTGGATATGCATCAGAAGCCACCAAAAAGCCCTCCCCTATGCCGATCAGTCACAGACTCATCGCTGGTGCTGCTCGTGCCAAAACCCCTTGCTCTGGCCAATCATAGTCCAGGGTCACAATCACACGATCCCCAACAGCTCTTGGCACTTCTGTTCTTAATGCAAAGTTATTAACGTACTTGCCAGAAGGCCCAGAAGTAATTTCTTTCTTCCCTGTACTTCTCAATCACAACTACACTGCAGCAATGATGTTGCACAAAAAGAATGCGCTGGCTGGACAATATCAGAGTAAACTCAGCCGCCAGAACTAGCAGGAACACCTTGGCACAGCGGTGAAGCAATTTTAACGGTCCAGCATTTCAACAAGAGGGATGTTTTAGGCATCGTAGACACTGAATGCCCCAGAATGAATGTTCCATTAGAAAGGCTGAAAACTCTACAATAATGTCTCATGAGCGTATAAGGATGATCTGCGAACCTGTTTGAACTTGGCCTTAAACTTTTGTATACCTGAACGTCTCATCAAAATACCTAACAAAATGTAGCAGACAGCACACCCATCCCGCCGAAAACATAAGTCCCGAGCAGATTCACATTTCAAAAGGGATACAGAATGCACATGTAATTATCCACTATCGAATAGTATGCAGCCAACACACACTATTCACTGTTTCCAATGCTCGTAAGGAAAACAAGCCGTAATAATGCAGCCCCAAGTCGGACATTAGGAGAGCGAGTCAAACAATAGCAGGCAATACAGCCTCATGACTGTGTGTGTGTCACAGAATGCGGAGAAGTGAATAAACAAAAAGAAACAAGCGTGCTGGTGGTCAGGTGGGCAGAGGTACATGAACGCACATGGTGAAGTGAACAAGTGTGAAATTGGGGCCGCATTCTCAATTGACCGCATTCAAAAGGCACTCCTTTTCCGTTGTTTGGTGACACCATTCTCACCACTAATGCTGCACCAGACCAACAGGCATTGCACCTGTGGGCTAAATGAAATGAAGCTCGTCAAAGAGCAATGTTGTTTGGAGTGATCAATCGAGACTACAGCCCCTTAATGAAGCAATGGGGTACAACGCCCCAAAGCTTGTGAGCCAAGCTTTCCACAGTTGGCAAAGGTTGAAGTATCTGGCTGCAACTACGCAAGAAGCTGTGCGTAGCGATGGCAACAGCAGTGTAGTAGTGTGACATCTATGGACTACGTGAACTACAGATGACTAGGGCGCACATGCCACTCAAGTGCAGAAATGCTTAACCCACGGGGGGTTTATGTTTGTGTGCATGGGTCTAACATATTGCTTACAAAAGTGACAAACTGCTTGAATCGGAGAAGTCTCATGAGCTAGATGTCCTAGTGTTTTTAAAAACTACATGCTCTTCAGTGCTGTAAGCAAGATTATAATGGTCAGCAGACCACAGGCATCCATTCTACAATTGCAAAAAGTGGGAAGTTTACCTTACCTCGTACATAAATTAGTACAGTAAAAGCTTGTTAATTTGGATTTTATGGAACCGCAAGAAATATAAAGCCAGCCAAATCTCTAAATGGCACACACTCGCGTGACCTTTTTTTGCTCGTCAGCGTTGAATGACGCAGCAAATTTGCAAGCAGGTTGACGTAGAGGCACAGCGTGCTCAGCAGCACCTCGCCTCAAGTGACATAGTTGGTGACGACATTTGCTCAAAGAAATGCAGGGCTGCTTTAATCTTCACTAATCCAACGGTGCTCACTGGAGTGAAGCACTTAGAAGGTATACAGATAGCACGTGCACGCCTTTCCTAAACTCAATTTTCTGGCACAACCAAGAGTTCTGCAATGTCACATGAACGAACAAATAACTTTGGCAGCAGACTTCACTCCTTGCACCAACTGTGGAAACCCTGACCTGCCACTCCGCAGGTGCATGATGAGTGCGGGAAAGTGGTGTGAAAATAATCTCGTGAAAGAAGGTGGAAGAAGAGAGAAAGAGGAAAAGGCTTATTATTCTTCATGGGGGGCCCTGGCATTCCAGCACGGCCCTGCTGTGCAGGAATACAGCGTATAGTAGTAGTAGTACTCACAAATTTCTCAGCGACCATCAGTTCGTCGTACGATCCTAGCATAACACTGCGCATCTGAAAGCCACGTGCAGAGGGTTACCACAACTGGGCAGAGGCACAAATCCACTGCGTTCCCGTGGGAGCACTGTTAATACAGTAGAACCTCGTTATAATGAACCCGGATATAACAAACTATCGGATATAACGAAGTAATCGCAATTCCCCTTGAAGTTGCTATAGATGAAATTGATATTGGTTATAACGATCTAATGGTTATAACAAAGTAATTACCACTCCCCCTTCGACTTCGTTATAACGAGGTTTTACTGTAGCTGAAACCAGATTTTACAAGCGTCTATGAGAATCCAACAACTCTTGGAGAAAAAAAGAAAAATCACACCTCCTTTAAATGCCCCTGCATGCCCCAAATGGGCAAAGGGTTCATTTGCACAGAGAAAAACCTCTTGAATGATGACTGGTGTTAAAATCATATGTCTGGGAGATGGCTGCTCAAACTGCTTAAACCTGTTGCAGAAACGTTAGAAACACGTCGGAGGCTTGCTACACATCTTATCAGAATTATCAGTCGTAGAAATATACAAATGGTTACGCACCTTTTTTGGAACACTCTTACAACTTCACTTGCAGACTTGTTGGCTATTTTATTGCTAAGACCTTCAATTTTTTGTGGTGGTAGTACATGGGGTCCACACAGCAAGATACTAAATCAATGCTGTCCAGTAAAGCGTCAAGTCTGTACGTGAGAGACCACCAACAAGCTTTCAAGAATGTCTCATTAAGACCTCAAATAAGCTTCTGATGTGTTTCAGGAGTTCCTTCCCTATCAAAATAAGTGAAAACCAAATTTTGAAAAAAAAAAGAAACAAAGAACGAACTGCTCAACCAAATTAAACGAATGGCATATCGACATCCTGTGTCTCAAGCTGACTGGGCATGCTCTTGGTGCAACCATAAAAGCCTGCTGAATGTTTAAATGGTACAATCAATCGCTCGAACATATCCAATAAGCCGTGAAGGCCGTACCCTTATGTGAATATTTTCAATGTGTTTAAATATTCCCTTTTCCATCAAAATAAGTGTGAATGCACTGTTGCAAACAGTGCTTAGCTTGGCTAAATTGACGCAATGCTACTACTGCTCAGTTCCCTTAAAGCCCCATCACCAGGTCTGGCCATTTCAAGCAGACAAGCGCACTGCACGTTCACAAGGCTGTCTGTCAAGAACTTCATCGCTACATGCCGTGGAAGGCACTCAAATTTCAAACTGAACATTTGCTTCTCGCAAGCAACCAGCTCCAAGATGAAAGGGATGACGTCATCCACCATAGAGGCCGTACACCTGGCTTGCAATGTCACTTGGGGTGACATGCGACACTTGTCGAGAGTGCGTGGCAACTTGCCCAAACCAATCATGAGGCGACACCGCTGATGGATGCCTCCTCGGAGGGGACGAGCTGCTGCGGGTACAACAGCACGCGCTTCGTTCACCTTGCAGCATTAGGAAATGGCAAGGGCATCTTACTGGCAGTGACTCTTGCATCCTCAAATCCTGGTTTTGCACCGCCTCAAGCATATTTATCTTTGTACATAACAGACCAATTTGAAAAATTCTTGAAGTAGAATGCTCCACATTTGGTACTTATGAACTTCCAGTGTCCAACTGAAATTCACCAAGTGATTGACTGATATGTGGGGTTTAACGTCCCAAAACCAGCTCTGATTATGAGAGACGCCGTAGTGGAGGTCTCCGGAAATTTCGACCACCTGGGGTTCTTTAACGTGCGCAGACATCGCACAGCCCTCAACATTTCACCTCCATCGAAATGCAGCCGCCACATTCGATCCCGTGACCTTTGGATAATTCACCATGTGGCCTGGTGATGGGCTCTTAAAGGCAACATCTCAATCACCCTGTAAAATTGGCGAATCAAGCAGATGCAAAGAAAAAGAAAGGGGAAGGAGGGTGCTACTTTTATTTCATTATCAATAACAAATGCATCAAAGCACCCATAAAATGCTTCAAACTGGCTCCACAATAAGGCCCGCATATAAAAGAAAGATCCACTATAAAACAACAAAAATTACATCCTCGATAATAAAAGGGAAAAAAAAAACAACAGTACCACGTGCTTAAGCAAGGCCAGATGATGCCGGAAACCCTCGTCGAGAAGCGGAATACACTCGTCTCATGCAAACTTACGCTGGGACAAAAGTCTTGATTTCATCACGAGCATCCACAATACAGCATCATGACAGGCACCACAATAAACAAAAGACCTTAAGGTTTGACACCCAGGCCAAACCCCATTTGCGACATGGCGTCAACAAGAAGCTGTTTAAAAGAAAATAGCACTGCTTCAGCCAATGCTGTTGAGTAAAAAGCCTTGGTCACCATCCTCCATTATTCACCAATGATTAAGATAGCCTAAATTATTCTAAACTGGTGGATCAGCAAACGAGAACATAAATAAATAGAAAGGCGAGAATGGTGGAAACACTACCAGCCACAATATGCAACCACAGACAAGGTTGTATGCAAGGAAAAACACAAACAGTTGAGAACACTGACTACTGAAGGAACACATCCAAACACGTTTTAACGCTTGCAAATGTAACATATTTGCAAAGTCCTCAAGCTGTCTGAATTGAGGCATCGCCTAACTGCCTGCTGAAAAAGGTGAACTCTTCATATGCAAAAGTGTCACACATGGCTATTGTGTGCTGGAACACCAGCTAAGCACAGCCTAACAACGTCACAAGAGCCGAGCAACAACTGCAGATTGGAACTTCTGTCTACAGACGATGTTAGTCAACGAAACCTAGTGTAAAGGCTGTGTTTCAACAAAAACGGGAAACCGTTAGTATCACAGTCCATTGTCACTTTTAGAACATCTTCTTCCCTTTTTCAATGTCACACATCTTCAAACGTGACTTTACAATGTAAATTTTGAATGAACTATAGAGTAAACTAAGGCCCTCTAAACTAAGGCCCTTAATTCCATGAACGCTACCCACCACACAGCATTTCAACCACCATGGGAACGATTGCCAATGCTAAAGAAAAATTCCACCTCTCTTGCAAGCTGCAAAGCAATATGGAAAACAATATTGCAAGTAGATAACCCATATCTCTTGCATCATAACTTCAACATTCTACACAGCTGCTGCACCGTATTAAGTTGACAAAATTGAATAAGTGCACAAGCAGCCTTATGAGCATTAGCCAGGCCTAGTGAAACTTGCGGCCATGACAATGCCACACTCCCTCAACCACAGGTGTCACACAGTGTATGAACTTACCAATAGCCAATTACGCCTCCTCTGCATCTAAGCATGCAGCAACATGCAAAACTTGTATGCGACCCTAATACTTGAGATAAAGTTCGTCAAGGCACTCACTTGGGCTAGTTGGTTTGGCATTATCTTTGGTGGGAATGCGCTTTGGTCCCGGACAGAGAAGACGACGAAACACACACAGCGCTGTGTGTGTTTCGTCTTCTCTGTCCGCGTCCAAAGCGCATTCCCACCAAAGATAATCCTAATACTTGACTTGGGTGTCTCTTAGTGGAACTCGTACCTCGATGTGATGAAATTTGTGTCACTTTATATATGATACCCAACCAACCAATGCGGAGATAAGCTACACACGACATCTTTCTTTCTTACGTGTGACTCATACTTGCATACCCAATGCACGTATGAGTGACATGTGGCCTTAATTTTCGTTAATTTTCGTTTGAAATACCATGATTGATTATGTTAATGGATAAACAGCTCATTAGTATAAAAGAGCTATGCTCTGATATCATATATATCATGTACTACTCTCCATGTCCTTTTGCATATTTTATATATATATTTCCTTAAAGCTGTTTTAATTTCTCCGGGTTTTTTTTTTATGTTGAAGGTAAAGAGGAATGAATTTTCATTGGTCATTCTGATGGTTAAATGCCTGTTTAGTACAGGATACCTATGCTCTGATGTTGTATCATATACAATTCTCGACATGCCTTCTTCTGTACAGATGACAGTTTTTTGTTTTATGTTTTCAATTAGTAACACATTCTGTAACACAGAGGCAAACGGAAGATACTGCACGCGAAGCAAAGGAGTCTCACTCTGCCCTTGTGCCGCTAGGTGACTTTTGTTGTTAATAAATCAGGGAATTGTTAAAGCTCAGGTACAAAGCGAACGCAATTATTTTATGAAATCTTCCTTATAATATCAATCACCTTTTAGGACCAAACAAGCATGCTATTGGGCTGTCTCTGCTCAAACTCAAAATTAAACAGAACACTAAGAGAAAAAAAAAAGCACTTTTTGAATCATTCCTATGGTGGATAAATGCATGCGGCATGAAACAACTTTTTAACAGCCTCTTCCACCTCTTTCTAATAAAGAATGTGAATGAAGGGCAAGGTACGAGTAAACAACATCATTTTAGAATCACCATATTTGACATTTTTGCAAATGGAGTATCTATTGCACCGATAAGGCGCCTTCATGTCTTGAAGAATTTACATGAAATTTGCAAAGGCAGCACTTTCCACCATGAAACCTTTGTCTGCCTTAAAGGCACTATTTATATAGTGATTTCTCCAAGACATTCAGTACACAACCAAAATAACTTTGCGATGCAGTAATTGGTGGGCGGCCACTTTGAATATGAACTGCTGAACTGTTTATTATATTTGAAATACTTTTTCAAATTTAAACATTTACCTGACATTTACCACTACATGTATTTCACTTTTGCATCTTATTTAGTATCTGATTCTCGAGAGATTAAAAATGTTTTCGAGACAACTGGCCACATGCACAAAAAACGTGCATTCTGTGCAAACTGCCCGACAATGAGGTGCCAGTTGTTTCTGCAATACTTCCAGCATGTTGTGCACAGCTAAGCTGAGGAATCCATGCTAAGAAAATTACACTGAGACTAAAATATAGCCCTATGCCAATGCAAGTGTCCATCTTTAGGCACAGCAGCATTTGTTTCCACATGAACGCTTCAAGAACATTAGTCTAGAGGGCCATAGAGACGATGTCAAAAAGACAAAGGCGCTGGTGAACAAGAATTTGAAATACAAAGGCTTAGAAATAGTTCCCGCATATCACTCAAACCCTGCTTAACAAGAAATTCCACCTTCCGAACATACTTGCACTGGAACTTAAAAGCCAGAAGCACTTGGAGACATACAGTGGAAAAAAAAACAATACATAAAATGGAGAGTCTTCTAAAGCATGCAAATGCATAGGAATCTCTTTCAGTCGAAAATGTACAGAGCAATCCATTGTTAAAAAAGAACACATAACTACTAAACAAGTCAATACAGCTAGAATATTCCTTTGCCTTCAATGAGAATAAGTGGCTGGTAGAATATACTGGACACACAATAGCCGTGAGCAATTAGTCCACAGACCCTTACACCACATTTCAGCGATAACTGTCCTATCTAACATTGGGCCAGGCTGTACATGCAGCGCGCTCACAGGCACCACAGCTCTCAAGAACGTCGAGTAATATGTGTGTGCCTTCAAGCCACACAAACCTTCCTCACCAAAAACAAGTTAAGCCTCTTTTTTTTTTTCTTTCCCAGACACAACGCAACTCATTCAGGCTCATTCAGGAAGCAGGACACCGTGTGCTTTTACAAAGCTGGTCTTTGATCGCATCTAACACAACCAAGACACTCTGACAACGGTACAAATTCAAAAAGAAAAAAATAATAATAAGTGATCACTTCACGGAATGAACATATCGCGCATCGCTGAAGAGTGCGGGTCAAAAGAGCCGTTTTACCGAAACAGGGTCCAGGAAAAAAAAAAATAATAAAAGAGGCGGAAAGGCAGTCCACACACCTCGAGGCCAACACACGTCACATCAAAGTCTGTCTCTCTAAGAAAAACTGGCGGCTTCTCCTCGGAGGAGGAATTACAAAAACGCGCGTGGGCCCGACGCGGTCCCGTCGCACATTACGACGAGGACGACGGCGAGAGGGAATGAAATCCGAGGGCACTGAAAAGCTTCGTTTTGATCCCTTGAGGGGGCTGATCACTACGCTGACCACTAGAGGTCGTCGTGGGGGGCGAGAGCGGTGTCGAGGCACTGGCGGGTGGCTGCTGCGACGACGACTGCTGAACCGGCACACAAATTTGGGTTAGGGTTGGAGGTTTGCGTTCGTAAATTTGCAGTGCCACGTCGAAAGTGGGTGAGAGCAGTTAGAATAACGTGGAGTGTTTTGTGTTGTGGGTGGATTAAATGAGGGTTCAGGCCAAGAGTGTTCATAAAATTAGTTTATAAATGTAGCACCGTTCAGTAGACATTTGTGTAAAGATAGCGCATTTTAAATAAAAGTATCATCAGTGTTCCCAAGGACAAGAAAAACGAGTTATGTGAGAGCGAAAGAATCCAAGATCGCAAAGTATAAGTTATGTCAAGATCACAAAAGGCAAGTGTGAAAGTAGGTTACGCCACAAATGTTGAATGTAATGTGCACCCGTTGTGACCCGTTTCGGTGTGGCAGAGTTTCAAGTTACGGGAGCAGAATTTCGTGGTTTTGTGACCGAATACACAGTCATTCAATTTTATTATTTTTTTTCAACGTTGGAAGAATGAATACGATGATGGGCAATGTGAAAAAAGTGCAGTCACACATTTATGTGCAAACAGTGCAAAAGCACGGCATTTTTCCCCCCAGCGGAGAACAATAGGCCATGTTTTATGATAGAACATCATGGCAGACAAGCACAACATTAGTACGCGATCATGAGACAAAGATGTTTAAGTTGGGCGTAGCAGCATATTACACAACAGTGCCCATTTTCAGGGCACACAACACAATTTTGGGATGATTACGGAGATTGAGATGCAGTGGGAATTATCGATGGTGGGCATTTGATGAGCAATTAATGAAAGTTAAACAAAATGTGCACATGGTTTGCAATGAAGATGGATGGTATTTGTGCGAGAGGGAGAATGTTAAAAATAACAGGGAGGAGGAGAAAAGGAGGTTGTGTGAAGTTTGTGCACGACACAAACAAGATGACGTGAAGGTTTGAGACGTTGGTGGACGGACAAAAGAGGGTGAGAGAGAGAGAGAGAAAGAGGAGGAAAACAACTGATAAGGAGAGAACAACAACCCAAGAAAACAAAAGCAAAATGGGCACAAACACACTCACAAGAAACAAACAAATAAAAAGGGCAATCAAAAGAGTGCATACGCAGAGAGGGTGGGAGGGGATCTTGAGTACTAGCTTCCTCAGAAAACAAGGCACCCCCACGAACGCTGTGGCTTTTCATCTAGGAGAGCAGCTTGGCTTTGTTGTTACATAACATCAGTGGAATAGCGCCCACTTCGACAGCGACAAAGTAAGCAAGACAACACCTCAGAGCAAAGCCTCTAAGTATCCGCTATTCCACTGACGTTTTTGCATCTCACCTTTAACACAGCTTGCACCATTGGCAAGTGTCACAGCAGCAAGAAGTGGACTCACATGTGCAAATACAGTAAAACCTCGTTATAACGAATCTGGATATAACGAACTATTGGATATAACGAAGCAATCGCTATTCCACTTGAAATTCCTATAGATGAAATTGATATTGCTTATAACAAACTAATGGCTTATAACGAATTACCACACTCCCGTCAACTTCGTTATAACGAGGTTTTACTGTACTTACACATGACCATACCACAGTCTTTACCCAACAGCGTTAAAACTGACAAGATAATCTTAGCCAACATACCAGGGCAAGGTACTTTCAAGTGACAGCTCTCAGCGGATGCTGTCGCTTTTACAAAATTGTGTGAGACTTGGCATTGGATCCATCATTTTACACAGCCAACATCACCAATGTGCCAATGTCCCTGTCATGGCACAGCGCAGGGTATGCTGTTAGCTACATGCTTCCTGTACGCGTCAGATGCACCAAGTCTTCTTGAAGTGATCACTCAAGAGCACAGTCACTCATTCATTTAACGACAGAGTGCTCTCCTCTCCCCCTGAAACACAAAGCTACACTTGGAGTGGGCTACACCCAGAAGCATGATTTTACGCGGCGAGAGAAATCCTGCAGAGTTGTGAGGACAATGTGTGCGTGAATAAGCGTTCTGCTGGCTTCTGACTTAGTGAAAAAAGCAGATGCCAGATGTACAGCAATGTCAAGCTTTAAAAGGAACACCCAGTTGGTAATCAAGTCAAACTAGTTAAAACACTCATAAGATGCCTTGTAGGGTACATTAGGCTGAAATTTACTGTACTTTATAAGAACTGCCTTCATGTCTTGTTCCATTATTTCAGCTACAATTGATAGTGAAATACAAACTGTGCATTCCCTTTAAAGGTGAACCATACTGTACACACTGAGGCAAGCTGAAAGCACTGAGTAACTGACAGTCATCCCACAGCACCCAGCATGGTTGCTGTACACATTCAACATTGTCAAATAAAAGGAAATGTGTTGTTCATCGATTGATTGACTGATTGATTGATTGAATTGTAAGAGACCCTGCAAAGGGAATAGTCTGCTTTAGTTCTAAACAGCCGGGTTATAGTTAATTGAATACGAGCACATTTGTACTCCCTACCACTAAAGAAGCAGTCCCTAGAATTAGTACCAAAATTCTTGACCTACCACCCAGCAACATGGAAATCATAGCTACTAAGCCATCCGAACCAGTATTCCTATTTCAAGCAAGTGGACACACATGCTTGCTTGTGAGCACATCATCCTTTGCTGCGCGTGGAGTGGGCCGACTCAGATGATTACTTGTCACTAAAGAACATAGTGGAGGAGTGTATCTTTAAGGACTTTGAAGTTCATTAACACTGTAGCGGCCATTAAGCCTCAAAGATGCAAATTCCACAGACGATGTACCCACGCAAATGGTGCCCCCTGCAGCAGGTCTGTGGCATCACACAAGAATGACTTACAACTGGATAGCATTTGGAAGCAAAGTGCCACTCGAGCTTCCAAATGTTGGGTTCCCCAGGTTCACAGGGATCTTGATGCAGAACTGAGCCACCCCTGAACTTTGCTTTGTCTCCATTGCAGCATAAGGTGAATTTGTTTCAACTAGCACTAATCTAGAACCGCACTCTCCCCCACAGTTGCTATCAGAAAATGCAAAAAGATAAAACAAAGCTAAGATCATCTGCTCCACAGTATGGTCGCAGATGCAACAACTGCAGGTAAAGTTGAACGTCGCAATGTCATTCACACACTTGTTTATTGTTTTGATATGGTGACCTTTACGAATGTAGTTCATTCTCATTAGTCTGAAAAACTACTTCTACATTTCTGATATTGCGCTAATGTTGCGATAGTCAGCAGGTGGCTGCATTAACTTTCTGCCCAAACAACGGCGAAACTAAAGAACTGAAAAATGGAAAATGTATGTGCATTCTGTGCAAAAGCACGTATGTCACTCGTGAAGCAGCCTGAGCCAACGAAGTTCCTTCACCGCAAAGGAGACCCCTCGAACAAGGCACAGCCGTGTGACATAAAATTCAATGCCACCAAATTGTCTCTTTTTGTCTTTCTTTACCTACTTTCTTCTTTGTTTGCTCCATTCCACAGTGCCTAAATATTGCCTTTGCTAGTGTATTCTCAAATGGCGGCCTTGCTGAGAAGTGACGTCTTTGTTCTGACCTGCAGCATTATAAAATGTTTCTTCTAAAGCACATTAACATTAGGACACATGAATGTGCATGGGAGTTCTACACGATGGTCAGAAATGACTGTATCACAGCAAGGCCTGGACTAAAAGTGGTTATAAGTGGCCTGAATTGTATAACATTAGCTACAGTCAAAGCCCTCATCTTTTTCCTGTATGGGTGAAGTGCTATATATATATGTATATATATATGTGTGTGAGAATGTTAAGTCAAGCAAAACAAATCTCTCGAGAGTCATTAATACAGATAATAGCAATCACCTTTGACAAGTGTTACGGCTCCCCAAGCCATGGTGTTCTAATGCCAACAACAATGATAGGCTCAAAAGAGCCAATGGTCTCCACACGTAATTTTATTGGTTAGCTTTTGGAATGACCTTGGTTTCTGAAACTGCTGGCTTGTCACCGCAACAGAATCGAAACAAAATGACAGCAAAACATTGCTCCCAAACCATTTCAAATCTGCCATCAAAGTCAACCAGTACAGAAACTAAGCAGCTCTCCCAGTGGGAACAGTCCCTGACATGTGCAGACAGTGTGCTTCCAACCTTTTAGTGTCAGGTGACGAGTGACCCCAGCACCAACACCGAATAGAGGTTCAGCTACAAGGCTTACTTGTCATTAAATCCATTAACTGATGAGGCATGTGAAATGACATTGGAGCGTTCGAAAACAATATCAAAGCTCCCACAAATGTTATGCTATGATTGCTTCATACAGGTAATACTAATAAGTCTCTGAAAATAACTTGCGTTGTGCTCAAATCTCTTGGTTCTAGAGGAAGGTCACAGCCTTCCTTTAAAGGAGTACTGACACGAATTTTTTTACATTCTCGTATTGTTGCTGTAAATGAAAGCACTGGCGGGGAGAACCCCAAAAAGGGTATCATGGTGCCTCGCAAGGCAATGAATATATTCTTAATATGGCTGCCTTAAAGGCCCACTTTCGGTTTCGATTTCAATGGGGTGGTTTCCTAGTGACGTGTCAACACAGTCGGACGTACGTCTAAGTCATGTAGGGACAGAAATTCGTGATAGCGTCGCTGCAACTCTGTCGTTTGTGGTCAGTTACACGTGGGGCACGCAAACAACGACAATTTCACGGTCGTCCAGCGACATCTGACAGCGATATCTGACAGCAGTACTGGGCAATGAAAACTTTAAAACCAAACTAAAATATTTTTTAAGTGTTTCCTGGCTTCTGCGGGCGGAGGGTGTTAACAATACATGGCTAGTAAATGAAAAATGTATATATTTGTGCTGCCGCAAAATCATGTCAGTACTCCTTTAAAGCTGTAGCCAAATGAGCAAGGTTGGTTCAATCTACGTTTTTTTTTTTTTCCTGTAATAAAATTAGGTAAGCTTATCCATCTCGGTGATTGAGCTATAAGAATAAGTGATCCACTCTGCAACTCAAGGTGAACAGAGGGCACCGGATATGATGGGCAAGAGGTAATTCAATGAATTTCCTCTCAGTATTAAGTAACTTTAGTGCTTAAGTAATTTTAGTGCTTTCTTCTAGCTGCCCCAATGGCAGCAGTAACACCTCTCGAGCTTGCTATTCCACTAAGCCTGCCAAACTGAAAGCTGTCTACCATTACTACCACAGAATACGAGCCAAACATGTCAGCAGATCAGCTGGAAGAGGCTTATGTGCCAGACACCCCTGCCCTGTCAATAGAACATTTTGTAGTGAGCGCTGGTGAATAAGAAAAAATGAAGGTAAAAAAGAGGTAGTAAAGAAGTGAAGTGCGCAATTCCTGCATGAGCTGCAGTGAAAAGTGCAGGTGGACCCGAGAGCAAATTCACGTGTGTGCAGAAAAAAACATGCAGGCAGATAAAAGTGAGAAATTATGGCAATGAGAAAACATTTTATTGTGACCACTAAAATGTGCACCATAACATAATCCTCACTCGTTAAAGGCACTTGGTGGCACAGAGTATTGCATAAGTAAATGCCTAAGCACAGAAACAACAGAGTAACAAAGTTTGAATATACTAAATGATGTAAAAAAAAAAAAAGAATGCACATGGAAAAACAGAAAAAGATACACAGGCATTCCTAGCAATTTCAAAATCCCTAAAAGTGAGGAAATGACCGGCCTAACCACCTTGAAATAAAGCATAAAGAAACTGGGTAAGGACTTGTGGAAAGTGAAAGGAAAAAATACGTGCAGAGGAATCTCACTAATCCAAACTCACTCGCTCTGATCTGATGGCAAATTTGAACCGACATTACAGTCACATTAAAATCATGCAGATTTCAACGTGTGAAAACGCCCGGTAATTTGATTGACCAGTAGTTAGCAGTGGTCATAACTGCAAAGAAAAGAGGCTGATGAAAGAAAGGCCACAACACAGGTGCATGTACTTAGAGTTCTCTGTCTTCATTCTTTTTCACTGTGCAGTTGTGTTGACTGAATTTGCTACGCAATTAATGACAGCACACGTGTGTAAAGGTATCTCTGCAGAGATGCACCTTGCGGCACACTAGGAAATGTATAAGAAGGTCGAAACATTTAAAAATGAAATCGTTACATGCTTGCACAGTGTGTGCCAGTGCTCCTTTCCTGTGTCCATGCTGGCCGAGTGCAACATAGTGCAGTATGTCATGGCATGCCAAAAAGAAAAGATGCTTTCTCGTGGTGGCCACTTTTTGGGAGATTTAAGGGGTCGTGCCCGTACAATCGAGAGAACTGGAAGGCATGTAGTGTACAGCAAGTGGGCTGAATTCTCATCCACGGCTACATCTTCAGCAAGCAAGCACATTACACAAAGTGAGCATATGACTGCTTCCAGCCATGTGCTCACTGGCTACACATTGTACTGAACCACCCAAACAATCTGTTGTACAGTTGGGATTCACAGTGAATGTTTAGAAAGTTTTATGTGTGCTTACTGGGTGGAACAGCCGAACCTCACATGGGGCCATGAAGATCTAATTCTATTTTTGCAATGCAAGATAAGCTGACAATGTTCCACACTGAACTACCCCATGACAGGGCTGGCTGCCCATGTTCCACAAGTTGTCACACGTGTGTTAATGCAATGAACATGCATTGTGCCATGCTCCTTCGCGTATAAGTGGCCTTTCTTTTCGATTCAAACAAACTCTGAGGCTCCTTGAGTTTGAATTACTGAGATTCAACTGTATGAACGTACTGGTGAAAAAGCAAGGGTCCCTGACAAGGAAAAGGTGGTGAAAGGGGAAGAAAATGCTGTATCTTGCCACCGTAAATACAGTAGAACATCATTCATATGCCATGAGACTGGAGGGGCTAAGATAGAAAAACATGCTATCCTAAAAATGTACAATCCAGTGTCACTGAAACAGGTAATTTCGATCCATCGAAGCGGAGGATTGAGAGAGATACAGGCCTAACGCTCCACTGTTAAAAAGTACGGCTATTTGTAGTATAATGGGCCGTTTAAATTACAATAAATGTCTGCTTACAACTAAAGCATTAGAAAGCACTCCTAGAAACATGGCAACAGAGCTCACAAGCACTTGTCACAACAACTGGCTTACTGAGGAGCGCTGGAAAGTGAGAAACGTGTGATAAGTGTGAGTGCCCCTTGCTTTTGAATACAAAAACCTCGTGCTTTATTTTTGACGACATGCGATCTAGGAACTGGAAAAAAATGTCACATCATCACAGTTTGCAGTATACCAGGGGCTTGCAAATATTCAAACTTTCGAATAATTTTTGTGCTATTCAATTCAATTTGCACTTAACTTTTACTATTTGAAGTTTGTAATTAGGGGACAAAATATGCTGTGCCTTGTGGCTCATTCCCACATGTGGTACACTTCACCACAGTACACGAGTGTTATGCAGCATAGCTAACTCATGAAAATGCAGCACTCTCTATTAAGACATTTCTTTAGGGCCTAACTAGGGATGATGTTGAAAGAACACACTAGTCATGGATTAAATTTGTTCTTTTTGCCCATGTTTTTTTCTGTTCTCAGCTGCAAACATCAGTGCTGGGAAATCATGCAAAGTGACATAGCATCAACGAGGTTCTACTGTAAATTTTGGTGGCAAGTTGTAAAAGAGCTAATGTACAAGAGCACACAAAATAATGTTAAACCTCGATATAAGGAACTCCAATAGAGCGATATTCATGACATAATGAAGTATTTGATCTTTTATATATCTTCATGTACACACAAGACCATGTACTGTCGGACCTCAATACAAGCAAGCATGTTTATCCACAATTTCAATGTGACGAAGCTCACTGTAGCCGCAGAAGGATGAGCACGGCAATGAATTGAAACTTTGGCTGGTGCCAGCAATGAAATGGATGACTTGCACACTTTTTTTTCTGCGAACACATTTTTCAAATCATGTGCTGTCGCAACTGCTGGTGCATGGCAGCATGTTTTCTGACAGTGGTCAAGAGGCGAGACTGAATCTTAATGCTCACTACCAATGTGGAGGAGAATGCTTTAACACATCGTGTTGAACACTCAGCAAGTGTGTGCAGTTGCACATTTCATGCCACCTATGCTATGAGTCAGCAGCCAATTTGATGTTTTTGTTATCACCATGTGTCAAGTGACAAGCACGGGATTGCCTCAGAGGCAGCAGTACTGAACACAATGAGGTATCACTTATTTTGCAATCAACTGTGATCGTTCAGGAAACAAAATGTCGTAGATAACACTGGCCTCGCAGGCAATCTCTACCACTGAAGAAAAAAAAGGTGCTGCGACTTGTTTAGGGATATCACGAGGCTTGGTCTCTGTGAACCAGAACTCGAAAGAAGTTATTCCAAAGAATAGAATAAATTCGCAACTAAAGCAATCGGAATCAGCAGGTGCTCTTACTATAAACGAAAGTTTTTTCGGTAGGTGCACCAGGCAACAAGTCCTAAGCAGCCAAACAATGCTTGCAGCCACTCAAAATTGCTTGTTGCGTCTCTAACAATGCTATAAACATTTGTACCGACTTCCTTATACCGAGGTTTAACTGTAATTAGTTGTAAATGGCATAAGACCATGCTATCAATCAAACATTTCAATATTTTCCCTAAGCCTACTTTAAAAGATTCCCGTGCTGATAACAGATGTGCAAAAAGGATAAAAGATATAAGTAAAAAGGTAAAAGATCAGTAAAAGCAGGAGACTTGGCACTAGTATAGTAAGAAAAAGCATGCACGTAGGCGTTACATTTAACGTTCCTTGGACCTCCCGAGCTCCTATTGCGTTAAAATTAAGAGAATAAGTAAAAAAAGCTGAGAATTACACAATCTTGATCACAGACTTGCACGAACATACACAAAAAGAATAAAGATGTGAGTATAAGTGAATCTGCCTTTAAAAACATAATTGCCTGGCACCACCGGCCTCAACAAATGAACACAAGAAAGCTCTTTTTTTTTTTTAACTAATCTTGTGACAGGAGAAAGCTGCCGTAGGAACTTTGGACCCATTTATCACAGTTAGGTAGCATGGTTTTAAGTTTAAACCTCCCCATAACACTTGGCTAAGCACTATTCCCCAAAGACAGCTTTGCACATTTGCATGCTCTGCATCCACAATTGCATTGCATGTAATTGTGGATGGGATCACTGAACACCAGTGAATTGTGGGCACACAGACTGCACTGTGTTCTTTCGGAGATGAGAGTAAAAATGCCAACTTGCACTGACAGCTGTGCTTACACTGACAGTGACTGTATTTT
The DNA here is from genome assembly GCA_013339685.2 of Hyalomma asiaticum. Lineage (NCBI taxonomy): Eukaryota > Metazoa > Arthropoda > Arachnida > Ixodida > Ixodidae > Hyalomma > Hyalomma asiaticum. Next base: position 81,648,828 of record CM023487.1, on the reverse strand, counting down.
TGTTGTCTTTTACATTGGTAAACACTGTGTGTTTGTTATGTTTTTCCTCAGCCAGACTGGACTGTGTCCAACTCTCTGACTTTAACTGTCTCTTTTTACGATGAAACAGAGAGGACACCACATTCCCCTACAACGGTCGTAGATGGTGCCATCATAATGTTGGTGAGAAACCATACAATAGAACGACCCAAATGAGAAGTAGTGCACTTATTAAACTTTCTTAGTCGTTATGGCATGTGCATTTCTCTTCAAAGAACAGATACAAGCTTTGCACTCGGGTAATTTACACGAGTTGCAGTGCACTAAGTAGCAGTGCACTGCTACCTTAATTAACCAGTCATGTAAACAGAAATTAACCGTCATGTAAACAGAGCCCTACATGACTGTGCTGGTGCTAACATACACGCTGGTGTCTGTGTGCAATCTCAAGGCTCACCAAACAAAATAACACCAGCCTTGCTGCCAATGGCTGCCAATTCACAACCAATTCAATCCCACATGAAGATAATCTTCAGCCGCTCTATATAATATTGATTTCCCTTGTTTGAGCACAATGTTGGGTGCTTGAGAGCATGCTTTCAATCTAGATTGTTGCAGCACAGAACAGGAGCTGACAATAAAGAACGGTGAAGAACAAGCGGCAATAGCTGTCATCTCTTCCTCCTTTCTCCGCAAATCCTCCACTATGCTATGAGACAGGCAAAGGTCTCTTGCAAAGGCATCTTCTGTGCACTCGGGGGCCTGTATTGTACCACGGTACAGGGAGTACTGTTCCGTGTTGCTTCTCCTTCATTGGCCAATTCTGCTTTGACACTCAGAAGAGTGTACGATTGGGCATGCTGGTATAACATGATAACCAAGTCTTAAGAGTGCAAGACACAGGAAGGGAAAGAAGAGAACACAGAGAGCACTGATTGGTCAGTTCTGCCTTGACAGGCAGAACTGACCCATCGAAGAAGACCAACACGGAACAGTGTTCCGTATTCCACGCTACGGTATATCCCCAGAAGCTGCCTTCGATGTTAGAGTATCAGTGTGCAAACGTAGAAGCCAGTGCAAGTTAGCTTCCAGCAACACAAGACCCAGCTAAGACGCTAAGCACCGTGGCAAGGGTCTTTTAAAGGGGTGCTGGTGTTCAGTGAACTCAACGCTGCCTATTGCAAGGGCGTAGTCACATAAACAAAAAGAGTGTTTTTGGGCAAGACGAGGGGGGAGGAAGCGTTCAGAAGGAGAAGAGTCCCGAAGGACTCTGCCAGCGTGGCCAGAGCTTGGAGCGCCGGCGAGGCCACACACGACGCGTCGGCGTGCCCCACATGCAAACTGCTGCTCGCCGCCGCCGCTAGATGGGGAGAAACACACGGCTCAGCAGTGAGTGCCTACCTAGTCTCAAGAAAAACAACACAGTGCCGTCCCCGTTTCAATGATAATGGTGGCGCTCGGTCACCCGGGTCCCTACTTGTGAGAGCGTACAAAGAGTGCCATTACGAGGAATGACACAAAGGCACACGTTTGGACATTTTTTTAAAGAATGTGATGCTGACGTAATGCCCTTCAGAACAGACGAACCAGTCCTGTGACAATACAAGCGCTTCACTCCAAACATACATGGCGCCTTGCAGAGAAAGCAGAGAAAGCTCGGAATAATGGCAAGTACAACAACATACCCACGTACTGCATATACTGCTCCTTTGCTAAAGGAATCACCAACCCAGTATGGATGATTTCATTTTCAACTCATGGGCGCCGCCATCTTTAGCTTTCACACAAGTGGTTTCTCACTTTTGGGTGTCGTGACACCAAATTATCAATGCCATTAAATGACAGTCACCCATACGTCTATATTCAAGCGTATGGGTCTACTGTAGTGCCATTACTTCAGTTGTTACAAAGAGAGAACAGCGACCTATCAGTCCAAGGTGTCGGCACACATATGCACCTGTAAAATGGTCTATATAAAAAAAATATATCTTAAACAACCACAGACAATGCGATCCAGTTACACTCCACCACCTTTCTTTCTCTTGTTTAGTAACTTATGATAAAGCGCGACCCAGTTGGCACACAATAAGGTGTGCCGGCTGGACAAACGCAGTGCGCACGACCACAGCAAAAAAAAAAAAGGACTAAAGGGGGGGGGCCCCGTGGAGGAGGAACCAACGTGGCCTACAGGTCAGCGGTGCGACGTGAGGAAGAGCGTGCGGCCATTCTCACCTCGTCCTGCGGCTGGCCGTCGTAGTTCATGCTGTCGAGGGACTCGCGCGAACCCCTTCGTGACCCCGACTTGCCGCTGCCGCTCTGCCTCTTGTCCTTGTGTGTCGAGAAGTCCAGGTAGGGCATTGAACGACCATGTCGCTGATCCAGGGCCTGGGGGGGGGGGACACTGAGGAGTCAGGACTGTCTGGGCGTAGACAACTGCCCACTAGGCCAACTCGTAATCCTTAGGTTCGAGGGTAGGCCTTGATGCGACACTTTCTGCGACTTCGCTTCGCTAAGAGTGTTGTGCATTACACAGGCACTGTTGTGCATTACGGTAAAACCTCGTTATAACGAACCCGGATATGACAAAATACTGGACATAACGAAGCAATCGCAATTCCCCTTGAAATTCCCATAGATGAAATGGATATTGGCTATAACGAAATAATGGTTATAATGAAGTAATTATGGCTCCCTCTTCAACTTCGTTATAACGAGGTTTTACTGTATAACCACGCCTCACCAATTTGTAAAACAGGGCGTTGCTCGAATAGATATGATAATTAACAGCAATAGTAATAATAATAATTTGTGGGGTTTTACGTCTCGAAACCACGATATGATTGTGAGAGACACCACAGAGCAGGGTTCCGTATGTGGCCACCATGGCAGGGATTCCAATCCACCACCTTCGTGTCAGGAGTTGAGTGCTGTAGCCACTAGACCACCACAGCAGGTTTCTTAGTAGGCTATCCTTCACAATATGACACTCGAGTCCACAACAACAGCATGTAATTACAAACACTCGGTAAGGCCCAACTTCAAGCGCAGTGACCACTTTTGTCGAAAAACAGTGCTACACTTCATTCCCCCATAGCAAAGTGCAATTGTTAACTTCAAGAACATTAAAGAACACAGGCCGACACTCACTAAACTTCATATAAGAATTACGTTGCATATTTTTGGATCGCCCACTCTTAGGGAGCAGACATCGGCATGGTCAAGTCGCTGTCAGCCCTATGCTGACAAACCGAAATAATGTTTATATACCTAATTTGGAAGATGACTGCTCCTAATTTCATTTGCTGTAGCCAATAAATAGTCCACAGTAGCGCAGCCTACTAAATGTGAAGTTTGTTGTATTAATGAACTAGGTAGACCAAACTGAAGTTGCAAAGTTGTCCGTCACATCCGGAAACAAGTGCGTGAAGCCTCATTGATACAATCCCGCTTAGTATGTTTTTTAGTATAATATATTTCTGTTGCTGTGTAGCACCTTAAAGACACGCTGTATTTTCACACAGTTGATACAATTTGCAGATGGTACAAATTATTTTTTGACTCCCGATTATCAATGAGATTACACTGTATGTTGTAGTGGGCTAGAACTGCATGGATGCTGCCCAATTAAACAAGGCAGCCAAAACACACACAGAGACCTCCTAAAAACACCTACGCGACTACAGAAGCAAACAAGGAAACAAACACAGCGTACCTCCTTGCGCGCCCTAAGGGCACAGTCCTCCAGTGTCTCGGCTGCCTCGTACTTGCCCTGTCGTCGATATAGGGCACCCAGATTCTTCAGTGTAGTAGCCACAGTTGGGCTGCATACAATAAACAAATAAGAGCACTTGGCACAAAATCCCCAGTTCTAATATCCACATTAAACGACACCTGTTACGTTTGTTTGGTCATTCATCCATTCGCTCATTCAATTGGACCGAAGAATTACTCGCCCTGCTGTGTCATTGAATGATACTATAAGCTCTTATGTAAATGCACGAGAGAAAACTTTCCAAAATAAGTACAGTAAAACCTCGTTATAACGAAGTTGACGGGGGAGTGGTAATTACTTTGTTATAACCATTAGTTCGTTATAACCAATATCAATTTCATCTATAGGAATTTCGAGGGGAATTGCGATTGCTTCATTATATCCGATATTTCGTTATATCCGGTTTCATTATAACGAGGTTCTACTGTAACATGTCCAACTCATCGGAGACAAAATGAGCACAAATATTTTCGACTTCTAGAAGTTGAAGAGGTGTGCATGAGCAGTGCCTCACTGCTTCAACAGGAACCTGGCACAAACGGTGAGTTTGTTCAGGCAGGTTCTAGCAATGTAAACAGCTTAGGATCAAAGTCAGTCAAATGGGCTTTTTCATTGTTTTGATAAATGCAACAGTACTGATCACACTGAGTGACAATACAGGCAATGTCCGATTTCCCGGACTCCTAAGGGACCATCAGAATGTCTGGAAATTCAAGCAGTCCGGAAAAATAGCACGTACAGAAAACACCCTTTTGTATAGGTACATAACAAATGGGAAGGGGAGTCAAGGATGGAGTGTCAGCTATTTGCAATTCACCAAATGCATCATCGAGCTGGCTGTCAAAAAAGAGCAGTTTATTTCTTTTTCTAAATCCGAGAAGGGCTTTCAATGTGGCCGGCATTATCTCATGCTGGGTCCATGCTGCCTTGTCACAAACAAAACACTTATTCTGTGCAGCATCCCGCTTGTCCATGATGATGTCTACCTCAAATTCAGCCGAGGTCATGTGACTGCTGTGTACTGACAACAGTGTCGTCACTGCTCGCGTCAAATCGGAGCTCGTAGGCTGTGCAGGTGCTAGTTCTTCATTGTCAGAGCCGGAGTCATCCGAATCCTCCGGCAGATGATGTTTTGCGATCTCTGTGGACGTTGGCGAATCCCTCGAAGGTTATTCCAAGTAGAATTGAAGCACCAGCTGCGGAAAGGTCATTGAACACAACGTCCATGGAAGCAAGTTGATCACACATGCTGTTGTTCTGTCCAAGTGAAGAGAATCATCGCGATGTCGTCTGCAACGACCAGGTGGTGAAAACTGTTGCAAAGCGTCTCTGTGTTACCACATTCCACAAGTACGCAAGCATGCTGACGGCAGGTCTAAGCTTGGTGGTGTAACTTGTTTTGGCTGTCTGAGCACAGCACCATGGTGCTGAGCACGCGTAACCTGTGCACAGGTGCTTTTAAGTTGCGTATCACACCTTGACCCATCAGCTGCAGGATTGTTAAGGTGTTCCACTCAATGAGAAGCACAGCACAAACAGAGGGACATTTCACGGTGAGTGTCGAGTGCACAGCAGCACAACACGGCCCCACAGTCTATCGCAAATTTGATCGCACAACATGTGAATGAAGACAACGAGGTCAGGCTGCAGCTATGGCGAGCTGCGGCTCACAACAGATTCGCGTGGATTTCATTTTCGATACTGTAAGGTGTGCTGGACCTGCCCATTTCACATGATCCGGCTGATGTTATGGTAACAGGAACAGCCGCCATGTAATGTGCCCTCACTCTAGCATTCTAATTTAATTATTATTACTGCAACGGCTCCCTCTGGTCGCTTTTCATGGTGTTCTGCACTGTTTGGCACGGCTGCTGAAAACTCGTACGTCCAAATAAGACTGCCACAAGTTGCTACACATAACTAGGCGGATGCAGTGGAAATGGCATTTACTCGCACTGCTGCCTTCCTCCATGCCGTTGCAATCCTCCCACCCTGCCTCTTTTTTTCTCTAACTGCACCATGCTGCACAGGCCAAAGCTGGCCTCCAAGACTCCAGCAGCAAAACACAAAAGTACAGCTTCCGAGACTGCACTGTGGCATTCTCGGATGTCATGCTTAACAAGCACTACCGAGACGGCCAGCAGTAAAAATATAGGGTAGAAACGCAATGCGAGTGGTTTTATGTGTAGTAGTAAGAAATCTGTAGTCCATTCATGCCCCTCCCTGCAAAAATTCTCAAGATGCCCTGGGCAATTGTGCACCGTCGCATGCAGTGGTGTGAAATGATTACCGTATCCACTTCTCTTGCTACGGCCACCCGCGAACGCTACCGAACGCTGATGCCTGCGTGTGGCCTCCGAGAGTACATTGGCGACATAGCGACCTTGGCAACCACAAGCCAGCCAAGCCAAGCCAGTGTGTCCACGGTCCTTTGTGTAAATGTTGTGTGCACCGTAGTGGATAGATGGCACGCTTGGGAATCTGCCGTGTGCTGCTAATTCATGGCAAGTGTGTTTCGCTGTTGACTGTTCAATAGTGTTGCCGTTTCTCCAGTTTCAAGGTAATGTGGACAAGGTGGGCACTAAACGGAAGCAAAAGGTAATTGTGTTGCGACAGAAAATGGCCTGTTTCACTGGCTGCCAATTCGAACGGTACTGATGAGATATTTTGTTTTTACTGACTTTACAAAACTTCACTGCATCCTAGGCTTTATATAGACCTATTCCATGTTGGTAAACAGTGGTAGGCACCGGCGATATAACCGGCGCTTGTGTCGACGTCGCGGCGCGGAGGCCCCGCCCACCGCTTGCCGCGGCCGTGCACGGTCGCGCCACCGCCGCCGGCGAAGCGTGTGCGAAAGCTGCCTCCGAGCACGGGACGTCGGAGCGCCGACGGCGTGTTTACAACAGTTTGCGAGGGGCAGCCCGTGAGATGAAGTTGCGTTAGCTCTGCAGGAAGCATTCAATGAATGTAGAAAAGAATGCGCCGACGCCCAGCTATGACAAGATGTGAGAAACTGATCGAAAGGACCTTGCCACGCGATGCGAATGATCGCGAGCTATCATGTCGGCATCGCTTCATGCGTATGCTTTAATTGGGTAACTAGCGCAAGGGTGAACCACTTGCAACAGCGAGACTTGTTTAAATACGACTTGAAGATGCCTCAGCTAAAATACTGTTTCGGACCTGAAGCCTCTAATCCCTACACGAAATCCTTGCGCAAAAACAAATGTAACGGAATAGGTACTCAAGCATGCGATATTGGTGACGCTATAACCTATGTAAATACGGCTGCGATAACGCACACACACACACACACACACACACACACACACACACACACACACACACACACACACACACACACACACACACACACACACACAAAAAGCAATAACGTGCCAATGACAAGGCTCTCAAATAACCGCCAGCAAGGCGCATAACCGCGGCTTGCGGCTCTGCCCACACGCTCAGTTCCGATCGTGAAGGCGTGAAGTCCTGTAATGACGCGGCAAATTTCATGCGTGTAGTTCATTCGAGCAGTCTGACAATCGAAAAAAAATTTAAAGCGCATCATAACCACTACAGCATAGCCAAAGACACTTCTCGTGTGTATGCTATCGCAGCCGTAAGCAATTTGCAAAAGCGTCGCTGTAATCGGCCTTTCGCTAACGGCTACGTGAATTAAGCTCTATATTTGTTTCACTTGAGTAAATGAAATTCGTAGGACGTATGTATAGCTTCCGCACTTCAATAATACACGGCGACCGCGATTACTTCTACACATCGAGCTAAGTTAACGTCGTGCGCGCTTTGCGGTAAGCGTCATCGTTCTGTGTCCGCACTTTGTTTATGCCAAGAAACTTGGTGTCGAGCATTACACTTGACAAACTTGTGAGAATGCTATTTCTCTCAAGTGAAACAAGCCGCAATAACGCTAAATAATTACACATATGCTTAGTCGTGACGAAAATGTTTGGCGCATAACCGATGCGCCAAACAGCCGGCATTACAGGTTTGTCCCTTTCCTTAAGGCAGACATAAGCAGGAAACCGATAAAAACCTATCGCACGTGTCTTGTGCCTTGCTGAGCAACCAGCCCACGGCGCAGGTCATCGGTGAACACTTTTTTCTTCATTTCACGGCGGTGAGAAGCGCCCGCACCAGCGAAAACGCAGCGGCTGCTACGGTAGGCGCGCCGGCGGTTGCCTACCATGCGAAACCAAAACTCCCGACGACAGCGCCACCGCATCTTCGTGACGTAGGCCCGGTGGAATAGGTCTATAGCATTACAGTGGGCCACAGCACTCTCTTCTTATTTCCATGCTAAACTTTCGTACCCAAATGGCAAATATTGCAGTTACGGGCAATAATGGTTATAACTAGGGGTGTGCGAATATTCGAAATTTCGAATAATTTTCAAGTAGTGTTTGCTATTTGATTTGATTTACACTTGAATTTTACTATTCGAACTATTCGAAGTTGGTAATTAGGGGAAAAAATACGTTATATCGTGTGTAATGTGGCCCATTCCCACATGTAGTCTGCTTCGCCACATAACACCCGTGTATTGCGGTGAAGTTACCCCAGCTTTCCGTTACACAATTTTCTGTTGGACTGTTCCTCAGGGCTTTGGAATGATACTGTGGCAGTACACTAGCCATGCAATTGATATTTTTGCCCATGTTGAGCAGAATATTTCTCCATAACTTGACATGGTATTAGTAAAGAAATATTCGAAAATTATTCGAAAAATATTCTATTCGATTCACGCTTGAACATAAAAATTCGAATTCACTTCACACTCAAAATTTTGCTATTTGCACAGCTCTAGTTATAACGAAATAATGAATATAATAAAGCAATTCAGTATCTACCTTCAACTTCGTTATAACGAGGTACGAGTATTATTATTACTTTTTAATTCTTGCACTCTCAAGGCCTGTTAGCCTCCTTATGGTAATATACAACAATAGGCTGCTTTCATTTCTTGAAACAGTGGACAGTAGGATCAGTCATAGTGAAAGAAATGAAGGCACATTTCAGTTCTTGGCCAATAAAGGCATGTACAGTCTACACTCATTACAACAGACCCTGATAATCCGGCAAAAGCTGTCCGTTTTATCCGAAGTTTGCAATAACCATTCTTCGGACTTCAATAAGAATGGGTGGGTGGGGCAGTATTTGTATCACTGTGCCACCAATATTACGGACTTCAGTTCAGCAGCGCAAGACAGCCCATTTCTGTAACTATCTGCCAGGTGTGGACTCCATGGCATGATTACGAACAACACCGGCCACCGACAGCAGTAATTTACAACTGCAGCGCATGTTCTACTTCAATGAGTGAGTGCCATTCTAGTGGGTGCAGCAAGGCTACTGCTACTCTGAATTCGCTCCGACATATTCGGTCTCCTTGGACAGCCCCTCGTTTTTGCAGTGCCTGCTTGCTTTTCACTGCAAGCAACTGCATCTGGAAGCTTATGTTGCTCAATAAAATTTCTTCCTTTTTCGGAAGCTACCATTCCAGTCCGGCACAAGTGACTAGCACAACAAAATGTCACGGCACCGTCGTGCTTGCCCTCAGGTTGGCTTGGCTAGAGGTTCAGCTTGGCCAGGCGCCTCCAATGTTGCCATGAATTCTGTTGTCGGAGCTTGTCGATACGGCAAAAGTATGTTTTGTGTGACCAGTTTCGAAAAGATTGCAGCTAGTTTCGTACACTGCAGCCAATAGCCAATGGTCCGTTGTAGCACAGTCCGTTAAAAGTCGGACCTTGTTGCATAGCTAATACATATGGACCAAACTTAGGCTGAAATACTGTCTGTTATATCTGAAAGTATGTCATATGCGGGTCCGTGTTGTAAAGAGCGTAGACTGTAGTACATGCACTTCAAGACAGCACCAGACAGGTGCCGTCAAAATTGGACTTTTCACAACAGTGTTAGTGGCGAGAGCAGTGAATGTGATGCATGACGCAAACACGGTGACTTCCTAGTACCAGAAGAGAGCACACCATCGTTTTGTGGTACAGCCAGGGAAATTCTGTGGGAAAGCCACCATCGTAGGCCGCTACTGCCTGCATTGTGGGCAGTACGGTGGAACCCCGTTCATACGTTTTTCAGCGGACCGGGGTAAAAAAACCTAACAGCCAGGAAAACGCAAGAGTGAGGAAAGCTCCGAAAATGAATGAGAACAGGGCCGCCTTGATTTCAAACAATTTATTTCAGCAAGGTGAGCCATCTAGGTCGCCGACTGATAATTCGGACAGCCGCGCGGTATCGGCAGTGCCCCCATAGACTTTATGTGTTAAAACGACCGATATTTCGGACGGTTTCTAGCTCTAAATTCGATAATTCGGACTCCGGCACCCCAATGAGAGAAAGTATGGCCTCAGAGATCGCAATCAAAACTGTGATCATTGAGGCTTAGCTCCAGCGTGACGCGCCAATTTTGGAGGCAAGTCGCCCCCCGTCACTGCGATCACCGCATCCTGTCCCGGCACCCCGCGCGTGCTTTGTGATTGCGAGTACAGCTGGTCGGCTGGTCGCGTCGGGTCCGCGAATCGCTCGATATTCTAGTACACTATAGATGGCGCTTTCACGTTCCGTCTTCAGTGCTTGTTTACCGTATTTACCTGCATAATTTGCGCACCCCTGATATTTAGCCAGCTTTACAAAAAAAAAATCCTCGCATATTTTGCGCTCGCTGTCCGGCCCGAACCAGCTCGCCGGCGCGCGCACGGACAGACTTTGGACAGCCGTGCAGGCCGCGTCCCTCGCTGCGCAGGTGAGCGCAGTCATACACAAAAGGGGCTGCGAGTGCAATATTCCTTTTTCCGATTCTTTTCTCCGGAAGCCCCCGGAGCCCAAAGTACGGTTGCTAGAATAAAAGCACCCGAGTGAGGGGCGACGAAAACGGCTGAAGCAGAGATCAAACACGCCCGGCCCATCTCCGTCGCTCAGAGGCGATAACATCACCCCTATTGGATCGCCTGTCGTCGAAGCGGGGAGGAAACGCCCCGCCCGTCTTTAACGAGCATGAAAAGACGCAAAGACGGGAGGGGAGAGGGGTAGTGTCGCTCTTCTGCCGAGTGATCGCATGGCTGCCGAGATAGCACTGGCACTCGCGCCATCTCGGCAGCCATCATGGGGCGGCGATTCCTGCAAGCGTGTCCAAGACTGTCAAAAGTCAAATCAAAATAGCGATGCCCGGGACGGGTACGGCGTGCCAGGTTGCGACGCATCATGCGGGAACAGGCCCACAGTTGCGGCGAAACGCCGGCGTTCGCAATACATGGGACCCTATGGGAGCTACGCAGGGACCGATGAAAAACAACGTAACAGCCGGGAAAACGCAGCAGTGAGGAACGCAACAGCGGGGTTCCACTGTAGTGTCTGATCACACACATTTCCAAACTTCTCAATTGTACATGGACTCTAACGGCCTGAGAATGTATCACATTATCTTAGTTTGGTGATAAACCCTAACATTGGTGGCCAAATAATATTTTCCGGGAGCATATTAACCAGTAAACAAGGAACCTGACTCTATTATACCATTTTTTCTCTCTGAAATCGTGAACACTGGAACCGCGAAATCATACAAAATGGAAACGTATCAGCATTGTACTGCATGTAAAATTTCCTTTCTTCTCTCTCTGGCTTTCCTACACAGCCAGTGTATGCAAGTACGGCTGGAACAGAAAAATAAAAGATTGAGCTTTCAAACAATGCCAAGATGGCAGCACTCAGCGATAGGAAGGATGTGAGACACCTCCATGACGCGCAGTAGTCTTAGAGCAAAGGTGAGCTGCTTTCCCATCACGACGACTGAATTACCACGCACAATGTGTTTTCAGCTAAACTGATTAAAACAGATAAAATTACATTTTTGCAATACCTTGCATCGGTGGCAGGGTTTTCCTTAGCACCTGATGCAATGTACTGTGAACACGAGAATTTTTACAAAAACAGTCCCTTGTTTAACTCTACATGTTGGTCAAGGCCACAGTGGCCTTCATAAGAATTTAAACCAGTGGCTTGTTTGAATTCTCCGCACTAGTTTCTATTCAAATTTTAAATCCCACAGTGACTGCATGGGAGCTTCGTGGGGGGCAATATGATGGCGGCACAATTTCAAATGAACTGTCGAAGTATGAGCACAGATCGATGATACTGCAAAATTCTCTCATGGACATTGGCTTAGGGAATTTCAGTGATGGCCTGGAGTGAAGTCAAAGTTGGACATCAGAGGACAAAAGTGTGGTCATTATATGAGTAAATGGAGCAAGTTCTATTCTGCATAATTTCCTCTTCTGGCATTCCCACATTCCAAATTTCTAATTCACCAACCTATGCACACTTGCACCTCTACACATAGAGAGCTCAATGCGGGTGGTGAGAAAACCGAGACTACTTGAATTTCGTTTGATGAAGGTGTTAACACGAGAGGTATGCGAAGGGGGACCGAGAAGGGTGGCCCCTCTTAGTTATTATCGTAAATTGTGCAGTGGACGTTGAGGGGTCTAAGTGTAAAAAAAGAAAAAGTTGTACAACTGATGCATTGAAGTACATTCGTACAGCTACTCCTGCACATTCACCTCAAGCGCACATCTTGCAATGTAGAATAAAATGCATCTGCTGAAAGATCGACAACACACGCATCCTTACTGTGCCACTAGTACAAAACGAGGAAAAGCCCACCCCACGGCCTTACCTGTCGACCTTGGCCGCCTTGTGCCATCCGCCATACTCGCCATAGGGGGCGTTGTCCCGACGTTGGCTCTTGTTCTCCTCCCGTTCCTCGGCCAGTTGCCAGATGGGCTTGTTGTCGCCCGACACGCAGCCAAACTCCCGCTCGTGCGCTCGCGTCAGCACCTGCTTGTACAGGAGCTCGGCCTCCTTGTATTTGCCCTGCTTGAGGTAGGCCGAGGCCAGGTTGTTCTTGGTTTTGGCCACGTTCGGGTCGTCGGGGCCTAGCGTTCGCTCGTAGATGTCCAATGCCCGCTGGTAGTAGCGTTCAACCTGGATACGTAGTGCACAAAACCAATGACGCTCTCCAGTGGGAGACAATGACAAGACATGAGACATGGTTGAGCAACCAGGCTGGAACCAGAAAGTTCAACCATTTTGCCGCTGCAGTGGTAGCAAAGCTTTCTGCCTTATTTGTACTCTATTCATATCTAAAATATTTCAATATTCCCACGCAGTCATAACCAATAATTTCTTATATCCGCATTCATTATAATGAGGTTATACTGCACACTGCCACTTCTACAGTAGAACCTCGTTATAACGAACACGGATATAACGAAATATCGGATATAACGAAGTAATCGCAATTCCCCTTGAAATTTCTATAGATGAAATTGATATTGGTTGTAAGGAACTAACGGTTATAACGAAGTAATTACCACTCCCCCTTCAACTTCGTTATAACAAGGTTTTACTGTACCAACTTCTTCACATTGAGCTGTAACAGTATTTTTCAGACGGATCAGTATCTGGCCATAATGAACGCGCACCTCCTCGTACTTTCCCTGGTTCTGACATAGCAGGGCCAGGTTGTTGAGCTGCTTGGCGACGTCGGGATGGTCTCGCCCAAGGACCCGTTCGCGGATGTCCAGGGCCCGCTTGCAGAGGGGCTCGGCATCGCGGTACTTTCCCCGCTTGCCGTACAACACGGCCAGGTTGTTGAGGGTGGCCGCCACGGCCGGATGGCTCTCGCCCAGAGTCTTCTCCCGGATGGCCAGCGCGTCGTTCAGCAGGGCGGCCGCCTCCTTGTACTTGTTCTGGTCCCTGCGTGCATCGAGACTCTGTCAAGACACCTACCATCCCTCGCCGTGTGCCGCATTTACATGACTGTAAGGTGACTCAAGTGTAGGTCAGCTCTCCATCCTTCAAACTGCAAGTCAAAAGAAAAATCTGACTTGTGGTGCACGTTTTAAGTCGAGCCCCCAAATTTTAGCTCCAAATATTATTTTAACAAAATGGGTCGAGTTACAGCAGTATAAAATGGTAGCCGCATGCTCTAAGGTAAAGCATGAAGAAGTGTCATTTCAAAAAATGCGAGCACCATATTCATTCAATTGTAATGCCAGCTCTTCTTATGATATTTATTACTTGGAGATGAAATATGTTCCTTGCACAACAGCAAAAGTGTCAGTTAAATTATATTTTTACGCGGTTCCTCTGTTTCTCTCCAGAGGTGCCATTACAGTATACAGTAAAACCTCGTTTATGTGTACCCATTTTAAGTGTACTAGTTCCAACAAATCCCTGACCAACTTTCCATACAGCCTCATGTACGCGCTGACCGCTTCAGCTGTACCAGCTTACCGCACCAGCTTGCCTCGCCAGCTTGCCGTACAAGCTTGCTGTGTTAGCTAATACAAGGCAACTTGCTGTGCTAGCTAATGCAAGTCACACAAGGCAACTTAAGTGCACTTTGAACGAGTGCACTTATGCTCACAGAGTGCACTTGCGCTCACGCGCTGCTACACAAGAACGAGAAGTGTGCTTTGGAAATGATGGCATTCCCCTAGCGGACATGGCTGTTAACTGCCCGATGCGAAGAATAACGAGTGCTTCTTGTTGAAATATAATTTTTTAATACGTAGCAGTATTTCTAATAACAAAAACAATGTTTTAAGAATACCACAGGCGTGCCACGTTATGCATTATAGTATTTGTTTGCAAGCCATTGCTACCGAGACTACACACTCCATCGCCGCGAAGTGAGTTCGGCAAACGCACTGGACTGCAAGTGCGCTTTGCAGCGAGTGTCACTAAACGTTCCCGTGTGACAGCGTGCGAATGACACTAGCGGCGAAGTGCACTCTCTCAAAGTGCACTTAAGCTGTCCAAGGTTATAAGCCATACCAGCTTGCCCACTGGTTAGTTTGTACCTAGATTACCTTTTGCCGCAACAAGTCATTCAACTCGAGGGACATTAGCAACACCTTTTCAAAATGATCACAGACCAGCCAACTAATGATTCCAACTACGGTGTATTGTGGCTATAGCTTTGTGGATACCACATTTCTGCATGCATAATACACACCAAAAATGCGGAAATTGCAGGGGCAAAGTAGAGGTGAACATTATATGCCAGGCTAATCATAGCAACATGCGCTACCATGAAGCTGCTGTGAAGCCCCTGACTGCAGTAACAGTGATCAAGCCGCCCTTATTCCAACTCATTATGCACACTGCCCTGCAATATAACAGCTTGAGCAAAAATTTTGGGCAAGTCAGCTACAGTTTTGTGCAAAAGAAAAGCACCGTTTGAGATTAAAGAGTGTGAATGCCAATCAAGCGGGGATTTATACGACACGCCTGTTAGGTGCATCCCCTCATGCCACCCCCTTTCCCTTCATGTTTTGATAACACCATGGGCAACACCCACCCAAAATTGAAATTCTGGACGAACCCTTGCCAATCAAGTGCCAAATACAACACCACTCTCAACTATGATGGTGATGACGTATGGGTCGAGGTTTCCTTAAAATGAGGCGATGGCATTTTTTTTCTTGCCACACTGTGGTCTACTGTTTAGGCATCTAAATTATGTTATTGTAGCATGTTTTTAACATCTACCTTTAGATGTACACTCTAGCCTTGTTGCAATGTAACAGGATATAATGAAATAATGAATACAGTTGACTCTCACTACAATGAAACTGACGGTGGGCGGAAAAAATTTCGTTGAAGCAAAAATTTTGTAGTCGTGAAACTGAAAAAATATAACTGACCTGAGCTGGTCGAACAAAGAAACTTTTATGTCTCAATCTTGCATGCGGCATCACAGCGGTAGTCGGAGGGTTCAGAAAACATGAGTACTGAAACCATATCTGCCAAATTTGCAGAAATGGAATCCAGGAGATTTACTCGATTCTACGGTGCCCTCGATTGTAATGCGTACCCGTTTCTCGCGACCAAAAAAAAAAGATAGTGAAACATACATTGCTTGTAACACGCGCCCATATTTTGTGATACAGAAAAAAAAGGTTCTTAGTAATCAACCTTCTCATATTCATAAAAACAAATGCCGTACTCATGTAATGAACGCACTCGCATAATAAACGCGCCGCCTACTTTGAACCCCTGCAGCCCCTCGAGCGGCCGCGCTGTGGCTTTCCCGCTTCACTTGATCCGCGGCGTCTTGAAGACATTTGGCGCGCCGGTTCATAACTCCTGCGTCCCGATAAAACTGCTGCACACGCTGCCAGACATAGCCGCTTGCAAGCGGTGGTATTGATCTCTGCTTCAGCTGTTTTCGTCGCCCCCACTCACACAGTTTTATTCTAGCGACTGTACTTTGGGCTCAGGGGGCTTCCGGAGAAAAGAATTTGAAAAGGGGATGTCACACTCGCAGCCCCTTTTGCAAAAAACTGCTCTTGCCTACGCAGCGAGGGGCACGGCCGCACGGCTGTTCTAAGTGTGTCCATGCGCGCACGCCGGCGAGCTGGCTCAGGCGGGACGGGGAGCTCAAAATATGCGAGGAATTTTCTTTTTTTTTTTCGTAAAGCTGGCTAAATATTGGGTGCGCAAATTATGCGAGGGCGTAAATTATGTGGGTAAATACGGTATAACAACCTGAGCAAATATTTTGGGCAAGTCAGCTACAGTTTTGTGCAAAAGAAAAGCACCGTCTGAGGTTAAAGGGCCCCTAAACCACCCCCGACATTTTTTTGAACATTTCAAGTTGGCACGCGCAGCAAGTTGAAGATGCCGTCACGATGAACAATGTCAAACGCGGCAGCGCTATGCGCCGCGGGGGCGCCACAAACCCGAAAAACAATCCCGTGCGCCTCTCCGGCTAGTTCCGGCATGCCAAAGTTAGCCGTGACGACATTGTGGTTTTTGCTGACGTCAAAAGAGTCCGAGCTCCGCTTATTGGTCGAAGGAGGACGTCGACTTCCGGTTAGTCTGCCAGAAAATGCACGCGCTCCCTGCCTGTTTGTTTTCCTCGTCGTGTGTCGTTCGAGTGGTGTTCGCATGTGAATTCGTAAATGCGCTACGCTACGCAAGTGCAAGTGAGGTACAGCCGACTAGAAACTGCAGCAACTCTCAGAACACGACGAATAGCGCTAACAGAGAGCGTTGGCACAGCACCAACGAGACACTTGCGCGAACGCGGGAGCCCGGCGGAGGCAAGTCAACCGGATGCGCGTCATCGGCGATGTATGTCATGTGACATTCGGAGGAGCACTCGGCGAGGAGGTGGCACTGGCAAGCGGCCGGCGGGCGCAGGAGAGAGTGAAACAAGCAAGCGCCGCGTTTTAATAATCAAACGGGTGTAACTCGGCTATTTCTGCACCGTTTTGAAAAATTCTTGCGGCTACGTGTTTCTTGCGGACACCGGTACAAAAGCAACACCACAACTAAATTTCGACCTCTTGGTGGTTTAGGGGCCCTTTAAAGAGTGTGAATGCCAATCAAGCAGGGATTCATACAACAGGCATGTTAGGTGCATCCCCTCATGCCATCCCCTTTCTCTTGATGTTTTCGTAACACCATGGGCAAAACCCACCCAAAATTGAAATTCTGGATAAACCCTTGCCAATCAAGTGCCAAAACTCAAACACCGCTCTCAACTATGACAGTGATGACGTATTGATAGAGGTTTCTCTAAAATGAGGCGATGGGTTTTTTTTTTCTTTCTCACCACACTGTGGTCTACTGTTTAGGCGTTCAAATTATTTTATTGTAACATGTTTTTAATATTTACCTCTAGACGCACACTCTAACCTTGTTGCAATGTAACAGAATATAATGAAATTGTAAGGCGGTTTATTGCCGAAGCGGCACAGCGAGTGTCTCAGGCGAGCGTCAGACACCGAGAGCGCGAGCACTTCTTCGTCGGTGAGACGGTGATCATACTGCGTCCATAAGGCACGCCGCTCTTCTTCGCTACAACTGCCCCCTGGAGAAGAAGGAGCCATCCTGGCGACTCAAGGCGTGGTTAGGATGAGGGGGTCGTGGTAAGGCTTCAACCTCTGAACGTCCACTGCCTCCCGTCCGCGACGCCTTAAGTCAGTAGACGGCGTGACCGGCTCGACAACGTAGTTGACAGGCGTAGTCTGTTGAACGACGCGGTAGGGTCCACGATATTTGGCAAGGAGTTTCGAGGAGAGACCAGGGTTGCTTGAAGGTATCCACAACCAAACTAATGAGTCCGGCTGGTAGGCACCAGGAGTACGGTCATCATCGCGACGGTATTTTTGGAAGCTTTGGTCTTCCGCCATGAACGAACGGGCGAGCTGACGGCACTCCTCAGCGTACTTGGAGGCTTCGGACAGAGGCGTGCCCTCTGATGGGTCAGGGCGGTAGGGGAGAATGGTATCGGCCATACACGGGGAAAAAGTCCCGTTGTGGCTTGTGAGGTGGTATTATAAGCGTACGTTACATATGGCAAGACGAGGTCCCAGTTGGTGTGGTCCGATGCGACGTACATGGATAGCATGTCGCCCAATGTGCAATTAAACCGTTCAGTTATGTTGTTCATCTGCGGATGATAAGCTGTAGTGATGTGATGGACGGTACGGCAAGCCGCCAGAAGAGCGTTGAAAACTTCTGAAAGAAATGCGCACCCTCTGTCACTCAGAAGTACCCGTGATACGCCATGACGAAGGATGAAGTTATTGAGAAGAAAGGACGCAACGTCGCGGGCTGTCGCTGTTTTCAGTGCCGCCGTTTCTGCATAGCGCGTGAGGTGGTCGACAGCGACGATAACCCAGCAATTTCCAGCTGGTGTGTAGGGAAGAGGACCGTAGAGATCTATGCCGACGCGGTCGAACGGTTCGACTTGCATAAGTGACGACGTATTCGTCATGCCCACTTTTTCGCTGGGCCAACACTGCACCAAGACCTACGCCACTGGCGTTGGTGTGTACTTCCGTAGGGGCCGATGGGTCGTAGTGGTGCTGGGCTTGCTGGATATTGTCTCCAAGCATGGTTGGGGTGATGGGCAGCTTCCGACTTCGGAGTTCCAGATTTGAAGACCCAGCACCTCCACCACTTTGGACGCGTCCAGTAGCAGCGTCCGGTAGCAGCGGTCAGTCTCGGCACCAACAGCTCGCGCTCTGCGCTCGCACCTCTTGGCTAGGCAGCATCCCACTATACAGTAGAACCCCGTTCACACGTTCTTCAGCGAACCGGGGCAAAAAAACGTAAGAGCCGGGAAAACGCAAGAGTGAGGAAAGCTCCGAAAATGAATGAGAACAGGGCCGCTTTGACTTCAAACAGTTTATTTCAGCAAGGTGAACCATCAAGGTGAGCCATATAGGTCGCCGTCCGCTAATTCGGACAGCCACACAGTACCGCAGGTGCCCCATATACTTAATGTGTTAAGACGACTAATATTTCGGACGGTTTCGAGCTCTAAATTAGATAATTCGGACTCCGTTCGCGGCTGTCGAGCGCAGTCAATCGGCTGCCATTATAACCTCCGGCGCCCTGATGAAAGAAAGTACGGCATCAAAGATCGCAATCAAAACTGTGGTCATTGAGGCTTAGTTAAAGCGTCACACACCAATTTTAGAGGCAAGTCTCCGTCACTGCGATCACCGCATCCTGTTCCGGCACCCAGCGCATGGTTTGTGATTGCGAGTACGGCTGGTCGTCTGGCCGCGTCGCGTCTGCGATCACTCGATAGCACTTTCACGTTCCGTCTTCAGTGCTTGTTTACCGTATTTAACAGCATAATTTGCGCACCCCTGATATTTAGCCAGCTTTACAAAAAAAAATCCTCGCATATTTTGTGCTTGCCGTCTGGCCCGAACCAGCTCGCCGGCGCGCGCACGGGCAGACTATGGACAGCCACGCGACCGCGCCCCTCGCTGCACAGGCGAGCGCAGTCATACACAAAAGGGGCTGCGAGCGTGATGTCCCCTTTTCCGATTCTTTTCTCCGGAAGCCCCCCGAGCCCAAAGTACGGTCGCTAAAATAAAAGCATGCGAGTGGGGGCGACGAAAACGGCTGAAGCAGAGATCAAACGGGCCCGGGCCATCCCCGTCGCTCGGAGGCGACAACATCACCCTTATCGGGATGAATGTCGTCGAAGCGGGGAGGAAATGCCCCGCCCGTCTTTAACAAGCATGAAAAGACGCAAAGGCGGGAGGGGGGAGTGTCGCTCTTCTGCCGAGCGATCGCATGGCTTCCGAGATAGCGCTGGCGCTCCCGCCATCTCAGCAGCCATCAGCGGGCAGCGATTCCTGCAAGCGTGACCAAGACTGCCAAAAGTCAAATCAAAACAGCGGTGCCCGGGCGGGTACGGCGTGCCAGGTTGCAACACATCATGCGGGAACAGGCCCGCAGTTGCTACGTAACAGCGGGGTTCGCAATACATGGGATCCTATGGGAGCTACGCAGGGACCGATGAAAATCAACGTAACAGCCGGGAAAACGCAGCAGTGAGGAACGTAACAGCGGGGTTCCACTGTATTTTGTGGGTTTGTTCCTCCCCTCTACACATCTATTTATGTTGAAATGCTGTTGGAAACGACGATCGAGAAGACAGGTGCAAACACAGTGAGTGTGTTAATCAGCAGGAGCACAAAGCTGCGCCACACATTGCATGCCTTCACCAGCGGTACACAACTCCCGCTTTACGTTGTCCTGAAGCGGAAAACTCTCCCGAAGATAATGCTGCTTGCTGGTGTGGTGGTGCGTGTGCAGGAGAGCTCTTGGATGAGCAGTGACTCAGTCGTGGACTGGATCAGACAGTGTCAGAGAAAAAGCCTGGTGCGATGCTTGCACACAGGTCCATGCTGATTTTGGACTCACTCTGCGGCCACATGACGTGTGCCACAGCACTGACCTCGTAGTCATACCGGGAGGGATGACTTCAATGCTTCAGCCTCTTGATGTATAACCTAAATCAATCATTCAAAGCACGTATCAAGCATCCTTACACTGGATGGAAGGCTGAATTGACACTGACAGGCTGCGACCGGAGGCCTGACATTGAGCTGTTTTTGAAGTGGATCACTGAGACATGGAAGGCGATTAAGGTGAGACTGTTCGCAAATGCTCTGTCACAAACAGCATGGACGCAACTGAGGATGACATGGTGTTTGAGAGTGACAACTGCCAAGAGGGCTTTCATGGACCTTGTCATGGTCGCATTCCGAGGTGGAACGTGGTGAACTTTGTGGCTAAAACGTGGACGGCGTCATAGTTTTGTCCACAGGATTTGCAGAAGACAGCACTTTAATTCTCGCTAAATGCACATTTGCCATGTGCCTCCTGACACATGTGGTTGTCATGTATAATTGCTTTGTAAAAGGCTTGTTTCATTCGCAGCAGTTGCAGCCAACAATGGTACTGTTTTGATTCCGTAAGTGTTCACCGTGCAAGCACTACAGAATTGTCCAGATGAAACCAATGAACATGTCAGTAGCAACCATGAATTTATCATCTAGGGCTGTGTGAATATTTGAATTTTTGAGTATTTTTTCGATAGTGTTGGCTATTTGATCGCACTTGCACCAAAATTTTACTATTCAAACCGTTTGAAATTTGCAATTGAGGTGTGCAATGTGCTGTGTCCCCGACAAGTGGCTCCCTGTAGTATGCATTAGTGCACACTTGTGCACTGCGATGAAGTTAACAATTGTGTAATGTCGTGACGTTAGCACTCGGCCACTGCATACAGTGGAACCCCGGTTTTATATCCTCCGGTTTTACAACGACCCGCATTTTACGACGGATTAGTCCGGTCCCGGCAAAAGCCCCATAGACACAATGCATTAAAAACCTCAATTATACGATGCGATCTTACGCCGAACCCGCGTTACACGACGATCCACGCGAAGCAGGGTGACCAAACGGCGAAGAAAGGGGAAGTGTCCATGGGCGCCTTTCGTCATACCAGCTCTTTGTCACCCCTACGCACGCCGAGCACTCGGGAAATCGGTTCGTTTCGGCTTTCCGGTGCCGTTCGTTCGTCTTCCCCTGGCCCTCCCATCAGCCGCCGGCACCGCGAGTAGCGTCATAGAGTGGCGCGGTTGTTCTCTTCCTCCCCGTTCTTTTCACCCTTTCCAACCAACCATCTCTCTTCCGCTCTCCTGCGATCTCCCTCCTGTGATAACGAAAAGCGAAGCGGCACACACAAAGGCAGACATAGCGGCGATAACCTAACCGTAGCAGACGACGCACGGAGCAGCCGCCGGAGAAGGCCACCGCGTCGTCACGCGCAGCAGCCAGTAGCGGCAGCACGTTCCCCCACTCTCTCGAGGAGCGCACGCTTGGCGCAATCGCAGCTTCGCATCCAAGCGTGGGATACTCGAATGCCCCTACGAGCCCCCCATAATCATGCGTGAACCATGCTTCCACCACGCCACCGCCGACGGTGGTAGAAAAAAAAAGTGCACAACTTTAAAACGAAACCAAAAATGGCACCAGTCAGTTGAAGGGCGCGTGAACTGCGCTCGCTTGAAGTTGTGCTGTTTCGGAGCATGTTTGAGCGGCACAGCAGCTGCTCGTAATATATTTGATATGAAGTATTTTAGGCCGAATTAGGCGCTGAAAATTACGGGAGGGGTAGTTTATGACACATACAGTGCAATATGCGGGTTTCCGAAGAGCGTGTTTTTCGCGATTTTTCGACTTTCAAAGGCCGCGCTCACCCCTTTAGTGTGTGCCATGTGTCGCTACGGCTGTTGCGATAACTACCAAGAGGGCTTTTATGGACCTTGTCATGGTCGCATTCAGAGGTCGAACATGGTGAACTTTATGAGTAAAACATGAATGACGTCGTAGTTTTGTCCACAGGATTTGCAGAAGACAGCACTTTAATTCTCGCTAAATGCACATTCGCCACGTGCCTCCAGACACACCTGGTTGTCATGTATAATTGCTTTGTAAAGGCTTGTTTCATTCGCAGCAGTTGCGGCCAACAATGGTACTGTTTTGATTCGGTGAGTGTTCACTGTGCAAGCACCTACAGAATTGTCCGGATGATACCTACGAACATGTCAATAGCAAACACTAATTTATCATCTAGGGCTGTGTGAATATTCAAATTTTTTAGTATTTTTCCGATAGTGTTGGCTATCTGATCGCATTTGCACTTAAATTTTACCATTCAAACCGTTTGAAATTTGCAATCGAGATGTGAAATGTGCTGTGTCCCCGACAAGTGGCTCCATGTAGTATGCATTACTGCACACTTGTGCGCTGCGATGAAGTTAACCATTGTGTAATGTCGTGAAGTTAGCAGTGGGGCACTGCAACAAAGTTAGGTCCTGCATCTGCATAGTTCTCTGTTGGACCATTCTTGATGACTGGACTACTGTTTCTTTCCAGGAACGACATTGTGGGGATTAAGCACACCATATCTATTGGAGTCATTGTCCATATTTAGCAGTACAATTATCCGTAATTTAATGCGGAATTACTAAAAAAAATATTCTAACATTACTTAAAAGATATTGCCTTCAATTTGCACTCAAACATTGGCATTCGCATTTTCTTTGCACCCGAAATGTTGCTATTTGCACAGCTCTAGTTTCATCCATAACATTCTGGAAAATACCTGTAGACAAGTGCCAGGATGTTGAGCATGGTGGCCACGTCCGGGTGGTCGTGGCCGCTGGTCTTCTCCAGGTCCTCGAGGGCTTGCTTGCACAGGGGCACGGCCACTTCGTAGCGGCCCTGCGACGCGTACTGAATCACCAGATTGTGCAGCGTCCTCAGCCGAGCCGGGATCTCGTAGCCCGCCGAGCCTCCTCCGCCCCCCGAGGTCCCCATGGGGCCCATGCCGACCCCGCCTCCGGGCGGGGACAGGGCATCCTGGTTGTTCTCCTCGTCGTCCGGGAAGCCCAGGTCGAGGGGCGGGTCGCCCTCGCGTTTCTCACCTGAAGAACAACCACACAAAAGGCTCGTCACTAAGGGGACTCCTTTCATACGACTTTGAAGAAGGTACAGGGATTATTCTATTGCATTTTGAAATAGGTATTGCAAAGTCAAGAGAGGACGGGCCCTGTGGCACAACCCAAGTGCTTGTATTGAAGAGTCATTGAAGAGAAAAATAAGCCCAGCTGTGAGAGAAATCTCAGTTTTCAAACAACTGCGAAAGGAGCCTTGTTGTGCCAGAAAACACACAAGCACAGCAGAAGGCCGCAACGTGACAGCCTCAAAGTTTCCTTGTCAGCGAGTGTGGCATCATTAGATAATACTGGTGGCATTTGCATTCCCATTAGCTTACTTTAAAAAAATACGCATAAGTACCTTGAATCATTGCTCATTAGAACAGTTTGCAAAACACCAGTTGGAATCAAATGGAAAGTTCGTAAGCTTGTCTGTTCACATTGCATAATGCTGATGACACTGCCTACTTAATGTCAACTAACAGTCGTGCGAGTGCAGTCAAGCATTATCGTCAAATCTCATTAATTCGACTTACGAGGGGACAGAAAATCTGTTCAAATTAACCAAAGTTCAAAACAATGGGAGTCCCGTTAATTAGCAGTACAGTGTGCACTGCCCATATTAGGAACCGTGGCGTGATTAAGTAGGCCGTGCTGCACGTCCCTCGGAGTACAGTGTCAATAACGCACTGCAGAAACAAGGCATACGTAAAGATCAGTCCTAGATGCAAACTCAAAGCAGGTATACACTATGAAATGTGGTGTGAAGAAAACACCACTCAGAACACCCACGACCAATAGCACGAATAGCCAAACACGCACATAAAAGCACCAAGCCCCCACAACATCTTGGCAAATAATACTTTGGACCTGAGCAGGCTATCGCATACAGCGCCTATCGATCCATCCTTCGCAGCCGTGTGTATGCCAGAACATGAGATGCTGTTGCCGTAGCATGCAGGCAAAAACACAACAGGGCATGTTCCGTATGAAAACATGTATATTCATACAGCTCCACTATTAAAAAAAAAAACAGTTATCCGCAATTAGATGCACCTTCTTTTATTTTGACTCCAACAACAAGGACTTGAGCCGACCTACGACCTCCAACGCAACCGTCCGCATTTTCCTCACAGATGTACCGTGGTACAGCACTGCCACTTGTAGCTCCCTCTGCCTCCCTTCCCTTATGCCGCCTCAACAATGACACACTTCCAGGCGGCGCTGCTAAGCAGCGGCAGCGGCTTCTCGTCACCATAGCAACGGACGAGTTGAACTCTGTGAGCAGGTGGAGGTGGCTGGGTGGGCTCATTGTCTACTCCACATGTGCCGTTCGTGAGCACACCCTGAGTGTGCCTCCACCGTTCCCTTTTGCCACCGGCAGTACAATGTACAGTTAAACCTGCTTATAACGAACCTCCATATAACGAATTCCTGGATATAACGAAGTTTCATAGAAGCCCATGTATTTGAGACCTCTATGTAACAAAGTGCCCGTGGGAGACCCCCTCGAAATAACGAACTTTCTCCGCTGAGATTTTGCCCCAAATTTTGTCACTTTTGCGCGAGCAACAAGCGGAAGCACCTTCTCCACCGCGACGGAATGCGAAGTGGCGGCATCGCGTATGGCATGCTGGAAGGCACGGCGACTACGAAGCGAGAGCGTGCGCAAGGCGGGCCTGCATCCCTCGACTCGGCGATTCCCCCTCACTTCAAACCTGATCCAGCCGCCTGCTGCAGCTAGCCCAGCATGCCAAACCGCCACCCTCCTTTTCCAGTTGATGTTGCCGAGCTGCGCCGGCTTAACTCTTTCGTTACCACGCCTATTCAAATCGATCACCGGTGATCGATGATTAAAACTGCCGATTTCAACGCGTTAAAAACGTTTCCCGTGCATACAGTGGCATTTCGCGTTTAGTTTGGGGACTGCTCTTCAACAATCCGTTCAAATTTTCCCGCTCTGACGACATCGCGATTTTTAACGGAGTTTTTCGCGAAGTAATGTGCGTGTGTTGCTGGAAAAGGGGGCGTGGCCGCCACACATGAGAAAAAAGCACGCTGCTCGAGTTTGTGCTCCATTATTATCAACATTTTGTTATCAAACGATTCCTAAGAAGTCAATTATCAAACAGTGTCGTCAGTTTTGCAAGGCAATAATGTTTTGCCGCGATAATTACGTGAAAATGACACCAGCTATTCACCAGCGAGCTTTGGTTCCGAGTTTGGGCAATTTTAATCAAATACAGCTCATTTCTGAAGGTCCGTCGCGTGTCTAACTTGTTGATCTGGCCTTTTCAGCGAGTTTGCAGCAGTTTCGGTTTCGCTTCTCTTTATCTACGCGAGAGGGGCGCATCTGGCGTTAGCGTCGGTGCGCTCGGCAAACTCTCCGCCGCTCCCGTAGCGACGGCGTCCCGCGGGACTGTGTCGCGGGAAAAACGATCCGCTCGGAAGTACGCTGAACGCGCACACGAATTTAGTGAATATGCGTCGAGCTACGATTCCAAAGACGACACCAGCTCATATTCAAGCTCTGAAAGCGACGGCACTTCGAGCTAGCCCGGGTGATCCTCAGCTGTTCACCGGCAAGTTTCGTTTTCGGCCTTGGGCGGTCTTGTCCGTCAGGAGCGCTTATCTGCCGATCTGGGTGCACGCCCCTTGAGATATCCTCGTTATCTGCAGGGTATGCGCAGCGCTTGGACAGGATGTGCTGCCGCCGGCAGCGAAAAAGCTTCAATTCTCACCAGTAAGGCCGCCCGGTGCGCACCTCGGCCTGGCACACCGGAGTAGTGCAAAGCGTTTCACGACATCGCGCGATTTTGACAAACGGCCATAGTAGTATTCTCCGTCGCCTTGGAAATCCTATCCTTAGACGGCGCGCCCTCGATGAGCTGCTGCCTCAGCCTTTTTTTTTTTTCCCCTTCCTCATTGTTCATTCGTTCCACGCTCCTTCCTCCTCCATGGCGATTCGCTGCGCTCTTTTCGGGTGGTGCACTATGCAAAGCCTGCTGGCTACCTTGATTGTCCGCGGGATTTCCTGGCAGCCGCATTTTAACGGGGGGGGGGGGGTCTGCACAATAAGCGGTATGCCTATACATTGAGTTCTATGGGAGGGCAAATGGGGGTCAGAAAAGACCGCATTATAGCCGGTCCTTCACTATAATCTGTCACATAAGTGGTCTCAGCTGTAAATGTCTTCTCTGGGTGAGCTCTGCAGACTGTTACCTCCTGGCTTACTTAAGCGTTTCTTTTTCGAATTTTCGTGCCAAACCTGCATATAACGAAATCCTCTTTATAACGAAGTTTTCCGGAAATTTGTCAATTTCATTATATCCAGGTTTAACTGTACCAGAGCACGCAGCTATGTGTTCGTCAAGCTGTGGCAGCTAGTGGCATGTTAAGCTTTATCTTTCGCCTTGCAATTGCATGGAAAGCAGTCTTTGCAGACATGCAACAGTCTTCAAATTAACCACAGCACGTATTTCAGGTTCATATTTGATGGTTTTCCCCCATTTAAATAGTACAAGTCACTTTGCCAGGACCAATGAACCCGTTCAAGTTATCCATCGGTTCAAATATGTGACTTCAAATTACCGAGGTTCGGCTGTACTTGTGGTTCACGGTGCATTGGTGTATGCGTGGCAGAGTTTGTGGCACACCAGTTTGCTACAGCGCAACATCAGTTTTAAAATCTAAGCATGCGAGAGCTATTGCTTCTGCGAGTACTATGCAAGCATTCAGGCTTAGCATTTTAGTGAGTATGCTGCAAATCATCAGTCCAGCGCAGTCGACATGCGAAATGTTTTTTATGGAAATTAAGATGAACTTTCGCATGGTTGACAGCTCATTCAAGTAAACAAGACATTTACAGTGTGCAACGGCTAAATCATTCGCTGTGTGGTAGCCGTAACAGAACAGTGGCTCAAAAAATGAAAAAAAGAAAACAGTTATAGAGATCCAGTCTATGTACTGTTGTGAGTTTATATCAATACCAATAACCTTGCAGTCTAGAGGCAACACAGTGAACCATCAACAACACAGCAATGCTGACACGATGATGAGGCTGATCTGCTGTCCCTGTAGACTTTTTAATGAGGAAAGGCACATTGGTGTAAATGGGTGAGGACCAGCAGCCATCTCGAAAAGCTGATGGGGTGTTTGATGCCACACAAAGATCACTTCAGACTGAATGCACTCCAATGCTGCGGTACCGCAGAGCAAGCTACGTGGCTGCGTACAGGTAGAACTGCAGCGAAACAAAGCCGAGGTAGCAGGCACACTGAAGCACACCCACCCTGAGACTTCTGCGAGTCGTCACCCTGGGCAGCCGAGGAGGAGGCGACGGACGTGGTGGAGGCCGACAGGTCATCGTACTTCTTGAGCGAGTTGACAAACTGCAGCTGCTTGTTGTCCTCCTCGAGCTGGGCGACCGCCTGCTCGGAGGCCTGCAGCTTCTGCTGCGTGTTGGCCAGCTCGTCACGCAGCCACGCATTCTCCTGGCACAGGCGGCGCACCTGGGCGCGCAGCTTCTGCTTCTCCGCTTCCACCGCCTGCACGTTTCAACACAACGGGCACGTTTTGTGACACACCACAGTGAAACTCACCACTGAGACGGCAGAGTCTATTAGAATGAATTCTTGGATGCAAAGTGCTAAGCGATTGAAATGTGGTACTCTGAGCGCAAGGCTGCCGATGCGTTCTGCGTCACCATTTCTTGGTAAGGTATGCTGGCCTGATTCTTTGTGGTACTAAGTGAAAGTTAAAAGCCTTGTCGATGATTGTCGTAGCAGCAGCCCTCAAGAACACAGGCTCGAAGACTTACAACCCTGCGACATTAACAACTGCCCATTGTGAAGACCATGCTTTTTACTGACTTCTGCTTGCTACGGTGATCATCGCCAAGATGAATGGCACCATCATTATCACGGCCTTTTATGCTTGTGTTTGTCTCTCTCGTGGCCTTGGTGCACCCTTATACAACAATTTCGCATGTTTGTACCAGCATTCAATCACATATGTGTGTTGCACAAGCACAAAGAACATGTTACAAATAAAACATTACAAGCCATAGCCATAACCATTAACCAAGACCAATGTGTCAGTACTTATTCAGGAGCTCTACCTGAAAAAGTACTCCAGTACCTGGAAAACAATATATCATTTGAGTCCCGGTGATGTCCTCATGCTGCATGTAATTACCTTGTCACTTGTACAGTGTGTATGCATGCTTGCATATACAGTAGAATTTCGTTACCAGAGACATTGTTACAAGAGCCACTTGGTCATAAGAAATATTCGAAAATGGTTTGGTTGGTTTTCCTATGTTTGCGGTGTTAACAACAGTCATACAAGAGACATGTTTGCAAGGGAAACCTCTGTTATTAAGGACAAGTTTTTCTCGTTCCTCAAGTAAACTGTTCACTATTTAGAAGAGACACAACATGCGCATGTTTACCTCATGGACCTCCTGCGCTACAGAGAGCTCACAGATCATGCAACCCTCTCACAGCTAAATAATGCGTGCACCCTTGAGGATGAACTAGAATAGGACAGGGGTGAGACAGTAGTAACAGACTTGGGAGCAGCTTTTGTAGCAGCGAAATGTTCATTTTGGTGCAGGAGAACCTTGATTTGGAGCAGCTCACAACATTTAAGGTGATGTCTGAAGAACTCAAAAAGTCAAACTTGGAGCAGCCCAGGCAGTCAAGTATCTTTCACAACCAGGGGTCAGTACACTCTCAAATTTGAAAAAAAAAAAGTTCTCACTGCACCGAAGCTGTCGACACGCAACAGTGCTTTAGTAAAAGACCACTGACATGATTTTTCCAATTACTGCTTTGACTTTTTGTAGATTTTCTTATTTAGCTTCTGAAGGATTCCTAGCACTACTTGTAGGTTAGTGTTCTCTTCTGTCAGGAGAGCCTGGTCACTTTGGATTTTGTCAAGTTTTCTCCTTCACGCCATTACGAAGAAGCCCATCTGAGCTTTTCACCAGTGCATTGCCCTCTATTGTAACACTGCAATACCGCGGTGACAACTAATCCTGGAAGATACTCCACTTTCATGTAGATCATGGCATTCTACGTGTCTTGGTAAGTTGACACGAAACTCAAAGTGTCCGCAGCAAATCTCGGACGCCCGAGGTTCAATCACACGATGCACGTTGCGCGACTCCGCTTTTTTTTCCCCACTGAAACTGACGTGAGCACCAAAATACTTGCTTTCCAGGCTGTTTTGGAGCAGTTTGGAGCAATTTTCCGAATGTTCATGCTTTTGGAGCAGCTCGGAGCAGGAAAACAAGGTCGTATCAAAACTGTGCAATATGAGCAGCTGTCTCACCCCTGATAGGAGGAGGGTAACGACAACATTGCAGGGCAGAAAATGTCTGAAGTTGACGCTGACAAACATCTGAGAGTGTTTTAAAGGTAGCATGGACAACAAGAAGCCTCACAAAGAGAAGCGCTTTACCTCCAGATGTTGGGAAGGAAGCTAATACAACCTGCAACCACTAAAACAAGAAAAGCTTCTTGAGTGATTTCCTGTAGATTTCACACACTTTGGTGATGATGCATAACAAAGTGATCTAGTGCGGTTCCTCAGTGTTTTCACTGTATGTATATGAGGTAAACGAGGTTTTACTGTCTGTCTATGTACTGCTAAATAAACGTACTGTTGCCTAACACTTGTCCTGTCTATCTGTCTTCCTACGTGGAAGTCTTTTTCAAATCTGTGCAATGAATGCAACAAGCACACAATGTTTCCGTTTACCACAAGTGATTGGTATGAAACAAATGCACCACAAGAACTTTTGTACTAGAAATAAAGTTCGTCAAGGCACTCACTTGGGCTAGTTGGTTTTGCAGTATTTTTGGTGGAAATGCGCTTTGGACACGGACAGAGAAGACGACGAAATGCACACAGCGCTGTGTGTGTTTCGTCTTTGTCCGCATCCAAAGCGCATTTCCACCAAAGAACTTTTGCACCGCAAATTGACTACGGTGCATCTTATGATAGCGCATGTGTTTGCATGTTGAAGCCACCCTCTACAAGATGCAGTTTGCACATTTTTGTAGCTGGGAAAGATGGTCCCAATGGGCAGCGTTTTAACATAAGCCATGCTTAGGCATGGACAATAAAACAAGCCCAATCCAACAAGAAGTGGCAAGTAATTTACCTCATCATAATCCATAGTGCAATAACATTCTCCAAGTATGTAGCTAATGGTGTTTAGAGGTTCCTTTCAACTGCCCGCTAGCTTTACCACTTACATTTACAGCACTAAGATAACTACAGTGAACTCCCGTTAAAACTAACTCTGTTATAACGAATTCTCGGATATAACAAACAAAATTAGTATGTTTGTTTGGTTTCCCATAAACTCAATGCAAAAGAAATCCTCGTAAGATGAACCCCCTCACAGGTAAACTTTTCTTAAAGCAGCACTGACACGAATTTTTGACATTCTCGTATTGTTGGTGTAAGTGAAAGCACTGGCGGGGAGAACCCCAAAAAGAGTATCATGGTGCCTCACAACGCAATGAATATATTTTTAATACGACTCCCTTAAAAGCCCACTTTTGGTTTCAATTTTGAGAGGGCGGTTTCTTAGTGACATATCAACAAAGTCGGACGTACGTCTAAGTCACCTAGGGACAACAATTCGTGATAGCGTCGCTGCAACTCTGTCGTCTCTGCTTAGTTACACGTAAGGCACGCAAACAACGACAATTTCACGGTCGTCCAGCGACTCTGGCAGTGATTTCAGCAATTTCTGAGCGACTGTGCTCATACGTCATCGTAGTGTCCATTGCGCTGGGGCTGGCTTGTAGTGCTGTTCGACGAAAACATTAAAACCAAACTAAAATATTTTATACGTGTTTCCCGATTTCCGCATGCGGAGGGCATTAACAATACATGACTAGAAAACGAAAAATGTATATTTTGCGCCGCCGCAAAATCGTGTCAGTACTCCTTTAAGAAGAACTTTCCCAGTGCTGTGGACAGCCGCCCCTAGTTTATTATAGGGGGCCCTAAGGGCTGGATACCTGCATTCTTTTGTTGTCTCCCCACCAAGGAGAGTACAAAAGAACCAAAGACTAAGTAAGCAAAGCCACTGGGGTGCCAGCAATAAAACTACAGAGTTTTATTGTCCAGGGTCCCAAGTGCTAGGGGCACCCTGCCTTCTTGGGCCCTTTTGTTGTCTCCCCCCCCTCCTGTTCAGCACCTGCAGGGAGGGTACAACGGAACCCAAGGCAAAAGAATCCAAGAGGGCTTACACAGAGACTCCGGGTACTAGGAATAATGTTGCCCCCCCCACCCCCCCACTAGTAGAGCAGTGGTAAAGCAAAGCAGAACAAAGCAAAAAGGGAGGACCAGGGTGTCACAAAATAGTGCCTATTTCGACGAGGGACCTGGCATCGAACAAGAGGGAAAGCACAAAACAACAACAAGTGGCATGCGCGGTCACGCCGCGCCGGCCAGGGTGACGCCGTGACTCCGAAAGGCGAGAACCTTGTGGAATCTTCCTTATCACGGCGAGAGAGCGCGCGGGAGAGACGTAAGGAGAGAGAGGAGGCAGAGAGTACACGCCGACGCTCCTCACACAGTGAGAGAGAAAGAGGAGCCCCCCCCCAACGAAGAAGGACCGAGAATGGGCGGGAAACTCTGTGTGTGCTTTGAGTCACGTGGGCCGCGCCGAACTTTCTAGCGCACCTTCCTAGGGCTATATAAGCAGTCATACACGGGCCGCGAAGGGAGAGTAGAAGAGTAGCAAGTAAAAGAAGAAGCAAGAAGTCGTGCGTGACTCAGACGCTGTTCCACGAGCCAGCTGACAAGCCCACCTGCAAGCTTCGAACTGAGAAGACGCCCAAGTGATTTGGTGAATAGGAGTCTTTTAAGCTTTGTTCTTTGTCGCAGTGCATGAGCTTGTTCGTGTTGGTTGGCCTTGTGTAACTTTGTGACCCATCTGTGTTCGAGTTTGTAAAAGCCGTGTTTGTGTACGTTTTGTGTAACTGCCTATTTGATGAGAATATATTTGTTTTGCTTGATCACCCTTGGCTCTGACTCTGCTGGCGTTTTCCTAGTGTCCTGAAGGGGACCAAAAACCTTATTGTCCAAGCTTTCGTGGGATTATTTCCGGGGGATTAATAAGTTAGTCCTTGGGATCTTTTGCGGCAATTGCGTCCCGTACCTCCCAGGACGGGTTTGGTGACACAGGGCTACCACAAAGGGGCAAGAAAAAGTGGTCAGATATAAAAAAGTGAATGCTGCTTTTTATCCACAACACAGTGTACACATAAGACCTTTCGGCTGATCAACACCCCCTGGGGCAAGTACAGGAAAGCTGCTCTGAAGACAGACAGGCCTAGTTTCTAGTCTGGGCAGTAAAAGAGTCCTTGTTGACATGAACGCGTATGTGAGTATCATCAAAGATGTGCCACAATGCCTAACACATCGACTCGCAACACAAATGACATGCTCACTGGAGAAGTGCTTGAAGTGCTTTCGAAGAGTATGAGAGGTAGCTTGTGCCTGCTCAAGTTCTCTAATGAACAACCTTTCCCAGCAGCATGGAGACACTGGAGGATACTTAAAATCATTAGATGAAATGTTATTTATGGCTGCTTGCCAGTGCTTGAAGACAGTTTTCAAGTAGTGTAAAAATATGGTTTCATTTGTAATTTTTTCCCAATCCGCCTTTTGCATGGTCCGAGTGCGCATGCGCCGCATCCGGCGCAAACGACCCGTACGGCATCGTAGCAGACGACGCAAGCGGCGCGCAGTGCGGAACGGTGTACCCGTTACCGAAAGTAATGATACTCGGTGCCAGTTGGGCCGGTACGCCATCCAGACACACATTTTTGGTAACATGAAGTCTCTCACACCCATCGTACGGTGCATGCAGGCAAATGCCGCATATCTGACACGGCCTTAGCCACGAAGAACGCGCGAAGAACACATTAGAACTTGTAGTTCAGTGAAACCATTGCTCCGTACTCCCGCTATCAAACAGTCTTTTTGTTAGAAAGACACGGATAGGCAAAAACAGACATCCGGCAATGCACATGGTCACTTGGATCAACACACTAACGAAATCGTACCCTGCAAGATAGAGGTGTTATTCCAGCACGCTGCTTGTTGCCTGTTGTATCCGGTGATGGAGGACGAATACTTCACATAAGTCCGTGAGTTGACGTGGGGTTCAACTCATTAAACATTGGATCGCGCACACACACCTCATCCCCGAACATTCCTCGTTCGTTGCTGCCATGAATTCCTTCACTTGCGCTTCGCTTAGCGTTTTCATTGTTCCTGGCCTCGCTGTACATCCGTTCATGACTCCGGCCAGGTATGCTGGTGCTCCGTGACTTGAACAAGCACTACTGGCAGCAAACCTTACGCAGGATTGAGCTCTAGCTATCTCTCTGTAGGCTTAATCGAAGAGAAACTTCGGAGAGTTGAAAAAGGCACGACACGTCCATTCACTTTCAGCGCACCAGAAGAGTGCACGGTAACTGTCTCTCAGAGAGGACACCCCAACCGAGCGCACCAAGACGACTGGTTCATTTTCGAAGGGAGATACCGGAAAGGGGACGTAGAGAAAAGCAACAAAACAACAAATAACAATACACAAAAGGTCAGCAAAAGTGATCCTGGGGTCTCTCGAGCATGTAGACAGCGTGACACAGGCAGGTGCCATACGCTTTCACGAGAAGTCACCCCCCACCCCCCCTCCGCGCGCGGTCTCCAACAAACCGGATTCCACCCCTCAACTGACCACGCGACGTCTGCTAGCCCCTGTGCCTTTCCCGTTGGAGCAGCATTTTGCGACGTTTTTAGACAACCAAGGCTTTCTCATGGTCTGCTCTTTTCGCTGTAAGTCTTCACCATGACGGAGAGGCCTCCCAGAAATTCGTACAGCGTTTCAAATCGAAAGAAACCGCAATGATCACTGTGTGTGTCGCTGCCCGACCACGTTGTGCCATAGAGAAACGCTGCGGTAGCGCACGACAGGTTCGGCACGATGCCGTACAGCTTGTATCGTGCCGTATCCGCGAGAGGCCGCCACACAGACATGCAAAAGGCAGATTGCAAGTCTACTCGATTGACTTTTTGAAGTAAGATGTTTGGATCCACCTGGGCACGTGGCCAATCCATTCTTGGAGGCACTTCTGACAAGACGAACTTATGATAAGACGAACAAATTGTCATGGTCCCCTCGAGTTCGTCTTAAAGGCAGTCTACTGTATAATTTTAAGGCAGCTTCCGTCCTGTTTTCAAAGGAAAGGCTGCAAAAACAATGTCTTGGCTCGTGTTCAATGTGTAATGAAGACGAAGCGCACCACAGAGAGCTTTGCAAACACTACACCAGTGATGTTCAAGATGAACATGGCTGCTGCTCTGACTGGCTAGGCCTATGCTGTCGTGTCTTCCAGTTGGTGCTACACGTCTGGTCCTCAATTGTGTCTGACTACTGTATCAGTAGTGGAAATTATGAAATTATTGAGAGTGTAGCAGGTTTTACCACAAAGCAATTGATGTTGCAATCACAATACTGCCAAACACCACCCCTAGAGCAGAGAGGTGCTGTCTAATTCTACCGTAGTGGCATCCCTGATAAGTTCCAGATATACGGTTGAATGTGATTGGCCACAAGGTAACATAAATCAGGTACACGGTTGTGCACTCTCTTAGTAATGTTAAGGAATTCTTCGCAGACTCTCAGATTTTAAAGAAATGGACATTTTAATCGATAATTGAGAGAAAATAAAGAGTAACAGCGTGCATGACGGCTGCCTCCATGGCCGCTCACCCTCTCTCTCCCAATGTTCCCAGCCTAGCATTCCGATTTCGCTAACAGTAAGGACACAGCACAGTATGGCTGCCTTCTTCGGAGCACCAGCGCTCGTGACGTGGCTGTAGATTGAAAGCTAGTGTGGCACATGCACACAGGGGCTCGTACTAAGAGTGGATGACCCTTTACGACAACGTATTCCTCCCAATGGAACCGATCAACAGCTGTGCAGCGGGGCACCGACTGACCTGGAGGTGCGATGCTAGCGCCACCATGACCTGCGCCTCGCCCAGGCCCAGCTCGAGGGCCTCGAGGCTCTTCTGCACGAGCTGGGCCTTCTCCTCGGCCACCAGGCTGGCCTTGTTGTCCTGCTGGGACTGCTGCTGCACCGCCTGCACCGAGCTGCGCAGGCCCGTCAGGATGGTGTTGTGCTCATTGCGCAGGGCCTCCAGCCCCTGGATGACCGTCTTGGTGTTGCTCACTATGTCCTCCTGCGACATGGCCGTCATCTTGCCCAGCGTCTCTATCTTCTTCCTGCAGTGCACAATGAGGAGCTCAGTGAGAAACGTCACTGGGAAAACACAGCATCCAATCACTAACCACACAAGCATAACAGACTACCACGCAGTATAAGGATTATACAAAGCAGGGACAGATGCAGGATTTTTCCGAGAGGAGGGGTCAGGTCAAGTGAAGTCTGGTACTTAAAGCTGAATATGGTATGGTGTTTGTTGTTAGGTAAAACCCGATTTCTCCTCAAATTCTCGTACAACATACCATCCTATTCATCAAACACAGCACATAGTTTCCAGTACACTTGTCCTAGCTACCTTGCATCAGTGCCAAGAAATTACTAGGAATGGTCGATTAAATTGTTTAATCGATTAATCGTTAATCGTTCCTCGATTTAGCCTTTCATCGATTAGTTGTTTTTCGCTGTGATATTTTCATCGATTAATCGATTAATCGACATTTTTTATAAGTGCTTGAAAAATGATGCCTTGTTGTTTGAGTAGCGTTGCTTGTGTTTGATATCGCTACAAGTTATCCGACGCACTCGAGATCACATGTGCGCATCAGCGGCTGCGTGAAAATTTGCACTTTCGCCCACTGAACACAGGGAGCCCGTCGTCTTGGGATGTTGTCAAGGGTCCAAGATTTCGTGAGTGGCCATGTTCCACAGACGATTGGGCCACAGGTCGTATTTCGTCGAAGTCTGCCTACTAGAGCGAACCGAAATTGGAGGCGCTTATGACGAACACACTAGTTATAAAGTCGCACCAGAAACACGCAGTGTGGCCGAGGGTGAGGCAATCCGGAGAAAGGTTAAAAAAAGAAAGAGATGAGGAAGAAAGGAAAGTGAAAGACACTCGCCCTTGTAGGGACGGCAACAATTCTCTGTTTGTCCGTTAGATATTGCGGAAGCCGTCAATAATACTATAACCCTATAACGAACTGATGTGATCTCTTGCTTGAGGTCACTCATGCGAGAATGTACAGCAGCATATTGGTCTAAAACAGGCCATCAGTGCAGGCATCTGCGGGAAATAGAGTGACACGAGTCTTTCCTCCTGCCTAGTATAAATGGCAGCTGTGCCAGTATACTGCAAAGGTTGCACCTGATCACCGACTTAACTCGGCGCTGCGCGCACCTTTCCAATCGCGCGTACAGCTCGAACTGTGAGGGCTGTCTAATGTATCAGAGATTAGAACACATAGTATTTCGCGACTGTCCTCCATTCGTGCCACAGCAGTAGACGTCGGCCTCTAGGCTGGCTGATATGGGAGTACAAGCAATAGATGAAAGCTGTATTTCACCCGAAATAGGCGACCATACAGAATTACCAAATGCTACGAGGTCATTTATTCAATAGAAATGTACTGGATGCTAGACGTTCTGTATACCCATGCGCAAAGTTGCGGATTATGAAGAGCGACTATTAGACATAAATGCAGCTAAAGTGGCTTCTTTCCATTATGCGAATATTAGACCTTTTTCATAATCCTCGAGTGCGTTTCCCTGCACAGTATACTTACCCAACTAATGGCGGCCCCTGTCACGTTTCGAGTGGAGGCGAGGTCCCAGTTACACGTGCTGGGGTTTGACTATTATGAGTGTTTATGTCAAGAGAGCTGAGTCGACATTTTCCGTGTCATAGCACACTGTTTTGCATAAGTGAATAGCTGCCATAAGTTGGGCTAACTACAGGGGTTAAGGCGGACCGTTGGGCTAGCTGGTACCAAGCGTAACAAAAAATAATTACTAGTGTCCATGTCCCCTTTGCGTAACAGTCATGTCTTATGTATATACGGATCCCTCATTCTTATCCCCATCATCATGATTCATCACCTCTTTTTCCCCTGTTGCGTTGTGCCCAAAGTACAGTAGAAGGCCAGGGCGCACTAGATCAGGCCGCTCTCTCTACCTTCCAATACATTATCTCTCTTTCTTTCATTGGTGACAGATAATCTTTAATTCGCTAAGGAGTTAAGTACAACGGCAATAAGAACTGAACCAGTCAAGAAATAAGCAGCGCATATTACAATGTGGCACTTGCACGAAAAGCCAGTAAAATCTGGGGGTTAAATAAAACGGTGTAGGCGACGGAGGTCGGGTCGAGTTCATTTCTATCTCTATTGGGTATGGCCGCCTGCGGTTCCGGGCTGCTTCAACTTGCGTAAAAATATGCGCTCGACATCTGTGTCGCGGCATAGTGCGCCTAGCAATTATACGCTCCGGCCAAGGTGCGGTGTTGGTGTTGGGGGGGGGGCGTAATCGATTAATCGAAGAGCTTCAATTGATTAATTCAATTAACTGGAAGGTGGAAATCAATGACGATTAATCAATTAACGGTGTATATTTATTCGATTAATCGATTAATCGTTCATACAATTTAGCATCCCTAGAAATTACCGTACATCATGTGGGTCGATGTAAATGCTAGTGATGTGTACTTTGATTAAAGAGCTACATGTGGCATTGTGCATGCTACATGTGTCTCATTTCTAAATTTGTATTTGTAAATCATAACTAAAAAAATCGAATCTGTGGAACAGTTCCACAAAAAACACGATTTCTGACCTACTATCACAACAAAAAATAGCACCAGACTTTTGCCCCCGAATTGGAAAACACATTTATTTATTTTATTTATTTATTTATTTCAATACCCTAAAGGCCCAATTGGGCATTACATAGGGGGGGGGGATTGAAGTCAATACATACATTTGAAACAACGAAAATTGAAAACAAAGTACCAAAAGAAAACAAGAAAAAGGAAACGGTGAAAAATAGAATCACAGCATCCAGTCACCAACATTCACCAACATCAGTCATATACATATTGATGAGTACAAAGCTTTCTTTTTTTTTTGAAATAATGATGAGAACACTTCTGAAAATTACTTCAGATACATTGGATATATTATCGCGACAGAGGAACAAAAAACACGTAAATGAAACGAGAACAATTATACCCAGGTTGGCAATGTTACTCGCTATGCAAATAGCCCTGCGGCATCGAATGAAATATGGAAGGATCTGTTATTTCGGCGATATTAGGTGGAAGGGAGTTCCACTCGATTATGCATAATGATAATGGCGAGTTCTGAAACTTCTTGGTCCTGGCAAAAATGGGGGCCACTTTGTGCGCATGATCAAGGCGGGTTGATGTATGAGGGGCTGGAAAGATATGAGACTGAACCCAAAAGACGACCAACCTTAAATATGGTGTATGAACACCCAAGAGAATTGGTGTGCGTGCCCTCAGATGCAAGACGGCATCTTATGTGCCTCCTCTGCGCCGTGCCGGCGAATCATCGAACCCGGTGGAGGAGCGTCGCGTCTCGGACCACGCTCGCAGGGTAAGCCGTGGGGGCAAACCCATC
The DNA here is from genome assembly GCA_013339685.2 of Hyalomma asiaticum. Lineage (NCBI taxonomy): Eukaryota > Metazoa > Arthropoda > Arachnida > Ixodida > Ixodidae > Hyalomma > Hyalomma asiaticum. The sequence continues at coordinate 81,609,524 of CM023487.1, read as the reverse complement.
TCCACAAGGTCACTCTTATCGAACTGTTTTGAAATAGGCCATCTTCTTGGAGGCATACACACAAAATTTAAGAGCAGGGCTGGGACATATAGACACCCCCTCTGAATCTGTCACTGATGCAATGGATACAAAGACATCTACTGACACACCATTCAGTCAGTTCTTTTTAAAAGAGCAGCAGATAGACACCACTCACAAGAGCCACCTGCATAAGGTCTATCATAGGTAAAGGCAGTATGTCACCGCTTGCTTCTTGCCTGATTTCTATGTCATTTCTTTTGACCTTTCATGGTCATATCTGTAGGATTTGACATGACATAAAGTATGCAAAGTATAGAAATCCTCTGGCGTAACCACGAAGATGGATCATCGTTTAGGGGACCCTGAAACAATTTTTCCAAGGAATCGTCGAGCGATATCAAGTAACAAGCTTGTTGCCTCACGAATCGCCGCTGCAGATATTTTTCAAATCTGTTTGGTATTAGCGGACCTACAGTGTAAAGTCTGGGGGGAATTGATGGTAGAATCCCACCATCAAACACACTTCTCTGGACAAAAGGTCATTCTTGTTTTGTCTGGTAAAGCCTAGTTACTAAAACACAAGGTAACACTATACACCTGTTACTTTCAGGTAATTTTATTTTTGTGCTTCGCTTTCTGCTGACATACGATACAAAAACACAGCGGGAATCACCGGTGCTACAGTTTGCCGGATGCAATGCAGCCAGAAGCGCTAGTCATCGCTACGCCCTCCAGTCCAGCTGATTCGCGCATACTAAAGCGTATCATATTCGCTGTAAGCCAACCTCGAATACCAGCGAGTGGGAAGCGACAGTGACATAATAAAAAACATAAACGATAAAGAAACCCAAACGTAACCCGAGCGGGGAGTGGCGCGCGAGCGGGTGGGTTTCCCTCGACCATTGTCCACGGCCATTGTCGGCGACATCCACCCCGAGCAGCGAACAAGACGCTCAAAAGCGAAATTGAATTACACGCGGCCGCGCGCTCTAAAGAATTAACTCGAGCAGCGAGCAGCCGGGCGGGGTCGTTTAGTGTCACGACGAGTTCGTGGAAGGAAGACGAGGAGAGCTCCAATTTCGCCACGCGGCTGGTAATGAGCGGTCGTAATCGACGGCGGCCTCCCAAGGGGTGGCAGCGCTTGCGAAACCAACCAGCCAGAGAGGAATCGATGGGTGCCGTTATTAAGCGAGCCGACCGCCGGGGCACCGATGAAAGGCCGCGACACCTTCGGGGCACAAGGTGTGGTTCGCGCCTCTCATCACTCACGCGAAGGAGAGCTCCTCGTATAAGGCACTCACTTTCACTTTTTCTTTCTTTTTTTCCCTTCAACCACTAGGCTTGTAATTGCACTACCGCTATATCAGGGCTCTCCCCCAAGGCGGTGGAAAATGGCGCCCACTGGTGGGGTTCGTCGCCCACCGCCTCCGATGAATCGCCCACCGTCCAGACTGCATGCTACACTGAAATTTGATATGCGCGCCGGGTTGATGAAACAAGAGTGGCAACGGCGCGCGCAAGCTACCACAAATGCACGACCAAAAAAAAAAAAAAAAAATCATGACAGCCCCACTAACGTCAAACCTGAGGAGGTGTGCTAAGCATGCGGTGATGCACCGGTATTTCCCACAGGAACGCGTCAATCGCTGCTAATGAGCTTGCTCTACCGTGGCGACGATGACGACCTCATTAGACGCCGACAGCCCGTGCTCATTAAGAGAAACTGGTTAACACGACAACCCAACACATCACACACTGTCTGACCGCACTGCCTGCAGGATCGGCCTACACAACCTTCGCGACCGCATTTAACAAATTTGCGTTAATTAATGCAACTCATTCTGATTATTCCTGTGTCTTAAAGTTAAGTAATGTTAGTTTACTGTGAGCCGGTTTCGACCTATTATACATTTGTTTTTTTTTTTTTACCGTACTTTGGCCACTTGCTTTGCCGCGAAGGGCGACAGGAGACGGCGACGGCCCTTGCGCACAAAGCTGCTTTGCACCCGAAACGCCCACCACCTTTTCGATGTCGTGACGCCTGTGACCACAACTTGAAATGGTGCGCATAATGTGTATACCTCGCCCATGTCGTGAGTGCACTGATTTTAATGTCCTCACGTTGGCGGGTACGACGTTGATTAAAAGCGACTACCGAATAAAAGAAATATTTGGTTTTCACGAACCAACGGATACAATCTCAACACTAATGGCCATACTTGCGTATTGATCACGACAGTGTTGACCCGCAAAACTGTGCGCCAATGCTGAGAAACGAAAAATCACTGGATTTTATTGTGTTTTATTTTTTTTTTAACCCAGTCCTGGGATCCTGTTCACGCTGTGCACAATTTAGAAGGTCGCGATGGGACTCGGCCCGAAGAGGAGCCGCATAAACACCGTTTTCGTCCCAATCGTCGCGTTCCGCATTGGTGAGCGTCACATTCAATAGAGACGTGATCAGCGGCCCAGGGGAGTCGACACACCTTGCAAACAGCACCGCTCCAGAGCGAGGCCGCAGTCGGTCACGTGGGACCATTATCAGCGAACAGCGAGAACCTCGCAATCGACCTTGCCTCGGAGTTTCCCAACACGGATCCAGCCGGCTGTCATTCGAGACAAAGGCTGCCAGGGAGTAAAAACGGCAACCTTCGCAATCGATTCGACAACGGGCGGGCCACCCGACCGGCAACCCGAACGACGCGTTATACTCGAGAGTGCATATCACGGCAGAAGCAGCAGCAGCAGCAGAGGTTCGCCACCGGCTGTGACGCACCGAAGCTCTCGATCGTGCGTGTGCGCTTCGCCGACCGACCGATCGAGTCGCTGTTGCCGTGGCAACCGAACGCGGCACGCAACACGCTGACGGCAAAAAACGCGACGAAGCGAGCCTTCGACCTTGGAGTCGCGATCACGACTACGGAGCCGCTGGAGGGAGGCAGCAGAAACATTTCTGTTTCTTTTTTCTTTCTTTTTTTTTCCACGCTTTTCTTTATTGATATTCGCGGGATCCATGCGCGCAGGATGAAGCCCCTTATCCACTCGTAAAAGGATCATCCCTCCTCGACGGCGCAGAAAAACGGAGCTTTCTCTGCTGGCAGCGAGGGGATTAGGGTGGTGAATCCTCCCAGTGGCAGAATCAGGAGGGGGAGGAGGTGGACCGGGTGTTCTGACCCCACTCTTCTGAATGTGTGACCCGAAGGAAGGGACCCATCTTGAGAACATCCTATGCGTGACCCTTTAATAGCATCAAGCACCGTTTCGAATCAGAAAGCACGAGGGCTGGTTTCTTTTGGTGTTGACGCCCCATGTAGATGAGCTTGAGTCAAACTTTGGGCATCAGAGTCCCCATAAGCTGATCGTCCTCTAGTAAAAACCCTGTATCCGCCTATGAATCCTCCCATAGATGCGCAGTCACCGTACACCCCGATCACACCGGTTCAACGACGCAACTCGCATATCCTCGGTAGCACGAAAGCTTACAAATTACAAAGATCAAGCACGAAAAGAGGACAAGAATGAATCCAACAGACGGGCAATGAGGCCAAGGAAGGCATAGGGGAAACAGTAGCAAATTTCAGTTGCGGTGTAGTACTCATGGGAATAAATGGGGAGGGATGTGTGCGAAAGAACACACGTAGCTGCCTCTTGTATGGACCGAACCTGCGACCTTCGGATAACGCGTCCGATGCTCTACCAACTAAGCGACATCGCCAGTCGTTCCCTCGTCCACTTTAAGGGGCCCTTATATCCTGGAAGTCTTGACGCAAATCATAGCAGTGGCGGCGAGTGCGGCACACTTTTTGCCAGAATCGGTTTGGTTTCTAAATCGAAACGCTAACTATATCATCAATCACAAGAGCTATACGTCGTCTACAGCGTGCCGAAGTATGTTAAGGCGTTTTGAAATACGCCGAGAGGCGACCCATATCCACCGCGGTGCCCAAGAAAGACCTCGAATAATGTCGGCTGGTGCGGCTGAAAAGCAGGGAAAACGCGCGATCCGTGAGCTTCGAGAACAGCGAGCTGTCGAGACTCCACCAACCACGCAGCACATATCAGCCGGCGCCAGCGAACTCCGCGTGGTGACAGGCAACTCAAAGTATCCCCACTCCATCTTTTACCGTGGAAGTTGTTCACTGGAGCATGCAACGCTTTCACCGCGGTCAAGTCTATGCAGCCTCGAAATGTGCCAGTCTGCCAACGGCGTCTTTTCAAGGTGACACGCGAAAGCAAGTCATTCATTGTCCGCTATAACGTCCGACGTGAAGGCGGCACTGTTCCTTATATTGCACATAACTGCGGGTATATGAAATTAAGAGAAATAATACAAACAGCAACGCAAAAGTCTTTTGAATTCATTGCCCTGTCTGCTCCTGGGGTTGCTAAACAGCGATCAGTTCACCTAACGCACTAAAGCTAGGTCTTTCACAAACCCCTCAAGGGAAAGGCCGGGTCAAGTTCAAGCGCTTACGTTTCTGTAGGAGGTTGTTAGGATTTCCCCTGGCTGTTTCTGCGTATATTCCCAGCCAATCAATAAACGCTGGTGATTCAGGCACGAACAAGGAAAGGAAACGGACGTTTGCCAAGACCAATAGCATGGTCATGCTACCGGTCAGCCGTGAATGAGGTTCAGTGCTATACCAAAGTGTGCGAAAATGACGTGGTTCATGATTTTTTTCCGACCACAGGGCCGGGCTGGTAGACTCGGAAAACAAGCAGGCGATTTGTGTAAGGTTCTGTTAAAAACACTGCTCTTTTCAGGCGTACTTCTAGATGGATGCATATTTGGCCGAGATAGTGGTCAATCATCTTGGTAAGAACAGCGCGGAACGCGAAAACGTGCACAAAAGAAGGAACGTCCTGTGTGTTTTGTTCCTTCTTTCGTCCACGTTTTCGCATTCGATGCTGTTCTTAGCAAGATGATTACGTCTAGCTGTCGTCATCATAGAAAGCTTGGTTCGGGAAGCACAAGACCATTCGGTCCCAGCAAGTTCCAGATGGCTCTGCGTTTGCCGTACGAAATGCAGTGCGTGCTGCTCGGTTCGGGATAACCACCGTATACCTCCTAGGAGGTCTCGTGCCCCAATTTAAAGCTGTGACAACAGCTGTCATGACACCATTTTTCCACATCCGAAGCAGACGGAGTGACATTTCGTGAATTTTCAAGAACTGACACGTCCTCCGCAAGATACCTTGTGCCCACCCTCTGCTGAATAAGCGAGCGTTTTGGAATTCAGTCCTCCGAGGAATATGCAGTCAGTAATGCGGCCCAGAGTCGCACGAACAACGAGTCCCGACTAGAGAGCCATCAAGCCTGCCGGTATTGCTGTGCGAGCTGTCCACGCACATCTCAACTGAAACTCGATAGCATTGGCCACGAAGTTTGGGCAAGGTTGTCGTCGTTTGTTACCACACAGAGGTTCAGGCGTTCCAAGACAGCCCGACATACGTCATGTCAAACTATGTACGCATGCGCGTCAGCACATATTCAGACAGAAGAACTTGAAAGCTTTCGTACTTGTAAAAACGCGACTGTCGTTACCAGAGAGATAAATGATCAACAATAGATCCCGCTAACATGCGCATGATTTGCTTCGTTCAACTGGCGATCAAGTCGCCATTTACGATTGCATCTGCGAGTCTGGTAAATCTGCTCCTTCCAAACGTCGGCTCTCGACGAACAAACCTCACTTGGGACATCTCAGTCAGTCGGCTGGTCGACTGTCAACGCCTATTTCAGGCGGTTTTCGCGCGTGCCGAACCTCTGGTTCCCACTAGGACACCCCAACAACAATCACCAGCAGTGACAGGTACGAGTGTCGTTCTGACACAGAGTGAATGGTGCACTCTTCGATCTCTACAGAAACCGCGGGGGTGCGCACACGTGCGGAAGGGAAGTGACACAAGAAGATATTCCCGGAGCACTCACAGCCTGTACTCCTTCATGGCTTGAGACATCGCTGCGGACTCATCACACGGTCAGAGGGGAACGTGGTGGACGGGCAGCCGGTGCCCGGGGGGCACCACAACCGATGCGCGGCCCAGCAGTCCACGAAGGTAGCACGGCGGCAGCTCATCGCAAACCCGTCATCACCATCTCCACAGAGCGCACACATACACGGGGAACGTGCCGACGATGATAACACAAAAAAAAAAGGAAAATGCCGAAAATGCCACGAGGTCACGCACACGTGAAGACCGGCCGGCGACGGTGCAGCCGCCGCGGACCAGCAGAAGCGTCTGCCGATTTTCGCCGGCCGTTTCGTCTGCACGCCGGCAAATATGGCGTCGCCCTGTGACGGCGGCGCTGCGGTCGCCAGTGACGTTCACGCGTATCGATCGAAAGGGGAGGCGGTCCCCTGTTCGGGACGGTCGCTTCTTTTAACTGTAGAGAAGCTAACGCTTCTATATTTTTTTTGCTCCAGTGTCTCAGTTGGACGTAGTGGCGAGTCTGGCGCCACAGTGGCGACGATTGCGGATCGAATCCGGCAGACGGGTCGACCGACGGCGATGAGTCAGACGCTGCTCGGGAGGTGGGAGGACAGGCGGTCGCCGAGGCTGACCAACACGGGTCGCAAGGCGCCGGGTGACGTTAGTTTAGCGCGCCCGGACCGCGGGATAGCGTATGCCGCTGCCCAGGTTATCGGACAACTGTGGTCAAACGACGGTTCGCGAGATATCGCTGCCATCATCCGGTAACCTCGTATTCTTCCAGTACCATTGCACGTAGTCGTTCTAACGCCTCGCCCAGCGATACGGCTCTCCTCATAATCTACTATAAACGAAAATCACACTTAGATCATATTTCCAAGAACGAAAACTCAACATTTCAATAAGTATGCGCGATCTAGTGTATTGCGTGCGCATAATGCAACATTTCCTGTCACGAATGGGTGCCGCACAAAAGCTACTCCGGTGTGATAACGACGCGCCATAGCCGCGACTTGGCGCATGTATTGCTACTTCCAGCACTTGCGTACGACCCTTATTGCGCCCGCCGCATGAGAATGAATCAACAAGAACAAACGCATCTGATAATCAAATGGGCGACAGTCAACAATGGGGGTGCGTTTCGCAATCTTTTCTTCCATACGTGTTCGATACGCCTAACAATCGTGCGCACACTGGGTGGCAAGGTCCCAGCACAGCTGAACGACAAGGGGGGCGCTTCCGCCACGAGATCGTCGCTGGTGTCTCATGCCACGAGGAAACCTATGCACGCTTGGCCGACTGGGAGGAGCGTGGCGATGACAGCGGGCACTACACGGCTCTAGTGGGGATGCCCTATCAACAGAGACGGGAGAATGAGACGTGGCCGTCGCGTTCGCTTCCTGCTCTTTCTCCAACGTGGCTATGGTCTAAATTTCCGGAGGTCCGCCGCGGTGGTGTAGTGGTTAAGGCACTCGGCTGCCGCCCAAAAAACGCGGATTCGATCCCGGCCGCGGCGGTCGCATTTTGGATAGAGGCGAAAATGCCAGAGTCCCGTGTACTGTGCGTTGTCAGTGCACGTTAAAGAACCCCAGGTGGTCTAAAATTTCCGGAGCCCTCCACTACGGCCTTTCTCTCCTTCTCTATCTCTTTCACTCCCTTTCCCCCACCCCCACGGACGCTTAGCCGTGCTTCCTACATGGGCTGCAGAAACTAGCGTCCTTTCCTAGCCGAACCACAATCAACGTGACTATTTAAGCCCTGCGGTTACTCCAAGCACCACAGAAGGAACGGGGAACGGCGCGATATATACGCCTCCGCAGGCGACCGGGGGATCACGCTATCAGGCAGAAGCACCCAAGGAACCCCCAATTCCATGCGCTAACAGCAACATTGCTCGCGCTAAACGAGGAAAACGGTTTTTGCAAACCCAAGTTATACTTTTTCGCAAGCAACATCCCCGCTATTGAGGCAGGAAGACGCTTGGTCAGTAGGGGGGAGATAACGCGCAAAAACAAGGCACAGGTGACGACGTCGTCTACTCGCACCAACACGACGTGACGTCACATAGTTTTCACGGCAACTGCTAGGTCCTGGTTAACCCTTCACTTCTCAAAAAGGAAAAAAAGAAAGAAAGGAAATGTAACACACCGGATTCGGAGAAATGTTCTCGAGTCATTACGGCCGAAGTACAAAATACGGTTTCCGAATGACGTGACGCCGCATCACATTCAGGGGCTGAAGTTAAAGGGACATTAACGTGAAAAAATACTAATTTTTTAGGCTCCTACAGACGGGTACATATCTTTGCCCGCGAACGTAGCGTAGGATAGCACCGGGTTTTCAAAAAAGAGTATCCTCGTTGAGGCCTCGAGAGTTGCTCGCTAACACACATGCTCTGGCAGTGGCCCGCGAATCTAGGGGCGGATTTATGCGACGAGGACTCGTGGCGGCGGAGTTTACACAGCCCGGACTGCAACTACTAGGCTGTCCAGAGTGCCATCGCGGAAGACCTTCATCTCCCGGTGCCGACTTGGGTGGAGCCACCGACTGGTTGAGGGGGTCTAGGACCTCCTTCTGGTCCTAAGTAGTCCCTCTGGTCTTTCAATAAAGTTCTATGTATGTATGTATGTATGTATGTATGTATGTATGTATGTATGTATGTATGTATGTATGTATGTATGTATGTATGTTTTCTCGCATCAGTAGATCAGCTTTTCACAACGCCAAAAACACCCAACCTTGCGAGAACACCTTCGATAAGCTAGGACGCTAGGAAGGAAAGGCGCAGAACGAAAATAATGGCGGCGACGCCGCTGTGAACTTACAGCACCAATGCTAGTGACGTCACAGATCATTGACGGCGTCTGCTAGGGCCTACATAACTACTTATCGCTAAGGAAGACATACATTAAGTTCTCCGGGAACCACAGCGTGTCTCGATCAGATCACTTGATGGAACGAATTTGGATATAAAACTACAAAAAAAAGAAAAAAAGGGAAATTGGCCTTCGGAAGTCACGAGGCCTAAGTTCCGGCGCGAATTTCAAAATTATGATTTTGACAATCATATTGTCTTTCAACATGACTTTTTTTAAAGTTATCAATCTAAACCACTTCACATTTCCACTTTAGTGTGCCTTTGATAGGTGGCTGCGATAGGTGGCCTCAAAAAATGTCACGTAACGCGCTACTCAGTTACTTCCTTCGTCTATGATTCCGTCCAACCGCCATCTTATTTGAACAGCAAACTTCCGTAGGCAACTTCGTGAAGCCGTTGCCTACGGAAGAACTGTAATCACATTCGAGATGGCCACTGTCCGTTCAGCTGTCCATTTAGCCATATACGGCGTGTGCTAGAACACACCCGCTGGGGCGGCCCGGTGCAGAAAATTTAAGGTGACGTCACCACTTTTTTTTTTCTTCAGGCTTCCCAAGCCTAGTGCTAAGGACAGGAGGTTTCTTTCTTTCTTTGTTTTTTTTTTTTTGCGACACTGTACAGAAGTAACTCCCGGGAAAGGTTCGTTACACTTATCCCCCATTCAAGGTTCATTCAACACGCGTAACCTCTACAAACGCGGAGGTCACGCGCGTTGACCATTAGCAACCGCAGCATGTGAGCCTCGAGAAAATCGACAACGAAGGAAGGCCATGCGCTAACGAGACGTTGTGACAGCCTGCTAGCGGTGGGCGCAAAAGCTGCGTCAAAGACGAGGTCAGCGGAGCGGTTTGTGCAGGGAGTCCTTGCGGCTCCTTTCCCGAGTGTTGACACAGGTCCGGGACTCTTCAGGATAAAGTTTACACTTTACTAGGTCAGTAAACGACACACGTAATAACGGCATATCTGTCAAATCATGAACGCGGAAATTCGTAGAAGTTCCCGTGGGCAAGACACCCAAACAACGTTCGTTGTTGCGGTGTCGTGACTTTCTTGATATGCCTTGCCGTCAGTTTTCTATGACCTATAGAAACGCGTGCACCCAATGCGACGCGCTTAGTCATAGATGAAGCTTGGCTGGACGCATCAGTGCAACGCAACATTGATAAGGGTGCGCAACATTGACATCGTTAATGATATCGTGTCATTTCCGTGGCCTCCATATATACCGGACACTGCCCGCATACCTTAGGTGACACCTAACCTACCGCAGCGCCACCTCACCAGTGCCGGCTCTCCATACGTCGTGTAGCAGTATGCTAGAGAAAGAGAGAAGAAACTTCGACATCGAAATAGGAATGGACCATAGGCGAAGAAGAAAGTAATGGATGGGTCCCCTAGTCCAAGGCGCCACTAGGTTTCATCCGGACTAAATCCAGAAGCGCGTACCGCACCTCTGGGTCCGAGTTGGCGAGCGGTGCCTCCCACTGATCCTTTCAATAATCTACACTGCCGCCTAAAAAATGTATCTGGGCTATGCAGCTTCGCTTTGCTCCCCCATGAGACGTGAAAGAGTGTCGGTCTGTCGCCCCACCATGGACAAGTGCCTGTGTACATCGTGAGACGTATTTAGCGCAATCGAAACAGCTCGAATAGCTAGCGCGACAAACCACGCATGACCATGAGTCGCCGTGTTTCGCGGCCCGAAACGTGCTGCCTACTTGCAGATATATATACACACACACTCAAGCCTGCATTTATTAAAGTATATAATCTAGCACCTCAACCACGACGGAACGGGTAGGGACGTATAAGGTTGAAAGCGAAGGTCCTTTACTGGTACACATCAAGAAAAACATCCTTAGGGGCCTGTTAGGGGCCTGATTTTCCTAAGCGCGGCGCGGAGGTGGTCAGCCGCGACGTCACGTTGCCAGAGCGGTACCACTGGCTGGTGGAAGGTTCTTTGACAGGCAGAAGACGCTTCTTTCTTGACCTGTACCCGAGTATTGTGAACGATGTCACTGCTACAGTCAGAACGTCTATACCAGTGCCCACTGCGTTGTCTCCTCTGCATTAATAATAATAATAATAATAATAATAATAATAATAATTAACAGTGATGATAGGGAAGCTGTGCGCAAAAGCTGCTCTTCGTAGAGGAAGCGTGACAAAAGCCGGCAGCTACCTGTGGGAGCGATTTCTCAAGTGACATGCAACATCACGAAAAGAAAAAGGCAACAAAGGCAGAGTATATTTTAGTCGCACACACACACACAAACCGCAAATAATCATCACATAATTCTCAAACGTAATTTAAAAACTTGAGATATGATGCAGTGCACGCAATTTGTGCAGTGTACACTTGCGGAGATCTTCACTCTTAAAAAAAAAAGGTAGTAGAAAAAGCTAGTAACGGGGCCAGTTACTACCGTTTTGGCATCGTTACTACATTTTTTTGTCCCTTACTAGCTTAGATGTATGCTAGAGGTAGTAAATGTCAGGGGTAGTAACCGTCACTACATCTGTACGTAACAGGTTAGTAAATGTACTACCTCCACTAGCAGTAGTATATTATGCTGTAATTGTGATAGGCATACGCGGAATTTAGACAAACTATAATTGATTTGATTATGTTTGAATAAGAGTCCCATGCAGCGTGGTTGCATGTATATACGGAAACAGAAAAAAATACAAGAATCTCTTTCCAAAACGTTGATTACTTATCCGAATCCACTTCTGCTTACCGGAACAACGTGAGCGTCCTTAGGTAGGGACATATACAGCGTTAACGCTGCCGTTAGGACATATATCGCGTAGAAGCTTTGATCTTCTGTGTGCGGTAGTGTGTGCTGTCGTTTCTGGTTCCAACATGTTTCAAAGCTGTCACCTAAACATTTCTATGTGCAGCGTATTCACAGGGCTAATCACATTAAGTAATTAGCGATCGTTAATTCGTGCAAGACGATGTAATTAGTCAGCACCAATCGGCGTGACCGGACAATGCCTTACCCCGCGCTCATTTTTATTTGATCTTAATCCTCTGCAATACAGTCGACCTGATATTGCAATGTGAACCGCAAATATAAACCGAATCATAAGCCCGATAAAATATTACCATGGTAGTAATGTTACTACCTTTGGTTACTACCCATACCTATGCTAGTAACTGCAGGTAGTAAATGACATGGTAGTAAAGTTACTACATTGCCGTTTACTACCTGCAGTTACTACTTAGGTAGTCAATGTTGTGACAAGCATTTACTACTTCAAAGTTAGTAAGTAGCACTACCTTTTTTTTAGGAGTGTTCGATGACCGATTTCCGTGGTCTTACGTCCCAAAACCACGATATGATTGAGAGACGCCGTAGTGGAGGTCTCCGGAAATTTCGACCACCTGGGGTTCTTTAACGTGCACTGACATCGCACAGCACACGGGCCTCAACATTTCGCCTCCATCGAAATGCGGCCGCCGCGGCCGGGATTCGGTCCCACGACCCGATCAATACTAGCTTCCACATAATTATTGAGTAGTTTGGGAACAATCTACGATAATTTATGTGAGCGATTTGTTTTTGGTGTTTTTAGTTTCCGCGCATCTTTGTTTCGCGTATCAAGCCATGTAACATTTTGCTGTAGCCTGAAGACGTCATATAAAAGAAAATACTTTTTTTTTTACTTGACGTCTGATCGTCAGAATTAACTTAAAAGTGCGGAGACTATGGACGGGTAATAAATACTGCAGACTGCTCAAGCAACCCGTACGTGTGTAAGCATCGTACAGATAAGTTAAAGTATTCTTAACGATCGTCTTCTTTCTCGCATTCGTAGCACCCTAACAGTATTATACTGTCTGGCGAACCGATAAGTTTCTTTCCAGGTGCGTGCCAATCCGATCGAGTGATCCCAAAGACGGCCAAGTCGTATTATTAGCTATATATACGTAGTCTTCGAGAAAATAGGTCGGTGGCTATTTCCAGTAGCAATTCATCGCCAACGCGCACCAGCTGTATACGTTCTCACCGATGCTCCGGGGTGCTATACACTGTGGATATACAGTACGGCACTTTCGAGCGAATCTGACAGACCGTAGAGCAGCGCAGTGGGCCAGTTAGGGAGGACATGGTGGCAAAGTAATAAGACCAGAATGGCAACGTCGGTCATGCGGCTGTTCTCTCGGCCAGCAGCCTTTGTGTGGGTGTTCTTTACACTGCAAGCAGCCGTCCATAGCGCTTGAATGGCACTGAAAATGGGGGCGGCCAAGCACAACGCGAGAAAACATAAACTTAAGAATAACAAGCTACAAAATACACTCTCAAATACGGCGTTCTTCTAACAAGCCCACTGCCGCGAATGCTATTTCGAGCCAGTTTTCAAGTATGAGGCATTTATTGAGTGGACCTCGATGCTGATTCAGGTGTTGCTGGAGCACCGTCTGCAGAAGCGTCCTTCGGAGATGTAAAGGACCATTATCTCGCTCTCTCCCTGTCCTTATCCTTAATTCCCCTTTCCCCTACCCTACACCCCCCCCCCCCCTTCTCTGGCAGACTTTAGACCGTGGTTAAGGTGTGAAACCGTATGACCTAGACATTTATTGCGGTGTCCAGTGATTATTTTCCCTTTCTTCCCACCTTTTGCACATATTTCCACCAATGAACAGCCACTATAATCCGTTTCACGCATCAGGCGCAACGCTGTCAAAGCTAGTGCTCGCGTTTACGCTGCATAGTTGCGCGACCAAAAAGTAGTGCGTTGCTTGCGGTGAGCGAAGAACAATAAGTGCCTCGCTGGCAGCCTAAAATCACAATACATTTCTTATGAGTTTGAGAAAACAAGCTCGTATAGCTGGGGGAAAACAATCTAAATATGCGAGTTTGTTATGTCTGTCGAAGAGATACACCTCTCCTTTTCTTATTCTTTACGGACTACTTGCGTGGCCTTCGCAGGTTGCACCTGGTGTATGAATCGGAGTATAGTATACCACCAGCAATATAGCGATACCCTGGTAAGACTGGTGAAGGCGACATGCCGTTGCAAAAACCGACCGATCGAGTCGGCATTCTGTACGCACGCGTCAACGTATAGTGCTCCAGTAGTTCTGTGCACCGCCCCGTATACCAAAATTATACCTTCCGCCAAGCGATGACGGCGCGAAGCTAAACACGGCCGCTCAGCTGCAGCGACAACGACGTGCAAGAATTATTTAATGCGTTCGTATCAACAAGGGCAAACACGGAAATTACGAAACTGTGCAGAGTCGACTGATTCTTCATCGATGGCTTCGTACTCATTCGCGTAATATCAGCACATTCGTCTACTGCTTCGTAAAGCTAGCCGATGTGCACATGCCGTAGGTGCCCCATAGCCACAATTATGTCCAAAGAGGTCAAATTTTCACCGATGCGACACCAAGTTACAAACGACTATAAGGAAAATACTATTCCAAGCTGAAAGCTCGATTGATTGATTTCTTGTGTTTTACGTCCCACAAAAAGCTGTGATTATGAGAGACGCCTTAGTGGCGGACTTTGGAAATTTCGACCAACTGGGGTTGATTGATTTAAGGGGTTTAACGTCCCAAAACCAGCTCTGATTACGAGAGACGCCGTAGTGGAGGTCTCCGGAAATTTCTACCTCTTGGGGTTCTTTAACGTGCACAGACATCGCACAGCACACGGGCCTCAACATTTCGCCTCCATCGAAATGCAGCCGCCGCGGCCGGGATTCGATCCCGCGACCCTCGGACAAGCAGCCGAGTACCATAGCCACTAGACCACCGTGGCGGGGCTCCAAGCTAAATGTTCCGTGATAGCTCGAATACACAGGCGTATACGGAATTCCCGTGAGAGTGGACGGCCTTGCAGGTCCTTCAAGCCAGCCACGTAGACCCGCGTGCCGGAAATTAAAAGGCATGCCCTATCCCCGGTGGACGCACTATTCTCATATCATAGTCCCTGCCGGCGTACGGTCTACGCGAACGGACCGACCGCGCACTATGAGGACAGCACCCGCGTTCCTTCTAGGAAAAAACTGGATCACCGCATCGAACTGTCGCAATAGCGACGCGCGCATCCAACGCGGCGTCCCACTGCTGCCGGCATCGCGCGTGACCACAATTGCTAATCGGGAGTCCGGATGAAGCCTGCTGAACACGAGAGCGTATACACCTTTTCAGAAAAGGCTCCCTGGGCGCCGCCATAACCACCGCTGGGCTGTGCAACATGTGCGTGACCCACCAAAAACGCACTGTCGGGGGTTTGTAGTAGCGATTTTGGCGAGTTGGAAGGTCTTTATTATCAATCAGCCCACATAGGCGAAGAAAAACGGAACGTATCATACGACACGAACCTTTTTACTGCCGTGCACAGCCCAATATGGCGGTGCTCCATGTCTCCTGTGAAAAGGTGTATACATCGTCCGCGAGGACGGCGGACTTAACGGTACAGTAGTGGCGCCGTTGCAACGCAAGGACTTCCTCGGCGTGCGAGAGAGAGAGAGAGAGACGACGAGCAGGAGGAGGGCGCCCACGTGTGGTTAAGAGCTGACACAACCGCAAAAACCAGAACAGTACGACCGACGAAGGACCGCACACGCGGGTGTGTCGTTATTCACTGAATGCGTAGGCCGCTCGGCGAACGTGTATGGGCGTGGGAAACTGTAACAGAACAGGAAAGGAGAACGAGCCTCAGCTCTGTATGCATCTCGATATCGGCGAGTGGCAGATGCATCACCCGCAAAAGACACTCGCTCGTCCAATTTCAAACACACACACACACACACACACACACACACACACACACAACCTTACTGCGCCACAAATAATGACGACATTACGGTGGTGGCTCTTCTGGGAGACTTCTTCAGAGTCGCTACATTTATCGCAAGCACCGCGAGACTCCGCAATGTGGCTGGAGAGGATTACAACTTGACGCCTCGGATATACAACCTTTTCCATTCTGGTTCAGCCATCTCGTTCTTTCTCTTTTTCCCTTTTTTTCGTTCTTTCTTTTCTTTGTTTTACAGGCCGAGTTGCGGTAGATATACCGGTTTCTGCGTCGTGTCGGGGATAACGCGGGCGCTCGACGAAAAGAACGTTCACGACGGGGGGAGGGGATTCACCGCGGAACCCGCGAGGAAGATACTACGCGAGGCAGAGACTATTTCTCACGGCAGCGCGGACAACCTACTTTTGCCTGCGTAATTGTGCACGTGTAGCTCGGAATTAAACCGGCAGCACACGTGCGGCAACATCATTGCAACAACAACAACAACAACAACAACAACAACAACAACAATAATAATAATAATAATAATAATAATAAACATGTATTTTAATCGAAAAGTGCCCAGCGTCGGAATTTTCATGCCAATTTGCCCGCAAAGCTGCTTCGCTCTGTAGCTGTTCACAGATATCTATAGCTTAAAACACACAAGTTTAGTCAAATTACCTGCCCCGTTACAGCCGTCGGTATAAGGGTAGTGTGTGTTTCGGCCACCAGTGAAGGTCGAACGACTACGTAGGTAAGGTCACTTGAGCACGACGGTTTAGAAGGAACAGAATTCCATGAAGTCGTTAGTTTAACCAGTCATAACACGACTACTAACTGCGCGAGCACCGCGCATGTGTGGGCTACAGGCCCTGTGGTGTATAGCCACAGACCCCTCAAGGAGGCCATGGTACAGCATTGCATTAGTTCAGAACGTCTCGTCCTCAACGCGCACCATATGCACACGAGCGTTTCTACATTCCCCATTTTACCGCAACGCCGCAGCCAAGGCGAGAATCGAAACCAGGATTTCGAGCTGCGCATGCGCAACGCCACAACAGGTTTAGTCTAGACACAACACTCTATCAGCAAGTAGTCACTCGTGTTTCGTGTCCCTTTGATAGTGCAACTGGAAGCACAAAGATGGTATAAGTTACGGCCAACCTTGTAGCGCCTATGGACAGCCAGCTTGACAAGGAGAAGTAGTGTCCCCGCCACAGTTGTTATGGCCCCGCCACGGTGGTCTAGTGGCTAAGGTACTCGGCTGCTGATCCGAGGGTCGCGGGATCGAATCCCGGCCGCGGCGGCTGCATTTCGATGGAGGCGAAATGTTGAGGCCCGTGTGCTGTGCGATGTCAGTGCACGTTAAAGAACCCCAGGTGGTCGAAATTTCCGGAGCCCTCCACTACGGCGTCTCTCATAATCAGAACTGGTTTTGGGACGTTAAACCCCACAAAACAACAACAACAGTTGTTATGGTACTTCACTGCTAACATGCAAGTCGCGGGATCGATTCCCGAGCCGCGGAGGCTGCATTTCGATGGAGGCGAAATGTTGAGGCCCGTGTGCTGTGCGATGTCAGTGCACGTTAAAGAACCCCAGGTGGTCGAAATTTCCGGAGCCCTCCACTACGGCGTCTCTCATAATCAGAACTGGTTTTGGGACGTTAAACCCCACAAAACAACAACAACAGTTGTTATGGTACTTCACTGCTAACATGCAAGTCGCGGGATCGATTCCCGGGCCGCGGAGGCTGCATTTCGATGGAGGCGAAATGTTGAGGCCCGTGTGCTGTGCGATGTCAGTGCACGTTAAAGAACCCCAGGTGGTCGAAATTTCCGGAGCCCTCCACTACGGCGTCTCTCATAATCAGAACTGGTTTTGGGACGTTAAACCCCACAAAACAACAACAACAGTTGTTATGGTACTTCACTGCTAACATGCAAGTCGCGGGATCGATTCCCGAGCCGCGGAGGCTGCATTTCGATGGAGGCGAAATGTTGAGGCCCGTGTGCTGTGCGATGTCAGTGCACGTTAAAGAACCCCAGGTGGTCGAAATTTCCGGAGCCCTCCACTACGGCGTCTCTCATAATCAGAACTGGTTTTGGGACGTTAAACCCCACAAAACAACAACAACAGTTGTTATGGTACTTCACTGCTAACATGCAAGTCGCGGGATCGATTCCCGAGCCGCGGAGGCTGCATTTCGATGGAGGCGAAATGTTGAGGCCCGTGTGCTGTGCGATGTCAGTGCACGTTAGAGAACCCCAGGTGCTCGAAATTTCCGGAGACCTGCACTACGGCGTCTCTCATAATCAGAACTAGTTTTGGGACGTAAAACCCCGCAAGTCAATCAAGGAGAAGTAATATCCACACGTGGCACAGACAGTCCGTCATGTACAGTACTGTCAGCACGGTGCAGCATACTTTCTTCCAGCCAAGAAACTTGCACTCTTCTTTAAAGGAGTACTGACACGATTTTGCGGCGGCGCAAAATATACATTTTTAGTTTTCTAGTCATGTACTGTTAACGCCCTCCGCACGCGGAAACCAGGAAACGCGTGCAAAATATTTTAGTTTGGTTTTAAAGTTTTCGTCGAACAGCGCTGCAAGCCAGCCCAAGCGCAATGGAGACTGCGATGACGTATGAGCACAGTCTCTTAAAACTCGCCGAAATCGCCGTCAGAGTCGCTGGACGACCGTGAAATTGTCGTTGCTTGCGTGCCACACGTGTAACCGACCACAGACGACAGAGTTGCAGCGACGCTATCACGAATTGCTCTCGCTACGTGGCTTAGACTCACGTCCGACTCTGTTGACACGTCACTAGGAAACCGCCCCCTCGAAATCGAAACCGAAAGTGGGCTTTTAAGGGAGTCGTATTAAAAATATTTTCATTGCGTTGCGAGGCACCATGCCACTCTTTTTGGGGTTCTCCCCGCCAGTGCTTTCACTTATAGCAACAATACGATAATGTCAGAAATTCGTGTCCGTACTCCTTTAAGAGAGGAGATCGTAATATGTTTAGGACACGAATTTACTACCACGGTTGAGGTAACAAATGTTCGTGTGTCTGCTTGATTTTTTTTATATATATAATACAGTTAAGCGACACACGCTGACAAGAAAGCGTCGGGTGTTCCATTCAAATTAAACTGCTGAGCGAGAATACTCGGCAAAGCGGTAGTCGCCGATACCGCGTGCGAGGACAAAAATACGGAGCGAGCGTACAGCAAATGCTATAAACTGCGCACCACTTCAAGCCTTTTCACTGAAGCTTCCAAGCGAAGCGTACGCTCATGCGTAGAGGGGGTTCATGCGGACAGTCTGCGCCAAACTATGCAGCGCTAAACGGCGATTCAGCGAGCCAAGAATAAAAGGACAAGAAATAAAGAAAGGCTCTCCGTCATTTGGGTCGGTGCCGAGAAGCCCCAGTGACACACACACAGACAGGGGGAGCGCGCGTACAAAAGGACTTATAAAAAGGCATAGGCCCAGAAGTGGGTCACCGGGCAGGCTCAAATGCCGGCGTAGTACACACGGAGAGAGAGAGAGAGGGGCGAAGGCGATTCGGCCTCCGGAGGAAGCAGGACCACAAGCACAGACGGAACCTGCAGCCCCAAGTTCATCATCCACCGCTTCCCTCCTCGAACCAACAGCCGCCCTGCGCATCATCTATCTACGTACACGCGTATTATACACTACAATGCGAGCAACGCCGCGTTACACTCCATGAGTAGCTGAGAGCGGGACGGATTGAGGCCACGCGGTCCCGTGAATCGCTGGCTCTGCACTACGCGGCTATATGCGTAAGAAAAATGAAAGAGAGAGAGAGAGAGAACAGCTGCTTTTATTCCTTTCTTTTTTTCGTCGTCTTCAAACGCAATGCACAGTGCGAACGCGCAAGATGGCGGCGGCACCGATGCCGGAACGAATCGACAGAGCTTCGACAGAGGCCGTCACCCGCTGGTCGACCCAACTGTACCGTTCCGATTACACCGAGTTAAAAAAATAAATAAAATAATAGGTAAATAAAAATATGGACGGCTGAGGGACGCTTCAAACGAGCTCGGTTTTGGGCTTCGACCATCGCGTACAAAAGTGGGACGAGTAAAGGGAGCGAGCATGTGGGAAAGAAACCAAATGAGCGCGGCCCAAATACGCGATACAGCATACGTCATGCAACGCTTACTGAAAGAAAGAAAAAATAAAGAAAATAACAGGCAGAGAATAGAAGTATGGATAATGACAATAAAAAAAGTGCCACTGAATGAAAGGGTACTGATCCCTCTGACAACGAGTTTACAGAGGAACAGCTGCGGCGCAGCTATTCTGGGAATTAAATAAACCCCAAAAAGAAGAAACAAAAATCTTCGCGACGTTCGTTCTCCCCTCCCTTCCAAAACATCAGACGAAGACCGACACGGAGGTTAACCTGACAAGCACGTTTCGCCCGTGCGAAGAAGTCCAAGAAATATGTTTGCATATCGGAAACAAATGAACACCCATAAACGACATCTAAAATGAGTGAATCATTCTTTGTTCGCGTAAACACAATTACTAGACCTCTAAAGATGGTACGATAACGTCCAAGGTCACATATCTGCTACGGAAACACAAAAGAAAGGGAAACTTTTTGTTTTATTTTTCCACGAAGCCTTTTCGTTTACAAGGCAAAGCGAAAGCGCATTATATGCCAAGAGAGACGTTTCACCGGTAGAAACTTCCTCATACAGCGCCGCTCAGTGCCTTTACAGAAGCAGCACGTATACAAGGTCTGTGTTTATCTCCATGGGCAGCAGCACGAGCGATTCTACCAGGTATCTGAAACCACCCAATTAATAAGGGTTCGCAAAGAGTGATTTTTGAGACCCAATCGAATACGAATCGAATAGTGCCAGGAGCGAATCGAATACTTCTCGAATGCTGAACAGCCGTGCTTACAATATAACAGTAAATCGACGGTCGCACCCTCGTATTTCACAACCTCAGCACGCACATACACATTTGGTGAAAACAATTATAGATTCTTCCAATCCACCGAACTGTTTAAAAAGCAGAAATGATCATTGCAGAGCCGGCAAATTCACGGACCCCGAGCGAAACAGCCTGCTGAATTACAGAGGCAGTCACGAACTGCGCCTATTTATACATTATGCGGGTGGGACGATGTTTACATATTTTCACACCAATTTCGTGCATACTTCGGTGCAGGTAACATTTTTGAAATATTCGTAAAGTATTGGAAAAATATTCGGGTCTACGAATCACTATTCGATTCGGAGACCCAATCGAACAGGATGCTATTCGGTTCGATATTCGATGCATTCGCAAACCCCTGCCCAACACACTTCTCGGTTGCATCCATCGTTTCACTGTTTTCAAACATGCACCCTCGGCAGCTTCCTGCTGTTCTCACTGAAACGCACCCCTAAATGCAGCGGCCACAGGAAAAAAAGAATAACAACGCTTATTAGCACGAGTGGCGGTAAAACAGAAGCCTGCACATTTTCGCTACGTTTTTCATGTGCATAACCATAACTTTTGCAAGCAAGCAATGAACGGAGTTCTAGGCAGCATCACAGGTATTACTCTTGGGGCCCAATGCGCCATTCTCTTATCTGAAAGTGTAAAGAAAGACGTTTCTTATCTTGAGCAACTTAGAAATATGTCTTTAGTTCTGCACGCGCCTCATTCTTAGATGTGTGTCTCCAAAGGCGACAGCGTCTCCTGGTGACGTATAGTGTCGCTCTCGTACAGTACATTAAACATGACCGTGACGTCATCGTCGCAATGTCCGTTGGTGTTTCGAACGTCTTGCAACGCAATAGTGAGCACACTGGGCGAACGTAGAGCGACCCGAGCGTACCGTTGTCGAGTGTATCGGCTTTGACGCAGTGGCTAGGCATGACTTCGGCTATTCCACATACGGGATGTGTTGAAAGACGTTACTTTGGCTATTTGGCATCTTCGGCTGAGTGGCTCCGGCACAGTGGTTGCGGAGCGGAAGCTACGTCAAACAACGCATGGGACGCGATTCTGCTTCGTGCCAGAGGAACGCGAAATTCTGGATTCATCTTGATCGTACACGTAAAATAATGGCGTCTCGCTACGCAGCTCACTTACGCCGTCTGTTACAGTAGTGTCGTCTACCGTAGACTCCCACGTGGTGGCGCAGTGGCGTGCACTCATGTCGTGGAGAGCCCAGCCGAATGTGCAGCACCGCACTCGTGGTGCCCAGACGAACACAGGTCACGGCACCGGTGCCGTCAGCCTAAGATGCCAGTTGTTCAAGGCGTACGACAACTTATAAAGAACGCGCGCACCTGTGCAATGCAGTTTAACAAGCCGACAAAAACGGCGTACTCTTAGCCTACTTACTACCGCAGCACCACCGCTCCCGCCGGCGTGCGAGGCGGTACGCGAGCAACGCGCGGTTCATCAAAGCAAACGCACAATAAATAAATAAATAAATAAATAAATAAATAAATAAATAAATAAATAAATAAATAAATAATAAGAAAAGCAAGCGCCCTTTGCAAAACACACCAATATATGCAGTCAACAAAAGTATAGCAAAAATGCTGCGCTGATATGGTACATTGGTTTATCCCATCAATGTCAAGAGTAACGCATACAAAACACCGATTCACCGATTTCCGACTTTTTAAACAATCCAACCATCGCTTTTGGGGGCCCACATCGCAACACGGCCTACGAAACAAACGGCGGTAAAATAATGGCTCACGCAATCGAAGTTTCTTGGGGTCGTGCGCTTGCTGCTATTGTTTATCGCGATCGCAAAAGTGTACGAGTTACATCACTTCATCCAGTCCTCTGCCGTCCTGAAATCAAGAAT
The DNA here is from genome assembly GCA_013339685.2 of Hyalomma asiaticum. NCBI lineage: Eukaryota > Metazoa > Arthropoda > Arachnida > Ixodida > Ixodidae > Hyalomma > Hyalomma asiaticum. Next base: position 81,587,071 of record CM023487.1, on the reverse strand, counting down.
GTGTAAAAAAAAATGTGGTTGATCCCTCTGTCATAGGAATCTGTATAACACGAAAGTGAGACCTGTCTTCGCGAGGTTGTGGAATGCATAAGAGGCAGATTTGCGAACCGAGGGGCGGGAGATGGCTTGGGTACTGTGAACATGTGAAGACTTTACATGCAGACATCTGCGGTACCTCAACACGGCACATGGATCCTCGACAGCTGTACACGAGGCAAAGTTCTCGAACGACTCACATTGCTCCGCGGAGACACTGAACTGCACGCGCCAGAGCCCCGCGGAGACGAGCCATAAACAAAGAGCGTCCGCAAACGGTGACAACTTGCAAGAGAAACCAAACGGTTTTCTGAAATAAATCCCACGGCAGCGAAAGGCCAATCGTTTGCTCTTCGACGGCCGTCCTTGCGCTCCTGGAGTAGTCCGCGTCGCAACTCAACACACCTGGCTACGCGAGACGAATTTTGTACCGGCCGCGTTCGTACTTCGCCCGAGGAACGCACCGTCACGACGCCGCCGTGCCCCTAACTTCTGCGGCGGTCGAGGCGCGAAGACTACCGAAGCGCCTTATACTTATCTACTACTTATAAGTAGATTCGATAAGCGCTTCGCTCTACCTATCGTTCCTAGATGGCGGAACCACCGCAGGGAACCAAGAGTGCAGTATACGGGAGGCTATGTTAATTTAAGAGTAATTTTGCTTGTTAAACACTATAGTTCACTGTACTAAACACATTTACTTTACCCGGACGACAATGGGGTGACTACTTATAATAAACATATAAGGCTCATCTGTTCCTTACACGAGCAATGCTGCGGTGGCGTATCGGTAGCACTTCCAGCTCCTATCGTGGGACGCAGGGTGAATGCGGGTTCGAGTCCCACTGGGTGGAACTTTTCATCCTTAATGTACGTTCGTTTCATCAGAGATCCAGTTCCATTGCAGAAGTACGTCGTTGATCCCTTGGTGGATCCCGGCACAAAACTTTCGGGCTAAAATATCCGGAGTGCAAACTCCCGCGAAGCCTTACCACAAAAGTGAATCCATGCAGTCGGCGCTAAGCGTTAGCAGAAACGTGACAGCCTTCCTTATATGACTACACCCGCTTCATGGTCAAGAGGTTTCGCTACAGTGATGTGAAACATAGGCTAACAACTTAATAAGAGATCGTTGTTTCCAGTGACAAACATTGCCTACAGAGGAGTATCGACGATGCATTCTACAGTATCATTCACCAAAACTGCGAGGCTTCTCAAGAAAACCAGCGAAACAAAGACGTACTTGGAGCAATACCGTTCCGCGGAGAAAAACTTTGCCGCTGTCACAGCCAAGCGCACATTGCACTTAATGTGTACTTGGATGTGACCGCGTATATACAACCTGGAACAACTCCAAATATTTTGGAGACCTTACCCCCCCCCCCCCCCAACCCACTCATGCTGCGTCTTGTTTCGCGTCCGCGCCATGGGGCGTCGCCACCATCGAAGCGACGACAGTACACCGCCGGCAGCGGTAAACGAAACGACAGCTAAGCCATTCAATCTCAATTTATTTGTGGGACTAAAACAATTTGCATAAAAAGATTAGATTAATCTTAGGGGCTGCACGTATAGTACGTACCATTTTGCATAAAAGTGGTTGTGAATGTTACGTAAGGGTGCATTTCATAAGACACTACCCCCGTGCCCTTCATTTCATGTAAACGCCGATTACATTATAGCAAAGCAGTTTGTGTGATCAGTGTTCGGTGATTCCAAGAAAGATCTCCAAGGGCCCAGAAACTGATATTTTATATTTAGTTGACTGTTTTATATGTTGTAGACACGTGACTCGAGCGCCCGAACGTGAACTTCGTTTATTTTTAAACTACCTATTGAAGGAGGGGAAAAATATCGAAGTTACTCTGTCGGACACACTTTCGCGAATTGGCAACTGTAGAAATTGCGATATATTGCTGTTACAAAGAAAACACCTGTTGTGTGTAATATATGTGTGTAATAAAGAATCGACTTGCTCACGCTACTGGAGAAAACAAAAGCATAACTCAAAAATTCTAAACATGCGACTGTTTTGAAAAGTTGCTGTATTTGTGAATTCCTTCCTCGTAATGATTCTAACTGCTCGCCACACACACACACACACACACACACACACACACACACACACACACACACACACACACATCCCTTCTGCTGCATTTCTACCATCATAAAAGTGCGACGCGCCGGGACAGCGCCACTTATACAGAGCGCAGGTAGGTTACTTCCGGTCAGGTTGGTTGCGTAAACATCCTCCAGATGGGGCTAGCACTATCGCATTCTACTCTTATTAAAGCGAAGTATAAGCGTCGTTTTAATTTCCACAGAAAGCGCTACACAAAGCAGAAAAAAAAACATAAGCAACTGGCGAGTTGGGTTTTCTTTTTTAAGCGTGGACTTCGTGAAGGACATCGCATTAACCTAGAGGCATGCTGTACATATCAGTCGTTTTATCTTCCTTCATACAGGACTGCCGAACGTCATGCACGCCGGCAGTACATAATGTAGATATTTTGCATATTGAGTGAGTCGCGCATCGAACGGTAACAAGCACAAAGAGTCCACGGATCTCACCCTTGCAGAGCTCCGGTATCGGAGGCCACGGTTTGTCCGACGCCGCGTGCCGCCGCCATGTTGGTATAGGAGCGCGAACAGCAAACAGCAGCCACACAGGTCCCACGGGCCACGACGCGCGCGCATCGAGAAGATCACGGCCGGACGACAGCGCACCGAGCGTGAAGGACGACCGCCGACGACGACGACACACACACACACACGGGGTGGGGAGAGAGGATGACCACCGAGTAGCCCACATTCACAAATATATACACACGCTCTCTCTCACACGGTATACATGTGACCTGCACACAAGACGGCGCGTCGCCCCATGTGCACGCAATACCAATCGCCAGGATCCCGCGAACGACCATCACACACGCACAGACAGACAAGGACAAGCAGAGGGAGACGAGTAGCCGGGGGTTGGACGCCGTATACGTCACCCACCGCGGTCGCCCGGTGGACACGTCGACTGTGCCGAGCGTGTCGCTACAATGAACCGATGAGGGACGAGTACCAGGAGCAGGGCATTATAGCACAGATATCAAAGCTATCACCGAGCAATACTTCACACACGCAGGTACACACAAAGCGAAGATTTGAGAGATTCTTCTCAGCATCTCTGTGCACCCACCGTCGAAGCTTATGCCTTGATTGTGTAAATAAGCAACAAAGGCAACTCCACCGAAGCTGCAGCTTACTGAACGACGCAAGATAGCGCGAAAAATCATTGTAGCTGTCTGAAGAGAGAAGAAAAGCCAAGACAGTACGCACATGCGTTCACTAAAACCGACCAGCGTGTAGAGTAGAAAACGAGCCGATGATCGCAAAACGGGTATAACAGCCTCAAATGCACTGGCACATTCATAATCGATTACTGCCGTCGTATACTCGATCGCACAGACACTACTGGCGCCACTTCGGGAGCCATGCCGGAAAGCCGACAAGGCCCCTTCGTCTAACGGAGTGCTGTTGTTGTTTTGTGGGGTTTAACGTCCCAAAACCAGCTCTGATTATGAGAGACGCCGTAGTGGAGGGCTTCGGAAATTTCGACCACCTGGGGCTCTTTAACGTGCACTGACATCGCACAGTACACGGGCCTCAACATTTTGCCTCCATCGAAATGCAGCCGCCGCAGCCGGGATTCGATCCCGCTACCCGCGGATCAGCAGTCGAGTACCATATCCACTAGACCACCGTGGCGAGGCCTAACGGAGTGCGTATACGTACGTATAATTGCGCGAACTATAGTTGCACGCGACGCGAGAAGACAACAGTGGCGCACTTCATTCTTCTCGGAGCCCCTCGCATTTCTTGCGTCGCGGGCAAGCTGCATCATCTCAATCTGGCCAAGGCCACGAGTGATACAGAAGAAGAGATAGCAGCCGGGTACGACATAACTATAGAGTTCGTGCGTGACTGCGGGGTGCGTATAGGACATTCATTTGGCGCGGCACGCGCACGGGAGCCGCAGCTGCGCCGAAGTGCCCTGCCACGATTGTTATACGCTCGCGCAAGACGGCGCAACAGACGAGGAAGGAAATGAAGAGTCGGCGTGTTGTACTGGCAGACACGCGTCAAACCGACTATTCTTACCACTAGTGAACGTCAGCCGCGTGTGGGTCTTTGCTAGTGCCACCGGCCGCCACTGCAACAGGATGTATAGTCTACACCGGCAGCTTCTATTCTACAACCTCTTCTGCTTCCACCTTTCGTCCACTTCCGCAAGACGCTTAAAGGGCAACTCCGGCGATTTTTCAGTGTCCACTGATCTCAATCAAACTTTCAGTACGTATTCTCCTCGGTATACCGAGGAGAATACGTACAAGAGTATTATTGGAGAATTTTAGCGTGTTCGGTATTCCGCTATACACACAAAAGCGTAGCGGAATGGCGGATAGCGTTGCTTATCGCCGTCAAGCGTCGCCAGGTGATGAACAGAACAGGAAAACTGGTAATCTACTCCGACAGCCACTCACAAGGCCTATACAGCATCGATAATTTGATTGCGGCTCTCAGAAACCGCGTCGAATTGTCACGGATGTTTTACCGACGAAGCTTCACGAGACAAAGCCATGACAGATACAACTATCATTTAGAAACATGGGTCCTACCAAGCGCACGACGACCAACCACCTGAAAGATTCGAAGCGGAGGCCATACGCTTTTGGGTGGTCGGCCATGTTTTGGCATAACAAGCGCATGCGTTGCTTACACCCGGTATAGTGCACGCTTGCATGCAGCGTTCTGCCGGACACTCAATTTCCCTATTCTTCTTGAACCACCACCACCAAAGCGAAATGCCAACCCGTGCTGCAAACCTGCAAAGGGGCAGACATTGGGTTGGATTCCCAGCATCACCCTACAGGGCATCCACCTTTCTCTCTCTCCCTCCCTCTCTCTCTCTCTCTCTCTCTCTTTTTTTTTTTTTTTCGTAATACGTCCACCAGTGTTCTCTAATAGGAAGAGAGGTATCCCGACTTGGCACTCGGTGGGTGGTGCCGGTAATCCCTTGTCTCGAGAGGTCCCCTCCCCAAAATGACGCTGAGCCGTGCTCCCATGAAGGGTTGCAGGTCTTTTGCCCACCTCAAACTACACCTCTCTCGTATTGTTGGACACGCAGACGGCACAGATAAGCACCAGCTCATCTGAATGTCTGCGCTTGCCAGACTAGCAATATGAAAGGGAACAAAGGAGCGTGTGGCAAACAGCCTCGAAATCGAGTCAGAGCGATACGCGGATGGCGCTGTGAAAAACCAAGTGGAAAGGAGGGGCGCTCTTCCACTATAACTGTTGGCACTCCCACCACGCTGGCGTTCCTACAAACCAGCAACTTACGCCATTTCACCGATAACACGGTATTGTCCGATATACGATAAGACGCGGTAATTGTCGCCAGTGGCATGCAGCGATTATGTAGTTTCCTTTCCTTTCATTTTTTTTTTCTTCACGCATGCCCCTGGTGCAATGTCAAGTCCTGCAATTTGTACAAACAAACGCACGGCAGGAGTGCCAACGCACGAAGTGACAACAGTTGCACGGCCGCTGGATGAAAAACACAGGTGCGGCCCGCCGCGTGCGGCGAATACGGCGTAGCGCTCCTAGTTTTCCGCGCGGCCGCTGCGGCGCCACCGGTCAGGGAGAGCTGGGGAGCCTACATGTGCGCGCGGACGCGTGTCGCGGCTTAACAGCGCTGCTGGCATGCGCTCGCTGGTTTTAAAGTCTTTAGTACTAAACTGCTAGAGGTTTAACGATCTTAGAAAGCATCGCCAACAAATGGGCGTCAGCGATGCTTGTACCTAAATACAGCAAGTGTCCATTTGCAATTTAAGTGATTGCTTGGGCGAGTAGGGAATTCTGCCGTATTATTTTGTCTGTTTCGTTGCCGTTGCGCTGTCCACCCTCGAAAAGTGTTTGTTTATGCTAGTCTTCTTTTTCCTATTGACAAGAAAAAGATCACATTGTTGTTCGATTCACAGGCGCCGTACTTTCCTAGCGATTTTTTGCGCGAGACGCACGAGACCCTCAACTGGCATGTTCACATTTCCTGTCCAGTTTGCAAGAAGCGCTCGTAAGAACTTTTTGAGGAAAACTTCGAATTTCCATGGCGTGGTCGTCTGCCCCGCAAGTCAGCTCTCGGCATAACGACAGGTGCGGCAGAAGTGCTGACGATCATCATCATCAGCCTGTTGATTGATTTGATTGATTTGTGGGGTTTAACGTCCCAAAACCAGTTCTGATTATGAAGAGTGAAGAGCTGGGCTGGTTGGTTCATGATTAATTCGACGAAAAGCCAGCACTGCAGGACACGGACAAGAGAGAACACACGCATACGCACCAACGCCGGCGTTGGTGCGTATGCGTGTGTTCTCTCTTGTCCGTGTCCTGCAGTGCTGGCTTTTCGTCGAATTAATTCTGATTATGAGACACGCCGTAGTGGAGGGCTCCGGAAATTTCGACCACCTGGGGTTCTTTTAACGTGCACTGACATCGCACAGTACACGGGCCTCAACATTTCGCCTCCACCGAAATGCAGCCGCCGCAGCCGGGATTCGATCCCGCGACCCTCGGATCTGCAGCCGAGTACCATAGCCACTAGACCACCGTGGCGGGGCAGATCAGCCTGTTTAGGTCCACTGCAGGACGAAGGCCTCTCCCAACGATTTCCAATCCACCCTATCCTGAGCGAGTTGGTTCCACTTTATGCCTGCAAACTTTTTAATTTCATCGCTCCATCTAATCTTTTGCCTGCCTCTGTTACGTTTTCCCTCTCTTGGTATCCATTCCGTTGCTCTTACTGTCCATCTGTTATCTTTCCTCCTCATGACATGTCCTGCCCAGGTCCACTTCTTTCTTTTAATTGATATAATAATATCGGCTATTCCTGTCTGTTCTCTGATCCATTACGCTCGTTTTTTATCTCTTAGCGTTACCCCCAACATTTTTCTTTCCATTGCACGTTGCGTGCTCCTTAGTTTTATCTCTAGTTTTTTCGTTATCCTCCACGTTTCTGCGCCGTACGTTAGTACTGGGAGAATGCAGTGATTGAATACTTTTCGTTTTAGTGAGAGCGGTAATTTTCCAGTCATGATTTCATAATGCCTTCCGAATGCGCTCCAGCCCAACCTTATTCTACGGAGAATTTCTTTTTCATGGTTAGGAGTTCCTGTTATTAACTGACCCAGGTATACGTATTCGTTTACACATTGTAAGGGTTCATTGTTGATTTTAAATTTCTGTTCCTTAGCTAGGCTATTGAGCATAACTTTGGTCTTTTGCCTATTCATTCTTAATCCAATTTTAATACTTTCCCTATTTAGGTCATCAATCATGTTTTGTAGTTCGTCTCCATCATTGCTAAATAGCACAATGTCGTCTGCGAATCTTAAATTGCTGAGATATTCTCCGTCTATTCGAATTCCCTTGTCTTCCCAGTCTAGACGTTTAAAGATTTCCTCTAAACATGCAGTGAGTAGCATCGGGGATATCGTATCTCCCTGTCTCACGCCTCTCCCGATCGGGATTTCTCTGCTTTTCTCATGTAGGAGTAGTGTGGCTGTGCAATCTTTGTATATGTTGTTGATGGTTTTCACGTATATGTCAGGTACCCCTTGTCTACGTAGAGCTTCTAGAACTGCTTGTATTTCTATCGAGTCAAATGCTTTCTCGTAGTCGATAAACGCCATATAAAGAGGTTTGTTATATTCCGCGTACTTCTCAATTACTAGGTTGATAGCGTGGATGTGGTCCATTGTCGAGTAACCTTTCCTAAAACCAGCTTGTTCTCTCGGTTGATTAAAGTCGAGTGTTTCTCTTATCCTCGTAGAAATTACTTTTGTAAATAGCTTGTATATTACTGGGAGTAGGCTAATTGGTCTATAATTCTTTAACTCCTTTATGTCACCTTTCTTGTGGATAAGGATTATATTCGCATTTTTCCAACTGCGTGGTATATTACACGTCTTGACACATTTCGTGAAGAGCGATGCAAGTTTTTCAAGTATAATATCTCCTCCGTCTTTAATCAAGTCGGCTGTTATACCATCTTCACAAGCTGCTTTACCGCGGGACATGCCTTTGACAGCTTTTTTGACTTCGTCAGCGGTTATACATGGAATTTCATTGTCCTCCTCAGATTCTATTTCTGTTAAGGTTGTATGGTCTGTCTGAGAACTGTACAGTGCAGAGCAGAAATCTTCTGCTACTTTTACTATTTCGTTGAAACTGTTGATAACGTTACCTTGTTTATCCTTTAGCGCATGCATTTTGTTTTGCCCTAAGTGCAGTTTCTTTTTGACCGTTTTAATGCTGGTGCCTTTCTCTACAGCTTTCTCTATTTCTCTCGTGTTAAAGTTTCTTACATCTCTTTGCCTGGCTTTATTGATCAATTTTGATAGTTCTGCGAATTCAATCTTATCTTTTGGCGAAGTTACTTTCATTTGTTGGCGTTTTTTTATTAAGTCCTTGGTAGATTGGGACAACTAATTACTTGTTGTTTGCTTAGTTGCTGTACCCCCGACTTCTATCGCTGTTTCAAGGATTGTTTTCGTTATGGTTTTGTTCATTTCCTCTACATCGTCACCGTTTTCGTCTAAGGCCTCGAACTTGTTGCTTAGGGCTACTTTAAATTCTTCGTTCTTGGATCTGATTACCTCTAAATTACATTTTTTTCTAGTAAATAATTTAGTTCTTGTTTTCTTTAGGTTAAGTACAATCTTTGCTCTTACTAATCTGTGATCGCTGCATTTTATCTTCCCCACTACTTCTGTGTCTTGAATTATACCTGGTTGTTCGCACATTATAAAGTGGATTTCATTCTTTGTTTCCCCGCTAGGGCTTTTCCACGTCCACTTCCTATTCTTGTGTTTCTTGAAAAACGTGTTCATTATTCGGAGTCGGTTTCTTTCGGCAAATTGTACTAGCATTTCCCCACGGTTATTCCTATGGCCGACGCCGTAGTTGCCAATCGCCTGCTCTCCACTTTGTTTTGTCCCTACTTTTGCGTTGAAATCCCCCATGACTACTGTGTATTGTGTCTGTACTTTCTTTATTGCTAATTCGATATCCTCGTAGAACTGCTCTACTTGTTCGTCGTCGTAGCTCGTTGTTGGCGCATATCCCTGGATTATCTTAAGTTTATACCGCTTATTTAGTTTTATTACGACGCATGCAACCCTTTCGTTAATGCTGTAGGATTCATCTACGTTGCCCGCTATATCTTTGTGAATTAGGAACCCCACGCCATACTCCCTCTTTTCGGGTAATCCTCTATAGCAGAGGACATGCCCATTGTTTAAGACTATGCAAGCTTCACCTGTTCTCCTAACTTCGCTAAGGCCAATGACGTCCCAACTAACTCCCTCTAGTTCCTCGAGTAGTTCTGCTAGCCTCGAGTAGTGCTGACGATAGCTGGTCACAAATTTTGTCACTTCTCACTTCTGCCATCTTCATCACTTTATCGATAAAAATGCATATGAGCTTGCAGATGGCAATAATTTCCATCTTGGGGTATTTTAGGTTGCCGTTGGCCCCGCCACGGTGGTCTAGTGATTATGGCACTCGGCTGCAGATCCGAAGGTCGCGGGATCAAATCCCGGCCGCGGCGGCTGCATTTCGATGGAGGCGAAATGTTGAGGCCCGTGTGCTGTGCGATGTCAGTGCACGTTAAAGAACCCCAGGTGGTCGAAATTTCCGGAGACCTCCACTAGGACGTCTCTCATAATCAGAGCTGGTTTTGGAACGTTAAACCCCACAAATCAATCAGGTTGCCGTTGTTAAAATTCTCCATTAGGCCATACAGCGCGTCGTTCGCCTCTTGAAGCTGCAGCTGAGAGTTGCAAGCCTTACACTGTACCTGCGTTAGAGCCAAATGATTATGGGGGGAATGAGGAACAGGTATTACATAGTGTGAATACGCACGCCATGTTGGTTGCTTAGCGCATCTGAAACACGCTTCAACTGTGCTGTGTTCTTTTCCTGTGTTTCGTCCTTTTTTGCGCTCTAATGTATCCCTGGCCGCTTCTTCCTCAAAGCTGGCATACTCCTCGTGCTCATGTAAGTGGAACACTGTCGGGAACACTGTCGGCACCGCAGTTGGCAAAAGCACCCACAGCTTAGCGGTCCTCTTGTAGTCCTGCTCCGTAAAATGCAAAGCACACACCAGGGACCTGTGATTCGCCTGCCACATTGTTGCTTTCCCGCCGGGTCCCTGACGAGAAATGTTTCGCAGCCATGCTGCCCTGCGTTTCGCGTCACTGGGGAACTCGTGGTAGCGTATTTGGGGGTCCTTCGCTGCATTCGTTGAACTCAGCGGCACAAAACAGTTGCGTGGCATTGTACCTATCACAAAAAGATCACGCACGCGGAAAGTGTCTTGAGTGACAGATAACGGTTACACTACACATCAGGAAAAACAAAACAAAACATCCGACTCGACCTTCCCGTTCTTTTTGAATGCTTGCTCCTTCCCGCCCGTGCGTCGCGTGGGCTTTCCCTTACCACTAGCGCCACCATCGCGAAATGCGGCGACAACTGTCAACTCCGCTGCCACGCTCCCTCCCATTGCCTGCTCCGCGACGCGGCGGGCCGCACCCTGTCTTTTTCATCGAGCGGCCGTGACAGTTGTCAGAACAGCCTTCCCCTCTCCACTATGTTTCCGACGGCTGCCGCCACGTATCACCGATAGCTGGGTTTCAGGCTGTTCGCCACGCGTTCCTGTGTTCCCTTTCATATTACTCACGATAGTACATCAAGCGTGCAGACGTCACTCCACGTGAATGCGCAAAGCTCCTATGCGATCGGGCAGTTCGCTATGCCGTCCTATATATTTCTTGTGAAGCCCTCACTTTGCCACTGAACTATGTAGCCTGCATGTTGGGATAGCGCAGTAGCGACAAACAACGTTACTGTTTACGAGAACTACGAGCACTAGGGAAAAAATACGGTGCTTCAGCAACGGAGGATTACCGTATACACACGCTAATATCGATCCCTCGCTTTCGGCACAGGCTATTTTAGTCTCCAAGGCTTGATGGAAAGCCCTCTCAATGTTTAATCACGCCGATGTACGCATAGAGCTATACTGGGGTGTATTAGTAGTGGATTACCGTACAGTACGCACGCTAATGTACTTGCCTTGTTGTCGGCCCATGGTTATTTTAGTCGGAGTACTCACACATTGGACCTTTCATCACGTTACTTTACGTGAAGGGCCAGCCACTAGAGCTGGTGTTTCCGAACGAAATAGCCACGTGCCGACAACGACGGCGCGGTATTACCGTACCGGAAGCCCGGTAAACCACCACTGCCAAAGAACCCCACCTGCGCAGATCATGTTGCCGACTGAAATATCCACATGCCGACCACGACGACACGGTGTTACCGCGTACGGAAAGTATAGACCTTTTCACAGGAGGCATGGAGCACTGCCATACTGCGCCGTGGACGGCAATAAAAATGCCTGTGTTGTCTGTTTCGTTCCGTTTGTCCTCACGTATGTGCAATGTCTGATAACGAAGACCTTCCAACTCGCCTAATTGCTACTACAAAACTTCGGCAGTGCTTTTATTGGGGGGTCACGCATATGTTACACAGCCCAGCGGGGGTTACGGCGGCGCCCAGGGAGCCTTCTTTTCGGTAAACCACCACTGCTAAAACACTCTAATACGTGGACGCCGAAAACCGTGATGCGGCCTCACATAAAAGCGTAGAAATAAGCCAAGCAATTGCGGAAAACACAGAAAAGCTAAGAAAGTATGAGGAAGGAATGCCGGACAGGATTACAAAGCGTATACACACTCGCCGTGCGCTATCAGCGGGAAGCGAAAAGTGTAATTAGTCGAGCCTCATACGCAAACAGAGAGGCCCATGCCAGGAGGGCAGACAGCGTAACGTGCTGTGCCTCGCACACTCCGCTGCGCCTGGCAGGCAGTGCACCATCACGGGAAAAAAAAGCGTGCGGTGGCAGCCAAGAGCGAAAGGCCATTGCACCCGCTCCTGCTTCTCTGTTCCTCCCGAGGCAGTCACGAAGGCTGCCGGCGAGGCTGGCTGCCCTGCCAACAGCGTGCGCCCGGTAGTTGACGGAAGAGGGCAGCAATCAACCACCACCGGTTGGCCGTACAGCGCCCGCGGGCATCAGCTCGGCACTTGAACGAAGAGGATGCCGCTCTCCTTGCATCCGTGTACGCTAACGTTTCGACGTCGACTCATCTCATCGTGAAATTTTCCGCATACGTTCTCCTAGGCGCTGTGATAACACGTGACAAGCCAGGCGGTTTCAGCTCGTTTAGTTTTCCTGAAAGCGAATCTTTAAAAAATTTAGCGAATGCCCACACGGTTCACACTGTGTGTACATCGCTGTCTACCCGAGGAGGCAGGCGATCAAAAGCGAAACTGTGGTACTACAGCGCTGAAATCGTCGCTGTCAAGTTCGGAAAGTTGCCATAACTGGATACAAAGTCGGATGACATCGCCACTTTGATGTTTCTGGCACCAGAGTTGTATTCCTGACGGTTGGGAAGCCGTTACGTCATCGCATTCATTGCACACCTGCCCACTTCTGTTTATACGTCTAAACACATCGTGCATTTGATTAATATTACTGGATGAACGAAATGAACCACCCTGATTGCTAAACGACTGTCAGTAACATTAGAAAACGGCCACATCAAAATATGGTGAAAAAAAAAAAACAGTTCCCCTCTGAAACTGTCTTCTTCGGAACGCTTTACAGAGCTACGTGGACAAAATACGCTCAGCCATTAACAGCAGTCCCGTCAGTAATGAAATTACAGTAATTAAAGTATTTCTTGTTGGTATTAGTCCAATGTAATGAATTACCGTCGTCAGTAGGCAACTTAGTAGTGCAATGAACTACTGCAAGCGAATAACTTCAAGAAAATTAACTCCTTCCTTCCCTAATTGCTTTCGACTAAAATGTAGCAAGTCCACTACCCTTGCAGCACTTAAAAGAAAAAAAGAACAGGACAGGAAAAATGTAACAAGCAGACGTTAATCTGACCGCCAAATCTCAAGCGTGGGAACGATAACGAGGCGCGCGGGCCAACAGGTATATGTGCATATGTGTTGTAAATAAAGCGTGAACTAGGCGGTGTGTGAATGACGAACTTTTCCTGAAGTGATTTTATAACTTCTCAAATGTAATAGCAGAGCACCACTGCCATTACGAGCGTTCTGAGCGATTAAAGATGAGCGTAGAAAACTTGGATTACTCGGAAAGACAAAGCGCCACAAGCCAAGACAAAGATGGGATGACGCCAGGAGCACAAATATGACACAACAAGGGTACCCAGAATCTTTTTTTTTTTAATGACAACACAAGGGCGCCCGAGAGATGCAAATGCATCGAGGAATAAAATCTTGCCTCCTGACAGCTATAGTCCGAAGCGCCTTTTCGTTATACTATATCAGCAAGTTTATGGCATTAAGTGCTAAACGAGTAGTTTCGCTGAAATAATGCTCGATTCGAAAGGCTCCTTCTAGGAAATTACTAATCACTCAATCAATCTATTTATTTAAACGCGCCCAGGAACAACCGAGAGCTCCTGGTGCTGCCGCACGCAACGGAATGGTCATACTGCAGAATGAAATCGAGGAAATATGCCCAAGTACAAATAAATCTACAAAAGTAAAACTTGAGATATCTTCCCGACAGGGCAAAGCACAAGATTGCACCTACAGAGAGACAAGAAACAGGTTCAGAAGAACATACAGGAAGAACAGATGGGAAAATATGCAAGAAAACAAGAAAGAGGACGACAAGGAATAATAATAATAATAATAATAATAATAATAATCTTTCCATCAAACATGCATAATCCGGGAGACCAGCTGCCTGCATACACAGCTTGACGAAGCCACCCCCCCCCTTACGAAACAGCAGCTGCACCGCTAAACGATATGCCAAACGCATCAATCACAGCGCTTATCTATGCACACATTTCGAGGGCACTCGCGTGACTCACCCTTCATATCTATGCGCAATCCCTTCTCGGAGGCCACGTTACGGCTTTCCATCGCGGCTGTACCAAAACAACGCTGATGCCTCCGGCAACAACGAACGCGGCTCGATTTCGCGCGCAGACTTACGAACGCGAATACGCTTCCACCTCGGCCCCGTTTATATACGCGAGTGTTCTACATACTACAATGGCGAACAAGCTTCCGCGCGCGTGATTGAAATGGGGACGCGGCGGGCACGTCAAAAAATCTCGATACCGTATCGCAGTTCGATCGAGATTGGAAAACAGGGAGCCTCGGGCGAACGCACAAACGACATGCGGGAACCCTTCGTAATAAACGACGCTTTTTTTAATGCAAAGCTTATAGAGCTACGGTAGTAAAACACCGCAGGCGGCAACGTTCATTCTCTGCAATAGTGCCGCGGCTACGTACGCGGCCAAGAGGTTTTTACGCCGCGAAACTGCGGCCGCGCGACTGCTTATGTAAAACCTCTGCAGCAGCGCTATTATTACGGGAAGAAAAAAAAAAAGGAGGAAAAATGATCGACCTAATTTAAACGGGCCACCGGTGGCCAACTCAAAACTAGAAGGAAAGAAAACGGCAAACCTAAACAAAGGGCGCATTGTTAAAACCACAGCAAACGAATCTTGATCGAACACGGTTAAATCGGCGCTCACAACTACGCCATAATGAGCACACATGCATATATGGAACGCTACCTGGTGTGTATGTGCAGCGTTTCCACTGTACCAGCACTACTGCTCTCGTACACAGTCAGCGTGAAAGAGCTGTGGTGCTGGCATACTGAAAACGGTGCACATACACCAGCAGGTATATGTTGCATAGCACTGTAGAGATGGGAAAACGCGGCGCGGATGTGATGACGGAATAACTCCCCGGCAACGCGACACGGTCCATCGATCGTCATACGGGAGCTCGCCACGCGCAACGTGTAACACTGTAACAGCGAATGTGACAGCTAACGACCTCGCGCTGGCTTCCTTCCCTCAGACGGCAATTGAGACGCTGCTGGCACGGTAGCATGAGAACTCACATTTTGTATCGTTCTTGTGCCATCGCATTTTACTGCTGCAACACTACTACAGGGCGGCTCCCATCTGAAATGATTCATGGAGACTTCCTGAGGGAAGAACAGTAGGTTATATAGTAAATAGCCCGGACGATAAGTCAACCCTAATACCGAGATGTGGAATCAATACATCGACGCCTTTTTAAAATATTTTTGAAGAATTGGCTGTAGAGTCATATTTTGTATCGTTAATTTAATTTCATCTGTTTAATTTTTTAATCTCCCATGATAGCTCGCTTTTTCAGTTTTTATTTTATCAGCAGTTTTTTCTCGTAGCTGTCTTTTTCCATTTTCTTGCCGTTTGCTGCGGCCAGGAACAGGGTAGCGGGCACTACACCGCGTTGCGTAATAATAATAATAATAATAATAATAATAATAATAATAATAATAATAATAATAATGGTGGTGGTGGTGGTCCCTGGGGCTTTACGTAGCAAAACCACGACACGTCCCCTAGCGGCTCCGGAGTAATATTGACCACAACGGGCTGTTACACGTGCACCTACAAATCTAACTAAAGCGAGTGTTTTTCTGAATGTCGCCCCCCATCGAAATAAGGGGCCGGCGCGGCAGGGAGTTCGTCCCGCGAGCTCGAGCTTAGCAATCCCAACACCTAACCACTAAGCCACTGCGGCAGGTTACCGTGCAACATTATGTAAGCGGAAATAGTCCTGGCCGCTGCCTATACACAACGAATAGACAAACACGTGCGCGCACAGGAGGCGTCTGCCGATGCACTGACGAGTTCAGCCGAGACGTCTGCTCGCGCCGGTCTCGCTACTCGTCAAGGTCACGGTCGCGAGCGTCACACACAAACGCGTGCCTGCGCAGGCGGATCGGAAGCGCCACCACGGCGTGGGGTTGAGCGACGGCGATCGACAACGGAGGTCACACAACTTCGTCGCCAATTGTTTCGCAGGCAGCCGCTGCTTGGGAAAAGAGAACGCGCACCTCCTCAACCCTACACCTCTGCGGTGACACGAGGCGGAACAGCGGTTCTGGCGATGTAAATCCACGGAGAAGCTAGGAATGGGCATCACGTGACAACCTTGTAAGCTTGATAGTGAAAAGTTTAAACGAGCAAACCTTGGGAAATGAGCCCTGATCACGTAATAGGCAAGCGGTAGATTAATGTACGGTCTAACGCCACGGAAAGTTAGGGCCTGTTCTCGCTCAGCCCGCACTCCGCTACGCACTTGTGCGGCAGGGCATGCGGAACGGCGGTCAAAGGGAACGGATCGCGACATATCGAACCTGGCGGGGCTTGCGTGGCCCCACCGACATGAACAATTCGCGATCCGTTCCCTTTGACAGCTGTTTTCACCTTTTCGCATGCCCTCCCGCACAAGTGCGTAGCGGAGTGCGGCCTTGAGCGAGAACAGGCCCTCATCGCGGCCAAACAACCTCCAGCAGTCCAGCAACTATGTGGGGCCTAATCTTACTCGGAAGACATTGCGCAAAAGGTATCAGAAGAGGTTGGCTTGCCTAGGCTATAGCGGAACCAGTGTGACGCCGCCTCTTTCTTCTCTAAGGTATGGTGAACTAGAAAACTAGAACACGGGATCCGTGGGAGACAAACAGCTCGCAGACCTCCTCACCTCTCTCCCTCCCGTTGACGCGAGAGGGCCTATCGGAAAATCTCATATGACACATATGCCACAAATCCATTAACTTCTCATATGAGAACACACATGGTTCATACGTTCACAGCTTCTCATATAATTCATGCGTCGATGATCCGGCGATATAAACATATGTGATGTGTCGCCTTCTCTACGTTCCGCAGAATTCGAATGTCTGTCTCCAAAGATGCCGCTGCGCACATTCGAAGCAAATTCGCAGAAGATGCAAATGCAAATTCACAGAAATGTTTGCGCGAACATTGCTAGCAACATCGTTTCTTTTTTACGTATATTTCTAGCAGTGCGTTTCAATGTTCGTTTGTGTCTTAACATCACCAAATCAGTTCGCGTGACAACGCCGCCCTTTCTGCGTAGCTACACTGTGGCGTCGTACTTCCCATCAAAAGTGGTTAATATAGCATACACCACCAACCACACGTCGCTTCCGAGATGCTATGCGCCAGTGGGTAAGTCTATCGAGAGCAGAGATTTAGCGATCGGTCAGTAAAGCGCAACGCTCCAAAACGTATTCAGCTTTGCGCTAGGACACGAGGAAGAAAAAAAAAAAAGAAACGCAGGACATACGATTTCTGAAGAAACACAGGAAGCGCTGGTACTGCTTCATTTCTTCGTCCCCGGGTTTCGGTTTATTTCTGGTGTTCTTATGTCCCGAAACCACGGTACGATTATGAACCACGTCGCAGTGTTGTGTTCCGGAAATTTCGACCACCTGGGGATCTTTTAGCGCACTGACATCGCGTGCCCGTGTTTTAGTGCTCAGCTCGAGATGAGCCGATTCAAACCAGGTGAGCCAGCGGTGTCGTATGAAAACAAACATATAGAAACGGCTATAATTAAAGGGGTCGTGAAAACAATACGGAGTTGCCAGTCGTACCTATCACTGCCTCATTAGGCATTCGATATGCCGATTCCGAACTATTTCGTCGTCATATTTCGTGTACGTTTAATGACGTCACTCAAATTCTGGCGTCAGTGCGCTCGCGAAACGTCCAAACGACTCTAGCGCAGGCCTCGAGTTAGGAGAAAAGCTTTTGAGTAAGGAGCGCGCACGTGCTCGAAATTTGGGAGGCAATGGCGCTGTACACTGTCAACAACGTATACACAACGACAGATGCGTCGAATAAGCGGAACGAGCTTCGGAGGCCGCTACAATATGTACACAGGCGGCTCACGAGCCGCGCGAGCACCTGCGCTGAATGCATAAACAGACCGCGAAGAGGCAAGGAAGAGCACCATACATACGCGCGCTTTGCGGATAAGCTGCGTTATGCAAAACTAGACAAACAGAGAACAGTCTTTGTTTGATCACGCGCAACCAGCGGACGCTGAGCACAGTAACGGCGAATCGAAATACGGCGCCCGATGTGCAGACATGTAGCGGCCATTCAGCTTGTTGGTATACACTCAGTAGAGAAATAATACGAACCACGGCGGCGCTTGCCAAAACTGTCGCCTGCGCCCTCCAGAGGCGAGCAGACTGTTGTCGAGAGCATTCCTCTTGCGCAATCATCTATGCCGGAGCACTTCACTATTCGGTTCTGAGGAGACTACCGGACAGGAAGAGACAATGGAAATAAGCCTTTCTACCGTATGTTCCTTTCCTGTAGAGTCGTGCAGAACCGAATAGTGCACTGTCCTCTTCGACGCATCTTTGTCGAATGCCTGAACACGACTCTGGGCAAGGTGCAAGGTAAGGCACCAACCGAGCACTAATATCATTGTCGGTGATGCGCCCGCAATACAACGCAAATTAGGCTACGTTTATACGCTAACGACACGTGGCGTCGCGAATCGGTGTTCACTGAGCCGAATGCGACCACATCTGTAGTCTGTTTCAGGAGTTCCGTGCAGCAGAGCCACAAGGCTACAAGGCCATCGAGCGCATTCTTCCGAGGCGAGAGGTAATGCCATTGTTCGGGCACCGCGCTTCATCTCCCTCCTTCCAAGGCCACAGCCGCCACCTGCAGCGCCCGCCATTGGCAGATTACAAGCCGCGGAAGGACACGTTTAACACACTACCGCCCTCCTGGTTGGCCGAAGAGGCCTGTAGTTTCCAGAGTGCTGCACGGAACTTCTGAAACAGACTATAGGTGACATGGTGAGTTCAGAGACGGAACGGGCCCGAACAAGTGCCGAGCGATACGAAACGTACCGCCGCCTTCGAACGAGCATTACGCTTGCTTTCTCTTAGGCGGCTTTCGTCGTTACATCGATCAGCTTTGAAAGGAGCTGCGCTGACACCATTCCCATTGCCGGTGCGCATCCCACGCCGACGCCTCAAAGATGTCGAGAGAGTCTTCGCACAGGCTAGTCCGACTCGCTCACGTTAAACAACATGCACGTTTTGGCTATCGGGTGGGTCCCAACGCAGCATGGCCTGCTCCGAGCCGACGCCCACGCAAGGAGACCCTGATGGATTCGATACGACTCGACAGCCGACCGATTCCAGCGCGTCCAACTGACTTCAGCACCAGCTGGACGCATCCACTGCTCCAGTTATGTCTGCAGTAGGGTCCTCTGTTAAAGGGAACGCTAATTTGCGCCCGTCCTATTACTGGCCCGGATGCCCGGATGCATCGAGAGGAGTCGGAACAGCCAATCGTCACGTACACGTGCCGCAAATATACGCGACAGAGGCTTTGCGAAGAAACGAAATGCGGGCACGCCAAGCGCGCTTGCAAGTGCTCCCTTTCTTCACACAGCGAGTCCCTCTGTACACAGGGACCTGGCGGGCACGCTCGACGTGGCATATCGCACACGCGTCGTCGGCGGAATGGTTTCGCCAAAGGAGAGCACAGCGGTGCATCCGGAAGAGCGGCCCCGTCCACGAGACGCGGCCACGTGGCGTCCTATCTCACAGCAAATCACGTCTACGCACATGCGGTGGGGACGATCGCTCAACTCTTGAGTTCAGGCGCCGTACCAGCGGTGCTTCCCGAGTGCGAGAAGACAGTGACCAGTGCACTCTACTTTTTGTCTCCTTCGCCCCTCTCTTTCTCTGCCCTGCCACGGTGGTCTAATGGCTATAGTACTCGGCTGCTGATCCGAGGGTCGCGTGATCGAATCACCGGCCGCGGCGGCTGCATTTCGATGGAGGCGAAATGTTGAGGCCCGTGTGCTGTGCGATGTCAGTGCACGTTAAAGAACCCCAGGGTGGTCGAAATTTCCGGAGCCCTGCACTACGGCGTCTCTCACAATCATAGCGTGGTTTTGGGATTTAAAACCCTAGGAATCAATCCTTCTTTTTTTGTGTGTCTGTTTTCTTTTATCCTTTATAAGTTACTTTATGCTATTCACGTTCTCGCTACATGTTACTCTGCTAGACCACAAGAGCGTGTGACCGATTGCTTCAGAGGGAACAGCGTCATATCAACGACGACGACGACGACGACGACATACGCCGAGAGTCGAGCAGGCACGCACGCCGAACGATCGCGCCCCACAGACACAGCTCTCACAGTACAATGAACGGTACCACTCCATGCATGTCTGCGCCACATAGCTTTCGCCAGCGAACAATACAATGGCGGCATCCTTGGGAGTGAGCTTCATTAATGAGGTGTCATTACATGACCATACAGGATGCGCAGCATGGCGACGAGGGATTCCATTGCAGTCTCATCCTACAGACACAACCAAACACCGCTTTAGGATTTTAGTGCATACTGAACCAGGGAACAAAATGTTTTGGAGCCCTAAATTACGACAACCCGTGTTTGTTCCTTCAGGAGCACTTAAAGTGCACGACGTCCTTTTTCTTATTTTTATTTTCTTATTTTATTTGTATATGAACCCTCAGCCCCCCTCCTTTCGCCTTTGTTCGCTACAGCTTGTACGCAACCCGCTGTTCCGTGGTTTCAGGCGCAATGAGAATCAGGAAAAAATAAACACAAAAGAAGACACGCAAGCAGACTTACAAACCTCACCACACCGTGCACAGTTCTCTAGATTATAATCTACTGACACATCGAGAAAGAGAACACCACAGAAAGCAAATCAACGCACCGTAAATAAATGACGATGATCGGCAAGACCCCTCAGGATGCACCACAGAAACTCACGGACTCACCGAAGCCAAGCATATATCCCGTATACAAAGCCTGCGCGATTTCTCTCGTAATGACACTATTCTGCCACCTGCCGGTACACACTCTTTCTTTTCCCGGCCTCACTCTGGAGGCTAAGGGTAAGAAAGAAAAAAAAAAAGTGATACCACGAGATGTCCACAACAAGCGCAGAGTCAAAAGTGAGGACGCCAGGTCGAGCGTGTACCACGGCATGTGCGGGAAGGGGGGGGGGCTGTGCGCGCCGCGGTTCGTCTCTAGCCGTCACGAAAACAGCGTACTACGTGCGACGTTCGCCGTGCGCTACCTGCAGGCATACGTGCACGTGCTCACATATATCGGCAAGCACACACAGAGACCAAAACACGAGGGAATATCGAAGTCACCTGGACAAAGAGGTGCTGGTGTTGCAGGGGTAGGTGCCAAGCCGACGGCACTGAGAACGCACCCGCGTTCTATTACGGGCCATCGCTATCACCACACCGCGCGAACAATGCCGACCCGTTATCGGCGCTGCGTATGCCGATAGCGAGACAACTCGCGCCGGAACACTCTTTGTGTACACACACACACGGGAGGAAAACCCACGCTCAGCACGCACGCAACCATACCGCCAATCAATGTAACCCCTGGGCAGGCCGCGGCATGACAAAAGCCTCCACTGTACACTCCTCCAGGAATATGCCGACGCACAGTTTCTACTGCTACAGTATTCTTTTTACGCAACACTTTTTGAACATGGAATACGGTGCCGATCTGCCGCGGAGGCTCCTGGGAACGCGTGAGCGAGATATTATTACACTGCACGCACCACGGAATTTTCCATTTAGTTTCAAATACAACTCATTTCTAGCTGTATTTGAAATCAAGAAGCCGAATCGACAGCCCGACAGCATAGTATTGTTAATTATATAGAGCAGTACTTATTTTACTTCCATGAAAACGGATCCACTCCATTAATTTACTGTTTCAAAGCATCGCTGTTAAGTTAATCATCATCATCAGCCTACCTTATGTCCACTGCAGGACGAAGGCCTCTCCCAATCCTCTCCATTCTTGCCTGTCCTGCGCGAGCTGGTTCCATTTGACGCCTGCGAATTTCTTGATTTCGTCCCCCCATCTTACTCTCTGTCGTCCTCAGCTACGCTTGCCCTCTCTTGGTATCCATTCCGTCGTTCTAACTGTCCATCGGTCATCTATCCTTCTCGTCACGTGGCCTGCCCATTTCCATTTTTTCTTCTTAACGTCGGTTTTTATGTCGTCGACTCCCGTCTATTCTCTGACCCACTCGGCTCTATTTCTATCTCATAATGTAATGCCTAGCATTTTTCGTTCCGTCACCCGCTGCGCGGTTTTTAACTTCCTCTCGAGCTTCTTCGTAATTCTCCAAGTTTCTGCCCCGTATGTCAGTACTGGCAAAATGCAGTAGTTATATAGTTTCCGCTTGAGTGATAGTGGTAGATTTCCTTTCATGAGTTGGGAGTGTCTCCCGTACGCGCGCCATCCCATGTTTATTCTACGGTGGATTTCTTTTGTATGGACGGGTTCTCCTGTCAGTAGCTCTCCTAGATATAGGTATTCTTCTACGACTTCTAATGCCTGGTTTCCGATCGTGGAGCCACGTTTTTTCGCCGTGCCAATTAGCATTATCCTTGTTTTCTGCGCGTTCATCCTTAATCCTACTGTAGAGCTTTCTCGGCTTAAGTCTTCAATAATCTCCTGCAGTTTGTCGCCATCATTGTAAAAGAGTACTATATCGTCTGCAAATCGTAAGTTACTGAGATGTTCACCGTTAATCCTTAGCCCTGTTTCGTCCCAGTCTAATCTTCTGAAGATTTCTTCCAGACATGCAGTAAACAGCATTGGAGAAATTTTATCTCCTTGTCTGACACACTTCTGTATTGACACCTTTCTGTAATGGTACGACAATCGAGAAACCTCAAATCGAGAAATACAACACGTCGCTATGAGATATCCACAATAATTTCGAAGTACAACTCACAAAAACCAAGCTTGAGTGAACATTTCGCGTTCGCGTGTCAATTATAACACTGACTTCTTCCAGTATTCTACAGGCACTCATTACAGACATTCGATATCAATGACGGATAGTACACGCATTGGCATATGACACCACCTTGTTTCATTTAACATATTCTTGTATTAATTTGCTTAAAAGAAAAAATGCGTTATATGGTGCCTTGATGTGCTATCATACGCGTCGTTCGTTGAAGTGTTCCTACGGCATCTAGCGAAGTTGCACAAACGCATACCGAACGGTTGCAGAGCACGTGTATTGCTACGATGGTGCTTGCCACACATTAGGAGCGGAATTCACGTTATACAAGCACCATCTATACAAGTGCGGGTCCAATAGGTTTACAACACAAATATAGCGCGTGGGAGCGTAGCCTTGTGGTAGCGTACATGCTTGGCAAGTCGAGGACCCGTGTTCGATACCCTCCCTACCGCTTGGTAAGTTGCATGCGTGCCTGTGCGCTTGTTATGCCTACATTTCAATCGCAGACGTGAACTAACTACGCGTGATTTCAATATGGTTAATCCCACGACCGAACCCACGACCTTCCGATAACGCGTCCGATGCTCCACCAACTGAGGGACGAAGGCGATCATTCTCCCGTCCACTTTATTGGGTATTTTTGTAAGTATAATAATGGGAGTGTAACGCAACGCCACTCGTAGCCATGGCGGCGAGTGTAGAACACTCTTCTTGCCAGGAGGCGTCACGTAGAACGTTATCTTATGACGTGATGGCTGCTTCCCAATGAACCCTCGCATGCTACCTAACGGCGCCAAGTCTGCCTCAACGCGTTATCCGATGATCGTGGGTTCGGTCGCCGCCGAAGGCAGGTGTGTTTTTTCGTCCACTTTAATTCCTTTCTACTTATTCCACAATTACTGCAGTACAATAACTTCCACTGTGCTTTCCTAGGCTTCTCTGTTCGTTGGTTCATTAGGTCGTTTCTAACAAATAAACAAGCCCTTGACCCATTCCTAAACGATCACACCTACTTCACAGAAATCGTTTCAGCGATTACTTGAAAGTATCGTTGATACATACCTCCACATTGGTGAGGCGTTAGTGAGCCAAAGTCGTGGCCCGTCGAGTGTTCCCAAGCACAGACTATCAGTTTCTCCTATTGCGCCAACGGCTCAATTTACCTTGTTCGTTCATGTTTATTTCTGCCCGTCGCCTTCAAGCATTGCAGGAAAGTCAGACATCGTCCGATAATGCCTGTTTTTTTTTCGTTTTTTTTTTTCATTCACTAGATGCGCTTAAATCGATTTTACCAAAGACTCACAGGCGTCATATCAGAAACGAATGCTGGTCAGCGGTCACCTCGCTTTTTTTCTTGTCCCCAAATACGATGCTCCAGCAACTATACGTGCACATGACACGCGAGAGAAATGAGACGCATGGCAGCTGTGACGTCGCGTACAGTGCGACTTGTGCAGCCAGCTTCAAAGCGGGGAAACCTGTTGGATGCGATTGTCAAACCCGTACGACAGCTCTCACGCACGTCGAATTACGCGTGGCATCCTATACGAGTGACACAAACACGTGTGCGTCGGAACCGTGCATTCCATCCGTCAGCAACGCGTCGTAGACGTGCGCTGTTGGGACTCTTCACACATGTTGGAAACTCGATCGTACCGATTGTCCTACACCTGCCATGCCGATTCTTTTGATCGTCCCATGATGGGGCATATCTGGGAGAAAAAAACGCAGCCATACCCATTGATGTATCAAAAAAACTTTCCACCACCATTGAAGTATCTATCACTTTCACGTTCGTATAAAGCAGGAAACGGACGATTTTTGAAGAGCATGAATTGCCCATTCGCATGCCCAGCACACGTACTCGTCTTACCAACGCATTATCACTGCTCGCAGCACGCGACGCGCTTTACTATAATTCATGCAAACGCAGTTACCTATGTCATTTACGATGCAAGCGTTAATTAGAACAAGGCAAAAAAAATGAAAAAGACGTGTTACCGCACTACCTCCAGTTCTACCGGCACTAGTTATAGGGGTCAGCGACGTTTGCGGCGTAGCTTACCAGGAAGTATCCAAACCGGTATGCACACCACACCAGGCAGGAAGGAAACACCGAAGAGCATACACGAAACTCGCGCCAACTGCGCGGTACACGGCCGCGCGAAACACAAGGGCAGCTCTGCCATCACCACCGCACTACAATGGGCACGCGAGGCGACACGATTATCTTCGACCGTAGCCTTCCAAGAACGAGGCTGGGGGCAATGCAAACTCACTTCCTGAAGGAAGCTCCCATGGCCGCGAACAGTTTCTTCATGGCTCCAGCTGGTCGCGGGGCGCTGGTCGGAAGAAACGAAGCCGACGATGGCCAGAAGCCGATGACGAGGCACCGAAGCAGCGACGTCTTCACGCCTTCCAACGAGGGACCACCGGGCAGCGCGCACTTAGGCCTAATTCACGCTCGCGGGAGGCAGCACTACGGGCTGCCTAGCGGGTGAAGGCAAGAACTGCAGTCGCAACTCGGAATCCGCAAGGAGCCGTCGACGGTCGAGAGACGACGGGCAAATTCCCGCAGTGGCGATGCAAAGGCGCGCAGGTACGGCAACCACGCTGACAGCGGCGAACCTGAAGCGGGCAGAGGTAGACGGGGACAGCGCAGGAAAGAAACAAACATTAAGAGCCGACTGTGACGTGCAGCCGAGAAAGAGCACCCAAGATGAAGAAGAAAACGTAGCCGCCGCAGATGAATGCAACGGGAACGCGCGGACAGAGACGGTGCGTCCCAAGAAGAGCAGCAGCAGGAACGGCGCACGACACCACGGCCCCGTGGCTCGTCGAACGGTGCTGAAGCAGTGCGACCGGTCAGGAAGGCACCCCTGCGTGGACACGGCAGAAAGGATGGACGGCGAGGGTGGCCTGCCCAGAATGTGTCGGGAAGTGGGAGACGCGCGCGTGTGTGTAGCCTGTCAGCCGGCCAATAGCCGCGTCCGTCCGGCGGTGCTTTGCGTTGCACTTCCTCGACGAAAGGGCTCGCGGATCAGCTGCCGGTGACGGAAAGCGATGAGGATGCAATCTGGGCCAATGACGACGGTGGTGGTCCCACACACCGTGGACAAGTGGCATCAGCTAGCAGACGATGTTCGGGTCATTTTTTGTTTGCTTGCACGGCTCCGTATACGTGCTCAGAACTGTATAGTATGCGCATGAGCATGAATGCATTCACGTCGTGTAAAGGGATGAGGTACAACCACGTCCTTAACAAGTGGCCTAGGCCCAAACATCCGGCGTCTCTGCAAAACGCTGACAGTTCATGGCATATACGTCACAGAGGTACTAAAGTGATCGGGCGGGTGCGGATCCTTTAGGTTGAAGGAATCCAAACACAAATATCCACACGTTGAGGCCGGACGATGGCACAGTTCCCGACACAGACGAACGATCTTCGGCAAGCTTGCAGTATCACTACTGCTCCGCAGGTTCAACGACGGTCGCTAACCTCCTACGCAGACGTATGTTTCGGCGGCACGGTATACAAGCACAGCAAGTCCCGCAGCACACGGAACAAGACCACACACAATGGGACAGTGGGACAAGAACACTTGTCAAGCTCGAACGTGGAAAGGTACGGCCCGATGGGCAACGACTGGGTTACGAAGAAGAATCGGCAGCAGAAGCCGGCGACGACAAGACACGGGTCGTATTCAACGAAGAACGGGATCTTCCAGACGTGGCCCCGTTCGCAGTGGCAGTCCCGTCCTCTGAACAAACACGAAGGTAGGACACACAAAGAGCGCACAAGAAGCCCAACGAGTTATCCGCAGGAGCCCACACACGAAGCAGCACACACGGATGCAAACCAAACAGCGGGTCTTTGCGTAGGACAAGCTTTCGGTCGATTCCCGTTCACGAAGCGTGGATCGAACCGTGCGCGCGCGCACACACGCGAGCGTGGTCGAAAGAGACAGTTGCGCGGAAAGTGGCCACGACGACTAGTCCCACCGTGGTCTCGCGGCACTGCAGCGAGACGGCCGACAATGGGGCGCGCATTGAGGCACGACTAGCGGGGCGAACCCGTTGGCCGGTCGTGTGACGCTTCGAAACGGGACACAGCGCGCACTCCTAATGTTGCCCCGTGTGCACCTTTTGTGTGTCTCAACAGTCACGCGAAAAGAAAACCGGTGAGTGGAAGGGGTGGAGATGCCTGCAAACTGCACTGAGAGTGAGGGAGGGGGGGGGGGGCGCGACGGCCGATCCTTTCGGGTTTTGGGGCGGCAGCAAGCGTGCACGAAACGACGTCGAGCCGCAAAAGGCGTCGTCACGCTCCGCACCGAGGAACACGACACACCGTCATACACACCTCACCTCCGCTGCCCAGGCATCCCGCACCAAACGACCGGATTTTTTTTTCCTCTGTCTTTCTTTTCTTTTTTTTTTTTTTTTGTTCATAGGGTAACGGGACGCACCGAACTACGCCTGCCGCTCATATCTCTGAAAGCTGGCTAGCCCGAGCGGTATGCGGCCACAAGGCGTTGATCTGTGGCCAGTCCCAGCGGATTAGGGTCGTCTCATCTTTCTTTCTCTGAGCGGCTTATTTACAAGCCCCGCTCTCCGCCACACTTTTTCTTTTCTGCAAACGGTCATGCCGACCAAGCAAGTTCATAATTCATGCAAACGCTGCAGCAGACCACACGCGCTACAATATTCCAAAGACAGCTGCTTATTGTCATCACATTTGCAACACCTGTGGAAAAACAACGGGACCACAAGGTACAAACAATAGAAGCTGGAACGCCGTCACAATGTTATCGAAGTCAGCCCCTTCCCGTTGCTACAAGTATGATTTACATAAACATCCTTTCTTTATAGCGCCCTCTAGGTTGTACTTACTAACGGTTTACCATTACACAACGTCAATCTACTCACCAATCTCAAAAGTTCTTTGTGGTAAGCGTACGGAACGCTCAGGTCAGACAAACGCTCCGTCGCTGCGTCCAGTGCATGCTCAAATTTGAGATGATGACACTTAGCTCTCCCCTCTTTTTTTTTTCTTTCTTTTTTGCGCACAAAGACAGTCCCACAAAATGAGCGCTGTTCAAGTAATTGGCAATGATACTTTATCAGTCTGAACTAAGCGCGGCTCGTGACAGACTGTTCATGAGTAGATCGACAAAGCATCGGCACCAAATGGACCTTTTCTCATGAGGGTAGTCTGCGCATGCGCCACGTTGGTGACGAAACGCGCATCGCGACTTCTGGCGGTCAACGCACGTAAAGACACTGGACAGTGACTTTAAGCCCGCGACGAAGAGGATGACACCTGGTGTACCATCGCCCCAAAGTATGAGTGCGATGCCATGCCTCCGCGATGATCCTGGTTTATCCAGAATTTCGATTTATCTAAGGATGGGGGAGGTGTATCAATCCCTGATCTATCCTGCTGCGTGGTGGAGGATTGCGGAGGCACGAGCCACCAGTTTTGATTTCGGCGACCCTCACTGGTGGCGCTTTTTTGTTTCATGAAAAAGGTCTATTCCGAGAGTCTCCTTACGGGAAAATGTCTCGATGGGTGCGAACGCATTTTCCGACCACCGTCTTCGACCTGCACAGAGCGCGTGCCGTTCGATTCGGCGGCTCGGTCAAAAGAACGTCGACCGGCGGCGCTTCCGCCCTGGCGCGGGAAGGGTTGAGAAAGACGGCTCGTCAAGACGAGGAAGTTGGCGGCACCGCCGTTCAGGCCAGGAGGAGGCGAAAGAAACCGTTACGGCAGCTCATCCAGAAAACATCAACGTTGCCAGGAGGAAGGAAGCGAGACCGATGGAACACGAAGAGAAAGAAAGAAAGAAAGAAAGAAAGAAAGAAAGAAAGAAAGAAAGAAAGAAAGAAAGAAAGAAAGAAAGAAGCACGGGACAGGGGTAGGCAGGCGGCCAACCAGGCACCGCGACGGCCCGCAATCGTCGCCTGGAACTGAAGTAAATAAAAATAAAAACATTCATTCAGAAAATAAAAAAAGGGGGCCAGGAGGAGCCACCCTAACTGTGCGCAAAAAATGGGCATGCTGCTTGAGTGTGTCCGCAGTATTCACGCTCAAATGCCTAAAACCTACACACAACTCAAAGGCACTAAGTGTGCACAAATCGCGCAAGCAGACACGATGAGTACCGAAACGCTTTTAGAAATCACTTGCGTTATTTCACACAACACATGAGAGCGAAAATGAAACAAAATATGAAGGTGTTCACGAAGAGTACTTAACACAGTAGCCTTGTAATGAAAAGTCAGCGTTTCACGCCTGAATTCCCAGCTGCAGTTGAACCCAAATTGTGCAATCCCCTGGTGCACTTAGCGCTATGATTAGCTCACATGCACGCAGACGCTTCCACGATTGATTCGCACTGTTTTACGACTATAGGTACAGAACGTGTTGCAGAGCTCTGTTCAGTCATGTGAAATAAAACGAGCTCCTACGTTCAACTGGCATGTAACTGCAGTATCCTTTGTATAGCGTTGTAGTGGCGGTTCTTTGTTGTTGTGTTCCGGCAACACAATGCATCGCATTAAGCACTGTATACGGCGCATTGCTTCTGGAACAACTATTATCCATTGAACTTATTAGTGTTAGTGTTATCATATTTGACTGCTATTGCGCATGCTCTATTGAGTTAGTTCGGCATACATAGGCTCTCCTGATTTACCATTTCGCGCCTACGATATTCACTTTAGTAAATAATGATAACTATGGCTATTACACAAGGGCTCCTCCAGTAATCGACTGCAGCTGACGCCTGCGCCACACTAGAGGTTCAGAGGTGGCTTGGAGCGACTACCTCCTGCTCATCGAAGTCCATCAGTTGTATTCCGACTATAGCACGCTCACTTTCACAAGTGCAACGAGCAGCGTCGGCACCAGGATTTTTCACCCGCTAGGACATTCCTGCAGGACGGGGAAGGGAAGTGCCCACCGCCAAACTTGAGTGAGCTTTTCGGTGATCGTGGGGGAAGGGGGAACAAGGCCCCGACCCTAGTAGAGAGATGACTCAGAAGGGAGGGGGCTCTCCAATGATGAGCGTCGACAACCTGACGTTCTCCAATGCGCGTCTAAATTTGAGTGAATGAATGTCTCGAAATATTTCTTCAGATTAATTTAATGACAACAACAGTTTAAGTTCACTTATTTCTAATCGCATTCCCTCCTCCGCATTCCCAACAGGGGCAACGCATGTATCGCTGGCCCATACATACTGCTTCCCTGCGCTAATCGCAATAAATTAAATGCTAGGATATGACAATTCCAAGACAACTGGCACGAAACAGGGGGAATGTAGTAATGCGTCACTCCGTTTACGTGGCCAACTTGCAACTCGGGAATGGCGGCCAGTATAAAATTTGGTGCCGACAAATTACAGGGGTACCTTTCAAAGTTGCAGCCTTCCTAAAACAGCAGCGCGCGCAGTTCGGAGCTCCCCGCAATGCGAGTCGCTGCATGCCAACCGAGTCCGTGTGCGCTCAAGCGAGGCCCACCTGTCCGGAGAACGATGGGAGAAAAAAAACAACAAGAAAAGGGCGGGGGGGGGGGGGGGCGGTCGAACACGACACGAGCAGGTTGTGCCGCCGCTGCACAAGGAAACGGCACCGCGTGCGCCTGCCGGATTCCATTCGCACAAAAACACGCTCCAGTCGCACAAACGTCAAATCTCGCTGACGTGACGAGCCAGTGCATATTTCTGTTTTCAGGTACTTATTATCTCTTACGACAGCAATTTTATGGATATCCCAGGCGAAGTTTAGCCGCCGCCGTCATGTCACAAATATATTAGAAGTGCGATTAAGCAATGCCCGATATACCCTGGGAAATTTGGGACGCCATGCAATCGTGACTGTTATACCTTATTAAATAAATAGGTTTTAACAATTTCGTGCATTTAAATTATTTTTTCCTGCTGTTTGTTCATCGCCCTCCTTGAAGGCCAGCTCCGGCGATTTTTTTACCATGTTAATGTAACTGACGATTCTACGCTCCCGATAGCAGACACAAGCGAATGCGCAAGTAATTTCTAATAAACAAGAAAGCGAAAAACCGAAATCCAACTGAGCAGAGCTGTCATCGCGTGACATCAAGTGAGACGAACCCCTTCAGAGGCCACGACCGCGCATGCGCCCCTCCCCTGGCGGTGAGCTCGCGAAGCACATTGAAATGGGCGTGGCCTTCAAGATTGGCGCGCGCCGGCATGAGGCGCGCGCACATCTCGAATGCCGTGATATGGTGCCCGCGCGACTTGCAAGTAATATGCGCATCTCTCAAGCCTGTAATCTTGCTTAAAAGACAAAAGCGTACCAGGGAACGTGGCCATCGAGTTTCGTTGAGATCCACAGACCTGGACAAGTCGGCGGAGTTGGCACTTAATCCAGCTATCCCGAAATAAGGCGAATTTATGCAGTGTGTTTACCACTGACACCGTTAAACACAATCTCACAAGTTTTAACGTGTACCCGCTCCCAAACGGCCCGTCTAGGCAAATACGATGCGCCATTTAAAAAAAAGAAAAAACAGGGATACTACCGAAATTTCTCATGACACATATGGGACGCATATTCAATAATCTCGTATGACCATATGAGAACACATGAATCGTACGAGTTCTCATACGGTGACGCGACGAGTCATATGTGTCATACGAGATTTTTTCCACACCTTCGTCTATCATGCATCGGCGAGATTGTCGAACTAACACAAAAATAATGCAATCTGGAAAGCTCTATACTCTACGCCCATACACTTTCTGCGGAACGCGAAGTGTTTTGTCATGTTTCAAAGGCCATTACCAAGAGAAAGAGTACAAACAAAACCGAGGAGGACAAAAAGAAATAATAATAAGAGTAGGAAAGCAACATGTGTTTTCACATTAGTAGTGTCCATGTAGACGGATGCCCATACAGTGACACTGTAGAG
This sequence comes from Hyalomma asiaticum, assembly GCA_013339685.2. Taxonomy (NCBI): domain Eukaryota; kingdom Metazoa; phylum Arthropoda; class Arachnida; order Ixodida; family Ixodidae; genus Hyalomma; species Hyalomma asiaticum. The sequence continues at coordinate 81,555,228 of CM023487.1, read as the reverse complement.
GAATTCCAGACATTTACAAATTATGCAACGTCCGCTCGCAATCATCATCTGCAGCGTAACGAGAATCCTCGCAAGTAAAACTTCCTTGTCTATCCAGAGAAAGCAATCGGACCACTCTGTGCTTCACGTGTTGGCTTCCTACGCTCGAAGTCGTGGGATCGAATTCCCCACGACCACGGTGGCCACATTTCGATGGGGGGCACGATACAAAAAACGAACAAACAAACAAACCAAAACCGTGCACTTAACATTGAGGTGTGCATGTTAAGGTATCACAGATGGTCAAAAATTACTCTCGAGCCATCCACTATGGGGCGTGCCTACAGAGCAGGTTTTGACACGTACAAACGTCATCAATTATCATTACTCTGGGCTTACTTCCCTCTGTGTGTGTGTGTGTGTGTCTGTGTGTGTGTGTGTGTGTGTGTGTGTGTGTGTGTGTGTGTGTGTGTGTGTGTGTGTGTGTGTGTGTGTGTGTGTGTGTGTGTGTGTGTGTGTGTGCGCGTGCGTGTCAGATAGGCTCTTCAAAAAAGTTTCTCATTCACTCATTCCACAGCTTTGATCGTGAAACTGGCTACGAAATATAATGCATTGGCCATTCCGGCAGTGTTAATCCATCAATAAGGCGAACCTGACATTTTACTGCCACAACCTGTTCACCCAACACTTACACGACCTAATATCATCCCTGTTCCTGTAATTGCAAACGCAAAAGCCCCCCCCGCCCCTTGCTCAGCTCTCCCTCTCTCTCCCTTCCTGAACAACAACCGTCACGAGCTGTCGTGCTCTGGCTGCCAGCTCGCAGTGACAGATCGAGCACTCGGCCGCAGCAGCGAACGGCACGACACTGACCGACCCACATTGCGTGTTCCAGATGCGGCCGCATAACGAATGCGGGCCACCACAACGTCATGAAATAGGAATCAGCTGCGGGCGACGCCGACACGGCACGATGGGGACAACGCACAGCAGTGCGACAGAGACTGGCCTTGAGGCTTGAGCAAACAGAGAGGAACGAACGCTGTGCTCGCCCCGTGAACCGCGTCCCAGTGCGTATTACACCACACGTGACAAGAGATAGGCGATAATCCCACCTACAATGGCAGCGCAAGGGATCGACCAGTGTTGTCATCGCTTCATACGTCGAGCGATCCACGACCGCGCATGAGTGAAACGGGCACATCGATTTCATTCTGCTGATAGTGGTAAAGCGTGCCGTCAAAACTCGCGTCATTTCACTTGACAGCAAGTGGACGAACATCGGAGACAAACAAACAAACAAACAAACAAATAAATAATAAATAAATAAATGTCGAACTCCTCCTTGAATTTCGCGCCCAAGCCTTAGGCCTGTATTCACAAACCCACCTCATCCTTATCGCTTGTTTTCCTTATCGCCCATGTGACAATGAGGTGCGTTAAGGGTACTAAAACGGTGATCAGTGCGCAATACTATTATAAGGCTCGTTTGTAGATACTGGACTATACTTGTCCATGAAGAATGATAAGGTGCACAGGGAAGACAAGGAAAACAAGCGATAAGGATAAAGTAGGTTTATGAATACGCGCCTTAGTCACGTATTCACAAATATATTTTGTCCTTATCTCTTGTTACCTTATCGCTCCTGTGCGTTTCGGAGATGTTAAATGCGCTCAAATGCTAAGCACAGTAAAAGGCAGTGACAATGACTGTTCGTACATATTCCGCTAATCTGATATGAACCGTATTATGAACACTGGGACGATAAGGAAAAGGAGCGATAAGGTTAACTTAGCTTTGTAAACACGGGCCTCACTGTCAGTGTGCGCGAATGACGTCACGTATTTCGAATCCTTTCCTTTCCGTTTAGTCCGTCCTGCAAGAAGGTCGGGTATTGTGTTCCTTTGAAGAAAAACAATGTACTTCCTCCTTTCCAGAAAGCAGTCAACACTCTCCAGGACCAGCTGATATTGGAAGTGATGACGTCATAGAAATGGTGGAGGAATCCCCCTCTAACATCCGTCGTGTCGCGATCGCGTTATAAGTGTAAATTTATGATAACAACTAATCAAAACTGTCTCCTAGACATATGGCTCTGAACAAGTACGAAGGTAGTTCTAGAAAGATAATAATAAAGGCTACAAGACCTCACGAGGAGCCTGCTCGACAGGACCGTTTCACAATTATTCCGGCCATTCAGCGAAGCCTGTAGAGGTCGCATCAGCCACTCGACACGTTTGGTCTATTTTACATGCCGGCATCCATGTGTTGATGTATAAAAATCGAGCCCACGATCGGAGAGTGACTGCAATACAAATAAATGTTTGTCTTACTAGGGAATGCGTGTAACCGTACGCAACATACGTCCATAACAAGGCTTGTTCGTACTTACATGCGCGCTAAGCACCACGGCAGTTAACGGTGTCAGACAAGACTGCAAACGTTTCACATGCTTGATGACTTTGACAGTGTGTTTGCAACGGCTACATGCCTCGATAGTTTGAGTTTCATTAACAGCTAGTACACATACAAACGCTAAGTCACTGACATTCTACAGCCACCTTTTTCTTTACGAGCACGTTACTTTGTCCTGCCGTAAAATGATGTCGCATTGGATCACGAAATCGCGTGTTTTTGGCGCTCGAATCGCCTACCTCAACCTGCGCTGCCCTATTCCCACTTGACCACAAATCGCGCCGTGACGACGCGACAGTCGGAAACGAAACTGAGAAATGAACAGGCTGTCGAAAGCCTGTCAACTGAGCTGTGTGGGGCACTACGAGGCTTGGCGGTACTGTTTCTAAGGTTCATAGGTCTGCGATCTTGCTTTAATTAACAAAAAAGAAGATTAAGATTCATCATTGTCGAGTCCGTAGCGTTTTAAATGGAGATTTCCAGTATTACTAAATTATCTTTTTCACATTACCAAAAAGTACCACCTTTGCAGTGAGAACACGCTTGGTAGGCGAGAAAACGAGCAACAAGGAACTCCAGTTGGCGACGCCGTCTCGAAGTTCCCGCACCAACCCCCCGTGACGTCACAAGGCTTTGATGGAGTCCAATAGGGCCCACATAGTTCTCAATCGATAAAAATGAAGTACAATGTCCTCCGAGAGTGCAAGAGGCAACCGTACGAGAGTTTCAGCGAATCTCGTCAAGCCAATGGGGGCAGAATACGGAAAGGACACTGAGATCCGTGACGTCACGCTGAAATCTCGGGAGACTTCGGCGCGAGACAAAAGAACGAAGCTGTCCCTTTCATTTTCCCTCTTGTATCGATGCGATTGCAAAATTAATGGAAGCTAGGTGTAGTTCTCAAAAATAATTTATCAGTAAAACCACTGCAGTAAATGCGGGGGTCCTACGTATCGATAACCACGGTATGATTTGAAGATTTCAGTTTGCACGTGTTTACGTTTGCGGATACCGGTTACGGGAAAAGTGTGCGTCATCAGCAGCGATGTTGGCGACACCTGATGATTGATTGATTGATTGATTGATTGATTGATTGATTGATTGAGTGGCTTCTGGGGTTTTACGTCCCAAGACCTGACGATGCGGAGCGTAACCAGAGACACACAAAGGTAATCATTACCCTGGCTTGCACGTTTTCCTTGACTACCAGTGTAAAGCAATGGCCGTTGGGATAGTAATTTACTCCCACTACTTTCATTACTTTCCTTCGAAGAAAATCGAATGCATTGAAGTTAAGCAAATCGCCGCTAGATGTCGCTAACAGTTTTGTTTCCGCCACAAACACCTCCCGTACATCCGTATCCATAACGTAAAGAAGACTACGGACAAATCTCTTGTGAGGCACGCCACTCCGGAAACTGCGACCACCAGGAGTCCCTCAACTTGCAGTGACACAGCACAGTACACGGGCCTCCAGCATTTTTCGCCTCCGCAGAAATGCGACCGTCACAGGTGGGATCGAAAGCACGCGATCAGTCCAAACCGATCCATTGTTTCATTTTAGAGCCCCTTTAGCACTGCGATCACGTGCGCGCGCTGCTACTGTTTCAGGGGAATCCGTGCAACTATGCTAACCATGCTTCACGAAAGCGCGCTTCAGCGGCGGCGCGAAGTTGCAACTGCGCTTCCGCTGCGGCTCGAAGAACAAAGGGGGCTCCACAGACGGCGGGCGTGAAAACCCAAATGCGGCGCCAGAGTAAAACGGGCTGCCGAGCAGAACGGGGAAACAATGGCGGGCACAGAGTCAGCGGCGCGCACAATGCGCTGCAGCAGGCCGATTACGTGTGCCGGGATAAAGGAGGACGCCTTTTGTTTGCGCGAAAGCGCGCGCGCCACGTACGCCTCGAAACGGCGCTACCGTGAAACAAGTACGTCTGCTTAGCGGAAAAGCCGCAGCCACTACGTCACACCGAGCCGCGCCGCAGACAATGAAAATGACGTTACAGAGCCGGTTGGTCAGTAACCGGGATCAGCTGGTATGCATCCAGGACCAGAAGGCCAGAAAGTGGGACAAGATGGTCTCTACGACAAGCAAGCCTGAAAATGGTCACCAGTTGGTCTGTGGCTGGGACCAGACGAACCGCAAATGGGACCTGTTGGCCTGCAATGGGAACCAGTTGGTTTCAAAACGGCACCAGTCCCAATGATTACCAGTTGCAGAAGAGGCATCGCCATGTAGACGTGGCGTGGGACCGCGCGGTGGTCCAGGGACACGGGGGTCAAAACACACTGGCCAATAACGTTTCTGTCAGTCAGTCAGTTGATTCCCACTTCATCTGGGAGACCCGCGCGTACTAGACGTGATTTTGGTAAAGCCTTCGGTAGTTGTCACTTGCTAAAATGCAACACGTGCAAAGTGCCCGGCCATTGTTCGCATGGCTAAGGCACCGAGCTTTTTCATAGTTTCATCAAAACTTCCTGTTTGGGAAGTTAGATAACTCTGGCGCATCAAGGGTACAGGCTAATCGCACCGTACGTGCGCACAGGCGTCCCTTTCTCATATCGGAAGGCACCGCCCGCCACGCGTTATCTTTCCCAGGCGGAAGTTCTTTATAACGGCAATGTCGAACGTTATCTCGACCTGTCCCTCTCCTCCAGCTAAGAGGACCACGCTCAAACAAACGACACCGACTAAGCCAAGTGGCGTCGTCAACACCTTCCGCCCCTCTGCTCTTCCGCTTCGGTGGCGTCCGTGAAGCCAGGGAGCCGGTGCGACCAAACGTTCCTCAATTCTTAGCTGGCGGCGACTGCCAGGACAGCGATCGCACAATGGCGTGCTGTCGCGGACCGCTCGAGCGTGAGCCCAAGGCCGTCAGCCACGCTGAGAAAGAAAGAAAGAAAGAAGAAAGAAAGAAAGAAAGAAAGAAAGAAAGAAAGACCGCGTTCGACGTCACCCGGGGAAAAAGGCCACCGGAACTAGGGTTGGCGCAAGCCGCTCTCTCGACGGCGAGGACAGGATACCAGCCGCGATGAGGTTACAGCACTAACGGAGAGAAAAAATGATGATGCTCGGTGGAACCCAATGTAGCACGAACAAGCTGCCGCCGGCGCCTCGATAGGATTATGCGGACGTCTCATCGAGCCGTTCCCGATGCAAACAATCCTCTCGTGCCGGTTGCCGGCACTCACTAGGTGCAAGTAGTCAGACCGATAACCCGCTCGCGACGCGAGAGAAGGACAACGATAACACTTGCGAACGTCGCCCGTTATGCCGACGAAAAATAAGGCATGGGCTCAGACAAGGCGCCACCCAAACAGGTCAACATTTATGACGACATGATCTGTCAGCAGAAAATGACAAGCAGCATCTTTCATAGGGTCAAACGACACACAGAACAGCTACTTGGGGAAAGCCTGCTCAGCTTATAGTTGGCGCTGGTCGTTTAGACAGGGGCTTGCATATATGCCACAGGAAGGTAATAACCAACGAGTGCTATGGTATGTAAGTATGTGAGATAGAAGTGTCGCGAGGAAACCGCCGGATCCAAACCTGCCCGATACCATGACTGAGCCAACTTCACCAATCACAATGGTGGCAATGGATACGAACAAAAAATGCCTGATGTATTCAAATAAACTAGGTTTGTTTCTACAGAGTACATAAAACATATGTATAGAGCACGCTGCACAACTACAGCTATTCCCAACACTGTGCAAAGCTCACAAATTTTCAATAGTACAAATAACCGCATAACATGAAACAAGCTACAAAAAGTCATCCCTAATGAGGTAGATCGTGAATACTTCTGTTAGGGCAAGTTGGTTCATCTTAAAATCTTTGACAACCAGAGGGAACAGACCATTATGTGCGGTGTCATCTTGCCATGTAGTTGTCTTGTTAGCTCAAGCTGTCACATATTTGAGATAGGTCACCTTTCATTTACGGAACATGTTTTTCCACACATCAAACTTCCGCACTCTTAACTTGAAAGACCACAAGCAGCATTCCAGAAAAATGTGTGTGACCTTACTCTGTTCACAAAAACAGGAAACAATAGGACATTTCTGTCCTTTCAAGGAAGCAAGTAACAAAGTACTAAGACTTGTTCTAAAGCATTTGATGACACTTCCTGCAGAAAGGGCCACAAACAAGGAAGAAAGTCTATGTGGAAAAGCTACTTACGCCAGCAAATTTTATACCGTAAACAACGAGGACAAAAGTTCTGATGGAGCCAGCAAAGAAGCCAAGCACATCTTCATGTAAATGTCAGCCACTGGCTGCCTTCAATGAAGGTGGAGAATTAACAGCTATGTCAACAACAAAGAAAAGCTTGCCCTTCCCTGTTACCTAGTGTTATAGAACAGACAGCCACTGAAGTGCAGTGAGATACCACGTAGCCCTAGAATGATCATGTCTGAAACACACATCATCTGCACTATGCATGAAAAGCCAGTTAAGTTCGTGCACATTCAGTACAGACTAGCTCACACTTCGAATTTGATACAATCTTGGCATAAGAGAGCCAGACAGTTTGCCATTTGAAAGCAACTTATTTAGCACCATGAAAGGCAAGTATGGTGGAATGTGTATCATCCCTTTGAAAGCTCACAGTGCAAAAAAGAAAATGTGGCACACACAACAGAGGATGAAATACAGTGAAATAGGCAAACAAAACGAAGGAAGCTGCAAAAAAATTGGGAAACATGCTGAAGAGCACCCAATTCTCCCATCCCTAATCTATGACCCAGAACAAGGGGATTCAAAAAGGTTCAACAACACAATGGCGGCACATTGAAATGTTCCATCTCACTTTCACTATGGTTGTTGGAAAAGAACATTCCACATTGTACTGTTCCATTCTTGAAAACTCAGTCACTAACTTTTCTGTACAAGAGAACACGTTGACCGTCACTTTCTGTCATTCTACTAGTAAACAAACCCTACACAAATGTTCCTCCTTTTCCTTCGCCATGACTTTTGATGCAAGCCTTTGTGTCATCACATTGCAGCATAGTAGGACTGTCTTCTTGCACAACTACAACTGTGCACTTCTAGATTAGCAACTTGAAGGCATTGCAATGAAAATATATACAACCAGTGTATGAGACGCTACAATAACCCAGACAGCCACTTCAGTGTAGTATCGCTTTCGCTGGTTGTATATATTTCTTCCATTAATCATTAACCAAATGGCCCAGCAGTTTGCATGAGTGAATGTATGAATTCCATTCCATAAGATTACTACACTAAACAAAATGTTCAGTCACGTACATATTTAAACTCCTAAACATTTATTAAAGAAGCACATCAGGAATCTTGCATGGTTATACTGTACATTATACTCCTTACAAAATAGACTACAGTCAAAGACAATTCTGAACAAAATATAACTTTAAATTGTAAATAAAAGAAAGTGCATGCTCAGTCAGTCTTCGACAATTATTTTCGGGACAATGTTGTTTATATATGCAAACAAGAACTGAAATTCGAGGTATTGCATGTTTTGTAAGTAGGCTTGCACAAAAACCTCTAACCTGTACTTTTGCCCTTTTGAGCCTGTAACATGTGACGGCATACGTAGCATCCAGAATTCCGGATAATGTCAATACTGTGCAAACAGTAATATTCCCCTCATTAATTTTGCGAGGGAGTGTAGTTTCCATGTTAGGTAGATGGCGAGAGCAAGCTACTAATGGTGTTCGAGTAAACAAACATGCTTGCTACTTATTCTTAAACAAACTCTCCATGATGAGCCTGAATAAGCTCACTGCAGGGCAAATGCATCTCCCATAGTTCTCTATTAATCCGGGTTAGACATCAACATTATGGTAAAATACATCAAAACAAGTTTTGCATGCAACATGATAAAATGCTACTTGTATTTCCATAATTACGATTTCCAAATATAATGGGGAAAAAACTTCTCTTGCTTTTCTTTTTCAAAGCTTCACAAGTTCTGCTCGTAAAATAACCTTGACAGAACACCACGTCATTATCTGGTGCCCAGCCCACGGGGGCTTGGAGGGCAACCAATATAGCCCATATAGCTCAACGGTTCAACAACCGAGCTGCAGCCGGGGCCGAAGGCAGAACTTCTTTCAAGCACTTGTGACATCAATCTACACCAGTGGGAAGAACACAAGAGTCTACGGTCACCTGCACAAAGCACTTACTAGGCAGCAGAGTAGGGACTAGCGACGCATTCACACAAACAGCTTCCCCAATTTGTATCTACTAAACAAAATAAGCCCATCTAGATATCCGGCGGTCTGTCCATGGTGCCCGCATAAAACAACGCTCCAGCATGTGACGTGGGAGTGCCTGGCAAGGTCCCCAGAAATTAAGAGCCTGTGTGTTACAACCCCTCACGTTACATAGGCAGTGAGAGGCATGGCTTGCGTACGAGGGAAAGGAGAGCCAATTAGCTCTCCTCGACCAAGCCCAGCACTCGCGCCACTGGAGCCCTGGACTGAGGACCCAACCATGCTCGCCTGATAACTTTTTTTTCTCCAATAAAGTTTTCTCTCTCTCTCTCTCTCTTAGATCCCTACAAATGGATAATTATAATTGCTGGCGTTTTACTTGCCAAAACAATGATACCATCACGAGGCACACTACAGTGGAAAGCTTTGACCACCCGCAACTATTTAACATGCTCTGAAGACACACTGTACACAGACTTCTAGCAATTCCACTAAAAATTCTACTACTGCAGCCATGACTTAACCCATTTACGTCAGGTCAGCAGCTGAACACTATAACCACCGTACCAAGGCATCGATCCTCACTATGCATGGAGCGGAAACAAGCATGAATGCTACTGTCAAACATAATTAAAATGCATCAAGCTTTTCCACGATCGCTTTTAGTACCTAAAACTACATTTGTCGAAGTAACGACCACAAATTTTGCGAATAATTAGGTGCAGCCATGTTCACTAAAATATACTTAGAAACTTCCCTTAAAGGGGCACTAAAAAAAAATATGTTTGACTAGATCGATTTTTTTTTACTTCTGTTGGAGTCTATCACCACTTTCTATGTGGCGGCAAACAAATTTACTGTACCGAAAAGTGCTGCCAAATGTCTCCAGAGTCACCACTCAATTTGAGCCACTTGCACGGAAAAGAAAACTTGACATCACTATTTCACTTGCCAACAATAATGTGGAGTGAGCTCCACAGCCATAATATCCAGCAACACCTGTAGCTACTGCACGTTTATTTATTGTCAAAGTTTATTAATTTCTCCTTTATAACCAGGAGCCATGGTCAAGTACTGAGGATAGATGAGCTGACATTTCAAAAAGGTGCCCACAAAGCAGTAGAGAGGGCACCACTCCAATTTATCAATTTCGTCATTTTCTCAGTCACAGTTGCTATGTTGTCACCAAGGATGGTGAACTGATTATTACATAAAGCTAATTTTTCAATCTTGCTCACCTTAATATTCGCCTTTAGTGTTCCCTTAGGTATGCTTCTGCGTGCATGCTGCTTGCAATGTATAGCAAGTGTGTCAGCAAAACAGCGGTAAGCATTTAAAACTCATATAACCTAACTCGAAGCAACAGAGCTAAGTGCTAAGATGGGTAAGCCAGTTCTGAACATTCGGTACGGTCAGCCTCTAAGTTTTTATCGTCTGTCCCAGAATATAAAGTAAAAAAATTCAAAGCAGTTCCACGCCGTGAAAACTGTCGGAACAGCGAAGCTGTTCTTGCATCATTAACTGCGACATAACTAGAAAGTGTCTCAAGTTACTGGTGTCATGACACACCAGTTATGTTATTCCTAACTCCCTACTATGCCCATAACATTACGCCCTTTACCAAACCTGGTGGTACCTCAATACTCCCAAACATTTACAATTATCTAGTGACACCTAACCCTTCACCTCGCCCTGTTTTCGTTCTTTCTTTGCATTTCGCACTATGGAAACGCAGCTGCAGCTGCGAGGATCGAATCTGCAACTTGACATAAAACATTTTCTTCATTCCACATCACTTGTCGCACTTATTTCCCGCATTATTTTGCACACGCGTCACTGTTCCGCACTCTACACAGCCCTCAGGATTGGCCCAGTGCTCCTTCGCGGCAAATACGAGATCATCTGATGCACTACAGAGCCTCAACATTGAAGAGCTTGACTGTCAAATCAAGGCAACTGTGCCCCTTCATTGGCACTTGGCTAGTCGGACATGAAGGTGAAGTTTATTCAAACAAAACAGCCCCTTAGAAAAAAAAGATGTACCAGCCGTTCCGAAAAGTCTTTGACACTCGTGGCACAAATGAATCGTTCATGAGCCCGTCTCCAGATGTATACGAAGCATTGTCAAGTATTCACAAGGTCACCTAACAAAGTCACGCCGGAGAACAGTCTGGTGTTTTCAATTGGGTCGCATTTTTTCATTCAACAACATGGCTGGTGAAATGATTTCAGGATTTCAAGAACACCTCCCATCATACAGATAGCCTCCTGCTGTGTCTTCAGATACCCCCTTAGCAACTGCACATGCGGAGATATGACGGCACAAGGTTATGGTCAACTGGTTCCCATTACTGTCATGGTGGAACAGCGAGCACAAACAAGGACCAAAGAGAAGTAATAGACGACACGAGCGCTGATTAACAACTGAAAGAGAGAAGAACTCATATTCTGGGTGATGAGAACTCCATATTTCAGGCTTCTTTCTTCACAGCAATAGCATGCACATATATGCATGTAATTGGAAGAGTGCACATGGTGATGCTCTTCTGTGCGAAACTTCCCAAAGAGTAGGTATGCCTTATTATAATGTTTTTTTCGTGGCTTTCACAGATCACTTGCACTAACTAGATTGTCTTCCAAGCATCTTCAAACAGTGGTCTTAAAATGAGAATTCGAACACGGAGGGTGTTTTGCTTGCTACATGCATGAAAAGCGATCACACTTCGATTATGAGAGACTCCATAGTGGAGGGCTGCAGAAATTTCAACCAAGTGGGGTTTCATGGTGGTACTGCGCGAAACAAACGGGGACGAAGGAAGGAGACACACAGACAAGCGCAATCTAACAACTGATTTATTTTTGAAAGAACAATTGCTTAAAAACCCAAATTGGTCTTGGCCCGTTTGTTCTTTAAAGTGCACTGACATTGCACAGTACACAGGCCTCAACGTTTTGCCTCCGTTTAAATGCAGCCACTGCAGTCAGGATTTCATCCGGCAACCTTTGGATCCGCAGCCGAGCGCCGTAGCAACTAGACCACCGTGGCGGGGCAGAAAAGCGATTTCAGGAGTAACATGCCGAGCTTCAGGCACTGCCACCTCGGAGGTCATGGTTCTCGAGTGAAGTGTTGGTTGGGCATGGCTCATGCATAATATTTAATACTGGTTATACAAAAATGTGAACTTCCCGATATAAGAGTGGGATTCTCTTTTATAATCTTCTACAGAAAGTACAGCAGAAAATTCTCAAGAGCGAAAATTGCTGCATGTGACACAACTGGACACAACACGTATGGGAACCTGGGATATCATGCACCCATCACAAGAAACAAAAGAACACTGTTCCATGTGAGATTGCTCAAAGCTCATAATACATGTGCGTTGTCCGAGATGGGCGAGCAACAAATTGCGAGCACCAAAAATGTCCATTCACTTCTAGAATTGGCAAAAACATCCAAGCCTCAAAACCACAATAGCGTGTACGACTGGCTATGACGCAATGTGGAGGAGGAACTCTGAAGGTACCATACACATGCACGAGCATAACGTCAGATGCTAACAGCAACCCTCCAGTCGCCCTCTTTGCTTCTAATTTTCTTTTCATTCACACACGTGATTAACTGCAGTGTGGCCAATCCGCCTCGTGGGTAGGTGCCAATTATAGAGGCCACAACGACAAGTCTTCAGTAAGGTAAATCATTTAACCTCGGGGTTATGCAATAGAGGGCACAAATAATGCAGTGTATTATTAGACTTCTGAGAAATGTGACGCTAGACAAAACTGTTCAGTGGGATAACTGATGATGACGGAACCACTCTCGATAACCCCCCCCCCCCTTCCCCATTTGTGTGAGGTGCATTGCTCCCCACACAAGGGCGGCTATTGCGATAGTACACAGTGAGTTTCTGGCAGCATGCACTGGCGTGCAAGTAGCTTCGTTTGGCTGTAGTTATAGAGTAGAATGACAGCACCGCCTGCCGTGCCCTGCCCTTCATTTGCAGAGTCAACGAACACACTTGCTGACCATTCTTCTTCGAACGGACGTCTGCCCACAGCATTTGATGACGCACAACATTATAAACGACTGCCACAAACGTTATGTCCGCAAAAACCACGACGAAAGCGTGTTGTTGCAATATAACAAAAAAAAAAAAAAACTAGTGCCAACGCAAGACGAACAGGAGCGATGCATGAAGGGCTTGCCCAAATACCATATTTTTCAGTACGTTTCAGTGTGCACTGCTGCACTGAAGCGGAATGAATGGCGAATGGATCTCCAATTAGTTCCTGAACTTGGGACGAGATGACGCCGAACACAATCAACAAGTGACAGTAAGGAACAGTGTTGTGCGTCTCATTCCCAAAGCATTTTCAGACAATACAGCAATCGCTCTTTGCGCGATCTGTCACATGCACATTTGAACGTGCAAGGGCAGTGCACAGTTCGGTGCCGTACATGCAGGGCTCCTTAGAATCTTAAGCAGAGAGGAGGACCGGACGAATATCAACGGTAGTGACGAACGCCGATCACCTAGACACGGCGTCGGCCCGCGATGATCAGCTGTTCGCCGCGCCAGCAGAGCACAGCGCACGACGTCAAGACTATGCAAGACGCGAACAAAACGGCAGGTTACTCCCGGCGTTTGACTGGGAGACTAGGCACTCGATGGGCAAGGGCGAAAACGCAGAACAATGACGCGCAAGCGTAGAAGAAAAGGGAATAATGAACGACACGGCAGTCAGCGTCGCGAAGCTCTCACACGGTGACGTCTGAGAACCCACCGTCAAGACGCGTAGCAAAAGAGAGGGTGCCGCAGGTTGACTTCCATTCATCGCGCGACAACGTTAAACAGAACACACCTCAATACTGACAGCCACTATGGGCTGTCCTTTATGCTTTCTTTTTTTCTCTTTCCGGTCAGATCGCGGAGTAGTTAGCTGGCTGGTGCAGCGGCGCGTGAGTCATACAAGCCTCGCCCGAGAGACGGTTTGCGAAGGGGGACACGGCGGGTGCGAGCGGCCATGTGGCGGTGTACGGAAGATCGGCACACTGAAGCACGATCTCCTGTGAACAGTGTACGCAGTGCACCACGGGGACCACGACCAGCGCAACAGTTAAACGGGGCTGTCGGTTGAACCATCGTGCACCTTTGCAAAACGGCTCTGAAAGCGTGTTTCAACTGTACCGACATCGACGGTGCGCCTCGAACGCATCTACAAAGACACGAGTAGGTCCCGGCGACTAGGGGCGCCGGTGCCGCGATCGTACTCACCGGCTGACTTCAGGGAGAGCCGGGATCCGTCCAGATGACAGCGGGGTGGCGGCGGCAGCCGATGTCGAGGCGTAAGCCTAAAGGCCTCCTCTCACGGCAATCCACGGCGCGGCGTTTTTTCTGCTTTGCGAGCCGCCCAGAAAAAAAAAACAGCACTCACGGCGGCGACGTTTCGAGCACACACACACCCGCACAGAACCACGCACTATGAAACGAGCACTTTTTTTCTTCCTTTAGAGCCGGTTGATCTGTTTTTCTTCCTCCGATTCACAAACGGCGAGGGCGAACCGAGCTGCACCTGCCCTTCGGCACCCAGACCATCGCAGCGACGACGACGGAGTGAGCAAAGAAATTAGAAATAATAAATCACCCATTCGCCAATATGGCGGCGCACACCGTGTGACGTCGAAACTGGCCACTGACTGCGGCTTTGTGCAACGCCCGTCTTGGTTGGACGCGTGGCGCCATCGCTCGGAGTGCTAGAGAAGCGCCCTCAAAGGACATCGAACTTTGCGCAGAAGGAAACTTTTTCGGGCAAGTGCGGTCAAAGGCGGCGCGGTCATACCGTCTTTCGGATGCGCGAATTTCGGCCATGGCCTTTACAGACACCGGGCAATTGTGTAAAGAAATAACAAATGATTAAGTCCGGCCGTCCTCATGGGAAATCGCATTCGGCCACGTGCGCAGAACCACGTGAATGCGTTTACGTTATAAAATGGGGTGTAAAAGTTCCTGTTATGCAGTTCAGAACCGTGGTGTCTACAACCCCAGGCCTCGAGTCATGATAAGGGCGATGATACAAACTCGTTGACGGAAAACCCTGTTCCAGTAGAATATTAAGTGTCTAGCCTAATATTATGATGCCCTTGTGAATAGCTCAAAATGAAAAGCGTGGTGCCACCTATCAAAAAAGGAAAAAGAAAAAAAGATGATAATCTAGAAGCGTGCGTAATGCATAAGTCAAGAAATGAACATAGTTACAGCCCAAATCGCCAGTCCAGGTAGCTGGAAGCGTTCGGCCGGATAAGGACTCATGGTTTGCACTAGCGACCATTCCAATATCATGAGCCTAGCCACAAGAATCTACAACAGCAGAGCACCTATAATTCTTGTGGAACCTTTTTCGATAGAAACGCGTGTAGATAAAATGTAACAACTAACAACCACACACACACAAAAAAGCATGCAAGAAATTTACTGTCAGAAGTGGCATTCGAACCCAGGTCCGGAAACCCGAACTGCGACTTGAACGCAGCAGCCCTTTGACCGGTCGGCCATTCCGATACACGAACGAAATGTTTTTGGGGTACAAGCACACGTCGCTTTACTCCTTCAAACAGCTTTATTTAGAAAATTTAGCTGTTTGTCATGCGAGAAACATTTGTTTCCAAGCACCACCCTAAAGATGTGCTAAAGTGAACTAACGTCCCAGACAACGCTAACACATCCTGGGTGCATACTGAGGCTGTCCTACCGAGTACGTTGTGTTGTCCTCAGGATGCCCCAATATGAACCTAAAACCATCCTCAATGGGTCTATTTGTCCGGCCTCAGCACATCTTCAAAACGTCCTCATAACAGCATTCGGGGATCTTTGTAGCATGCGTTCAGGACGTATCCAGGACTGCATTCAGGGATCTCTTTAGGATGCTTTCAGAGCATTTCAGAGGTGTGCTGCACCTACAGGAAATCTGTCTATTAAATGTGACTGTTTACTGTTCAGGCTCGAAACCCTGGCTTGCACCTGCTGCTAGAGGCTCGTAGTAAACGAGCCTTTTTAACCAGTGCTCAGTAAATCGCCATGCTAGAGCAAAACGCAAACACATAGTGACACAAAAAACACTTTATTAATTTAAGCTTGAAACATTGCAGAATTTTAAATATGAAATGTACTTGACAAAACCAGGTTGCTTGTTGAAACTCTTCATCGGGGTCCTCTGAAGAATGGCACGGTCCTAGAGGAAATATTAAAAGACAATGAGTAGGACATACAGCACGACAGAAATGACAAACAGAGAGAGTTCAAGTCAGCATGACACAGCATTGGATATAGTAACATTTACTTGCACTCTCACGAGAGCTCATGAGATAAGCATCTCAAGATTATGACTGACACTTTGTGTACCGTCAATTGCCACTGCCAACGTGTAAAATCATGAACTAAGCATTGAAGCCAAAAAAAAAAAAAAAAAGCAGCTGCGCTTGCTTCCTCAGAAATATTTTGTAATTGCAGTAAGCTATTGCCGCGGGCAGTACTGTCTGCACTAATGTGCACGCAGCTCGACACATGCGCAACTGGACAGCTCACACCGACCGCGTTGTCCTTGCTGGGAGTACGTTGAACGTGTGTATACATTCGTGACCACGCAGGAAAGTGCCACAAACAAGCGCAAAAGCCTCCAATGATCTCCCCTTCCGACACAAATACAAGCCGCAGAGCCTCTAGTATTTGACACTAAGCACACCGCGGTCTCGTGTGCGATCGATGTTGTGTAGTTTATTGGCAGATAAGTTACTGTCAGCCCTGTTTACTATGCGTAAGCATGAACCAGCGCAGCGATTCTTTTCTCGTTTACACGAGCTGTCTGCGGTTTCTTCCACTAAAAAAATTACAGCATATCCACGGAGTGAATGATGATGGGCGAAGCTCGGGATGTTCATCGTAGATCGTGCCGAGTTCCGGATTAATTTAGTTAACGCGCACGCTACGAATCCTCATGGTTGAACTATGCACAAGTGAAATCTCCCACCGGCACTTAATTCATTGCAAGTCAAGGTCCAGTGCATATATATATATATATATATATATATATATATATATATATATATATATATATATATATATATATGGGTTGCCGGTGAACGCTTCTCCAACGCGAGCAGTCGGTATTTCTCAATCAAGAAACTCGCTAGGAGACGCTGCCTGCGCCAACGTTGTCTCTCGCGGGTGAGGGCGCGTTCTCCTTCTTTGCGAGCCGGTAGAGCGTTCCTCTAAGAAACAACGTTTCCATAGCCTACGCGCGCCTTTCGCTCTCTCTCTGTCTCTCTCTCTCTCACACAAGACAGCAGAGGCACGCGCCGGGAGAGAGAGAGGCACGCGCCGAGGCGAGGGCGAGCGCGTGCCTCCCAGCACGCGGGTTACGCCTGACAACTGACGCGTGACAAGGTTAGACTAAGAGGAACTTCGCCCCTAAAAAGATTCTTACCTGCTGACACGAATCGTCCCGCAACATCGACTCTACGTGCCGCAAGTAAACGTTGGCTTGACGATCGCCTTAGCTTGGATTGCATTGACTTGTTTGTCAATGTTGCCAGCCGGAAGCAAAAAGTTGGACGCTTTAGCAAACGGGTATATAGGTGTTATCTGCTTTAGCCGCCTTAGCCATTGACACCCTATGACAGCCCGCTCATTGGAAGTTGGTTACAAGTGTTCTCGTGCTCATAACACAGCGGTATAGTTAACCACGAATGAACCAAACAACACATTTTGCATGCGCAAATAGGCATAAAATGGTTCGTAATAATTTAAACCTAAATGCTCGAATGAACACGTACAAAGCAACATAAAAATAACGAGTTGGCCAACAGGTTGAATTACGTGTTTAATACGCATCCGTGATGAAACCGCCCCTAAAATTTCAACGCACGTTTTTATTTCACTGGTGTAAGGAACGTCCTCAAAATGCCGCGCATTGGACGTCCTTAGGACAACCAATCGTCCTGGAAATGTACTGAACGAGATGTTTTAGGATGATCCAATGACTACCGTGTTGAGGACGCGTCGAGGACGTAGTAAAAACCGTGAGGACGTTTGTAAGATGTGAGTATGACCTCAGGACGTCGAGTGTTGTGCACCATACGCCGTGCGAGCCCGGCGGTATCGTTTCATTATTGCTGAATTGAGCGTGGGAACAGCGTTGTTTTGCGATAATTTCGTTTTACGGAAAGCGCTGGCAAGAGTTACTGTATAGGCTCCTTTAGTGTATATAGGGTCCTTTAGGAGCCAGAGTTGCGCCAAAGTACGCCATCTTGGGTTCAAAAGTTATGCGGGAAAGCCGCTCTCCGTACGCGTAGGAGCCGCGCTCGCGCGGCACTGTAAGTAGCTTTTTTTTTTTGCTAGCTGTAGAAGGAAGGCAATCGCAGTCAATTATTTTAACTGGATCTGGCTCGATAGCGATCGAAAGTGGCCGTGCTACACCCGTATTAGGCGTGCATGTATGTTATAGTAGCCTGCGACAGCTGAAACATGCATGTGAATGCGCGATCCAACAGCGATGTCGTGTATAACATTCTCTGTGATTAAGGTTATAGGGGTCTCTCTTAACCTTTATACGGTTGCCATGGGTGCAAGCGGTGGCAGACACTCGCAAGCACAAACGCAGCAGCCCTAACAATTAGAGCTGTGGCCCCTATCCCGCGGTTCGCGTTAGATCGCAACCACGGCGGGTTCAGGCCAGGGGGACAGAGACAAGCCTTTGAAACGAAGGTGTTTATTCACCTTATTTCTTACGCCACCAACGCAACAAGTATAAAATATGCAAGTGCCTCAGCGCGCAGGAGTAATATTCCTCACGGCTGGGCAAAACAACAATACTAGAAAAGCGCACGACGAAAAGGGGCTGATAGTGACTCAGCTCGCTTCGTGTGGCTTTGCGCTCCGACCAAGAATGAAGATCACTCACGGAAGGAAGGGCAGGCGCTGGGTGACGGCGGCGGGCGGCGATCTTGCGTACCAGGAGGGGATCCGGTCAATCCCGATGCCTCCGGACGAAAGACCCAAGACCGAGAAAGCGGCGCGCCTTCGCGAGGTTGAGAGGAGGCATCTCCCCGAATCTTAGGAGAAGGGAAAGAGTGGAGAGGAGGGAGCGGGGCATACCGGTTTCGGCACTGCGACGAGGCATGAAAGGCAGCGGGGGAAGCGGCGTGAGTGCCCTCTCCCACCGCGCCGCCCTTGCCCAAGCGTGCGCATGTGACACGCAACCGTTCTGCGACCGCTGGAATGCGCATGCATTCCCACATCCCCCCCTCCTTAATTCATCCCCTTCACCAAAGAAGCCACCGCCATCACCTGGGGCTAACGGAAGGGCAGGTGTCAACTAAGCCGTCGAGAGCGTGGTGTCGATGAGGGGGCTGTCTCTCCCCTCCGCGGCCGCTGGTCGCCGGGTCGTCAGCTGTCGCTGGCCAAGGTGGGGTGCCGGGTGACGATGATGATGAGTCGCTCAGCTGGTCCTGGGCACGGGATGCGTTCGGCGCGGCAGGGGCCTGGTGGTGCTCGAACGACCGCCCGTTCGCCTTGCGAGAAGGCCCGATGGTGGTGTGTTGCGGGACCAGCGCCTCTTCACCTTGCGGGAAGCTCCATTGTCCGGCATACTGGGGGCAAAGAGCAGACGACGCACGAGCGATATGGACTGGGCCAAGGGGTTGCCGTGCCGTGAAGGTGTGCGGGCAGGGTCGTTTGTCGAACAGCGGCCTCCTCAGCTCCGCCCCTCCAGGTGTTACGGGATTACGATGGTGGGGAGAGGGCGACGGGATCGAAGTGTCGCCGAGTTTCCAGAATTTTCCAAGGCCGCTGCCGCTACTCCGGACCGGAAACTTCTTTGCTGTTTTGCTTGTTTGCTTTTTCTCGCCATGTGCCGCTGCGGTGGTCTCCGCTGTCGCCGCACCCCTGCTCGTAACGAGTTGTGGCCCGCAGGAGCCTGGCCTTGCGTAGAACACGCGACGAAGACCGCTTCTTCTTGCTGGCCGCTGTTGCTGCCGACGAACGTACAGGTGGTGCCTCTGTTGCTGATTAGCCCACAGAGAAAGCGCATGCTCGCTCCGAGGGGTTGGATGCGGGACGCCGATGGAGCATTCCGTCAGACATCGCACACAATAAAGTTAGCCCCTACAATCAGGACAGTTAGTTCCGTCGAGATCGCAAATTGTAGCGCCGCACTGGGCTCGAACGTCGAGCTGTGCCACCCGATGCCGCTGCCTGCGAAGGCGGGAGAGCATTCCCCTCGGGCCACTCATTCCCTCTGTCGTAGTAGGGTTTGAGGTCACAGACATGCACCGGTCCGCTGATCGGTCTTAGCTGTAAGTCCGCCAGCTTGTACACGAGAGATGAGACAATCTCCTTCACTCGGTACGGTCCTGTCCACTTCGGTGCCAGAGAAGCTGAGAATTTCTTGCTGGCATCGCTTAGGACATGATTACGTCTCAACACCAGGTCGCCAACTTTGTATTGAACGTCCCGATGAGAGCGGTCATACTGCGCTTTCTGCTCTGCTCGAGCAGTCCTCAGGTTCCGTCGTGCTTTGCATAAAGCCTCGTGCACCTTTAAGCGCAGCCCAGCTGCATAATCAGCGCATGCTGACGAAGCAACCAGTTCCGAGCTGCGTTCCTGTAGAGCGTGTTCTACGGGATTCATCAGCTCCCTCCCAAGATTGAGAGTGGCGGGGGTGAAGCCAGTCGAGCGGTTCACGGTCGTCCTTATAGCAAATCCGATTTCAGGGATACAATTGTCCCAATCCTTGTGCGTCCCCGCAAAAG
Organism: Hyalomma asiaticum; assembly: GCA_013339685.2. Lineage (NCBI taxonomy): Eukaryota > Metazoa > Arthropoda > Arachnida > Ixodida > Ixodidae > Hyalomma > Hyalomma asiaticum. The sequence continues at coordinate 81,534,826 of CM023487.1, read as the reverse complement.
CAACGAGCATATGCTTGATGTTGCGGTTCACACGTTCGGTTGGATTTTCCTGGGCGTGATACGTGGTCGTTCTCCTGTGCTTAATGCCGAGGGCTGCACAGGAGTCCACGAATAATTTTGAAGTGAAATTGTCCGTAATCAACTCTTTTGGATAGCCAAATCGCGTGAACACTTCGACGAGCTTCTGCATGATTACGCGTGCCGTGAGCTTTCGTAGGGGGAATAATTCGACCCATTTGCTGAAGTGATCTGTGACCACGAGAAGGAATTGGTTCCCGCTCGGTGTTCGTGGGTAAGGTCCCATGATGTCACAAGCCGCAATCTGCCACGGTATCCGGCTATTGATCGGCTTCATCAGCCCGGGTGGGCGTCCACCTCTCGGTTTCACTCTTTGGCACACGTTACATGAGCGAGCGTAGCGTATTACATCCCGCTTCATGCCTGGCCAGGTTGCAAAGCGACACAACTTAAGATAAGTCTTAGGGCCACTTGCATGCCCAGCAATGCACGTATCGTGAAAGTAGCGTAGCAATGCTCCTCTCAGCGTGCGTGGAATCACCGCTTTGAAAGAATCATGTGTATCTTTCTCCGCGGGGATGTATCTCAGCAGGACACCGTCAGAGTCAAGCAGGTAGGAGTCCAACGCGCTCACAGCACTACCAGCTGTTTCAGAGCGCCGCGCACTTACAACAATACCAGCTGCGTCAACATGCGCCGCGGCCGCGCCGCCGGGCTCCCGGAGCCCCTCAAAAATTTTCTTACAGAACGGATCCTCCCGCTGCGCCTCTAACAAGTCCTTTCTGCTGAACACGCTCTCCACTGAACTGACGCAGTCCAGGTGGTTAACGCTTTCGACCTTCGAAGGTGGTTCATCCTTCCTTCCTTTGCGACTCTCACCGTCGAGCATTGTAGCAATTACTCTGCTCTTGGGTTGAGTCTCCGACGACGCAGGATGGGTAGTGTTATTACCGCTCCTGTTGACCTCGAGCGTCGCAGCAGTTACGTCGCTCTCATTAGTCTCGGCTCTGGGCGGTGTGAGTTGAGCAGTAATATTACTCTTCTCACTGTCAACGGGCGCGCGCGAAAGTGCGTCCGCCACCACGTTGTTCTTCCCTCTCCGGTAGCGAACGGTGAAATCGTATCGCTGCAGGAGAAGTGCCCATCGTGCGAGCCGTCCGCTCGGCTCCCCTAGGCGTCTAAGCCAAGTTAGTGCCATATGATCAGTTTCAATCACAAATTGAACTCCGTCAACGTAGTAATCGAACTTTTTGAGGGCAAAAATGATTGCCAAACACTCCTTTTCAGTCGCGGAATAATTTTTCTCTGCGGGAGTCAACGAGCGGCTAGCGAAAGCTACCGGCCGCAAGCAACCTTCGTGCTGTTGGAGCAAAACCGCTCCTAGGCCAAGGTCGCTGGCGTCCGTTTGGATCACAAATTCTTTGCTCAAATCCGCTAGTCTTAACTCAGTGGTTTCCGCGAGCGCGTGAACGAGGTTGCGCAATGCTTCCTCTTGCTCGGGACCCCACCTCCACCGCTCACCTTTCCTCAACAGCATTGTCAAGGGGGCTTGCAGTGCGGCACAATCTGGGATGAACTGACGATAAAAATTCACCAGCCCCAGAAAGCGTCTCAGTCCGCCTATGTCTGTCGGCGACGGGTAGTTCAATAAGGCTTGAACCTTGTCATCACACGGCAGAAGACGACCGTTATCAATGGTGAAACCCAGTAGCGTTACTCGGGTTGCGGCTATCTGAGTCTTGGCAGGATTCAGCGTTATTCCCGCCGACCTCAGACGCTCTAGCACGTCCCTGAGATGGCGTAAATGCTCATCAAAGGTTCGCGAGTATACCACAACATCGTCCAGGTAAGCAAGAGCGTGATGCCACCTTGCGTCACCCAAGACACGATCCATCAGGCGCTGGTAAGTGGCCGGCGCACCGACTAGACCAAAAGGCATGCGGGTAAACTGAAAGAGGCCCCTGTGACAAGTGAAAGCAGTTTTCTCTCGGTCACGGGGATCTACTTCGAGCTGAAAATATCCTCTGCTAGCATCGAGCGTAGTGAAATACTTCGCTCCACCAACGTTGGACACGATTGAGGGAATGCTCGGAAGCGGATATGCGTCCTTGCGTGTTACCTCATTCAGGCGACGATAGTCAACACAAAGGCGGGTACTTCCGTCCTTCTTCGGAACGAACACCACAGGAAAACCCCATGGGCTCTCTGACCTTTCGACAACACCTGTATCGAGAAATTCGTCCAGGGCGCTGTCAAGCGCTTTCCTCTTAGCCAAACTCACTGGCCGAGGATTGCACTTCCAAGGCGAGGCATCACCTGTTTCAATTTTGTGCCTAACTAGCGCAGTGCAGCCAGGACGCTCTGTGAACACGGCATCGTATTCATTCAGTAGCATTGAGAGGCGAGCCTTTTCTTCCACCGACAAACCGCATGAACTATTCAAAAGCGGGTGGGGACGTTCGTCCTCCGCTGCGGTGCACAGTACCTCCGCCGCGGGGGTTCGGGGCCGCTCGAGAGGGGAGCCTTTCCCTTTCGCGCCCTTTTTCTCTGCGCGGTCGGCTGCTCGGTTCTTCGAAACAGCCGAAAGCTTTGCGTTTGCGAGTGACTTTTTCGGGCGATCGTTGGGTTTGTCTGCGCGCGAAGCATCATCGAACGAAGTTGTCTCTGACGCTTTTTGAAACGATACGAAAGGTTTCAGGGTGGCGCATGCTCGTTCCCTGTATCCTCCGTTGCAGACGTCAATAACAATGCCCGTCTTAGCGAGGAAATCTCTGCCAAGAATGATAGGAACCGTCAGGCCGGGGAGGTAAGCGAGGCGTTGACGCCTGACTCGTTTCTCCCACCGCACCACGAGCCTAGCAGCAGCGCTTGCTTGCGCCATGCCGCTAGCTAGACGGAAAGTCACATTGCTCGTTCTCAGCCGGATAGAACTCCGACAAAGATGCTCATACACTTCGTCGCCAAAGATTGAAGCGCTTGCTCCCGTGTCTAGCAGTGCAAAAAATTTGCGCCGGGCGACTGTAAGCTCAATAAACGGCGCCGGCGTGTCGTTGGGCAGTCCGATACGACAAGCCAGCGGCGCTAGGAGTCCGTTTGTCTCACTCAGCGCTGCTGTATCTGCCGCCGGTCCTGCAGCATTGCTCACCGGCGGCGCCGCTCGTTTCCCGAAAGCGCATGCCCTCGGCTCGCGGGCGCCCTGCAGTCCCGGGCGAAATGCCCTGGTTGGTTGCATTTATAGCAGAGGTTTGTCGGCCACTGTAACGCTCGGCGTTCGGTGCCTCGCGCCGTTTGACCGCCGCTCCTCTCTACAAAGTGCTCCCGTTCAGGCGCTCTCGCTCTGGCATCCTCGCGTCGGTATATCGAACACGATTCTGCGTACCTCGGCCATCGGCAGCGCATGCTGCTCGTCTAGCGTAAGTGTACGGATCAAGAGCCCGGTCAGATAACTCCCAACCGCTGCTCGAGCGTTCATCACTGAAGGCAAGCAAACCGTTTCCCTGTGGACGGGTGCGAAAGTTGTCTCCGTTCCACGCGCATCGCGGCTCGAGTGCCTGCGACGCTGGGGGTGGTGGTCTGTACGCGCGTGAGGCGAGTATGTCCGCCTGTATGCGTTTTGCCTCCGAGGCTAGCTCATCCAAATCCCTGAACTTGCTACCTCTCAAATACGCGGCGAAAGTGGGGTGTGCTTGTCGCATGACTCGCTCCACTTTCTCACAGTTCGGAGCAGAGGGATCAGCGATGCGATAAAACTCGTCCATCGCCCTCACGTACTCGAGCAAGGATTCGTCCGGATGCTGAGTACGCAGCTCCAACTCACGACGCAGACGACGCTGGTAATCTGCGGGCAGAAATTCCTCGCGGAAGTTCGCTCGGAACTCTGACATCGTGCGCGACCTGTGGCCAGTAAGCCGGAACCAACGGGCAGCCTGATCAGTCAGCGATACTGGAACGACGCGTTCTAGCATCTCGCCATCGGACAGCCACGTTGCCTGCTGGTAAGTCAGCATGCGATCGAGGTATTCGTTGGCGCTAACCAGATCATGATACCCGCTGTAGGTAGGTAAGTCCATCCTAACTATCGGCTTAGCGGCTGACCTTGATGTAAGAGTATTCTGTACAACACCAGTCAAACACTCAATCATGTGCATTGCATCGCGCAACAACACCTGCGGAGACTCGCTCTGCCCAGTAAGGTCTGGCGCAGGAGCTGAATGAGTTGAGCAAGTTTGCCGCGATGGCTCCCTGCTCTCCGCGAACTCTGGCGAAGGGCTCGGCGTAATATGCCTCGCGCCTTCAAATACACTGTATGCGGGAGGGTGCGCCTCATGTGTAGCGCTGCCCTCATCAAAGCACATGAGATTCCCTTGGCTAGTAGTTGCCGCGGGGTTCTCAGGGTTCTCGGCTGCTGTAGCAGTTACTGCAGCTTCGAACTGTTGCCGGTTGGTAGCCACCCGCGACAGCGTGTACAGTCGCTGGAAATCAGCGCTGTCTGCTGCCATGGTTCGTTCGTGTGCTGGTAATCACACACACAAACTGACTTGCTCTGTCACACCACTGGCCCCACGTTGGGCGCCAAATATAGGGGTCTCTCTTAACCTTTATACGGTTGCCATGGGTGCAAGTGGTGGCAGACACTCGCAAGCACAAACGCAGCAGCCCTAACAATTAGAGCTGTGGCCCCTATCCCGCGGTTCGCGTTAGATCGCAACCACGGCGGGTTCAGGCCAGGGGGACAGAGACAAGCCTTTGAAACGAAGGTGTTTATTCACCTTATTTCTTACGCCACCAACGCAACAAGTATAAAATATGCAAGTGCCTCAGCGCGCAGGAGTAATATTCCTCACGGCTGGGCAAAACAACAATACTAGAAAAGCGCACGACGAAAAGGGGCTGATAGTGACTCAGCTCGCTTCGTGTGGCTTTGCGCTCCGACCAAGAATGAAGATCACTCACGGAAGGAAGGGCAGGCGCTGGGTGACGGCGGCGGGCGGCGATCTTGCGTACCAGGAGGGGATCCGGTCAATCCCGATGCCTCCGGACGAAAGACCCAAGACCGAGAAAGCGGCGCGCCTTCGCGAGGTTGAGAGGAGGCATCTCCCCGAATCTTAGGAGAAGGGAAAGAGTGGAGAGGAGGGAGCGGGGCATACCGGTTTCGGCACTGCGACGAGGCATGAAAGGCAGCGGGGGAAGCGGCGTGAGTGCCCTCTCCCACCACGCCGCCCTTGCCCAAGCGTGCGCATGTGACACGCAACCGTTCTGCGACCGCTGGAATGCGCATGCATTCCCACAAGGTATGAAAGCTGAATTCAGGTCAGGTGAAAGGCTCGAACATTTGCGTGCACTCCTAAATTGTTTCCATTGCGCTGTACCGATATGCTGATTCTAATGATTCTAGTATAGCTTCCTTGTCGCGTTTTACGCGTCACAGAGAAACTTATACGTGTTATGGGTCATCCGTTAGTTCAGCCGTTCAGCTGGTTCAGCCGTTATCGCGCCTATTCTAGTTCAACCCTTCTGCCGCTAGGGACGGAACTTATAAGCATTGTGGCGCTAGTGAGCACCTGTTTGCTGTCGTCTGCTGCAGCGCTCGGAGGGAGACTACGGCCAACGCAAAGCTATCTTGTCGAGTATTACGCACGAATGCGCCATATCACGAAAAAATCATGGCCGTTACACGCCGTGAAGACCGCCTTGTCAGCGAAGGTGCTCTTTTATCGTGACATAACTGACAATGGTGTCACATTATTGGTGTCGTATGCCGTATCGGCTAATTGTTATAGTCGGATACAACTCAAGTCTGCGGTGAAGCCCCTACCACGTCCTTATAACCACCAGCCACTGTACCTCCGCGAAGCTTCAAATATAGTTGCTTCTTTGAAATTTCCATGTTACCAAAATAAAGCGAAGGTGGCAATAATAATGGACAGGTGCATAAATTGTTACGTCTTGATTCGTTTATTAGAGTCGAACTTTGAAAGGATAATTCTTTACTGAGTTGAAATCACGCTCTTGCAATGCAAAAAACCGGCGCGTCGTAAGCTCCGCCATCCGAGTTTCTCAACTCAATTCAGTGAAGTTTCACACGTAAAACGGGATCGGAAGCGTAATGAACTGACCGCGGCCTTTTGCAGATGGAAACGCTGAGACTCCACACATTTTTGTCCATGCTCCTTGAGCACATCATAGCTTATAAAGATGAAAAGAAGAGCAGACGGTCCGCAAGTACCGAAAGCATAAACACGGCGCCGTTTTGAAAAGGTCGCATGACGACGATTATGTTTGTTTCTGTGATTGGCTGGCGGGGTAAAACCGACGTGCGCGGTCCGTCCGCCCTTGTTGCCAACTGCTGTTTCTTTAAGTTGTATCCTACTATAGTCATGCCATAATGATGCCCTTCGTCTACTGACCGTACGTCCACGGCCACTAGATGAAAAGTCACCCAGCGGCCGGGGTACGTCATTTTTCACAAGGGATTTATCCAGAATTTCGATGCGGAGGGGTGGTGTTACACATGGTGTAACCAGTACGCGGGGGCGTGTAGACACCTAGTCACATGGTTATGTGGAGAATTTTTTGGTGGTGTGAGTATCCAACTGCGAGAGGGGCGTGTTTGGGGGGCGGGGGGTATAAATCCCCGTCCTTCACCACGCACTTCTTTCTGTCTTTCTTTCTCTGCATTTCGCGATATGGAAATGCAGCTGCAATTGCGGGCATCGAACCCGGAACTTCGAGCTAAAGCTCTTCTACACTTTACCACAAATAGACCTCGTGCACTTCTTCCTTCCTTTTCATTTCACGCTGTGGGAATGCAGCTGTGGTTGCGTGGGGATCGAACCCACAACTTCGAGTTACACCTGCGCTGGATCCGAATATATAGTCTGATTGATTGATTTGTGGGGTTTAACGTCCCAAAACCAGTTCTGATTATGAGAGACGCCGTAGTGGAGGTCTCCGGAAATTTCGACCACCTGGGGTTCTTTAACGTGCACTGACATCGCACAGCACACGGGCCTCAACATTTCGCCTCCATCGAAATGCAGCCGCCGCGGCCGGGATTCGATCCCGCGACCCTCGGATCAGCAGCCGAGTACCTTAGCCACTAGACCACCGTGGCGGGGCACGGTGGTCTAGTGGCTAGTGGGTCTAGTGGTCTAGTGGCTAGTGGTGGTCTAGTGGAATATATAGTCTCGGCGGTGCCTACGTATACCCAACACGTGCTCTTACCCTCCTCTACACTAGCCTTCACTACGATCGTGGAGGAACAAACAAGGGTGCCAAGTCCATTGTCATGTAGCGCTGGCCTATGGGCAATGGGTGTGGGTAGCAGGCGCGTAGCCAGGATTTTTTTTCGGGGGGGGCTTGAAGAGTCAGTGTATACGGCCGTTCAAGCGCGTAGCTTTTTTTTTTTTTTTTAGAGGCCCAGCTCCTTAAGGCGTGCGTCGTGCGTCCCCGCTGTATGTAGTAGGTAGCCACCGGCGCGTGCCTGCCGGGAGACACGCACGCGCTCGTGCCTCTCTGTCTTGTGAGAGAGAGACAGAGAGAGAGAGAGAGCGAAAGGCGCGCGTTGATGAACGCTCTACCAGCTCGCAAAAAAGGAGAACGCGCCCTCACCCGCGAGTGACAACGTTGGCGCAGGCAGCGTCTCCTAGCAAGTTTCTTGATTGAGAAAAATACCGACTGCTCGCGTTGGAGAAGCGTTCACCGGCAACCCATATATATATATATATATATATATATATATATAGGCACTGGAACTTGACTTGGAATGAAGTGCCGGTGGGAGATTTCACTTGTGCATAGTTGAACCATAATGGTTCGTAGCGTGCGCGTTAACTAAATTAATCCGGAACTCGGCACGATCTACGATGAACATCCCGAGCTTCGCCCACTCATCATCATTCACTCCGTGGATATGCTGTAATTTTTTTTTTTTTTGGGGGGGGGGCGGCGGGGTAGGAGGGGCTTGAAGATTGCATACGACCATTGGGTGGTCTTGGAGGACCTGTCAGGTCGCTCTTATGATTTTGGCATTGTTTACTGCCGTTCTGTGATGTCAGGTCAGGTGTGTAGGTGAAAACTGGAAGCAAGTGGAACTCCGCGCAGAGAAAATTGGCGTGCATGGTGCTCACACAGACTCCTTGTGCAGGCAGAGGCATTACATTGCTCGACTATATTTCCATGTGGTTGCTTACTGCAGGGCAACGTGTGGATTATGATGAGCTCTATGTTAACCACAAGGAAACACCATAGAGTGAAAGACCATATTTTTTAATGCTTTGTTTTTATTGAAACGCAGTAAATCACATAACAAATACTTCGCACATACAAACATTTTGGGTCCGTACGTCAGCATTGATTATAAGTCCAGTCGAGGCCATTCAGCACAGTTAGGATCAAAACTCTGCATGCACCACATGTAGCACAGGTTTCTTCTTGAAGGACGCTGCGACACTTTTTTAACATTGTCTGAAAACGGCGAGCATCAAAAGGCGCTCCAAGGAGCACTGACTCCGTCGCTTGATTTAGAACTAACAATGGTGATCTCGCGAACGCGGAAGTACCTGAAGCAATAATTTATGTTGCTTTTGAGTTCAACATATACAGAAAACATATGTATGTTTCCGTCAGAACAACAAAGGGTTAGACGACGTAAAAGTCTTGACTTAAAAGTCTGTACCACGTCTCTCCTTTGAGTAGCTGAGGCGTTTCCTTTGTGGAAACGGGTTGGTACAACGCAGCAGCGTCGCTCTGCGCTTTTCATAATTCGCCACTGGGCCAGAAACAAGAACCCCAACCGCGTATAGTTCACAGTGACTGATGAAATGCTAACAGTTTTCATAAACAGTAACATGGGAGTGATGGAGTACTAACGTATAAAAGGAGGCACTTGCATTTATGGCACAGTATCCAAAACGTGGAATCTAAAATAAGGAAGCCAACAGAATATGTAACAACACAATGAAACGAGATTAGCGGCTTTTACAGTTTCAGCGGTTTCAATAACTTATTATTGTTTCGGACAATGCAATGCAGTACAAGAAATAACAAACATACAAGGGTCACATAGCACTGCACCAGGATCCTTGATTAATCGTTACACAAAAGGCGGAATACAGAGGAGTAAAAATAATCAGGAAACCGGACACACGTAAAAAAGCGAATGATAATATACGCAGACGTAGCAAAATACATGGCTACAAGTGAGCAAATAATGTTATCCAAATTTCAATGCAATAAGTAAGCGAATAACTTCTTAGCTGGAGTTAAGATAAGTATGAAGTGGAAGACAATTTTTTGGCATATGCTAGACTATTCCAAAGTGCTGCTGCACAAAAGGAGGATAACATTTTACCGTAATTAGTATGATATATGGGTAACAGAAGGTTTTGTCGGGCTGCAACCTTGTGCTAATAGGATTAAGAAGTAGATCAGAACCGGTGAAGTCGTAACCAACTTGTTTAGTTACTAATTTGAGAAATAATAGCGCTACACGATAGTTAAAAACATCTCCAACTTAAGGAATGTGGTTTTTCTTTAGCTCTCAGGAGGTGTTGGAAGAAAAATGGCCTATGAATATGAGCGATGGGAAGAAATCTGACAGTAGGTTTTAAAGCATTTACAGAGCCGCATGCAATCCTTAGAGAAAAGCTAGAGAACAAACCCCAAACGGCGGGGAAGCTTCGCGAAACGGTCGATGACATCAGAATGATTTATGTTTATATCCCTGTGACAGTAGAGGAGGGCTAGGCCAACCAGCCGCTCCTCGGACATTGTTGAGCGCAAGTAGGTTTTTAGTCTCCTCAAACTGGAGAACGATCTTTCTGCTGTGGCGGTGGTTAGAGGGAGTGTTACCAATATTTGCAGCAACTTATAAATATTGGGGTAAAATGTGCTGTCACAGTGAGGAAGGGCGTCGAGCCCAGTGCTAGGACGCAAGCTTGGTCCTGTTGACTCCCACTTAGTCCACCAGAGCCTAAATTCACCGAGAGCAGCAATTTCATCCACATCGTTAGAGAACGCAAGAATTAGTTCCTTCGCTTGCCTTAGGCGGGCATCATGTGATGGAGGAACTGCTGCGGGAATCAATGCACCGAAACTTTCTATCAACCGCCTGTGATTCTCAAATCGCTGCTTTAGCTGAGAAAGTATAAAATCGATGAAAGGTATATACACGGATCTGCGGAAATATTCCTCTGCACTTTCTGCGTGATCATTTCCGCGATGTTGTTGGAGGCTCCTAATCCTTGGCTTTGCTATTTCAACGTTGTGGCGCTCTCCACACTCTTGAGCCTTGGAGAATACTTCCCCAAAGCACGCCTCGGCGTTTGTTCGGTATTGCTCAATTGTGCGTTGCACAACATCTATGTGACCAATCGCCGTACACATGTCCGAATTTTTTGCCTGAAGTTGTCTCGATAAAGGCAGGGTCACTGCCAGGACGTGCTCTGCGACATGGAGGCCCACAATGAAGGATGGTGATAGCAGGGCAGATATCATATTGTTCGCCTGGGCTGCATTCTCGGAACTCCCATTTAATTCAATTTCAACCAGCGCCGCAATGACACAGTCAAAAAGAGAAACAAAAGAAAGAAGCGCGTCATGCTTTTCCACCCAACGAGTCTCACACAAGCCGAGAAGTCGCTTGCGCCTTGACTCGGATCGCACGTCAGCGATCTTTGCACGCAGCACGTTTGATCGGCTTGCCGATTTGCGAAAGAATTTCGCAGTCTCCTTGACTGTTCCGAAGCAGTGCCTAATATCAGCTACAGAACAAGCAGCACAAAGCACTAAGTTTAAACAGTGGCTGGCACAGTGCGTATACAAAGCAGTTGGGTATTTCTCGCGAATCGCTGCTTGCACGCCATTTGCTTTTCCAGCCATCGCACTTGCGCCATCGTACCCTTGCCCTCGAAGGTTCTCCATATCAATCCCAACGTTCACTAAAAACTTCACAATCTCCCGTGCGATATTCCGGCCACTTTGGTCATCTACAGGAACAAAACCCAAAAAAACTTCGTCAACCTGGTTGCTTCCCTTGTCCAAGTAGCGAGCACATATGGTGAGCTGTTCAATGCCAGCAACATCTGTGGTCTCATCCGCGAGAACAGAAAAACAGCCCGCGTTGTTAATTTTTGACACGAGATTCTCTCGAATGAGGGTGCCGCAGATTTCAACAATCTCATTTTGAACTGTAGGACTTAGATATGACGCATTGCCGGAGCAGTTCTGTATATGTTCTTTAAGGTAGCTGTCTCCGCAACTACTCCGCATGCGTAGTAGTGCTCTGAAGTTGCCTTCATTCTCTGTTGGAGCACTGTCGAGATCTAGTGGCCCGCTGTCATTATGACCACGAAGAGACAGCCCTTGTCTTCCGCAAAATATTATTGTGTCGACTATAGGGGCCAGTCTCTTTCTGTTTTCTTTTATCTGGAGCTTTCTGCTGCTATCAAGCTGTTCAACTACAGTAAGCGCACCACTCGAGAAGGCCTTTATAAAATGATCAGCCGCCGATTGGCTTTCCCGATGGTACACCGTGTTCTGATGTGAATCGAAAAGTTCCAGTGCGTGCTTCCAATCTCGGCAAGCTCTAGACACGAGTGCGCCGGTGGACGCATGACGCCCTTTGCCAACTTCAGGGCGGCAAAAGAGTGCACAAACGCGGCAGAATGAGCCCTCACACAGCGCGGAATAACTCAGCCATGGGTATTTGTCAAGCCACGCCAGCTGAAATTTCCGCTTCTGCTTTAAGTCCTTGACGCACTTGAACTCATAGCTTCTACCAGGTCGCCAGGGGGACGTGAGGAGCTGGTGCTTTAGGACATTGTCAATTTGGTTGACATTTTGGTACAGGCCAATGTCGAGTCTGCTGCACTCTGTCCCTTGGTGTTCTGAAAGAGTTCCATTATTTAGGCGAAGACCTTATATGTATTATGCGGAGTTGCGGACGTTACCGTAAAGAAAAAATGAAGAACAATGTTGCGGAAAACTATATATGGTACAAGAAATGCGGTACAGAAAATACAAAGCCTGTTAAACATTAATGCCCTGAAAACTTCCCTCACCACTGCCACGGCTGAGAACACAAGGTGCCCGACCAGGTGGTGGAAGTCAGGGGTGGCTGGAAGCGCTCAATCAACAAGCTGGCTCATTGCCGCACTGGATAGGCAGGCTGGGATACGCGGCTATGAGCCATGTCAATCTTTACAGCCTGTGCGAAATTACCCACTTGACATTCGATAACCTAAAGCCACTGGCTTTCACCTTTACGTCTCTTAAGTGATAGTCCTAGGATTTTTTTTCTTTTTTAAGTGTCCCACTCTTCTTTCATAAGAATCAACATAACAGTTACCCTGAGAAGGTCCTTGGTCTTCCTGAAGGCGAATATCATCCTGTGCTTGTTTGGGGCTGACATTCCCGGTGGGTCTAGGACGCGTTCCTGCATAAGTAGATCATTAAATCATTGCAAAATTCACCACTGTGTGTCACATTTAAATGTAAAATTAGCGAAAATAGTAATAGATTAACGCAAATGACGACTTTATAGCATGGTATGAACAATTGAAAAGCAATACATATCTTATTTTTGAAGGAGCATTGGGGCTCATCAAAGGGCCCATGGTCTGTAGTATGTTCTAACTTCGACATTCATTTGTCCCGGCCGACTGAGCGCGAATACAATACAATCTCGTGGAGACAATACTTTCCCAGGTGGCAAAGAAAAAGAGCTGATAAAAAATCTACCAGAGACGCATTCGTTTCCTCACCGTTAATACAAAGGTCCTTCACTTGCGCACACTAATGGCGCAATGATAATTTTAATATAACTTGTAACGATGCCGCGATGCTGCGTAAAACTTCCGCAATACCAAACTGTCGCTAAGGTGCCTTTTGTGAGTCCATTTATGCATTGATGTCTACGCCATCCTGATAAACTGTGGAAAACCCTCCTGAACATTGTAGTCATTTTATGTATTTAGTATTTACGGTTTTCTCACCAGCACTTATATATTTACTACACTATGGGAGCTTATTCTAACAACCAATCAAAATAAATCAGTACGTCTGCATGAAAAGCGAAGACTCGTCTAGGATTTGATTCCAAGTATATAGCCTCAGTACATCTCGGGTTAGATACAGCTACACAGCTGTATCAGTCCTGTGTACTATTAACACCTTTTTCGAAATACTTATTTCGTTACAGTTAAATGCATTCGTCCTGAATAACATCATACTACGGCCCCAGCGATATAGCTTTGCCTCTGGCAAATCTGTAAGCACCGCCATCGACCTTTCCGCAAACAATTATCGGCCATTTTAAAAGCTGGGCAACGAAGTCGATATTTTTTTGAGACACTATGAAAGCCTTCGGTATGGTTTACCACATCAAGATCAAAGTAAATTTAAAATCCTAAGACATTGCCTGAAACGCGCAGGAACTTTTTTTAGTTATCTTGTGTCATGCAGTCCGCCATTTGACCATTTGCAAAAATTGACTTTCCTGCAAAAGTTGGCTTTCCCGAAAGCATATCTCCGAACCAAGACTTCTCGTCCACAGATTGCCTTCCTGCTCTAAGCGTGTGAACTTGGTCCCGCTATTCATCCCGTTCAACGGCCGTCCCCGCCTTTCCTTTCTTTCGCTTCTGCCCCTCTCTGTTAATCGCTGAACTCGCTGCGAGACGGCTCGCCCCCCGCAAAATTTTGAGAAGCTTTCGTGGTGCTCGTTCACGTCGGATGGAGTGTGCAGGCGTGAACGCGCTTAGAGCACAAAAGCATTCTCAAGAAGGCGAGAGCTTTTGGTTGTAATTCGGAATCTGCCGAAAGTAAACTATGTAATGTCAGGATGATTGCTATTAGTCGCACGAATATCGAGTCACATTATGTCTCCCACGACACCTCGCGTTCATTCCATGAGGTTAAAATGTCAAAAAAGATGTCAACTTTGCGAAAGAGTACAGAGGGTGAGTTGACACCCGAAGGTCAATTTAGACTGGCATCTACATTGGAAACAGCAAATCAACAGTGTTCATAAAAAACTTGACTATAGTTCTTGCATCTTTGCTGGCGCTAGGGGCAATATGTTTACCGTGACTTACCTCAGGCCTCGTACTCTTCTTTTTTTTTTTAATTTCGTTGACACTAAGGTTACTCTAGCAGAATAGTGCACATAATATTTTTTACTGCCTTACTGTGGTCACAAAAACGAGCTCTATGAACGTATTTTTTATCCGTCGTACAAGTAATCATACGATTTCGTTTGCAACTGCAGGCAACTAGACGTACACCTGCTTAAAACACAAGATAGTGCACACATATTTCTCCTTTCCTAATACCATATCTACATTCCCCGCGTCTGCGCCCCAGGCAACCAAATAATGGCAGTATAAATCCCCCCCTCCCCAATTGTAGCGACGTATATGATGAACGATCGCTCGTGTATTTCGATGATATAACCCGGAATGATATGCGCATTGAAACAAAAGTTGCAGGAAACATTCATCATCCATGAAGACGCTTTTTTTTATTTACAGTAGAGCACCTCGATCAACTTATTCAAGTGCTTGCTTGCAAATGCACCGTTCTCTGCCTCACTTGCTTTTATTCAACTGTACAATATTAAGAGGCCAGCGGCGGACTGTCAATGCTCTTTTGGAAGTTGATCTGATACAAGCTAAAAATGGTATCAATTCAAATAGTTTCGTATTCATTTTCTTTGCGCATTATACAATAAACCATTGACTGAGTCTGATTGATCATCTCGGCGACAGTAGCGGCTTCGGCTATTATGGCTAACAAGCGCAACTTGCTACTCAAGAAATGAAATTAACGATAAATTTCCTGGCAATAACCATGAACTACGCAAACATTTAAAAGGCATTATTTAAACATTTTCAGATAATTCAGATATCATCCATACAGGCCAACTTAGCGCCATTGCAAGGTGACTATATCGATTACATCAGTTAACATGCAACGATGCAAGTTGAAAGACATGACTTACCGCTCGAGGTCTCGCTCATATGTTGGCGTTTCGAAGATGAGCTTGCCCAGAAGTCGGAGAGTCGCTTCTGCCCTTGGGACATATTTTCGTGAAAGCGACGATCCGCAGATGACCATCGGGTCTTCAAAGAGTGTCGCGACCTCCGTCTGCTCGTAGCGGGGCTGGTGACCGTGTAGCAGTGGTCGTGGTTGTCGTAAGGAACGCTGACGGTGAGGATAAAGCCGAGAACGCGCTCGGCGAACCACAGCACAGCTTTTTTTCGACTCGCCATTGCCCGTTTTTAAGTTGTGGATAACACTGCCAAACAATGCTGTCCAATCGCGAGGTTCGTAGAAAGTTCCTCTCACTGCAGCACAGCCTCCTGAAGGGGACATGCCGGGCGCGCTCGTTGTGAGCATATCGAAGGGATCAACAAAGATGACGAAGAAGAAACTACATTAGGCCATCCATGAGGCTTCAAAGAAACAACTATCCAACCCATTAGGGACACTGCTCAAAATGACACAGCGGAGATACTGTAGATATGTTCCCTGCGGGAGCGCAGAAACCGCACGAAGTACGGCGTCGCTGGCCCCCCAGCTGCAACAGGAAAAAGAGAAAGAAGCCCGGCTGCTGCATACAACGCATACCATGAGTGTTCCCAGTCGCAGCCGTGGAAGAAAAGTCGTGTGATACAAGGAACAGCGGCATACTTTGCTTTGAAGTTCGTTCGCTAGCTTGATAGCTTTCGCCCGCAAACGACCTTCCTCCAGCAAACTGCACACGTAGACGGATACGCAGCCTGACCGCTTCCTTTTGTCACATAGGACAAAAGTACTGCATTGCATGAGTGGTACTACATTGCGAAGGTGTGTCTGACGCCGTCGTTGTGCTGCTGGGGGTGAAGATCGCCGGCTCCCCTTCAGGCCGTTTTGTGTTCCCCACTGCCGCCGAGCACCCACTGGTTTCTCTCACTGGGAGTGATTTAGTCACACCTGGCACTCGTTGCC
Organism: Hyalomma asiaticum; assembly: GCA_013339685.2. Lineage (NCBI taxonomy): Eukaryota > Metazoa > Arthropoda > Arachnida > Ixodida > Ixodidae > Hyalomma > Hyalomma asiaticum. The sequence continues at coordinate 81,518,821 of CM023487.1, read as the reverse complement.
GCCAGTGATCTCCAGTCTCGTTAAAGTGGCCTCTCCTTTCCACTCTCTTCGTTCACTCCCCTTTTCCTGTGACTGCTTCGGCTAAGGCTCCTCCTTGTGCTTTGAACTTTCTTTCTCCTTCCTGTTCTTTCTTACCCCCTTCCCTTTGAGTGTACCGGTTGCGGTGTCCTCTCCGGAGAGACAGTTACCGTGCACCCTCCTCCACCATTCTATCTTTCCGTGCCATCAAGAATATATCATCTCCTAAGGTCTCCTCAGTCGAGAGACACTTACCACGTGAAGTCCAAACCGAATTTCCTTTCCGAAGAATCTACGTCTTTAAGGCCCTTATCATAAAACCGATCAATGACAGGCGTCTTTCGTTTGCCGCCGTTGCTTTACTGCAGAAAAAGACGTGACTTTCCCTGCTATAGCGTGGCGAGTTAATCACCTTTGCTCCGTTGAACAAGCCGCGTTCTTCCTTCTTTCAAGCCCCTAGACGTCAGGCGGTCGTTGAGAGGTGAATTCCCGTAGCCACACGTTCCAAGGATATGCGCCTTTGTTCATCGTGACGAGTCAGCATAGCCAGCCCGGCGCCGGCTCGAAAAATTTCGGGGGGGGCTTCAGCCCGGTCAGCCCATGCCTGCCTACGCCACTGGTGGGTAGTGCACTGAGGGCAACAGCCGGCCCTCATCATAACCGGTATGCGTAATACCCAACGCCTTTCCTTCTGTCTGGCTTTCTTGCATGCTTTCTCTGTCTTTCTTTTTTCATTTCATTCCATTCTTCGTTTTTTCTTTCTCTTTACTGTCCATCGCAATCACGATCCTGTTGAAGTGAGCTTTCCATTTCTTTCTTTCTTTCTTTCTTTCTTTCTTTCTTTCTTTCTTTCTTTCTTTCTTTCTTTCTGTCTGTCTGTCTGTCTATGTGTAGCCGTTAATTCGCCTAATCGTGCACTATTACATCTCAGTGGGCTTTTTCTTTCTTTCCTTCTTTCTTTCTATATTTCCCTAGGCATTATAATGACTGTCATGTAGCAGTAGGCTAGGGCAAAAATGGGGGTGCTGGGTCCGGGGCGAGAGTAGGTCACGTTTTCCCTCAGCGATACGCCGATCAGGTCTGGAAAATCTCGTTTAAGAATAGTTTCGCTGTTAAAATGAGAACACCAAGGAACATTATTTATTTATTTATTTATTTATTTATTTATTTATTTATTTATTTACTGGGTTTGAATATGAATGTCTAAAGCGGGAGGAATCGGACAGAAAGCTACACTAACAGTTATACATCGCAGTGTTAGCATCCTTGGTAAGATTACTTGTTCTTCTGGGTACGGCACAATTAAGACAGAGGCGAAAGCTGATGATTTCACAATTTCACACAAAAAGAAATTGTTTCAATCATTCCGTCGGTGGCATGACATGGTACAACTGGCCTAATTGTTGTTGTTGCTGTGGCCGTTAGCTATAGTCGGCACAGTACTAATTAGGCCTTCGCCGTCTTCTTTTGCTGCTAACCTCCGCTTTCTGACCTTCTGCAATACTTTTCTTAATATTGATTTTTCCTTCGAGTTTCACTGAAAATAGACGTTGATTACACGTAAGCAGTATATTATTTCTGCTATGTTTTGTTGCCATATTAACGGAATGATGTATCGCATTCCCGTCCTGCTATCCATTTAGGTATTGCGGTGTACGTAAATAAAAAAATGTATCTAGCTCAGGGATTTTACACCCTCCCACAACACCCCCCCCCTAACATAAAATCCCTAGATTTTTCTTTCTTTTTAAGGAGCGGCAAGTTTTGATGAGCCGCTGACGAATCTCATTGGCTAACTCTCATATCCAGTTGACAGCGGCTTCCGGTCGCCATGTTCTTCCTACTCCCCGACGACGCCGTGAGCCCGTGACGGCCGCTCGCAACACCGGCAGCACCTGCATGCACTCGAAAGCAGTCGCGAGTAGTTGTTTGAGTGTTTCTGTACGCACGTGCCTTCTTCTGCCTGTGCGAAGTGTTTCCTGCAGTCGACGACCCATGAGCACTCTCGACAATGCCGACGTGTAGCGCCTTGGGGTGCCCCGTCCAGTCGAGAAAAAGGTTGGCGCTTTTTTCTGTGCCCCTCGGAAAGCACGAAAAAACAAGGCGTGGAGTGTGGCTGCAAAGAATAGGCCGAAAGAATTTCAAGCCCACGAAGTCCAGCAAGTTGTGCGAGTTAGGTTGTATTTTCCTTGTCCACATAAATCGTGAAAAACGCACGTAGATTTATTGTCATTTGTTTTTAACCTGGTGAGGCGCATGACAGCGCCCCACGCTTTCGGCAGTTCCGAAGTCCGAGTAAGTGCCTCTATCTTGACGATTTCATGACTTTTTAATTACGCACACCTGTTCGCCCGCTCTTTAGCACATACTGTATTTACGCGAAGCATAGTCTAGGTTTACAGTGCGTATTTTCCTAAGTTCACAACTCGCGCGTACTCGATTCATGCCGCGGCAAAGAACTCGGTGCCGCGGTACCAGCGTGTTGGTAGGAGCTCAAGTGGAGGAATAAAAATTATTGTGCCTTGATTTATGCATATACATCCGAAGGATCCTTTGTGGCCTGATTTAATACACCACTGCTCTCCTACTACCGAATAAAAGCGCGTGCGTCGCTTTGGGCGATATTGCTCAGTCGCATAGTCTCCTTGCTTCGTGGTACTTCGCGGCTGGTTTAACAGAAAAGCATACACCCGCATCTAGTGACCTTACGCTTTTTCGCACACTTTACCGGTTCTAAAGGCTTGCATCCGGTTAGTGCAAGCATTTGCTTAAGGAATAAGCATGGCGTGATATGAGGCGGAATAGCGAGGGTCTGCTTTCGTGTCCTATGTGGACTTGAAAGAAATTCTGTAATAACAAAAAAAAAAAAACCCTGCTCGCTTTGTGTTTCTGTGAATTTATTTTCTATAAAGAGGCGTCGTCTAAACCTTTGTAGTTGTTTATATATTGGAAAACACAAGCAGGTGAAAGTTAGATATTTTGTGTTACTAATGCGTTGTTTGTACTTCTAATGCAAGCCGTCAAAGATATCGGCTTGTGCTCTGACAGTGCTGTATTTTGCAGTGTCATTTAAATGAGGACCAGTTTGAGCCTGCCATCTGAAAGAACTTCGTCATAAAGAAATTGAAATCCTCAGCTGTGCCGTCCATATATTTTCCGACCGACCAGAGAAGCACCTTAGAAAAGCACCACACCCACGACGCGCTGGTATATAGCGAATAAACCTTCGTGAATGCCGAAGTGTTTGGTTGCTTTGTTGTGTTACTTCAGCATCACTGTTGCCAGTGGATGGATGGATGGATGGATGGATGAAGAAACTTGAATGAGGTTCGGTCAGTGCCCTAACTATATCTGTTCCGTGTTTAAAAAATTGGATTCGGTAAAATGTTAACGACAGAAGGGCAGCAATTATACAAAATTATTTGTATAATTGGAAAATCATGTCATCTGCAATGTCAAATGAATGCTCGTAAAGGCCTGTTACTTGTTACCAAGTGCGTGGCGCCTACTTCCATGTAAAAATAAGAGCAACATTATAAGATGCCCGCAATTCAGTGCGATAACCTTGCTATCAACACTAGATTAGAAAAGAAAAGGAAGTTTGAAAGTAGGACTCGTTTATGGTGCAGCTCGTGAAAATTCAGAACACTGGTTATAGTCCAATAGAAATAAGCTAGTAGGGTGTCTAACTGAAGAAAATAAATTAAGCACAACAACAATTTTATAAGAAATCACACATCATTCAAAGAAAACTGATTAGGTAAAGCAAACAAGAATATGTAAAAGATTTCATTAGGCTTTAAAATGAGTTAGTGCATAAAACATGTGCAAGATAGCACATACGGTAGTGTGCGTAAATCATGACATAAGTTGTAGGGGTTTACTTCTACTAATTACTACTAATTACCCCCTGCAGTGGGTTCGAGCACTCAACGAGCAGAGAATGAGGTCGTCGCGTTCGCGCGCCCGCCATCTCAGCCATGCATGCCGCGTTACCGCGCGCGTCGGCCCGCGGCCCGACTCGAGGCAGGGCAGCACGAACCGCCGCACGCGGCGAAGGATGAGAACATTAGGCGCATCTCTCCGAGCATGGCAATTTAATAAACACGTTAACACGAATAATACAAGGCCGAATCAAGGATCGAATTAAATAAAACGAAAGGACAATAACGATTAACAGAACGCGAACACACACGAACACAAACAAAGGACAGTAACACTGAACAACACGAGAACACAGAATAACACACAAAAATAACCATGCAGGGAAGGAGAGCCTAACCCCGGCTAGCGCACCCGCGACCGCGAGCCCTCAGAAAAGGAAAATAGAAGAAGAACATACAGACATGGGCGTCGGTCGCAGGTCGCCGCCGTGGTCGCTGGGGCTCGCAGAAGCACGCCATACGACCGATGGCCTGGTCGGCCGGAGGGTCACAAAAGTACGTGCGCACTTCTCCAAGTCCCAGCGTGTTCTCCCGAGGCATCTCCAAAACCAGAAACGCCAGAACGCGCAAACATTCGAGGAATTTCTCGCTGCCCAATGGCAGCCTAGTTAAAACCATATGGAGCGAGGCGGCCAGCCCTCCACAGTGGTGGGTCGCCGCCGCGTCCAGCTTGGAGAGAGGGACGCGAGGAATTTCGTGCAAAAACATGGCGTCGAGCGGGACGCGGCCCCACATCCCTCCCTCCTTAAAAGCCCCCCTAAAAAAAAACAATACCGACAGTGCCAATACGCAATAAGATCCGCGAGCCCCAAACCAAAACAAAAACGAAAAACAAACGCGACAACAAAATCGCGACACGTCTCAAATGTCCAAAGAAGCCGACACACATTGAAATCCGCGAACTCCAAACGAAAACAAAAACAAGGAAACAAACGCGACAATACAACGCGGCAAGTCTCAAGTGTCCGATGAAGCAGGCGCGCGCCACGGCATCTTCACCCGGATTCCGGACGCCGGCCGCGGCAGGTCTCACGTGCCGTCGTCCCTGTCTACTTCCTGGCCGCCCCAAGTGCCGCAACCACGGCTCCGTCCGCAGCCTCGCCGTCGACGCCGCCCCGCTATGGACACGCAGACTTCGGCCGCCAAATCAGCGCGGCAGAAAAACGTAACAAACAACAAAAACAATCGCGCAGCACAAGAACCAAAGTAAACCAAAGAACAGTAAAACAACACGGGGCTAGAAATCATTCTCAAGGTAGCCAAAACCAAAAACCCAAAAGAAAGAAACGGTACGTAAACAGAAAGGAACACTTAGCATAAAAACTAGAACAGCGAAGAGAAACTAGAGAAAGCGTAGAAAGAGAAAAAAGAGGAAGACTTCTCTGTCAGGTTATCTCTCCGTCTGGAATCAGTCGGGCAGTAACCAATGTAAACGTGGTCTTCACTAGTGCGACGCCGCATGACCTTACACTAGCGGATAATCCTTCCGCGAACGCACACTGCCCATCCGTGACACCAAACGAAACGGGAGATCCACAACGTGTTGCCTACGGAATGAACAGACGCGGAAGGTACGGAGACAGCTGAGCATTCACACTGCACCGTGCCAAATCGCAGAGCACAGTAACTTCAACTAAAGCCTTCCGCTCTTACGACTGGCTAGAATTACTGCAGGGGCGCGCTATCGCTCTCCTCTGCTGTCGGGGGGGTGCCACTGCCGACGCGCGTAAACACGCAGCGCTAACCGCAAAGGTGGCATGATACTGTGGGCGAGCTCGTACGGACCGCGCAGAGTGAACCCCTTTCTCTCCCAGGCCACGGCTACACAAGCCGCTTCAGGCCCAAAACCCGCGCTCGTCGCAATACCAGACAACGATGCCGCGCGCGCGCCATGTGCAGTACCAACACATTCAGGCGCCTCGCCTCCCGGAGGCGAAAAACAAAACCGCGAAAGAAACTATTTACACTATGTACACATGGGTCACTCTGGCGTCAGCTGCGTCGCTCTTCGGGCCAAACGGAAAAAAGCAAAAGAACAACAAACAAGAAAAAACCAGATTCCTGAGGTGAGCCCAGTGAGGATGGACCCCCTCTTTCATCCTTTCCCCCCGAGCGGCCGGCTGATTATCGCCACAATGGCCTCCTTCTCTCCCGCCGCGGGGACGCTGGAACGCTCTCCCCTTCTGCGTGCGCGAAGACACAGGTGCCCGATGGGCTATTGACCTGTCCTGCGGTACGTCACGAAAGGGCCGTGACGTCAGCCACGTGACCCTAGCGCGCACGTGCGAACGGACTGGTTGGCAAAACATTGCAACGTTCGGCGTGGTTGCATGCTGCCGTACGGTTGAACCGAGTTTGTACTCGTTCTTTTTTTTTTTTTTGTGCGCGTGCACCTGGCCGCTTTGACATGGTGGTTAGCTTTTGCGATGGAGGATATGCCAAACGCGCGATAAAAGGCAGCGGCATCGGGTCCTTGCTCTTTTTTTTTTCCTCCTCGATTTCCGAAGTCCAAACGACACAGTGACGGAAAGCGTGGGTGCGATCTGTACGCTGCGTAAAACAGCAGCCGTCGGACAGCAACAGGATTTTTGGATTACATTTCATCGCTGGTAAGTGCTAGCCTGTTACGTAGAGCTTTTAGGCGTTTTGTTATTTGTGCTTCCGCAGAATTTGTAAACATGTATCAACTAGGATGCCCCGCCTTGATCTTCTGAGCACCCGGAGCGGGTAGCTAGCGTGTCTGCTTTCAAGAAAACTAGCCCTGAAACAAAAAGGAAGAAGTATGAGCGTTTTGAAGGCGTTTTGAAACGAAAGCATTCCTCCAGTAAGCGGTGGTACCAAACGTTGTGCAGATTTTATTTCGCGCTCACTTTGCTGCAACCTGTGTCGGGCTAGCACTCCAAAGGCAAAAGTGTTTTCGGACGCGATAGACAGTACCAGTCTCGCCTGTTTTCGACCGTATAAATGTTTACATCCTGAGCAGAAAGAACAGAAGGAAATGCAAATGAGCGCTACAACTAAACCGGTCATGCAAGTACAGCGCGCAGTGTGGACGCTGCCTGCAGCTCGTAGCAACGTTACTAGAACAAACGTTGGCTCGTAGGGCATGGCGGGGGTTCTCTGTGACGGTGTTTGCTTTGAAAAACATGCATTCCATGCCTGGTTGGCAAAAGTTGCAGTGTTCGGCGTGGTTCCATGCTGCCTTACGGATGGACCGTGGCTGTACTGGTTTTTCTGCGCGTTACCTGGCCTCTTTGACACGGTGTTTAGCTTTTGCGCTCTAGGATGTGCCAAACGCGCAACAAAATTAAGCCAGCGGCATCGTTTTTTTTTTTTTTGGATTTACGAATGACAGCAGTCGACGGAAAGCGTTGGTGCCCCATTTCGAGACAAGCACTAGATGCACGTGGCCTTTCACTAAGCCGTACGCTTTGAGCGATCAGTAACGCTTCATGGCCTCTGCATTGTACAGGCCAGGCATGCTTGCGAGGTACACACAGAGCCGAACGTTTGGTCGAGGTTGTAGGGTCATTCTTCCATTCCGAAATGGTGTAGGGGTATGGATACTGCATTCCACGAACTTGCAGCTTGTTTTCGACAAACCGCCCGCGCGCAACCTCGGAGTGGGACAGTACCATCGCGTGCAAAGCCCGAGCAAACTGCAGGAGCCGCCGGAGCTTTTTGCCAACCACTGCGAAACTGGCCCGCCGCGATGTCGATGGCGATGCTCTGCGTGACGTCACATTGTTGACAAACAGGGACAGGTCTATTCATGGAAGAAGACTCTGCTTCTACTTTCTTTGTTCGCCTCAGCGGCCTTTCCGCCATCTTTGCCTCCCTCGGTGCAAGTCGGCCATGTGCAACCGAACAGCGCCGTCAACTTTTAAAGAAAAGAGACTTTCGGCGACCCGGGCAAGAAATAGCGCGTCAACTATTCTTTCACTGGTTCTGAATTTTACTGAGGAAAGACGCGCACGACGCGAAGTCTAAAGAAAACCGTTGGACTCACCGACTTGAACGTCGCACGGGAGACACGATGGTCAATCTCCCGGCCATGGCATGATGGAAGCCTTGGTGAATCCAACGAGTTTCCGCCACCAAGAACGAACTGCTGCATCTCGGTGGCAACTTGCATCACGCCTTTCCTCGTCCACGCTTCGCCTCACACAACTTCGAAGTGGGTTACCAATTCGTTTGAGAAGTGACATTTGCCTCTCCTCACACCACGATACATCGACAGAGAAAAAGGATGAACAGACAAAAGAAAGAGATACGCGCGATACACGGCAGAGACGGCCACGCTCAACCAAAGCGCATTTGACGCTGGGAACCGAACACAACTACCTCACTCTGCCGACACCTGCTCGTCGTCTGAGCGACCAAGGGCAAGGCCCCTGGCCCCACTTAGTTGGGCGCCCAAATGTAGGGGTTTACTTCTACTAATTACTACTGCTAGCAGCGGCATCGCCGCTAGCAACCCCCTGCAGTGGGTTCGAGCACTCAACGAGCAGAGAATGAGGTCGTCGCGTTCGCGCGCCCGCCATCTCAGCCATGCATGCCGCGTTACCGCGCGCGTCGGCCCGCGGCCCGACTCGAGGCAGGGCAGCACGAACCGCCGCACGCGGCGAAGGATGAGAACATTAGGCGCATCTCTCCGAGCATGGCAATTTAATAAACACGTTAACACGAATAATACAAGGCCGAATCAAGGATCGAATTAAATAAAACGAAAGGACAATAACGATTAACAGAACGCGAACACACACGAACACAAACAAAGGACAGTAACACTGAACAACACGCGAACACAGAATAACACACAAAATAACCATGCAGGGAAGGAGAGCCTAACCCCGGCTAGCGCACCCGCGACCGCGAGCCCTCAGAAAAGGAAAATAGAAGAAGAACATACAGACATGGGCGTCGGTCGCAGGTCGCCGCCGTGGTCGCTGGGGCTCGCAGAAGCACGCCATACGACCGATGGCCTGGTCGGCCGGAGGGTCACAAAAGTACGTGCGCACTTCTCCAAGTCCCAGCGTGTTCTCCCGAGGCATCTCCAAAACCAGAAACGCCAGAACGCGCAAACATTCGAGGAATTTCTCGCTGCCCAATGGCAGCCTAGTTAAAACCATATGGAGCGAGGCGGCCAGCCCTCCACAGTGGTGGGTCGCCGCCGCGTCCAGCTGGGAGAGAGGGACGCGAGGAATTTCGTGCAAAAACATGGCGTCGAGCGGGACGCGGCCCCACAAAGTATAAGCACGTGACAAACACAGTGTGTATATATATAAAAAATTTTTTATTCGTGAGCCGTGAGTTTCCGCCTCCCGAATCGGTGTTCCATTTAGTCGTACGTCGAGGGGTGCAATGCCGGACGCCCTATTTCTGAATACAAGAAGTTCAGATTTGGTAGGGGAACACTCCAGACCACGCTCGCGCCCTGTCTCTTCTATGACGGTGGCGGGACTGCCGCTATCGTAGAAAAAGTAAAGGTAGAGCTTGGTGATTGGCATTTCACACTACTTATGACTTAACTCTTTCAACTTCTCGCATTTTGGCCAATCCCCCAGGGAGGGTATGTGCCAGAACTGAGGACAACAACAACAACTGGCCCGCTGGCTACCGCTCCGTTATAAAGGGGACGCTCCTAATATCCATCCATCCATCGACCGGCGGAGCGCGGCTGCGTTTCTCGCTTATCCGGCCTTTGTCATTGTGGCGCAATTTGCATTTTTCTCTCTAATATTTTAAGCGGATTATTGTACTTGATAAAATAAAATATCCGAACGGCTTTTTAACATTATTGTATTCCTCTGCTCGGTCCGCGAGGAATAAATTCGAGTTGAGTCCTTTCCTGGCCATTTTTTTGTTAAGTTTGGCTAAATAGTTTTATTGTAAACTTGGTAGGAATAAGATCACGGCGTACCTCGCGTTCTCGCCTGTCAAGCTGTCTTGTTAAACAGACTTACACGGCAGTGAGGGAACGTGGTATAACTAGCCTTAATTAAATGCGTTAACGGTGCTACCAGAACGCTCACTTCCAGCTACTCTCACATATATGGGTCATTCCACGCCAACTGTCCCAGCTGTGGCGCTCGACAAGAATGAACTTCTTTCGAAAAATTCCAGAAAATTACAAGGAAGTCAGCCTTGCTTCCACAGCACTCTCCCGAGATATTTTGAGCAGGAAAAAATTTTGAAGCCCGTAAGGGTCGTTTGAATTTCGCAAAACGGCGGAAAACAGGGTGCGAGAAAAAAATTCCTTTAAGTCTACTAAGGGGCCCATCGTTTTCAAATATGCATTTTTGTATTTTCAGAGCACTAGTTTTATATTATAAAAATGTTTCACAAATTGTGTTTATGTTGTTCACTGCTTAGGACAGACGTGAAAATGCTGAAATTGCAGCGTTTCTGTGAATTTTTTCCTGAAAAACAGTTTTGCATGAAGACATGAAAATATTTTTATACAACTTTCCAGGAAAGGTAGAATGGTCTAAAAATTAATTTTTCACTATGTTCTGTGCACAGACTGTGAATTAAATGTCTCAACTTGACAAAAAACGCTGTTTTCTCCTATATTTAGGCGTCCATTGCACCTTAAGGTGGTTCAAGAAAAAATAATCAGAAAATAGCAGGCAGTTGAGAAACGTAAGCGCTTTCCAAAGGATAAGTTTCCTCAAAATATGTTTTGTATTCTTTGAGAAAATGATTTTTCAAGTTGAGACCGACCACCGCCCTTGTATTGATAGGAGATTGTCTACGATCCACTCCTGATTTTCAAAATGAGCTGCCAAGTCATATTGCTGTTAAAATCCGCATCTATGCTGATGAACATGCTTTGTATCACACGATTAAAACTCCTCATGATCAGACCATTTTTGATGATTCATTTGAATCGTTTCAATCACGGTGCGCCACTTGGCAAACGAAAATCAACTTCCGGAAAACTAAATCCCTGTCATTTATCAAGCGCTCTTTCCCCTCTCCGTTTACATATTCGTTTAATCGTTGCCCTCTAGGTAATGTTTCACAATCCTTTTCACTCACGATTTATCCTGGTCGCACCGCATCGAACTCATGAGCAACCTTCCGTTTAGAAAGTAAGGCTACCTACAACGAACATTGCGTTCGGCACCTCCGAACATGTGACTCCTCACCTATAAAACGCTGGTTCGTCCAATACTGAAATATGGCTGTTTTGTGGAGGCCACTTAGAATAGTTGACATCAACAAAATCGAATCAGTCCAAAAGAAAGCTGTAAACTTCATTTCTCTTCGCTTTAGCAGGATGTGTGCGAGGCGTGCGGACTCGCCCCAATCGTCGGTCGGATACGCGCACGGGCTCCGTCCTACTCTCGCAGTCTTGCACACACACACACACACCACGTGAAGGGGACACGTTCTTTACAGTGAAGGACAACCCCCGACAGCAGCATCTTGTCTCTCCACCACAAAAACACGTGGACTAAACCATAATTTATATAATTGGTAGCTGCTCAGTTTTCGCGATAGGGCATTACGTTTGTTGCATTTCACGCATTTAAACATATACATTGGCACATCTGCACTAAACTATACCCGGGAGCCTTCTCTGCTGGCAATTCAAATCGGCATTATCGTAATTGGCATGACCTTAACTTTCACGCCTCATTACGCGCAGATCGACCCCTCACTGCTTTGGCCTCCTACACCCTCCCCCACCTTTTTTGTTAGATAATTGGCTCTCCCTCGAAATTCACCTTTCGGGAATATTTCCCTTCTTTTTTTATTTTACAATTGGCTGTAAGCCCGATATACCTTCGGGTGGTGCGGGCTACCCCCACATTATTTTAATTTGTTTTCGATCGCAGGGGGACAAATTTAACACACACACACACACACACACACACACACATATATATATATATATATATATATATATATATATATATATATATATATATATATATATATAGTGCGTGTTTGCGTGTAATATAACAGGCGCGCACGCTGCATGGGACCGCAGTCACCCGCATCTGCTGGCACGGCGTCATTTCGTTTTTGCTGTATTCGACAATGGTCATCCTGCCCCTGTGGCCCACGTTTCCGGCCAATTTTCTACGAGCGTTGTTGATCCCCTACCTTGACGTGGCTTGATCCGCTACCTTGACAACGCTCGCCGATGTCATCGGAGGCCATCCATACCCCAATTATGATGGCGACACCGCTTCTCAGGTCATCTAGGTACAAAAAAAAAAAGACACCAGGCCTGCCCGGAATCGACGGACAGTGACAGCCTAAGCTCAGGAGCTACCTTTTCAGAGGCCATTACAAACGCTTGGGGAAACTAGTGCACGTACAGGTGGTAGGTATATGCGCTGCGTCATAACTCTTCGGTTTGGGCTTCTCTCTGCACAGCAGTCTGTTGTGCCTGAGGTTCCCTTGCTCCAGCCGCGCGTAGCTCTGCGATTCACTTCTTAAGCAGCGGTCCGCATTTTTCGAGGGGCCCCATCGTTTCGTAGCTTTCGTACAAAGAATGCACTCGAACCATGTGTCAGTCAACAAAGAACAAGGTTGGTTTATTTGCGCCGCTATTTTATACGTTTAGGTGGGTGAGCATCGTTGGTGAGCATGCGTCACAACGTTTCTTTATCAAGTACGATACCTTTATCAAGTACGATACAAGGTATATCGAAGAGCCAAGTCAGGTTGCTGTCAGGGCTGTGCATGTCGCCTGCCGCATGACGCATGGCACGATATGAAAAAAAAACTGCTTCATGAGGCAGCGCTTTGTTTGAAGAATATCGTTTCATTACGATGATGTTGATGATGCCTCTGTAATGGGTGCAGAGCTACAAAGCATGTACCCTTGTGTTCTTTCAAATGATTCCTCGGCAGGCTTTATACCTGTTTAGGCCTGTTAGCGATGATTTTTCAACCACAGGCGTAGCTCAGCTGTTGAATGCACGACAGCCACGCAGAGGGACGTGGGTTTGGATCCTGGTCAACCCTGGTTATTTTCTGCTGAAATCTGCGCTATAGGGGCGACGGCGGCGGCAGAGGCGGACAACTAAGGCGCCAAAAACGGCAGTTGTTGAGATCTCATAAGAGCTTACGCTGTAGAACACTTCCGCTGTCATGTGAGTCTGTTCTGACCGTTGAGAAATGGGTGTGTCTGCGACCCCATACTAATAAATCACAGCAGCGCGACCTTGCTTGACTTGACAAAACGCCTTCCATTCCCCTTTGAAACACGTCGGCTCATTTACGAAAAACAAGTAACGCGACACCTGTCTCCAGCACAATATATCGATACAGCCGATACATCGTACAAGTATTTAACTAGTGCGATATAAATACATTTTGGAAACATATCTCGACACGGAAACGCAGATACGGCCTACCTATAGCCAAGTAAAGGCTAGTTCAATCGGGGACTGCATATATATGCAACGCTTGAAGCTGGCAACAGGCCAGAATCTCCAAGATTGCTTCCGTCTAGGAGGCCTGTGTTTGCAAGTGGCTCCCTTGATGGCACAGTGCTCTCGCCGCGTTTTTCGCGTGTGTCGGCGACGGTATTTCTACTGCGCAGGAGCGCATCGATCTGTATGCTGGTCGAAGAGTTTCAGCGAAAGGCTAGTCGCGCCAAAGGAAAAGCGCGCTTGCATGCGTGTCCACACTGCACAAGCAGAATCTTCGTGCAGATCAACGGCAGTCAGGACCCCGCAATACTGCGGCATAAAACGGTCGATTATCGCCCCTTAATCCGACGATATAATGATGTATGCGTTGATTTCGCGTTCATTGTCACTCCCTTCTGTGGAAACTATGACATTTTGGTGGTTATGGCTGAACCAATTCCAATTATTTTTTTGCCGAAACCATACTCTGCTATTTGAAAACCCCTTTGGTTTATTACAAGCAACTTCCGTGAAATTCGTCTATTTATAATATACTTATTGTGCGGACGGTCGCCGGAGGGAAGTCGAAGAGAAGCGACGGTGACGAAGTGTGCGTGAATCGTCCGTGGCGCGTGCCATCACCGGGCACTAACTTCGCATGTTATAAAATTAATTGAAAGAGTGCTCTACCTTAGAATCATGAATTTTTGGCAGACCACTCAATATTGAGCCCATGTCAAATTGGCTTTAGACCTGGGTATTCTATATGGTATGCACATGTAGATTTAGAGGGACGAATTAAGCTTGCTCGTCACAGGCGACAATATGCAGCACTAGTAACTCTAGATTTAGCTAAGGCATACGACAGTGTAGAGCATGTCAGCCTTCTCAATTCATTAAAAAGCTTGATTTTCCGCGCTATATTATTAACTGGTTGTATGAGTTTTTAAAGGATAGAAAGTTTTATTGTTCCCACCGTGGATTATCCTCACCGAAATATACCAGTCCAGAGGAGTTCCTCAAGGTTCTGTTTTATCTCCTGTATTATTTAACGTTCTGTTAAGCTCAGTACGTTGCACAATAACATTCAAGTGTATGTTTATGCAGACGACATTGCGTTTTTTGCTTCTGCTGGTGATATTCACTCATTGAATACAATCTTACAAGCTTATTTAGGAAGACTAGAGTAATGGTTTAATCAAATTAGCATGACTTTAAATGTTAGTAAAAGTTCTGTTATTGTTTTGCCATTGAATGATCCAGTAAGCATTTCTCTTCAGTATCGCCAGGAAATAATTCCCCAAGCAGAGTGCGTGAAGTATTTAGGTGTGTTTTACGATCATAAACTGAGTTGGCGCGACCACATTGAGCACATTAAATGTAAGGCTACTCGCGCTGTTGGGATGATACGCAGACTTGGCCAGCACCCCTCTGGGTTACGCAGAGACACCTTCTTATGATATACCGTATGTATGTTCGTCCGATTCTAGAATTTGTTGTATTTATAATACTCTGTGGTCCGCATACAAGATTAATCCTTTGGTTCTTTAGAGCGAGAGGCTCTTCGGAGTTGTCTCAAGTGCCAAAATTTACTGCAAATCATGTTCTGTACCAAGAAGCCCGAACCCACGTTAGTTTGCAGATTCCGTATCCTCACTGTCAAAACATTTACAAATTTATGCGTCTTCACAGAGGCGATCACACTTCGTGTTCTGTACTGAAGCGCTAACATTTTTGATGGCTTGGTCTCGCATATACAAACCTCAAGTTTTGTTTGTGCAGAATCAACTAGAGGCTTTAGATGTTAACATTCGCGATATCGTCTCAACGGATAAACCATTGGCCAATGCTAAAATTGAATTGGATAATATATTCCCTTCTAATGCCAAACTCTTACCTTCCAGATATTTAATAGGCTTATTAGAAGATCATTTATGTCAATTGGGAATTGATATATTGCGAATGCGACCACATCCATGCGTGAGGAAAAGCGGGAGTGGGCATTTTTTCAGAGACTTTGTCTTGGTCATATACCTTGCGCCTCCCGATTATACCCCTATTCGAAGCAGAGCTCTTAGCCATTCTTTTAGCCATTCGCAACTTCCTGCACAAAATTCGGCAGTTGTTATAGTGACTGATTCGCTTTCGTATCACATCACTCGCTTCAGCTTCTCCTTCCAAGTCTTCTGTTCTAACGCATTCACTTCATTAATTCCTCCCACGTGCGTGAAATACGATTGGTGTGGGTGCCAGGCCATCGTGGCATATTATAAACGAATGGCTGATGTTCTCGCGCGGTGGTCCCTAGATGGGCCGGTAATGCCGTGGTGCCTACTACTGCCTTTGTTACTTTGTCTAGATTCCGTAAGTACTCCTTACTTCAAGATTCTTTAAAATGAAGTTACCTATTGAAGAATATGGCATCTTTCTTTTGTTTGGATAATAAGTGTGTCCCTCTCGTAAACTGGAAGTGGCAATAACAAAATTTCGCTGTCGTATCCCTCATTAAATTTTTATTTACACAGTCTGGTCTGGTGCCATCTCCGCTATGCTGCTATTGTCAAGAGCCTGAAAACATTGATCACTTTTTTAATTACCTGTCAGCGTTATAGTAGTCAGAGGAAAAGACATTTCGAAATTTCATTCAGGAATTTAAAAATTCCCCTGAATTCTCAGAATATTCTTTCCTTTGGAGCGTCCTCACTATGTTACAGCAACAGGAACGTCTGCTTAGCCATGTGCAATTTCCTTCGTGACACAAGAAGAATTCGTTGCTAATCATCTTTCCAACCAAAATCGTACCTCGAATTGCCGCCACTATTTTATTAAACCTCAAATTATTTATTATGGTTCATTTGTATATAAATAGTCCATCACTCTCAACATTTCATTCTTCCTTACATTACCGATTCCTTACTCTTCCTTTGTTTTAGCTCACTTTTTTTCCTTTTTTTATATTAACCGCCGGCTTCATGGCCAATCCCCGTAGTGGGCAAGAGCCAAATAACAAGAGAAAGAAAGAAAAGAAAGAAAGCAGCAAGGCTTCGCTGCTCCGATTCGACGCTCTTGGCCATGGCTGCTGAGAGCGTCCTGGACTCACTGCAGGCTGATCCAGTGAAGACGCCATCTGCGCACTCATTACCGCCTCACGTTGGGCCCTATCTGCCTTCCGAACAGGTCTGTTGTGCGGGTGGCCCCGCCACTTGGACATCCTCCGTCACCGCGCAGCAGGCCGACGAGAAGAGTGCCGGAGACGCCAAGAAGGAGAAGTCTCCGCACAACCGAACTTCTGTCGAGGTGTTTGAAGATGACGGCGTCTTGCTCTGCGCCGACATGCAAGCCGCCGCCGGCACGATGCAGCAGGCTGCCGCATTTGTGCGACCAGAACCAAGACTTCGTCGTCATCGCCACCAGCCATGCGAGCAGGTGAGCCAGGCCCCGAACAGGCAAACAGGGGCGAGTGCCGGCATCAGTTCTCCAGCAGGTCGCGCAGAAAAAAACATGGCATCGCCGATGTGCAAGACCCCGGCACCGCACAACATGCTGACAAATCATCTCGACCAAGGAGAAGGGCGCCGGCTACCCGAAAACCGAGAACTCTGCACAGAAACGAACATCGGCCGAAGTGTATAATAACGACGATGCTATGCGTTCGCCAACATTCAAGCCACCATCAGGGTACAGCAAACCAGCGAAGTCCCTTCGGCTGAGAAGAAGAGTGCCGGTGGCCCAAGACGGACAAGTCTCCGCGGAGGTGCATTTTGACTCAGGGTTGGAAGAGGAAGACGTCGTACGTGGCCCCAACACGCAATCCTCCGTCACCGCGCAGCAGGCCGACGGAAGAGTGCCAGAGACGCAAGAAGGTGAAGTCTCCACACACCGAACTTCTGTCTAGCGTTTGAGATGACGGCGTCCTGCGCTGCGCCGACATGCAAGCAGCCGCCGACACGATACAGCAGGCTGCCGAAGCCTTCCTGGCCGAGAAGATGACGCGACGCCAAGACGGAAAAGTAGCCGCAGAAGCGCACTTCCATACAGCTGGGCCAAGACGACGACGTGACAGCCTTCGACATTTCGCTTGGTGGATTGCTTTGCTGGAAATATTACTGCAGCGACGCTGACTCTGTCGCTTCGCACTCCTCGATGGTGGACTGCAAGCACGTGAATCCAAATAAAAAGTCGGCAGAACGTGACGAGTCGCTGACGTAAGTCTTTTCTTACCATCCGGCATTCCTTCGAGAGGGAGTGAAGATGGAGTAGTCGAATAGTGAGCGATTGCGCCGTCGCGAGAAAGCCCGTTATTTCACGCTTTGCAACGCTCGCTAAACACATCGGCTTTGAGGTGCGGGGCCAGACTGATGGAACATGCAGGCTTGCTGAGTCTGTTGGTAGGGCCCTACACTGTAAACAAAAATTACCCGAGATGGGAGTAAATGGACCTGTCCTCTAGCGCATTCCCTGATGAGAGTTTAATATACTCCGGTCATGCGGAGTAAAAGATTTACTCCGCTTGACCGCAGCTGTATTACATCCATCGAGGAGCTTTTGCGGGTAGCTATGGGAGTATTTGTTTACACCCATCGCGGAGCTCTTGCGGGTACCTATATGGGAGTTGTGTTTACATCAATGTATGAGCTTTTGCTGAAGCCAGATAAGCCTAGGCGTGGTCCGGGACAATTTCTTGCATAATTTTTTTTATTAATATTCGATCTACCTGGGTAAATTTGGTATCCTTTTGGTCCTTTCTCCTTCCGGTCGATAGCCTTGACGTTTGCTTTCCGATAATCCTGGCTTGTCCGCATACAATCTTGATAATTTCGGAAGCCTAAAACCACGTCAACACTCGCTGGGCGGTGGTGCCCCAGCCACATCGTAACAAAATATTTCCGATTCGCGCATCACTGTGGTATATTAATCGGCAACCCCAGCGCTCGCTATAGCAGCGGCCGATGTGGGAACCACGTCCTCTTACGACGTTTTCTTCGCTTCGTGAATCCACTTACGCAGAAAAATTTCTCTTACGCGAAAATTTTCTCGTAAGTGAGTTTTGTGAATCCGGCCCCAGTTGAGCAGATAAAAAGAATATGTTTGAGGCTTACTATTATGCGGCAGAACTAGGCCTGTGGACAGCGGGAGGCAGTAGTAGCAGCACAAAAGAAGTACGGCACGTCTGCCGAGCACAGCAACGGCAGGGCAAACAAACGACGCGCCAAACCGGAAACCAGCTTGCGCGTGACGTATATTTGTGACGTCACATCCGTGCGTGGCAGAGACGAATCTGTGTGGAGTCGTCTAGGTAGACGCTCAACAAATTGACGCTTACGAAGTTTTTTTTTTATTCAACTAGAAATGACAACTTTGTCAATCACTATTCACAGAAGTTATGTTAACCACTTACGTTAACTTTCCGTGCGATCTCAATGTTTTGTAAACATTTAATGCATACGTTCAACG